>OX387635.1:12400000-14800000 GCA_947568825.1 Sphinx pinastri | reverse complement strand
ATAACGACATCTTGAAGATTTCAGATCAAATTATTACATTTATCCTGAGATAGTTATGCACTCGTGTTGGAATTTAAAATTTATTACCTATTTTGCGAGTTTATAAATGAACTGCTCTAAACAAAAGTAAACAAATACTGAATTGTAATTTTTTTTTCTCTACATAATGCATTGTATTTTATACCTTGAACTGATTTTGAAAAGAGCAACACTAGAGTTTCTTGTTCGTTCTTCTCTAGTGAGAACTGCTTTCCGAACTGGTGGTAGAGTTAATATTGACGGAATCTAAATAATGTATACCATTTTAGGGGTTCGAATAAATTATTTCATTTCAATGATTTTTTTAATGTTTGTTAGTGACGTCATTAAATTATTGCCTATTTCTCAGGAACAGTGTGACGGTAGAAGTAGTAGACATCAGACAGGCAGGCTCACAAAAGCTTGGTACACTCTATTTTGGAGTCGATTAAGTATAGGTAGAAGAAAAACACTTAAGTAAAATGTACCTAGCTCTTTTATGGCAGATTTCTTGAGAATCTATTCAGAGGTTTCAGATACTACACAGTACACCCTATAAACCAAAACCATCTCGGCCCGAACCAATAGGTTCGCTAAATCTTTTCTTTGCCGCACCATCAGGCTTTGGAATAGTTTGCCGGCGCACGTGTTCCCTCCTTCCTATTATCCTGGGTCCTTCCGCCGTAGCGTGAAGAAGCAGCTTAGTAGGCCGGCATGATTGTGTCGAATGGCATTAGATAACCATCTACTGCCATTCGATACTCTTTCTGGACGGCATCGCGCTTACCATCAGGCGAGGTGCAGTCACTTTGCCATGCCCGGATAAAAAAAAAAAAAAAAAAACACAAAATACCTCTTTATATTATCGTAGACATATTGGAACCTCATTATGGCTGTTAAAGCTGATAATATTAATGACTGTTATAAAAAATCTCTGCATTACGTAAACATTAAAATTAAAGTAAACGAGTGAGTTACATAACACAGTGCGTCTATAATTAGTCGGCAATGGTCGCGAGTTGTTACGAATGTGCACAAACATTGTTATCTTAAGCGCGAGTATCTCATTGTCGCGCCAAACTTGACACCGATACCTATTAGGGTTGTCACTAACCATAGATTTTAATAAATTATTTCTAACTGCGAATAATGCTAAGAATAAATGTCATTTCTAAGTATGACAAGCAAACTTATTCTGTTTGGTCTGTCGATCCGAAAGTAGGTAACAACGGTGCTGGATTTATACTTTGTTTCAGTATTGGATATGTAGGAGGATAAAGTCTCCGATTTCAATGAATTCGGAGGTAATAGGCTTTTTAGGCTTACAGTGGTCTAACTGGACTAAAAAACGGTAAAAGCCTTAAACATTTTTAACAGAAACAATTACTTATTTTTTACAATATACTAAATACTTTGTAAATTGTAACAATATCATTTAACATACTACTTGAGACATTATGCGTAAACGTGACAACCCTACTTGCGGGAGACGCGCATCAATATAGGCATAGACAGTAAGGCATGAATGACGCACGCATCGCGCCTCCGTCACGTGGTGAGATATACTATATCGACTGATCGGAGAGTACATACAGCAACTTAGAGTAAACTAGCATAGCATAAAATAATAACGGAACAGGTGTCATCCATGGAGATAGCTTTAAGATTTTACTTTTTAGGAATTTATCAAAAATAAGGTTCTGTATTCGACCCGTATGTATGTATGTATGTAACTTTGTATATCCGCAATTTTCTCAAAAACGACTGATTATTATAATTACTTGCTGTTCGCATCAGAGATCTACATAAAGTCCATTCCCGGGATAGTAAGTAACTTATAACAGTTGAGGATATATTGCCTTCTTAAGTATAATACTCAGTGAATAGGGCGAAGAAACTAGAAACATCAAACAATCAAACACTTCTGCTTTTAATAGTCGATTTAGGTTAACCTCCATAACATATTTTATGATTTCCCCTCGCTACCTGTAGTGGCTTAAACTAAAATGCTAAAGTTAAACGAAAAGTAGAGCAGACAGACGATAAGCATTTTAATTGTAGACTCCATTACCAGGATTATGGGTGCAATTTCCATTTGCCAAGGCCGCGCCGCTTGATGACCTTTCGCGATTCAAATCAAGGCTCTCGATGCCTGCGTAGTCCTTGACCTATAACAGTAAAATGTAGGCCGCTTGGAAATAAGTATAATTTTGTCGGTTTTTTGAGTAGTGGTTATTTCGTATGGTTAATTCTTTTTGGGAAAGTACGTATCATAGCCTTGTCTTTTTTTGTTAAGCACTAATATGCTAGAGTTATTGTGTTATGGATTAAAAACAAGCCAATGCAACTACTGGGAATTATGAGTCTTTCAATGGTTCAGTGAGGAGCGTGGTCCAGAGCCATGGAGTTTTATGACTTTAGAAGTTCTGGCTTGGATTTTTTTAATACAATTGAATAATGAGACGAGCATGTTGCTTACTTGATTGTAAGCGATACGGCCGCCAATAAACAGAAGCAACATCATACTGGACTTTGAATTATAATAATAATAATCCCTTCCTAGCCGATTTCGGCCACGGCGGCCAATCTCAACGGAGATCAGCCAGGTGCGCAGGAGATATTATAGTGCACAAGTGTGTGCGCAATACACAAGTGCACTCACTATTTCTTCACTCTCATAGTCCGGTGAGACGGCAATCCGACATGACCGTAGAGAGATCAGGCGTAGGACCAACGGCTTTACGTGCTTTCCGAGACACGGGGGTATCACCCAGGATTCGAACCTAGGACCTCAGCGCGCAAATCGTACTCGTAACGCGTACGCAATACAACTACGCCACCGAGGCATTCAATTGAATTACAAGGTACTGCGTGGTATTCCAATGTCCTCGTCACCCTATGACATTAGATATTATGTCTCTTAATACCCAGTAATTAAGCTGGCTATAATGTCCTTCAAACCGGAAGAAAACAGTACACACTGCTGCTTGGTAGTAGAAACATACGTTACGGTGGTACCTACCCAGACGGCTCTTCGCATACGAGAGACCACCAGTAGTATTGCTTACCATAAGTCAAAAAGCTCGAAGTATTTAGTAGTATATAAACATAACAGACTATTCAGTTTGTTCAGGTCGTACCTGAGATAAGCCATAAATTGTTTTTAAATCACCACTGTGGAGGCACTCGTATTGTATGATAATCGCGTGCTCTCGACTCGTAGATAAATAGCTTATCTGGATGTTTTGACGGAATATTAAGCTGAATATACGATTAGTAGAGTTTTTGTTAATGCTAGTAAGCTATTAAGGACAATATCTTCAATATAGAAGATGATTCTTTATCATGACCCATTTAAGCAATTACCGCCATATAATATCTTAAAAAAAGATTTATTTTTCTTATTGTACTGTAACTTATGTATTACTTAAAAAAGGTGGAAACATAAAAAAGCTCGGTAAGTTTTTTCAATATCGGCAATAGATGACAGGTATATAAAAAATATTATAACAATACAACAAAAACTTACCCTTAAATATAATTTTATCCTATATATTAATAAAAGAGACACGGCAATGTCAAAACACGTTTACCTATCCATCTCACGCGCGCTATCAGCCGTTATCGTGATATTTTCGATTTGCTTTGACACACATCCGATGTGAACTCGATGAAAATCATTACAATAGCTTCATAACTAGTTTATCTACCTAATAGGCACTTAAAAATATAATTTACTTATCTTTTAAGATAAATGTCGGATGAAAATCTGATAATGTTACTTATTCATGTGTCTAATGCCTATTTGTGTGGTTTTGATTTCAATAACGCATCGGTTGCTGTTGGATTTTGTGTTCGATATGGCGATAGGCTTGCGCAGTATCACAGGTCGAATATAGGCTGATGAAATGCTGGTTACGTCTCTGTCTTACCCTTCGGGAACAAAGGCGTGGGATTATGTATATGCTTGAATTTATTGGAAGGTTTTCTAGTGGCTTCTGGTGGGTCTTAAAGCAAAATACAATTCTCACCACTGATTCAGATGGTGTCTTTATGACGACATACATTGTTTGAGTATTCTTGTGTTCCGCAAAATATCTTACATACTGTTCTCGCTCTATTGCATATCTCAGACCGACAATAACTTTTCTGATGTTTTGTTTGACTACTTTTAATATTTTTTATTCTTATCATTTACATCTTAGGAAACTTACTGTGTCAGGAATATAAATCTATAAGTACAACTTAAACGATATTTGTGTTTGGATAACGTACTTTCAAATTAACGATTTATTTTACCTTGCAACGTAATAAATGAAGATACGTTCGAACAGTGTGTTTAAGTAATTCTTGTACATTTGTTCAAACATTGAAAATAAATCGCCTTTAGATAACGTATCATTTAGTTTTAAACAATAAATGTCATATCGCGTAAGGATTAATATTTTGTAAGAGTCAATAACGTAACGAGCGTGATGCTCTGGTGGTAGGTCTCTCATATGTAAGAGTCCGTCTGGGTGGGTACCACCGCAATGTCTATTTCTACCGCCAAGCAGCAGTGTGCGTGCACTGTTGTGTTTCGGTTTGAAGGACATTGTAGCCAGTGTAACTACTGGACACAATGATACTTAACATCTTATGTCTCAGGATGACGAGCGCAGTGGAATGCCACACAGTACTTTGTAACTCAAGGAGCTGGGTGGTGTTGCTCAGAGATGTTCAAGATACTTCATAAAAGTATCTGAAATACAAGTTACAAGATACTTGTAAATAAAGGATTTGAGATACCAGATACAAGATACTTTTGAAAATGGTATCTAAATACTAGATACAAAATACGTATCTTCTAAATACTTTTTTCAAATAAGATACCTTTTGAAATTATTTATTTATTAGCCTTGAATGACGAGACGAGCGTGCCGTCCGCCTGATGGTAAGCGATACGACCACCCATAAACAGTAGCAACAACATCCAGCACCTTGAGTTACAAAGTACTGTGTGGCATTCCACTGCGCTCGTCATCCTCAGACATAAGATGTTAAGTCTCATTATGTCCCGTAGTTACACTGGCTACAATGTTCTTTAAACCGAAACACAACAGTGCATGCAAACTGCTGCTTGGCGGTAGAAATAGACATTGCGGTGGTGGTCTCTCATATGTAAGAGTCCGTCTGGGTGGTCCGTCATACAATGCCATAAAAAAAATACGTGTGGCACTCGGAGACTGCCGCGGTAAAGCTATTGCATAGCATTTTTTATCACAAATTTTGATTGACTAAACACAAATTCGATCTTACGCTTACCACATAAAGTAGATTTTTAAACGCGAGCAACGCACGTTTAGTCTTGTTATTGATAAATGTCAGAAATGCAATGGTCATCACAACCAAAGTAGAATAAATCAAAATTTGAAAAAAGAATGTTACGTTCGATTCTTTTGTGCTCGTGCCGTGCCAACGCTGGGGAAATAGCTTCTACGCAATGTATTTAAGGTTCATATTAGATTAGTAAGAAATGGTTTTAATGACTTTAATAAATAAAATAAATAAAAATATACTCGTTTCAAGAATTATAGCTTCTACGCATTGTATTTAAGGTTCATATTAGTAAGATAAAAAAGATGTCAGGTTATTTTCGTTACGGAATTTCTGGATTCGGTCTCCACGCTCAAGGCCCGCGATAGAAGCTATGCAATACAGTGGCGAAGGGTGAAATTTTTCAAAAGGGAACCCGAGGCAACCTATTTTTGCCTCAGTTAACATATCGCACGGTATTCACGGTATAGGTCAATTTAACGGAAAACTAAAACTTCGACAGTGGATTAGTCTTAATTCTAATTCAACAATCTAAATTGTTACAAGAACAGCATATGTATTAGAAATATAATCACGATATCTAATACCTACATTTGTTTATTAATTTGTTATAACTTTCTAAGTAAATGTAATTTCTACTAACAAAATATATGTTATTCGTCAAACAGACCAGCAGTTAATGTGTTCATAAATACCTCATATTATCTATATAAATAATCAACGTTATTCGTAAAGTTTTACTTGGTATCGGCGTGCCCTTTAAATTCATAAAATATAACTATTATTTACTTCTAACAAACATTTCATGTCTGAAATTAAAAACTAATCAGATTTACAAACAAATAATATACTTACGTGAAAGGAGACGCTACACTAATCACAAACAGTAATTTCCATAACAATGCACTACATTAATTTGTATTTACTAATTAAAAAACAACTTCTAAACAACACATAACTGTCAATAAATAAATTGAATTTGACAATTCACAGACATCGTAAATCGGTATCATAATAAATTATGACGTAAAAAGTGACAACAATACATAGTCGGTTAACGTGAAGCCGAGCAGGCTCGGGTTCCCTTTGCCCATATCTTTGGCGCGATTCCGACGAACAGAGAGAGATAGCAAGTCATAGAAAGTCTTAGAAAGTGCTGCCACCTATGTCCAATAACATACTACGACATGAACCCGGTGGCCAGCGGGTTACCTCGCGCCCGTGGCTCCACAATTTCATATTGGTAACGGAATTTCTAGGAAAAAAAATACAAGGCGCGCCATCTAACGTTACTTAAACATTGTTTATTAATATAACACATCGATATCGATTATGTTAACAAACAACAGGCAGATGGCCGATAGATGTCATTATTAAGTGATCATTAATGTTAGTTGTAACTATTATTATTGTTCCTAGCTTAGTATTTTCTAAATTTATAATTTACTAACTAATATATTGTGAAGTACCCAAAACTTAAAAGGGAAGCCGGTAGGAATCGGGTTATATGGACGCTTCGCCACTGATGCAATAGCTTAAAAATCCAAATTTTGAACGTTTTAGATTTTAGAAGCTACTGTGTTTTTTAAAAATATGAGTAAAAAGTATTAAAATTAGGTTCTGCTGATTTATTAAAGTTCATTGAGATTTATCGGAATCAGGAGACACACTGAAAATCAAAATTATAAGACTCAGTGCCCTCATAATTTCAAAAGAAGACAGAAACCAGTTGAATACAATGTTTGGTTAACCAATAATAGCATGTGCTTTTCACACAAACAAATCAAGAAGGTTACGTGTTGATTATTTAAACCATGCAAGTCATATATTGCTTCAAATTAATTGTATGCAACAGGCAAGAAACTTGCAACGTGTATATGGGCCTTAAATGAGCCGTTAATGTAAAAAATGCATAGGTAATTAGTAAAAGTATCTTAGCAAATTAAGTATTTATAAAATACTAAGATACTAGAAAATTGTATCTAAATACAAGATACAAAATAAAAATTGAAAAAGTATCTTAGATACAAGATACTAGATACGTATTTTGTATCTTGTATCTGTATTTCAGATACTTGTATCTAGATAAATCACATCTCTACTGTTGCTACTGTTTATGGGTATCGCTTACCATCAGGCGAACGGCATGATCGCCTCGTCATTCAATAACAAAAAAAAAGCTCGCCGGGTTCAAGCGCACTGGCCTGTGAATAGTAACGGCTCATGAAGTCGAATTCTAGTTTCCTAGTACTAGTATAACGAGTATTAATTAAATATCTAGTTTTTATGCGTTCCAACGTAGCAAACTCCTAAAACGCTGAATCGATTTGGATGAAATTTGGCTTACATATAGACCAAGTCCCGTATTAATTTATATCATTATACCTTGGCCACTTTAGTCCCTGAAAATTGTACATTGGGGCTATATCCCAGCAAAAAACTTCCATAAGTTTAGATAGTGGTGCATAAGCTATTTCTTCCTTCCTTACTAGTAAACAAAGTCGCCCAACGACTCTTACGCGATAAACTAAACTCTACTGCACGGATTTCGTTGAAATTTGGTACGGAGATCATTTGAGACCCTGGGAAGGTTTGGCTACTTTTTTATCCCGGCATAACTCTTTCACGCGGGCGAAAAGCACAAGCTAATTAAAGAATAAAAATGTCTGCAATAAATACAGATAGTATTTTAAAACGTTTTGCAAACTGACCACGTCGTTTAATAACTGTAACATACGAACCCGCGAAATAAACCCCGCCATCAACGTTATCTCGTGTAGTTCTTTATTAAATAACTTTCAATGTTTACTGAGCGATGGTATTTCGTATTTATGTGCTTATGTCATCAAGTTCGTTTGAAATTATCATGTGGTTCGTTAAGAATGGTTATGTGTTTTATTTATTATACTCGGTGTATTTTTATATGTTTGAAAAGGCATTAATTTATGGGAGGTTCTTTTGGTTTACATTTTTTCGTTTCCTCTTTTGTTTTGTTTGTATGTAGTTTTTTCACTCAAGCGTCTTGGTGTATTTCCACTGTAAGCTTGTGTGATACTTAATTGATAAATAAATAAATACCCACAGTTTTTTGGTCCAACTATTTTGGTCTCTGCTGTGTGATATTTTTGTTTGATACGCAAAATATGCTCTGATATTGAGCAGATAACACAATATCAATTTGCACAGGATTCGAACCCGGGACCTCAGAGCATTACTACCTCACCTTTTGTTTTCTTTTTCCCTGAAACATGTAATTTTTATACAATAGATGTGTATACCTGTAATGGGCATATATCAGCCTGTGATATAATGATAGAATGTTCTTTTTTATGATTTTTTAATATATATGCTGTTGGTATACCATAACAAATAAATAAATAAGTAGTAAAATGCATAAAAACTTGTGTAACACTAAAAAGAAACCAGGACAAAGGATTATAGAACCTTATTAATGACCAAATAAATGATCTTCTCCGAAAAGGGCAGGTCAGGAGTACCCTTAACCGACGAAAATGTATGAAAAGAACTATTAATGTGGAAGAAGCGCAAGAGGTGTGTCAAGATCGTAGCATGTGGCGCTCAGTAGTCTCTCCCTACCCCTATGGGATAAGGGCGTGATTGTGTATGTATGTATTAATGTTATATGGTTATGCTGACTCTGCATTGGAATGGATAACAGGAGAGCAAAGTTATTTATGAAATACTAGCTTTTGCTCGCCTTCGGCTTGAAAGAGTTTTTCCGGGATAAAAAGTAGCCTATGTCCTTAAACTATCTCCGTACCAAATTTCATCGCAATCCATTCAGTAGTTTTTGAGTTTATTGCGTTCAAACAGACAGACACGGCGGGAGGACTTTGTTATATAATATGTAAAGATGTTTTAGTTAACTCAAATCGATTGCAGTTTACAGATTCAGCGTGTGGTTAATAGGTTTCACGTAACGATGGGTCAAGGGAGTGATGTGCTTAGTGGTTGCTACGTCTCGCACACTAATTAGCTTCCAAGACTTTGATCGACCGGTAAATGGTACAATGTTACACTGACAACTTGACGACCGATCGATAAACGATCGTAATTGCTATCTATAGATGTTGTCGGTGGTCGGTTATATCTTGTATCCGCCCGGATTGCCGCTGCCGTATATAAGGTGTTAAAACCAGCCATAGTGGCCCACGTGTGTCGCGTTCCGGGATCAGCCTGTGTATATCCGGTTCAAACAGGCCGGCATAATTGTGTCGACTGGAAAGGTCATCTCTCGTCAGTCGACACTATCTGGACGTCTCTCCACTTACCATCACGTACATTGGGTCACCTTGGGGTGGGTGAAAATGGACCAGAATAAAGTTTTTCTGACATTTCTGAATAGTGTTGATTGGGTCGTTCTAACTATTGATCCGTAGTTTGGGATTGAAATAGTTTTTTTAAATCCACAGTAAATTATTTTATATAGCAAAATACTCTCAAAACGATGAAACTCTGTCAAAACATAGTTCATTTTGCTTTGAAGGATGTCATAATCAGCGTAATTACTGGTCAATTGAACCTATCATGCATTACTGCGTATTTAAAAATTCTATAGCCGTGTTTATACTTGCAAGTTCACGCAAGAATATATTGCACAAGAACTTCCAGACGCGTTTACACTAGCGGCAATAAGTCTATCCAAATGCGACTTGCTTGAAGCTACAAAATTTGTAAAAATTAGCTTGCCGTGACTGTTTACACGGTACAAATTGCTTGCGGAAGATAACTTCTAAAAGTTTTCTTTCTAATCTAAGCTCCGCTTAATGATTCTACTTTTTGAGAAAGCCGTGGCACTCCACTCAAAGGCGCATGAGGTTGATCCCATGTTCATACTATCGAACATTTTGAATGGTCAAATGTCTTGTACAGTCAGCCACATAAGTAGCTGAACCAATCCTAAACTTCAAATCACCTCTACACTTTGTTTTTTCCATTTTTGTTTTTTCTTCCCTTTTTTGTTTTCTATTCATAATAATAAAATAAAAGGGATTAGCTTTACTTCAGACAATGAAAAATAAAATTATTCAATTAAACTTAACACGTACGGGCGCTTTGAAATGTATAATTTGTTCAGCTACTTATGGGGCTGACTGTACATGTTGAGAATAATGTAAAACTGTTTTAAAACTAACCTTTGTGGCGGCATATATAACAACACCGCCACCTATCAACATTGGCTGGGAACTACTACATTAAGTAGTCAACTAGATGACCCGACACTCATCCATCGGTCATCGAAGTTGTATTGACAAGCAGGAAAAAACGCCCAAGAATTACACCAGATGGCAATACACGTTCCTGAATTGTGATAGCAATATTCGCGCGAAGCGTAGTATATATACCTCCTCCGAGTTGGAACCATCGGAGGGGCCGCGGCCGGTCAGGCGCAACATCTGCCTGACTGGGAATCTTTCCCTTCCATAGAGGAACGTATCCATCTGTTCCGCTATAGCGGCGACGCCCTTTCGCCGCTAAACCTTAAACATTCCATTTTATTTCATTTATATCATCGTAATAATAACTCCCCCAGCTCCATTTGTGATTCAGTTGTTTGGGTAATCATTTAATATCCGGATGTAGCATGTTCATACCGTTATCCAAACGCTTATCGTTATACAAAAGTTATTTAATAATGACAATAAAAATAAATTTCTACTGATGTTTTGACCAATTTAGCAAACATAATATCTTTTAACTACATGATATCGTGTACGAGGTCAGGATGGCTTGTATGTTGTGTAAGGATAATATTAATTTGGTAAATAGCTTTTGACAGATCCGTCTGGAAATCTTTAGGGGAGGCCTATGTTCAGCAATGGACGTCATGTGGCTGATGATGATGAAATAGGATTTTATCATAGAACTAGCAATCCAACTGTTGCTTATATATCGTACTTGATATTAATATGTTACATTTAAATAGATGTGATAAAAAAGAAAAGGGGACGACTAAAGAAGAGTAATGGAACACAAGTCAGCGATTTTTGTAATTCTTTTCTGTCTCTGTTTTTTCTGTTTGTTTGTTACTGCAAATCTCCAAAATTACTGAACGGATTTCGATGAATTTTGGTACACGGGTAGATCATGTCATCATCCTGTGTTAATCCAGGAGGATTAACACATAGGCTACATTTTATCCCGGGAAAATAAAAAGCGGGACTTTTATCCCGGAAAAGCTTTTTCACGCCGGCGGAGCAGCGAGCAATCATCATCATCATCATCAGCCACACGACGTCCACTGCTGAACATAGACGTCCCCTAAAGATTTCCAGACGGACCTGTCAAAAGCGGCCGACGCTGCGCTTGCCAGTACGTGGCCTCCACTCGAGAATCTTTTTGCCCCATCTGCCGTCATTTCTTCGAACTATGTGCCTGATGTGTCTCGGGATACGTCAGTAAAACACGACGGCTCAATGCAGACTGATTTATTTGCTTACCCACTAAATACACAACACATTTCCCTCCTAAATTATAACAAATTAATATATTAGTTCTTAGAGCATAAAATAACCGGAAAATAGTATTACATAATGTGCAACATTGAAAACAATAATTTGATAACAAAACTTGAACAAATTCTTTAGAACTTAAACACAGACAAACTACAGCTACTTTTTTTTTCGCTACATCATAACTAATATATATTAAACTTTAACATAACAGGTACGATATGTCTACACTATAAACAATTATTATATCTGGGAGAGATCGGTAAGATTACATAATATTAACATGTAAGTACTATTACTTATAATGTTTCTTTTTTAATAACTCTTGACATTGAATGGCGGCTTTTCTGCGAATTCGAGAGTTATGAACAGGTGATGGAATGGACGGCGGTGCTTTTGGAGGCGATAACTGTGATGCATCTCCCACCCCCTCTCGCACAGTATCCAAGCAGTCGTTATAGACTTCCGCGTCAGACCTCATAACAGGACACTCTGTCGAGCTATTATCCTCAGTCATGTCCTTATTTTGGTCCAATGATTCTACATTAATTGCCCTACTTAAGGAAAGACGCGATTTACGACTTTGTAATTGATCAATATGTCGTTTATATATTTGCCCGTCTTTGGATTTGACTGTATACGAAACTGGTCCTAGGCGGTCAGACACAATGCCTTCAGTCCACTTACGAGCGGAACTACGACTGTAGTCGCGTAACATGATCGGTTCGTCGCGTGCAAATACCCGCAGCTGGCGGCCAACACCGCTGTGTTCGCGTCGCAGTTGCTCACTGCGTACGCGCTCCCCAGTGTCGGGCATCAGCAGATCAAGACGTCCGCGCAGTCGTCTGCCCAGCAGAGCAACTGCCGGTTCTCGTCCTGTCGCACTTTGTTCTGTGTTTCTATATGTAAACAAAAATCTGCTTAAAGCGGTATTCAAATCCTCTTTAGCGAATTGTGCTTTTTTAAGTACCCGTTTCACTGATCGCACTGCATTTTCTGCAGCTCCGTTGCTAGCGGGGTGGTATGGAGGTATTAACGAATGTTTAATACCATTCCGTTCCAAGTATTGAGCAAATTCCGACGATGAGAAGGGAGGACCGTTGTCACTGACTAGGCGTTTCGGTAATCCGAAACGAGCAAATAACCGTCTCAAGCAGTCAATAACTAAGGTTGCTGAAGTTGAACTTAGTCTCTCAACCTCAATCCACTTGGAATGAGCATCGATAGTGACTAAATAGTACGCGTTATTAAAGGGGCCGAGAAAGTCCAGATGTAGACGCGACCACGGCTCAGCTGGCCAGGGCCAAGAGTGCAACGGTGCGGCGGGGGGCGCAGGGCGCAACTCCCTACAGGCGGCGCACTCCCGTGCCGCATGTTCTATGTCTACATCTATGTTATCCCACCACACATAATTTCGCGCGACCTGCTTCATTTTTACAATTCCTGGATGGCCGTCATGAATTTCTTTTAGAACTGTTTCTCTAAGGGAATTTGGGACTACAATTCGATAACCCCATACAACACAACCCTGATCAATATGCATATTATCTCTTTTATCATAATACATCCTTTCTATTTTGTTATACAATTTATTAGGGGGCCAACCGTACATTATAAAACCATATATTTTACTAAGTAAAGGATCTTTTCTGGTTTCAGTTCTAATTTCGTTAAAACTAATTGGGAAATTGTCTTGTGCATAATTTAAATAACTACATTCTCTGTCATTACCACTAAGTCGGCTCTGAGAAGACTCTAGAGGAAGGCGAGAAAGAGCATCTGCAAAGCAATTTTTTGACGAGCTTACAAATTCTATATCAAAATTATAAGCTGCCAATTTAACTGCATAACGTTGTAGGCGACTGGCGGCAGTTACTGGAATCCCTTTATTTTTCCAAAAAATATAACTCAGGGGACGATGATCGCTGCGCAGTACAAAATGCCTGCCATATAAATATTGGTGATGTTTACTCACCCCATATACAATTGCTAATGCCTCTTTGTCAAGTTGCGAGTAATTCATTTCGGCCGAGTTGAGCGTTCTAGAAGCGCAACTCACCGGTCGCTCGCAGCCGTCTGCGTACCGCTGCGTTAAAACCGCTCCCAAACCGTACGCGCTGCTGTCTACTGATAGTATCAAAGGTCGGGCTGGATCATAATGAGCTAAAACAGGAGCATTGCACAAAACATTCTTTACCTTAGTGAAAGCCTTACCACATGCATCCGTCCATTCCCAACTGACACCTTTCTTTAGTAAGTCATAAAGTGGCTTTAAAATAATGCTCATATTAATACAGAATTTAGAGTAAAAATTTACAAGTCCAATAAAACTTTTAAGTTGTGTTACGTTTGTAGGTACGGGCGCTGCTACAATGGCTTTTATTTTATTTTTATCCGTATGTAACCCAAACTTATCAATTTTATAGCCTAAGTATGTAACACTGTTTTTAAAAAATTGACACTTTGAAAAATTTATTCGTAATCCATTTAACTTGAGTCTTTGTAACACCGCCTTCACATTAGCCAAATGTGTAACCTTGTCTTTGCCCGTGATACAAATATCGTCGGCAAAAACTGCCGTTGACGGCAATCCACTCAACGTTTCCTCCATAATTTTTTGGAAGTTTTCTGGTATGCACTTGATACCGAATGGTACCCTTCTATACACGAAAGTACCCACGTGAGTGGTGATCGCCGTCATCGACTGGGAGTCCTTATGTAAAACACATTGTTGGAAAGCGTTGGATAAATCCAATTTAGTGTATTGCTCACCACCCCCTAGGATGGCGAACAGATCCTCAATCCGTGGCAGCGGGTAATGGTAATCTTTTAATAGGGGGTTAATAGTTACTTTATAATCACCGCATAATCTAATATTACCATTTGCCTTAACTACCGGTACTATGGGAGTGCCATAGTCTGAGCGTTCCACTTTATAAATAACCCCCTCCCGTTGCAACCGATTGAGCTCCTGCTCCACAGGCTGACGTAAAGCCAAAGGTAACGGCCTCGCTTTTATAAATATTGGGGTATTATCTTTTAAATGAAGACGAAATTCAGTTTTAAATGTACCCAAACCTTCCGTAAAAACTTCGGGAAACTCGTCACTTAAAGATGTCGCGACCGAATCGTCATCAATTAAATTATAGCATTCACCAATTGCTAGGTTTAAATTTTTTAACCAAGTGCGACCCATTAATGGTGGCCCACCATTCTCAATAATATACAATTTTAACGGCGCATGATATTGCCCGTACTTAACATTCACTATAATGTAACCGACAGTTTCGATGACGTCACCCGTGTACGATTTTAAGGTTAACATTTTCCTTTCTATAGGTATATTTGAAAAGTGATTATCATAATAACGTTTTGAAATAACAGAAATTTTACTTCCCGTATCAATCTCAAATTTACATTTTATATTTTCGATAACCAAGTTTGCATAATATGGCTTGTCACCCTCATTTTTAACTACTAAATTATAAAAGTTACAATTGTCGCTATCCGTATCTGAATCATTTATGAAAAACTGACTTTTGTGTTTTTTTGAAGATTTGTTTTTTTTACACACGGCTTTTAAATGGCCTTTTTCACCACATGAATCACAATTATATTGTTTAAACCGACACTTGCCATCTGAATGGCCCGCTTTGCCACATCGTGAGCATACCCGCTGCGCGCGACTGTAGCTGGCGCCACCGCCACCGCGCCCGGCGCCGCCGCTGCCTGCGTCGCCGCCGCCTGCGCCCGCGCTGATCCGATGCAAGCCGTCGTCGTCCCGCTGCGCCGCCGTGCTTAGCCGTGCGCTCGCCGAGCTGGCCGAAGCACATGCCGTAGCCGCATGCCGCTCCGCCGCTTCCAACGCCAACGCCAGTTCCACAGCACGCTTGTAGTCTATACCTCGTTCTGCGAAGAGTCTCGATCTCATATCTTCGTTGATTAACCCCGAAACAAATTGGTCTCGCAAACACACTTCCAAACAAGCGCCGAAATTGCAAGTTTTTGCTAAATGTTTTAGTGCGTGGAGGTAGTCGCGTATATTTTCACCTTGCTGCTGTACTTGTGCCTGCGGCACATCAGTATTGTTCAAAGCCTTATATTAAACAGACGTGTTACGATCAATCGGTGTTTCATTGCAATACTCATCAATATACAACAAGCGCATCCATATAAGGCGCAGTGGTGACCCCGCAATCAGCGAGAATACAGCGACTTCTGAGACACGAGTACGCACGACGAATTCACTTAGACATGACTTCGGGTACATCAGCGTCTACCATGGGTGATGGAGAAGTAGCAGTTGTTACGATTTCGTCAAGGATTCCCGAATTTTGGAGCGACAATCCGCGACTATGGTACGTTCAGTGCGAAGCCATCCTAAGCAGCCAGAAGCTAAGCGACGATGCCAGATACAACTTGGTTGTTACCAAATTAGGAAAAGACGTCGTACAACAGGTCAGCGGCATTCTTCTTAAGCCGCCCGAAGTTAAGAAATTCGATACACTCAAGGAGAAATTACTAAAAATTTATGAGGAGTCGGAAATGCAGCAGTTCCAGAAATTGCTTAGCGGGATGGAGCTAGGAGATCAGAAACCGTCCCAGCTACTACGCAGAATGAAGGATTTAGCGCGTGATAAGATTCCTGACGAAACGCTGAAAATAATGTGGCAAGGTCATCTTCCTTCTTCAGTTCGAGGTGTGTTAGCGGTCAGTGACGTGAAAGACTTAGAATATCTTTCGGCTATTGCGGATAAGATTATGGAAACAACTCAACCAATTCAAGTAGCAGAAGTGCAAGCTATGCCTAGCTGTAGCACAGATAATTCTTATATTTTAGCGGAGATAGCAAAATTAAGTTTGAAAATTAGAGATATGGAGAAAGAAAGAAATTACAACAGGAATTACAATCGGTATCGAACCCGGTCCCGCTCGAGATCACGCGGACGTAATATGACACGGCGATCGCCAAACGATCCGAATTGGCTTTGTGTTTACCATTTTCGGTTTCGCCATAGAGCTAGAAAATGTATAGAGCCGTGCGCCTGGAAACAATCTGTAAGTAGGCAAACCGAGAATCAGGAAAACTAGCTACGGTGCATTCGCAGGCGGAGATATGCACCATCATGCCTATTCACCGCCTATCTATCATGGACAAAGTTAGTGGTTTAAGATTTTTAGTGGACACAGGTGCGAATATATCAGTGCTACCAATGACTAAGAACCGTTTGTACAGTGCAACTTGTGACGAGTATAAACTATATGCTGCCAATGGCACTGAGATTAAAACTTATGGCGTTAAAACTTTGAACCTTGATTTAGGACTTCGTCGGCCCTATCGCTGGTCGTTCGTGCAGGCAGATGTCAAGCAACCCATACTCGGTGCCGACTTCTTGTCTCATTATAAACTGTTAGTGGATATGAAGAACAAAAAACTAATTGATTCGGTGACAACTCTAAATACTATAGCGTCTATGGCTATGCAAGAAGATCCTACGTTAAGCACAATCAACTTCAAAAGCGATTACAGCGATATTTTGGCGGAATTTCCTAACCTCACAAGACCCATAAATTTCAAAGAGGCTGCATGCCATACTGTAGTACATCATATAGAAACTACTGGTCCAGCAGTGCATGTTCGCCCAAGGCCGTTACCACCCGACAAATACATCAAGGCCAGAGCTGAGTTTCAACGCATGCAAGAGATGGGCATTTGCAGACCGTCTAATAGCAATTGGGCAAGTCCTCTACATGTTGTTATGAAGAAAAACGGTGAAATTCGACCATGTGGCGACTACAGGCAACTTAATGCAATCACGAAGCCGGATAGATATCCGATTCCACGTATACAGGACTGTACTTATTTGTTGCATGGGAAGACAATATTTTCAAGGATTGATATGCAACGAGCCTATCATAATATTCCCATTTATGAAAAAGATATTCCGAAAACCGCTATAGCATGTCCTTTTGGTTTGTTCGAGTTTTTAAGATTAGGATTTGGATTTAAGAACGCCGCCGCCACATTTCAGCGATTTTTGAATGATGAAGTGCTTCGTAACTTAGACTACATATTTATTTACATTGATGACGTCATCATAGCGTCCTCTTCGGAATCTGAGCATAGAGAGCACGTTAGAGAGGTTTTGAAGCGCCTGAATGCCTACGGTATCACTATAAATATGGCGAAGTGTGAATTTGGCAAATCAGAATTAAATTTTCTTGGATTTCGAGTATCAAAAGACGGTATAAGACCTTTAGAAGAGCAAATCAAGGTCATATCTGAGTTTCCGAGACCTAAAACAGTAGAAGAATTACGTCGATTCCTCGGTATGATAAATTTTTATAGACGTCATTTACCGAAAGCAGCCGAAAATCACGCCAAATTGAATGTTTTTCTGCACAATTCGAAGAAAAAAGACAAAAGCCTGATTCCTTGGAATGATGACGCAGTTAGAGCATTTGAGCAATGTAAACAGAGCCTAAAAACGGCAGTTACATTGTCATTTCCTTCAACTAATGCACCGATAGCGCTTATGACCGACTGTTCTAATACCTGCGCCGGAGCCGTACTTCAACAGCGAGAGGAGACCGGTTGGAAGCCCTTAGGTTTTTTTTCGACCAAACTAAGCGAAGCACAGCAGAAATATTCTACATATGATCGAGAGTTGTTGGCAATCTACCTCGCCATTAAACATTTTCGTCCTCTTATTGAAGGTCGATCGTTTACCGTATACACCGACCATAAACCTATAGTATACTCACTGCGAAATAACACTGTTGGCAAAAATGATACGCCGCGCCGCATACGTCATTTAGATTTCATCATGCAATTTTGTACTGAAATTAAACATCTGTCTGGGGAAGAGAATGTAGTTGCTGACTGTTTTTCACGAATAGCAGCGATGGACGAACCTTCGCACATCGACTACGAAAAGTTATCTAAAGCGCAGAGTAGAGATACAGAGTTAAGAAATCTTATAGAGCAGAAAACATTGAAGTTTGAAAAAATATTCATACCTAGCTGCAAGTTACCTATTTATTGCGACGTATCGACTAATAGAACGCGACCATATTTGCCTAAGGAATTTCGTGTATCGGCTTTCAACGCAATACATGACATTAGTCATCCTGGAACGCGTACGACAAGAAAGATGATGCAAGATCGATATATATGGAAAGGAATGAATAAAGACATAACACGATGGACTAAAGCATGTACCAATTGTCAGATATCAAAAATTCAAAGGCACACAGTATCACCATATGGTCATTTCATACACAGTAATCGATTTGAACATGTACATATGGATGTAGTAGGACCATTAACATATTGTCAAGGCTATCGATATATTGTGACTATGATCGATAGAGGCACTGGTTGGCCTGAAGCCTATCCTGTAAAAGATGTAACCGCCGAGACTATAGCGGACATTATTTATACTGGATGGATTACAAGATTTGGTACACCTTTATATTTGACAACTGACCAAGGATCAAATTTTTTATCTAATTTGTTTACGCAGTTAGCCAAAAGAATGGGTATTAAGAAATTTAGAACGACTGCATACCATCCTCAGTCAAACGGACTTATAGAAAGATGGCACCGTTCGCTTAAAACCGCATTAAGGTGTCGAGGAAGGACAGAACAGTGGGTGTCGGAGTTGCCATCCGTTTTACTCGGACTAAGAGCTAGTATGAGAGATGATACTCAAATTAGTGCAGCAGAGATGGTTTTTGGAGAACCTTTAAGACTGCCTGGAGATTTCTTTGAGCCTTCACAGCGTGATGTCTCCGACAACGTCTTATTTTTGCAAGAATTGCGCAGGAAAATCGCAGACTTAGCTTCAACCCCAAAAAAAGAACCGCATCAAGGGAAAATTTTTGTACATCCCGATCTAAAAGATTGCACATATGTATTTGTACGAATTGACAAGGTTACAAAACCTTTAGTGCGACCCTATATGGGACCCTTTAAAGTTATTAGTAAGACAGATAAATATTTTAAAATTATGCAGGAGGATACAGAGAAAGTAGTTAGTATTGACAGGTTGAAGCCAGTGTTTGCACTTAGTAACAACGACGAATGCGCGACCGCACCAAATACGGCAAACGCATCTATAAACAATGAAGCGAGAGTGTCAAGATTCGGACGGACGATCAAACCAGTCGTTCGCTTCGCTGCATAAACACGCTTAATAAATTACAAGCAATGGGTAAGCAGCAGAGTAGGCAACAAGAAGAACAGATCATAATCGCCCAGAATGGAGCTGGAAATGGCGCTGCCGCATCCGCGACAGAGCAGCAAGCGTCATATAATAGATACGAAGTTTATCTACTCTTTATAATTGTCTGCATACTAGCAGTTATCCTATATTTGTTATGGAAGCGATGCAAGGTGAAATACGCTCGCTACATCAGACAGGAACTGCAAGAGGTGCCGATGGGGGACGCGCGCACAGGTGTGCATTGCTCAAACGGCCCGCCTCCTACGCCAGCAAGAATAGTTGTGTAGTGTTGTGATGTGTTTAAGGCTTAAGATGATTATAACCGACTACAGTCGCATGGACTTGGACAAAGTGTTTTGTATATGTATATATATTTTTTTTCTTCTATAAGTAATGTATCTTATCGTGTATAACCAATATGTTTATGCTTAAATAAAACGTGAATGTATTCTGAATGTGTTGTTCACCCTTATAAAGTAAGGGGGATGTACTGTGCCTGCGGCACATCAGTATTGTTCAAAGCCTTATATTAAACAGACGTGTTACGATCAATCGGTGTTTCATTGCAATACTCATCAATATACAACAAGCGCATCCATATAAGGCGAAAAATATGTCTCTCAGCTATTTCCGACCTGTCCGGTTCCAAGTGTTCTTTTACTAACGTCACTAATTCATCATAAGATTTTGATTCCGGAGTGGTCGGCGCGCACAAATCACACATTAAATCGTAACACTCCGCGCCTACCACGGTCACCAACGTTGCCACTTTTAATGTGTCCTCTATTTTATTTAAGGCAATAAATTGATTCACTCGTCGAATGTAAGCGTCCCAGTTGTTATTTACTAAATTATAAGGTTCTAAGCGTCCAATAGGCATTTTAATTAATTTTTTTTTTCACACGCGGTGGTATTGTAATCCTCGTCGCCAGTGATGTGTCTCGGGATACGTCAGTAAAACACGACGGCTCAATGCAGACTGATTTATTTGCTTACCCACTAAATACACAACAGTGCCCTGCCCACTGCCACTTCAGCTTGCTAATCCGCAGGGCTATGTCAGTGACTTTCGTTCTTCTACGGATCTTCTCATTTCTGATTCGATCGCGTAGAGAAACACCTAGCATAGCCCTCTCCATAGCTCGCTGAGTGACCGTGAGCCGTTTTAATATGTATTAATTAACTAGACTTCTGCTCGCGGCTTCGCCTGCGTGAAAAAGTTTTTCCGGGATAAAAAGTAGCCTATGTGGTAATCCAGGACATGATCTACCCGTGTGCCAAAGTTCATCGAAATTCGTTCAGTAGTTTTTGAGTTTATTCGTTACAAACATACTTACATACAAATCTTTCCTCTTTATAATATTGGTATAGATATACGAAAACAATAGACATATTTTTTTATATATCCTGTAGGCTTATGTTTGACCAGTATCTCGCCTGTGGGTAAGTGATGGTGTGGTCTACGATGGGGCACGCATGCCTAGAAGATACTTATAATTATACTTATTCTTGGAGTATTTATCAAAATAATTACATTAGCTTTCTTAAACTTAAGTCACAGAGCAAAAATGTACATTATTAATCTTTATTCCAGTGCTGGGCTGGCTGCGACGCGAGGTACAACGCGGGTACTCCGTGGGCCAGTTCTGGTACCTGGTGTCGTCGGAGTGGTGGGGCGCGTGGGCCGCGTACACGGCGGGCGGGTCGGCGGACGCGTGCTGCCGCGCGCCCGGCCGCCACGGGCCGCTCGACGAGGCCATCGTGTGCGACGAGAGCTTCACCACCAACTCCACAGGTGAGTCGCGTAAGTTGAACAATCTTGTATTTTGTGGTTGTCGGTGTATGAGGGTATGCGGTGGGTTGCTGGTATGCGAAAGAAGATACCGTTGGATAGGTACTATTTTATTTTTGTTTTGAATAAACTGAATTTCAATTTTTGGCACTTTTGTCTTTATTGTTTGAAAAACAGCAACAATTTGGCCTAACTAGTTAGTAGATGATTTTTTTAAGCCCATACAATTTGTGGTTGTGCAGTGTATTTGATATGAAACTTTTAAAAATGCCAGATTTCTTTAAATAACAGGAGCAGAATGCTGCGAAAAAATATGGCGTGTGATTTGTTATGAAATGTTTTTGTTATAAGTAATATGATGTTGTGTGCAGAGTCGATGGGCTCGCTGCTGTGGCGCGCGGAGACGGCGTCGGTGGGGTCGGGCGGGTCCTCCTCCGGCGTCAGCAGCGCGCCCGCCCCGCGCGCGCCGCGCCCCCCCGGGCCCCTCGACAACAAGCGCCTGCTCGCGCACGACGCGCTCAACGTCAGTACCCACACACGCACGCACACACACACACGCACACATGCGAGCTGTGCCGCTCTATCTAATACCAATCTTCAGCACAGCGACCATATAGCCAATAGACGTCTAATAACAGGCGATCGATTTCGGGTAACACATCTGACTAATAGATCAGATGTAGCTTGTCGTTCAATATCTTCAAGTCAGTTGTGACCACAACTGTGAGCTGTAAACGCTTCCACATTATCGATTTACTAAATGCTATAATCACCCCTTGCACAAAACAGTGGTGTTATAAAAACAACCACATTTCGGGTTTTCACAAAAGTAGCATTACTTTTCATATTTATGTCAATAAATTTACTTACCAAATATTTTTTTTAAATTATCGAAATTAATCGTATACCGGCCATGATGTATTTAAAATTTTAACATTGAGGAACGTTATTGTCAAACTATATTTGCATTTCTTTCTGACTTAAGTGCATTTTACGCTATCTCTACTGCTTAGTTGTTTAGCATTACATGACAAGCGACGCACCCAATAAAAATAGTGTTTCCATGGCTACGTAAAACATAATTATGTCGGCAGGCCCAATCGTAATGCAGGTACCCCGCTTCTTCAAACCTCAAGTAGTTGACAGAATTCATTTGAAAGAAAATATTGGGCATTAGGTGTCTAGGGGCTATATAGTCGCTGCTTCAGCAATACATTGCTTCACGAAAAATACTTGCATGTTTTAATACCATTTATATACTATAACATAATATCTATACAAATATGTTAGATCATGTAGTTTAAAGTGTAACACATCGTAGTATGCTTCAGTTTAAACAAGCTGTTACACTTGATTCTGCAATCCCCCCCACTTTATAATAAGTGATGTGTTATTCAACGACCAACGTAACATGTTATGTCAAATATGTTAAAAGTTACTCAAAAATATTTAGACAAGTTTGTCACAAAGCTAAAGCCTTATACTTAAGTAATAAGACAAAAACTCCAAAAATAAAATAAAAATGACTTGGAGTGTAATTAGCAAAGAAACTGGTAGGGCTAAACCTCGTGAAAGGGAGTTCAGCCTCAATATTAAAAACCAAATTATTAATTCCGACTTAGACGTAGCTAGGGCTTTTGAAAATTTCTTTACTGATATACCAGTTTCTATAACCAAAAAATTAAACTCCTCCCACTATTGCCAATAAATTATTAAAAGAAAATGTATCTGGATGTGGAGATTCATTCTTGTTCCACTGTGTTAGTAGTTTAGATATAAAAAAAACATTTAAATTAATTAACATTAAAAATACATGTGACTTATGGGGAATCTCTACAAAAATATTAAAACCGGTAATATCTGTACTAGCTCCCCAGTTAGCTATAATTTTTAATACATGTATTATGAGTGGGATATTTCCTGATAAAATGAAATTAAGTAAAATTATACCTCTTTTTAAATCTGGTAGTACGGACGACCCCACTAATTATAGACCGATCTCTGTCCTACCTTCTATAAGTAAAATTTTTGAAAAACTTATACTTAAACAAATTCAATTTTTTTTTGCTAAACATAATCTACTTCATGGTAAACAATTTGGATTCACTAGGGGTCGCTCCACCACAGATGCTGGTGTTGAGCTTATACATAATATATTTGCTGCTTGGGAGGATTCACAGGATGCTTTAGGAGTGTTCTGTGATCTATCGAAAGCTTTTGATTGTGTTCACCATGATATTCTTATCAGGAAATTTTAGCCACTATGGGGTTAATGGCTTTGCCCTTGATTTATTTAAATCATACTTAAGCAATAGGGTACAAAGTGTTGATGTCAATGGAAAACGATCTCCTGGCTCTATTGTTACCTTGGGAGTACCACAAGGCTCAATTCTTGGACCTTTTCTTTTTCTAATTTATATAAATGACTTACCTTATTTCATAAGGGACAATTGTGAAGTAGTGTTGTTTGCAGATGATACTTCCTTATTATTTAAAATAAGTCGACATCAAGCAATTCTTGACGATGTAAGCAATACTCTCTCAAAAATAGTGCATTGGTTCAGCGTTAACAATTTATTATTAAATAGTGAAAAAACTAAATGTATAAAATTCGTCACACCTAATGTCAAAAAAGTTAACGCTAACATTTTCATAAATAGTGACGAGTTGAGCCTTGTGGATACAACCAAATTCTTGGGTATCACATTGGACTCTAAACTTCAGTGGGGTCCTCATATATCTGTACTAGCTAAAAAGCTGAGCGCCGCAGTTTTTGCAGTGAGCAGGATACGCCAATTAACTGACATTGAAACAGCAAAATTGGTCTATTTTGCTTACTTTCATAGTTTGATGAGTTATGGAATTTTGCTGTGGGGTGGTGCTGCTGACATTAATACTATATTTGTTCTTCAAAAACGAGCTATAAGATCTATCTACTCCCTAAGCTCTAGATGTTCTCTAAGAGAAAAATTCAAAGAAACAAATATAATGACAGTAGCATCACAATTTATATTCGCTAATTTAATGTACGTACATAAGAATATAGAAAACTTTCCGAAAGTTTGCGATATCCATGGCTTAAATACTAGAAGTAAAAATAATCTAGTTAATCATAAAACAAGGCTCCAAAAAATCAGCAAATCTTTTAAGGGTTACTGTATACATTTTTATAACAAAGTTCCCACTGAAATTAAGTGTTTAAACATTGGTAAATTCCAAACAACTATTAAGCGAAAGTTATGTAATAAAGCTTATTACAAGATTTCAGAATACATAGAGGATAAAAAAGCCTGGGATTAAATTTTTTCATATGATTTTCTTTGGAATCATGTCTTTCGTTTTAATAAAGTTTCTTTGTTTCCATCTGTGAGCGGCTTGGGTATGACATACTCCTTAACTGTCTGTGCCTGCGGCGGCGTCGTGTGCCGGCCGGTGTGTCGGCCACTATGTCTGTAATATGGTTGAGGAGGCCGATGGCTGGCACATGCGTCATACTCGTGAACGGGTGCTGCTTGTGTGGACTGGTCTGCCCTTTTCGCTTACTATATCTAAGTATTAGGGGTATATCTTGAACTTAGATTAATAGCGACATCTTGAACATTTCAGATCAAATTATTACATGATTCCTGAGATAGTTATGCACTAGTGTTGGAATTTAAAAATTTATTACCTATTTTGCGAGTATATAAATGAACTGCTCTAAACAAAACTTAACAAATACTGAATTGTATTTTTTTTTTCTCTACATAATGCAATGTATTTTATACCTTGAACTGATTTTGAAAAGAGCAACACTAGAGTTTCTTGCCCGTTCTTCTCTAGTGAGAACTGCTTTCCGAACTGGTGGTAGAGTTAATATTGACGGAATCTAAATAATGTATAACATTTTATGGGTTCGAATAAATTATTTCATTTCATTTCATTTCATGTAAGGATTTAAAAATATTGTAATGTTTTCGGAAAAACCATATTCAAATTGGTTTAGCCGTTTGGACGTTTCCGACCAATTTGAATGTGGTTTATAACGATAAAGTATAAGTGGGTAGAAAAGGATCGAGATTTGAACACCCCTTTTTTATATTAAAACTGCTTATTATAATATTTTTTTCTTGCCAGGTCCGCACTCTCACAGGCGAAGGGGGACACCTCCGACGTGACGTGACACTCGCGCAACACAGAGACTTTGAACTGGTGCCCGATGCTTTGTGGAGGGCGTTGGCCTTGTGGTACGGTGGACCAGACCCTTTGCCGAGACAGGTATGTTGTATTGTATATATTCTCGCCAGAGTCGTATTCTGATAAATTTAGAGGGTGCCATGCCCACTGTAAGTAGATTATAATCCGATTTTGCCTTTGATGACTTATATAAGACTAGACTTCTGTTTGCGGATTCGCCCGCATGAAAAAGTTTCCCGGGATAAAAAGTAGCCTATGTGTTAATCCAGGACATGATCTACCCGTGTGCCAAATTTCATCGAAATCCGTTCAGTAGTTTTTGAGTTTATTCGTTACAAACATACTTACATACAAATCTTTCCTCTTTACAATATTAGTATAGATTAAAAAAATATATATTCTATTAAAGATTACGGATGGTGACTCAAGTTTCGAATTTTTTTTCCAGGTGATAAGGCCACCAAATTCGGACGTCGAGCTGGAGTTATATCCTTTACATTTAAAATTGTTCCGACATATGCCGAGCACGCAGAGTGAGTAATATTATAAATAAACTATTTTTAAAAATTGCTTAATGAAATTGAAATAGACATTTATGAAATAAAGACAGTTAGATAATTTTCATAATTCGGTGAAAGGATATATTGATGTTTGAGAAACAGTTTTGTGTGATTATTTTTTATCTATAGTATACTTAGATGAAAGTTAATGCTATGTTTTATTTATTTGTGCAGATGTGTATTATGACGTGATAATGTTTGTGCAGGGACGGGCGCGGTGGGGGGTGCGGTGGGTGTGGTGGGGGGTGCGGCGGGTGCGGGGGCGGGGGCGGCGCTGTACAGCTCCGTGCCGCTCGCGCCCGCGCCGCCCGACCGGCACCTCGCATACACCGCCGCCTTCTCACGGCTCGCCACGCTCAAACAGGTACCACACACTACACACTACACACTACACACCACACACTACACACTACACACCACACACTACACACCACACACCACACACTACACACTACACACCACACACCACACACCACACACTACACACTACACACCACACACCACACACCACACACTACACACTACACACCACACACTACACACCACACACCACACACTACACACTACACACCACACACCACACACCACACACTACACACTACACACTACACACCACACACCACACACCACACACTACACACTACACACCACACACCACACACCATAAACACTCATTATTATACTCCATAACAATTCATTGAAAAATATATAATAGTAAAAAAAATATATATAATTATTTTTGGGTTTAAATAAGCTTCATATAAAAATAGACATTTTAAGTAACAAAAGCAAATAAAATCTTGAATTAACTATAAATCAAAAAATATATTTCATCGATTTAAAATCCACAATCCTGTTAAAGTACGCAGACTACGAAACTGAACATTTATATCTTATTCAATTTTAATAGTCAATAAATTATTTACAGTCACGCCACACACTCCGGTTTTTCTTAAAAAGCTAAAACAAGCTACCACAAATTTCCCTTGTGTATTTACAATCTTTTTAATTATACCAAAAAACACCTCTGTTATACTTGATAAAGTCTTAACTCTGGTTAGGTGAGTGAGTTCCTATGCGGCGCGTTAGGGTTGGCACGCGAGGACATGCGGCTGTGGCTGCTCGGTAACAACCAGGTGTTGTTAGACGACGAGCGGCCAACCCTGCACGAGCTGCGGCTGGACGAGCGGAGCCGTCTGCTGCTGGAGGTGCGCAACCCTGATCTCACATGGCCTGAGGAGATCGGCGCGCTTGGGTATGTACAGGGTTGTCACTTATATACTAGTGTGGTTTACTGACCATAATATCGATCCTGATGATACTCTAGTATAATTTAAATATATTGTTTACTTGTTTTATATAGATAGATAGATGAGCCAAGTTTCGGGTCAACGGGTCATTAATAACCGATGCTGATCGCATGGCATCGAGTAAAAACGCGTTGAATCAAAGCGCTCTGAATTTAGTCGCAGTTCGTTATTGACGCAATTTCAGAGTAATCGTTAAGTAGGCGAATTATTTCGACTTTGTGCCTAGTCGACGCCCGTCTTGTATGTGCATGTGAGTGTCTTACTGACGTGTGTGTGTGTGTGTGTAGGGGCGGGTGCCGCGCCACGGAGCGGCGTGAGACGCTGATCGCACCGAACCTGCCGGGCGCCACCGGCCTGCACAACCTCGGCAACACCTGCTTCATGAACGCCGCGCTGCAGTCGGTCAGTACACACGACTCACGACACACTACTTCTATCCTGATAAACCCACTCTATTTTACTTGTCAGTTTGTATATATGCTATACTATTAACGAAATGTGAATGCGATCCTTCGAGCCGGATAAGGTTTGAATTAGTTTTCATTTTGAAAAACACCAAATATCTTTAAGTATATTATGATCTTACTGGATAATATGGTTTTGAGTCGTGTCAGTTACTCATTGGTTTTAATAAATAAATGACCTTATCTAATGACAGGTGTGGAACACGGGCCCGCTTACACGGTATTTTAATTCAGGCATGCATTTATACGAGGTGAACACGACCAACCCACTCGGGACTAAGGGAGTATTGGCGTTGCGATTTGGCGAATTATGCAAAGAGGTGAGTTAAATTATTATATTTTAAACATTTTAGATTTTTTAAGGTGCCATTAGTTTACGCTGCTATTACATCCAGTTTGTACATTAATTAAAATATTAAAAAAAAAATTAGAGGTGTCAAGGGACACCCGGATGGAACGAAGTTCCTTTCGATTAATTAGTGAAGGAATTGTAATAAAATTTTATTTATATAACAGAGTGTGTATATATATAAATATTTTCCTATTTCCGTTCCAATACATATGTTTCTAGAGAAAAAAAACAAATAAATACGTGTGGCACTCGGAGACTGCCGCGGTAAAGCTATTGTATAGCATTTTTATCACAAATTTTGATTGACTAAACACAAATTCGATCTTACGCTTACCGCATAAAGTAGATTTTTAAACGCGAGCAACGCACGTTTAGTCTTGTTATTGATAAATGTCAGAAATGCAACCAAAGTAGAATAAATCAACATTTGAAAAAAAAATGTTCGTTCGATTCTTTTGTACTCGTGCCGTGTCAACGCTGGGTAAATAGCTTCTACGCAATGTGTTTAAGGTTCATATTAGATTAGTAAGAAATGGTTTTAATGACTTTAATAAATAAAATAAATAAAAATATACTCGTTTCAAGAATTATAGCTTCTATGCATTGTATTTAAGGTTCATATTAGTAAGATAATAGCAAAAAGTGTCGTGACAACTTTTCGTAAGAATTTTATCCGTCTAGCCCCCTTTCACAACGCGTGATAAGGAACTTCGTTCCAATAACAGATTAATTAATAGCTACAACGGTTGTCATTAAAATGTCATAATTCCGGCAAAACTGATCTTTACTGTGCATATAGAAACGAGTGGTTTAGTAGGCTGTGATGTAGTGTTATGTGTTGTGTGTTGAGGTGTGGTCGTGCAGCGCGCGGTCGGTGGCGCCGCTGCGCGTGCGCTGGTGCGTGTCGCGGCACGCGCGCGCGCTCGCCGGCGGCGGGCAGCACGACGCGCAGGAGCTGCTCGCCTGGCTGCTGGACGCGCTGCACGAGGACCTCAACCGCGCCGCGCCGCCGCCGCCCAGCCCCGCCCCCACGTGCGTCCCCATGCCCACACCCGACCGCCCCGACCAAGAGGTGGCGGCCGAGGCGTGGGCGAGCCACGCGGCGCGCAACCGCTCGGTGGTGACGGAGCTGTTCTACGGACAGTTGCGGTCGCGCGTGCGGTGCGAGGCTTGCGGTCGCGGCTCGGTGCGGTTCGACGCGTTCAACATGCTCAGCCTGCCGCTGCCGGTCGACGCCTGCCTCAGGGTGGAGCTCACCGGTAACCACTGCACAGTGCACCGCATACACTGATCACGTGACACTTGTATCCCTCACCTGAACATACTAACTGATATAGATTACCTTTATCATCTGAAGATTCAAAGATATTACCAACTTTATAACTTAACTACATTACGGACTGCAACTGACCACTATAGTTACTATAACCTATTATTTTTACAGTTATATTATTGGACGGTTCGGTGCCAGTCAAATATGGTGTGAGAGTGAACTCTGAAGGCACATACTTAGACTTGAAGAAGAAGCTATCGGAACTGTGCGGTTTACCGCCGGAATCGTGAGTACTGGATAAGGAATTTATAATATTATTTTGTCTATACTAATATTATAACAGGAAAGATTTGATTGTTTGTTTGTTTGCACTGAATAGGCTCCGAAACTACTGGACCGATTAGAATATTTATTTCACCAATATAAAGCTATATTATCAGCGAATAACATAGGCTATTTTTTATCCCGGAGAAGTATAAAGCTGGACTTTTATCCTGGAAAAATTCATTCACGCGGGCGGAGCCGCAAGCAGAAGTTTAGTATTTAAATAAATCTACAGGATAGTTCATCAAGTGGATACAATATTTGATACATGTAGGAGCATGATTATGAATTTACTGGTAATGCTAAAATCAAGCGGCGTAATTAATAAGCTACATAGCACCATTTTAATTTATAAATATCTTACCGTGTTCCAGACACTCTGTATACATTCGACTTGTTCTATAATCATATATTAAAAATTGTAACTAAATAATCGTAAGAATAGCTATTTTAACGAGGGTCGTAAACTTTAATCTGTACATTAAAAACGTGTCATGAATATATTTTGAAAGATTTTTTTAGTGTTGTGTTTAGAGTGTCCTGTTTGTATGCACTGTGCACTGTGCAGCATGCTGGTGGCGGAGCTGAGTGGCGGCGGCGCGCAGCTCGGCCGCGTGCTGCCGGACGAGCACAAGCTCGGCGCCGCGAGGGACTTGCTCGTCTACGAGCTGCCCGACGACCACGACGCGACCGACTCCGACGACGAGCTGCCGCGCGACACACACGGTGAGCACTCGTCTCATCACTCAGGTGATGCGAGACTCATTCACGAGGACCAACATTCTATTAACTATTATATTGTTAACTAGTTTTTTTTATGGTAGTGGTCCGATAGTACAGCCATGGTACGCGTTGCCAGGCGATTGATTCGCTATTCTTGTCGTTTATAAGAAAATACTATACTTTTAAAACTCCAAAAGCATCATAAAACTCTTCCATATTGTTCCTTCAAAACATTATAAAACTGTGCGTTGCTGTCCCCCCCCCCAGGTTGGAGTGGGTCGGCGGGCGCGTGGTCGGAGGTGAGTGTGGGCCGCGGCGGCAATTCTTCCTCGCTCTGCATGCCGGCCCTCTTCTGCTTCAAGGTTAGCGCACGCACGCAAGCACGCTCGCACACACACACACACACACAAACTAAGCTAAATTAAAAATCAAGTTCCTCTGAATAGGAAGCAAGATACATACATACATGAAGTCGACGTAAATGTTCTCCAAGGGATATCCCTTATCTATATAGATAGCGGCGCATATAATGTATCCACTTGTTGCCAAACTTGCACCTTTCTAATGATGAGAGAGAGTAAGCCTATCGTCGTATTGAGCACAAATTGCAATCGTAGGCTTCTCAGTGCTTTTTTTAATCGAAAAACTGAAACAACTTATAATTTCTTTATTTGATTTGTGATTGCCCGAACTAAATTAAGCTCTAAATCCTATAGGTCACAGCCTAAGTACTGCCTGTTAAAAAAGAGGCGAGTAAATAATCAAGTACACGCTTAGCGCCATTCCCACGACAATAAAATAAAACTACTAGCATCCTCACATTCAAATCAACAAATGAGATTCGACATTTTAAATTATAATAAATTAATAATAATGTAAAATTTTTACCTTTCATAAAACAAGACAGACACATTTTTACTGTATGTATTATTGTTTCTATGTACTAACAGTTTGTGTCCATAACATAACTCATAAAGCCAATAAACCACTCACAAAATACATAATATAATATGCCCAAAATTCTTTTATACAACTCATACATTTGCCAAATACTAAGACCTCAATAAAATTGGGATCTATAATCAAAATTAATTTCTCAGTCTATACAGGATTTTGGTTAAACGAATTTGACCTTAATGTGTACCTATTTACAACAAAAAAAATGGTTCAAAATAGAAAACCAGTGATGCTTTGAATATACAGGTGAAATTTAACTATAAAAGCACTTACAATAAAAGCAATCCACACACGTTTTATACAACACACGAATCCCGCACACACAAGCAGCCAAGAAGCATAGAAACTAGTACAAGTAAATGTAGTATAGTAATTAAGTCATAAGGTTGATAATCGATTGTCGATAGCTTAGGAACTGGGAGCTTTGTATGATCAATTAATATTGCTGTAAATACACTAAACAACGAAACACGGATATTCACTAATAAATGTACATAACTAAAACAATTTTTGTGCCAACTCCTTTTTTATGTGTGTTGAGTGAAATTGGCATGAAGAAGTTTTCCTTTGCCGTTGACAGTGGGATTACCGGAAGTTCAAAAGGTTTTCGCAATTATTTAACATCTTTAAAGGTCGACATACGAACTTTGGCCTCAATATTATGGGCGATGCCACTTACGACATGATTTTTTATACTCTCGGTGCTGTTATGTAAACCAGAGGTCCTAATATCTTAGTCCTAGAATCTATTTATCCGTTGCCCATTCTTGCCAATTTCACTGAACTATAGTGACATGTTGTGTCCGTTGCAAGCCATGTCCGTCTGTCCGTACGCACGATAACAACACGACGAGGTAAATACACAATCGCCGTATCACTTCAACCAAATAATTCAATTGTGTTGTCTAACTTAAACCCGTCTATTGTCATCAATTATCGTATTATTTTGCGTCAATTTTACGACCTGTTTGTGTTATGAAATGTCATGAAAGATTAATGACTCAACGCAATATTAAATCCTACTAATATTATAAACGCGAAAGTTTGTAAGTATGGATGTCTTTTACTCTTCACGCAAAAACTACTGAACGGATTTCGATGAAATTTGGCATACGAGTAGATTATGTCCTGGATTAACATATAGGATACTTTTTATGCCGGGAAAATATAAAGCAGGACTTTTATCCCGGAAAAACTCATTCACGCGGGCGGAGCCGCGGGCAATAGCTAGTTTGTTCTAATATTTCTGAATGGGTATAATTTGTGGATCATGCCTATATTTCATAATAAAAAAAATTTAGGACATCAACATAATTAGAATCTAAGACACATATGTAAAAAGCTTGAAGTGATAACGGTTGGAATTGCAACGTTTTTATATATATAGATATAACTTTGTCACGTTTTTGTGTGAATCACTTTTCAAAATTATACGCTTCGTTTTGCAAATAATATTATCTAATCGCCTTATTTATGCATTAGAAAGGTCTTTTCTTTAATTACTCGATCATAATTTATTTTATTCAATTATTATGTCATTGAAATCACAATAAATAACCACGTTTGTGTTGCCAGCGTTCTTTAGTATCAACGTCGTTTACGACCAACTTGAAGTTAGTCACTGAGCGCTTCGCAGTTGTATTCAGTTATAGAGATAAAGAAGTGGATCACTCTGTATAAAGTGACAAAATGATAGCAACGAAAGTATCTAGAAAAGGAGAAAAATGCTGTTATAGTGACTGACTTCATGCCGGTCGTTCGGCGTGAAATGTAATGTCCCGAGTGTTGTTACATTCATTGTAGTGTTGTGAAACTCATGTTCATTTGTGTTTGTGCGTCACGGCCGTGTCGTTAGCTCATTGTAGTGTATGTATGTGCCGTTTGTATATAGTATTTGTGTGGAACATTTATGTTATGTTGTGTATTTTGATTTGACTGTTTAAAGTCTATTGTTTTATTATGTGTCTCCAAAAACACACAGCATTGGGATGAAGAAAGCAATCATTTGATTCGGTTAATCTAAAGAGAATGTCAGTTCAATACATACCAGACTGTCAAATCTTGTCTCTTACTCTTTTACACCAGAAGGCGCTGCTCTGCTTTGGCGCGCGATTTTAGCTGTGAACTCATAGCGTCGTTTTGATTCGAACGTATCAGTTCGGTAAAGTTTTTAATTAAAGTAAAACTTTTCAAAACTGGATTTAAAACAGTGTTGAAGTGATAAAAATGTGTTAAAGTGTGTGTTGTACACAGCATTGTATTTATTGGTAAGTTTTGGAGCCATTTAGTAAAGACGACACGCGAAATAGAAGCGCAAACAAAATAGGTACCGGTCAAGAATATGTTGCCTCGGATGGGGAACAAGTCACGACCTGAAGCTCATGCAAAATAGGTACCTGCAGGTCACCAATTTGTTGCCCCGGATGGGGAACAAGTCTAGAACCCAAGCTCATGCATATCGGATAGCATTGAGTGCTTCCTCATCCTTGAAATAAGGAGAGGGCATAGCTTCACTTTTATCTATTAAACGAGTACTTATTGGCGCAGGAACAGGCACAAACATGTGCGTAGGGTTCCGATCCGCGTGTCGACTCGCTAATGACTCAGGTTTTCGTAAATTATTCGTAAACTAATTTGCTCCAATTACCAAAATTATTTTAATATGTCCCTTCAAAATAAATATGTTACTTACATTGAACAATAATAGGTTTTATAATAGCTCCACATAACCTGTTATTAGGTACACCTATGGTGCCTTGGGACAATCTAGAATATAGTTAATGTGAAAATAAAGACATTCCATTCACCAATATAGAATAAACACAAAGTAAGCATATAAATCCCTTGTGGAAAGCTTAGCTACACCATGTTTTAGACCTAAATGTCAGTAATGTATTAAGACATTTTTTATAAAATTAAAGGTTATTATTAAATTACTATTAGAATACTATGATTATATGTGGTAATATCTAGTAAAGTAGAACTAGCAATGATGCATATAGAATTGCAGTCCATAAATAAGTATAATCAATGATTAAAGCTCCAAGGCCACCTAAATTAGGCCTAACTTTTTTATTTGTAATTATTAAATAATAATAAAGATAGTTTCTGAGCTATAACAAAGTATGGGACTATTGTGTGCCCGCACATGATCAGATCTTAAACAAACCAATATATCAGATTATAGAATTACCTTACTGGATGATATACCAACTTTAAAACTGCCCGTGTAAAGAGGCACTACTGTATAGAGGCACTACTGTCTATCTTACAGTAGCTTTGTGGATTTGTCATGTTAAAAGTTTTGTTTCTGCTAGTCTTCTTTTGTCACAATAACACCAATGATTGTCACCAGGTATATCAGGGAACTTCAGATGAGAAGGGTTTTAGCCTTTCAGGGTGGATTAGTAGATATATTAGCCCTCTGCCAATTATTCAAAAATAAAACAGATACTCGATTGCCATTTATTTGCACTCCAGACTTAGACCTCGTCTGAAGTACCTACCTAAGGAGCCAAGCTATATACCTAAGAATTCTATAAAAAAAAAAAAAAAAAAAAAAAAAATGTGTGTTGTGAAGTTTGCAAACTAGCGCTAGACCAATCTGGTGGTCAAAGGCCTATAACCTCTCAGTAGCAGAGGAGGTCAATTCCCAGCAGTAGGATAATATATTTTTCATAACTAATATTATTATTAAATTGAATTTTACCTCTGAGAGAGATGTTAAAGACTTTCTCCTATATAGGTACTACTTCTTGAAGGTACATACATTCAAAAAGTAGTCATCAGGCCCCTTTTTATCTAAGCATTGCGGAAGTGCACTCTTTTGTTGGTTACTTATAACGGAGAGATTCTCCAGTTAACCTTCTTTTGAATTGGCCTGTCTTCAACTCCATGTACAATTTGCAGCGATTATGAACTGGGTTGTAGAAACCCTACACTAGAGAGGGACGCAAAGATGTATATGGGAATTATTTTCTCCTGGTTTTTCTCAGAAAAAATCCAAGCAGGCTGCAAAGGTCTCGGAGATGCTTGCAACCTTGAGGTCTTGGGTTTGGTATGTAAATTACCAATTAGAACAATATAACATTTTACAGCAAAATAGCTATATTCTAAATTGGCTTTGGACTTTATTAAGCAGGCATTAACCTTGCAAACCATGCAAGGGTCCAGCGGTGACTGTACTGTGAAATACTGTTGCAAGACACAGTTATTACCTTGAGAATTCACATGGGGAGACCAAATAATGATACTGCCCCACGGAGTACCTCAGGAACTTAAGCAGTGGTTTGATACAGTGGAGAGCAGTACAACTCCACTACGCAAGAGAAAAATAACATAAACTGAGAGCAGCTGCTCAAGAAATGCCCACATAATGTTCTAATGCTTTATGCTTAGTAGTAGTACCAGTAGTGGCCAGTACCTTGTTGCATAAAACCGCAACCAACTCGGACAAAAAAAAAAAAAAAAAAAAAAAAAAAAAAAAAAAAAAAAAAAAAAAACTGACTTTAACCAATAGTTGTGTTAGTTGTATAAGGTGGCATTCACTCTAAATATGAAATTGACTTCATTGTTACTTGGTAGGTACCAAGCAGACTAAACAGTAATGCAAATCATCTCTGAAGAGATGGACGCATTATCTGCAATGGCACTTATTACCACCAGCCCCGGAGGCAACTTTTTATTAAAAAAAAAAAAAAAAAAAAAAGGTGATTGTATTAGACGTGTAGGTCAAGTCAGAATATTTGCCACAAAATATACCACTATTGTACAGGCTTACGTAAACTCAATTTTTTTTAGCATGGGTTGGCAATATTTTTGCCAATGGGGGTTGCCTACCACCCATATAAACTTAAGGGTCCCTGCACAACTAAACTGGGCAGAAAGGATATATAATAGGACCTGAATTGACACAGTGTTCTCTAGCGCCTTGAACAGTAGGCGTAGTGGTAGTAGTAGGTACCTCACTAGTAAGTGAAAGCACTAACTTACCCAATTCAAATAATGAATCTGCGGAAGGTTCTTATTGATTAAACCTCACTAGTAAATGAGAACATTAACCTACATAATTCAAATCATAAACCGGGTAAAGGTTATTGATTAAAACTCACTAGCAAGTGAGAGCATTAACATGCATAATTCTAATCATAAACCTGCGGAAGGTTGTTACGGATTAAACCTCACTAGTAAGTGAGAGCATTAACATGCATAATTCAAATCATAAACCTGCGGAAGGTTGTCACTGATTAAACCTCACTAGTAAGTGAGAGCATTGACATGCATAATTTAAATAATAAAGCTGCAGAATTTCTTTTTGATTGAATCTCTAGTAAAGGAGAGCATTAAAATGCATAATTCTAATCACAATCCTGCGGAAGCTTGTTACTGATTAAACCGCAGTAGTAACTAAGAGCATTAACATGCATAATTCAAATAATGAATCTGCAGAAAGTTCTTTTTGATTGAATCTCACTCATAAGACAGCATTAATCACTATAATTCAAGTAATGAACCTGCTGAAGGTTCTTATTGATTGAACCTGCGGAAGGTTCCTATTGACTGAACCTGCGGAAGGCTATTATTTATTGAACCTGCGGAAGGTTCTTATTTATTGAACCTGCGGAAGGTTCTTATTTATTGAACCTGCGGAAGGTTCTTATTTATTGAACCTGCGGAAGGTTCTTATTGATTGAACTTGCAGAATGTCCTTGACAAAATGTCTCATCAGGCAAAACTTGGGGGTGGAGCATATAGCTGTAGCTGTATATAGGAGAAGAGAAATCAGCTTTTTAAGGAAAATTGGTGTTTCACCACCTTATCCACCTTTAGTGTCCAATTAGAAAATTGTTAGTCTAGTGCAATAATAACAAATCAAAAGTCACAGGGTCTAGTCAAGATGTAGCTGGATTTTAATTTGCATACAGTACTATTTTATTGCACAAATTAATGGTGTTAGATTCTTCTGTAACTACTGTAGAAAAAGTTATCAAGGATCATCCAACAAATCCTAGATATTTTTTAATTTTCTCTAGATCACCTATCATAATTTTCAAACACATGATTTATTATAAATACCATTAGTATGTCATAACTAACTTCAGACTATGTATTTCACAACCTGATTCCCTTTTGGAACTGTTGGGAAAAAGATTGCCACACATGGAAGGCTCAAGCTGGTTCCTGGCCAAAAACGGGGTAAAGAACTAACAGCTGTGCCCAGACTATCAGCTAGTTGCTGAGTAGGCATCTACAGCCCATATTATAAACCCAGCTACTCATGTGAAAGAACTAACTATAGGTCTCATATATAGTGATGGTATAGTTAAAGGACATAAAATATTTTATTTTTTTATACCAGTCATAGAAACTGTTAAATCAGCATCAAAAACCAGAGTGGCTGGCTGGATAGGTTGCATTTTTTTCAAACAAATTACTATTCATGCATTTCTGTGTACCTAGTACTCTATCAAAGGTGGGATCAAGAGCATAGTTAATATGAATATTAAATGGAAGATATTTTGAAAAGAGCTAACTGGAAATCTAAAAGCTTTTTATTAAAAGTATCTTGTCAGGATATTTACAGACTCAGTGTTCAAACTGATGTTTTATTGTATGATAATTTTTAAAGTGATTCAATGTATGATTTTTGTTTTTTTTTATAAATTTGGATCTCATTTCTCTTGATACTCTTGTTTTGAGTTCATAAGATACTACTTAACTATAAAGTGTTTAAAATTTTATAATTGATGGTCTGATTTCTTAATATGACAAGTAACTAACAAGAGTTTTTAGTTATTTCAAAGGTTTCCTTTTGTTATTTTGTTTTATGGAGATTTCATAAACAATTCTAGAGGAAAAAATAGTACATTCACAAATCATGTGAATTATTTCTTTTTATATTCACATAGCGTCGATTGTATTACACCAGCAGATATCAAACAGGTCTTCATCCCAATGCTGTGTGTTTTTGGAGACACATAATAGAACTGTTTTGCATTAAAACAAAACAATTATTATGTGTTGAAGAAAACACACAGCATTAGTACAAGGATCTTGCTGGTGATGAAGACTTCTATGAGTTCACAGCTAAAATCGCGCGCCAAAGCAGAGCAGCGCCTTCTGGTGTAAAAGAGTAAGAGACAAGATTTGACAGTCTGGTATGTATTGAACTGACATTCTCTTTAGATTAACCGAATCAAATGATTGCTTTCTTCATCCCAATGCTGTGTGTTTTCTTCAACACATAATAATTGTTTTGTTTTAATGCAAAACAGTTCTATTTTTTGTTTTGTAAAAAAATATAACACTTACTATAATTCTTTATTTTGAAGAAAAAATATTTAACACTTTTTGACAATTATTTTCTTTTTATTTAATTTATAACTTTTTATTTATTTTTTCAGTTTGTTTCACATGACGCGCGGCACGTAACATACAACAATAACGTTCGAACGTGAATTTCAGAGGTCCAGATCGGAAATTCTTATGTCCCAGAGTCCGCCGAGCACGTTCTACGGTAACAGAGGTCCGGAGCCCGACCATCGGTTCAACACGCTGCCGAAGGAGCTGAAGCGCGAGGTGAACGGCAGCAGCTCGCCGACGCTCAGCGTCAAGTCCTTGACCTTGAAGCCGACCAGTCCGCGGCTCGCCAAGGTCAAGTTCGGCTCGTCGCCGTCCAACATGTACAAGATGGACGAGGTCAAGCAGACGCCCGTGCACGTCGGGAAAATACATTATTTGGTCGCTGTGCATAGGTTAGTGAGACTGCTGATTGCCGTTATACATTTTGCTACTAAGACAATAATCTGTAACGGTTCATGGTTTTATGTCGTAATAATAACTATTTATATACATTGAATTTTTTTATGATTTGTTGTTAGATGCGAGCTTGCTGTAAAAATAAAACGGATCCAGTTTTTAGGTGCCATATTGAATGAAGTTTGGTCCACAAATATAATGTCTGTGGTCTTTAGTTAGTTTAACGTAAATTGTTAGAGCAATGAATAAAAGGCATTTGTACAGGTTGTATTTTGACAGTACCTAGTAGTGTATGTGTTGGTGTGTATGTGTGTGTAGGAAGACGTCGGTGACGGAGGCGATGTTCGCGTGGTCGCGCGCGGCGCTGTTCGGGTCGCCGCTCGTGGTGCGCGTGCGCGCGGGGCAGAGCGGGCGCGCGCTGTACCGCGCCGTGTGGACGCAGGTGGCGCGGCTGCTCTCCGCCAGGCCGCCGCGCCCACGCCACAACCACGCCACAGACTGGTCACTACTCTTACATTATACCCACTTCATCATCATCATCAGCCCTGTATTATATATTGCCCACTGCTGAGCACAGGTCTCCTCTACTACTGAGAGGGGTTAGGCCTTAGTCCACCACGCTGGCCTAGTGCGGGTTGGCAGACTTCACATACCCTCGAGATTCTTATGGAGAATTCTCAGGTATGTAGGTTTCCTCACGATGTTTTCCTTCACCGTTAAAGCCGTTTATCATATATATACCCACTTATTATATAATAAACGTTTACTAAAATAATTCATTTCAATCACTTTTCAATTTTTAAATTCGTAAATATTTAAAATTCCAATGATAAGCACCACAGTTAAACACCGATATATTTATTTGAACAAATTTCACTCGCATATATCTTTTCGAAAAAGAAAGTAGCGCTAGAATTGCGGCTTATGTATGAAATAATTAGTTGAACGTGTTTATAAACTGTGGCAGTGACGACAGCCTCGGGTACGAGTTCCCGTTCACGCTGCGGCTGGTGAGCGGCGGCAGTGGTGGCGCGTGGTGCGGCGTGTGCGAGTGGCCCGCGCTGTGTCGGGGCTGCGCGCTGCCCAGCGACGACACGCCGCTCGTCACCAGGGACGGTGAGGCATACACATACGATCATACAGATACTACATGGCGAGATCACCTGAATTGTTATTAAACACACAGAAAAATGTTTAACACGTTGTTACACACAAACAGTAACATAATATCATATACTAATGTAAAGTATATAAAGAACATTACACACTATGGTGGGATGATATATCATCGAATGACTGACATTTTGATATTTCATGTCGAAATATCGCATCTTCGTTTATCATTATACTACCTTTTGCCCGCTGGCTCCGCCCGCGTGAACGATTTTTCCCGGGATAAAAGTCCCACTTTATATTTTTAAAAGTAGCCTATGTGTTAATCTAGTACATGATCTGCCCGTGTGCCAAATTTCATCGAAATCCGTTCAGTAGTTTTTGCGTGAAAGAGTAACAAACATCCATATATCCCTACTTACAAACTTTCACGTTTATAATATTAGTAGGATAGAAATCCTCCCTATAAATATGTGTATAGGGTATATTGTTCCGTGCAGGCAAGCGCACACGTCCGCGTCGCAAGTCTGCGGCGGTGGAGGCGGAACAGGCGCGCGAGGACGCGCCCGACGCAGACTCGCCCATCGCCAAGGCCAAGCTGCAGCGGCACTCCAGCGTCAGGCACAACAACTCTCACGTGAGTGCACTACTAGACGCTGCTTGTTATGATAATCATGTGTCGACAACCAATCTAATCATGCTGCTCTAAGATGCTAATTTTTTTATTGCAATTGAATGACAAGACGAGCATGCCGTTCGCCTGATAGTAAGCGATACGACCACCCATAAACAGTAGCAACACCACCCAGCACCTTGAGTAACAAAGTACCTACTGTGTGGCATTCCACTGCACTCGTCACCCTGAGACATAAGATGTTAAGTCTCATTATGTCCAGTAGTTGCACTGGCTACAATGTCCTTCAAACCGAAACACAACAGTGCATGCACACTGTTGCTTGGCGGAAGAAATAGACATTGCGGTGATACCCACCCAAACGGACTCCTACATATGCGAGACCTACCACCAGTGTTATAATCATTATTGCAATGTATCGACGACGTTCCGGATTATACTGATAATCAATAAACACCATGGTGTTGATAATAACAAACCTTTCTGCGCATCACTTGTAAATATAATAACACAATAACCTCTGGAATGTTTCCTCACTGTCAGAATGATGCTGCGGAATGGTTACACACTATATTTAATTTTTATCTTTACCAATAAGCTACTAAATTACTTCTCCTGTAGCAGTCTAAATATTGGTAAATGATTTTAATTCTTTTTTTTTTATTTTATTTATTTGCATACTAAGTGTACAATAGTTGTTGTTACATTTTTTGTGCTTATAACTTAGTAGCCCTTTCCAGACATTGCAAATTTGAGGGCGCTATATTAATACAATTTTATTATAATCTATATAAGCATATAAACATAGGATACCAAAGTAGTCTTTAAATTTATTTTTAAGATACATATAAACAATACTTAATATTTAAGACATGTAATATTGTTTAATTTCTAAATTACCTTCAAGTATTCTTCTAATGTATAATAGCAATTTTCTACTAGATATACTTTAAGTTTTTTGTTGAATATGGAAACTTTTGTTCTTTTTTAATTTCATCTGGTAGTTTATTAAACAATTTCACTGCCATGTAATACGGACTATTATAGAGCATTTTTGTTCTGGAGGGTGGTAAGTAAAGATTTGTCTTGTGTCGAGTGTTTATGCTATGGATTTTGTATCACCCTGTATATTTTACATATCTACTATTCTGCATTATTTAATATTGTTTCCATTTTTGTGAATTGGTGTATTTTGGCATTCAGGGATATAAATTTCAAATTTTTATAGTGATAATAAAAATAGTATATTTGCAACATGCTGTATACTCATCATGACTGCCAAAAGTTGAACTTCATAATTTTCTTGGTATAGTTGTTAGCTTGGTGAAATAGACATTTTTTAAGCACCGTATCCTCCAATACTCCAAGAGATAAATAGAGAAATAACTCGCGCGCTATCAGAATGGGATACGACCTTTAGAACTGACACCGCACGGTAGCGTCGTCAAACTCACGCTGATGTGAGAGAGATACAAATTAAATAAACATGAAAAGCTTTTACTGGATTTTTATGTAACTATAACTACGTAATACAAATATGTGTATTTTGTACAAATGTAAGTACTATAGGAGGAGAAAATCTACTGAAATCACCATAATTTATTAGTTTTAATAAAAAAAAATGTAATTAAAAAAGAACAAGAAAATTTTATTCATGAATTTAAATTCATAAATTTACGAGCGCTACTTCGCTCGGGAAGTGTCATTTTTGATTTACCTCCACAAGGTTCCATCCCATTCTGATCGCGCGCGAGTGTTACACTTCCGAGAAGATAATAGAGCGTGATGTATATTATATGCATGTAATCATGCAGGGCTCGTCGCCGGGCACGCTGCACACGCTGGACCTGTCGCTGGTGCGCGAGGTGATGCGCCGCACCGGCCAGCGCGTCATGCTCGCCATCGACTGGGACCCCACCGCGCTGCACCTGCGGTACCAGTCCACCAGGGAGAAGGTACCGAGACCCGCCTTTTTGTTTTTGTTGTATTGGTTTAGTGAGTGAGATCGTCTGGTGCTTGATGGTTGTGTGTGTTGGCACTTGGCAGGCGTTCACGGCGCACTGGTCGGTGGCGTGGAGCCTGGCGGAGGCGGCGCGGCCCGTGGACCTGGGCTCGTGCCTGCGCGCCTTCACCTCGGAGGAGCGGCTGGACGAGCGCTACCACTGCGAGCCGTGCCGCGCCGCCCAGCCCGCCACCAAGAACCTGCAGATATGGAGGCTGCCGCCTATACTGGTACTCTACCCTACCCTACATACACACACACACACACACATGTACACGGACTAGTATCGAGAAACTCTCCATCTGAATGGGCCTCAAATGTCAACTTAATTGTTCTATACAATTATGCAAAATATTTACATCAATAATTTCGTCCACAGGTAATCCACCTGAAACGCTTCCAATACGTTAACAACAAGTGGATCAAGTCGCAGAAGGTGGTGAACTTCCCGTTCCAGGACTTCGACCCGACCGCGTATCTGGCGTCCATCCCGCAGGAGACCATCAGGCGGCACATGCGCATACACAACATACGGCCGAGGGCGTCTATATACGTCGACGCGCCCATGTCCGATAGCGAGAGCGAGGACGAGAATGACGAGAATCAGGTACGGTGTGCAAAAAAATGCAGTCATTCCGCTTGAATATAAGTTCTTGCGCCTCTCCAGAGATGTGATTTATCTAGATACAAGTATCTGAAATACAGATACAAGATACAAAATACGTATTTAGTATTTTGTATCTGATACTTTTTAAATTTTTATTTTGTATCTTGTATTTAGATACAATTTTTTAGTATCTTAGTATTTTATAAATACTTAATTTGCTAAGATACTTTTACTAATTATCTATGCATTTTTTACATTAACGGCTCATTTAAGCCCATATACACGTTGCAAGTTTCTTGCCTGTTGCATACAATTACATTGAAGCAATATATGACTTGCATGGTTTAAATAATCAACACGTAACATTCTTGATTTGTTTGTGTAAAAAGCACATGCTATAATTGGTTAACCAAACATTGTATTCAACTGGTTTCTGTCTTCTTTTGAAAACATGAGGGCATTGAGTCTTATAATTTTGATTTTCAGTGTGTCTCCTGATTCCGATAAATCTCAATGAACTTTATTAAATCAGCAGAACCTAATTTTAATACTTTTTACTCATATTTTTTAATAAACACAGTAGCTTCTAAAATCTAAAACGTTCAACATTTGAATTTTTAAGCTATTGCATAGTTTCTATCGCGGACCTTGAGCGTGGAGACTGGAGACCGAATCCAGAAATTCCGTAACGAAAATAACCTGACATCTTTTTTATCTTACTAATATGAACCTTAAATACAATGCGTAGAAGCTATAATTCTTGAAACGAGTATATTTTTATTTAATTTATTTATTAAAGTCATTAAAACCATTTCTTACTAATCTAATATGAACCTTAAATACATTGCGTAGAAGCTATTTCCCCAGCGTTGGCACGGCACGAGTACAAAAGAATCGAACGTAACATTCTTTTTTCAAATTTTGATTTATTCTACTTTGGTTGTGATGACCATTGCATTTCTGACATTTATCAATAACAAGACTAAACGTGCGTTTAAAAATCTACTTTATGTGGTAAGCGTAAGATCGAATTTGTGTTTAGTCAATCAACATTTGTGATAAAAAATGCTATGCAATAACTTTACCGCGGCAGTCTCCGAGTGCCACACGTATTTTTTTTTATGGCATTGTATGACGGACCACCCAGACGGACTCTTACATATGAGAGACCACCACCGCAATGTCTATTTCTACCGCCAAGCAGCAGTTTGCATGCACTGTTCTGTTTCGGTTTAAAGGACATTGTAGCCAGTGTAACTACGGGACATAATGAGACTTAACATCTTATGTCTCAGGATGACGAGCGCAGTGGAATGGCACACAGTACTTTGTAACTCAAGGTGCTGGATGTTGTTGCTACTGTTTATGGGTGGTCGTATCGCTTACCATCAGGCATCAGGCGGACGGCACGCTCGTCTCGTCATTCAAGGCTATAAATAAATAATTTCAAAAGGTATCTTATTTCAAAAAAGTATTTAGAAGATACGTATTTTGTATCTAGTATTTAGATACCATTTTCAAAAGTATCTTGTATCTGGTATCTCAAATCCTTTATTTACAAGTATCTTGTAACTTGTATTTCAGATACTTTTATGAAGTATCTTGAACATCTCTGCGCCTCTCCCTACCCTGTTAGAGATGTGAGTGGTCGCTTGCAGTTCGTCTCGATGTAATAAAAGCCAAACTTCTTGCACTATTAAGCATATTTTAAAAAACGGGCAATGCAACGATTTGTTCGGTCTAAATATCGAACTCTAAATTGACAGGCTACGGCTCACGCCGCATTTTTTTTTATCGATGGCTCGACAAAGTGGCTTCACTGCACCTGATTGTAAATGAAGTGAAGCCCAAAATAATGTCGACCGGCAAGAGATAAACATCCCTGGTCGGTCGGCACATTTATGCCGGCCTGCATAATTGCTTCTTCACGCTCCACTTGAAGGACCCTAGATTGTAGGAAGAAGGGAACATATACACGGGCAAACTGTTCCACAGCTTAATGGTGCGGCAGAAATATGAATTACCGAACCTTTTGGTTCCTTTTGCATTATCACAGAGCCACTAATACAATCATTAACATACATAAGAATAAGATGTATAATCCCAGGACGAGCCGCAGTCCCGGGTGGAGTGCGAGCGCCCCCCCCCGCGGCGCACTCGCGTGCAGTCCGCCAGCCTCAGCAACACGCCCGTCACCGACGACAACCTGGTCGACTACCACCAGCACCACCTGCTGCCCGACCAGGACAACTTCGACCTCAAGTACAGGCTCTACGCGGTCGTCGTGAGTACAACACTTACTTCAGTTTACCACCACACTCTACAATAAATATTACCTAACATAATCAAACTGTAATTGGAAAATACTGAAAACACTGCGTAGAGTTATAACTGAATTTGTCAATCATTACTTAGTGTATTATGTAGAGATCTCTTTGGTCATTTTAAGTTCTGCGGTATTGTATACCCCGTCGTTATGTAATAGAGGACGAGGAACAGGCTGCTTACAGCTTGCCTGATGGTAAACTTCAAGATCCTTGAGGTTACACTGGGCTCGACTACTAAAGATGTTAGTTTATTATGACACCAATGTGACAGCAGAAGTAAATAAATTCGTGTTTTAGATTTCATTAAAAACTAAATTTAGTATTGTGTGTGCAGTCCCACTCTGGCCAGATGAGCGGCGGTCACTACGTGGCGTACGCGCGCAACCCGTCGGGCACGTGGCTCTGCTACAACGACTCCATGGTGCGGTCGCTGTCGCCCACCGCGCGGCCCCCCCACCCGGCCCCAGTGCCCCCCATCGACCCCTCCTCCGCCTACCTGCTGTTCTACGAGCGGCAGGGACTCGACTACGAGCGGTATCTGCCCGACGTGAGCCAGGCGGACCCCAAGGTTGGGGACCTGGACCTGCTCGACCCCGACGACACGGACCTCAAGAAGATGTGCGTGGTCGCGTAGGCACCGCTCGGTCACGATGTGCGGGTACGCCCGCATCAGTCGCTCAAAATTTCAAATTTATATATACCAAATAGTGAGATTGGCGTGTATTTGATGTGTAATTTTTGTACGTTTAATGTGCCGGACAAAATGGCCGTCCGCATTGTAAATATCATTTTCTGTACGTTAACCGTACACCAAAAAAAATGTTTTACTGAATTCGGCCTGATTTTACGGGCAGCTAATTACCAAAATACTAATTAGTATAAACCAAAATGACAGCTAGAGGGTGTCAATATGGCCACTTTTATCCGTCACATTGAAATTACTTGGCAATATGCAAAAGCACTGGACGAAGACTCAAACCGTATATCATAGTATTAATGTTAAAGTATCAATACGTATTCAACGGACCATGTTTGCGTCGGCAAAGAACATTCCTTAGATCACTCATGCCTGTTCAACCTTTACTTAAATTAAAGGGACAGTTATGGCCAATGTAGGCTGTACAATGGTGTAATGCCCTTAAATTATGCCATTTTTGGTAAAAAAAAAAACAAGAGCTGGTCTCCATCGGTATTTGTTTAGGAGTGCAGTCAGTTTTTTTTCGTTTGCAATTTTATGGCAAAGAAAACAGGATTCGAAGGATGTCATATAATTTGCAAAAATGTTAGCAAATTTTATTTAAATTTATTTATTTATGTTATGCACGTTTTTGTTTTTATTTTTCATAAAATCTGAATTCTAAGAAAGCACTGTTTGTAAAAATAATAAGCATTTCATTCGCCTTGTCACTGTATTTTATGGACTTTGTTTCAAAACAAAAGTAGCACTATATTATATCGCTTCATCTGTGTAGTGGCAGCGTACTTAGGCTATGAAACCAGGGAGTTCCTGGGAAAACACAGAAACTGCAAATGAAAGTAATATTTTTTTCCAAATGAAAAACATATTATCCGACATTTTGTGCCTAATATGGCATTTCGCCTCTACAATATGGTTCGCTTGGTGTAAAGTGGGAGCTATGTTTCTACGGACTCCTCGCGGAACACTGGCGTGAGCTTGTAGTTATAAACCTAATTACACGTATTAATGAATGCACTCTAAGTAAAAAGCATTCCTTGTTTCGAGTTTGTTGTGCACCATACGAGTTTAGTTTCTGTTTTAGATTTGTAAAGTGTTGCAACAAATGTTAAATCATACAAAATGTATATTTTGTGTATATTTCATACCATTTGCTACTTAATTTTAATCTTCAATTTATGAAATTTTGAGTTAACTTTCTATGTAGATTCACACATTTTACAGGACTTTTTAATTTAATATTTTTGATATCCTATGTATATAAATAAATTATACATTTTGCCCAATTTTAAAATTAAGATAATGTGCAAAAAAAACACTCGTTTACGCTGTATGAGGTCTAGTCAACTCTAGTGGCAGGCTGTGGAACCGTCGAGGTGCTAGGTTCAATTCCCAATAATTGCCTAGAAATTTGTGTTTTAACGAAAAGTTCTACCCTCACGAAATATAACTACAATGTGAGTGCACTTATCTGTCTACCCATTCGGGAATACGTGCTTGAATTTGTATAACGTTTGTCAGCCAGATTTTCACTGCTTCGTATCTTGCACTGCACTTTGTGTGCTATTGTCGAAAAATATGGTGCCTGATTTAGATTTTTCTTTTGTTTTAACGTGAAGAATTTTTTATTAGTTGAAATATTGGTCGAAAGTTATGTTAGCTACACAAACGCCATAAAAAATGGATAGCGGTGTTAACACAAAGCGGCAGTAATGACACTGAGTTCATGGCCAAAAGCATGGTTTCCGAAACTCGTGTAACAGCAAAAGGGGTCGAATAGGGATTAGGGGCGAAACTAAATTTAGGTCGAAATTATTACAACTGTAATTGTCGTTTTAATAGAAAAATACGCATAATAATAATAAATAATAATACCAGCCCTGTATTAAATACTGCCCACTGCTGAGCACGGGCCTCCTCTACTACTGAAAGGGGTTAGGCCTTAGTCCACCACGCTGGCCTAGTGCGGGTTGGCAGACTTCACATACCCTCGAAATTCTTATCGAGAATTCTCAGGTATGTAGGTTTCCTCACGATGTTTTCCTTCACCGTTAAAGCGAACGATAATTGATAAACAATACACACATAACTTCGAAAAATCAGAGGTGTGTGCCTTGGGTTTTGAACCGCCGGACATTGTCTCGGCAGACCGTTCCATTCAAATACGTTCCATAAAAATACGCATATTACAGTTAAATTGCTTAAATCTATTTAAATATCTTTAGACCCCTTGAGTATTCACCTCCTAACATTTTTGTGTAGGGCTTTCGATGAATGTTTAGTTCCAGTACGTGTGGTGCGACGGAGCGCCGCGAGTCGGCGTCTATCGGAGACTGATGTGAATTACAAACATTGTGATGTGCTATATTTACTCATATTTTATATAATTTAATCATAGATAGATGCGTTTCGTATTACGCAGCGGATTGATTTCTACTTAAAAAAAAAGTAAAGTAAACTGGCGCCTCGGCAATTGGCTTGTTTAGAAATATGTCGCTGAGTACTTGGAAAATATAATTTAAAGCTGGGACTTCGGTTTCGCGTAGCATTGTTTCTATGTTTAAGTTTACTGCTTGATTTTAGCTACCGTGTGTGTATATTAATATTTGGAATAGTACATGATAGGACTGCCTGGGTAGCGTAATTGTATTACGGTACGACTGCAATGCTGAGGTCTCGGGTTCGATCCCCGGGTCGGGCAGTGATATTGGATTTTTCTAATCAGTATAACCTCGGAGTCTGGAATTTGTGCCCGATATGGCGATAGGCTCGCCCCCTATCACATAATGGGACGGAAAACGCACGGAAAACGTGGGTGCACTAGTTGCGCCTCTGCCTACCCCTCCGGGGATAAAAGGCGTGCGGAATAGTAAATGACGATTGTCGAGAAGCAAAAGTAAGCAAAGTTAGTTGCAAGCTAATGTTGAATTCTACTAAAACATGATTGAACTGTTGCTACTTATATTTAAAATTATTTATGTTCTTAAATTATCAACAAATACATTAGTCACCGAGCCTCTAGCAATTATAAACCGATGCGTAATACAAAATGTGTCCGCATAATATATGCTTTTAGCGAAGACATATTTAGAATTATAATTATTAATATAAAACAGATAAGTTTATTTTTTAATTATAAATTATTGTATTGTTTTGAAGTTTGAACAGTGATTGTGAGGAGTTCGCGGCGTGGGCTCATGTTATATTTTTTCCGCGGCCTCGGGCACGTAGCGTTGCTTATTAGTGATTCGATAAGCATTAGTGTAAATTGTTTTATATATTGATATTATTTGTAAGGCCGCGCTATCCATTGTTATAAATAAATTGACGGGAACATAGAAGCAAATTTAATAAACAATACAATTTCAGTTAAATATAATCAGCATCGTATTATACTGCCCCACTGCTGGGCACGGAGCAACGTGAGAAGACGCCAGCCTTCCCATACAATTTAAATAAGATTGGTAGACTTGGTATATCGAAATTCTTAAAGAGAATCCATAATTCAATTTTGAGTTTCTACAAAAAATATTTTGTGATTATTCCGTGCGAGATTTCCTATAGTATAAGATGGACGGTGCGGTCGATAGTAGCGTGCTTACTGTGCGCTCGAGCAGGGAACACGTATGTTAAGGCATTGTATATTGTATCTCACGGTGACGTGCCATCGAAATGTTTCCCCCTTTGTCATTATATACCAGTCATGTTTCGGTGAAACCTCGTTAAGCCTCGTTTACACGAGATTCTCGTTCAGTAACGAAAATATACGTCTCCTAACCGAGATACACTAATGCAGTTTTTTTTGATTTAGTTTCTAATATGAAATTATAATACGGACTCGAAAACGAGATTTTTCGTTGTATTCTCTCCTGCGAGAAACTACTTGTGTGAACGAGGCTTTAGTTATTTTTGGCTAAAAATGTAATTTTTGTATCACAGCTCCGCGTCCGTTTTTAAGCTGAAAGACTAGAAACTGTGCAACGCGTGGTACATCGAATTTTATATTAGAAGTGTCTAGTTATCATGCAATTTTTTTATATCTGGAGCAAATTGTATAAGTTTTCTAGTCTTTTGCCAGTTTGTAGAGGCGCGGAATACCCGCTTAGTACATGCAATGTACCGAGACGCTTGTCAGTCACATGCCATCCGGATCACGATCGCGTCGTGTTTAATCAAATTGTTATTAAGTATTTTAATATCCCTGTGCAATAAAGAATTTTTGTATCCATTTGTGTGTTTCTTTTGTCCTAAGTCTTTGTGTCGAACAGACCGGCATAATATTGCCGACTGGCGATGGTCAATCGTCTCTCGTCAGTAGATCCTCCTGATGCCATTCATTACCACCAGTAGTGGACTCACATTACTCATATAAAAAAAATAGACAAGTTCATGAGTAAATTGTAAAGCTTTGTGGCACTTGTGTGTAGCTCTTACAATAATGAGCCGAGCTTTTACAGTAGAAAATTGAGCTGCCAGTCTCTGTTTTAATAGTTGGTAGCATATTATGGTAAGAGGTCAAAGGTCAGTTCAACTTTCAGGAATATTATGCGATGGAAAAATGTTCTGGAGGCTAGCACGCCAATTCTGCCAATCTATGCCATTGGATAGATATTCTATAATCTATCCAATGCCATATATTATAGAATATCAGTTTATTGTATGCACTTTTTTTTTTTTTTTCGGTAGGCGATCCTGCAGTCAACACCGGGGGAAACCTGCGAATGGGATACTGGAGTCCCCCGGCTTGACGACTGCAGGGGCCTGGGAAGGAAGTGGAAAAGGATGATGGAAGGAAAGGTGGGGAATGGAGAAAGGTTCTCAGGATGGGTGGAAAGGAAAAGGGTGCCAGGAAATGTTCGCGGGCCCTTTTAGGCCTCAATGTGTTATACAACCAAGAGGTATACACACTGACTGTGTGCCTCGGCCCGCGACTAATGTTCCCCCGCGCATGGGCGTGCATTGGGTGTGAAGACCCAAAGCACAAGAATTGCCTCGGGGGGCTGTATGCAGACTTGCGAGAAGCATAAATTGGTGGCATTAGAGTACAAATATATATATTACTACACTTTTGCCCGCGTCAAAATGTTAGCGGGGATAAAAGTCCTGCTTTATATTTTCCTCGGATAAAAAGTAGCCCATGTTACTCGCTGATAATGTAGATTTATAATGGTGAAACAATTGTCAAAATCGGTTCATTAGTTTTTCAGTTTATCCATTACAAACAAAAATCAAATCTTTCCTCTTTATAATATTAGTATAGATGTAGAGTTAATGCTTTATACTTTACTGAACCTGAAGTTTAGCGCCGCCACCATGCAAAATGCGAGTAATTTATACTGAGATAGCTGCCTTCTTGCTCCAGTAATGCTTATAATCTTCACTAAAGACTGATGAGACATTCTGTACTTACTCTGTCGGTATTGATTTTTGGAGCATGGCAAGGGCGTCGCCAGCTGACTTGTCTAGGGAACGCTCAGGCGCTGATGGCGTAAGAGCCGATTTCACAACTTGCTGATAAAATCCCCGATACCCTATTCGGAACTTAACCGCAATATAAACTAAATTTCATTTTGGCTTTGAATATAAATCTGGCAGAAAACGTATCATATTTATTTGTTAGATAGCGTTATATGTCAGATAGTTATCTGGGACTTTACCAGGAACCCGTAAAACTGGCGGTATTTTAAACTTCAGTATATATACATAGTACATACTATCTTTTGCCCGCGGCTCCGCCAATGTGAAAAAGTTTTTCCGGCGTAAAAAGTAGCCTATAGCATTCAGGAGTAATGTGGCTCCTATAAGGCAAAAAATATCCGTTCTATAGTTCCAGAGATTAGCCCCTACAAACTCACAAACTTTTCCTCTTTATTATATTAGTATAACTCTACCACTCGACGGAAAAATAGGGGTGTTAATAATCACTAACGTACCATGTATACAAAACATAAACTGTAAATACACACAATTGTCTGACCGTTACGAATCTCTTGGTTGAACAGTTTGTGTCGTGATCACTTTGCTGTCGAGACATTATGCAATAGTCGGTAGTTTCGTCGGGCAGGGGTAAATAAATAACAAAACATTAAGGTAGATATTTATTATATTATTATAGATTTTAGAAAATTGTGACATTTCCAAGAACAATGTTGCCAACTCAATGCCACGTGGGACACAATAAAACAAAAATGCGGACTTTTGAATTTTTATTATTAGATTTACACTGTCATTTACAATAAATTTCCATGTAGTTGGTAGGACATAAATCAATATTGCATAACACTAAGGCTAATTGCATCAGTATTTTTGTGGATAAATTAACAAAATATATGCAATATTACAAATTCAAATAAAATAACGCTAATATCTTACTAGGGCACGCACTTGCTCTGACGCGGCAGGTGGAATGTGTTCGACAATAAATACATACGCAAGTGCATCACCTTAACCTAGCACAACTTGACAACTACCGCTCGGGGCCGTAAGAGATAGCGCTACAACAGTTCACTTTAGACAACTTGCGAAATTACAAAAAATAAATTAAAATATACAAAATCTCTATCACAATACTCGTAAGTAATTAAAGCAATTCAGATGTGAATACTCCAATGTTGCGATACGAACAAAGCGGGAACAACGACAATGTCTTTAATCTATGAGAGGCGGGCGTTCACCTACGTACTGCGACTTGCGACTTGCGAGCCACTGAGCCACTACCTACACCACCCTAATAATGTTACACAATTCAAAATATAATTCAAATGTATACAAATGCGGCGAGGGCGCGAGGGCGCAAGGGTCCAAGGGCGGGGAACCGACTAATACCAACTAGCAACAGTCTCAAAACAACAACCTAGCCACGAGATTAAACGTCCTTGTATAAAACGACTATTTGTGCAGACGTCGGCACAGGTACGGGACATTCATTGTACACACTGTATAAAATACTTAGAAAATTTACAATTCCCACCTTAGAGTAGCTGTCGGGAGACTCGGAGCGGCTGGAGCGATACGACATGTATTATATACTGCATACAGATGTACACAGCATCAACAGAGCGATCGTCCGACACGCGCACCGACACCAATAGAGATCCATCGAGTTACCGTAGGGGAATACAACAACATACAGTTAAAATGCAAATACCAAAGTACTTTATCATCTTAAACATTATTTCACCAACTGAAAACAAATATATCAAAAGAACTAGATATTTCATAGTGTGTATATTATATTACTCGTATATAATTTGACACATACATAAACAAAACGTTTCTCATGTACGTGGTACGTCGCACGTCGGCTATAACACGATAACACATTCGACTGACAATTTCATTGGTTTTATTTATTTATTTATTTGAGTGTGTGTATTCGCGTACTGGTACGTGTTACATAGATATTTATGAATATATAAATAGTGGTTAATGATTAGAGTGTGGTTTGTGTTGGAGTACAGACCGAGGCGGGTCGGTCAGGGCCGGGTGTTACGTGGTACTATAGTAGTATAGTAATGCGTCGCTTGGGCGGCGCCATTACGACACGTCCTGGTCGTCGTGCTCCTGCGCCGGTTCCTTGTGCTCGGCCTCGCCCTCGCCGTCGCCCTGCATGTCCGACGTCCACAGCGTCAGGTTGTCCCGCAGCAGCTGCATGATCAGCGTCGAGTCCTTGTAGCTCTCCTCCGACAGCGTGTCCAGCTCCGCGATCGCGTCGTCGAACGCCGCCTTGGCGAGCCGGCACGCGCGGTCCGGGCTGTTCAGGATTTCGTAGTAGAATACCTGTAAAACACAATCACCACTTTATCACATCAGTAAACATTATTCTATCAAGTGTAATGTCAGCATGTGTCCACAGAATTGTATCTCTCGTTACAGTTCGAAGGAGTTGGTCGTACGTTTCTTACATCCCCATCATCTCTTAACGCCGGTTTTCGGCTAAGAACTAAACATACTTTAGCTCAGCTCACATATTTGCGATATTTCATCGTATCGGACATAAATCTAATAATTACACTACATAGCCCTAATTTCGAGAACACGAAAAGCCTCTCATATGCCTAGGCATTACACTAATGTGGTAGGTAAGGGGCGAGGCGGGCTCAGTAGTTAACGCGCACTTTATATAACCCCAGCGAGTTTGATAAGTAAATTAATTCCGAGTATCGAAGGGGCGGTGGTCGGGTGACGCCCATTTTTCCCGAACTGCGAAAAAGTAGACCTAAAATGGAAAGTGGGTAATTATGTCGAACTTTGTCGGAAATGGTGTACCCATTTGTTTGTTGCAGGGACAATGCGTAAATAAATCGTAAAGCCTTCCTAACCCAAAGGAATCCCCCAAACCGATTGTCCTAGACTGGCATACGACTAAAAACTGTGAACAATTTCAGCACAATATGCAAGACGGTTCTGAGGAATCTTTAGTGCCCCCAACACGCCAAACCATCCTCTGCGCAGTCACTCGCTTTTGGAACTCAGAGGCCCCTTCATTCGTGGTCTACGATAACAAGACTCAATTTTCCAATGGTTAATTAATAGAAACTGAAAGTAAACCAGCGTCGGTGTTGTCAACGTAACAGAAAATAAATTTTTCCATTGACCGTTCGCCGGTCAGCGGGATCTTGGCACGGCGCGGCACTCACTTCGCAACTTCGACAGAGAGGCGACAATGATTCATGTACAACAATAAACTTCATTCAGGACACGTAACCACATACTTTGCTGCCTACGCCGCACGGTCGCAAAATAAATATTTGTTGTAAATATCACTGAGTAATCATTTCTACGTAGGTGACGATTTCTATTTTAGAATTTTGATATATATGTTAATAATCTTGTACTAAGAATCACGTTGTTTCGTAGAAAGTGTCTAAGTCATGAACTAACAATTCTTTATACAATTGGCAATGCCACGTCAATTTTGTTAGTAGGAAAGTGTTGAAACTATTATATTATCGCAGCCCACAGAAAACAATTTTCAAATTATAATATTTTGTAACATTCTGCGCGATCTATAAAATTGGATATCATAAATAATTAAGAGACAATCCCCTCCGATTTGTTTATAAATCCAATAATTGTTTTTAAAGCCTCACATTCATGGCCGATAGTGGTAACTTAAATTGAACCTAATTTACAAGACTTCTAGCTTTCCTTTTGACTGTATAATAAAAATAACAATATACAGCATTACCACGTATCTTTTTACCCCATGCAAGATGGGCCGCATATTTTATAACCCTACCGGTAACTATGCGACGCGGCGGTATCTACAGACTACACGTCACTCGCCGTATCTGAGACCGTTCACCACATCGTACTTGATAACCGGTGGTATACGATAATGAATGCGCTATCATTCCTTACAGATATTGGATATCCAAGTATGAAAATGTCGAATCATGATGGAGGAACCAAGAGCATTGTGTTTAAAAATGAATGTCAAAAATTATTCTTTCGGTATTTTATGAAATTGAATAATAGTGGCTCGCTAGACAGCGATCCTGCCTATGAACTAGCCCAACGACTTATTATAAATTGACTGTAAAAAGGCAATGCATATTATGACTAATGCCCTACAGCACTGCATTACATATCAGTGGAAATATGCCTTGATACGGGAATTGAAACCGCAGTCTCTGGTTCGAAATCCATCATCCGCTACGCCATCAAGACAAGCAATAAGTTACGGCCATTAGCATATACGTTGAGTATTTGTATTGCAAACTGACCCCGAACTGTGACTCATCCATTATTGCCGCTTTCACTTTTTATTTTGGCTGTCAGTTACTAAACGGCTTCTTACGTGGTGACAATGCTAAGCAGTCGCAAATCGCAATGGGAGGTATTCTATAGTGACGTGGTGTCTAACGCCGAAGTATGACAAATTCAGAGATGTTTTCAAGGCCAAGCTCTAAATAGATACCTTAGTGGCAAGCTATGCCAATCAAAACGTCATCTATATTAATATTACAAAGAGGAAAGATTTGATTGTTAGTTTGTTTGTAATGGATAAACTCAAAAACACAAAATAAATAAATTGAGGTTCAGTTACAATTTGTGTTCCTAGTTAACACCACGCTCGCAGAAAACCAAAGATCCCCAACTATGAATTTACGTTCCTCATACCACGAAAAGACTGTAAAGCAGCCGATTTTTTGACATGAGGGATATTCGATGCATCGACCGACGGTGGGTTACTTAACGATTCAATCCATCCATACAAACTTCAATAGTTAGTAGCTACCGCTCAATCCCACTATAAGTCGCTCAGCGCAATACTACGCTACGCCCATTCATAAGACTGCTTTCTTCGCGGTGACATCATCTGAGTGACTCACCGCACCGACGTCATTAGACGTTGAGAGCAAACGTTTTCCCTAACGTCCGTTGACGGTCACGCGTTCCGAGAATGCGACGTATAAATCGTTAGCTAATGTTATTATTACGAAAATACAGTTGCGATTTTTAGAAGTCGTTGGTTGTTGACTGTGAGAATGTCACTTGACTTTGAGGGACTTTGAACAGTAGCAACCCCTTACTATATATAGGTAGCGTATGACATGGTTCAGTCATCATCTTATTTCTTATGACACTGATGCTTGAGGAATAACTATAGCGCATAAACATCAAAATCGTTGACTATCGCACATCTAAAGCTCAGGCCATATCCTCTAAACCAGTGTTTCTTAACCTGATGTCCGCGGACCCCTGGGGGTCCGCGAGTATTTGTATGGGGGTCCGCCAACTTATCTATGGACATTTGAATTAATTAATAAATCTGGTGGAGAAATGTTGCCAACGCAAGTAAGTTTTTGGGTGAATTTAAAAAGTTTATAAGGAAATATCAGAAGAAGCACTGAAACATTTACTGCTTTTCTCATCCACATACCTCTGTGAAAAGGCATTCTCTGCTCTTGTATATATCAAAAATAAATGTACGAACAGATTACAATTGTAATCTGATTTGAGATTACAACGGAGTAATAACATCAACCCATATATTACTAATTTAGATGCAAAAAACCAGCACCAACCTTCACATTAATACAATATTTTAAATTTTTATAAAAAAAAAATTTTGTAGCACTAAAATAAATTTTCCTTGAAATTGTGCTCAATTTTCAAGGGGTCCGCGGACTGAAATAGCTTAAGAAATGCTTCTCTAAAGGGTAGTTAGTGACACAACTATGCCATCCCTTCGTACTTGTCCCACAGTCACATGTTTATCTCGAAACAAAAAACACGTTGAAATGATCAACTTGGGAATCGATCAAGTACTTTACGTTCTAACTCGTAAGGACGCTATTCTTTATTGAAATTTCCAATAGATTAATTATAGACAAACTTATCAGTGCGTAATAACATTTCTAATTCAGTAATGTATTCGCTAATGAATTACGCGTCTTTATCGGTCGTTATCTGTTGTCCGATTACGGAAACTAAATCAACGGCGTGCGTAAACAGACACCATGTTGCTAATGCAATTTGTTAATATTACCAACTTTACCACTAGTTCAAATCCCGAAACGAAATAAGACCAGAACTAAACTAACAAAAACAATCAGCCTACATATTTCCGAGTATTATGTATACATTTTTATTAATATAGATAAAGTCAAGATTGTAAGCAGTAGTAGTGTATTAAAAATGTACAAATTAACCCCTTCCCCCAAGGAGACATTCTAAAGTTACGCGACGCATCTTCGCACTCGGAAGTTTTGTACGCGTGTACTACCGATCGCTCGTAAGTATCCGCCACACAACTTATAATCGCGTTTCAGTCGCGTCACTTGAGTATCTCGGTGGGAGAATGGCCCAAAAGACACTTTAAATAAATACTAACTCCACGCAAAGTACCGAAATACAAAGAAGCCGTATTAAATCCGATAACATTAGCAATAAAGAGTGTTGGCAAAGCAAAGTAGTTGTATTCATAATTACGTATAAACGAAGTCGTGGGTCGTATACAGCCGACACTTTGTGCAAAATATTGATCGAAATAATTAACACACCCTATGGATGGTTGTTACGTCATCGATAATTATAAATTATGATCAGGTGACATTTGTCGCGCAACACGTGACACTGAGTCTGATAATGTTGCAATGACTTGAAAGACTACATCCTAAGCACACGACATTATGTGAATCATTCAACCAATCTTTAGATTGAAGCTAATTAGCACCTTTTTGGTGGGTACCTCGCATCGCAAGTGCCCCTGCAACCCTGAAGATTGATGATCAGATATTCCTCTCTTTCCTTCTTTTAAATCTTACATTCTTGCCGGTTATTGGATAAGTTAATGTATTTTTACATCCAAATAAGTAGTAGACGCTGCAGCATACATCCACGGAGCAGACATTTATAATCTTCCCAAATTTTCTTGTGCTTTATATTATGTTGTAACATGTGTTATGTTGTGTCGTGCGTGTTGTACTCACTGAGAAGTTGAGCGCGAGTCCGAGGCGGATGGGGTGGGTGGGGGGCAGTTCGGTCATGGCGATGTCTGAGGCTGCCTTGTACGCGACCAGCGAGTTCTCGGCAGCCTCCTTGCGGTCGTTGCCCGTCGCGAACTCTGCCAGGTACCGATGGTAGTCACCCTGGAATCACATTACACATCTTGTAATCAGTTCATTGTACTTATGAGGAAGCCGAGAAGAAAGACAGGCGGAGACGGATTCGTAAAACCAAACCCTAGTATACTAACAGATTGTAAGTTGTAGTATAAAGATTTATGAAGACAATATGAAGTACTATCTTGCTTTATCAAGCATGTAGTAATAATTATAATTAAAATGTATCATCTAAATTTTACACAGCACTCAATATAATAAGAATCTAGACTACTCTTCATTTTGATTCCACCGGCGCGGCACAGAGGATCCTTAGTCACTGTACCCTGCAATCTCCTTTAGTCTCCAACTAGTCAAGGACAGTCAGCACAGCAAAATATTATCTTCTTTTATCGGTACGTTTGAATGCTCACCTTCATTTTGTAGTAGAACACTTTGGACTCGCCGGTTTGTGAGCTGGGGATGAGGTGTTTGTCCAGCACGCCCAGAATGTCCGAGCAGATGTCGCGGAGCTCCTTCTCCACCTGGCTGCGGTACGCCCTGATCATGTTCAGTTTGTCCTCTGCGCCCTGCAACACACACGAACATTGTTAACATGGATTCAACGTGATGGCCGTCAAGCCAACTTCATGATATGAGTCATCAAACAAATTAACATGATGGGGAAATTATCGACAAATTGTAACGCTACACTATAGGCAATTTTGCTTTATAAAACGAATATGTCGACCGCGGTTTCACAGAAAACTGACCTAAAACGGCATCAACAGAGCTGTCATTTCGATCTACAACTCCTAAAGACACATCAGCCACGTAACTCCACTGTTGAACATAGGCCTTCCCGAAAGATTTCCAGACAGCACTGTCAAAAGCGGTCTTTAAACTCTGTGCCGTATCCGTTAACATTACGACCGACCAGTAATTTCGGAGTGTCATTAGCGACATTCGGTCGGTTCGTACTAACTGTACACTCGTTACGACCGGCGACCGCTTCCGTCACATTATCGCCGCGGTTTAACTCCAATACTACAGATTATGCGTGTATCACATCCGCTTAGACATCAGGACAAAGCTCAGTTAATGATTGGAGTCATTGATATTTACTATGTTAGTAGTACAAGTAGGGTCGGTGCATATTTTCTTCCGATTGATTGTAAGCATGTTTCCTTTCTCATAATCTGTCAGAGTTCAGACAGACAAGTCCTGAGGTTCCATTTGGGTGTTTAAGAGACTATTATATCTATAAATATTCTATTAATATTATGTATCGATGCATTTTATCCCTCGAGTTCTACCCTGTTATTACATCGAAAAGTCAAAATGCCAAATTTGTTTCTCAAACCCAAGACAAATATATCTTGGGGGCTGTGAGATAAAACGCAAATTAAAAAACACCGTACAATATAAAAAACAAAGCAAAATACGCGCAACGTAGTCCCGCAGTACCTACGTTGCGAATTGCGACTAATCTCATACAAAATGTATAACAGCGAGCCCATTCTTGCGCCTCGCGTAAAACTCATACAACCAAGCTGATTATACTCTGCTGTACATTTCAAGTATTGACTATGGAACCCTCCGTGGACAAGACCTTATAAATTTCTACGATAACTATTTTACCACGTAGTTTTATTTTTAACGAAATAATTACGGGTCGTTCCCTTGAGGGCAAACGACACGCCTTCCAAGTTCCATTGCAGCAACACCACCCAAAACATTTATTCATAAACTGCGTAGTTAGTATTAATAGTTTGCCATTATTGTTATTTTGACGTCATTGTTTATCGTAATATTTTTTGTATAAATAATGCATTATAAACACAGGAAAACAATATGAGAACGTTTCCAATCGGGAGAATATGGATTTTAGGGTCTACATCTATACTAATATTATAAAGCTGAAGAGTTTGTTTGTTTGTTTGTTTGAACGCGCAAATCTCAGGAACTACTGGACCGATTTTGAAAATTATTTCACTAATAGGAAGCTACATTACTCCTGAGTGCTATAGGCTACTTTTATCCCGGAAAAACATTTCCACGCGGGCGGAGCCGCGCGCAAAGCTAGTGCATTATAAACACAGGAAAACAATATGAGAATGTTTCCAAACAGGAAAATATGGATTTTAGGGTCTACCTACGGTATATCTAAGCTGCCTCTTCCCGTCTGATTTCCGTGAAATGTTCGTACCCACGTCATCATGGTGGAACCAGCGCATTACTGTAGACAACTTCACCCGTAACTTATTACTTACAGGTCTACCGCGTGGTCCTGACTTAGAGAATCCAAATATAACATATAATATTCACTGTATTTATAGAACCGGAACAAACAAACGTTATCTACGTATCTACACGTCGCCTAATAAGGAGCTGGAAGGAAACGAGCGGCGCTCGACGTCACGAAATATCGGTATTTTTGTTGGTACAAGCAACTTTTGGACAAAGACTTTATTATAGTTGGCTTATAGTACAATCATTTGATAACCTTGATGTGAATACTCGAGATATACTGTTAAGGATAAATGTATTTTATAGTCACAAAAAACATACGCGCAGTTATAGTTCTATTTCGTACGTTTAGTTTGTTACGACAAAAATTAAAATATTCAATTTCGCAATCCCCATTCCTCGAAGCCACACCGGCATAGGGATCTAGTATTGTTGGTCATCATACCTTATGGCTCCATCATCACGTTTGCTAGTTACCGAGAATTCTATCAGAACACGTTCAGCTACATGGTCTTACTTGCTATTGAAAGATAAGGTTTTAGTTTTTTTAGTATACGGATTCGATATCTTTTGATACGGCGATACAATATCATAAAGGCACAATTAAATTGTATAAGAGTTTGATATGAATATTAAAAAAGAAAGGAGAAACACATTCGAACGAGTGAACATGTCTGTTGAATAAGCGGGAATATAATAAAAGAAATGTATAAATGGTGAAAGAATATGGAGAAAATTTTGTAAATGATAAGAAGATTGCCAATCGGAAGAATGGAAGATGCAGACTGCTTTTGAGAGTCAGTCTGGAAATCTTTAGGGGAGGACTGTGTTCAGCAGTGAACATCATGTGGCCGTGATGATGATGATGAAGAACGGAAGAGACATGTTGCGCTTAATACAAGTAAATTGAAACCAGAATAAAATAATGACCAAGTAAAAATGTCTCTACCAGACATATATTGGCAAATACCCAACCATAAAACATAGAGACAATCTATTAAGCCCAGATCCACTTCAGACATTCAGCATAATTTGTATATAACAATAATATATTCGCATTACAGAGCCGTGGTCTGACAGCTTGAAACCGAAAAAAGCGCAAACAAAGGGGCCAAAGACCCCTTTAGAAACACCATTCGGGGACGCAATAAGGTCAACGGGTCGATCGCATTCGCGCAAACAACGCACGTCCTCGGACGGGTGGAAAAAAAATTACCTCCAAAAGTAGGTTATGGCGGTATAATCGAGGGGGTGTTAACGGTCCGAGGTTGTAACCTTCGAAAGCGGGCCGTTGTGGGCGGGCATGTTGGGTTCCATGGGCAATTTTCTTTTATACGAATGACGAAGCGAAACGTTCGTCGACTGATGAGCGTACATGTACTGAGCATACAGCAAACACTTCATAACTTCTAACGTAATCCTGCTAGCCAGTTTCGGCCACGGCGACCAATTTCAACGGAGATCAGCCAGGTACGCAGGATATATTATAGTGCACAAGTGTGTGCGCAATACACATGTGCACTCGCTATTCCTTCACTCTCATACTGCGGTGAGACGGCAATCTGGACATGACCGGAGAGAGATCAGGCGCAGGGCCAACGGCTTTACGTGCTTTCCGAGGCACGGGGGTATCACACCGCCAACTTCCTGACTCCAAGCTGCAACTGAGTAATTTTTAAGATCGAAATACCCAGTCATAATGTTTTTGGCTCGACCCGGGACTTGAACCCAGGACCTCAGCGCGCAAATTGTACTCGTAACGCGTACGCAATACAACTAGGCCACCGAGGCAATCATAACTTCTATTACAAGTACGACGTAGCATTGCAGTATCCTTGTCAACGTGAGGCATTTGGATCAGCAGGAATTACACTGCCTAAGTGCTTGCAAACTTTTGCATGTATCGAAGAACTATAGCCGAGTTCCAGTCTCAATTATTGACAAGCTCACAAGAACTTCAGTTTATTTAAGGTTACCGATAGGTCATATAAAACCTCTAAATCTAAGTCTAACCAATCGCCCACTTGTTCAGCGAAGCTGAAAATGTCCCCGGCTACAGTTACATTAAAAAGGTTTACAAAAATGTTCTCTTAACGTTGGCATAACTGTTAGTCGATGTTAACGGATCTTCGCATATAATAGACGAAAGCAAATAGTATTAATGTTATACTCTAATACCGAGTCATAATAAAAAAGGACATAAGCCGGTGTTATTATCACCAGAGGTGGGCAGAAGTGTAGTTTGATGGGCTTATTCCGTCTAAAAATAGATTATAATCTATAAATAAGACTACTAGAGAACACACAAGTAACCCTACTTTGATAGGTTAATTTAAAGTACTTCAGTCCAGGCCTCGTCTATCACAATTTAATATTTATGGTCACTAGAATTTATCATTAAGCAAGAGAACTGCTAAACTCGTCCAATAAAAACACCAGACCGAAAAAAAGCTTCCAGTTGGAAATCACATTGTTTCAATCCACTTCGCTCTCGGCAAATAAATATCAATTTATATAGCTTCCCCATCTGTGTGTTGGATACGAATCAATTCAACACAATAAATGCAATTTCAATAAAATCTAACAGGCTATAAAATAGGAGGGATTCTGGAAATCTCCGCGTTGTGTTTTACAAATACGTATTAAATTGTATGCTTGGTGAAGCTGTAACCAGTTTTGCCTTACGAGTTAGCCAGCTCGACCGTGATACCACTGTCTTACGGTAAATTGGGGTGACATTTTTGCTGTCGAATATGTTGCAAATGGCATTGAATGCACAAACTGCTTTTAAAGGCAAATATGAACTATGAATTCCCTTCCTTTTTACTCATGTTTAGATGTAATCACTATCGGGTGAATCAGACGGTAGGCAGCTCACTATTAATAAACATAATGATATTATTATAAACGTAGATGTTTATTGGTAAGTCCTTTCATATAAAACAAAAAATAGCCATAATTTTTAGTATAAAAATTTATTATAGGCCGGATGAAGACATGATAACTGCCTCGGTGGCCTAGTTGTATTACGGTACGACTGCAATGCTGAGGTCCTGGGTTCGATCCCCGGGTCGGACAAAGTGTCATTGGATTTTTCTATTCAGTATCAGCCCGGAGTCTGGAATTTGTGCCCGATATGGCAATAGGCTCGCATATCACATCATGGGACGGAATACGCACGGCGAAAAGTGGGTGCATTATAAAAATGTAGCTTAGTTGAATCTATGCAATGCTATGTGGACCAATTGAATTTGATTGGTGGATATCACACGCATCCATAGCAACGTAGCATAACGCATCTCTGGTGGAAAGGCAACCTTATTCTACGAAAATACCCAGTGAAATATAAAAAGAAGGTAGTATGACATTTTTCGCATAGTAACCGCGGTAAAAGTACCGACTTTTGCAAGCGATAAGTACAACGCAACGAGACACTCGAGAGCCCTCGACCGTCGCCATAATTATGCAGACATGTATAATTGCTGCCTCACGCTTCGTAAGGACAGAATGTATACCGTAAAACATGGCGGATCAGCTCATGGGGCAAGAAAACCAAGTAACATAGTTGTGCATAGATAAATCAACTGTATTATAATGGGTACTTGCTTTTCTATGAAAATAATTTCGCTTTTCAGAGTGGTCTTGCTATTGATTATACCCGTGGTAACTCATAATATACACTACAATATACACTCAAAGTTAATATTTATTATGGCACAAATACGATAGGTCAAACCAAACTGGAGGCCTGTTAAAAGCAATCAATGTGCTTAGAACATGGCAAAAAAACGCAACTCGTAAGTCGGTGTCTTTTAATTTTGATGTTGGTGACTGATCGAGAGACCAATATGTCAGTCACGTTTCCACATTCTAAGCACACTGGCTTATTCGTTAAAGAATGTCCCTTAAACGTTGAAAACGTCTGGATACGGTTTAATTTACGCAGAGCACTGAAAAGCCTGTTGCTAACGCGGCGCGCCGGATCAATAACGCAGACTCGCGGCAGGGTTGTCAGACGGAAAATACGAGCGCTCGAGCTCTTGGTGATCATGTCTGGGGAAAATTATATCGGTGTGCGGATTCTGGACTACAGGAGTGTATGCTATGGCTGTCGTAGTAATAATAGAACATTCAATTACAAGGTGCACTTCTACTCCTTAGAAATTAAGAAATAGTGGTGCCAACCCTAATGTTTCAACAGTTAATCTACCTTTGCTATATCCTCCCGACTGTCCTCTGTGTGTTTTCTGTTTATTCAGAATTTCACTATTTTTTAGTTAATTGTAGTTGGTTAATAATTTTTGCATGATTTTTCTCACGGATCTTGTGCAGTGGGGTAGTCACTTTAGGGCGGTCAGCATTTTTGTTATAGGTCAACACCCTATTAACCTGACCAATACCTCAAAAGATTGAAATCAGGGACCTTTTTTTGTTCCTCCCCGGAAATGCACGATTTTACTATTTTCTACTGTTTATTTCATACCAACTGCTTTTTGGTTTGCTAAAGTTGGCAGCACTGATTAGGCTCCTAATAATGCGCAGTTACGCCAACGACTACAATGTCCTTTAAAACAGATATATACACAAAACGTTCCTAACCAACGAACTAAGGCATTCAAACAACTTCGTGTGTCGAGTCTGTGTGGCCACTTATACCTAATGGCCTATCTGTCAAACTGGGGAATTTCACTAGCAGCTCATTTGATTCTTTCACCCGGCAGCCCTACCGGCGCTGACCTTTCAGTCGACAGAGGCACGGAGCACACACTAAGCCCACGCCACAATGCCTTCTGTCCGCGCAACAAAGCCCATCTTTGTGCAAACAAACCTACGGGAAAACTTGCAGTATTTTTTTCATTCTCTGCCCGCCCGCGCCCTCGATTTGTATTGACTTGTGTCCAATGGCGTACTTTGGTCTACGTATACGATTAGCAATGCGTTTCGAATCGAGATAGGTTAGAGGTAGTTAGTTATCTGGTTTTCAAATATCTAAAGCAGATTCTGAGGTCTGATTGATCTTTTCAATTGTAATTTTTGTATTTACTTTCGTTTGATAATAACGTGTAACAGAACGCTAGAGCTTACTAGCTCGTTGCAGTCTACACGCTGCTTGGCAGCAAAAGTAGCTATGGTAACTACCTCCTGCCAAATAACACAATCTGCACACTTTAAATAAAAGCCTTGTTTTTTTTGTTATACTGACTTTTCGTTGCACTTTCACAGAGTTGATCAGATCGTTACGACTAATAAAACTTCAATATAGACTTAAATTAGTATCATTTGTGAAACATATTTATCATGTATGAAAATAAACATTTCCCCAAGAAAAAAAAGGATGCCATCAACCCGCCAGTTGGCAACCCTACGCAAGACACGCGGCCGACAGCAAAATCAATAAGCAACAACTCCCGTGCAACATAGAGATGTGCCGGCGCCAAATAGTCTCGCGTGGCGCGGCTCGAGCTGACCCACTTGTCAGCGGATAAATCTCTGATGGTCATCGCACTGCGGCCAACATTAGCCGATATGAGATATCATCGCTCGGAGTTCAATAACGAATGTGAAGGTACAACACAGTAATACTGCGTTAATCGATATCATTCAATGAAATGTGCGACTTTAGTAGCGTGATATTGTACGATGCAAATTATGTGTTTACAGTATAAGAAACCATTTTACTTTTATGTATATGTTTTTATTTTAGCCGTGAGCCTTCTCAGTATATTAACAATGGTTATAAAGCACGTGAATAACAACAGCAGGTCATTCGCTTGATAATAAACCACGACTGGCCCATAAATCTAACACCACCCAGAACTACAAAGTTCTTGAAAACACTTTCGGGAAACGAGATATTTTGTGTTGGCAACAATTAAGCTTTCTTTTTTGTTTCTATGGGCGGGCAACTCTCTCTGCGCATTTAATTGAATGTATCCATTTATTTTGATAATGAATGTTCTGAATTTATTTTAATTGCACTAAAAATGTACAAAAACAGTGCTTGCTCAACATTGCTTGAAGGCAAACCGGTAGTAGGTATCTAACCGCATACAAGAAACTCGTTACCAAATTCAACGTGCTTTATCCTAAAACGCTTTTATCTTAAAATCTAGACAAAATTCACGTATCTATTTCTTAAAAATCACCGCTTAGTTTATTATCCGAAAGGTTTGTTCTAAAGTATAACTAATATTTCAAAAGAACTTTCAGAACAAAGGGAATTTACCAAAATGTATTAAAACCATCTTTTATTTATATAAAAAGCTCCTTGATAAATATTTAGTAAAATGTTCATTCACATTCTTATAAATTCTATTAAAATAACAGCTTCTATACATAGAAAGTACATAAAAATCATAGACATCTATAAAACATAACATTTTCTCCTCACATGGACACATGACGTGAAATAAATACGAAATAGTTGAACAAACTAAGTGGCGAACTTCCAAACAAATAATGATCCAAGTTCGCGATTGTTCTCAATACGCCGCTAGCACAAAGCCGTTAGAACATGGTCAAATACTAATGAGAATATATCGAGGGGGGGAGACGAGGGATGCGGGGGAGGCAATGGTGGGGAGGGCGCTGACGGGATATAGAAAGCTACCGTCTATACAAGGATGTTATCTGTAAGTATCTAGAGATACGTACTTCTAAAACAAGGAACAATAAAGCCTTTATTACTACCTAGTGATGCACTTATGCAGTAGTCCAGTGGATCAGTGAACGGTTAGGCAGAGAGGAAACTAGTGCACCTTCATTTTGACGAGCTCATTTCCAGTTCACGCGATAATATATTGAAATGTCAAGACATAAATACGACGTCAACCAGAAATGGTTTTCGATCATCAAAGCTCACACGATTTCCACGTGAACACGGGAATAGAACTCAAGAGTTGGGGGAATTTACAGTCTGCCAAAGCCCTGTTAGACTAATAAGACCAATAGGGTAGTTGGCTACTTTTTGAAAAATACATTTATAAAAAAAGTAAGTCATCCTAAATGTAGACGAAACAATCTTTTCAAATTACAAGCAATAATAAATGAGTTATAAAGCTTTAAAGTTTGGTGGAAGGGGCATCTATCAGATAACGGAAACAGCAGAATGTGACGTCACTCAGTGTAGCCAGCCATAATGCTGCGTGCGCGAGAAAAAGACAGCGCGATATCCCCACCACGCCCCAACTTTAGCTCACAACAATATTTCAAATATGAATAGCTGCTTTGTTTTTCAACCAATTTTGATGCTGACTTCACAGAAGATTTTATTTTTCGTATTAATTTCTGTCACATATAAAATAATGTACAAAATTAAACATAGGAAACTAACCTATTAAATATTCATCAAACAACAAATAATTACGTGTCAATGACGTCAACAGCGCCAATCATGCCCGATATAAATTGACACAAAAATATCCGCACAAAGTCCTTTATAAATAAACTCAATATCGATTCATCTTGTACCTAGAAGATGAAGCTGTCACAATATTTGTGCGGATAACGTATTGGCCTCAGGATTGGTTAAACACTGCGAACTACTGAGCTATATATGTGGACAGTTACTCGAACAGACACGATGATACGAGTGACTTGTCACGTATGAACTATCTCATCTATGTAGCTAAGTTATACTTAGCTCAGTTCTTGGTCTGCAACCGGCTTAGAACTCGCTATCTTAGACCTTTAAACAAGCCTTCAACTTCTAATATACTACGTCGATTATTTCCCACATAATCCCGTATGTACAAAGATTTAGATCGACAAACAATCTCACTCGGCTATCAGAGACCGATAGCTTGCGTATTGTCTGCTATCTCGACTATCGGATGATCTCACTGCATTCCGAAACTGCGTCAAATCGACGCCAAGTTAAACATTAACTCGATCAACATTTCAATTTATCGAGACTGCATTAGAAAGGTGGATAGCGAGCGGGTTTTGCAGTAAACTATTGAACTTTTCACTGTTAGACAAAGACCTTTCACTCGGGGGAAATTTATGCATCGGCGACATTTTGTTGAACCTAAAACGGTCGCTGCAATATTGTGGAATTTGGTTGTGCGCTATACGGCAACTTTTGAACATTGTCCTCCTCTAAAGATTTCCAGAAGTACCTGACAAAAGCGCCTTGCATTTAGCGTGTTCCTATATACAGCATTGGACATGTGGCCGATGATGACGATGTTATAAGAGATGGAATTCACACGAAAAGTGAGCACACTAGTTGCGCCTGTGCTTACCCCGTGGGATAAAAGGCGTGAGGATATGTATACGTGTATAACATGGCCCAAACAGGATACCGTAGAATTCCTTGACTCGCAACACCCGGCTCTCTTAAGAACCTGACATGCAATGGAAAAACGCGGTAACAAAGGGAGTGAGTTGTTTAGCAAATTGATACGTATGAGAATTGACACACAAGGTTGTCGCGCGACGCAGTGACAAAATTGTTACGAGACACCGGGAATACTGAACTTGGTTCACGTCCCACACTTGACAAGGCCGGTCAGGTTTTAGCATGTAAATTGAGGAGACGATCTAGTTGCTACATAATATGTCTGACGCCAAGCAACAGTGCATACGCTGATGGATATTGTAGCTAGTGTAATTACTGGATATTTTGATATCTCAATATCAGTGTGGATAGTGCAAGCAGTGCCATGCAGTACCCTATAATTCTATATTGAGTTTCACTATTCGTGTTTAGATTTTGGCGCTTACTATCAAGCGCCCTCCAATTATATAAAAAGTACCGTTGTAACAAGGAGAACCTCATGCGTCTATACTCAATAGGATTAGCAAACGGTATTAAAGTTTTTTATTTAAACATCACATTACCATAAAACAATGTTATTAAACCTAGTTCTGAGTAGGAGTTTATATTACTTAATTATATTACCATCTATTTACTCTAGGAAAACAGCGCAATCGCTCAACTTTTTTGTTAGTGAATTGCCTGTACGCTAAAGGAGCACTCTTCTAAATCATACTGGGTGGAGGTGCTAATGTTTTCATTATAATTGAAGAGGACCCCTAACGAACATGCGCCATAGAGGCTGCCAATAACATTGTGAATAATGGATTTGAATTTAATGAATTGGTGAATACTGAATAATTTTGTTTGTCCCGCGTCATGTTTTTGCGTGTGCTCGCTGCGTTCCACCATCGAATTCGGTGTATCGATCGGTCGACTGTACGCTTCGCCAACGTGACGAGACGCTACGCTCATTAATTAAAATAATACATTAAAGCTATCTATGTGGCATGTCGTGCAGCATATTTTCATCATCATCAGCCTATATTTTAGTCCACTGCTGGACATAGGCGTCTTCCAATACGCGCCATTTTACCCGGTCTTCGGCCTGTATTTTCATTACGGGACGAAAACACCAAGGGTCAAATATGACCAGCGCTAGACGCTCATGTATACCTAGTTTTCTCTATTTTAATTTGCTTTAAATTCCCTTCAATACAGAATGAGCCAGCTCACTAAGCCGTAGCACTATGTCGCAGAATCACGTAGTTGTTTTGGTATGGAGATCCCTTTGAAGATTTCGAACACCCAGATTATAAAATACTATTTTCTTAAGTCTTTTTAACGATCCTTCTTTTTGAGGATGACAAGGCACTATCTCATTTCAGTTGGTAGATTATAACGAATTCGAAATTACATCTCATTAAGTGTCATCGATTTGTGCATTCCCAGAAGCAATGTGCAAACACTTTTGTACAGATTTGAGGGAAACACCCGTGTAATAACTGGGCAATGCAGATATGCAGGGCTATGCACGTAGCTCATACTAAGCGGTACTTTCCAAGGTTCTGGTTAAACTTTGAACGAATAGTCCACCAGCTCTTCAAAGTCATTCGACAACATAATCAAAGTAGGTCATAGAAGTCATAATTCACTGCAGCCCCCGGTCACAATAGAGGTTAATCAATAGCATATGACATTGACGCAGTCTCGGTACACGGCGCCGCATCTGGTACCAACTCGGAACACCGGGCAGCCCTCATGCCGATAAGAATCGCGGCGGGCAGTAGAAGTTAATGGCCGGCTTTCATGTCTTGTTGAGTCGATTTGCCGCCACACTAGACGGCAAGCCACGTCATTGTGCCGTGATTTACAATTGCAAGCTTTATCCTAAGTGATGAATGCGCAATGCAGTCGCAATTTTTAAGCTCACGAAACAACGACGCAGCTTGCATTAGGAAGGTCCTCGCACCGCTTCTACACAGTAACATCCGCCGAAGAGGCGGTGGTTTATAGACGATTAAAAAGATTTTATCTGATCGTACGACAATTTAGACGGATATTTTTTATCATGCTACATCTGACAATAAACAGTAACTACACGACAAAAGTTTTGCTAAGCACCTGTTTAACGACTTCTGCGTAAATTTTAATTTTCAATTATAGGACGATCAAATTCAAGTCTTGCTGTCATCTGTGCTTCCAAATGGATGGTATTCAAATGAGTACTCTCAATATAAGCTGTCTAATACGATAACTGAAACACACCCCAAGTCTCGATACAATCATTTCGATGACGACAGCGGCATCGAATACAAAAATATTGTTTACTGCTTCGCACAGTGCTAATATAATTGGGAATTACCGAGCTATATCAAGCGTGGCAACATGACAATTCTTAAATTTAGCATGCTGCGAATTTCTATCAAAATAACTAAACACTAATTCAATTCTTAATTTTAGCTGTTACTAACCCACATTATCTATAACCAGCTGGATGCCAATAATCCGCATGGAATTTTATCAGCATATTTACCACTTCACAATTTAAAATTTTATAGCCCCTACAACTATTAGAGTATCACATGAAATAATAATGAAATTTGCACCTAATACCATTCGTACATGACGCGAATAGGCATACAGCAGCCAGCAAATCGTCTTTACAGACCGTAAAGTCCCATAAACAATACAAAGTGAATGTTAACCAGCGGAATTATGGTCCAACCATGCCATTTGGCAGCCGCCGTGCGCGTCTTCACAACTGCACCGCATCAGACACGTCACGGGGCGTGTCCGGGCCCAACGGTCGATACTTCAATGCGACATTGTCTAAGAAGTGCAACGGGAGCTGCGATGCTGTCAATAGTGTTGTGCAATGTGCATTCAGCCGCGTTGTGACGACTTCGATTTCTTTTATAGCATCACATGGGTCGCCTGTCGAGTGATCATTACCACCCATAAACACTTGAAAATCCAGAAGAATAATTGCTGCAGCATTAAAAGAGGGCTGTTGACATTTCACATAGATTTGACCGAAACAGCGGTACTAACTCGGTCGAGGCGCCCCATTCACACTATAGATAGCTTTACTACAAAGTTTTTATATCGCAACTGCATATTTACGCAGCCACGTCACTGTACAACGCATAATGTGCGCCAGCCCTTAGCGTACACACATGCGTCATCAAATCCAAAATACACCCGCCATATAAAGCGTTCGTTTTTAACTGCGCCGAGTCGTACGCTATATGAAACAATTAGACTTGAGTCACTTTCCTCATTACACGGCCGGTTAGCTGTAGCGCCGCTACTTTTTGTCGTACTGTGTCACAATGTAAAAACGTAAAAAAAACGTTATCTCTCTCTAACGGCTCTTTCTATTTATTTGGGTTCTTCCCCACGACCACGTTCGACTTTCTACAGTTCAGTTGCATGAGAAACGCAATACAGCAGTTACATTTTTAATTTCCTTATAGAAAAATAATTAAGGAAATCGGGTAAATAGCTTTTTTCACATTCCAATTGAAGGGTCAGCAGTCGAGTTATCTTAATGGCTTTTAGTGGTATCGCGTTCCTTCGCGTACTGTTAGCTGACACGTTTTACTGTTTCGAGGCATGCTTTTATGATTTAGAGCAAATAAGATGAAGTAATGGAGAAATGAGCATACAAAGATTAATCATTAATTCACGCTTTGATACAAGACAGAGTAGCACACTGGCATAACGAATACTGACAGAATTTGCAGCCCCTATCTCCGTACTATGATTTTATTACAGACCGATAGCATAAATTAGTATCCAATGAATTATCGGACGCTTGCAGAAAAGCACACAGTAGAATAACACTGTTTACCCACAAACGTACAAAACGAAAGAAAACTAAATCGAATTTAGTGCAAATCATCGGGTTATGTATTTCCTGCACTCGCATCACGGCCGCGGTGTCCAATTATTATACAGCTCGTTACATAAGTAATTTCTCGCGGCGCAGTCGGTTCGGTGCTTTGTGCGGGGCACGGCCGCACGCGGGGCTCGCTCGCCGGAGGATTATCGATCGCGTACCATCTCGCGCCGGTGACAGCCCTGCCACACCGCCAGTCATTTACCCACATCATATTGTTGCCTGTTTTAACGTTGATGGTGTTTTTATGCTTGCAAATGTCACTCGTCTGACATGGCACCCACTGCCCTCCTCAGCTTGAGTTAGTTGTTGAATCTCATCTCCAGTATTACACTGGCTAAAAGACCTTCAATTGCAAACACAACTGTGCCACATGCTTTATGCCAATAGACAAATCCATAGCACCAGACAGACGGACATACATACAAGACCCATCCTAGTATGTTCTCGACCAAGTCCCCGCAGTCAGGACGCACCACGTGTTCTTACGTAATCGATGCGTTGTTTGAAACGTATGAGTTGCGTGTTCTCCGTGCACGTTATTTTTCCCTAAGCTCAAGATAAAGCATACGTTTTATAGTTAATCAGTGTAAAAATGGCAAAGTTCGTTTTCTAATAAAACCTGTTAATCTAGCCCACCTCGTGGTTGTATTAAACTTTATTGTTCCACGTATAACGTGTTATTTTGGCACTCATTTCGGCGATTATTCCTTATAAAATGATATAGAAGAAAACAGGTTTTTTACCGGAAAGAAATACTCTAACACAACGTACAATCATCCATTACAGTTTTCCTTGAAAAAAGTAGTTACTTAGACGATTCTGTATGAAAGATAGCATGAGCGTTCATCCACTATGCTCTCCATCAAGTAACTTCAAACTACACTTATTAAACTTATGTTTATCATTAAACTTAATTGCTGTCCACATAATAGCATTGAGATTACAATTAGTCTTCAACAAAGTTTCTGTTGCCTAAAACATTGTGTATCCCTGGAGGATTTAGTAGAGGTGCAACCAGAGTACCCACATTTCGCTATTTATGTTCTATCCCACGATATGATAGGGGCCTATCGTCATATCAGGCACAAATTCCATACTTCAGGCTATTACTGAGAACAAAAACCCAACAACACTGCTCCACCCGGGACCTCAAAGCGGTGTCGCCTAATAGCATGTAAAACAACTTCGTCCAAATAGCCCAGATGTGTGGGTACTTACTTTTGTCTCTTCTTTCTGTTCAATGGAGGATATGATCCGCCAGGAGGCCCGGCGCGCTCCTATCACGTTCTTGTACGCCACCGACAGAAGGTTCCGCTCCTCGACTGTCAGTTCGTTGTCGGAAACGTTGCGCGACGCCACGTTCTTCATCGCCTCCACCATTTCTGCAAAGACAAGATATATTAATAAAAAAGTTATTTAGATTTTAGAGGGTGCCAACCTCATACACATTGTATCAGGATCACACAGATCACAAAGGAGATGTCCGCTTTTTGTATGGATGCTGGGCATCAAAAACTAACCAGTATCAAACTTTAGGTACATAGGGGCAAAATACGAATTTTGGACCCATTAAAAAATATTTTTAAACCCCTTCATTTATAAATAACTTTTTTAAAACGTTTATATTAAGTGTAGTTTTTAAGCAAAATAAAATTACATAAATCTCAAAGTTGGAGGTCTTTAAAATTAAATGATTTATTGTAAAAGGCTAGTTTTTAGGAGTTGTATCCAAATATATTATATGAACTGTTTTGTTTAGACTTTTAGGCCTGTTTTTGGACATATCCTTTAAGAGTGCCAAGATTCTGTTCCCCCTCTTTTTCCATCCATGTAATCCACGAGGCCAAGAGAGAGAACACATAAATCACAGTTTCTGTGTCGTAATTATTTTAAACATGCCAAACTAGAAAAAAAAATGTATGGACTAGTTTAAATTGAGTTGTCAACATTTAACAAACTTTCAAGTCTTAATTCAACACTCTTCGTCAACAAGAAGAAAATCCATAACAGAGCTGAATTATTTTTGTCTATCAATCCACTTCTTGGATTATATTTAAGACCGCACATTAAACCTATCTTGCTGTATTCGCAGCTTACTTAATTAACTTGACTGATCTCACCGTTAGTATTTAATGTGTTAATATAGTCAGCAGAGGCTGAATTCAGCAATGATTCATACATTATGCAGAACCCACACCAATTCTCTTATTCATTTTGTACTTCTATATAGGACAAACATGCAATCTTCATATCAAATTTGCATGCAAAGAATCATTTCTATTCACAAGACCTTCATGTGTATTGAATAAAATCTGTAAATATATTGTATAAAGTATAAACTAGGAATAGTTTAACAATTGAGAATTCAATCAATATGACTGCAAAAATGGAGATTTTGGGAAATATGTGTATTCAAAATAATGACAATAATCATTGGATAAATTATGAAACAAGAACTAAGTATAAATTCTCTTTTGCTGCTGATTGAGGAAACTTTTTGAGAAATAAAATAAGATATATATTTTTTGCCAGCCCGCGTGATGAGTTAGTTCATTACCATACTTGTAACTAGATAGTGTCCTTGATTCATATTTTTATTCTAGAAACTGGACACATTTACATAATGCGGTGAAAATTCGAATTACATTGACATATGTTAGGAAAAAAATTATCAATTTGTATAAAATTGGCAGGAGACTAAGTCCTTGTGGGAATTTGTTGTAAATTTATTGATTCAAATGTAACTGACTCGATACTGCATATCTTTTTCATGTGTTTAATTGGGAATTATGCAGTTTCCGAGTATGCCTCATATTCTGTGGAATCACCATTACTGTTCCTGTATAGTTCATCTCAAAGATTGAACAAGGCCTCCCATATATTCTAGGACTAGAATCCACCATTACAATGGTGATTTTGCCAATGTCAAAACAAGTAGAATAATGTTACTCAAAAAGCATAACTTCAAATTTAACTATTTTCCAATCGCTTACAACTTCTAGTGTCCTAAGTGTTCTATGAAAATTTAAATGTATAAATATAAAGATGTTAAATTAACAGTATCAAATTAGAGAATTATTAATTTCAAAGCAAAAAGCAACTAATGTAAGCGATTTGCAGCGATAACACTCTTTTGGATAGGATGTTTGTAACTATGGAGACCATAGAGACCATAGAGACCACAGCCAAAAATTAAAATGATTCTAGGCTACAGGAACTGGATTAAATGGAAAATATCTTGTGTTAAAAAGTACAGATGAAGTTAATATGAAATTGGTAAATAAACAGCATAATTGGTGACAAAACACCTAAATATTTGTAAATGTCAAATAGAGAACATTTTAAGGTATTGTGAGAAATTAAATATAAAACTAGAGCACTAAGTACATTATTAATTACACTGCAGTATGTGTCATATAAAAATTCTTCTGTCAACTAGTTTCTAATATCACGTCTGAAATCTGCATAGTATTAGGTCAACTTGAAAAGCCCAATCACTCAACATAGAGGCCTATTCCCAGCAGTGGGAAGAATTTTAAAGGACTGTGGAGATGTTAAGGGTGTTTAAATTATGTAACTATGGGTGACCCACATAACCTATAGGGTATTACATAATTGCAAATTTTAAGTGACATCATATGGGCTATTGGTGACCACATTCTGGAACTTGAGCTTAGAATGTTTATGCCCTTACATATTGAGTAGAAAGACATTAATTTTTATACACCAATTTTTCTATGATACAGTATTTCTCCATAGAATAAACTTATTACTATGCTACTGCTGACTTCACCCTTTGAGACCAAAACTCAAATCTCAATAAAAGGATCACAAAGCCTTTAATGCATAAGGGATCTAAAAGATTCCATTCACTCCTTTATTGCATTAATAAGATCTCAGATTCAAGACTCGGAACTTCAACCACAGTCAATGCCACCAGACATGCCACAAAAACTAATTCAGTTACATTACTTTACAATTGTGTGCTAATTTCACTCTTCTGGTACATTTTTTGTATGAAAATCAATCTTACTACCTACATTATTTGGTTCATAGTTCATAAAAAGCCACCTTCTTTAATATGCATAATGCTTTCTACTTTATTTCATCTAACAGAGGTTATATGGAAATTGTAATACATTTTGTTAAAATTATGTGAATTATGAGCTCATCCATTTCTGATACTACTTTCTCTGTTAGTGAAATGTTAAGACATGCAACTTAGCTAAACTGTTGAATCAGCAAAAGGGTGTGGTCAAGTGCACATGTTCTAGACATTTTTACCAAAAAATAATGTCTACCATGTGGGCAACACAACTGTGGGATTCCCAGTGTGAGACAAACAAGCCCTCATTCGTTTTCTACTCACTAGTGACAATATATTCACCTCTCGTTTTACGCGAAAGGTTTGTAAAATGTAAGAGAGAGATAAAATATAAATATGTCAACTGTTGAGTTATCGATAATGTCGCAATCGACCGAAATCCTTGATATTTGACAGTTACGGTTCGCACAAAAAAATTTACGTTAAGTAACAATACGTGTGCTTGATAAGGTTTACGATATGTCCCTGTACAGGGTACTCTGGTGATAATTCTAATAAAGGTCAATGAACCGCCCGCCCTGCCGCTTAATTTCATTTAATAATGAGGTAAAAGCGATGTGCGCCCGCACCTGACACCCGCCACGAGCTCTCACAATGACCACATTATTCTAAATCCCTCCACTCTGTCAGATCATGAGTTCCCGTGGTTTTGATATCGAAACAATGGGTGAAATCCGAGGCGACGTAAAATTGCGTCGTCTAATACTACCAGAATATTCCGCAGCCTCCAAACGAGTTATTTGTCTAAGGCACGACATGCATGACCGAATTCAATGACATCGATCGCGATTCTATTACCCAGGGATGAGAAAATTTTAAGATAATTTTTTCTCGAACCATACTACATTACGTACATTTCAGACGTAGATCGTAGTTTTTACGACTGAAAACATCGTTATTACTAAACTGTGAAGGCTTTCCTACATCTTTCAGCAGTTTTCATTAGTTTTATCATAGTAAAAAATGTAAAGGACATCCCACCGGCGGATGACGCATCGATCGCTGACCAAGCCTAACCAGTAACATTGATTTCTTGCTAAGGTAATAAAAGAATAAAAATTGAATGTATTACATCCTATTTTCCACTGAAAAGAACTTAGGGAGGATCGTATAGAATATTCATGCATACAAATTTTTGAAACTATCACCAAATCGTCTTTCAACTGTCGGCAAAAATACGATGGAATTTTCGTCCTAATAGAGGCGATATATTAAAAAATATGTACTCACCGTCGTAACGCTCCGCCTGCTCAGCTAACTTGGCTTTATACACATTATCTTCCCTTTCCGACATTGTGGATGACAAATGATTTTTCACTAACTAAAACCGAATCGCCAGGTCACTAATTCACCAAGATGGCCGCGCCCGCCAACCGAATCCGAATTCGATCTTCAACTAAACTCCGCCCATGACGTCATAGACATGGCAGCTTCCGTTGCCAGCTTATTGCCATAAATTATTTCTATTTTCTACTTAAACCATACCTATTGTGCAGAAAATTGTACTATCCGTTTGGAAAATATTGAAAAATATTATAATTTAGTTATTTTGAAAAGTTTCACCTATTTGATTTATTTATAGTATAACTAGCTAACCCGACAAACGTAGTTTTGCCATATTAATTATTTTTAGAGATTATTTTAATAGATAAAAATGAATAATTAATCAGGCACCGACCGGGGTTAAAAGTTCTTAAATTACTAATATCGCTATTAAAAAATAGGTAATGATGGAAGATGGTAGAAAATTTAGGGTTGTATGTTTTTTTTAATGCCACATCAGTGATGCCAGATTAGGCGACTTTTCGCCATTTAGGCTACCTCGGAGGGTGTCGGGGCGACCAAAAATTGTGAATGACGACTGGTCGCCGTTTACGCTATGCGAATGGCACTCAGTCGCCAATTTAGGCTATTTTGGAAAATTTGTGTTACAAACCTTGTTTTTGTCGGATTTGAGGATATTTTTAGCTTTTTGAGTACAAAACATGACAGAAATTGGAATTGGGGACTTTTTTTTTTGCTACTTCGCCTCTCCATATACGCTACGGTGACTTGAGGCGACTTCATAATGATTTTTCGGCGACTTCAACCGTCATACATCTGGCAGCACTGTGCCACATCATAATAAAAAATTCGGTCCGAAAAAAAAATTTTTTTTTTGGGATGTGACACCCTTGTCACTTATGGGGATGAAAAATAGATAAAAACCTATTCTCAGACCTACCAAGTGTGAATGTAAAATTTCATCAAAATCGGTTCAGCCGTTTCGGAGGAGAATGGTAACAACCACTGTGACACGGAATGTTTATAGATACAGATATATTAATTTGATATAATATTATCGCAGTGGTTCGTACTTCGTGCTATTTGAATCGTCGGTGTTGATTTGTATGATGAGTCCACTTGTACGGTCGGGCTTATAAGTACTTTATTCGACATTCGTATCAATGCTATATTAATAATTCACGCATCAAATAAAAAATACTACTGAAATAGTCTAGTTGTTTGCTAAAATATTTAAGTTAGCATATCACGTGAAAACTTATCATCGGCTTAAAAATATACTAACTGAAAAATATTAAACTTTATTTTGCGAAACAAAATAAGACCCATTCGGCTAAGTCCGGATAAGGGATAAGATCTTATCATGCTAAGCTACCGCGATACTAGTTATTTTGAAGTTTTAACCACATAGGCGATGACGCCGCACCGTTTGTTTACGCACCGCCCTGTATACCGCATCTGATGCCACGACCAAGAACATGTTTGCTATATGCAGTGAAACAAAACTGGTGGATTTCGGTGTTCTTAACACTATATGCATAGTTCTACTAGCTTTTGTGTACCTTATCATACGAACTTTAAGTCGTATTTAGACAAGAAAGTTCTCCCAGCAATATATTGAGCAAGAACTTCCAGATACGTTTACAGCAGCGGCAATATTTCAATAGTTCTATATACGTGTGACTTGCCACAACTTCTGCCAGGTTCAAAATTTGCAGGACAGCTTGCCGGGGCTGTTTACACGGTCAAAATCGCTGGTGGAAGATGACTTCTGCAAGTTTCTAGCTAATCTAAGCCTCGCTTTAGAAGCGTTATTAAAACGTAGTCCGAACTTATCCTGCGAACGACCGTTCTTTTCTAAGGGTTTTAAATTTCTACAACGATATTATTATCACCTATTTCTAAGCACAGACAGGGAGAATTGAAAGATAATAAAATTATCACATAAAGTGCCTTTAATAATGACGAGCTTGATGTATATAATGCCGGTATCACTTAAATATTTTATGAAAAAACAAGTATTTCTTCTTCTCTTCCGGTCAACTCATCGCAAAACCGTCCTAACTTAGCCGAACGCACCTGTATAGCGTCCGTTACACGCTCACACAATCGGCATTCAATTCCATCACTCATGATTGACGAATATTTAAGTATTTGGGTCACTGGATCACTAAGGATATGAAAGATAACCTGGATATATAATTAATAAAAAAAAATAATTAAGAAAAACAAAAAACCCAACTGCGTATATATCTGCCATCTTTATTAAATTCATTAAAGATCTGAAAAGATAGAAACAAGATTTTAATTTGAATATTTTGTTTTGGTTTTCAATAATCTTAGTTGTCAGTGTTCACAAACACTGTCGGAGGCATTTGCTCACTCCGAGATTTTGTTGTTCTACCTATATCCCCAACTAAATTATGAGAAGTGAGCGTGTTATACGCAGTCGGGTTTTTTGTTTTTCTTAAATATATTTTTTATTTCCATCTTTTTAGTTCTCAAGCATCATTATTAGCATTTCCTATTCCAAACTCCAATAAAACATATAAGTTATATATATATTCGTAATCACCGTTAAAAAATCTTTATTTTGATACCATACTCGATGTATTTTCAAAACATTTTTTTTTTTTCGAGATCACTTTTTGCCGCCAAAATCCTTAATTTTGTTTATTTTTTTATTTTGATATACCCAGTGTCACTCTCACGACTAAGACGAATCTATTGATACCACTCACATAAAAATACGACAAGCCCTTTAGGCTGTAGGGCGTGCCAAAGAAATATACAAACATACATACATACATACACTCGAAAAACATAATCCTCCTTCTTTCGCAGTCGGGTAAAAAGAGCGTAAGTCGCTGTCTGTTCGATGTAATATGTTGGCCCTCAGATTCGCTAAATGTACCAAACAAGTTAAATTGACTCTGTTTAAAGCATGTTTCCAATATTTTTATGCGTGCGGTATGTGGGTTAACTATACTCAGAGGGCATACAGTGACCTGCGCGTGCAATATAATAACGCATTCAGGGTGTTGATGAGGTTACCACGTTGCTGCAGCGCCTCCACCATGTTCGTGGAAGCCCATAACGATAGATTCACTGCCATCATGCGTAAGCGTTGCGCTTCCTTACTCCGGCGAGTGCGTGATAGCCCTAACATCATCTTGCGTGCGTTGGTGGATAGATGGGATTCAGCGATGCTAGCTCACTGGATTAAATTACATGCAGTAAGATAGACTTTGTTACTAATACTATTCTTAAGCAATAAATGTTACTAACCCGTTTATGGATCTTCGATGTCCGAAATAAATGATTTATTATTATTATTAAATACAATGCGTAGAAGCTATAATTCTTAAACGAGATTTTTTGATATTTATTTACTTTATTAAAACCATCCCCTACTAATATGAACCTTAAATGCAATGCGCAGAAGCTATAATTCTTAATAAGGATGAATTTTGATAAAATTTCAATAAATGGGGAGTGAACTCGAGAAAGCAAACAGATAGAGTTTGTAGGGCGTCGAATATAAGGGGGGAGTAATCATACAAGAAAACAGATGAATTTGGGCAATTAAAGAAAATATGGTCAATAGTACCATCCTCCAACCCACATTCACACAACGAATGGTCCCTAATCCCTATTTTAGCCAGAAAAACAGGCGAACAAACATGACCCAAACGGAGACGAATAATGGTGGAAGTAACCCACCTGCTGGCATTGCGATATTTGCAAAACCACGGTCTAGCAATACCACTTACATACAGTGCTGCCAACTCGTATTTTGAAAAAGGCGTAGACCATACCAGAAAATTACGTAGATTCATTAAAAGTTATGTATGTAAAGTTCGTAGATCTACGTACATTTTTTTCTTTGTGCAAGAAAGAGGGGTAATATTAGCTGAAACAAGTGCTTTAACATCCAATTTATTTAAATTATTTCTTTACATTGTTATTTTTAAACAAATTTGAATTTATTAATTTTTTTTGTATTTAATTTGATCCCGCGAGGGCTCACGGTTTTATTAAAACAATTTACGTAACTCACTGGAAAGTCTGTTTTTCGTATTTTGCCATTGATTCTAGTTTATTTGTCTCTGTATGTGATGACACTTGACAGCTCATTGACTGTGTGGTTGACAGTTATTTATTTTGTTCCATAGCCCTGCATAATTTTTATAGCATAATATTTTCATTGATCCTACTCCGTTCTCCTATTTGCCTGTTTAAATTTGGTGTCACCTCTTTTCTGAAGCTTAAAATCCTAGCTTTTCTTACCTATTAATTAGAAACTCGACATCTAGCGGCCATTTTTGTCGCAAATTTGTCTTGCTTGTGTCGGTTCCCTTTCTGTCGAATTTTTTTAAATAAAATACGGCTCTCTTATTTAGTAACTCTTGTTTTTATTATCATATAATTTGAAAGTGCAATACACCCTGGACAGAAAATGTTTGCGTAAAACCATAAAAGTGGTTTTAATAACTATTACCAACTTTGTTTCGACTTTCATGCGACTTTTTATTTAACGCTAAATTATTATAAAAATAACAAATCAAAGTGCTATAAAGTGCTAAAATGTCTAACGTGGGCTATGATCTGGACACTTCGGGTGGCCTAATGCCGGTAAGATGTATTTTAAAGTTATAACTGATTAGTTTCATGCATACAGTTTGTTCTATGGCGCCATTTTATTCTAGCGTAAGGTAACTGGCTTCGGTGTGATAATTCTAGTGCTCTAACGCTAGTATTAACGATTTTTAGCTCATAAAGGCGTTGATAAAGCCGCCGGACGAAGATTTGAATGCCCAGAAACCGAAAAAACCTCAGCATCCTTACTACAAGAGGCCTGGTAAGGGACATAACCACGACTCTTGCGACGCGTGTGGCGAGGGTGGGGACCTTATCTGCTGCGACCGCTGCCCCGCCAGCTTTCATCTCGGTTGCTAGTGAGTAGCTTTATGGAAACAAACATAGGTATTGGCAATGATAAACTTATTTACATTATTATATAAGCTCATGGACATGCTTGCAGCTTTATTATCTCTTGGCGGCTCATAATTGTTACTAGAGAACATTCGTTTTACTTCTTAGGTATTGAAAAATATTGCGCCACAATTATATAAATTGTTAACTGGTATCGAAAGGTTTTATTTAGTTTCAAAATTACCAATATTAATATGTAATTTAACATTTCTCTATTTTTAATTTTTATTATCTTTTGCTATGAATTACATATTGAGAATGAATTAATTATGGCTTAAAAACAAATTGATTATCTAAGTTACTATTGAAAAACATAGTACTTATCTTAATCATGCGATATTACAAATGGATGCTTCTTTACACTGAAAATTATATAATGTTATTGATACTTATTATTATCATGTAATTAACATTTACTGACGCTGTTTGTCCTAGTTTCAGATGTCCTAGCTTAGAATAAGTTTTAATGAACCCTAAATCAGTCAATTGCATTCTTCCAGAAGCTATGAATGTATTACATCCTGCTACCAATGTGTTTCACAAATATTTGCTAAGGATCTATAATTTAGAATTAATAAAGAACCATCTCTAATAAAAAGTGCTAAATGATGCTAACAGTGCTCTTCCTGAGCACGTCTGATAACATGACTGGGGGGGGCTTAGTAACAAAAAAAAAATTATGTATTTTTTTATATAAATATGTAATATGGTCCAGAGACAAAACATAGGTGCACAAAAATGTTGTTAAGAATAGAAAATATCTGTATAGTGATCCTCCTCTGGACGAGAATGACATTCCGGCGGGTCTCTGGCTATGTCGCGAGTGTCGCGCGTACGATGACAACAAACCGGCTAGCTCCCGAAGCAGTCGGGCACAATCACCGGTTGACAGCAAGTCTGACAGCGAGAAGAAGTCAAGGTAACTGATTTAAGACTTAATTGAATATACTTCAACAGCTATAAAACTTATTGATTTAAGCATAATGTTTTACAATCATGCGTTTACACATATTTGGAATCAGTACTCCTCTGCATCTTTTGAAATGAGTTGAAATTTTTCGCAAATAAAATGTCTTAATTTAATTAGCCTTACAACTGTCAACATAACATTTTGTACTGCTGTCATGGATAGAATAAAAAAAAATATATTTATGGTTATAAGTATCTATGCTTGCTGGTGGTAGGTCTCTGGTATACGAGGGACTGTCTGTATAGGTACCATGTCTATTTCTTTCGCCAAGCAGCAGTGTGCGTGCACTGTTGTGTTCCGGTTTGAAGGAAATTGTAGCCAGCATAATTACTGAGCATTATGTGACTTAACATCTTATGTCTTAGGTTGACGAGCACAGTGGAGTGCCACGCAGTACTTTCTAAATCAAAGTAATGTGCGGCGTTGCAACTGTTTATGGGCGGTCGTATCGCTTACCATCAGGCGAACGGCATGCTCGTCTCGTCATTTAGAAGTAACAAAAAATAGCGTTGCTACTAAATATTCCTATGTTGAGGGATAATTATCTCTCATCAATGAACACTCTTGCAGAACAACATTCTCTTACCACCAGGTGCAGTGGAGGTACTTTGTCATGCCTGTGGTAATCCTAATAATATATAATGCTCATTTATCAGGTTACTGCGCAACAACCGCGTAAATTCCAAAAAGAGAAGCAAAGATGAAGAAGATGACATCAAGCAGGAGCCAGAGCCAGAGAAAGAGGAGAAAGAAGACAAAGAGTTGAGCCCAATGGAGGTGCTGGTGAATGCGGCCAAGATCATGAACCCTCGCCAGTTCGAACTGCCCAGGGAGATGCAGATACCATGCGTGTTCCCTGGGACTGAGAAAGGTGTTTGTTTGAATATGATTGTCTCGTGGGAGTGAGGAGAAATGTCTAATTTTCAATTTACACAGTCCTTATAGCTATGTTTTGTGTTTTGTGTTACTAGATAAAAAAAAATACCTTTTGCTGATAGCTCCACCTGCATGTATTTATACAGTTTAAAGGTCCCACTTTCCCTGTTGTGAGCAAAAGAGTATTGAAGGCATTTGCTAATGTAGTATTTACTTTATCTATTTATTAAATTCTTTACTAATCTATTCATCAGTTTATGCATTTACTTAAAACACCTACATCCAATTAATACCAAAATCATCATTCACAGAAGGAACCAAGAATGGTAATGCATCTCTAATAACGGTGGACGCATGGGGCTGCGTGCCGCTACCCGCCAAGAGCTGCTACACGTGCCAGGGGACATGCAAGCAGGCACCGCTGCTGCAGTGCGACTACTGCCCACTGCTGTTCCACCAGGTAAAATATACATGGATCACATATTCAGAGCATAGTCCCTCACTATCGTAAAGGAGATTTCCACTTTTTGTATTAGTGCTGGGTCTCAAAATCTAACCAGGCTCAAACTTTAGGGATATTAAAGGAGAAAATATGGAACTTGAATCCATAAAAAAATATTTTTAAATCCCTCCATTCATAACTTACTTTTTTAAAAACGTTCATATTAAGTGTAGTTTTTAAGCAAAATAAAATAACATAAATCTCAAAGTCGGAGATCTTTAAAATTTTACGAATTATTGTAAAAGGCTACTTTTTATGAGTTCTATCCAAATATATATAAACTGGCTTGGTTAGAACTTTAGGCCCGTTTTTGGACATGTCCTTTCATCCAAATGCGTTCAAAGGTTTCTGTGTATGCCTCTAAGAAATATACTCATTTTGAAAAACTTTTGCATTTATAACATTTGTAAGAGGGATGTCTTATATAATGGACGATTTTGTTGCAGGATTGTTTGGATCCACCACTGACTGCACTCCCTACAGGACGCTGGATGTGTCCCAACCACGTGGAACAGTACATTGTGAGTATTTAAACAAAATCTCTACTGCATCTATAAGATACGATATCTCTTTGACTAACGAAATATATACACTACACTTTATTTACGATGTGGTATCCCGAGATTTGGGTCCTCCAGGTATAACTCCATTTAGGGAACCAATTATTATAACTAAGCTAAATAGATATTGTAATATGTTTGTAAAAATTTTCGCACCATCGTCAAATAAGAGTGTCAAAAAGGAAGAAAAAACCTATACTTCCCATATTATCAAAAATTGAAATTTTTGCCATAGCAGTATAAAAAAGTAGATATAAATATGTTTTTCTTCCACATTCGTTTTAGGATTGGAAACTTGTGAACTCTATATCTGCTACGGAGCGCGTGGCTTTGTGGGACAAGTTCTCAGGCCCTGTGGACCAGCACGCCATCAAGATCGACTTCATACGCCGCGCTAGGAAGGAACGGCCTGCGTTCAGGTATCTACTCTTATAATATAAGAGAGTAAGGTTCGGTAATCTATTTGTAGAGGGTAATGATATCTGGGATGGGTATAACATTACCCCACCCTCACATTCACCACTGTAAATCTTGTAAGTCTAGATCACCTCTGGTCATGACGCTTCACGACGTGTAGTCAAAATTGGCAAGGGTTTGGGAGCACCAATTTGTCATTAGCTTGCAACAATTATTAAGTAGAATCAATATCAGGGTAATTACTGAACTGTTTCTAAATAATTATGATTTGATTACTTTTATTCTGGAAAAGGTTGTACTATGAACAAAATTCACCTACCATACCATACCAGCCCTGTATTATATACTGCCCACTGCTGAGCACGGGCCTCCTCTACTAATGAGAGGGTTAAGGCCTTAGTCCACCACGTTGGCCTAGTGTGGGTTGACAGACTTCACATACGAGTTAAAGCGAGTGATAACATAGAATACACACATAACTTTTTAGAAAAGTCAGAGGTGTGTGCCCTTGGGTTTTGAACCTGCAGACATTCTCCTCGGCAGTCCGTTCCACTCCCAACTAGGCTATCGGCGCTTAAAATTCACCTGACGATAAATTAATAACAAAGTATAAAAAAAATAAACAATATTACATTGGCTGTATTTTTATTATTGTAGAATAAAAGTGCCGGTGTCAGGTCCGGGTCGCGTGGTGGTGCCGGACATGGTGCGCCACCACTACCGCAACCCGCCGCCGCTGATGCCCAGCCGGCGCGAGTACGTGCGCTGTAAAAACGGTGAGTACACACATTTCTCAAACAAACACTATGACTTGCACATTACCCTTGATTTTATTCAATACAGGTTTAGGGTTCATTCGTATTATACTCCATTTCCGGGATAAATAATAGCCTGCAAAAATTTGCGAAATTCAAGGAATAGTTCTAGATTTGTGTGCGGTTACTCGCTGATAATGTAGAGCTTTATGTTGGTGAAAGAATTTTTAAAATCAGTATGTCCATTAGTTACATTTTTATCCCGGTAAAACTTTTTCACGCGTGCGGAGCCGTGAGCAATACTAGTTATCTATAATTGTGTAATACTATAATTATAGATTAATAATATAAAGCGTGTAAAAATAGAACATTATCTCCAACAGTACTGAGAAATCTAAAGGCAAACGGAGTGTATGATGAAGAAGAAGAAGGTCCAAAGTACACAATTTGCATGAACATGCAGTGTCCAGAGTACTCGGGCGAGGGGCAGTGCCCTGCCAAGGATGAGCCCATGGAACCACCCACTTCACCAAAGGTAATAGGCATTTTAAATTTATGGGCAATACATAATACAGTTTGACAGATTATTAGATAGCACAGATATTTTATCATTTATAATTAGGTTCTTCAAAGTAATTTGTCACATGGTTGTAAAACATTAGCTGAATCTTTTGTGACGTGTATCATCAGTTCCCTAACATTCTTGAATGGCATCAAAGCAGGGAGACGATGAACAGATAATATTGCTTAATTGATGTTCATGGGCGGCAGTGATCACTTACCATCAGGTGAATCGTATGCTCGTTTGCTCCCTATATCATAAAAAAAAATATAGGTATATTGTCATGACAGTAAACAGTATCTAAAAATCCTTACTGAAAGCATTTTTAAACATGTTTAATCACAAATAGCACTACCTATTGTGAAATGAGAAGTGAGTCAACATCTAAATATTTGCAATATTTATTTATTTATTTATCAATTAAGTATCACACAAGCTTACAGTGGAAATACACCAAGACGCTTGAATGAAAAAAAACTACATACAAACAAAACAAAAGAATAGAAGAATATCAATAAAAAATCAATTACTTACGAACTACATTTTAGAAACAGCTTATTCAAATAAAAAATACATATAACTAACTATTAAGTAACAAAATAACTTAAGAATAAATACACACTTCTGTATATAGTGTGACTATTATCGACAAATATGTCAGCATCTGGTCTACTCTCAACATACGCATTTAATAAAGCTATTGCCTTGGCGGTGGGAATATTGCTTGTTTGCGTAAGATGCCAAGCAGATGGACCAGTGAGGAGGTGGTGTCTTCTCCTCCCAGTGGCGCGAATGTACTGGTTAGGGACGTACAGATGAATATTTTCACGCACAGATGGATTGTCAATCTTATGTCGCAAGAGTAGATAATAATGCATGATGGACGCTAATTTGCGTCTGAGTTGTAATGTGTCATAGCCAACCATCCCAGTCACAAAGAGTGAAGGAAACAAAAATGGGTAGTACCCATACATCCGGTGGTATAGGTACCGACAAAACTTCTTATGTATTTTCTCCAGCATGAGAGTATACATTTTTTCATGGGGATCCCATATAATAGCATTATATTCTAACTTGCTTCGTACGTAGGAATTATATAATAGTTTGAGAACGCTAATACTTCTGAAATGCGCGGAGGTTCTGATAATGAAGCCCAAGGACTTGTGAGCAGCTTTACAGGTGCTTAAAGTATGCTCATGGAAGTTTAGTTTGGAGTCAATAATAACCCCCAGATCACGTATTTGACAAATCATTTAACTCCCCAGGTGGAATCAGAGTCGGAGTCGTCAAGCGACATGTCAGATGTGGACTATGAGTACCACACACCCTCGGTCAAGCGGCGCAAGATCCTGGAGGACAAGAGCAGCAAGAAGGGCAGGAGCTCTCGTCTTGAGTTACATCCTGATGGCGAAGTGGAGGAGCTGCTTGCAGTGGTGGACGAGCAGCTCAAGAAGCTCGACGAGCGGCTTGTCAAGCTGCTTGCTTGGCAGAGGTTACAGCAGGTAATGGGGGGAATGTGGTTGAAAATATTCAGTGTTTTGGTATGTGTTTCTAATGATGAAATTGAATAAATTGTGATTGTTTTTTTTTTATGGTTTAGTGTCTAATTTTATTAGGAATTTAATATTAAGACATGCTTTTTATTTTCTAAATCTTCTTGTTTAGGCTGAATTGTCTGTTAGTGTTTTTTTTTATATGGTAATGGAAAAGTGTTGTGTATTTAGTGGGTAAGCAAATAAACCAGTCTGCATTGAGCCGTCGTATTTTACTGACGTATCCCGAGACATATCACTGGCGACGAGGATTACAATACCAACGCGTGAGAAAAAATAATTAAAATGCCTATTGGACGCTTAGAACCTTATAATTTAGTAAATAACAATTGGGACGCTTACATTCGACGAGTGAATCAATTTATCGCCTTAAATAAAATAGAGGACAAATTAAAAGTGGCAACGTTGGTGACCGTGGTAGGCGCGGAGTGTTACGATTTAATGTGTGATTTGTGCGCGCCGACCACTCCGGAATCAAAATCGTACGATGAATTAGTGACGTTAGTAAAAGAACACTTGGAACCGGACAGGTCGGAAATAGCTGAGAGACATATTTTTCGACAAAGAGTACAGCAGCAAGGTGAAAATATACGCGACTACCTCCACGCACTAAAACATTTAGCAAAAACTTGCAATTTCGGCGCTTGTTTGGAAGTGTGTTTGCGAGACCAATTTGTTTCGGGGTTAATCAACGAAGATATGAGATCGAGACTCTTCGCAGAACGAGGTATAGACTACAAGCGTGCTGTGGAACTGGCGTTGGCGTTGGAAGCGGCGGAGCGGCATGCGGCTACGGCATGTGCTTCGGCCAGCTCGGCGAGCGCACGGCTAAGCACGGCGGCGCAGCGGGACGACGACGGCTTGCATCGGATCAGCGCGGGCGCAGGCGGCGGCGACGCAGGCAGCGGCGGCGCCGGGCGCGGTGGCGGTGGCGCCGGCTACAGTCGCGCGCAGCGGGTATGCTCACGATGTGGCAAAGCGGGCCATTCAGATGGCAAGTGTCGGTTTAAACAATATAATTGTGATTCATGTGGTGAAAAAGGCCATTTAAAAGCCGTGTGTAAGAAAAACAAATCTTCAAAAAAACATAAAGGTCAGTTTTTCATAAATGATTCAGATACGGATAGCGACAATTGTAACTTTTATAATTTAGTAGTTAAAAATGAGGGTGACAAGCCATATTATGCAAACTTGGTTATCGAAAATATAAAATGTAAATTTGAGATCGATACGGGAAGTAAAATTTCTGTTATTTCAAAACGTTATTATGATAATCACTTTTCAAATATGCCTATAGAAAGAAAAATGTTAACCTTAAAATCGTACACGGGTGACGTCATCGAAACTGTCGGTTACATTATAGTGAATGTTAAGTACGGGCAACATCATGCGCCGTTAAAATTGTATATTATTGAGAATGGTGGGCCCCCATTAATGGGTCGCACTTGGTTAAAAAATTTAAACCTAGCAATTGGTGAATGCTATAATTTAATTGATGACGATTCGGTCGCGACATCTTTACGGGCCGAGTTTCCCGAAGTTTTTACGGAAGGTTTGGGTACATTTAAAACTGAATTTCGTCTTCATTTAAAAGATAATACCCCAATATTTATAAAAGCGAGGCCTTTACCTTTGGCTTTACGTCAGCCTGTGGAGCAGGAGCTCAATCGGTTGCAACGGGAGGGGGTTATTTATAAAGTGGAACGCTCAGACTATGGCACTCCCATAGTACCGGTAGTTAAGGCAAATGGTAATATTAGATTATGCGGTGATTATAAAGTAACTATTAACCCCCTATTAAAAGATTACCATTACCCGCTGCCACGGATTGAGGATCTGTTCGCCATCCTAGGGGGTGGTGAGCAATACACTAAATTGGATTTATCCAACGCTTTCCAACAATGTGTTTTACATAAGGACTCCCAGTCGATGACGGCGATCACCACTCACGTGGGTACTTTCGTGTATAGAAGGGTACCATTCGGTATCAAGTGCATACCAGAAAACTTCCAAAAAATTATGGAGGAAACGTTGAGTGGATTGCCGTCAACGGCAGTTTTTGCCGACGATATTTGTATCACGGGCAAAGACAAGGTTACACATTTGGCTAATGTGAGGGCGGTGTTACAAAGACTCAAGTTAAATGGATTACGAATAAATTTTTCAAAGTGTCAATTTTTTAAAAACAGTGTTACATACTTACGGTCTTATTCATAATGACTCTTCGGAACTTTATAGGGCCGTTAGTAGAGGCTTGTAAAAAATTGTTATTCATAATGGTTCAAAAGCGCTAAAACGGCCTATAAGCCTACGGTGAAGTTGATTTGATTTATAGGAGCTAGACCCCTTCTTTAAGCGTTCCGTAACAAAAAAATGGCCGCCGTCGGTCAGCTGTTTCGTGTTTGGCACCGATTTCCGATGTCAATTGTCAGTCGATTTAAAGTAAACAACACATCGATCTCGTAGCGCATAATTTTCGTTTCAAGAAGTATTTTTATTTACTTGTGTATAAATAATGGAAGCCTTACAAACCCTGCATAGCATTGCAGTAATTGAAAGTATTTCACGTAGAAAAGTTTATCGTCAGAGTTTGATCCGTTTTCTCTGGATGACAAGGAATTCCGTAAACGGTATCGTTTTTCCAAACGAACGGCTACTTTTATAATTGAATTAGTCTGCGAAGAGTTACAGCTGCACCGTAAAGGTAAGAGGTAAGTTAATCCTTTTCGATATTCATACAAACTTGGCTATACCTAATGATGCGTTACTTTTAAGACTCGTTTTCTTTACAGATTCAAGAAGATGCTGGAGACCTCTATGGATTATTTCAAGCCACTATCAGCCGCATATTTAGCAGAGTAGCGCGTGCGCTCGCACGACGTGCTGCAGATTATATAATGATGCCCATTTCTGTTGCAGAGGAACAACAGCTAATGACAGAATTCCACCATGTAAGAGGCTTCCCATCTGTAATTGGTTGTATTGATTGCATGCATATATAAATAAAAAAACATGGTGGTGATGCAGCCCAATATTACATAAATAGAAAAGGATATTCCCTCAATGTTCAGGTAAGATTTTCAGGAATATATAAAGTAAACTACGATAGGCTTTACTTTATTGCATAAACAAGATAATAATTGTTGTAGGTTACCTGTGATACTAGTCTTCGGATCAGGGATATTGTTTTTAGGTGGCGAGGCAGCACTCATGACTCCCAGATATTTAATGAATCGACCCTCAAAGAATGTTTTGAAGCAGGTGAGTTAAGGGGTATACTTCTAGGAGATTCAGGGAGAGACCACTTAGTCATGCTGAAGAGAAATATAATGAGGCACATATTTCAACAAGAAATGTTGTGGAGGGTTGCTTTGGTGTGTGGAAACAGCGCTTCCAATGCTTGCTCCATGGCATGTATGTAAATTAGGCAATGTGAAGAATACTATTGTGGCTCTTGCAGTGTTGCACAACATTGTAATTGCTCAAAGAGAGACATATGCCACAGAAGAAAGTGTGTCTGATATTGAATAGGTGTCTGAATCAATTAATTTTGAACCACACCCTAGACAGGGTAGAAATTCTGCCATTTTGCAGGCTTTTATAGCTAGGCACTTCAATTAATGAAGTTTTTTACACTCAAATAATTAAATTATAATTAAACATCCTAATTGTAGTTAGTCATTGTCATCATTTTATAAAATTTATATTTTTCTTTTATTATTACATCATAAAGATTAAAAAAAATATTTCACTGGAGGTTATTGTCCATTTGAATAGCATGCTACTTTTTCCTGCAATGCATAAACATTATTTTGAATGTAATACTGAAAATAAGCTTTATTTATTTAAATATACATCAGTACCCTACAGGATTATAGCACAAGATTGGAAATACTTAATGATGATTTGTTAATACCTCCTTTATATTTCCAGGTGCACCATGCAGGTGGATTTTAGTATCCTACAGGATTATAGCATCAAACTAGAATGATTTAATAATGATTTGTAAAATACTTTTTGTTTTCAGGTGGCGGATTTGGACTTTTTTTATTTCTTATACATATATGCATGCATTATTCTGTGTATTGAACAAATTGTTAATAGTATTGAAGGGAGGGAAGGAAGGAAAGTGGAACTAATCCTTTCCACCCTGCCCATGTCTTCTGTACCTGCTAGGCCGTGTTGGTTCCCTAAATAATTTAAGTAATTGAAAAATGAATATTATGTATTGACTTGTCATAAGAGCCTTTTATATGCCTACGTAATGAATAAAGTTTTTATTTTATTAAGTATTGTATTTTTTTTAACTAATACCTAAAAAATATGTTTTACATCTCCACATGAAACAATAGTATCTAACACGAATATAGCATAATACTGATACATAAATATCTCATTTACATTTCCTGCTGGAAGTGGAGTCTGATGAGGTACAACTATCATATTCTGAAAAATAAAATTATGATTTACTAGTTGTTGCTCGCGGCTTCCCACTACAAGTCCCGAAACACTGTAGCGATTTATAGCGAAACCAGTAAGACGTCAGCGCCTTTTATTTATAAAAACCACATTATTTTCCATGAGAGCAAGTTATCAGGATAAAAAGAAGCCTATGTGTTAATCCAGGATATGGTTTACCTGTATGCCAAATCCATTTAGCTTTTTCTGAGTTTACCAAATATTCAAACATTTTCACAAACTTTCGTATTTCTAATATTAGTAATATAAGATTATCCCAATATTCTATTTATATGAATATATAAAAAAGTGGCTATAGCAGTAAGGTATACATGTGGAGCCATATTTATATACACCTGTAATAAGACTATGTGGTACAGAGAAATACAATGAGGCAAGTATTGTTGCTTTGATGTATGGAAACAGTGCTTCCAATGCCTGCTCTATGCCATGTCTGTAAAATTTGACCTAGTAAATATGACTAGGTATTGTGGCCATTGCAATTTTGCACAACATTACAATCGCTCAAAGAGACTTAAGTATCCGGGGATAGTGTGTCCAATATTGAATGAAGTGCACACCCAAAGGTAATAATTAAACATCATATAGTTTAGATACTTTTTGGTTTATAATTATTAAGTTTTTTTTTACTAGAGTTTCTTTTAATTTAAAAAAATATTTTTCTACTGCTCATTCTTCATCTGCATGGCATGCAGCACTTTTCGGCACTGGATTTCGAATTCAGCTATTTGTTCTGCAGGTGCGCGACAAACCTGAAATAATGCAATGTATAAACATTCATAGTTGACAATAGCCTAGTTAGGAATGCAACGGCCTGGTGAGACAGTTGTCTGCAGGTTCAAAAGTTATGTGTGTATTGTTTATCAATTATTGTTCACTTTAGCAGTGAAGGAAAACATTGTGAGAAAAGCTACATACCTGAGAATTCCCCAAAAATAATTTTGAAGGTATGTGAAGTCTACCAACCTACACTAGGCTAGCGTGGTGGACTAAACCCTCTCAGTAGTAATATAGGGCCCTTTCTCAGCTGTGGGCAGTATATAATATGGGGCTGGTATGGTATAAACAAAATAAAAGAATTACTTAAATATGGAAATTAATTTAAAGTTTACTTACTGCAAGAACCTTTTTTTATTTATTTTTTGGCCGTGGACCTGAAGCCTCTGGAGGATGTGGCTCCACAACTGGCATCTGATATGTTGTATTTATTTAAATATATAACAGCATCGTTCAGGTTTATAGCATGGAACTGGAATTACTTAATATTGATTTGTAAATACCTCCTTCATTATTTCACCGGAAGGTGAATTTGGAGGATGCACAACTATCACCTGAAAAACATATGTTTTATTTATATATGTACAATGGTGGGCAATATTTAATACAGGGCTGTTATGGTATGGTATCCTACACAGGGCCACCAGGCCACACCATCATGTGTGTGTTGAACTATGATCTTTACATTGATTTTAATTTGACTTTTGGTATAACATACCTCTTCAATAATATTATTTACAGTAGTTGTAGTATGTGTGAAAGCAGAGGGTTTTGAATATTTGTCCTGTAAAGGTGAATCTTCAATATGCTATAATATTCTCATCTAAAATATTCAAATAGTTACAAAAACTATGACTCAGTGGTTACAAAAAAAACATGCCATAAATGAATATTACCTGATTTATACTGTCAGAGTCAAATTCATTTGTGTCGGTAACAAATTCATTAGGCAGCCAGCTGCTAATGTCTTCACTACTGACTCCTTTTATTACTGGTGGTGGGCCACCACCAGTCTTCAGCAGCTCCTTTCTCTCTTACGCCTTTGCTTTTTAGCCTTCATTTTTAAGAGGCCCCACTGTGATTTCAGGTGCACTACTGAGCGTGGATACCATTACACATACAGTTAAAACTGAAATGAAAAAATAAGTTTGTTTAAGGAATGTCCTAATTGTGTATATTGTTTAACATGAAAACAATGCAAAAGTAGCAATATTAGATTTAAGTTAGCACCTCTTTCTCAAGTCATTCCACGCCGCCACCTTCATGGAATTGGAGTTCTTGTCCGTAGTTTTATTTTCGAGGACACTGACCCACTCCCTCACCAGTTCCTTTAATATAATCTTGAAAGCGAAAACAATACTGTTAGTAATGCATGCATGAATCGCGCAAACTGGAACTTTCAAATAAGTACGTAAAATAGCTGCACCAACCTTGTCTTCTTCCAGACAATTTTCACCCCTCTGCCGTTTTTCTTTTTTTAATTGCTGCATACTTCCAATTTATTATTTTTTTCTGTTTTGAATTACTTTCCAGAACAATCAACAAACTCAATGAGAAAATAAACACTATAATACATACATTGGTAGTTTCCCTCCATTTATATTTTGACAACTGACATTGACAAGTAGTTTTTTTTGTTGTTGTTTCCAGAGACAAAGCTTGGTATAAATTGGTAGAAATCAACTGAAATATTTGTTTTCTACGTATTGGCAACATCATGTACTATAACGGCAATTCACTTATAGTAGCTACAAAAAACCATTATGAATAAGAAATTTTATCGAACGTTCGATAGGCTTCTAGGACGTTATATCTAATGGAAGTTTTTACCTTCGATTAGCGTTTTATTATGAATAAGACCGTTAGGCTATAAAATTGATAAGTTTGGGTTACATACGGATAAAAATAAAATAAACGCCATTGTAGCAGCGCCCGTACCTACAAACGTATCACAACTTAAAAGTTTTATTGGACTTGTAAATTTTTACTCTAAATTCTGTATTAATATGAGCATTATTTTAAAGCCACTTTATGACTTACTAAAGAAAGGTGTCAGTTGGGAATGGACGGGTGCATGTGGTAAGGCTTTCACTAAGGTAAAGAATGTTTTGAGCAATGCTCCTGTTTTAGCTCATTATGATCCAGCCCTACCTTTGATACTATCAGTAGACAGCAGCGCGTACGGTTTGGGAGCGGTTTTAACGCAGCGGTACGCAGACGGCTGCGAGCGACCGGTGAGTTGCGCTTCTAGAACGCTCAACTCGGCCGAAATGAATTACTCGCAACTTGATAAAGAGGCATTAGCAATTGTATATGGGGTGAGTAAACATCACCAATATTTATATGGCAGGCATTTTGTACTGCGCAGCGATCATCGTCCCCTGAGTTATATTTTTGGAAAAAATAAAGGGATTCCGGTAACTGCCGCCAGTCGCCTACAACGTTATGCAGTTAAATTGGCAGCTTATAATTTTGATATAGAATTTGTAAGCTCGTCAAAAAATTGCTTTGCAGATGCTCTTTCTCGCCTTCCTCTAGAGTCTCCTCAGAGCCGACTTAGTGGTAATGACAGAGAATGTAGTTATTTAAATTATGCACAAGACAACTTCCCAATCAGTTTTAACGAAATTAGAACTGAAACCAGAAAAGATCCTTTACTTAGTAAAATATATGGTTATATAATGTACGGTTGGCCTCCTAATAACGTGTATAACAAAGTAGAAAAGATGTATTATGATAAAAGAGATAATATGCATATTGAGCAGGGTTGTGTTGTATGGGGTTATCGAATGGTAGTCCCAAAATCCCTTAGAGAAACAGTTCTAAAAGAAATTCATGACGGCCATCCAGGAATTGTTAAAATGAAGCAGGTCGCGCGAAATTATGTGTGGTGGGATAACATAGATGTAGACATAGAACATGCAGCACGGGAGTGCGCCGCCTGCAGGGAGTTGCGCCCTGCGCCCCCCGCCGCACCGTTGCACTCTTGGCCCTGGCCAGCTGAGCCGTGGTCGCGTCTACATCTAGACTTTCTCGGCCCTTTTAATAACGCGTACTATTTAGTCACTATCGATGCTCATTCCAAGTGGATTGAGGTTGAGAGACTAAGTTCAACTTCAGCAGCTTTAGTTATTGACTGCTTGAGACGGTTATTTGCTCGTTTCGGATTACCGAAACGCCTAGTCAGTGACAACGGTCCTCCCTTCTCATCGTCGGAATTTGCTCAATACTTGGAACGGAATGGTATTAAACATTCGTTAATACCCCCATACCACCCCGCTAGCAACGGAGCTGCAGAAAATGCAGTGCGATCAGTGAAACGGGTACTTAAAAAGGCACAATTCGCTAAAGAGGATTTGAATACCGCTTTAAGCAGATTTTTGTTTACATATAGAAACACAGAACAAAGTGCGACAGGACGAGAACCGGCAGTTGCTCTGCTGGGCAGAAGACTGCGCGGACGTCTTGATCTGCTGATGCCCGACACTGGGGAGCGCGTACGCAGTAAGCAACTGCGACGCGAACACAGCGATGTTGGCCGCCCGCTGCGGGTATTTGCACGCGACGAACCGATCATGTTACGCGACTACAGTCGTAGTTCCGCTCGTAAGTGGACTGAAGGCATTGTGTCTGACCGTCTAGGACCGGTTTCGTATACGGTCAAATCCAAAGACGGGCAAATATATAAACGACATATTGATCAATTACAAAGTCGTAAATCGCGTCTTTCCTTAAGTAGGGCAATTAATGTAGAATCATTGGACCAAAATAAGGACATGACTGAGGATAATAGCTCGACAGAGTGTCCTGTTATGAGGTCTGACGCGGAAGTCTATAACGACTGCTTGGATACTGTGCGAGAGGGGGTGGGAGATGCATCACAGTTATCGCCTCCAAAAGCACCGCCGTCCATTCCATCACCTGTTCATAACTCTCGAATTCGCAGAAAAGCCGCCATTCAATGTCAAGAGTTATTAAAAAAGAAACATTATAAGTAATATTTATAGCTCATAATGATAGAATAAGTTAATATTATGTAACCTTACTGATCTCTCCCAGATATAATAATTGTTTATAGTGTAGACATATTGTACCTATTGTGTTAAAGTTTAATGTATATTAATTATGATGTAGCGAAAAACAAAGTAGCTGTAGTTTGTCTGTATTTGAGTTCTAAAGAATTTGTTCAAGTTTTGTTATCAAATTATTGTTTCAACATTGCACATTATGTAATACTACTTTCCGATTATTTTATGCTCTAAGAACTTATATTATAATTTGTTATAATTTAGGAGGGAAAAGTGTTGTGTATTTAGTGGGTAAGCAAATAAACCAGTCTGCATTGAGCCGTCGTATTTTACTGACGTATCCCGAGACATATGATCCTCTTGCCTTTGATGGTAAGTGGAGTGGGGCAGCATAGAGTGTTGCCTAATGAGAGATCTTTTATTCCTCCTCAGTCATCATAATTATGCCAGGCTGTTTGCACCGATAATAATGTTTTAATGTAGAAGGTATTGTAATGTGTTGTGTGTGTACAATCAGCAGCATAAGTAGCTGAACAAATTCAATATTTTAAATTGCCTACATACTTTTGTGTTCTTACTATAGTAGGGACAAACTAATATGGCCGGTATATCATGACATGGTTTTGAATTTTTGGGTAGACGTTCTCACAGAGTTATCGCATCGGGACAAAAATTGAATTGTCATACCGGCCAGCTTAGTTTATCCGAACTATAATATATTTTTTCTCTTCACAAAAATAAAATAAAAGAGATTTACTTTACTTCAAATGAAGAAAAAAATGTATCAGTTTAACTTAACGCGTATATAGTTGATTTGAAATTTAGATTCTGTTCAGCCACTTATGGTGCTGAGTGTAGATGGTGTAGATGGTGTAGATGGTGGTGTGGTGTGCAGGTGGCGTGGGGCGAGCAGGCCGGCGGGCGCTGGCGGCGGCTGCGGCTGTCGCGCGCGGCGGCGGCGGGCGTGCGGCGCGGCGTGTCGCGGGCGCGGCTGGCGCGGCACGGGTTCCGCCACGTGTCGCTCCCCTCGCAGCTGCTGTCGCGCGCCGACCGCGACCGCATCGCCGCCGCCGTGCTGGGCGCTCCGCCCCGCCGCCGCGCGCCCTACACCCACGCCCACACCCACACCGACCTCACGAGGATGCCCGACGCCTGTGTCAGGGCCGCGCTCTGTGCCGTCACACCTGCCAAGTGAGCTACTACCTAAAATTATTATCATCAACCATAGGGGGTCGTCCATTAATCACGTGAGGCTCGAAAGGGGTTCGAGTGTCAAGTTAGTCGTGTTAGTTACACTATTTATAACTCAAAAACGGCTGAACCGATTTGGCTGAAAATTGGTGGGGAGGTAGCTTAGAACCAGGAGATTGACATAGACATTTTATACCAGGAAAATATAAACTGGGACTTGAGAATATTTTCTTGCAGGTGAAACTGCGAGAGAATAGTATGGAAATAGTTTGAGACCCAGGGAAGGTTTTTTTTTGTTTTAAGGATATGTCCTTACATCACTACATATTATAAAATAAAGTACCCCCATCGTATCTGTTTGTCTGAACGCGATAAACTTAAAACTACCAAATGGATTTTCATACGTTTTTCACCAATGGACGGAGTGATCCAAGAGGAAGGTTTATGTGTATAGTTCATAAATATTTTGTATGACAGAAAAATAAATGTAGGCATAAAATATTATGCTTTGCTACCTGTGCGAAGCCAGGGCGGGCTGCTAGTAGTAAATATTCACAAACTAAATGTACATTATGTACAGGAACGGCCTGGGCGACGGTCTCGGACGCCCGATCCCGATGCGCCTGTCGTCGCTGTGGGTGGGCTCGGACAGCGGCTGCGACGTGCGGCTGGATGCGTCGCACTGCCGCCGCGTCTCCAGGAACCACGCTGTTATATTCGTGGATGAGGTAATTTTCAACATCATGAAATTAGTACAATACCCAACAGACACTCAGTCATACACAACAATGTAATATTACATGGTATGTATAAAAAACTAAGTAGCTTTATTTATTTTTATTTATTTATTTAAGATACACCATCGACAGTTACACATGATATTTTATGATACAATTTACTAAAAATAACATTGGACATTGCATACTATCATTATAGGTGAATTCAACATTCTTGATATTATTTTAATAAAGTATTAACATTAATAGATCAGCATGCAGTATTAAATCATGTACAATTGTGAACTTATGACTAACAAATAATAATTATAATGCTATACAAATCATTAAATATAGAAACAAGAATAAAAGTACTCTGACAATGTGGATAAAATTTATAAATAATAATTACATATAAAATTAAAATATTGACGTAGAATTAAAGTTATTATTAAAATCATCATGCAAAGGTACAAAAATATATAAATACTTGTGAGAAATCACGGAGAAAGTATGACTAGCAATGACGTAGTAGCGATTTTAAATATAAGGACTTAAACGTTACAGTGGAAGACTTGAAGATGTCAATGTCATTGTTATCATTGTAGGCTTCCATGGCACGATTTAAGGGGGATGAGATCTATGTTCTGTAGGAGCCCTTTTTAAAAGTGTTTTTCAAGGGGAATCTGGGTATTCTTCTTGGTACAGCTAAGCAAACTTGAGCAAGCAAATTCGAAGCATCGATAGAGCCATTAATCAATTTATGTAAAAAAGATAAGTCATATAGTTTGCGTCGATCCTCTAAAGAAATCAGTTTAAAATGGTTCAGACGTGTTCTATAATCGGCACGATAGGGACAGCCAGGGTCTCTAAATGCCAAATACCTTGTAAAAGCTTTTTGTATCCGCTCCAAACGTATATTATGAATCTGATACTGAGGACTCCATACAGTGGTAGCATATTCCAATACACTGCGAACCAAAATATTATACAAACATAGTAGGGCTGGAATGTTTGTAAAATCAAGAAATAGACTTTCATTGTTACAATAACCTCGAACCTTCACACGAATACTTGCCAAACATCAAACTTAATACACACACACACACATATACTCACGCCTTTTATCCCCGAAGGGATAGGCAGAGGCGCAACTAGTGCACTCACTTTGCGCCGTTATTCCGTTCCATGATGTGATAGGGGGCGAGCCTATCGCCATATCGGGCATAAATTCCAGACACCAGGCTGATACTGAATAGAAAAACTCAATATCACTTTGCCCGACCCGGGGATCGAACCCGAGACCTCAGCATTGCAGTCGTACCGTAATACACCTACGCCACCGAGGCGGTCAAACTTAATAGGCTGCTAATATGGTCCTCGCTTTTTTTGTAAACTTACAATACATTTGATTGATGCCATGGAAATACTATCTGCCCTGGAAAGAATCGACAAGATCCACACCTTAGCTCGGAATGTCTTAGAAATCCCTCATGTGTAATGGTCCGTCCTCAGGTGAGTGGTCACTTCGAGCTGATCAACTACTCGGAGTGGGGCACGCGCGTGAACGGCGTGCTGTACGCGTGCGACGCCACGCTCTGCGCCTCCCACCAGCCCAGCGACCACGACGAGACGCGCACCGCCGCGCTCAGGGACCTGCTGCGGAGGAGGGACCCGCCGCAACAGAACAAACTCAAGTGAGATATTTTTTTTTTATTGCATTGAATGACGAGACGAGCATGCCGTTCGCTGATGGTAAGCGATACGACCACCCATAAACAGTAGCAACACCATCCAGCACCTTGAGTTACAAAGTACTGTGTGGCATTGCACTGCGCTCGTCATCCTGAGACATAACATGTTAAGTCTCATTATGTCCAGTAGTTGCACTGGCTACAATGTCCTTCAAACCGAAACACAACAGTGCATGCACACTGCTGCTTGGCGGTAGAAATAGACATTGCGGTGGTACCCACTCAGACGGACTCTCACATATGAGAGAACTACCACCAGTTAAATATCACATAATAATGCACATTATAGGCCTTAGCCTACGGTAGGGTTAGATGTTGCAGTGCGTCAGGGCCCCCGAGGGCAAGGGTCTTCTGGAATAATAACTTTTTTAACCTATGAAAACTAGCAAAGTAAACTTATCAAAGAGTTTAATCTGGATCCTTTTGGCTTGTTTTCTCCCGACCTAGTTCGGCCTTTTTTGCACCTGGGCCTTTGTTTACCAAGCCAAGTCGCATGCCCAGCTATTACCTTGGCTTTAATATAGTGCATACACACTATTGTTACGCGGCAGGTGTAGACATTGCGCTGGTACTTACCCCGGCAGACCAATATCAGAGACTTATCACCTGGTATAATATTATGTCAGAGCTGAACGGACATGATATTATATGCTTTAATACATGGTAACTCTCTCGTAGGGAGTGTCTGAGTTGATACTATTCTTTTGTATTCAAATCTGCAACTTATTTGCTTCCCAGTGCTGCCTGGAGCGGAGTGCCTGAGTGTACCTGCGCGGGTTCTTGGACGACTGCCGGCGCGTGGGAGGGCTCAGCCCTGGTCCCTCATGGCGCCCTGCTCCAGTTCGGATGCCTCATGTACGTGTTCTGCATCACTGATCATCTCGCGCTGCCTTCTGATGACGAATCACCCTCCTCAAGTCTCTAGTGAATGCCCAATGGAGTCTACAACTCCAAATCTGACTAATCTAAATAAAGTGTTACATGTTGGGTCTGGTAAAGGCCTTGGTATTAAGAATATAGTTCCTTATACTAATATGAAAATGTTTTTAAGAAAGTTTCTGTTGTATTGAGCAGTCACAATATCAAAGTGTAATTGAGAAACGTTTGACGGACTTAAAAATGGTTCCCTGTACCTGAAGTGGACATTTTAATTTCAACAAAAGAAGTTAAGTTTATAAACTACTTGAGGAGTTGTGTTCTGTAGTGAACCATTACATTCAGTAAGACAGTTGGGAAAGTCTGACAGTCAAGGCACTAAAGACCAATTTTAAACTGGTGTCAGGTGTATCTCAAATTTTCGCGTTAGCTATGTAAAACACAGTGTGTGATGTGTCGAGTTTTAGCGCTCATTTTTACACGCCTGACGTATGATGCACTGGCGTTGCGCTATTAAAAACGCAACAGGTGTTTGCGCTGTAGTCAACATATTAACATACTACTGATATATTTGTAACTCAGTTTGAAAGGTATTGATTGCCCATGGCATTAAGTCTGCTTATACAACATGTATGCAATGTATCATTATAAATAAACTTACGATGAACTTTGAATCAAAGGGTTATTTCAATATTTTCCAAACGCACAGTTGTGCAATATTAGCTAATTACTATTGTATGAATTGCTTAGTTTTGTGGTGAATAATATCTGGATGAAGCACCTGGTGAGTGGTCCGCGATACTTGATTGGATAGTGAAGAAAGGCGTAGGCAGATGGGGCAGGGGGGCGCTGTCCCCCTTCGATGCAATAAAAATACGAACTTTTGTATGTGTTAAATTATTGGGATTACCTACATAACATTATCGCTTAGCCCCAACCCCCCCATTAGATCAAAATCTGAGATTTTGCTCCCCACTAAATTGTAAGCTGGCTACAACCATGATAGTGAACACTATCAATATATCATAGGTTGTAAGAGATGGGATTCTGGGTTGAAGAGCAGAACCAGGGTATTTAGACAAGATGACTTTCTACACTCGTTAAGGCTAAAAAAATATGGGAATGACATATCGTAGCGGTAAGTCAAAGCGAAGGAAAAGATAGAAAAAATCTGTAGAAACAGAATAGAACTTGCAACTTGTTTAAGGTACAGTACGCATACGCATACTCACGCCTTTTATCCCCGAAGGGGTAGGCAGAGGCGCAACTAGTGCACCCACTTTTCGCCAAGCGTATTCCGTCCCATGATGTGATAGGGGGCGAGCCTATCGCCATACCGGGCACAAATTCCAGACTCCGGGCTGATACTGAATAGAAAAATTCAATATCACTTTGCCCGACCCGGGGATCGAACCCGAGACCTCAGCCTTGCAGTCGTAGCGTAATACAACTACGCCACCGAGGCAGTACAGTATATATTTTTTAATCCCATACGTAGAATATTCAGGGTTTGAATTGTGACTGCCTCGGTGGCGAAGTTGTATTACGGTACGAATGCTGAGGTCTCGGGTTCGATCGCCGGGTCGGGAATATATTGGATTTTTCTATTCAGAATCAGCCTGGAGTCTGGAACTTGTGCCCGATATGGCGATAGGCTCGCCCCCTATCACATCATGGGACGGAATACGCACGGCGAAAAGTGAGTGCACTAGTTGCGCCTCTGCCTACCCCTTCGGGGATAAAAAGCGTGAGTGTGTGTGTGTGTGTGTGTGAATTGTGACATTATCTGATGAGAGGGTAATAGCTAGGCAAAACATAGCTGTATAATAAAGGCTTGATTTTATATATGAATGAAATGTGTAACAGTAAATGCCTTTTGGCCAAATAATATACTTATAGTTTGCGACGATTGTAAATATAGATAATTATATTAAGTTTAGCAATAAAACGCAATACAAAAGTGCAGTCATTAAAGTTGTGCCAAAAATTTCAATAAATATCTAGTCATTTTTAAATAAAAATCAAACCGGAACACAACAGTGCATGCATACTATGTTTGGCGGCAAAAATAGATACAGGCGAGCCCTTGCATAAGTTGCATACGAGAGACCTGCTACCAAGTCTAACAAAATTGCTCCAAATTCAGTAGACATATGTAGTTTACCTAGATATTTGTTTACATTTTTGGTCCAAGGTTGATGAATGCACTTTAAATGACCCCAAATGACTTTAAATGACTTTCAAATAGATATACATTAATGGAGATATATAAGAAATATGTTATGTAAAAATAATTGGTATTATAGAATAACTTTTTATGTTAATTTAAGTATTGAAAATAATCTAGTTTTCAATGTGTTTGAAAATGTAAATAACGGTTTTCTTGTTTGTGTCAACCATAATGCATGACATTATTATTCAATAGAATTTGCAGACTATAAAAAATACTAGTCGTACCATTGGCTATGTGGAAAAAATGATATATTATCACTATCATCATCTTTGTTTCATTTCTAAAAAAGAGTGATATTGGGCTTTTCTACTGAGTATCAGGCCGGAGTCTGAAATTTGTGCCCGATATGGCGATAAGCTCGCCCCCTATCATGTCATGGGTTGCAACATACATGGCGTAAAGTGGGTGGCCCTGGTTGCACCTTCAGGGATAAAGGCGTGATGCGTGTTTGTAATCGTTTTTAGTCTCAGAACAACAGAATAAGAATCTAATATTTATAAAATTCAGATGCAATTTTCTGCATATCCTATTGAAAAATTAAAATATACTAGGAACTGTAAAACAGTCTTTGGATCTGTTCATGATGTACTAAGTGTAATAATAAATAGTAAATATTTGCAACATATTGCAATGCATTTTGCCTCTAAGTAAGTAAGGCTTTATCGGCCAAGCTCATTGCATAGTATTTTATATTATATAAAATCGGACATCTGAAAGTAGTAAATTACCGTTAATTACGATCGATATGATGTGTATTTCCAATGGTGACGCTATAACGGACATAGAGAGCGGGTGGGTAACTTAGACTGATGTTTTGAGAAAATAAAATATAGCAGGATGTGCAGAAGGAGGTGAAAGTTACTTATATCAGGTCGTTTTCAGAAACTGGTAAGTGATAGAAGGCGTAGAAGAAATGTTACTAACTTCAGACAGATGGTGTAGAATGACGTCAGCATTCTTATATCTTGTAATGTCATATGTCTTTAGGACAGCTAGATGAGGTTCTGGCAGCTTTAAAACCTAGATTAAACTTTAGGAAGCTGTGTGATCCACAAATATTGTTTCCTGTCTGGACATTGAACTATGAGATACATAGATTCGGTTTCTAGTGAGGTATCAGTAGTACGGATATTTTATTTATTTGCGGCCAAGTAAGTTAATCTAGGCTCCTAAATAAATAGCTGACTAATTTTACTGCAATATAGGTGAAAACGTATTTGAATGGGTGTAAAGATTGTAATTTATTACTTTCAGCAATGTCCGTTTGTGTTATTTAGAATAATGTAACTGAAATATACACGGTAGTTGGAAGTTTGTTTGTGGAATAAAGTTCATTATTGAAAAACATTGTTTTATTTGATTGTTACAAATTACCGAGATGAGCAACCCACTTGCTAAATGGAAACCTACATGCTTGAATAATAGCATGGAGCGTTACAAGCAACATTATCAATGTTAATTTTTATCGCCTCCTTGGTCCAGTGGCAGTATCTATTATGGCCTGTGGTATTAATAGTACTTGGTTCCAATTCAAAGTACCTATTGGCAATACATTGTGTAGGTTTCTAACATGATAGGTGACCAGCCCCAAAAAAGCCAAATTGTTTCAGTAACACACTTGAATGTTGCGCCGACCCTGATGTATGAGTAGTCAGTACTATAGATAAAGGTGTTATAAAACAAGAAATGTCGCAAAAACATATTTATTCATCTTCATTTTCCGGATCAGGCTCATCGAAGTCTCGTATCTTGACATCCGCGTCCTCGCCATATTGTATTATGTTGTCTATGGTCAGCAGTATGTTCTCTATGCTCTCCTCATCTTTGATGTTGAGCGGGTAGAACCGAACTAGACTAAAATTCTCTATGACTTGACCAATGGCTTCTGTGAGCTTGGCGTATTTCTCGTGCCATTTTGATTTTGCGTTTCTCATGCTCGTTAGAAGGATGTGGGGATCTGGATCTAAGTAACTGGAAAGAAAAATTGTTTATTGGTTATCTCTATATGGTTTAGTGGCAGCATGTATGGGTTCAGACTGGAAAGAACTAGGTTTGATTCCCAGGTTGAAGATAACATTGGGTCGATTGTTGTGACATAAGGTGTCCATTGTAGGATTGGGCATTTCATGTGAGAAAGTTTTATGCATACCTGTCTATTTGGTTCCTGGCTGTCTTGGTGAGCAGATCCATTTTCGTGAGTATATTTACATGTGGTAACTCTAGATTCACCATTACACTGAGTGCTGCCATTGTGCCTGAAATCATTTCAAAAATATAGATTTCCATTATTTATTTCTACCTACACACATAACAAAAGATTGTATTCTATCCTTCCAATTTTGGCAAACTGTGTAATGTGTATACCCATTTGTATTTCCACTTCTCTGCTTGAAAATAAAAATGTGCTTTTATACAAAAATTGAGGATCATAATAAAAACCAACCAACCTGACAAGAACTTAGCCCCATCAATCATAAACTGCGAGTCAACCATGAACACAACACATATCCTGAAGTTCCAGCGCTGCAGCTGATCCACCAGCTTCCTCATGACTGGCAGGTGTGTGTACAGCTCTATCTGTCCTGGACAGTCGAACAGTATGTAGTCATCGTCGACGTCGCCGAGCTGCTCTTCAAGCCAGTCACAGTTCTCTAGGAGGGTTCTGGAAGATAGTTTTTTAAGACAAAGACTGAGGATAAATTCCTATTTTGAATGTTGCAATTGAAATCATACATGTTATGTTCATAGGCTCTTTCTTGGGTGACCTTTTACCAAACTCCTCTTTTTGGTTTAAGGAAAGTATTGAAGCAAACATATATATTTTTTTAAATAATGCCAATTATTGTAACTTTTAATGATGATATCTTATAAGAGCTAAGCTTGCTACATTGTTAAATGCTTATAGTATTATGTTATGAACTTCATGATCCAAGATTCTTTTGTTATGTTGATATCATTGGAGATGAAAATTCATTATCATACATGTTTATAAAATTGATATAACAATAACTCTAAACAAAGAAGACTACCCAAAAGAGGTACTAGAAGTACGGAAACAACTACAACCCAAGGTAGAAGAAGAGAGGAAAAAAGGAAACATAGCCTTCATAAAATACAACAAGATAATAGTGAAGAAACCAAATGAAGCTAATAGAGAAAAAAGAAAAAGAGATAATACAGGATCACCGAGTTCACCAACTCAAAAGAAAACATATACTTCCAAGACATCCAAGCCACCAGCAACAGTGTCAAAGGACATAATAAAACCCAATATACTCAACTATGTTGCAAGAGGCAGATCGGCATCAGTAACTGAAATTAATACAAAAAACTAATAACCAACATCACCACCAGGAACCGCAACAAATCAAAAATCAAATATACAACTCAACCAACACATGTAAACAACACCCCAAGCCGGCCGGTCACCGTGGGGGAAGATGACCAATACCTCCCAACTAATCTCCATATTCATAGAAACTCAAAGGTGTTCCGCCAAAATGATAACTATATTACATTGCGACATATAATACCCTTACCTTACGTACGAATGAAAGTCTAACTGAACTAATGGCAGCACTGGCAACTGTAAACTGGACAATAGTAGGAATGAGTGAAGTAAGACGTCAGGGTGAATGCATAGAAGACCACGGAGAATTCATCCTTTACTACAAAGGAACTACACCAGGTCAGTATGGTATAGGGTTCTTGATAAAGAAAGAACTCCGCAACAATATTGATGAATTCATCGGCATATCTGAACGTATTGCCATATTAAATATAAGACTACCACCCAAGAACGTTATGTGGTCCATAATACAAATATATTCACCAACAGAGCAATCCAGTAACACTGAGATAGACGCCTTCTATTTTACTCTAATTGAAGCTATAAAAAGCCACACATATAGTTACTTAATAGTAATGGGCGACTTTAACGCAAGAACTGGTTATAGAAGAGAAGGTGAAGAGGCAATATTAGGCCCTTATTGTTCAGGGAAGAGAACGCGAAATGGCGAAAAACTAATTCAACTGTCCCATGAAAATAATTTAAAAATACTGAACAGTGTATACAAAAATAGAGAAAATAATAGGTGGACATGGATCTCCCCAAATAACCAATATAAAAACGAAATTGATTATATTTTAACAAATAGAGGTAATGCTTTCTACGACTGTAGAGTGGTAAACAAATTAAATTTCAATAGTAACCACAGAATGGTTAGAGCAAAAATAAAAATCAACACGCCCAAGACCACTAGACCGTTTAAAGCAAAGTCCAAAACATCAACTTCTTCTAACACAAACTTAATACAAGGAAGCCTACAAGGATTTATAGAAAACACAACTAATCTAAATGTAAAAGACAAATATAATAAGATGCAAGAACTCTTAAGTAATAAGAAGACAAATAGATCAAAAGAAGAAAGTAAAATAAAATGGATATCAGACAAAACACAAATACTTTTAAAAACAAGAGCGGAGCTTATAAGCAAAGACAATAAAACAAAAAACATTAGAAAAGACATAACCGAAATAAGTAAGCAAATTAAGCTGAACATAAGAAAAGACCGACAGAACCATAGATTGGAAACATTGGATAAGTGCATTCAAAAAACAGGAGGCATTAAAAGAGCTATAAAACAACTTACAGAAAAAAGAGACTGGATACCCAAAATGAAGAACATAAATCAAAAAACAGAAACTAAGAGAAAAAATATTTCTGCAATAGCCACAAACTTCTTTCGAAACCTATATTCAAATAATAATAATAATAATATGATATCAACAGACCTGTCACAGTCACAAATGGTACCAGAAATAATGCGCGCAGAAGTAGAATGGGCTATCCAATCACAGAAAAAGGATAAGGCTCCAGGAGCCGACGGGATTAGCAATGAGTTGCTGATATATAATAAGGATCATGTTACACCTGCACTTACTTATATGTTCAATGAAATTCTGAAAAGCGAAATAATACCCGATCAATGGACGACTTCGACCATTATATTACTTCACAAGAAAGGAGACAAGGACAATATAAACAATTATAGGCCTATCAGCTTAATGTCAAATATATACAAAGTCTTCGCTAAAGTTATTCTGAACAGAATAACGAAGATATTAGAAGAAAACCAACCGAGAGAACAGGCAGGATTTAGGAGTGGCTACTCAACCTTGGACCACATCCATGTTGTCAGACAACTTTTCGAAAAAAGTAAGGAATACAATGCGTCCTTCTATTGCTGCTTTGTTGACTATTCAAAGGCTTTCGACTCACTTTATCACGAAAACATCTGGCAAGCGCTTAAAAATCAAGGAGTTGATATAAAGTACATTAGAATAATTAAAAACGTCTATCAGAACAGTACAGCGAAAATCAAATTAGATAGAGAAGGAGACGAAATTAAGATAGAAAGAGGAGTACGCCAGGGCGACCCAGTATCTCCAAAACTCTTTACAGCAGTCCTGGAAGAGGTGTTCAGACAACTTTACTGGGAAAAGTACGGAATACAGATTAATGGAGAAAACCTAACGCATCTGAGATTCGCGGATGACTTAATAATATTCTCTCCTTCAAAAGACAACTTACAGATAATGCTTGAAGAACTAGATAAGGAAAGTGGCAAAGTAGGATTATTTATGAACCCAGAGAAAACTAAAGTTATGACAAACGAGGAACAAAAATCACCTATCTACATCAACAACAAATTGATAGAATATGTTAATGAATATATATATTTGGGGCAAATAATCTCCCCAATTGACTCAACTACAAAAGAAATAGAAAGACGCATTGGGCACGCGTGGAAAAGATACTGGAGCCTGAAGGAGATAATGAAAAATACAGAAATGAGCATGGCTGTAAAACGGAAACTCTACAACACCTGCATCTCGCCAGTCCTCACATACGGCTGCCAAACCTGGGCCCTTACCAAAGCTCATACAAGAAAATTAGAGGTATGTCAAAACGCGATAGAGAGGAGCATGCTAGGAAAGAAAAAATCTGACAGAATAAGAACAACTGCTATAAAGAAGCATACCAAACTAAAGGATGTTACAATAACAGTCAGAAAACTAAAGTGGAAATGGGCTGGACACATAATTAGAGGAAACGACAAATGGAGTAAGACCGTCAATCATTGGTATCTTAACAGTGGGACAAGGAAACGAGGCAGACCATCCAAACGCTGGGCTGATGAGATCAAAGCAGTGGCAGGCAACTTGTGGACTAGAACTGCTAGGAATAGAATCTTATGGAGACAGTTGGGAGAGGCCTTTGCCAAAGGGCAAACAGATACGTCATAGTGCTAAATATTAGTTTAAGTAAATTGTAAAAAAAAAAAATCTGATTAAAGGCTAATAAAAAAAAAAAAAAAAAAAAAAAAAAAAATAACAATAACTCACTCAATACAAAACACAAGTCCGCCATTAGGTCCAAACTGCAGCTCCTCGTCCTCCATGGCGTCGTCGAGGTGGATCAGCTCTCGGATGTCCACCAGCGGCTCATAGTCAAAGTGTTCTGCCGCCGGGTCTAGGTTGACAACCTCCACTATCCTTTTGGAGTCACTTGCATGCTTCACTATTGTTGAACAGTATGTTGACTGGGAAATTAAATGAATATTTATTAATTTTATGCAAATTTCGTATATCATAGAAAATATCAGACTTCATTACAATCCATGTTAGCATAAAGTAAATATTTATTCTTTTCACATGTAATATAGCAGCACCTGATGAAAGAATTAGAATATAGTGGAATATAAAACAGTATCCAATATACAATTAAAAATAACTTATGTAGAGTGTATGTGGGCTTGTTAGTTGTAGTATTCGGTTTTATTCTAAAGTTCAGTAGAGTTTTACGTCCTTATTTTGGAAAATATGATTAAGATTTTGTCCCAAAAAGTGGTTGAATTTTGTAGATTGTTTACCTTTCCACTGCCAGCAGGACCGACAACTAATTGTGCGTATCGCATTTTAACTTAATTATCGATAATAACACGTTTTATGAACAAATGTATGGAACATTTAGGTTATGTATTCATCAATCATTATCAAGTAAAGATACTTGTGTAATCCAATTTCTATGCCACTCTTTAATTGAAATACGTTATGTCAATTGACAGTGTATTAGTAATTTTATTAATTTGAAAAATGCACTAGAGTCTATGTGAAAAATGTTTTGTTTATTTTTGACGCCTCAAATCTCAATTCAATTCTTTGGACTTTGACAATGATTTGACATTGACATCACCTACTGACATTTGACGTAGTTTTTAAGTTTTAGTATGTCAAAGGAACGTTATAACGTACAGCTTCACCTATTTTATATGACATGAAATACTAATATGTGCTGTGATACATCATACAAGATAATGGAAGGGGGAATTATTTTTTTTATAGCTATGTGCCACAACTGGCTCTCATGAAATGTCAAATATTTGAAATTTCAAAAATTATGATCAACGAAACTTCAATCATATACTCTTTGTTCTAATTTATTTGTCTTTGCTTTTTGTCTTCAATATTTAACGCGTCAAATACAGAATTACTGGAAAAAGGAGAGAACACAAAAATAATGCCAGCGGTTGGAATAGATTTGGGAACTACATATTCTTGTGTGGGTGTTTGGCAGCATGGGAATGTGGATATAATTGCAAACGACCAGGGAAACCGTACCACACCATCCTATGTGGCCTTTACAGATTCAGAGCGACTTATTGGTGATGCTGCGAAGAATCAAGTAGCGCTTAATCCAAGCAACACCATTTTTGATGCAAAACGTTTAATAGGACGGAAATATAAAGATCCAAAAATCCAACAAGACATCAAACATTGGCCTTTTAAAGTCGTGAATGACGGTGGTAAGCCCAAGATACAAGTAGAGTATAAAGGAAAGTCGAAGCGTTTCGCCCCTGAAGAGATCAGTAGCATGGTTCTGACTAAAATGAAGGACATAGCAGAGGCATACTTGGGTTCTGCAGTTAAAGACGCTGTAATTACAGTTCCAGCTTACTTTAACGATTCTCAAAGGCAAGCTACTAAAGATGCCGGGGCGATTGCAGGCTTACACGTTTTAAGAATAATAAACGAGCCTACCGCTGCGGCCTTAGCTTATGGACTCGATAAAGATCTGAAAGGCGAGAGAAATGTCCTTATATTTGATCTTGGAGGTGGTACTTTCGACGTATCAATACTTACAATTGATGAAGGATCCTTGTTTGAAGTTAAAGCTACAGCTGGAGACACCCATCTCGGTGGCGAAGATTTTGACAGTCGCTTAGTAAATTTCCTAGCTGATGAATTCAAAAGAAAGCATAGGAAGGATCTTAAAAATAATTCTAAAGCACTAAGGCGGCTTCGTACTGCTGCTGAACGGGCAAAAAGGACTCTATCTTCTAGCACCGAAGCTTCCATTGAAATAGACGCTTTGTACGAAGGAATTGATTTCTTTTCTCGTGTCTCTCGAGCCCGGTTCGAAGAACTTAATTCAGATCTGTTTAGAGTAACATTAGAGCCTGTAGAGAAGGCACTTAAAGATGCTAAACTAGACAAAAGTTCTATCAATGATATAGTCTTGGTGGGAGGTTCAACTCGTATACCCAAAATTCAGAATTTATTGCAAAACTTCTTCAATGGAAAGAAACTGAATTTGTCTATAAATCCTGATGAAGCTGTGGCTTATGGTGCAGCTGTCCAAGCTGCTATATTGAGTGGAAACCGCCATTCAAAGATCAAGGACGTGCTGTTAGTCGACGTTGCACCTCTTTCATTAGGCATTGAGACTGCTGGTGGGGTAATGACTAAAATTGTGGAACGTAACGCTAAGATTCCTTGCAAGCATTCACAGACCTTCACCACGTACTCCGATAATCAGCCAGCAGTCACCGTTCAAGTTTATGAAGGGGAACGCGCTATGACTAGAGACAATAATCTTTTGGGAACTTTTGATTTAACAGGTATACCACCAGCTCCACGAGGAGTTCCACAAATCGACGTTACATTTGATTTAGACGCCAATGGTATCCTTAACGTATCAGCCAAGGAGAACAGCACAGGAAACAGCAAGAATATTGTTATCAAGAATGATAAAGGAAGACTATCCCAATCTGATATAGATCGTATGCTTTCTGACGCTGAGAAATTTAAAGAGGATGATGATAGGCAGAGGGAGCGGGTTGTGGCGAGAAATAAGTTAGAATCGTACATTTTTGGAGTTAAGCAAGCTATTGACGAAGCTGGGGGAAAGATTGGAGACGGGGAGGGGTCGAGAATGAGACGCAAGTGCGAGGACATGCTGCGTTGGTTGGAAAGCAATGCGCAAGCAGAGAGAGATGAGTACGAGGACAAATTCAAAGAGATTGTGAGGGAATGTGGTCCCTTAATGAAGAAGCTTCACGGGGTCAGTGGCTCTCGCTCGCGGCAGGGCGGCAGCGATGGGCCGGTTATTGAAGAAGTAGATTGAGTTTTAGATTATCTTGTTGGTTTTAATAAAGTTTTGTCGTTTTGTAGCGATGCTACTACTTGTGGGTGACTCATGTCACCACTTTAATTAATTTAGGACATACACAAAAAACTGTAAAAAAATAATCAACGTACAGACAAATAAATATTAATATTATAATAAAATTTTATATAGATAACCTGATCTTGTTTTGTTAAGTTAAACGATTAGGATTCTATTGTTCGCATCGACTACCTGGCGCGTGACGTCATTTTGGGTCAGTTCTACGTTGACCGCTGCATGCGCACACGTAGAACAACCGGTGTCCAGTCGGCTTACCGCTATAACTAGACGTGCACGCTTGCTAAAGTTTCGCTTGCGCCTTCCGTTCTTCCGCTAACTTAATTATATCTGCTGTGCTCTTTCTCTAAACTATTCTCTTTCTTACTCCTTCTATAAACTATATACTGTTGTGTGACTGTGCTTTCTGTGTGTTCATAATAAACTGTAGTGACTATCTGTGCTTATTTCTTTCTACTCTTCAAACACTATCATCGCTTCATCATATCCACATCCACATCCACATTGGTGACCCCGTGGGAGCACAATAATATAAAGAAATGTTGCCGACGAAGACGACTGCCAGTGGAGCGGAAAAAGCCGCACCCGAACGTGACATCGAGAAAACGCTGGAAGCCTACCGCGTGGGAATACGGGTACCCCCATTTTACCCAGAAAAACCGTCCCTTTGGTTCGCGCAATTGGAGGCACAATTTGCAATATCCAATGTTTCCACAGACGCCACGAAGTATTTTTATGCGGTTGGCAATTTAGACCCACAGTATGCCAGCGAGGTAGAGGACATTATAGACTCTCCTCCTACCGCCGACAAGTACAGCAAATTAAAGACGGAGCTCATTAAACGGCTTTCGGCGTCACGAGAAAAGAAGGTAAAGCAATTACTTATGCATGAGGAACTAGGGGATAATAAACCATCACAATTCTACCGTCGTTTGGTGAAACTGGCCGGGACGGGCGTACCCGAAGAATTTCTCCGCACAATCTGGACAAGTCGTCTACCCAGCAGCACGCAGAGCATAATTGCGTCTCAACCCAACTTGAATATGGAAATGTTAGCCGAATTAGCGGATAGGATTCACGATGTTGTGACGCCTCAAGTGGCATCTACCTCTACGACTCACCGAGATCCGATCTACTCCGAGCCTACCGAAACCAGAACTTTGATCGCTGAGTTAACAAGACAGGTAGAAGCGTTATCCACAGAAGTTGGTAGACTATCCAGATCGCGATCAAGACCTAGTGGTGGTGGTAACTACCGCAACCGTTCCAGTTCCACGCGTTCGCAGTCCAGCTACAGACGATTTCCCATTTGCTGGTACCACGGCAAGTTTGGTGACCAAGCAAAACGCTGCGTTCGACCATGTGACTACCGATCGTCGGAAAAATGCACGGGCAATCAGTAAGTGCGACCGACGATTGCCCAAGCATTGGTCGCGTGTTCGTCGTCGACAAAAATACGAAGATACAGTTCCTGGTCGACACTGGTAGCGACCTCTGTGTCTTCCCACGATCAATCTTATCAAAGCAGCAGAGGCAAGCAACAGATTATCAACTGTGTGCGGCAAACGGTACGCCGATTAAAACTTACGGCTGTGTTAATTTAATATTAAATATAGGTTTGCGTCGCGACTTCAGTTGGCAATTTGTTGTGGCCGATGTAAACAGACCAATAATAGGAATAGATTTTTTATCTTATTATAATTTAATTGTTGACTGCAGAAACCAGCGTCTTGTGGACGGCAATACAACACTCGCGACCCCGGCTTCACCTGCTCGCTCGAGTGATGCGATCTCCTCAGTTAAGGTAATATTTGGTGATTCTACATACACTCACATACTACGGGAATATCCAGACATTACTCGACCACCAGGTATACACCGTACTCCTACACATAATACAGTACATCATATAAACACTACACCAGGACCACCTATTTCGTGCACACCACGCAGGTTGGCCCCTGACAAGTTAAAAATCGCCAAAGACGAGTTTGAATCTATGCTGAAGAGTGGCATAGCCAGACCGTCAAATTCACCATGGTCTTCCCCATTACACCTTGTACCCAAAAAGGACAGTGGGTGGCGACCTTGCGGCGATTATCGATTGCTTAACGCGAGAACAGTACCAGATAACTACCCGATTCGCCATATACATGATTTTTCACATAGTCTTTCTGGCTGCAGAGTTTTCTCGAAAATCGACCTAGTTAAAGCTTACCATTTTATTCCGGTTAATTCTGAAGATATTCAGAAGACCGCAATAACAACTCCTTTTGGAATGTTCGAATTTCCTTATATGACCTTCGGTCTTAGAAACGCTGCGCAAACCTTTCAAAGGTTTGTGGATGAGGTATTAAGAGGTCTAGATTTCTGCTACGCTTACCTTGACGATTTCCTTGTTTTTTCTCAAGACCAGAAGAGCCATGAACATCACTTACGTCTGCTCTTTAAAAGACTCCAGGAATATGGTTTAGTCATTAACACTTCAAAGTGTGTTTTCGGTGCCAGTGAAGTTTCATTTCTGGGCTATAATATTTCGCCTAAAGGTACCGTGCCATTACCAGAGAGGGTTGAAGTAATAGAAAAATTTCCTGCGCCCAAAACCGTTAAAGAACTTCGTAGATTCTTGGGAATGATAAATTACTACAGGCGTTTCATACCTGAGGCAGCACATCACCAGGCCCCACTAAACTCCTTGTTGACGGGTTCAGTAAAAGGTTCCCATCCAGTAAACTTCACACTCGCAGAAGAAGAAGCCTTTAAAGCCTGCAAGAACAGCCTATGCAAAGCGGCAATGTTGGCACATCCAGACTGTGAGGCTAAGCTTGCTGTAGTAACGGACGCCTCGGATAATGCTATAGGCGCGGTATTGCAGCAACGCAAGGGAGACCAACCATGGCAACCTCTAGCGTTCTACTCGAAAAAGCTGAGTCCAGCGCAGAGTAAATATTCCCCCTACGATAGAGAACTTCTCGCCATATACGAGGCTATTAAACATTTCCGGTATATGGTCGAGGCGCGTAGTTTTGTGGTCTACACAGATCACAAACCACTATGTTTCGCTTTTCATTCGCGAAAAGAAAATTGTTCACCAAGACAGTTTCGACATTTAGATTACATCTCCCAGTTTACAACAGAAATAAGGCATATTTCAGGTAAGGATAACGTTGTCGCTGACAGTCTCTCCCGCATTGAGGAAGTCGTTCAACCGATAGACTTATTAAAGCTAGCCAAATCACAGGAGAGTGATCCAGAACTCCAACAACTTCTGGATAGCAACACCTCGTTATGCCTTAAAAAAGTGAAACTGCCGGAATTGAACGTCGAACTGTACTGCGATGAGAGAAACAAGATCACGAGACCATATGTAACGAAAGAATATCGACACCAGGTTTTTGAAAGCCTTCATTCGTTAAGCCATCCAGGGGCTGCAGCGTCGATAAAACTAGTAACCCAAAGGTACATTTGGCCGGGAGTAAAAAAGGATTGCAGGGAATGGAGCCGATCATGTTTAGCTTGTCAACGCGCCAAAATTTCACGTCATGTGTCAGCACCACTTGGGACCTTTCAACTACCAAAAGCAAGGTTCATGCATATACACATAGACCTTATAGGCCCTTTACCATTGTGTCACGGATTCCGATATTGCCTCACTGCTATTGATCGATTTACGCGATGGCCTGAGGTAATACCTATAGCAGATATAACGGCGGAAACTGTGGCTCGGGCTCTAGTGAGCGGGTGGTTTTCACGATTTGGGTGTCCAAAAGACATTGTTACTGACCGTGGCAGACAATTTGAGTCGACACTCTTTAAACAGTTATCGAAAATCGTAGGATTCCAACATAGGCGCACCACAGCGTACCATCCCGCATGTAACGGACTTATCGAAAGATTTCACAGACAGCTTAAGGCCGCCATAATATGTCATTCTGGAACAAATTGGGTGGAATCTCTTCCTTTGGTATTACTGGGAATAAGAGCAGCTCACAAAGAAGATTTGAAGGCTACTCCAGCCGAGTTGTTATACGGAGAATCGCTCAGGTTACCCGGAGAATTATTTCACCCAGAAGCCGACGACTCCACTGACATTACAGATTATGTAAATCGCCTTAGGTCTTACGCAAAGAAACTGCAACCCTTGCCAACATCACGTCACGGTTCCAAAACCATATTTGTTTTCAAGGATCTAAGTTCAGCAAGTCATGTTTTTCTCAGAGACGAAACAGTAGGTTCACTCAAACCAGCCTACAAAGGACCTTTCAAGGTACTAAAGCGAGGTGAAAAAACATTTAAGCTCATCGTCAACGGCAATCAAGTCTCTGTTTCCATAGACAGGCTGAAACCTGCATACATATTACATGACACAGACACCAGCACTAATACATCACCTACTAACACAAACACACATGACACCAAATCTCCGGATACTGAGGATGATGGCATCGTTCGAGCTACCCGATCAGGTCGTAGAGTCCATTTTCCAGATTATTATCGCCCATAGACATGGTCTCTGGAGGGGGGTGATGTAGCGATGCTACTACTTGTGGGTGACTCATGTCACCACTTTAATTAATTTAGGACATACACAAAAAACTGTAAAAAAATAATCAACGTACAGACAAATAAATATTAATATTATAATAAAATTTTATATAGATAACCTGATCTTGTTTTGTTAAGTTAAACGATTAGGATTCTATTGTTCGCATCGACTACCTGGCGCGTGACGTCATTTTGGGTCAGTTCTACGTTGACCGCTGCATGCGCACACGTAGAACAACCGGTGTCCAGTCGGCTTACCGCTATAACTAGACGTGCACGCTTGCTAAAGTTTCGCTTGCGCCTTCCGTTCTTCCGCTAACTTAATTATATCTGCTGTGCTCTTTCTCTAAACTATTCTCTTTCTTACTCCTTCTATAAACTATATACTGTTGTGTGACTGTGCTTTCTGTGTGTTCATAATAAACTGTAGTGACTATCTGTGCTTATTTCTTTCTACTCTTCAAACACTATCATCGCTTCATCATATCCACATCCACATCCACAGTTTGATTGCGGGTTTTAATTTTTGCCTAGCAGACACCTACTTATTTCTAAAACAGTAATTCATATTCATACACAATGATTGCGATTTACTGCCCCTTTGGTCAAGTGGCAGCCGTAAGTGAACCATCAGGTTCCGAGTTGAATTTTCAAGTCGTACAAATAAAACTTATTGATTGGCGCTACGAATCTCATCATGAACAAAAATATAGAGTCAATCCATTGCTCTAGTCCGGATTATTGATTAGTCTAGTCCGGGGGGGTGTTGCTGTCCGGACCCCCCCTTAGTTTACAACAAAAATAATCCAGGCCATAAAACTGTACACATTATAATGCCTATGTGCACTTCTAACAAACATCCGTAAGATGAAATAGACCCAACAAAACCCAACGCAAAAACACTTTAACTAACTTTTGGCGACGGGTGGGTGTATACGTGACTTATTTGTCGAAAGAAGGTTTTTTTGTGTCATGGGGTGAGAAGAACCCATGCTGCAGCACTGACATTTTGGTATCCACGGACACCTCTATGTGAAAGCTACCTATAGCTACGCCCGTGCATTACTCTCATACATAATGCATGTCGATTTTAGCTAGTTCTACATCCGACATTCTAAAACACACCTATTATTCAATAGAACTGGCGCACTGTGTGAACATACTGAACCGCTGCTTTTATAGAGGTTTATGTATATTTCCATGTTTTAGTAATCAAAAGAAACTGAAATTTATATCTACAATTTAATCTATTGCTTACGTAGTATGAAAGCTGAAAGTTGGATGAAGTAAAATTGTAATTCTTTAAAGGTTATTTATGTAACTAACTATACTTACTGTTGAATGTCTTTGTTTATAACATGACTAGCATTGCGCGCGGCTCCGCCCGCGTGGAAAAGTTTTCCGGGATAAAAAGTAGCCTATAGCACTAGGAGTAATGTAGCTTCCTATTAGTGAAAGAATTTTCTAAATCGGTCCAGTAGTTCCTGAGATTAGCGCGTTCAAACAAACAAACAAACTCTTCAGCTTTATATATTAGTATAGATTATTGTGAGAGTACAGGATTGTGGTCTCGCAGCTGGCTGATTTGTTGATACCGATACCATTTCCTCTATGTTATCAATGATACTTATCTACTTTGACGTACTTAGATGGTGAAAATAGCTACATTGCAAAATATTTTCATCCTCAGTTCGGTTATTTTTCCTTAGATGTATCTGGTTCGTATTGTTTGTAAATAATCAAACACACACTGATTAGCAATTTCTTTATTTTTAATTTTAATAACTTTAGAAATTGTTCAGAAAGAAGACAATGGTTTCAGCATTCGTTACTTTTAATATTATGATATGAACAATAATAATTATCGCTATGTTAATAATAATAATTTACTTCTATCCATTATTAATAATGTTGATAACGCGTTAATAATTCTATCCTCTACCGTGTCGTATATACACAATAATACTACAAAATGATTCAACAATAAATAATACATGATGGCGTGTGAAACCACGGAATGGAGTCTCAAATATTTTCTTTAGAATATAGGTCATCTAGGATTTTTCTAAGTACTTAAAGGTATTATTAGGAAGACTAAACTAGAGAACTGAATTGTTAAGCAAAAAAATCATTTGGTTTCATATTTCAAAGGAAGACTCTTCTAACTGTATTTTTGTTTCACGCATGAAAGGAAGACTTGTACTATTGTTTCGTACTTTTTGCGACTTGGATTCTATTTCTTCGTAAATTTATTATTTCACAATAATATGTACTCGGACTATCCATTTTATGTGACGAAATTGTCTATACATTTGCCAGTTAGACCTGACTTAGGTTAAGGTTGACCATTTATTTCACATTTAGCATTCTAATTGAAAATAATTGGCATCACAATCACGTTTTAGAAAGATAGAGGTTTTATTTTTCGATGGCACACATATACTTTATTCTTCAGCAAATAAGACAATTTTATACGAATTTTCGATTACCAAATTAATAATGAATATAGAACCTTATTAAAAAACTACGTAGAATAATTTTATGAAACAATAAATACATTGAAAATTATCTTACAAAATATTATCGTCTAAGTTTTAAACAAAACATAAGATAACATTGTAGAGACGGTTCTAACTATTTTGTAAGGACAAAAATTCAACAGACTTCGTTTTATGCGCAACACATTTTTGTATAAAAAATACATTACAGTAAAGTTTGGAACATAGATAACTTTTAAATCAAGCGTTTGTTGCATCCCTAGACTAAACCATAAACTCCTTTCTACAAAAAATATTTGAGACAACCATTCCAAACAACAATTACAATATCTATTTTATAATACTCTCGAAAGCAAGTAAAGAATATTATTAAACTTCAAAAAATTACCAAAGGACTTATAAACGTTTGTGATTTTAGAAAAGAAAGGATTAACTGTTAGACAGCCTAATCGGTTTTATATTGACTAAGTATATTATCTTATTCACCTATTTCGGTACATAACATCGATATGTATGGAGATTTTTACTAAAACTGTTATAAGAGAGCCTCCTCAATGGTAAAATTGATTTTTATCTGTTACTGAATGCCTAACACTATGTTCGTTACAATTTTATGACATTAATTTTGATTATCCAAGATTTGTTACCCTTTGAAGTATTTTGATTCGTGGGTCTATTTTTCTACTTAACTATAACTTTTATTATCTAATATGGTTTATTTACACTAATTAATGTTTTTATTATATACACAGTGATGCAAGGAGTGTGGTTCCTTCAATATACACTTTTCTTAAGCCTAGTAATGAAAAATAAAGGAAAAAAAAACAAAAAGTAAAATATGATTAAAAGCAAATTTATTGCTAAAAATAAAATAAAACTATAACCACAAGCAATACAATATTTGCTTAAATATTAAACGTATTTGTGTGTTTTTATAATTTGTACGTTTTTCTAAAAATATATATGTATGAAAAAAAACAATTGTACGGAATTTATATTGTCTATGGAAACTAACTTGGAGTTGTCTAAATAAGACAAGCTTGAGCGGTCCCGCACATAAACATAAGATAAAAATATAATTTAAAAAGTAAAAAACTTACTCAACCCAATCGTAATATTTTAAACCTCTCCGGTTTTAATTTATAAACATAATAATACTTTTTAACTGGAGTTCATTAGAACTTAGCTTACACTAACATCTGATTGCACTTTTAAAACTTTTCCTATTAACAATTAAATGACGGCTAAGTTACCAGCTTATATTTTACATAAAAGAAAACCCTAAATATATATACAAACGGTTCATATTCGACAAATTTGGTATTACACTTATTTACATTTAAAAAGCCGTATAACTTAATACTCTGATATTTGTACCTGTTCAGGGTACTATTACGTAAAAAAAAAAAAAATTAAAGCAAATGCATCTTTTTGTATCGCAAGTTTTGTCGCCCTACCTTCAGACAAAGGACACTAACAGAGGATATTTATTTACAAAGTCTTTGGCCTTACAATCGAATATAACACTAACTACACTCATATAGTATTTGCACTGAACGTCTAATTTATCACTTTAATAAATATGTCCCGTATGAAAATCCACTGGTTTTTGTCACATATTAAATGTCAGTAAAGTCTTAATACTCCCACCGGTCGTCATCGTTCTCGGATTTGATTTTGTCCTCGGGTATGACGTCATCGGGTGTGTGAGGCGTGTGGGGCGTGTGGGGGGTGTGCGGAGTGTGGGGCGTGTGGGGCGCGTGGGGCGGGCGCGGCGTGTGAGGGGCGTGGGGCGTGTGGGGCGCGGGCGAGGTGTCGCGCGGCACCGGCGACGGCTCCACGCGCACCGTCTCCTCCGACTCTCTTCTGAAGTCGTCACTCCTCATCACACACACGCCGTTGATGATGATCTCGTCGGGGTTGCGAGGCTTCTCGTCCTGCCAGTCGGGGTTCACCCACTGCGGCGCCGCCGGTTTACGCCTATTCGACCGTCCCTGGGGCGTGGACGCCGCTTTCGGCTCAGTCTTTGATTCGTCATCCATTGAGTCCTCTGATCCGAGGTTACTCTCTACGTCATCGTCTTCGAAATCATCACCATCGGGTTCGCGTTTCAACGGCATCGTTAAATCGAGTCCGCTGGCTTGGTCCTTCCCTCCTGCTTCTGGAGGAATGAGACCACGGCCGATTAGTGCTGCTAAATTCGAGTTGGCGGCAAAGTATGGGGGGTACGGTAACGGCACACCAGCTAGGCCCATTCTCTCCTTTTGCAGTTCCAGCAATCTCTGGTTCAAGAGCAGACGGAACTGGACCGGGTCGAAGGGCGCAGATGACTGGTCTCTCGCCGGTGGCTCTGCAGGAAGACCATGAGGTGCTTGCTGTTTTAGCCTCATTCGATGATTGTGGAACCAGTTGGTTATAGTTCTTGTCGACAAGCCCAGTTCGGCAGCGAGGAACTCTATCGTGGGCATGTTTGGGTAAGGGTCCAACGCGAACGCCAGTCTTAAAGCCTCCTTTTGTTCCTCGGAGAATAGGACTCGTTGTTTCTTCGCGCACGGCGCTCCTGTCGTGGGGCCCGGTGAACTTGAGTGGTAGAACTCCGAAGTATCGTTAGACGACGTATCTGAGGAGTTATCTTGTCCGGGGCCGCTGGATCTTCGCCGTTTATTGGCCTCTCGTCTCTCATTTTTTAGCGCTTGCAGACGGTCGATATTGTGCGCATCGCTCAACCATAACTGCATCCTGATGAAGGGTTCCCGGCCTTTGATGCTAAGCATATGCCAAGGCTTCGGTTTCGATAACAACTCACTAACGGATCCTTGAGAAAGACCAAGTACGGCCTCTCCGAAGATTTTCTGTCCTATATTATTGGCTAAGAGGGCTTCCTTAATTTTTGTAGTAATGGTTTGTGTGTCGAGATCTTGCGTCAGCGCCGCCATTTCGTAGACACTGGGCGATATGTGCTGATGCAGGTTGCGCATAATTGGCGGCTGGTGATGAGGCTGCGGAGGCGGTGGAGGCTTCCTCTCCTTGTTGTTGGTTTCGTGATGCTGTGGAGGGAGGGTCACCGCATGGTGTGGAGGAAAGCCTGGAGGAGTTAGCAGCAGCGGCGTCGGTTGCCCCAAGTGGCCCAAATGGCCAGGGCCCAACAGCTGCTCCTGCTGCATCTTGCTTAGCAGAGAAGTGGCGTCTGAGATCATTTTCTGCGTCGGCGGCATCGGCTTGGTCATGTTTGGCGGACATGCTGGAAGTAAGAAATACCATACTTAGTACAAGGGTTTTTTTATAAGTGAAATTATTATGTATTTTTATTAGATTTTAGGTATTGAAGGTTCCATGAATTATTTTTAGCGGAATATAAAACTATTTTGATGATTGTAAACACACACACACACACACACACACACATGCACTCACGCCCTTTATCCCCGAAGAGTTAGGCAGAGGCGCAACTAGTGCATCCACTTTTCGCCATGCGTATTCCCTCCCATGATATTATGTTAGAGGGCGAGCCATATTGGGCACAAATTCCAGACTCAGGGCTGATACTGAATTTAAAACCCAATATCACTGCCCGAACCGGGAATCGAACCCGAGACCTGAGGATTGCCATCATACCTTAATACAACTACGCCACCGAGGCAGTCCTGATTGTAAACAATAGGCAATAAATACTTACGAGGTGCTCCGCTGTAGTTTCCAGTCCTCATGAGCTTCTCCGGCGCAATCTTGTACTGCGACGCAACCAGCTTGTGGACAGCGTTGTCATCTTCCAGGAACATCTTCATCCGGATGAATGGCTCCCGGCCCTTCTGCGTCAGCATGTGCCAGGGCTTCGGCCGCGCCAGTAGATCACTCACAGACCCTTGAGAGAGCCCCAACACCGACTCCCCAAATAAACGCTGACTAATAGAGTACTGACTCAAAGCCTCTTTAACTCTTCGTACGATGTCCTCAGTATTCAAGTTGTTGAATAGATCGAACTGCTGTTGCGTAATGGGAGGCAAGACCGCCTTCATGGACCTCTGTGGTGGCGGATGGTGAGGAGGGTTGTTGGGCTGGGAGATAAGACTATTCGTGATGGAAGCCATTCGCTGCAGCGGGCTGGCTGCTGCTGAATTGCTGAAATCCTCGTTTGGCGTGATAGCCGGTGGCAAGATTGCATTTCCTAGCGGGCTGGACGCTGACGACCCTGTCGACTGTTGTCCAGGTTCGAGCTTCGGCCTGACCAACGAGAACGCGCTGCCCGCGTGCCGTATTGCCTCCTCAGCGTCCAACGGTTTATCCTTATCGCTATCAGTCATTCCGTTAATTTTGGCATTCTTGTCTTTAGGCAGGGACAGGTCCTGGATGGCCCCAGAGCCATTCATGTGCTGGTTTTGAGCTTGCTGCATCGCCTGCTGTTGCAACGCGAGGATGTTGGGGAAGGGCGGCATGCCCGGCAAGTTGTGCAGGTTGGGGATGTTGCTGCCAGGCTGAATCTTGGCTAACTCGCGGTGGTACGCCTCCAGGGCCATGCGGATGTCCTCGGGCGGTCTCTCCATGTGTGGCGGCATCCCTCCGCTGAAAAATGGTGGGAACATGCTATATGTTAGTTTTAGATTTGCTGTTCTCGTTTGAATAATGGTTTCGTAACTTAGGATATAAATTATTTATTATACTGATCGTTATTTGTTTTGTTTGTAATAAAACTGAATATAATTATGAATTAATTTCTTACAGCAAATATATTCCTGTAGGAATTTTAACATGAATTATCTATGTTATGGTGGTATAACATACCCAGGGAAACCATCGCGACTGTGGCGCATGTCCTCCACCCGCCTGGTCATGATCTTGGCCAGCTCTTCCTGGTAGATGCGTACCACTTTCTCCTGGGGAATGTCGTCATTCTCGTACTTCTTCAGCCTTCGGTTTTGACTCGAGTCCTGGAAATAAAAACAATATCTTAAAAAAAATTCTTCAGCCCACTATATATAGTCTCTCACTATAATTACGGGTTGTCTGGAAGAGATCGCTTTTTAGCGATAAGACCGCCTATTATCGCACGTATTTTTTTCATTTTTTTATCTCTAAACTAGAATTGTATTCGTTTTGCTGTATGCGGTGTGTACAATAAAGTGTTTTATTCATTCATTCATTCATTTAACACGTTATTTCTAAAAGGGTCAATATTATAATTCGATGAGATTTAAAAGTCTATACTATTCTCTTTTATGCATTTAAATTTGAAGAAATAAGCTTAAATTTACCCTATCTGATAATCGACTCTGAGATTACAGTTACTACTACTCAACGAATAAAGCTAAGAGAAATAAATTTATTTAAAAACACAATAATCGTAACTATATGAATTATGTCTAGTTTAAAAAGTGCAACTATCAATTCATACGTACCTTATTAGAGAACGGTGACGGACACTGCGTTCGTGGCGAGCTGGAATCCTCGTTACTCCTGGAGTCGTCATTGTGAGGCTGGCCAGGAGTCTTCATCAGATGCGAAGCTTCGTTCAGTATGTGTGCCAATCGTTCGTCACCCTCGCCGTCTGGCCTGCCAAAGCCTGGGCCTGGTGTTCCATCTTTCGTACCAACTGGAAAGGACGAGACTGCATCTTACTTGGTTGGTAAGTGTTCTTTTTTGGCTGTAAAAGTGCCGTTGTTGTATGGATGGACTTATTTGTACGTTTGTATGCTTATTTTGTTAGATACCTACCCCTAACATCCAACATAATAGTTCTGTGATGTTGGTATATTTGTGTTAGTGAATAGACTACGATCAAAATATGTTGTGAGAATTAATAATATAACAGTGAATTACAAAAAAGAATACATTTTTCTAATTTCCAAAAGATAAGTTGTTCCCAATTTCTTGGGACCCTACATGAAACAAGATCATTTTACAAGATTAGTTTCTCGTAATTCCATACAGTCATTGCAGTTCTGGCAACCCTAAATACATTTTAAACATGGCGTCAAACGGACGGAAACAAAGCGTAGGCCATCGTGAATCATTCAAACTCTTGGAAATTAGAAACTAAGCGCTCAGCGCTAGCGTTATTACTATTGTTTTTAATATATTACAGTCGTTTGACAAACACACAAATGTGTTTAATGACCGCCACAATGACACTGTCCGAGTAAATGTTGCCAAGTAGTAAATAAATATGTTATATTTGGTCGCAATTGAAATTAGGCGAGTCATTTAAATGCAGTGCAAGATAATATTTGAATGAGAAAGCCCAATCGTCGCCTAAGCCCGTAATCCTAAAACTGCGCCCGCGCATCCATAAACAAGAGGAGTTACGCGAGATCCGCCATATTGCCGCCATTCATCCTGTCAACATATTGTCTCTGGCCGCACAATGGCAGTACTTAGACGTTGATTCGTTAAATTTAGTTTAATTAAGAGCGGTAATTAGTTTCGCTCGTTTAGTAGGATGGTTTCAGAATGACTCTGATCTTTGAAAATTATCTGCTACGATATATAAAGTTCAAAGAATTTTTGATATTAAGTTCGTATGAGAGTTAGTTGCGAGTGGAAATTATTATTGCGTCCTATTTTTAGAGCGTTTAACGAACACACTTATGTTTTATTTGCGACTGTTATACTAAATATTCGTACATTACTTCGAAATTTGCTTTGGATCTCGTAACAGAATTATAATTTTGTTCGTATTATTTCTAAGATTAATTTATATGCTCTGATACTTAATAACAATGTTTATTGGGTTATAACTGTCTTCAATCAACGGCACATAAATCCCGAGTTCATTTCTCGCTCTCTTTTTTACGAAACGAGCAACCTCTTGACGTACTAATGTGATCCAAAAACAAGCAATCATTTGGAACAATACGACACATCACAATACACTCGGGCTCATTTTGTGGTATTTAACGATTCCAAAAACGGATCGCGCGGGAATTAACATATTAATTTTAAGGATTTCACAAAGAGTTTAATTGCGTCCTTAAATTTAATTTTAAAACCGACAATGTGTTGGTTATTTGTTTCAACGTTTTTGAGGGCTGTATTAAGGTGCAACAATTAGGTCTCAATAAATAAATTAAGAAAGAATGGTTGCAGAGAGATTTGATTAGGAATCTAAGAATTTTTGACACATCAAATGGCCTTATATTAAGATTGGACGCGCTCAAATGTGAAATCAAACCACAACAATAGTGTTTCAACGTAGATAGTGATTAAAACAAAGCACGTACGATTACGGCAAATGATAAAATTAGATACGTTTGGAAATTCTAAAAATACGTCGTAAAACGGCTTACTGTAAAACTTGTATGAGTCAATATATCCACAAGAGATGAGGCAACGTCTATCGTAATCTGTGACTAACAATTGGGGTAAACAAATATTGGGTAATGATGAAAATCAAGCTTCAAATCTAAAATGTTCGATGGAAGTTAAACAGCTTTAATAGGTCTTTTTGTAATAAAAATTCTATAAAAAAGTTGTCATTATATTATGAGTAGCTACTTTTTCAAGTAGTTCCTAATTCCATAAACATATTATTATAATTTATTTTTCTTAATTCCAGATAGTCAATTTATGAAATGTTTGCTAACTCCGGTCCTGTAGTGATTTATTTTCGATTTTACCGGATTGTGCAAATTTCAGCTCTGATTAATCACAAATAAAATGCATAAAGCGATGGATCAAATGTGTTTTTCTTCGAATGCTCGCAACGTTTTATTGGCGTCTTAAATGTATTTTATATGCGAATCAAAAAATGAATAAATGCGATATTTTCGTTGGTGACACTAAGGAAAGAAAGTTCGAGCATTTCTTATGAAATGTTCACTAAAATGTAAAGATAACAATTGTTTGTACCGATTTATGAAACTAACATGTTACTAAAGTGTATTTTTGGAAAATAAAAGGTATTTTAATAGTTTTTATAGACCTATAGTTTCTTTTATCAATATAATAACTTGTCAATACGATAGACTACAGATATTAATACTGTAGTTCATATGATTACAAAGAGTTCTACGATTATATAGAGCGGACGTTGGGAAAATTGTCATACAAAAATTTAGAGCCTGTTCGTCAGTAACTCAATCTACCGAGAAATAACAAAATACCTATCTAAAATTCATTAGAACATACTTTGACATGGTCGTAATGCGTAAATTGGCATATTTTCTTCCAAAATATTGTTTTCTTTACAAAATTTAAGCATACCGAGACGTCTTGTTTCACGGACATGTCACATAAGACAGCGACTTATTACCAATTGGTAATAACTTTTGGACGAAAAATTTGGTCCTGATGTCCGGTCCATAATTATACTGTTTAATGGCTATGTATGATTAGTGACATTGTCACATGTTGAAAATGCCTTATATCCAGAATCCAGTACCTTTGCTATGTAATTTTTTTTTAAAAGGGTGCATGTAAGATTAATAACCTTAAAGGAGGTTATTCTTGGTACAGCTGATTACTAGAAAGTAGATTTGTCATACAAATATACTATGAATATCAAATAGTAGGTACAAGCAAATAGCACAGTATAATGACTGATAGACATTACAAGAAGCAAATTGTCCATGCCACTTTCATATTTCATAACGAATTGTGACAGTTGACAGCCAGTCACACGCTCCAAATTCGAAAAAATTGTAATAAAAAAACAACAACGATCATGTCCGACCATAGAGTATATATTTTTATAAACTCATTCCCATTCTTAACGACCAATGTGGACACGTGATGGAAATAAATTCAGAAACCGTCCAGTTTTGAAGATTATAATCTTACATGACCATAACGTTGCCTTTATATCCATAATGACAGACGATAACATTTAATACGTGATTCGGTTTCATAATTTAAGAGAATTAATAGAGTTGTGTTTGCTCTATGGTTATTGCTTGTGTAGACGCTGGTGAGATTTGTTTAGGAAATATTTTGTAATATTAGAGTATTATTTACTCCCTCATTCGGTCAGAGACGAAAGTTACTTTTAACCCTCTGAATCTCAGAGTAAGTCAGGAACGTAGTCATAACGTGACAGTATGTTATAGGTAGAGTAGTTATTATTAATTTACACTGTGTATAAATAAATACAAGTGTAAATATATACTATGATAAGTTCCTAATCTAGATTATCCTGTTTTACACTTCGCCATTTATGGTAAATATTGCATACTTATTAATTTCTCGGAACAAAGCTCACCGGTCATTTATATTCATTAGGCTAGAGAAATAAAAGCAAAATTTATTGCTATTGACGCTTTGACAACATTTTAAACAGCAGAACCAATATAAAAGTCAATCTTTGATGTCTGTATGTATAGTGGACGTTCAATTTGAATTTGTATGAGGCAATTGTAAATTTATATGGCTGACTAATTTTTGCCGTGGCTTCACTTGCCATTTTAATATACAAGATTGAATAAATAAATGATTTTCGTTTCATTATATATTATGGATACCTCGTTAACTCCGCGCAGTAGCTCTCAGACAAATTTCTTAGCAAGAAGTTAATAAGAATGATTAATTGTAACCAACGTACAGACAGGCTCATGATCAGTGCAAATAGGCCTATAAAAAAAAATAAAAAAAATATTTACTTCAACAAACTTACTACAGCTTATATGAATATATAAACGGATAAAGTTAGGTAATGATACAATTTTTAGTTATTTTCTATTAATTCTATTAACAATAATGAATTTATAGTTTTATACAAGTATATTTAATTTTAAATTATCTTATTAATAGCAATAGATTTATATTTTTTTTATATTTAGTTATTAGAATAGCCGACACCCTGACAGGGTATTTAGGGCTTTGCAATGCAATGCAATGCAATCAGCCCTGTATTATATACTGCCCACTGCTGAGCACGGGCCTCTTCTACTACTGAGAGGGGTTAGGCCTTAGTCCACCACGCTGGCCTAGTGCGGGTTGGCAGACTTCACATACCCTCGAGATTCTTATGGAGAATTCTCAGGTATGTAGGTTTCCTCACGATGTTTTCCATCACCGTTAAAGTGAACGATAATTATTGATAAACAATACACACGTAACTTCGAAAAGTCAGAGGTGTGTGCCTTGGGTTTTGAACCTCCGGACATTGTCACGGCAGACCGTTCCATTCCCAACTAGGCTATCTTCCACTTAGGGCTTTATTGTAAATAAATAAATAATATTCGTGTTCGTGTTTTGTTGTAAAAGCACAGTTATACCGATGGCCACCAATCAAATGGTATTAGAATGTACAGCGTGTGGCGCTCGCCACTTGGTTTCGTTTGAAACATGTGGTACACGCGACTTCGGGTGATATTATTACAAGCTTCCCAATGCTGGGCAAAGTCTATGATTTAGGGCGTTAATAAATCTCGTCCACCACATATTGATATAAATTTTTAACGTAATTTTTTTTTTTCGGTGTAACTTAGTTATTTGGCCCAGTCAACAAAATTAATCATGCCCTTGGCACTATCATAAAGCTTCCTAGACCGTAAGTGAAAAAGACGCATAGATTTTGCGTGAACTTCTTATAACCCTTCGATCCCTATGTACAAAATATAATTGATGATTCCAATAATATAATATAATAATATACTTATTCTTTAACAAAATATCTTTATTTTGAGGTAATATTTGCGCGCGATTCGTCAGGGATCGATTCCCGCGGTACAAGATGCGTTCGCGTTCGACGCGCGAAGCTTAGACTTAGCGCTATTGGTGTACTATTAATTGTAGGACGTCCCTACTGGATTGTGCATTATTTTGAAAAAAGAAGCTCCTAATTCATGCATTTATTTGAATTTAGAATCCACTGTTTCGTTTTGTATTTCTTAGTGTGTACCTGTATTTACTATCAATACAGGATTAAATAAGTTATAAATATAAAAGGTGTACAGTTAGGATAGTCGAGAGTGTGTTTATCTAGCTGGCATAATAGTTTTTGTGTCAATGCCAAGAGCGTTTTTTAAATGAGCAAAGGTCGTACAACATGACATGTAAACACTAAGGCGGGGTACACAATGCAGACATCGATCTTCTTCGATAACATTAGCCAAGCAATAACGGAAGCTTGTCGGACGAACAAAAAGCCTTTTTATACTCGTGTTACCATAAAAATGTCGTTGTGCGAAAATTATCTATTTGGTAATCAGATACATAATATGTAGCAATTTGTATGTGCGTCCCCACCGCTCCACACACGGGCTATCGATAAATTTCAACGCACGTCTATAAATGCCTTTGATCTTGTTGCTGACATTTTGTTATTCTGTAAACGGCACGCGGACAATTACCGCGACGTGCCTCGAAATATTGTCAAAAACTGAGGTTATTTCCACCGGCGCGTGACGCAACAGCGCGCGCGCCATCTTGTGCCCGCGCCACCACAACATGGCCGCCCGCCGCGCACCACCGCTTTATATTAAATTTTTATTGATCTAGTTCACATAGCGCTTGTAATTTCTTATCTCGACGTCCATAAAATACGTAACGATATCATTTTTTTATTGCCGCCATTATGATGTGCATTTTTGATGGATATTTTTGAAAAAAACTACGCGGTCAATTAACGTCATCCAGTCACGAAGTTTTAAATTTATCGGCGTCGGTTTGATCGCGTCCACGCGGCGCGGAGTGCCGCGGCGGAGGGACGTGGAGGGCGGCGGGGGCGCGGGAGGGCGAGAGTGCGAGCCACGATGCGGGGATAACAACAAAAACCTTAAGAAATTATTTGTTTTATGCGACATTACAATCGCGTGCGTGCACGCGAAAACTATTTCATTTGAGACCGTTATTGATTGCTCGCCGTATGAATATTCAAACGTTTCGGATCGTGTGGGGGGCCAGTGTGCCCTAAATTACGCTGTCACTGTAATACTATAAAAATACCATTGTAATATAAGTGTAGAGGTCGAGTTTAACGGCCCTGTGTGTCCGGGATTGTAAATCAAGTTGGCGGGTAGTCGTAAGAAAGGGGTGAGAAAGAGCGCGTGCCGTACGTCAGTGGCGGATCGATGCTTATTTGCATGTCGACCGGCGGCGGCGGCGGACGTCAGGCCCGCTCGAAAGTGTCGACGGCCGTTGGAAAAACTGCACCATTTGAATTGTTAATCCCGGGCACAGCGAATAGTTGCATAAACCGACGTGCTGCACTAAATTGGGTGCTAAGTGTCACGACAATCAAAAGGACAGTCGCCGCTTATTGTTCCAGTATTGTCACATTTAGAGTTAATGAATTGAGTTTGGATTCCAATTTTGTATGTATCACCTAGTATTCGTTAGATTGTCGAATCATCGCAACTTGGGATATAACGAGTTAACTACGAATGGAATTTTTACTCACACATCATAGATATTTATTTCTTTTATCCTCATATATAATTTATATTCTGCACCACGTTAGCTAAGATAAAGCTCATGTTAACTTCAAACCCAAAGTCGTGTCCAAGTCCTTCATGAATTGAAGAAACCTCAGCCGAACATTTCTAAACTCCTCGACCCAAAAAACTATAGTACAGTAACCTCGATAAAAACACTCATTACTAGATGCTACCGGATACAATTTAAACCTTGAGATCAAACAAAACATGAGAAAGTATTGGCGAAAGTTTATGTCGATTGGCGTTGCGTGAGGGTGGACGTCGCGTGCTCGGCGGCAATCTACCGGCCATGCCATTCTCTCAACAGATACATTGTGTATTGAGCTGTATCGCGGATGATCTCTAATCTGGGTTTTGTTTCCGCCATTGTGGATTAGGATATTGAAGATATTTATTACCTATCTGATCATATATTTGGTACATTGGGCATTGAGTGAGGAGCCGAGGATTTCCGAGATCGCTTGAGGTTGACTGAAAGTTCTTTGCAGTTCAATACTCAGAATTCAGGAATTTGGTATAAAGCCAGAAATATGTACGTGATCATGTATTTATTTTATATACAAAATTCAATTTACCTAGTTATTGCGAGTCGCATTCTGTCACCTCATTCCTAGCGATGGCCGTGCAATATTATGCATTTAGCCTAACATAATATGTAAAAATGTCAGGTGATTTGATTAAAAAATATATTTAAAATTTGCTGGCAAACTATTAAGATAATGTACAAGCGATTTCAAAGCATTTGCGACATCAAAACAACGCATGTGACAGGAAAATCGGCCGGCTCATGGGATGCGATAAAAAACCGTTTTTAAACCGGTAACTCGATCTAATGTCACAATAAATATATTATTTTATAAGTGTTAAAACAAATATAAAACTTACGAAATGGGTCACTGGGTATTATTAAAAAAAATTACATCCAACATCCGGGAACGATTCCTGCGCCATCAAAAGGCATTTATATTCGTAGCAAGGTGTTTTATTACGTTCGATATATGTTCCCGGTGTATTTCGCAACACACGAAAGAAAGTCGTGTGATGATCAAAACATGGTTTTATAAATCATTTTTAAAATGTTTTGTACGCCGTTTGATCATTCTTTATCGAAGGAACACGGAATCAATTTTAAATGACAAAAACATAATTTATTCATTTATTATGTAGCGGATGCATGTTCAAATAAATATCAAAACTTTTTACATTCACCTAGGCTGAACGATACAACTTCCTTTACACAATTTTAGTACCTGACATAAAGAAATTATTGCGTGCAGTTTCGCGTCATCAGTGCGCGCTCATAGATCGTTCAGCATTCCCAGAGGGGGTGATAAAAACCCGCTTTTTCGCGTGCGTCAGTAGTTGGTAACTAGATTCGATAATCAATTTTGGCAACTGCGCTCGCTGCGCTTAAAACACTCGAATTCGTAGTCGCGAAAAATGTAAAGGGGTTTAACATTTCATAGTTAAATACCCATTGAAAAAAATACTCGACAGGTAAACGAGGAGATTATAATAATATTTTAGTAGTACCTAGTATGTCAAGATTGTGCAAAGTAGCAATCTTTAATATCTGTTGGCCCTATGGGATACAAGCGTGACGTTATGACAAACGTCTTAAAAACCAAATTTCATTGTATATTTTCATAACCCAATACTACATGACGTATAATTTCATTGTGTAAGGAGTTTTCAAGCGCTCGACTATAGATAGGTCGCGCAGGTATCGACGCGACGTTATCTGTCCAACTTTTAACGATATCAGCGTGATGAAGTTTTTCCTAATGAAATAACCGAATTTCTCCGTCGTGGCAACTCTGTTATACAAACCACTTGTTACCTTTTTTATTTTTAATCTATACGAATGGTGGCTGTGTTTATGTACTGCGTGTTTGACATTTTTGAAAATAGAATACGGTATAAGCTTGTGGCTGCGAAATTTGTAATATGAAATTTATCGAGTAATATTTTTTTGAAGTCATGTTTTTAAGTAGAGAGCAAATGTACCTACGTTATGAGCAATAATTTGTTACTTTTTTTTCTATGAAGCTATCGATTTACAATAATCACTCAGAAACTTCTCCGGATTTCGGAATTATAACTCACGTCGAAATAGCCCTAAAGCGTCTCGTATAAAGTTAAAAACCATAACATTGTTCAAACGCACTGTATTATTAATGACGATCAGTGCATGGTCGGTTATTGATTACAAATGCGATTGATGGGGGCGTAACATGCGACTGTTTGTCGGGGGACTGATTATTATGTTTTACCTAGGTTTGACCACACGGGGAATGTTGCAAAGTGGGCTGCGGGGAGAGGAAGTGGTGTTTTTGTTCTACCATAGTATAGTTCTATCACATGTAACTGGATATGATAGGTAGTCCGAATTTGTTGGCCAATGTGTTACGTTCAAAGGATGTGAGTAGTGGATGTACCCTGGCTGAGTTGTGAACGCGATTCCAGTGAACGTTTCGCTGAGGTTTGTAGCTATATATATATGCAGGTTGGTGTCCAGTCTGGTACAAAAATTTTGTACCTTATGTCTAAGAATTGCGTAGAAAATCTTATCGTATATCTAGTTAATTCCATAGTGTTATGAAATTGCCTAATATCTAGATACTTTTGAGTAGAGTGCATCTTTCTTTGCTTTGAAACGTCGGACGAATATTTAAACTCGCGGAACTCACGACCGTATTCTATCCTAGCCACACTTAAACTAGTAAAACATAACAATATTCAAAGTCATTCATAGTCCAGCATTAATCCTCGCTAATTATGCAAGACAAGTGAGCAAGATATAAAATGGCGGACACAAATCGCGTCCCCCGTGACAGGTTAAACGGCCCATCTTGTGTGACAGCGCTGTGATTTAAGCCGCTGTTTCAACGTAAGCAATTAATTAAACCAAATAATACGTCAGGATGCATTTAATTTCCTATTAAACTGTTGTTCGTAATGAGGTTAGCAAAATGGCCGCGCGTCATTGTTTTTGGCGCCAATTTTGCGAATTTAGAACAAGCGTTGTATGCACTAGTCGATGTGTTTTATCGATTTGTTTTGATAGTATGTTAGTAACTTTATGGGAAAATAAAAAATAATTTTACTGATGGCTTATACCATTTTGTAACGATTAATATCGTAGATAAAAATTACGAGTATGACTTAATCCTTCAACCTCCACGTACCCATGTCAGAAAAAAAATCTATATATTTAGCAAAATTTATACACTATAAATTACGCCATTCTTTTAGAATACGAAACAATGAATCGTTAATGCTATCTTAAACAGCGGTTACTTACAGACCATGTCAATTTCTAAGTCTGGTGTTCTTTCAAGCGGAAATTCTAAAAATGATTATTTATAAAATAATGACGACAACGGACGCATTTAAGTAATATAATTAATGTACATAATTTAACTATTAATATAATTGTAGTTATTACCATGACGTCTAATTCTATTATTAAAAGTTTTAAACGTCAGAGTAACGCCATACGTTGTTGATGACGTTGGTTATTCTAGTCGATTTTTTAATGGAATTAAAATAGGAAATCAAGTTTTTGTCGGTTTACTACACGCAATTTTTCTGGTGGTAGGTCTCTCGTATGTAAGAGTCCGTCTCGGTGGGTACCACCGCAATGTCTATTTCTACCGCCAAGCAGCAGTGTGCACGCACTGTTGTGTTCCGGTTTGTAGGACATTATAGCCAGTGTAACTACTGAACATAATGAGATTTAACATCTTATGTCTCAGGATGACGAGCGCAGTGGAATGCCACACAGTACCTACTTTGTAAGTCAAGGTGCTGGATGGTGTTGCTACTGTTTATGGGTGGTAGTATCGCTTACCACCAGGCGAACGGCATGCTCGCCTCGTCATTCAATGCATTTTTTTTTTTTATTAAAAGTTTTTTTTATCTATGCCGTCATAGATACGCATAATAACTTTATTTATTATGAACAACGTAAGGTATAACGTAAGGAGGAATGTCTACATTTTGTCGATAATGCGGTGCGCAGCTCTCGACATGTCCTTAACACAATAAGCATTAATAGCGTCCTGAAATAATTTGAATCGTTTCAATGTGGAGAGCTTCACTCATTTTGTTGTGTTGCCCTGATATATTGTGTTTTGGGCGATAGTTTAATTGCAGAGGCAGGGTTGGCAGTTGAAGCTAAATTCTTGTGTGGCCGTTTGGAGTCACTTCTTTAGCCTGAATTTAGTAATTATTAATTAGATACAACCTTGTTGGTATACAATTTTATAATTATAATAAAGTAATTCTGAATCTAATCATAAATAAGAATAGTATAAGTAACCGTGCTATTTACGTGAATTAACTGCAAATTATATTTAAAAAAATTTAAACATTGGAGAGTCGAACCCGCGCCCTGTCGTATCTCCATCAAGATGACATGTTTAATCCCTTGGCACGGCCTAATGACTAGAACCACTTGACATCCGCGATAGTCTAGACAAAATACTATTAAAAGCTTGAGAGGGACTCGTAACGCTGAAATCTTGCAAGGCGTTTGTTAATTGTTCTAAAACCGGACGCGGCCGTGTACGATGTCTAAAACGGATTATTAAAATCGCAGAAGAATGTTATAAACATTATACAATTTATTTATGTTTTTATAAAGCACTGTTTCTATAAAAACTCTTTGGAATGGTTCAAAAATATTCCGTCTCTATTGTCTATTGAGTGATCTAATCATGCAATTAATCTGTAATGACTAGTGCATGATAAAAGAATGTCATCGTTTCTCTGATTGTGAAAGCAGAAGCAATTTAAAACTAAATAATTCAACGCGTCATACAATAAAAATCTCTGCTAAAACAATTAAAAAGGATAGACACTTTTAATGCGCGAGTGAGATGCGAGATTACTCCGTCCTGCTCGCGTGCTCTTGGCGCGCTTTGTAACAATTACTTGAGCGTTATTACTGTAGATATTTAGGTATGATATAAAGTATATAATACAAGGTATTATAATAATAAATATGCCCTTAAAGTGGTCTGATTGCTTCGTCGGAAGCCATCAAAGCGGCCGACGGTCAGAGCGAATTCCACGCGAAATTTTTCAGGCTTACGCTACTCGACGACAGAGGGCGTTACGTGTACATTGTGGCGCGCATTACTCGCTTTTTCCTAAAGTTTTTACGCGGAATTATTTCTGCGTAAGCGCTTTAAGCGGTTATTTAGTTTTTCAATTGACTTTCTAAGTGGGCCGCGCGTGCGTTTTTGTTGGGGACGTCCTTTGCGATGTTAGCTGTAATTGCGTTATAGTCGTGCTCATTATTGTTTTATAAGTGTTATACCAGTTCAATTAAGGTAGTTTAATACACAAGGTTTACATTTTTGAGCGTCTGGTACGGTGTGCAATCCGGTACAAATATGTGTTTGTTTACGCTATTAGCCGGTAGATGGCACTGCTTTACATTCCAATCAGAATTGTCTTTGTTTAAACACCAAACTATATTTGGATTGATAATGTTTTGTATACATAGTTTAAAAGTAATGCAGAAAATGTTTTGCAATTGTATAACATCTCCAAAAATATGTTGATACCATTCTACATTATCTGAGAATTGCAACCGTAATCTTTGTTTTTTGATTAGATTTAATTTATATATTTTTGATTTTATATGACAAAATAATTTGTTTAAGATGACCACTGTAATAGCTTGACATAAATTAAAATTATGTTAATCCACATTTTATATAATAAAACTTTATAATTACTGGACTATTGTTTTAAACTTAATTAAAAAATAAAACCAGAAAAAAATTAAAAAGCAACATTCGAAATTCAAATCCTATTAGAAGTTGCTAACTGAAGCGCAAGTTGTAAGTTGGACGGGGTCGGAGTATTAGCGCGCGGTGAATACACTCGGGTTGGGAACTGTTCAGCACTAAACGTTTGCGACGGAGTTTCCGAACGTGACCCGCCATTGATAACGTATCGCTAGTTGTTCCTTTTATGAAATTGGATTTAATTTTAGAACATTTTAGGTTTCGAATGCTTAAATGTTTGGCAAAGGAATTATTGATGCAGAGACAAGTAAATTTATGCTTAGAAGATTAAAGCTTATTATTATTATAATGTATTTTAACAAGACTATATAAAATTACTGCAACTGTCTGCAGGTTTAGATACTAATATTAATTTAACTTATCACAAAGAGTAATAAATAAATATAGACAGGACAGATATGTACACCAAATATCAAAATATTGCATCCACAAACCTTCCTCACAGCTAATAATAATAATAATTTATTTTTCACAAATTTTAACAATAATTATTAAGTCCCCCGACTTCTGAGCTGGGTATAAACCTGTATTAAAATTATCGGTCTAAACAACTCAAAATAAAGGTTTAATTATAAAGTAAAACAAATAGTAATTACAATCTCCTTTCTAATTCGAGCGCGGAGCCGAAAACAAATCTCGAACATCCAAAAGCACAATTGAATATTAAAATTTGCTTAGCGTTAAACTAAGAGCACTACAAGGGGAGTTTGCAGTTCGTGAGAGCATCGAGAGCGCTTAACTTCGAGCATAAAGCCTTCGGGTGTCCTGCCTCGGCCGATAGTGGCCCATTGAAAATAGATTTTCACGCTACGCTCGGAACGTTTTCGAGTGGCAAAGTTTGTCCAAATATTGCTGTGGAAATTCCCCGCGTGTATGTGAACGTAATTAGTTTTTTGTGCAACTATTGGAACTCTTTTTTAAATTCACAGCTTCGGTTGGCTCTACTGTAGTGTTTTTCTATCTCATCACGGCAGTACAAATTGCTTCCTTTGCCACGTAATTGATAACTGTCACTTTTGACGTATCATTTCAGATTCCAGCCACCAGGCGGCGCACGACTCATAAATAAGAATTAACGTTCAATTATTTTTATCACTGAACCATGGACAAAACTATAATATTTACAAGCGTTTTAATCACATTTAATTGGGAGCGGGAACTCGGCTTGAAAAACAATTTCACGAGACATCACTACTTATGACGATGGCTTACCGATTTATTTGTATAATAAATGTTTTCAGTCTGTATTTTAATAATAAGTACAATTATTATTTTTCTCTGACGTAGGCAGCTATTTTTAGACGGATAATTAAATAAAAAATGTTTTAGTGATGGAAAAAGCTACTGAATTGAACCTTAAAATGACAAACATTTATGTAAGAAGTATTTTTGTCTAAGACACACACTTTTTATTACTTAAATAAAATTGTAAAAAATACTTTATGCTAATTAAATTTTAGTTCCAATGTCTTGTTTATGATAATATCCGGTATCTACCACAGACAAGCCTCTACATTTAATAGAGTATATCCTTAAGTACGATATTAATACATCGCCGCTATAATTAATCAAGCGCCATCAGTTTTTTCTCCCCTAATGAATTGTAATAGTGTAACACGTTGTAATTGCCCCGTTCATTACACTTTAGGTTCACTTGCGTTTATTATCTATTATTAGTTTTTTTATACAATTACGGCGGCCATGTCATAGACTGTTTTAATGTAGTTTGAACGCGTATGCATTTTGAATTTAGAATAGACTAGCGCGTTTTTATTCTGATATTTTCGACCTAATAATAAGGAAATTAGACTCTTTTGCTACGCTTATCATATATTAGGTATTTAAAGTAGTAAGTAGACAATTTATATGAAAAAATAACGTAAAAGCTATGACAATATAGTCCAGCTGTGCCCACTGTTCACGCATAGACAATAGTTTCACAAACAAACGGACATTACGCACTCGTATGTGTAACGTGGGAAAGGTATAAACAACTATGCTAAATGAGTGGTTAGAAGATTATGGCGTGCTGCGGTGGTTAGATATGAGTGTTCGATTCCTTGGGATTTTCGTTCCTCGGTGTACGCGTGCTTTGTTATACGCGTTATTATATGACCATTTTTACCTTTAGAGTTTAACTTAGCTTGTGTTTAGATTTCGGGATAATTTTTGAAAATAATTTGCACATAGTAATGAACCACCCCTCTCGCAGTGTAATTTTTAGACTCATAATAACAAACTACTACTAAACTATGGAACCAATTGTCGCCAGCAGCATTTCCGGACAGATACGACCTGGCGACCTTTAAAAAAAGAGCGTATTCCCACCTAAAAGGCCAGCAACGCATCTCTGTGCCCCCTGGCATTGCAGATGCTCATGGGCGTTGGTGATCACTTACCATCAGGTGAACCGTATGCTCGTTTGCCCCCTATACCATAAAAAAAAAACTACAAGTAAAAAAGTGCCGATAGCACATGATTGGTAACATGGGTGTATAATGTATATTGACTACCTAGAAGTCGCCTGCGCGTTTGCTTAATAAGAAGACAGCCTTCTACTGAACGAAATGCAATAGCCAAATATGCACTTCACTCATAAGTACTCTGAAGGGCGAGTTCCTACGATTCGTCCCTTACTTCAAGAGATTCTTACCATCCCCCCCTAATCTAAAACAGTTCTTAAACCCTCCACAAAGAGTCCGTCAGGTATATTTCTTAAGCGATCGGTTCCCACGGCCCAGTTGTGACGCGGCCGCTCATTATGTGTCATTACGACGCGTAATAGTTGCCGGGTTCGATGCCGAGTTACACATCGCTTGTGTTATTGACTTTCGTTTTATAATACTAATACAAACTAGAAGTTGTAGAGTGATATGATAGATATCAGTTTTTGAAGTACCAGGTAGGTATCAATGATCAATGAGGTTTTTAGATTTTCATGAAGGCTTTAACCAAATGGTTTTTTTCTTCGCAGATTAAAAGTATCTTAATTTTGCCTTCTCATGATTATTATGAATATATTACTAACTTTAAAGAGATGAAATGATCATTTCCATCAGATGATCTTCTTCAGTGGTTAGTCAGATTACTAAATCCATAAAACACCACTTGAAACTTTCCGTAAAAGTTAATGCATACTTGATCTTTTTTATAGTGGTGACCACTTAGCATCAGGTGCTTGGTATGCTGTATTGGATCATTTATTTAGCTATCTGCTATTAAAGCGTAAAATCGCCAGCAAATAGACAAATTTAAACCCAAAACAACCATCAGCTGTAGCAGCTTAGCTTAAAACATCAGAACCTAAAACAGAGCGTTCTATTCCAACAAGTTCGACACAACAACGCATTGTCTCTGGTTAGTAAAAGAACATTCTAGACAAAGATACGTAACTTCATTTACAAGCTACAAAGGAATAAAAGAATATAACGTATCTGTAATGCAATCTATTTGTGTGCGGTATCGATGGGGTACGCTGGCCAGAGACACAGCGGGGTAAGCGCATTGTCCTCCAGATTTATGCTTTTTCCTTGTTAATTTGGACTGTTTTTTGGAAATGTGTTGGCGTGTTACGATAGAGTTTTGTTGTCTATAGATATTAGAGTTCCTAATTACGTAAATATTTTTGTAAAAAATTGTGGAAGACGCCTTGAAAGTTATTTTAGTTTATCTATGACGTTGGTTTGTATTTGAATCGTAAAAAACTATAAAAAGTAATTTGATAATATAATAATAGTGAGTCACGAGATGACGACACAAAGAATTGTTAGACTCTACATAGATTTTTTATAAGAAAACCTACACCAAAGTCAATAGAAACTGTCTTAAACACATGATAAAAATAAGTGACCTAACCTTAACAGATATTCCTTTGCCTATTCATAACCGAAAATAAAAAACACCGTTGTCTATGCTAATGCAGAGACAACACGTAACAATGGCGCGAGATGTCCTCTGTGGAAAGTGGTCGTTGTATGAGCCGGCGCTAGTTGCGTGTCCGCTTACTCCTCCATTGTTCCCTCCATACACTTTTGCCCTATTTTGAAATGCTCCGTATCTTTATGAACTGTTTTAATTGAACGAATGTACGAAACAAAGTTAATTTTCAAATCCTATGCTTTTTAATCTGTGTCTATTATGTGCCTGTGTTACAAAGGCATTTAAAAATAGAATGTTTAATTTTGAATATAGAAATAAGTTTAATTGAAACTTAGATAAAAATGATGGCCATAGACTTTTAAAACAAAGTAGCGACCCTCCCGTGTCCATGGTCATTTTACCTTTTCACGAGTAATAGGGATAACTGCACGCGACTGGATTCAAGGATAGGTCCGGAACGAAACTGGGACAAGGTTAGGATACAAATAAAAATTAAAACATATAAGTGCTAAAATCATAAGTGTGGAATAATGGTTTAAGTATTAAATAGTTTCGTTATTCATTCGATTCAATTCGATTTAAAAAACTTATAAATTCGAATTGAGTCGAATGGTATTATATAAAGCGTCGGAATAAAACTGGTTATTATTTTCAAGTGTATTATATTCATATTAGCGATAAGAATCGTGAGAGCTATTTAGTACACGCTAGAAAAAATATAGGCATCCTAAACAGCTAATTGATTCAGGCGTTTAAGGTAGTATCTGCATAGTGAAGTTTAATATCTTGGCTATCAAAATAAGTAACACAAAAGTTATTTTAACAAAACAAAATATTGCGTGGCATGATAAATTTATACCTTACTAGCGAATCGAAGTATGAATGTAGAAAAAAATATCTTTCAAAAATAGAATGCTACATTATTTTTAATCTACACTTAAAGCAAAGGAAACATCACAAAGTGCCAGTAGTCAATCGATAAACCTGGTAAATTTAAAAATGTAATAACACCGTGAGGTTGGTTCGCAGTGAGACCTCCTGAAGTCCGCCGAGCTATGCATTCACCTCAGTGATTGATGAGTGGCATTGTCAGGTGGCCTGACAAGCGATAAGCGGCAAGTCGGTCGGAAGATTGAGTTAAAGGGTTCGGAAATTATGGCGGCAATAATGCGTGGTATTAACAGAGGCCAATGACGGCGTTTGATTGATTTTCTAGAGAAAAATATTTGCCGCCAGTACGCTGGGAATGTGAAAATATTTTCGAAGAATTTCCTGTTGCAAGTACTATACCTACTGAGAAAAGAATTGGTGTATAAAGTAAGTTATTTTTTTGTGATATTAGAATGTAATAGATCTTATCATTGATTCTTTAAACGAATTGTAGATATTTCAGGTAAGTCATAATCAAAAGTATTTGGGCAGTTGGGTAAGAGCTCCTTTTCGTTTAAGCAATTGAATGTATTGTAATATTTTTGCATTAACATAAAAAGTATAAATTCTACACGATGCGTCACCGCATGTAACCACGAGTCCATCCAGCGCAACAAGACAAATAAACGTTGAATAAAGTACCTTTTTTAGGAATCAGAGACTTGAGGAGCATGATGGCGGCCTCGTCACACGCCCACGCGTGCATTTTCCTGTACGAGTCGCGACCCTTCTCCGTCAACTTGTCCCAGGGCTTCGGCTTCGACAGTAACTCGGACACCGTTCCTTGCGACAATCCCAGCACGTACTTCGCGAACAGCCTCTGCCCAATGTTGTGTACGGACAGCAACTCCCGCACTTTCCGGCTTATGTGCAACGTGTCTAGATTGCTGTTCGCGTATTTGTCCATATTGTATCTGAGCATCTCTTGCAACCTCGCCTCCATCGGGTCCCCCTTCGGTATGAGCGAGTCGCCGAGGCGGCCGACGAGCGCGCCGGGAGGCAGCGGCCCCATGTCCTCCGCGAACCGGTACGGGCGGTGCTCCTCGAACCGGAACGGGCTCGGCGGCGGCAGCGGCAGCGACATCGGTCCGTTGTTATTGTGGTGCGTCGTGTTGTTGTTGAGCGGTGGGGGCGTGCTCGGCCATTCCTCGCCACCTGCGATGAGAGCACGGTTACGGGAGCTCGGCGGTGCCGGGGCGGGGGTATGAGGGCACGGGGGACGGGGAGCCGGGGCGGGGGTGCCGGGTGCGGGGCGTACGCACGTAAGCGTCGCAGCATACGATGTGCGAATGTTAAGTGCGCGCGCGGCGTCTGTCATCTCGCATTAATTCAATATGTTTTTTTTGCGTTTTGAACGGTTACGCACGTCCGTGACCTGCATGGCTGGGTGATGGGAAACTGGAATGGTCGTCCACCGCTCGCCGCGGCGGGACACGAGATAAGCGAACACGTACTAGCTACGGACATACACAGCGTATACGAGGTATACGGTCACGTGACAACGGCCAGCTACACACGCCGCCCGGATCCACTCGATCCGAGCTTCGCGTCAGCGTTTCCACAAAGGGCTACAGCCGGTTCAAACGTTACATTTCAACCAACTTGTTATACTATAATAACTTGACTAAATTTATCATAACCTGTAGAATGTTTTAGCACTATAATCTTTCCCAACCAAAATCCACTAAAACTCTTTAGTGTCATGAACTCCAAAACCTTAATTTAGTCAAGTTATGTGTCAGGAACGTACCTGTGTCCCGTCGCTCGGTGCTGCGTTCCCGTTCGGCGGAGTTCCTCTCCTCGCGGACGGGCGCGGCCGGCGACCTCAGAGGGTCGGGCTTGCGCTCCAGAGACCTCTCTCCTGCACCCAGGTCTAGTGCGCGAAGCATGCTGGAAGAAGTAGAGCGGGTTAATACTTGAATCGGGATTTATTCTTATCATTGATATTAACTTTCAAAAGATTTTTATGAAGATCAAATTTTTAAGAATATTAGTAATTAATTTCCTAAACAAGATACAATAACAAGCATTTTTTCATTATTAAGGTTAAAAATACGTCCAGTTTCTCATACTCATAATATCTCCTAATGTTAAAAACACAAAGAAACATTTCATTCAGTGAAAAAGCTAAGGAAATTTCCTTCAATAAGACCAAATGTAAAACTATCGGTATTGCTAAGATGGCCACCCTACGTCATAAATTGAGTCAAAGCGAATTGATTAAAACCATTTCAGGTGAATTAATTAAATATTTTAATTAATGGAATGTGCCCCGTGCCCTTATTGGCTATACTCCTTTCATAAATTTATTGAGATCGGGCCAAATGAAGGGTACCTTACGGCTATTAGGAGATAAGGCCCTTTGTATTTTATCACTGATTACGCACCGTGTAACCTGTTTTATGGGGATTTAATAAATTTGTGGCATAGACAATTTGTTTGTGACCACACTGGCTTTATTAGAGAGTAAAAAGACTTTATGATGCCTTACGACCTACTTGGAAGATGATAGAGTCTTGAAACAAACGGAATTTAAAAAAGGAACAATTTAAAAAGTATTCTAAACTCTTAAGTTGCTATCTGCTTGTCTACCCGCAATAGTTTTTTTTATTCCAAACGCAAACATTAAAAAAGCTTCTAAAAAGGAACGCCATGTTTCCTAATTTAAACACAAATCACGTCAGCCATTAATCGATTTAATCGATTAAGCCAACGGAACAATCTTTGCACCTTCATCCCGCAACGGGTGGAAACCACCCGGAGGGGTTATAATAACCCTTGCACCTTAATTACATACTAATGTAACTCCAATTAAGTAGTCGATTGGTAACACTACCGAATTTAGATGGCTGTTTCACCTCCCCGTTCGAAGTTTAAATGGTGCTTTTGGAATTGGCCGTGTATTGTTTAGAGCTGCTCGCTCGCAGGTGGCAATTCTCATAAGAGCGTTTTAGTCGATTGTGGTTTAATCGATTTATTTCACCGGCATTAATATGCATTAGTGTTATTTCTCTGACGGGAGTCTGGGGTGTACTATTTGTGTAAAGACGATTTAGTTAGTTCATTAAAACGCAAAGTATATAAATATTTGTAAGTATTTTGATTATTAAAGTTGTGCCATTATGAACTCTACTTTTGAATATGTTTAATTATAGGTCAGTCTTTGTTTTTAAATGGCGCTCGTTATCCGAGACATTAGGATTAGGCTCCCGATAATTGTACTGGCTGCAAATTGAACCTGAAATTCAGTAAACCTTAGAACACTATTGCTACTGTAGACATGGCTTCGGCCTTATAGTTTGAGAAAATTGCAGTCATGGCTTCGGCCATATTATTAACACAACTACAGACAAGGCTGCGGCCTTTGAATTTTAAAGAAGTCCTTAGATGTGAAAAACAAACAGCAGACTAGGCTGCATGGCTAAACGCCTTTGCCTTCTTTTACTAAGAAGGAGAAAACAAACCAAAAAGAAAACACTATTGCTTGGCATAGACAGTGGCCATAACCAATACCTATCCAGACAAAATTTCGGATACTAAAACTAAGTTTATTTGTGTTTATAACATGAAATTAAGCAATAATTTTTATACATGTTCTCATCAGCCATCCTTCTTAGTCTTATGTTAAAAAAGTAATTTAAACATTAATATCAAACGAAGGATGAATAGAGATAAACTGTTATGACGTAAGTACGAAGTTTGACGACACAGTTGCAATTTGCGAAGTAGGAAAGTGGGTGAGGTAGAATTTTAACATCCTGGAGAGACACGACAGTGGAGTCGTGCTTGTGAAACTAGTTGAAAGTAACGGAATCGCCTGCGTATGTGAGAAAAAAAGTAGCCTATGTCTTTTCTCGGGTTTCCAGCTTACTACATACAAAATTTTATCAAAATAGTTTTAGTCATGAAAGCGTAACAGACAGTTTTGGATATATTAGTGGGGGTGTTCTTTTGATAGTTGACGTGCCCGATGGCTGTGAACCAGGTGGTTCAAGATTGAGATGTGATGCGCAAATATTTGTCTCGGGCTTATGTAGTAAAGATACCCGCGGCATTCATGTTGGTGGGTTTGGGAGTTTGTTTCTTTTTTTAATTCGTCCTCATCTTTAGTAATAATGAAGTGTGGTATGTTTATCAGTTTTCTAACTTATTAATGTAATACAAAATAATATTAAATGTTTGAGTATTATGAATATCTCGAACTTATTTTTTTATTATTTTGGATATCGTGGACCTTTATTTTACAGCCAACTAACAGCTCTACTGAAAAGAGTGACATGTAAAGTTTATATCTAAAAATATTCAAAACGGCGACTCTAACGTTTTTGTTCTGAGGCGAGCTTAAAAGCATCTTTGTCTTCGGCCAAAAGGCTTCAGTTTTACAGCATGTAATGTGTGAATATTTAATGACACAAACTGTAACCGATGCGATGCTCAAACGTTTCTCTTACGTTAATTCTTAAACACATGTGTTTTGCAAGAATTAATATTTAATTAGGTTTTAAGAAGCTGAGAGTTTTTATATTTTGATTTGATTTCTTAACAGATTTATTAGGAAATAATAGTAATTTATATACAACACAAGTTCGCATAAAACTTAGGCAGTAATAAAATGAGGTCCGTAGCTAAATGAAAAGGTTATGATTTATAAAGTTTTATTACCAACTTCAAAATAATTCTAATTTTAAATTTAAATTAAGAAGGTCACTGTAAGTTATAAGCAAAACGTCTGACTTTTGTGTATTTTAAAATGGCGTTCCTAATAAATTAAAGTCGTTACTGTAATTTAAATCAGTTACATTATATTACTATGTTTTGCAATGATAATTTGGAAATTATTTCTATCGTACGTAATATATTATCATATCAATAATTGTATGTAAAATTTTATCACAAAGCTAGAACAAAGCCCGGGAATCTTCAAACATCCAGAGCGACAATACACGAAATATTCACATTAAAACATTTAAAATCTCCGGCAAATTTTGATTGATCGTTTCCCGTTTCAAACTGGGGCTGAAATTCGCCCCCTAACAATTTCAAAGACATATTTCTATGGGGTAACTGTAAAAGGATGCTTCAATATTGATTAGCAAATTACGAATTCCTTCTGAGTTCGCGGTTCGAGACAATCACGTGTCGTGTCGAGTCTCGACAACAGTACATCAGACTTTTTACAGCGCAGTTAGTATATAAATAGTCAGATTAGTCGATACGACACGACTCGATGACGATGACTCGATCATTGATAACTCCGCCCACTCGTCACTGACCAATAGCGATCGATCGGTCAATGAGCAAACGATACCGCGTCCAAAACGAGTCAGGTACCTCCCGCCCATCTCAGCAAACAGCGGTAAAAACGTTAGTTTACTCAAAAATGTAAGATTACTTGATAACTTGACAGAAATGTGGATAAACTTTCGTTAAATGTAAGTCAAACAGACCTAAGTAAATGGTGGCAGGTGTCCGCGATACATTCATATTGATATATACGCGTAAACACGTTACTTCGTTGGAATATGTAAATCGAGTGTGCACAGACTAATTAAACATGAGATAACCTATCCATTATTTGCCTTTTTTCCTACTTTCAAGTTGATTTTTTGAGGAATTAATGAACTTATCTCGGAATGGGATTGAAGTGGGCCGGCCTTTCGTCAACCGACGGTGCCGTATCTATCTTTGTATATGTTTGGATACAAAAAGAAGAGAGCTCAAGAAAATCAACATTCTATATAATGAGTTAGTGGCCGTGTCCCAAATGGGAAACTGTTTTTATACATAGTATATTAACTTCGTATAGATGTCAATAAACTAGGACACAAAACCATAAAAATATAAAGCTAATGTCGAGCAGTTCGCAATTTGACGTGCTACTTTTTCTGTTTGCAATGCAATGCAATCAGCCCTGTATTATATACTGCCCACTGCTGAATACGGGCCGTCTCTACAACTGAGAGGGGTTAGGCCTTAGTCCACCACGCTGGCCTAGTGCAGGTTGGCAAACTTCACACACCCTCGAAATTCGTATGGAGAATTCTCAGGTATGTAGGTTTCCTCACGATGTTTTCCTGACTTTTTCTGTTTACTTCCATATATATTTTCACATATAGCGTTACAAAAAGCCCTCTTGTTGCTTCTTTGGTCTTGCGGTTTGATTCTTAGGCTAGGAAAAACTAAATTAAATCAATTCCAAAATCTATCTTAGCCTTATTTATATCCATAAGGTAGAAGCGATTTTGTAGCTCAGTTCAGAAATCAATCCCCCATTAAGCTTTAATCTTCGGGAGCTGGCTATAACTTAATCCCCTCGGAACCTGGTATAAATAAGCAATAAACCGCTGCAGGTGCTTATGGTGTCTTAGAGGCTTACGGCGCTTTGAGACCTCGATCATGGGAATCGACAAATGTTTATTCGCGTGTCTACGGCAATAATTGAATTGTACGTATGTTTTTCATATTGTATTGGTGTCGTGAGTTGTGATAATATGTCACGTTGACGCGTTATAGTTTTTTTATGAGTTGGGGAGAGTTCTATTGTTGTTTTTGGAATTGAATTCTAATCGTTTGTGATTTTTTTTCGTAATTGTAGGTAGGTTGTTATAATAGATCACGAATATGTGTGTATTGTCCTCGCCGTGACCTTTAAGGAGATAAAAGAGGCTTTGGAGGAGGTTTCAGTCTCACTTTTACCTTACGAATTATTTATTTATTTATTTATCTAAATAAATAATTCGCAAGGACTGCCTCGGTGGGGTAGTTGTATTACGGTACGACTGCAATGCTGAGGTCTTGGGTTCGATTCCCGGGTCGGGCAAAGTGATATTGGGTTTTTTAAATTCAGTATCAGCTCGGAGTCTGGAATTTGTGCCCGATATGGCGATAGGCTCGCCCCCTATCACATCATAGGACGGAATACGCACGGCGAAAAGTGGGTGCACTAGTTGCGCCTCTGCCTACCCCTTCGGGGATAAAAGGCGTGAGTGTGTGTGAGTGTGTGTATTTCTCTAAATATGAACATCAACAGTACATATATTCAACAGTCTAATACGCTTTACTTAGGCTTAATAACTAATACATGCACCAATTAAAGATGTACACAGCATTAGTAACGAATACTAGGATTACTCCCGTTAAGCCAACTCAATTTGCCTATAAATTCTTTTCCTCAGATCTACTACCAGCCCACGCTACTGGAGTGTGGTGTACTAAGGCCAAAATCCACCCAGTAGCAGAAGCAGTACCCAGCAGTAGTTCAGGATGTAATACAAGACTTGTAACTCTACTTTTTCACATTCTTAACACCATTTAATAGATCAGTTAATTTCCCATAAACTGATCAATATTTACGACGGAATCGAACCAATAAACAATCTGGTTTATTACATATGAATGTTTGTCACGTTTGATGCTTGTTGATCAAATTTTTATACTGTTTACTCCAGATGTTCACACGCGAACTACTGCTGATTTCCTGTCGTAAAGATATCTAGGGTTGTATGTAGTTTATCGATCGCTAGGATTATGCCGGCCTTATAGGATTTATCTTAGGTATGTTGTTTATTTCTACCAGGCGTGAAAGAACTTGCATCCTAGATTGGACAATGTCTCAGTAACTTTCTAGAAATTTAACACCTAAAGTATAAGGTTGAACAGCGTAGTGTAATACGCTTTAAAGTTCAGGGTATTTTATGTCCTTTTATAGCTATTCCACTGTTCAATACCAGCTTTGTACTTTATCCTTGGGCACGGGTCTCTCCTACCGGGAGAGTTTAGGCTACTCCACCACTCTGGCATAGTGTACTTAGGATTACATGACCATTTTATTCGAAATTCATAACCCAGTTTCGTCAAATTTTCACGCAATCGACAGCCCTATCTATAGTAAAAAAGTCTTGTTTGTCACACCGTTTGAAGGCACGCCTTTGAAGTACAAAGGGCGGCGCAGCGCATTAAATAGTAAAAACATTGGGTTAACGCGTCGGCGTCTTTGTATGGTAATTGGGAGGATGGTGACAGGTGGTCGGCTTGTTATAGTATACATACATACATTAAAGCTCTTATCCCCTTAGGGGTAGGCAGAGACTATTGATTGCATATCGTCGAGGATAGCGACAAAACATATTATTAATCATAAATTTAGTATCGTATCAATTTTAATTTTGCATTAACTTCGACGACATGTTGAGATATCAGTTAGTGATTTATGGTGATAAATATTTTCAAGGATTCGAGCTTTGAAATGAGTATCTTACGCCCGAATACTCAAACGCTTCTTAAATATTTGAGATGGCCTTACGGATTTAAGCATTCGTTATGCTTGAAATTGGTATACTGAAACGATGCTTATCTCCTAACCTTAAATTTAAGGCGACTCAGTTTAAGGTCCGCTTATTGATTCAAACGGTATTCACAAATTAGTAATGTAAATATGATTTTATGAAGATTTTTGGTTATCAGAAGAATGGGATGCAATCTATACTAATATTATAAACAGGAAAGATTTGATTGTTTGTCTGTTTGTTTGCATTGAATAGGCTCCGAAACTACTGAACCGATTTGAAAAATTCTTTCACCAATATAAAGCTACATTATCAGCAAGTAACATAGGCTACTTTTTATCCCGGGGAAATATAAAACGGGACTTTTATCCCGGAAAAACTCATTCACGCGACCGGAGCCGCGAGCAGAAGTCTAGTTTGTCCATAAAAACATATATTAACGAAACGGAATCTTTAGCGAAGCTGCGACAATAAAAATTTCATTAACGTTTACATTTTTCCCTTCCAATTTCAACTGTTTGATCTTCGTTATTTCACACATCTCGGTTCCTAGGCACCTGCTACGTAAGATAAAAGAGCATCGTTATCACGCGATGTGCTAATCGATTTTATCGCGTTATCTGGATGTTGACTGATCGCTTCCTGGACCAGCCTGGGAACAGGAATGGAAAGAACTTGATGCAGATTGATTCGTGACGTTTGGAATTGATTAGTTTTGTTGTGCGAAGTATTTTTCAACATTTTGAATGATGTTGCTATTTTAGCTATTTTATAATTACAGGCATTTAATGGTATGTTAATGGAATGGAAGCTAATGTCATTTTATTAATTTCTTAGATGAAAACCTGCATCAAGGTCCATTCAGCCGTGTAACTTGATGTACAGTCAGCAGCATAAATAGATAAACAAATTCAAAATTTCAAATTGCCTACATACTTTTGTGTTCATACTAATCTTGTTTTTCTCTTCACAAAAATAAAATAAAAGGTATTTACTTTACTTCAAACGAAGAAAAAAATATTTCAGTTTTACTTAATGCGTATATAGGCGATTAGAAATTTTGATTTTGTACAGATATTTATGCTGCTGACTGTACAATCAAAGTAACTGAAACACAGACAACCTTTACTGTTTTTTCCTATGTATTGATAGAGCTAAGATTAGCGTAAGAAAGTTAGATGGTATTAGTTGTATTTTTTTTTTAGAATTACTTGCATTCACTTGTCAGAATTAGCACTAAAATAATCTCCATTGACATTAAAACGTCGTCTAAACATTTATATTTCCCACTGGGACAGGAAATATAAAAACAATTTCTCAGGGAGCAATCAATATGTAGCCAAACAGTTTAGGGTTGGATTCCTTATCGGCACCATTTAGCGTGTACTCGATACACGCAGGCGACAACCGGCTTGCGATTAAAAAATGGTACAAAAAACCCCACGGCATTTTGGGCAGGTCGGAACGGGTTAATATTTGCTTTTTATGTGGTAAATGCTTGACATTTCTCCGCATTGTGAGGTAGGGAATGTTTATCTGTGTGTTACTAGTTTTACCCGTGGTCTGAAAGACCTGGCGGAGTTCGGAATTGGTTTTACGCAATGCTTCTTAGAGGGTCTATACTAGTGGAGTTTAAAACTTCCAGCTAAATAACTTTTGCCTGCTTGTGACAGTTTTCTATAACCAGGCATAACGTGCTAGAAAACCTCTCCTATATTTATTTATTTAAACTCAAAAATGACAAGTTTTTTATGAACTTCTGTATTAAATTCAGGTTCTAAAAACACTCGTGTATTAAATTCTGTTCTAAACCCACGAACGCTAGATTCGGAAATCTAGCGTTCTATTGAAGGAGAACGAAAGGTGATAAAATCATGAAATAATTATACATTCAAGATGGCGGCTATACTTTGCTTCGTTCGCTAGCAATCAATGTTATATTTGAGAAATGTATTATGTAAATACTAAACGAACATCCTTTCTAAATAATCTTTATTTTGTGTATTTATAATCGTTACTAATATGTAAATTATATTTTGAAAAAAGAAAATATTTACAATTCGATTTATAAACGTAATCATAAAGCGCGGGAACGCTGCGTCTCACCATCAAAGACAACATAGACCTATGTGATGTAATGAACTTAGAAAGAAGTTTTCATCACACGTGGCAATAAACTTGATAAGGTATATCAGAGGTTGTTCACCCTGTTTGACATAGATTACTCTGTTTGCGATGTTGAAACAATGATGCATAAGCCTTGAGCCTGGTCGAGGAACCCGACGAGGAAATGGCCTAGTACTGATAGAATCTTAGTTAAAATTTGGTAGACAATATGTTTGTAGGAAACGTTGACAGGACATTATGTCATATAATAAAAATACAAAATATATGTATGATTAAAGCATTGTGTTATATATTTCCTTATTGCTAGGCACGGGCTTATGACTGATGAAATTATTTATTTGCCACGTTGCCGTAGATTTGATAGTCGTTGATACCTATCAATCGATAATTAAATTAAAATTAAAAGGTATACGTGATTTATCCCTGCTATCGTATCACTCATAAAACCAATAGAAACTTTCGTAACCATTAATTAAATACAGTTTCTAAGATATAAGTTAATTTACTTGAAATGTAAATATGATAACTTAGTGTACGCTCTTTGTTTATGTAGGTTTGCTTAGCTGTGACTGATAAGGTGGCGCCGGGGTTCATTGCTAGTGTTTACTTGCGGATTTACTTGTCTCCTCCAGGGACATGTCCGGGGTACTTTACACTTCCTATCTGAGATGACAGGAGATGTAGTGAAGAGCGAATTAAAATTAGATTTGAATACAAAAATTTGGATACTTTATATCAAGGTCTAAACCCCTCATTAGTAGGGGAGAGTATATAATGTAGGGCTGGTATTATTATTAGATAATATAGAAACATACCGATTTAGGATTATTTTTAATTCCTAGGACCGTTAGTATCAAGTATAGTAAAGAAAAAAACCCTGAACGAGAACTTTATTAGAGATCATAAGGACCATTTGATTCATGACCGTGAAAACATAAACAAAGGCGGGCATCAAGACGCCAAAACACAAGAAACACCTGTCAGACGACTCAATCCCAAAAACAATTAACGAGTAACAGGAAGTGGTCTGTAAACAGCAGTGATTAACTCTTCACTTAACGCAGGCTGTGAAAACAACGTACTTTTTAATGCTTTACATACTGGATGAGTGAGAAATGTCTTTGAAACTTACACCGTGTGCAGAGAAAAAAAAATGAATCATAGCAAGTTATATCACAATTCACAATACATATATCAGTTTCAGAGCGATTTTATGCTGTTTTTTTTGTGCATTTGAATGTTTTTTTAGTCTTTGGGCTGATGGTTAGGAAGTAAGGACTGTGTAAAACAAATATTAGACATTTTTTACACACACACACACCCTCACGCCTTTTATCCTCGAAGGGGTAGGCAGAGGCACAACTAGTGCACCCACTTTTCACCGTGCATATTCCGTTCCATGATGTGATAAGGGGCGAGTCTATCGCCATATCGGGCACGAATTTCAGACTCCAGGCCGATACTGATTTGAAAATATCAATATCATACTGCCCGACCCGGGAATCGAACCCGAGACCTCAGCATTGTAGTCGTACCGTAATACAACTACGCCACCGAGGCAGTCATTCTTTTTACCTACACGGCATAGTGACCCCACTGCACCCGATGGTAGCGGAAAGGGGTCCAAATAACCCTTGTCAGTCGACACAATTATGCCGGCCTGTATGAACCGGATATTTACAGGCTGATCCCGGAACGCGGCACACTTACGTGGGCCACTATGGCGGGTTTTTACACCTTATGTACGGTTGTCGCTATCCGGGCGGATACAACTTATCTCACCACCAGCAGTATGGTGGCCGTGATCCTAAATATATCTGTATTTGAAACCAGCTTACCTGATCTCGCGTTTAATGTCATCATAATCCCGCTGCGTGTCAAGCCTGGCCTCGAGCCTCGCGATGTGCTGTTTCTTCTCGTCAAGCCGCTCCTCTAGCCGCTGCAGCTGCTGCGCGTGCGCCTCCTGCAGCGCTGAAAGCGACGCCTGTAGCCGTCTCACGTCTTCCACTAGTTGAGCAATCTGGAGAGAGAAACACTTGGGTTAAAGCGAATTAAAATAGCACTGGATGTTATTTAAAAAATAAATGGCTTGAAAAATTAAAAGTTGATAATATTTTTGGGAATAATAACTACGAGCTTTTGCCCGCGGCTCCACCCGCGTGAATGAGTTTTCCCGGGATAAAAGTCCCGCTTTATATTTTCCCGGGATAAAAAGTAGCCTATGTGTTAATCCAAGACATGATCTACCCGTGTGCCAAATTTCATCGAAATCCGTTAAGTAGTTTTTGCGTGAAAGAGTAACAAACATCCATACATCCAGACATCCATACATCCATACTTATAAACTTTCGCGTTTATAATATTAGTAGGATTATGATAATTTTCATACCCAAATAGACTGCTATTTATGTATGAATGTGTTATGACTTATGTGATTTCGTAACAGTGTCCGTGTGAATGAGTTTCATTATTATAGAATTTATATATACCCAAACATATTCATAAAGTTTTATTTTTAGTTCTTAATGACTCAAAAATCATATAAAACTAATATTAAATTTGCAACTGCGTAACTATTGACCGAAAATCTTTTATTCATAATCCTTATATTTATAAAACAAGGTCGCCCGCCGTCTCTGTACACTCAAAAACTTCCGAACGGATTTCGATGACATTTTGTATCGAGATAGTTTGCGACCCTGGAAAGGTTTTAGGGGGAATTTTATCCCGGAAAAACTCTTTCACGAGGGCGAAGCCGCGCAAAAAGCTAGTACGTATAAAAAACAAAAATAATAAATAATTTAAAGTCAAGCCTTGGATTAATGTTATTTCTGACACAATGAATCGTTTTGAATTAAGAATCTTTGGCAAACAAAAACTGCGTCCTAGTTTTTTTTTTTGTCCCGCAGGAAAAATCCGTCTTATGGATACTTATCTTGAGCCTGGGGAGGGGAAGAATAGTTATGTCGGACTCACCGGCGTTCCGACCCAGATGCCATCTAAATGACCTCTGGAACGGGTCCCTCAAATTATGCCGGCATACCGACTAAAACCCGCGGTGGCCCGCTTCTGCGCATGTGGGACGGTTCCGGGGGGTCGTGAATGCATCCGAATTCGCCGGACCCGTCACCGCGCTATACCGCTTCGCGGCTCGCCTCTTTGGACTCAGAGGTCCCCTTCTTTAATGGCAGCACGATGATTCCGTGCTGCCGTCAACTTGAGACTGCGCATTCCCCGCTGCGCAGCCGCAACTTCCACTAGCTCCCTTTTAGTCGCCTCTTACGACAGGCAGGGAATACCATGGTGGAATTCTTTAAATGCCCCCATACCACAGGGCGGGGGGGGCGTAGGTCAATCTTCAGCCCGGCGCCTCCTCCTTCTCGTTAGGCGGCGGGCAGGATCGGTTGGTTCCCGATCGCGATCTGCGCTTTCCTTCTGCGACATGACACGCTCGCAGAAGGATTCTACCGCACGCCATGCCCTCCGTCTACCGATCATAGCAGCTACTACGGTCGGCAGAGAGAGGTCTCTACCAATGACTGGCCTGAGAACGCTGCGCTCTTCTTCCCAGGCTGGGCAATGTCTTAATCCTACTTCAAGGTATAATAAGTAATATGTTATCCTAGTAGTAATAGTGTTTTATTTGCTAAGAGTTGAAATTTACGCTAATGTGACGCATGTTGCCGCTGAAGTTAGGGTTGCTATATATTAGATTTGTTTGGTTATATTTCGTGTTGCTTACAGATATATTTTTTAATTTTCCCTTTGTTCTATTGCTTACGATGTTTACAAAAAACATGTTTAGAAAGCTTTAGATAACACAAATATGTCATATTACGTAAATTTCATCAGAAATTCAATTTATACCGAATATTTTTCGATGCTTAATTTTTCTTCTCAGTTTAGTTATTTTTTCCCTTAATTTCAATTTGCCGTTCTTTACCATTGGCAGCCCTAGTAAAGATTGATCCAATTAAAATATGACAACCTTACTGATAACTGATAACCGCGGAGATAAGTTTAAAACTTTGTTTTCGTTCTGGTAAATATTGATTCGAGGACTGTTACTATGTTAAATGTAATAAAACGCCTAATTTTTCTGGCCGAGATTTGATATGAAAAGTATTTTTAACTTGTAATACGTAAGACTTCTTTTGCATTGAACATTATCTTCATTAAATGGCATTAAAGATACAACCTGAGTCATAACAATTTCCGTGACATCCATCTTGTGATAAACATCTTCACACACGGCTTCAGCTCCAACAATTGATACCCGAAGGTTAGCAAATAACATACTTGTACACGTCTATTATCCTCTAGAACCAATAGGCCTTATACCATATGAATAGGGTTCAAAATACGCGAGCAATGAGCATACAATCGAAGTCATCACATGTACTGATTTTACGTATAGTCGAACGGAAATGTTACCTGTAATTTGCTTGGAGTTCCATTGGTTTTGCTTTGTGTAAAAAACATGGCATTATGAGGTTTGTTAGTGTGTTTGTGGGGCGTAGTTTTTAAAACTACTCGAACCATTTTTTTTTGTACATTCGATTGAGAAGAGCGGATCGCTTGTTGGTTAATATCACACCATCCGCAACTTAAAAAAGAACTGCGTGATGTAAGATATGGTTAATGGATACCCGTTGGAGCAAACTGAGTTGGAAGAGTTCTGAGTCGAGACTCGAGATCATAAGTCGGCAAGTGTGGGGTGCCCTCCAGCTAGGTGCAGTGACAATTGTGAGGTAGCTGGCAGAAACACAGGAAAGACAGGAAAAAATGGCGAGTATTGGAGGAGGCATGTCGCCAACAGTGGACTGCTAAAGGCCGATGTTGATGATATAGATATCGACAATGACACCTAATCAAACGGATTTCCCTAATATAACACGAACGAATACATGTATTTTGACGCAATAAAACAAAAAATATATTTGTGATGTCAAATTGACAAGTAGTTTTTGTTAATATTTTTTTTATTCGTCATTATATCAAATAGTTGGTATTGTGCGGTTAGTTTATTAAATAATGTTTAATCAAGATTTTGCGTGGTTGGAATTTGTGATCAATATGATTTGTCTTTCATTGTATAATGGTGAATGATATAACATGGAAGGTGGGACGTATTTATGACCTATAACTTTGATATGAACGTATGTACCTATATGTTTTTAAGGATTGTTAATGGCATTTATTTATTTACTTAATGACACACCAACAATTAATAGACTAAAATTCTTAATTGAAATTATACAATATTAAGGACTAGTCTACTCACCAATTACAGGTGAGAAACAGCATTCGTATAGATAAAATAATAAAATTGGTAACATATTAAATTAAGGACGCTCACATAACATACATAAACATAATTAAAAATAGCATAGCTGTAGATTATAATACAAAAAAAAAACTATACATATTAAATTTGGAATTTATTACTTATTTGACAAACATGGCTGCAGCACTTGTTTTTTGAGACAAAGGACATATCCCGAAAAGAGATCAATAGAAACAGTACTCTGGAGGTCATTGTAATTACTCTGGATCCTAGTAAGTGGTAAAAACTTCCCCACATTATATTTATGTCGGCGCGTTCGGAAGGTATCCCTATTAATGCGATTGGACCTACAGTTAAGTTTAGGGATATTGAAATTAAGCTCCATCAAACGAGAAGGTTGTGAGATAGCACCACTAATGAGTTTGTGGAGGAAAGTTGCGTAGAGAAAAGATCTTCTCATTTGCAATGAATTTAATCCAAAGTGTTCGAGTCAAGTCGCATAATCAGCACGTTGGCTAATATTGATGTCTTCGTTGCATTGAATGTTGCACACATCTGAAAGTTATTTTTCCTTTTAGACACTTTCATGCCTTTATCTCCGAAGGGATATGCAGAGGCGCAACTAGTGCACCCACTTTTCGCCATGTGTATTCCGTCCCATGATGTGATAGGAGGCGAGCCTATCGCCATATCGGGCACAAATTCTAGACTCCGGGCTGGTACTGAATAGAAAAATCTAATATCACTGCCCGACCCGGGGATAGAACCCGAGACCGCAGCATTGCAGTCGTACCGTAATACAACTACGCCACTGAGGCAGTCATGTTTCATTTTAGTTCCACAAAATATATCAATACGCTTGTATCGTCATACTATGTAAGCCATTGATACCCAGTAAGAAATAACCAAATATTGTCAGACTGAAGACCTTGTGTTTGACAGGGAACATAGTGATAAATCTTTCAATCATTTTGATCCTTTTGTGACCGTAAAATGTCGCAGTATCTATTCGCAATATGTATTTTTTATCTTTGTAAAAATTTAAATTTCTTTAGTCATGTAATTCGCAGTGATATTTTATCTATAATGACTACTAAGGTTTATGGTAACTATAATTCAATTTTAATATGCACTATAGCGGTTTTCGACACAGTCGCCACTTTGTGTTAGGTTTTCTAACCCGTTTTGTTTAGGACCTGATTCCCTAGAAGGGGTTGAAGTGAAGCAGGCGACAACTCGTAAAAAGCTATGGAGATGCTTTAAAACGTTTGTTGCGTCAACCCCACATTGTTGCCTAAGAGCAGAAGAAGAAAAATTGTTGTCTATGGAACGCGACAACTTGACTCACAATACCGAGGAGTACTTTACAAAACTTTTCGTTTATCTCCACCATCGCATGGGGGAGTTCATCCCAATTACTGGCGATTTTAAACATGTAAAAACACGACGTAAAAAGTGTTAGGCCGGGACAGAACCGCGGCTAATGATTGTCTTAATTCCACTCCCTGACCGCCATTAGCAAGGTGGCGTGGGACACAGGAGGCAGCGGGAGCGAGTACATACTTAGGAACGAGAGGAACCGCGACAAATAGTATTTAGCAGGTTGACTTCTAAATAGTATGTGAAAAAGAAGTGGCAAGACTGAGGTGAATATTATGGTACATTTGTCGTCCAGGTGCAGTGAAATTTGTTGTATTAGAATAAAAAAGAAACACACGCTTTTTAAGGAAATGTACAGACGCTAAGAAAAAACACATTTCCGCTATTTGCAACATGATTTTATAGAAGACAAGCCTATCCTCATCTAATTCCAATTGGCAATTCAGGTGTGCTCTTGGAAAACAGCCGTGTCATGATAAACTTACTCTAAATATAATTTTTCAAGATCTTTGCTAAAATAAACGCTAAAACACTCCCATACGCGTTTCACAGTAAAACCCCACAAAATTCAACCCACCAAATACCCATAGTTTGCACCAAGGGCCCGACAACCCTTCAGCCCCAACAATTACCGACAATGATTACAACGGACAATTACGTCTTGACCACGGGCCGTCACAGTTTCGGCTTTTTATTACGGCAAGACCACATTTTTAGTTAAATTGCTGATTGTCAGGGGTGACTCTATTAAGAGTTCAAAAAACTAACTAGATTTAAAGTTATTGTAGTTTGGAGTTGTTATATGGAGTGTTCTGTCCTTTTGTGATTACGTGTGTAGGCTATAGTGTTGTAATATGTTTGAGGATTTAAAATAATGCAACCTTAATTTTGTTTTAGGATTAAACCAAAACAGTAGAAACACCCTCCAGCACCTTGACTTACAAAGTACCTACTCTGTGGCATTCCACTGCGCTCGTCATCCAGAGACATAAGATGTTAAGTCTTATTATGTGCAGTAGTTACACTAGCTTCAATGTCCTTCAAACCGAAACACAAAAGTGCATGCACACTGCTGCTTGGCGGTAGAAATAGACATTGCGGTGGTACCCACCCAGACGGACTCTTACATATGAGAGACCTACTACCAGTCATGTCACACTTCGTAGAAATCTATATAGACTTACCATACTATGCCCTGTATTTATACTGCCCACTGCTGAGCACAGGCCTCCTCTACAACTGATAGGGTTTGGCTCTTAGTCCACCACGCTGTTGGCAGACTTCACATACCTTCGAAATTCTTATAGAGAACTTCTCAGGTATGCAGGTTTCCTCACGATGTTTTCCTTCACCGTTAAAGCAAGCGATTATTAACAAAGAATACATACATAACTTTTTAGAAAAGTCAGAGGTGCGTGCCCTTGGGTTTTGAACCTGCGGATATTTATCTCGGCAGTCCGTTCCACTCCTAGCTAGGCTACTCTATGGTAATTACTTTAGGTGCTAGATTCATACCTACATGCCATTAACATGCATACCATAAATTACAGAGTTTTAATCGAACCAGTTGATAAGCAACCGGAGACATTACTCTGTTATTTATGGTGCACGGCGACATTTGCATTGTGCGAAGGGAACTGTAAAAGAATGCGAAAACACTGATAGTGTTCACGAAGACGCGGAGTTTGATGCATAGTGAACGAGTTTTTACCTAGATTCTATTTGTGTGCTGAATTGACTTAGCTGTTCAACAGTGAACGATTTAGGATTGGTGCAAAAGGCTTTAAGATACTTTTTGGTGCTATTTTTTTACTTGGATTTCATTGTCTTTAGGTTCGCTAATGCGTCGTGGTTTATATTTTATAATATACTCTATGGTATACGTAAATATAGTTATACGTACATTTAACTTAAAATCTCTAATACATAAAAGTATAAAAGCCATTGTCAACAGACTATCGATTGGCCAATTCAAGATTCCAAACTCAAACCACAACATAGACAACAAGGTACAAAACAAAAGATATAAAAAAACAATATATTTTGTGTCATAAAGCGAACCCGACGCTGAAACTCTGCCATTCGGTTTTATAACTGAAAACCATAGACAAGCAATAAATGAGCTTCGCAACTTATAATTGCTTCATTTTGTTGTCTACGGCACCGAACGTCTGAGCGTTTTGATTTGCGTTTGTCTATTAGTTCGGAGACATCGCTTGTCGATGGTATTAGCTGATAAGTTGAAACCGCTTTGTCGTTGTCTGGAACTTGTGATTGTAGGGTATGATTGTTTGAGTATAGATTTAAGAATGCACTATTGTTGCTTAATTTTCATACCTACTAAATGTTAGTTTTCTTAATGTTTAGCACTGGATATCTTATTATGATATTATGGAATGATGTTTTATTAAGTACCTTCTACCTGCAATTGAGGTAGTAGTATTTGAAAGTAGAACCTCATTTTGTCCCTTGTCATTAAAGTAGTTGCAAGGCGCTCAAAAAAGTATCTTTATTGCTTAAATAATAGTGTAGTAACAGTGAAATAAAGCGAGTTATTTACTCGCAATAAACATCATCGACAACAGTCACAACACTGGAATCCTAAAATCAACTGTCATCGCATCAAAAGTCCATAGACAAGTTTCCGCGGCAGTTTTTCGCGCCGCGCCGCCATATTTGCACGTGTCAAAAACAAATTGACGTCCGAATTGCAACTCAGTACTGGCGCGTTTCACACGTCATTTTATTTTTCGCTGGCAACACACGTGACGTAATGATTGATGACAGGTGACAGGCGATTGGTGACAGCTGTCAAATGAGCCGCCGCGGTTTTAATGTGAATGTTTATGAATGATACGGATTAAAATATCTTGTTAGAGATTTATCGATATTTGATTTGTTTGTATTATTTATTAAGTTTCTTTTATGAATTCGGTTGACAAGATTAGAAATACACGCAATAAATAAAGCATTGATCTTACATGAACATAATTTACATCAAGAATGGAATCCTCAAGTACAATTTTGGACTCTATCGTTCTTTTATCAATATCCTATGCCTTTATTCATCACACTACGTAATTTTTACACATTATAATGAACTTAAGTTGCACAAAGTAATCAAATACTTTAGCAATTAAATGACAAGAAGAGCAGTTCACGCACTTGAAGGTAAGCGCCACCTCTCTCATAAACAATAATAATTAAACTTCATAAACAAAATGAACTAACCTACTTTTCGAAGTCGGTTACAAATCTATCGACACAGCTCCAACCCTGCCTATTAAAATATTTTGATGGCTTCCATTTTAACCCTTTTAATTCACAATGACGTGAGGCGGTAATGTATCATTCGGTAGTGGACTTCCAGCGGTCAATCACGTAACATGGCAAAAATGGACGAACTTTAGATGGGGGAAGTGAGGGAAATTCTACTCGTCCTTTTGATCAAACATTCAGCTTGAAGATTTTCAGTCTATGTAAAGATTGTCTCTGGTTTTAGTCTTTTGTTGTAGAATTTTGATAGGACAATTTAATAGGTAATTCTACTAGGATTTTAAAACTAAATAGCTGATCAATATTGAAGAAATCAATTATAAAACCACTACCGCTTTGTATTTGTATTTTCCTAACGGAGTAAACGATAATGCCCTTAATGCTTAACCCGAGAAATACGAATAGGTATATCATTATATCGAGAGTTTCCAGTACCACGAAACCCGCACAATTGATATTAGAATAAAATACTTACAGCCTCAATCGAACATTAACCAATAAAAATAAGCAATAATGATGTATTCTGATTCGTTGTGATTGGTTTATATCCAACAAGATATATAGATACCTGTGTACTATGTACCTGCTCGCATTGGTCTCTAGTCTCACAGCCATCAAAGAAAGAGTCTCAGAACAACCTCCAATAGTTGACGCTGTTTAAATCATCTACAATAGATATAACAGGCCGATGATGATGTGTACTGACAGTCTGCCACTTGACCAGCACTCTCGTATTCTAGTCTAAATAGTCGTATCCCCCGTCCGGCGACCTGGCTCCGTGTCCGCGCAAAAAGTAGTAAAGTCTAACGCGGAAGCCCAGCGTCTTTTTGTTTGCAACTGTTGGTATTGGCCACCGACGAGCTACGTGCCTACTATGAAAAACTCGAAAAAACTCGATTCATATTTTGACTGTAATTTTTTGAAATGGTTTAATATCGAAAGGTGATCGCTAGTTTTTTAATAGGGGAAGGATAGAAGGACCAGCAGATGGATTATCTGATAATCTACAGTTAAATAGAATAATTACATTTATTATAAACCGATTATAATGTTACTGGTGTTGGATAGCATACATAATTTAATAGAATAAACTAAAAAACTTTATTTATTCGTCATGGTTCTCTAATTATCTTTCTGTATTTAGCGGAGTTTCAGTTTGGAACATCAAAACAATAATTTTTTATTTACCAGAATATGAGAAATAAATTGCAACAGCCACTTATTCCTCTACCAAATTCGGAGTAAGACCGCACGATGTTTCCCCTTTTAAAATTCGTAGGCTAATATCGTCGACGGGCAGTCGCCCGTGTTTGATCAGTTTGACAGATCGTCCACGCGAGAGCTTTACGATGGACAAAATGGCGTATTATGCTTCATACACTCGTCTTTCCACATCTTTGTGAAGGATGTATTGTCAGCACGAAATTGATTGTATTTGTTGCTTTTACTTTTGATTTTGATGAGTTTTCAATTCACCTTTCGTTTGGCTTTGATGTCTTTCTGAAGCTTCCGTTTAGTTATGTAGGTTTTATTTTTGTACATGTTTGGTTATGGATTTATTGTTTAGGCATATATCGAGCGTACTTTGAAAGAGTGGACGCAAATGTCTTCATCGCTGACTCAATTCTGAAAAATCTTTGGCAATACAAATTATCATAATTATATAATTGTTAATTTCATATGTAGCAAATTTATGTATATTATAACATCGCTATCTAGTATTTGAACAAAGACCTGGCAAAACCAGTCTAGTAAAAAACTAATTTCCACGCCACGAAAATAAACCGTCATTTAGGATTAAAAGAAAATTGGCGGAATGGTTCACGCTGTAAGGCGATAGATCATGAGGCCCGGCGTTTCGGCTAGATATCTAGCGTAGATTATTTTGACTAACTGCTGGTTGGGTGTAAAAAAAATCAACTCTGCAATTAAAAGTGCATTTTCGGCGAATTTTAAGCATGGATTGTAATTATTTTGGATTTATTATTAGTGCGGAAAACTGATGGTAGTTTGTTCTGTAAGTCAGATTAGATAGACTCAGATAACATGTCTAAATAAGCATCATGCTAACTTATATACAGTACTAGCATTTGTGCGCGGCTTCGCCCGCGTGGAAAAGTTTTCCGGGATAAAAAGTAGCCTATAGCACTCAGAAGTAATGTAGCTTCCTATTAGTGAAAGAATTTTCAAAATCGGTCCAGTAGTTCCTGAGATTAGCGCGTTCAAACAAAGAAACAAACTCTTCAGCTTTATATATTAGTATAGATAACTGTATGTTGTTGCATTGCGCTCGAGACTAATGAAACTCAGTGCCGAGTAATTATGACACATATCGTCCTTTTCAGAAACAATTATTATTGGGGCAGCTACTAACGGATGATTTACCAAGTTAAAAATGACGTCCTTCGAATATTTTAAGTTATTTTGCATATTTCTTCATTTAAATTATTTTATGCAGATTTTTCAGTGATATGGGGGTGTTTACTATATAATTACACGGCATAAATCAGTGTTATCATAATTCAACGTGGCAAGGTTGAGATTTGTTACCAACAATACAACATCTTACTAATATTATAAACCCAAAAGTTTGTAAGTATGGATGTTTGTTAATCTTTCACGCAAAAACTACTGAACGGATTTTGATGAAATTTGGCACACGGGTAGATTATGTCCTGGGTTAACACATAGGCTACATTTTATCCCGGAAAAATATAAAGCGGGAGTTTTATCCCGGGAAAACTCATTCATGCGGCCGGAGCCGCGGGCAAAAGCTCGTTATTTATATATTCATCGTTTATTTAGAGATTAAAAACTTTCAATTACTTTCCTTCAACTTTTCTTTTAATAATTAAAAGACTGACCACAGGCGAAAAAAACACCTCTTTTTATCCATTCCTTAAGGTTTTTCACAGACAATCTGCGTGATTATGGGCGGCGATCAACAATACGAACCTGCATTTAAAATCCGTATCAAACTGCCCGTGTTTTTCGATAAACCCCATTTTTAACTAGCTCCGTCGCGTCGGGCGGCGTGAATTAGCTGATCTAGCAGCACTGAGACTGCATTCAGTGTAATTATTTTAATTTATTTTCGACGGCCGCTATCGCTTCGTTGCCATCTTTTACGCCAATTTTGAGGTTTAATTCGGTTATTTTTAGGTTGTATTGTTTGGAGGTTACGGTTGAATTCGAAAATAGAAGTAAGAATTGATATAATCTTTTTGTTGATTTACAGTGTGGTTTTAAGATTGATATTTGGGTTAAGGTCTTGTGCTATGTCGATAGACCTCTCCATGTTTTATAAGATGAGAGGCTAAGGGCTTGTTTCACAAGTTTCAAGTTATTTGGCATCGTATTAAGCAGCTAATGTAGATCATTATCGTTAGATTTTAAGCATAGATAACAATGTAACTTTGGTCGGCTTATTTATGTGACGAGTTACATTTACTTAGAAATTGTGAATCAGATAGATATCATATATGACCATCCCATCTTTATATATATAATTCTTCTGTGCGTGTGTATGTTACAGAACTCCTCCTAAACGGCTGGACCGATTTTAGTGATTTTTTGTGTGTCTTCAGGTGAATTCCAGAATGGTTTAGATTTACAATTTGGTCCGGGAAAATGTATAGCGGCACTTTTATCCAGGAAAAACTCTTTCTTGCGGGCGAAGCCGGGAGAAAAAGCAAGTATAATATAAAATACCGAAGTGTTTAACAACTTCAAAATCAACTTAAGGGATCTAGAATTAAAGACACACGACTTTCCTTATCATACCTTAGTTTTTCCCCATCGGTCAGGATATCTTTAAAGCTGCGCACCCTCTGATTAACGCCACCCCTATATTTAACCCCTTCGTATGTCCCAAAAGTACATATTTTTGCATTCGTCTTGTAGTTGTGTTTGCGCTAGCTTGCATACGGGTTTGATGCGGAATTAGGGATCTGGATGTGTTATGAGCGTGGTTGTTGGTGGAGATGGAGCGTGGTTTTGATGCAACATATTTATTTGTGTATTTCGGAAAGGGCATATTATTGTGTGTAAATAATTTAAAGAATATACCACGCGATGATTGATATGATTAGTGATGTCTAAAATTCACACATTCCACTTTAAAAACCGTGAAACGCGTGAAATAGGTTTTCCGGGATAAAATTCCCGCTTTATATTTTCCCGGGATGTGGTACTCGCTGATAATGTAGCTTTATATTGGTGAAAGAATTTTTCAAATCGGTCCAGTAGTTTTTGAGATTATTTGTTACAAACATACAAAATATGAAAAATATTTCTCTTTATAATATTAGTATAGATGGACGGCGGCCATCACTTACCATCTCCAACAAAACATCAACTACCTTATACAAAAACTTTTTACTTCACTACATACAGCTCAAAAGCTCATATCCCCCCAATAATCTGAACAATTCCAGTAAGTTTGTGTCTGCACCGTATCCCCCTACTTGGCGTTATTTGCACAGCTCCTAAATGCTTTATTTCGCTTGTGTACTTACTCTAATTAGAAAGTACGGACCAACTAATGTTTTATATTGGATTTTGTCGCTTCTTTATGTAGTGTATCTTTGTGATTAATACGTGTTATTTGGAGGAGAATAAATGAGATTGTCGTTTGGTGCTGAGTATGTTCAATGTTTATTTTTTATATTGATACTAGCTTCTGCTCGCTGCTTCGCCCGCCATTTATCACAAAATGAATACACATAAACCTTCCTCTGGAATTAGACCGGGTTTTTCAATTGTAGTTAAGATAATCATCGGTGTTATTAAGCTGGACGCGCTCGCAGAGCTTCGAGTGGTCCAGGTGCTGTGAGCGCGTCCAGCTTAATAAGACCCTGACAAAAAGATAACCACAGTTGAAAAAACGGAGCCTTAGTCGCTCCATTAGTAAGAACAGTATAGAAATCCGTTCAGTATTTTTCGAGTTTATCGTGTTTAAACTGACGCTGTAGGGCACGTTGTTGTATGTGTAGTGATTGGTGAAATTTTGTCTGTGTTCATAAGTTATTTTCGGAAAATTTGGATTAATATTAGACAGCGTCGGTGGCGTAGTTGTATTACCGTACGACTGCAAGTTTGAGGTCTCGGGTTCGAACTGCGGGTCGGGCGAAGTGATATTGGATTTTTCTGGTATTCAGTATCCGCCCGGAGTCTGGAATTTGTGCCCGATATGGCGATAGGCTCGCCCCCTATCACATCATGGGACGGAATACGCACGGCGAAAAGTGGGTGCACTTAGTTGCGCCTCTGCCTACCCCTTCGGGGATAAAAAGGCGTGTGTGTGTGTTTTATATTAGACAGGCAGCCAATTGTAAAACTAAGTCAAATATATTCTGGAATATGCGTGAAGAGGTTGCATCGATTCTACATTGGCAGGAGATAAGTTGGGAGATATATAGGTTGTAGCACTCATGCCTACCCTTTAAATTGCATGGCAATACTATGCATATTAAGAATCATTATTATTGTACTTCGATTTTTCCGCCATAATACTTTGTAAAGTGTCGATTCTGGTTTAAAGTATTTTATTAATAATCACGATCGATTAGCGAACCATTAAAAAGATAAACTGCTTCAATGGAATTTGCAATATTTGTGTCATATACCAAAGATTAAATATAGATAGAACACGTACCAATGCCTACATGCTCAGTGTCTCTACGAGAAATGCTGGCTATGCAACCAACAATTAAGTTTTTGTCCAACTAGGTTGAAAGTTTCTAGAAATAATTCCTTGGAGGTAAACGTGTAATGAACCGCGCTTATTAACTTGATGCAATTATTATAATTTAACATGATTGAGACTAAAATTATGAAATGGAACGTTGAGGCAAACACTATTTTACTAGACGTTTACGTCTTAAGGAATCTCCGAGGAATTTTTATTTGGTATTTTTTTATGATACGTGATGACTCTGAGATATTAGAAGGCATTTAGTTGGTGATAAATTTTTGTATCTGACTTGTGTAATTTTGTATGCAAGTGATCATCCAAGTACCATTGATTTGTCCATTTATGCCACTTTAAACACTATTTTGTGTCTATTTGACATTGTAGTTAGTACTATACGAAAATTTGGATGACGTTGTTACTGTATCAATTATATTTTTCTATCAACCAATGGATTTGTCTCACCATTTATAAAAAGGTTGATGATTTTTATAAAAGTTATTTTTTTTTATTGCATTGCATTGATTGATGAGACGAGCATGCCGTTCGCCTGATGGTAAGCGATACGACTACCCATAAACAGAAGCAATACCATCCAGCACTTTGAGTTACAAAGTACTGTGTGGCATTCCACTGCGCTCGTCATCCGGAGACATAAGATGTTAAGTCTCATTATGTCCAGTAGTTACACTGGCTACAATGTCCTTCAAACCGAAACACAACTGTGCATACACACTGCTGCTTGGCGCTAGAAATAGACATTGCGGTGGTACCCACCCAGACGGTCTCTTACATATGAGAGACCTACCACCAGTAAAAACAATAAGTTATAAAAACAAATTGTTTAAAGAGTTTTACATAAATATGATCTCTAATTAGTGATCACATGTCGAAGATCAACGCTTATTATCTATCAATACGAAGGCAAACTATCTAATACACGGTCATTACGTGCACTCGTTGAAGTGTGTACAATGGGGACAAATTACCTCCCATTCGACCTCTAATGAGGTTTGCACAATGGAAACACTAACCTCGTGCCACGGTGTTTAGCGTCGATTGATTCCTTATATGTATAATCATCTAGAATATTCCATGTCTTATTAGTCTAATAGGTTTAAATTGAAGAAATTGCCTTGAATCCTTAGTTTCTGACAAATACTTATCAAATTTGGGAATTTCTCGATTTAAGAAATACTACTGATATGCTACGATCACAAAATGGGATAGAAATATCGTAAAATCTTAGGCGCGATAGTTGAAATAGACGCAACAGGTGTAGACAAAGTCTGACGTCCTTCAATAAGAGTGATTCATCCTTGTTTACAGGTTCGATGTAGGTAAAATAAAATCGCAAGTCGTATAAACGTAGACATGGGCTTACTATAATCATTGTTAAAAAAGTTACAGACGACCCGCGCCAGGCGGCTTCTTTGGTCTATTTTTAATGTAATTAAATACTATGAAATTTTAATGGCGTATGTGAGGGGTTTTTACGGTTTTACAAAATTGTATGACGAGACGAATTTAGCAAGGCCGTTGGCGTGTGATGGCATTTATAGAAATAAATGATTAAGCACCAATCAGTATTTTCTTTATTAATCCTTACCCTTCGATTAAAATCTATACTACCGTGCTAAGCGCAAAAGCGGTATGTCAAGGAACGCTAGCTTCGAGTTTTTTTTTAAATATTGTTTTCTTTTCATTCTTTGTGTTTTGAGGTAAAACTGACATTTAATTCTATTTGGCTATATTGTTCATCGGATGTGCGTTTCTTAAGCTATCTGATGCCATAAAAATCAAGTTTTGTTGTAAGTTGACTGCCTCGGTGGCGTAATTGTATTACGTTATGACTGCAATGCTAAGGCCTCGGGTTCGATTCCCGAGTCGGGCAACGTGATATTGGGTTTTAAATTCAGTATCAGCGTGGAGTCTGGAATTTGTGCCCGATATGGCGATAGGCTCGCCACCTATCACACCATGCATTTACTCAAAAGTCTATCTCATAGCCCTTATTATTAGAAATGCGAAAGTTTGTGAAAATTAGATGTGTTATTTTGAACGAAATTAGGCACACGGATAAACATGTCCTGGATTAGTATATAGGCTGCTTTAATCCTAGATTTTTTGCCTCTTATAATCTCATATGCCAGAAATCCACTTAGCCATTGATAATTTATTATAAATCTATACTAATAAGCTGAACAGTTTGTTTGTTTGTTTGTTTGAACGCGCTAATCTCAGGAGCTACTGGACCGAATTTGAAAATTCTTTCACTAATAGGAAGCTACATTACTCCTGAGTGCTATAGGCTACTTTTTATCCCGGAAAAACTTTTCCACGCGGGCGGAGCCGCACACAAACCTAGTGTGGCATAACTGGACATAGTCATAGCAGCATCCATAGAACCTTTACATGTCTATAGATATTCAAATACTGTGATACAAAACTGACAATGCTCTTTAGGCTCACTTTAGCGACACTTTTGTGAGTTAATCTTTATTTCTATGAGTATAAGGTTGATAATTGATGCCGTCGATATGTCGCTTAGGGTAAGGGTGCTGCAAAAATGTAGCCAAGCGTGACTTGTAGTGAATACGCAAAAGTACTGCTGTAGGGTTGACTGTTTTTGTAATTAACGTAATATGTCCTTATATTACGACTTTCTGAATTACTGGGGCATTTAAGCTATGGATGCGTATCTACATTTTATTATACCTATATATAAATACTACTGATCGTGGATAAAAACTAAATTCAATATTTTCAGTTACATCAAAATTAACAGAGATAATTTTAAACAGAAATAAACTTTGAGGCAATCGAAATTGGGAAAATAATTAGGCAATAGAAATTTATGAATTGGAAACTCACATGAATTGACTTGAATTTTATACCAGAGTATGTTCTTGCAGCTACATTCGAAATAAGCTAAGCTAAGTGAAATAGGTGTTCCTCCTTCCTTGCGACTAAAAGACGTAAAGGCAGAGTCCATTTTATAGTTTATCAAGTCATTCGACCAAAATACCGATACCATATTTCTCATATTAAATATGTCCTCACGTGACAGCCCTGTGACAGCAGTGTCCCTGATTGGGCTCTGCTCATCTTACGCCCGCATTACCCTTTCGTTTTCCTTCCGATAGCGGCCTTTGTGCCTCCCCACCCTACTTATCTGAGATCATACGCTGACAATTTTCCTTTTTTTTCAACTTCATCGATTAAGAATGTACCGCGATTAACTCCTTTGACGAAATTAGCTGGAGTTCTTTTGGTAAGAGACCGGTGGGTCAATATCCATTTGTAATTGAAGGGCAAATTTTTGTTTTGGTAGAAAATATTTGACTATTGATTTCGATCAACTTCAACAAATAACGTGGTGGAAAATATTCGAAAGTTATGGCGGTAGATTTTCACAAATAACTAAGAGAGACTAATATCTAGTTTGCCAAATTAAAAGATATAGATTATGAAATCAAAGCCAAATAAAAGACTACGAACTCTATTACTAATCGAAAAGACAACCAAGAAGGATCTCTAAACCAAACACCTAAAAACTGTTTAAATACCCACATTACTAACTTTAAACTTCAATCCAATAGAATCTAGTGAATACTTCGAAGGGGGTGAATTCGTTAACACACTTTCGTCGAACTACCCTCGTTTATACTAGCAAATACGAGGACAAACTAATAAATGTGAATGTTTAATATTCCGAATCATCTTCTCCCTAACTTCGCCCTTTCAATACTTGCTTTGGTTATATCGAATTTGTGCGGGCAGACTACGCGACTGCGCTACAAAAAGTCTGCGCGATGTCTTGCAGCGATTTTATAGAGCTGGTGGTGGATTATTGGTATGCTGCTATAGTATTTTTATTGTGAGTTTTTGATGTTATCGATGCTTTTATTAGTGATTTTAATATAGAGATATATTTGAACTCTAAAATTAGAAAAAAAATTAACCTTTAATCTAATTTTTATACATAAAGCATATTACTACACTGTAATTGTCACCTTGAGACATCAGACATTATAAATTAAGGTACCTACTCAGATGGATTCTCGCATAAAAGTAATACACACTAGTCTTTCGATTTAATCTTGTCTTCTCGACAAAAAGTCGCCTACAACCAGTCGCATGAACGCCCGTCTGCCTCCACTTATCACATTACCGCCGAAGACGTAAGGCGGAACTGCCGGCAGACGTTACGGCCGATTCCGCGAGTGATTTCCCCTGGAACCAATGTACCATATAAATACCATTATTCTGAAACAATTCGCGCTCTCGCTTTTCATATTTGAATCGTTTTGTGAAGGGCTAAGGAAATGATTCGGTCTTGTTTTGCATAAACTTCGACGTTTGAAGCTTCGTTTTAGACATGGAAGAAAATTAACAATTTGTAGCAGGTAAATGGGCAGGCTGACCTGATGGTGAATAATCATCATAGTCTATTAACTAAAGATATCGTGAAATTGCTGTCCATAGTCCTATTAAAAAAGAAATAGGGATTGCAACTTTGGGCCTCCTAATTTCACGACACGCAACAGCAAAAGCATTTTTCACGATTTAAGAAAATGGTACAACACCAGCCGAGCCGTCCAATCCAGGCTAAAACCCTTTAATTATCACATACAAGAAACCCAAGTACCCTTCATCCTTACAAGGCGGTTCAACAATCAATTTGTCGAATGTTACATTCTTATCAGCATGAGACGATTTTACGAGCGAATTCATTCCGAACCTCCCCAGCTCCCTTCTCCCAAATCCCTCTATTGTTTGTACATACGGATTAATGAGTAGCGTTTGTGTTTTTGTTCATCTAAGACAGTAAAATCTTTGAAAGTACTGCAAAGATAAGTAATAAAATACAGGAAAAAAAAACAAATGTAATTATGTTCCAGAAACCCAGCATATCAAAATAAAGCTATTCCAACTTCAATTCAAATAATCACATTTCAATAAATCGGTTTATCGTTCAATAGCCGTGAATACCAATATAAAATCGGTAATAGATTAGAATAACCGATAATGGACAACTTTATACACCATAGACAAAATAGAGGGTTAGGGTTCCGCTCATTGATCACGCCTGTATCGAATATTGATTGATATCGGCTCCGTGGGGTGAAGTTATTAACGGAACCACAATCGGCTATTGTAGACTGATTTTTTAGGGGCGCTTGTGAGGGTAGTTTTTTATAATTGGAATAATTGATTGTTTGGATTCAGTGTCAATATGCTTTGAGTTTGTTTGGCCGAGGGTCATATCAATACAAATTGTTTGATTGAATATTTTTGTTTTGACGTTGGTCTGTCAAAGTCTGTTAAAAGATAAATAAGACAACACATTTTATCGCAGCAGACAAACATTCATGTAATAAATACATGCAAATTAAATCCCCTAAACCGAACTCCTTACAACACAAGGCATAGACAATATAGATTCGAACGCCTCCATATTCGCGCTCACACTTCAATATGCGAAATTGACACCGCAATATTACAAACAGAAATAAGATTGCCTCGAGCCTCCCTGTGCGGGCGGGGGCTGGGGTGTTACTTTATTATCCAGAATGTCTTCACGATTGAAACCAATTGTTAATTGAGCTATATCTATGAAAATTGCGTTTGTTGCGTCGCCGATTCTTATCGGAATTTGTCGTTAAATTTATTACAATGGCGGGCGCGGATTGCGCGCGAAACAGCCGCCTTATTGGTATATGGAATTCATATTTCGAATTATTGGATTCGGAATTTGAAAATGTATTTTCTTTGTATTTCGAATGTGCAAAAACAATATAATCACATTAAATCAATTTAAATTATTCAATGTACGAATTAAATTAAATTTCATGCGTTGATTTTTTTGCGTATGATTAATTAATGTATTTGAGCATATTCTAATAAAAACGTAGAATAAAAAGCATCAGCTTATCATTTTATAATATTTTTTTAAAATCAACTATCGCTTATACAACAAAAAAAACGAACAAATCTTACAAATCATTTTAACCTCTATCGAAGAAAATGCAAAACTTGAAAACCGCCAAAAATTATTCGTAGAATATAAAGCATCAGCTTATCATTTTATAAAATTTATTTTAAAATAAGTATCGCTAAAGCAACAAAAAAAAATAACAAATCTTATAAATCATTTTATATATCCAGCGAAGAAAATGCAAAACCCGAAAACCGCCAAAAATAATTTCAATACATTAAAGCTAACGTATACTGCAGCAAAACAATTATACAAAACAGGAAGGCGCCCGACAATAGTTAGACAAATGAATAAATCCAAATGGAAATTTCCCTATTCGTGAACAATAGTTAGATTTTAGAGGCTGTATCTCATACAGACAGATTGATTGGGGCCTGGTTCGAGGTAAGGAGGTGAGGATGGAGCTGGCTGGAGAGAAATTATTGTTTGAATTTGGAATTATGCTTTTAAAAATGGAATGCTTTTTAATGGCTTCTATAAAAGGCTAAGTATGTATGTCATGATCTGTTTGTTTTGTATTTTTGTTAATATTCAAGCGGTGCGGTAGAGCAACCTTTTTTCTTAATTATCAAATCGCATCGGTTCAAGCTTTAGCTTACCTTTAGGTCCACCGATCCCCGTCAGTAGATCAGCATCCCGCACAATTTCGCAAAATCTCAAGTTTCCACATAAATAATATTGCGTTCGCATAAATTTCGATTCTCTCTCCATATTTTGTTACCTGCGCCGTTTGTTACGATTTTATTATGAAAATGAATGGCAGCCGAGCGGGGAGGGGGTCGGTTGTGGGGAGAAGTGGGGGGAAGGGGGCTCGTAGACGATCAAAAGGGTACCTAATTCGTACATTCGGTACACTATGGTAACTATGGAGTTTTATGGATGGAAATCTTTTATGGGATAATCAAATTTTGTAATATTAATGTTCTTAATTTGCGTCCGGAATTGATTTTCGTGTTTCATTTCAGTGCGCCGCTTGGTAGTTTGAGATTTAGTTTTGTTGTGTTTACGATATGGAATGATGTAAAGTTTGGTTTGACTTTTTGGAGAGTTTCATTGATGGTCTAGGTTCATTAAGTTGTAGTGATTTTTTGAGATCTTGATTGATTCTTCTTCTTCTTCGCTTCACTCTTGACAGAACGGTCGTGGTCACTATGATTTGTGTCCAAACGATGTTGTAGTTCGCCGCACGATATCTCTCCATCTGTCTCTGTTAGACGACAATCGGGTACATTCGTGTACAGGGCCTCCTACTGCTGATTTAATTTGGTCGGTCCACCTCATTGGTGATCTACCACGAGGTCTATTTCCTTCTACTCTGCCCTGAACGACTAGATCTTGATTGATAAAAATACATTTATGTTAAATACTCTGCGTGGAATTTTGTCTATTTGCATTCAATTCTTCTTAAACTCGGTTGGTCCGCTGACGTTTTAACTTTTGTAACATATTCTTCATTGCTGAAGTTTTCCTATCGAACTAATATAAACAATAAATAATTATAATTTAACCGAAAAACAACCGTCATTACGTTAATTGTAACCACTGTGTGACGTCAACTTATTTTTGACATGTCGCCGCGAACAATTAATTTGCGGCAGCCGCCATTTTGGCGCGTTAAAACGTTTGCCACCATTTTGTATGTTAGAATTAATTGGAATTTATATTTGTTCAAAAACGCTCACGTGTAATTATAACGGTGTACTTGTCAAAGGCAACTCCTTGTTAGGAAAGGAAAAACAACGTTTGTCGAGAGGAATTGAGTGAAAAATTCTGTTTCGTGCTTGCTTGTGTTGCGTTATAGTCGCAAGAGGGAAGTGTCACGAGTTCTTTTTTCAAAGAAATAATATTCCGGCCTGGTTTTAAATGAATATAATTTGGTCTTTGGTAAAATGCATCTTATTCATAAAGTTTTCAAATTTGGAACACACAAGTTTTGCTATTAAGTTTGCTTTACTATCTACCTTTCGAATTTTAATATCAAAGAGGCAAAGGAAACCTAAACATCCGAACACGTGCGCAGTTAATGCTGAAAGTATTAAACTAGTACATAACGTTAAGCGTTACGTGGAAACCTGTGAAAATATGTAAATTGATCCTTGGAGATGCCGGACCGACGGACTGAGTGAAATTTGAATATAAACTTTCCGCTGGCATCGTATAGGCGTCATTTATTTCGGACCGACCATAAAATATAATGATTTTTGACGTAGCTAAGGGCGGTATTAATTTTGCGGGCGGCGGTTTATGGCGGGTATATCGACAGGTATCGTCGGATGAGTTCATTATGCTCTGGGTTGGGATAAGGCTACGGATGAATATGTTATGAAGTTTTCGATAGATGTGTTTTTGAGTTTGTCACTTTATATTATAGTCAATAATGATATTATTATTATCTTCAACAGAACTCTATGTAGGTACCTGTATTAAAGCGTTGAGTACGCAACCGTGATTGGTAACATAACTTTATCTACTAATTTTCTTTACGAAGTACGACTCGTCTAGAATCTAAAGTCTAATCTCTTTCTCGTCCAAAAACAAAATGAATTACCACCGCAAAGTACCAAAACAATTTTCCGCGGATAAATATGACAAAATGAAATTTAAAATCCATTATCGGCATATCTCCAAGTCTAAATACATTCAGTATAAAAAAATAACCTCAAAACGGACGCCACTCGTCTGAATAAGAGATCGGCAATATTTACATAAAAAACAAATAATACAAGCCCGAGACGGGATGCGTGCATAAAATTAAAATCGATGAGAAATTCTACCCTACGAATTAAATATCATCGCCCTGTCGCACACACACACCCCGCACACACACAGCACAAATACACAACGCAAGATCTAGATTAAAGTTGAAGGGTCGATGTGCATCGCGATATTTTAATGGCAGCTTATTCAAATTTCGAATGGCCGTTCTTTATTTGATTTAAGAATAAAAGTTTTGTCTATGATTCGCATGTTCTACATTTAAATGTGAAAACGGAATATTTTTGTGTAAATAAATGATAAAGGATTTTATTTACTTAATAAACTTTTAGTTCTTATTCGGGTTATTATCACAATTCGTAAGTTTAACGAAAAGTTACGTATTTCTATATAAGTGGTGGAGTATTATACCTAGTAATGTCAGTAAAGAAACTGGCATATACTAAAATATATAAACAAGTGTAGGTAGGTGTCTCCCACATTACTATTCGGTAAAGGAAATGCTCTCCCGCCTGGAAAGAGTTAAATAAATATACCATAAACTAAATCACAGTGGTAGTTGAATCAAAAAAGAAACGCAACGCGAAATAATTACATTCTTCCGAACCATAAAGAATAGATACAAAAGAAAAAATCACATTTCCAATGGGGTGTAGCTTAAAATATCGGTCCGTGCTTATTTGCATACTAACTAAAATAATTTATTATTTTTTCACCCTAGGGTAAGTACGTGGGGTGAGATTTCACAATGAGTGGTGACTAGGAACCGAGTGTTATTGGCCTGATTGGGGTACGTTACTTCGTATAACATTTATTAGTATTGCCAGCTGAAGTTTTAACGCCGGTCCCAAATGCAAATTGAACATGTTTTATGGGAAAAAAATGGAACGGCTTTTATTTCGAATGATGTACTGAGTCACAAATGTTTTTGGAAGATATTATTGATTGAATTATTTTGCGATGTTACTGTGGTAGCTGAAGGACTACAATAATATAGTCAATACCAACATAAAGTTAACTGAAGACATCTGAATCAAACATATTGCACTTGAAATCGATTTTTAATGCCCGATAAATTTTAATAAGAGCTAACTTTAGACACGTAAACAAATTTAATTTCGTTAAACGATCGTCAAACGAAATTTTGAAACCGTAAACTCCTTTCAAATTTAATACAGATCAGTCTGATGCCACACAAAACGCAAGTTCTAAACAAATAACGTATTAAACTAACACGGAAATGCAATATTCCACGTCAAAATAGATGCTTAAAAGTTTTGGATCAAAGCGCTTCGGAAATCAAAGTACAGTCGGCAAAACGACGAGTAGATCGCGGTTCGGCGCATCGCATCCTTACAATGCGCCGTGTGATTGCACGGAACAAAGCCCTCGTGCAACTCCGTGCGCGCTCGTCTACGGGAAAAGTTCGCCGACTCGCGCCGAACTCTGTCACTTGTTCCACGTCATTTTTAAATTTCGAAATCGGCGTCCTGATTATTGTCTATGACGGATATTTGAAAATGGAACTTGCTTTGAATTTGAGCTCGATACAAATGCAGAAATGCAGCAATGTAACAGAATTCTTTTTAAAATGAGTTAGGGTTAATGTCCTTTAGACAGGAACTTTGCGAATAGGTTTTTTCAGTCATATAGGCGGGCTTTTCACATTTTGTACCTTGAATATAGGTTCATAAGAAAACTTTAATTTTCGAAATCCAAGTAGATTTCACATACATGCGAGTTAATTTTCTACACGAAGTCGTTTTCCACAACCATCACCACAGTAATTCGAATCCAGAAAACATCATATTTAAATAATACAATAAAAACTATTTTTTTTATGTCGACCGTTCACGAGAATGTTTCGAACGAAATTATCATTTCGTATCAAAGGGGAAATATTTTAAATATATCGTGAATGTACGTAGGTCTGTCCAGACAGACTCACACCGACACCGGCCAAGATTTATACCACGTTGTCAGGGAGCTTGAAACTCTAATACATACTTTATCACAAAAATATCGAAAGAAAGTTGATCAAAAAAAGATATGAGTAGAATATTATAATTATTATACGTGAAGACTTGTACTTGGTCATTATCATTCTTAATTCGTTACAGCTTTAAGTCAACAATAAATGATTACAAACATTGATATCGAGGTACTTATAAGAATACTAATAACAGTACCGAATAGGATATACAAAATAAGTCTATCATTCGCTGAATGCAAGTTAATAGAATGTTATTCTTAGATTAGCAGCAAGTCTAATGTCATTTAACGAGTCACAAAGTTTCTGAAGTTTCTAAAGTTGTATTTGCTAACAATTTGGACTGACTACAGTGCTTCTCAATGAAGGAATTTCCGATTTTAATAATGAAATTTCCATATAGCAGATTTTTTGGTTGGACGAGCAACATCGATAATTTAGTTTGCTACAATATAATGCTTTTCTTAACTTTTCATAGGATTCATGTCAGAATAACCATTCACAGCTCGTTTCTTAAGGAAATTTACTTCTTTCATCATCATATCCTGTCGCAAGGAAGGTGTGCGTCTCCCGGCCAGTTCATACGCGATACTGTTTAAATTCTACGATTCACTGATGCGTTATATGTTGCGTGTTTTTTTTATATTTTTCAATGTCTGGCCGCGCCTTTTGTTTTGTGGCGCGATGGTTACAACACTTTTTTAATTGTACTCTACGACAATATTACGCCTCACGTTTGGTTTTTTTATTCGAATGTGTTTTTGATTGGGATATAATGTGAATGGTATGAATAAGTTCATATTTAGTATATTTACTGTTGAAGAGTGTGCGACAGATTTTTACCTACAGCTAGATTGTGAAAAATTGCTCTCAGACTGCGAAATTACTCAGTTATTGATCCTCATTTCTAATAAATTAATTGCGCTAAGTTAATCCCTTGGTACATAATGACTTAAAAATATTTGAGACTGGCCACTAATCACGCTAAAAACAAAACAAATTTAAAATCCTGACAACACTGGCCACAAAATGCACTTAAATAAAAATAATAAAATCCTGACAAGACTAGTGATCCCGTGAAACAAACTGGCTGGAAAATCCTTCACAATGACTAATTAAAACCAAAATCAGAGTCAGTCGCTGTATCTGACTCTAAAATCGATACAACCGGAGGGGGATGCATCGAAAGACACCGGACCGAAGAAGGGGTGCTTTTTGATTGAATATCTGTTATTAAGACCCCTCACGCACACAGATATTATAAATATGCATAAGTGTTGTTAAAATTTTCCAGTGTCTCCGTGTGTGAGGGATTGCGTAAGAGATGTGAGGTTTGTATTTGGTTGGTTTGAACTAAATTTACTATTCGAATGAATTTGATAATATTTTTTTACAAATTTTGTGCTTTAGGTGACGGATTGTTGTCTTTTAGATGATTCATATTGGTGAACAATTAGTAATTTACGGACTAATATAAAGCTATGAAGAATACTACCCGATCTTCGGCAATGCGATCCTATTATAAAACATGACTACGCGTGGTTTCAGCCAAAACGATGTGCTGACTTTACCGAATTTAATTAATTATTGTATTTGTTTTTCCCTGGCACTGGATAATTAATAAGGACACACGAATGAGGCTTCCTTTCAGCTATTGTTCGGAGCTCGCGTAATTTTTTGTGCTTCAAACTTGGAAATTAATTTCGCCTATCTCGTGCAGAATGTCTTGCGTTTTGTTTTTTTTATTGAAGGAAGATTGGGAGTTTCGGGAATTTTATATTAATTGAATTGAGGAATTGTTGGGTAATTTTTATTCCAAATATTTATGGTCGGGAATAGTCAGTGGGTCACTTGATAATCTGGTCGGAGTGGTATAAACGATGAAAGAGGAGTTGCAAAGCATAATCGATCTTCAAGGAATGAGCATTAGAAAGGATCTGCTCTAGGAACCATCATTAGTATGTCAATTGCTTATTCTTCTCTCTCCCGCTCATGCAAGATGACTAGCGTCACCGCATGAACTACCCATTCGGTACCATTTTAGCACCGGTAGTAATGTCAACGTAATATTAATAAGTTCTGACTTCTGTCACTTGACGTACTGATCAAGACGAAATGACATGTGACAGTGTCGTAATGACAGCCGACGTACCGCCAACGTCTGTCAAGAGCTGGCCGCAGTTCAATATAATTCTAATTCTTTGGCAATTTGTTTCTTTTTTTAAACGTTCGTTTCCTGTTCTTGCCAGTGTTTGATAGTTTGTCATTGAGATTATTTAATTTAAATTTTATGTTGATTTCATTTATGTTTTAATAGAAAAAAATATTTGTAGTTTATGTTGTTGAAATTCTGTGTTTAAATTGATCCATTAAAAGATCTACGAACTGTAATTCGTGATTCTATAAAATCTATTGACTCTGTATTCGCATATCTAACACGTGATTTTTCCAAGAACAAACAATAATTTTCCTAATAATTCTATTGATATAAAAACATTAAAAACTAAATGACAAGACAATTTAGTCACCCACATAACAACCACAATGTTCGTAAAACAAAAAAACCCCACCTAAAAATTAGAATGAAAAAGCTAATAACCTACCTTCAGTCTAAAAATTAAGGCTCATATTACCCTGCAATACCGACCAGTATCCACACAATCTCAACACTTTTCTCCATAACTCTCGTCGATTATTAAAAATCCGACCCAATACCCGATACATACATACGTAATAACGGTCGTATAAAAAAACGACGGATACCTCAAACGTATCGGGCGAGCGGTAATCGCGCCGGCCCCTGGGGAGAATTAACCCTTTCGATACAAGTTCAACTGAGGGAACTTCTTACCCCTGGCGTAGGGGATAAGAGGCAGCGAGATGAGGGACCCGTAGTAGTTGGAAAACATTAGGCTGCTGTGTCTCTTTTTTTGGCTTGGCTTGACACGTTGCCGCGTTTCTAGATTTTTGATGGCCAAATGCTATAATACGTTTGGATTTATAATTGGTAATAATAGGTGAATATATTTTATTGTGTTATAATTACTTTTGTGGTTTGTTTCGAATATAGAAACATTGGGTTAGAATATTTATGTGTTTTAAGATGAAAACAATGATATCTCTCTAAATTTCATCTAGAAACTGTATCATTTTTTCTTCTGCTTAATGTTTTTTGGAACAGATCAGCAAAACTTACTCCTTTTATGCTTAGTAGCTAAAACTGGCTTAATTTTTTTTTAATGGTATAGAATAACGAGACGAGCATGCCGTTCCCCTGATGGTAAGCGATACCACCACCCATAAACAGTAGCAACATCATCCAACACCTTGAGTTACAAAGTACTGTGTGGCATTCCACTGCGCTCGTCATCCTGAGACACAAGATGTTAAGTCTCACTATGTCCTGTAGTTACACTGGCTACAATGTCCTTCAAACCAAAACACAACAGTGCATGCATACTGCTGCTTGGCGGTAGAAATAAACATTGCGGTGGTACCCACCCAGACGGTATCTTACATATGAGAGACCTACCACTTGTATTCACTAGATCTGACCATCGTAAGGGTTAAATTCGCGATCGCCCGTCACTCACGCCTCAATATTATCCGCAGGGCGACACGATTCGTGCTAACGCATATTCATATCAGAACGTTTTATTTTAAAAATAGAAGAGTTCTTTAGATATATTGCACAGAGAAAAACATCCGGAACGGTCTCGTGGATTTTAATTAAATTCACATGTAATTATGAAATTATTTTGAATTTCGAGTAGTTCAGTATACTATTTATATAGGATTTAGTCAGAATTATATGAAACAATTAAGAGTGAATATTCGTTTATGAAAATTAAAGAACTATGATATAGTACACTAAACCTCTTTTATCGAATTGTATACTGCCAGTAACTTTTTTTTTTCTAAATGGTGATATGAACGTCGAACAAGGTCGTTTGAGAGGGTTTTTTGGCGGGAACTTGGAAGTGTCATGAGGTGCTCTTGTTTTAATTCATTATTTTGGTGATACTTAGTGTTATATTGCATAATTATGGTGGTATATTATCCAATATAGTTCTATTAAAGAGCTCAAATGAAGTGAATTGAAATAATTGTGCTAATCAAGGGTTTTTTTTGTTGCCGCCAAAACTCCTCGATAAAGTCTTGGTAAGGTAGCCACTGCTTTACTTCGACATACTTCAAAATAGACAAATCAAACTTGACATTGGCAAAATGTGAATACAAATGCCATTTAAAAATAAAAAAAAAAAAAAAAGGTCGTTTGAGTGTCAGCATGGCTTGGAACTTTAAACATAACAAATGGCAGCCTAACTTAAATTGGCTAAATGTTCACACGATGCCATTAAAAAAAAATGGCAGTTTGCTACCCTCTTACTGGGTTATTATGTTAAGTATCAACACCTAGTAATCACACTGGCTACAATTCCAAACTAACTCAAGAGTTATTGAACATTGAGGAGAGTGCCTGGGTGTCTGTACGCAGATAATCTTATACGAGAAAACTATAATAACTTAGTTACGCAGAAAACTGGTAAATCCTGAAATTACTTCGTAAAGTTAAGCACTGTCATGTCATTTCGTATATTTAAAATATTCTTAACTTTTTACTCAACACTACATAAGATTTTATATTATACATAAATAGTAACAATATACCTACCCCCAAAAGTTAAAACTAATGCGCTCAAGCCCAGGGGGGTAGTTTTAATTCCTTATGTAACAAGTTTAATGTACAGAAGGGTGTGGACTCAGGGGACCAAATTTTGGGATGGGGGCAAAAATCATACCCTATTGAAACCCTATCGGAAGCCGCTGGGGTGTAAGAGAAGAGACCCCTGGTATTGATTTATTTGATTGGTGATTGTCGCATGTAGAAGATATAATATTAAAAAAGACAAGGTTTTGCTCGCAGCTTCGTACAGTCTTCAGTTGGTGACAATTAAAAGTAGTCAGTCCTTGAGGTTCAAGCCTGAAATGAAACTTACATATGGGAATATTTAATATGAGTTGATGAGAGTGCCAAAAAGTTCCGTTAAAATAGTTTTCTATTTTTTTTTTATACATCGAACGCCAGTGAAACACAATTTTATAAAAAAGTGGTATAAAAATGTTTTCTATGAAATATTTTTTAAATATCGAACGCCAATAAATATCAATTTTATAAAAAAACGGGTTTCTTTAGTTAACTTTTTTTCAATAATTGCTTAGTACATATAAAACATTCTCAAACATTGTTACATACATAAATCACTACACATAACAAGTCTATCGGTAAATAATAGGGGGTGGTCAGAAGCCAATCGATTGATCAGCGCTAAGGGGTGCGATATCGAAAGGGTGAATTTAAAATATTGCGAGAGGGTTGATACGTACATAGTACAGTGTCATAAGAGATGTTTAGTCTGTCATGGAGGATTTGAGTTTGTAAAACGAATTGTTTTTTGATGTTTTGACTGGATTTCTGTGGTAATTGAAGTTAGAAATGTCATTTAAGATATTCATCTGTCTTTGCTAATATTATTGTGAGGATTTTGATTACATACTTAAAAATTACAAAAATAATCTAATCACACCTAAGCCCCGATGGAATAGATGTCTTTTTAAACAGAAATCGAATTCTCGATATATTGAAATATTCTCTATCAGAATATTTATAATCAATGCATAAAACCAAAGACACCCATAATTACTATTTAAATTAAACACTGCAGTTTTATTATCAAACGGCATGCAACAGCCGATTATTTAGCGAATCCCGACTTTGATAACATTTAGGCTTTTCCAAACACAACACAGTGTTTGAAATACTAGCACAGATTACACAGTGTACTAAATAATATTTGAATAGGAACACAGTGTCTTCTAGTTGGAACACGGTTTCGGATGTTCGCGTGACTCACGCCGTACTTTGACACGGCATTGTAGTTTTCACACTCGCATTTTCGCGTTCGGAGTCTCGCTTTTCGGCATTCACAATTAATGATTGCTATCATGTTTTATACGTATAATTTTAGTACTTATTTTACTATTCGCGTGTACTTCCGTTTTCGAATTTCGAATTTGGCGAGTGCATTTTAAATGCATGTAATTAAGTTAATGATATAAATTAATATTATTGTAAATTTTATTACAACTATAATATTTATAAATCTATTAATCTGCTGTAATTAATTTAATTTTCTATTCGAAAGTATATTTACAATAAGAACGTTTCATTTAAACAAATCGTCATTCGACCTAATTAATTACAAAGGAGGTTGCATACTTTACGATTAAAAAATAACGCCAAAAATAACGGTCCTTTTTCTTTACTAATCAATCTTATAAATAATGTATGCATGCGTTATAAATATTAATGATAAACACACACGCAGAACTAACCCTTCTGCGAGCCCCTGCTATCGACTATTTTACTAATAAATGTGTATAATTAATCATTGAAATGTGGGTAGTGTTGAATTTTGCGAAATACCGTTGTGTTACAAAAGTGCCCCGTTTTTGTGAGGGTTGGATGTGTAACAAAATGGAAGTGCGGGTTCGAAGCCCGTATGTTACTGTTTTGGTTTGCAAGGTAAGTTTAAAGGAGGTAATTATTGCATGCCTGTTTTGAGTATTAAGGTTTTTCTTAATTGTCAATAATAATAATGGTTATCGTATTAAAATCTATGCTTTTATAGATATTTCAAAACGCATCTGACAAATCATCCGAATTTTTGATACCCCCCTTCATAACTCCCCACTGTTAATTTCGGCAACTCATTATAATCTAACATTGATTATCCATTACCCGGTTAGCGTTCATTAATAACGTTTAATATAACGTAGCGTTTACGCGGCGTATGTAAATGGTCTCTTTGTCGCGTGATTTATGCTATCTGATGACTTCGATACATTGAAAATACTTGAACTAATTACTTTATGTTTCTAAGTACGTTGTAACGTGTTAACAGCAATTTATAACGCTATTTACATGTGTTGCAAATAAAGTATAACTAGAATTATTTAATTAAAATCTGTAATAATAAGAACTAATAAGATGTCATAACCATAACGAAATTCTTTTCAAAGCTCCTCAGTATATCTTAATAATTGAGACTTTGTTTCTTCTCGGCCCTGCCAAAAGTACACTTGGCAATCGTAACCGGAATATCGAATCGCATCTAAGTCGTTACCAGTTTCCGAACCATAAACTGTCAATAAAAGAAAGCTTTAAGTACGCCATCTGCATATTTGGGCCGTTAAAAAATAAAAAAATAACAATTATAATACAATAGCGGAATTAATAACCCGTTCACAACTCGTTATTTCTCGAGACGTTATTGATTTTGTTTTTATTTTTGCACTGTTGCTGGCATGTTGGAAAAATAAAACTGTCAACTTTGAATTTCGAATATTGGCAACGGTAATTGAAATATTCGTTGTAATATTTGAAATGTTTTGCGTTTTATGATTTGTTATTTGAAATATTGGCTAAAGAAATTAATTTATACATCTTTTATATTGAACTTTTCAGTTTAGTAAAGGAATTATAATCAAACTAGGCCTTGATTTACAACACCATTTACCAATAACAAAGTACCAATCAATTAATTCCCAAAGTGGTATAAATTAAAAACTATCTAGAACCGAGACATTAGCCCCTGGCAACCAATAACTACTTTCAACTTATCAAACCGACTGACAGCCGATAAAAGCATTTTAAAAATGGCTCCTTTTGAGTCACGCGATTTGGTACAATCATTTGACGTTTCGAGATTACCGGCCGATTTAACCGACGGTTAGTTTAACAATTGACAAATATAGACCATTTGCGTTTGAGTGGTTCTAATGCATTGATTGTTAATCTGTAGTATTTAATTTGTTAAAAGCTGATATAAATGGCGTTTAGTTGAGTGTCCGAGCGTTGTCTTACCTGAAACAAACGAAAAAACATATTATTGTATACGTTATAGTAATGATTATTTTCGATAGTAAATACAGGCAATGCAATGCAATCAGCCCTGTATTATATACTGCCCACTGCTGAGCACGGGCCTCCTCTACTACTGAGAGGGGTTTAGGCCTTAGTCCACCACGCTGGCCTAGTGCGGGTTGGCAGACTTCACACAACCTCGAAATTCTTATAGAGAATTCTCAGGTATGTAGATTTCTTCACGATGTTTTCCTTCACCGTTAAAGTGAACGATAATTGATAAACAATACACACAGGATCAATACAGGATCATCTTCAAATTCAATTGTCGTTTTTAACCACTTACGTAAAAAGAGGTGTGTTATAAGTTTAAGGTGTTTCTGTATATCTGTGTATTTACATGTGGCATCGTAGCTCCTAAACGAATCGACCGATATTGATTCGGTTTTGTCTAAGTAGCTAGTCATCAGTATTAACACCATACAACAGATATAAATCAAAATTATGTATAACATTGTCATCACATACAAATAGACTCATACTAATAACTATCTAGTAACAGTAAAACATCGCTTTCACAATAGTACCCCTAAGCATCATTAGATACGTAGCAAAGGGCCGATTTGAATGCAAGGAATCGAACCTAACCATCCGGAAAGCGGGGACGTCTGTCGATTTGTACAGCACTTGTTACTGGAAGACGGGCGGTTTAATGGATTGGGTTTTTGGTGTTATAAGATTTTTTAGGACTTTGTTTGTGTGAAAGTGTGTTAGAAAAAGTAGATTATACGTGTTTTGTATTTAAATAAAAATGTATTAAAATGATTGAAATAATTGTAAAATCTTTTAGCCCACATATTACGGCATTAAGTTAAATTTACATAATATCAATTACTTTAAAGAATCTAAACTAAAAACCCTTTGAAGAATCTTATATGTATCGTCTTAAGTACCTGAAACTTCCTTTTTTCATATTAATTTAAACTAAATTGAATATTATTATACAATATCAATAAACAGAAACTTCCAAATATTAGTCCTATATTCAATATAAAACACGTACATATCGAAGTCGGATGCTCAGACAAAGAATAACTGTTACGAATTTGCTTGAGCAATTACAGACGCGCCGCGCCGGTGTCGGGGGCGACACAACACGCAGTTACCGTGCGTGCACACTCGCGTTAACAACGCTGCGTTTTATGTCAACTAGATTTTGCTGCACGATGGACTGACGGCTTGCAAAAGGGGGGTAGCGGATGGATACGGACTCAAGGCTGCTGACACTCACTTGAGGAGACCTACGTTTAGCAGTGGACGATTGATTGATTAAGATTTTGTTTAGAAGTGTAAGCAGATAGAAAGGTATTGCTATGTATTTTCGGTTAAAAGTTAAGTTATATCACTATAAGGCACGTAATATGTATATCTATACGAAAATATTGATATCTTACTCCTTTGTTATGTAATAGCTAAAACCATTCTCGCATAATATTATTGATAATAAAAGTAAAGATAAATAATGTATCATATATGTGAGTGGTGGACATCATAATAATGAAGTCATATTTATTACCAATCTAATAATAACTGTTATTCTTTTGACAAGATACATATAAGCAAAAAGCTGTTTTCAAACGTTATAAAAACCGCGCTATCTCCGCCAATGTGAAGACGGCCTAAGAAGGGTTGCGCGTAAGAAATTTATAAGTAGGTCCCGGCATAAGGGAATTAATTGTATTATTGTAGGAACCGCCCCGATGAGGGATCGCGGAAGAATTATCAATTAGAGAAAGAAAACGGAACGTATGCATTGTAGGGTTGTTACGTTACAAGTTATTTTAGTGGAAAAATTGTATTAGGGTTTGTATTGTCGTGTCCTTTGAGGATAGTAGGTGCAGCTTTATTTTACACAGAGTTAAAATCCTAACAAACGACGTTAAGGTGGCTACACCGGATGTAAGTATTTTATGGCATTAAATGACGAGACGAGCATGCCGTTCGTCTGATAGTAAGCGATACAACCGCCCATAAACAGTAGCAACACCATACAGCACCTTGAGTTACAAAGTACTGTGTGGCATTCCACTGCGCTCGTCATCCTGAGACATAAGATCTTACGTCTCATTATGTCCAGTAGTTACACTGGCTACAATGTCCTTCAAGTTCAAGTTTAGTGTACACATAGTGTCATCTAAGGATATAAGAAAGATCCGTGCTTGTCATAACTACGGTAGCACACTTTAATACATAGAATTCACTTCAAATAATCGAACCTCCAAACTTCAGCATAAAACAACGAAATACAATTTATAATTAAAACTTAATACAACTTTTAAATTTAAAAACACTATCCCCTTAATCACATTTGTATAAAAAACAAAAACCCTCGGCTACCGCAAATCGTAAATCAGACGTCCCTAAAGAGTGCGGGAGGTGGGGGGACGGCGGCTTCGATTTTCCGCAACATTCGTCTTAACATTAGTACAAGACTTGTATTTAATTGTGTATCGGTTGGGCCCCTATCCCTCTGCGCTTAAAAACCTAAGGGTGTTTGGGGGTGGGCTTTGGGGTTTAGTGGTAGCGAACTTGCGTGTTACTAGGTTCTAAATCAATATCTTAATTTGGTTTGAAATAAGGTTATTTAAATGTATGCAAACGATATGTTACTTCATAAAATTAAAAGCTGTTGCTCTTGGTATATGGCTATGTATGAACCAGTCACGTGTATCCAGTAAATCAACATTAACAACTCCTTTTATCTGAACTACCAAGACACTGTCAAAATGTCGAACCAAATCAATGATCTAAGTGTCGAACCGAGTTTTGGCGGGAACTTAGAAGTGTCATGAGGTGCTCTTGTTTTAATTCATTATTTTGGTGATATTTAGTGTTATATTGCATAATTATGGTGGTATATTATCCAATATAGTTCTATTAAAGAGCTCAAATGAAGTGAATTGAAATAATTGTGCTAATCAAGTGTTTTTTTTTGTTGCCGCCAAAACTCCTCGATAAAGTCTTGGTAAGGTAGCCACTGCTTTACTTCGACATACTATAGATAATAAAATAGACAAACCAAACTTGACATTGGCAAAATGTGAACACAAATGCCATTATTAAAAAAAAAAAGTGTCGAACCTTTTGGTTAAATAACTATAATACACTCGTCAAGGACATGTCCACAAACGGGCCTAAAATTCTAACCAAGACAGTTTATATATTTGGATAGAACTACTAAAAACTAGCATTTTACAATAAATCGTTTAATTTTAAAGTCCGCCGATTTTGAGATTTATGTAATTTTATTTTGCTTAAAAACTACACTTCATATGAACGTTTTTAAAATAGTTAGTTATGAATGGAGGGGTTTAAAAATATTTTTGTAATGGATCCAAGTTCCATATTTTGTCCCTTTAATATCCCTAAAGTCTGAGTCGTTTTTTTTTTTTTTTTTTTTTATAGCATAGAATGACGAAACGAGCATGCCGTTCGCCTGATGGTAAGCGATACGACCACCCATAAACAGTAGCAACACCATCCAGCAACTTGACTTACAAAGTACTGTGTGGCATTCCACTGCGCTCGTCATCCTGAGACATAAGATGTTAAGTCTCATTATGTCCAGTAGTTATACTGGCTACAATGGCCTTCAAACCGAAACACAACAGTGCATGCACTGTTGCTTGGCGGTAGAAATAGACATTGCGGTGGTACCCAAGAAGAGTCTGGTTAGATTTTGAGGCCCACCACCCATACATAAGCGGACATCTTTCATGTCGATCCTAGCTTACCGGAGGCATAGTTGGATGAAGTATAGGATACGGAGCCGATTTCCCACGGCGATCTATCATAAAAATGTGTTATTCAAGCCAATCAGTGGTAATTCCAGTACTCGCAGCCAATTCACCGTGCAGAATGGCGGTCCTTTCGTGTCGTGCCGTGGATAATGGAGTTCGATTCTGCGCCGAGCAATTTACTACTATACGTGGTTTTTTATCGGCTAGTGATCGTAGTATAGTTAGATAGGACTTAAATACTGCTTGAACTTTTTTGTTATTGTGTATGTAAAAGTATAAAAGTCGGATCCGGCAAGTAGGTTTCTATTGGTGAAATTATTTTGTAGTACACTTTACGCCGTACGTATTCCGTCCCATGATGTGATAGGGGGCGCGCCTATCGCCATATCGGGAACAAATTCCAGACTAGAGTGAAATGCGTACTAATATATGTATAAACACACAGACGAGAGGACTTTCATGTTACATTTAAATGCACAGTTAATCCTCACCAGTGTTTACATCCATCAACCTGAACCTTACGAGGCTTCCCTAATTCCCTTGTCATAAATAGTGGCATTAAATTAACGACAATGCATTACAGTGTTCCAATGGATCGGGTACGAATGTCGTTGCAATTAATCACACGAAAATCAATTGAAAATACTCGGAAACAATGTTCTTAGAGGCTACAATCCCTTGGAGTTTTGGAAAGCTTTTTGAGAGCAGCGATTCTCAATCTTATGTCGATGGAGTAAGGAGAGATAACGGTTAATGTCTTCCGAAAGGACTAGGAAATGTTTTGTTGTATCTGTACGTTATTGTTTAATTGAATTTCGATGAGTGTTGTAGTGTTATCGATAAAGTAAATTAGTTTATTCGTTTTATCGAATATCTATGCTTATTTTTATCTATTTAGATAAGCTATTGGATTGATGAAACAGCCATGTATATTTCTGTCTACAGCTTGGATATTAAGTAGAGTTATTGGACGGGAATGAGAATGATTTGTTTACTATACAACAAGCATTATGCTGTGAACCATTTTAAAGACATGGTAGTTAGTATAATTACTACTTTAGGACTTATCCATATCTATATTTTGTACTACAAATTTATTTTTGCTACTCTTTTTGGGAAGACGTTTCCCATTAGATATCGTATGAAATGCTCGTCTCATTCAATTCTCTATTTCGTAAAAGAATTCGGCCTTTTACGATTTTCAACGTCAACCATTTAAAAGAATAAAAAAGATGAAAGAAGAAGATATAGAAATTTCATAAATTAATATCGGCAAAAACTATATGATAAATTGAAATTAAACTAGTGTTAAGTTTTAGTGGTCACAGGGCGGACTGACCTCGAAGTGCTGCAAAGCCATCGAAACGTCGAAAGTGAAATAAAATGAATGCGAGAAAATCCGTAAAATTATTATATTTCAATGTCTAACAAAGCATTGTACACGATAAACGTCCAACAAAAAATCCAACAAAAACCCGTCACTTACCGTCAAATATCCAGAAATAGCCCGTTATCTAATAGAACACCACAATCACCGTATCACAGCGGATGCGAGACCAGCATCATCAAATGTCACTTCAGATATGTTGGCAATTGTTAAAAAATCACTACATTATGTCAAATAATTATCGCAAATGTTTAAATAAATCGATCGGTGTGATGCTCAAAGTTTGTGTTCGGTTTGAATATAGAATAAACATTTTTTAATTATGCGCCAGAGGTTTCGCCATTCGATATTTTAAAAAAACAATATATTTGAATATAGCCGTTATTTTTAACCGATTTCTAAAAAAGGAGGAGGTTCTCAATTCGTGTTAGTATTTTTTTTTATGTACACTGATTTCTCTGAAAATTGTTAAATAAGGTATTGTTCAGTACCCATTCGTTTTTCTTTCTTTGATTTGATCTAAGCTTGCAGCCTATAAATAGGACTATTTGCTACGGTAATACCGACATAATAACAACATAATTATTGGATGAAAGTAGTTCTGGGAAATGTGACATAACAATTAATTAATGTAGTAGCTAATAAGTTGTTGATATCTTGTTAATTTGATTTTTAATATATATGGATTATGTAATCTGAATTAAAAATATAAAATAAAAATAAATAAATAACACTTTTTTGCACAAATTAAGGATATATTTGACCCACAAATTCGAAACCGACCTAGAAGTTTTGCATAAAATTACACAAACAGACAATAAAAACACGCGTACGCAACACAGTTTCAGCACCGCTGTCGAGTGATACGGCAGAGTTCGCTAAACTAAAATTCATGAAATGAAGCTAAATTGACCTGCGCGATAACAGCGGCCGATGAACCGACTACAATTACCAATTGTTTTGTATTCGATTATCCAGAGTTACTATGCTTGTTTTACACGTGTATCGAGAGGGGTCGAAAGTCGAAACAGAACTGGGAGCCATAGTGACGTCAATACGCAAAAATGTATAACTCAGGTTTTAAAGGAGATGTCCGCTTTTTATATGGGTGCTGGGCCTCAAAATCTAACGAGGCTCAAACTTTAGAGATATTCAAGAGGAATATAGAACTAGGATCAATTTAAAAAAATTTAGGTCCCTCAATTCAAAACTAACTTTTTTAAAAACTTTCATATTAACTGTAGTTTTTAAGCAAAATAAAATTACATAAATCTCAAAATCGATCATTAAAATAAAACGATTTATTGTAAATGACTAGTTTTTAGGAGTTATATCCAAATATATATAAATTGTCTTGGTTAGAATTTTAGGCCCGTTTTTGGATATGTCCTTTTATGTTAGAGAATTAATTGTAATCGACCTATTGGTCTAGTGGCATACGATGAAGTTCAATTTGTGATTCCTTGGTAAATAAATGGGTGGGTTTAAATGTAAAAAAATATTTGCTTTGTTCAATTGGATATTTAAATGTAACATAAGATATACGGTCAAATTTGGGTGCACTTATTGCGTATTTATCCAATACTTCAAGTATAAAACATGAGCTTTCATAATGTAGAGAATTAATTTCAACCATTCCAATTGGTTACATACAAGAGATTGTATTCTAATTGCAAGTTGGTAAGATATTTTGTTGTTGTTGGGTTTACAAATTGTAAGGCAATGTAATAAGGTACAGCGCATTCAAAACACCCCATATCTATATAAAAGTGCCTATACAGGACCCTTGATTGAGCACCACAAAGACAAAGGCGTCAAAAGGAATCTTGCGCATAAATTTCACATTTAATTGTTTTTTTACGTTTTTTCCATCAACACTTCATTGTGGGCGATATCGTTAATATTAATATTTCGCGCCGAAACAAACGGATCGCTTTTACACTCCTTTGTTATTGTAATGGCCGTGCCACCACTGTTAAGTTACCTTTAATAGGTATCACGTGATCAAAAAACGCCATTTTCAATAATATTCTTTTTGAAACAACGTTCCATTCTCGAATTTTAAAATATTTCGAAGTTTAAATAAGATTTTTACAATATAAAAATTATTAATTACAAAAACAAAATCAGAAGCGTAATTCTAAGATAATAATAGTGTCGCGTGGCATAAATTCACAATAGATAAACGTAATTAAATTTTCAAAAAAAGAATCCCGTTTCGATCGACCTTAGACCTTTCCAGCCAGGTGTTCTGAATGGGACGCAAATCATTGATTTATAGTGCTGGTGACAAAAAAAACTGATCGCTCCCACTTTTGTTGAATGACAAAACCGAATGACCACGTGTCCGAGGGTCAGAGCCGGTTCAAACCGGTTCCTAACAAACCATTCAGTGGCTTTTCGTAGTGTGCTGGTTATGCTAACACACTAAACTTAACCACACTAATTTCAACCGTAACTCTATCATTTAGAGTGTAATTTCCGTTGTGTAGATAGTATCTATTTGTCAAATATCAGCCCATTCATAACAGTGGGGGATATTTGTATCGTCCAGCTGTTCTTAGTCAATCGATCTACAAGTATTGATATTATTTTAATGGCACTAGTTTTTTATTTATTTGTATGACTGTTTATCATTGTTTTATATTGGAAATTAATAGATGACAGTACTTGGTACTTGTCTAGGTAATTTAGGTCAGGAATAATTTGACTTACTATATATTACGTTAATTTTGTATGGTAGAGCTATATTGGAATCAACTTTATGAGGCGTAGAGACGGCTCTGCCGGGTTAATTCCATTATGTTATTGAAAACTATGACTTTTCTAAAGAGTTATGTGTGTATTCTTTGTGAATTATCTCTCGCTTTAACGGTGAAGGAAAAACATTGTGGAGAAACTTGTATACCTGAGAAGTTCTCTATAAGAATTTCGAGGGTATGTGAAGTCTACCAACCCGCAGTAGGCTAGCGTGGTGGACTAAGGCCTAAACCCTCTCAGTTATAGAGGAGACCCGTGCTCAGCAGTGGGCAGTATATAATACAGGGCTGGTATGGTATAGAAAACAAGTACATATTTTCTGTTGACTTCAGACCACATGTATTGCCATAGGTCCAAATGAAACTCTACTAATTAATTATCATTCCATAAAAGCCAACATCATACATTATAAGATATATTTTTGCCAAAATTAAACTGCCCAAAATACGTATTTCATAAAAGGGTATCAATATTAATGTTTCAAATGGGGGTCGAGAGGGGGTCCCATCACCCCTCCTAGGGTGGGAATACCCCCTGAATTCTTAATGAGTAAATTAACAACACCTATTGTTTAGGAGTTCTGTTTTTTTTAGTAAAATCTACGTTTAATATTTTCCCATTGTTCGCAAGACGGGGGACCTGAATGGGAAAGTTTAAATTGATTGATTTTATACATTTCATTAGAACAGAAACAATAGTTTGCATGTTCTGGACAGATTTGAATCGTTCCTATTCAGGCATAATTGTGAGGGAGGTAGTTTTAATGGATCTGTCATATTTTTATTACTAGGTGTTGCTCGCGGCTTTGCCTGCATTAAGAACTGTTCCAGTATAGTCTTATATTTTCTTTAATATAATCTTTGTACTGATTCGGGACTTGCTCTTATATGCCAAACAACCAAATTCTGCAGTTAATGCTAACATACAAACACAAAGAGGATGCACTTGTGTCTACAGTCTACCCCTTAGGAGACGAGCGTAATGCGACACATTTTTATAAATAGAGCACAAAGAGTGTCTATTTGTTAAAGGTCCATTGAGACCGTTCCGAGTACGTATAGATAAATTGGGGTTTTAATGTGTTATCAACAAGGGCCGTTGTGTGATAATATTGTATTGGAAACTGTTGATAGATTTCTCTGAATTACGTCTCGTTAGTTTAGTAGTGCAGTGCTGCCTCGGTGGCGTAGTTGTATTACGGTATAAATGCAATGCTGAGGTCTCGGGTTCGATCCCGTGGTCGGGCAAAGTGATATTGGATTTTTCTATTCTATTGAATTTGTGCCCGATATGGCGATAGGCTCGCCCCCTATTACATCATGGGACGGAATACGCACGGCGAAAAGTGCGTGCACTAGTTGCGCCTCTGCCTACCCCTTCGGGGATAAAATGGCGTGAGTGTGTGTGTGAAATACATTACACCGTTATTCCCAAAGAGGTAGGCAGAGATGCAACCAAGGCACACAATTTTCGCCATGTGTCTTCCATCCCATGATGTGATAGGGGGCGAGCCTATCGTCATATCGGGCTCAGAAAAACCCAATATCACTGTGCCCGTCCCGGGATTCGAACCCATGACTTTAGAGACTTCGTACTGCGCGCAATACAACTACGCCACCGAGGCAGTCAAAATCTACTTTAATTCAAATCTATTCAGTTTAATATTCGTTTCCAATATTCACTCGAGTAATGTGAGATCCTTACCGGGATGGGATCGAGTAGCCCCACGCTCGTGAGCTAATGGCCCCGCAGTACCAATGCGTAACGGTTATCAAATACACATCGATCAATGTCTCCAATCAATCAATCTATCTGATCAATTGGTTGAGTTAGTTTCTTATGGTGTAGAGTCACGACTGTAAAGGGGTAGGCTGAGAGGCATTTGCACCGTTCGGTATGTTATTATCTACTTGGGTTGTAAATGGTTACAGGTTCGATTCTCAGAAAATCTAATGTGTTTCAGTGCGTATATGTGCACTAAGGTATGTACGAACTATTTTGTTTTTTATTGCAGTTAAATGACGAGACGAGCATGCCGTTCGCCTGATGGTAAGCGATACGACCGCCCATAAACAGTAGCAACACCATACAGAACTTTTAAATACAAAGTACTGCGTGGTACTCCACTGCGCGCACCCTGAGACATAAGATGCTCAGTCTCATAATGCCTAGTAATTACACTGGCTACAATGTCCTTCAAACCGGAACACAACAGTGCACACTTTTGCTTGGTGGTAGAAATAGACAGTACAGTAGTACCTACCCAGACGACCCCTCGCATACCAGAGACCATCAGTAAAAAGTTACCTATCTACCTTCTGGGTTACATGCTTAAGTTTACTCATAAGAGAATAGTGGCATCTCAAATCGATTTCCGCCAATATGGCGTTCTCGTATTACTAAGTAATTACTGTATACTACAATAAATATTCAATACACGCCTTACTTTACATGTTTGCACAACCATACGATAATCAACCTTAACCCCACACAATAACGTGTGTATTACATCTCAACTATATGCAATATAGATATGTAAAATTAATAAGCGATATTAAACCATATTCCGTTGTAATAAGGTATATATTGGTGTAAGATTGTTAGTTGAATATTAGTTTGCAACTTTGTACGTGTGTATGTCACGTGACGATTATTGATAGTTGTTATCGTTTTGCTGAGATTGTTTTATCAATTATTGAAATAACGTTAATTTTAATGATATATGCGTGATTTGAATGTGGGCTTAGTAGTAATCATATTGTTAGAGTAGTGGGTTCGAATACAGAGTTTATTTTAATGAAAAATTGACATTAAATTAAAATTTTGGCAAACAAAGTGCACACTGCTTTCGTATTGAGGCATCAGATGTTAAGTCTCATAATACCACTTTCTATAATCTGTTAAATTTGCAACCTGCTTGGTGAATGGACACAACTTTAATGGTACCATCATCTGTTCTGGAAATTTCTATCTGAAGTTGTTTACTGGTGGTAGGTCTCTCATATGTAAGAGTCCGTCTGGGTGGGTACCACCGCAATGTCTATTTGTACCGCCAAGCAGCAGTGTGTATGTAGTTTTGTGTTTCGGTTTGAAGGACATTGTAGCCAGTGTAACTACCGGACATAATGAGACTTAACATCTTATGTCTCAGGATGACGAGCGCAGTGGAATGCCACACAGTACTTTGTAACTCAAGGTGCTGGATGGTTTTGCTACTGTTTATGGGTGGTCGTATCACTTACCATCAGGCGAACGGCATGCTTGTCTCGTCATTCAAAACAATAAAAAAAAGTAAATATTTTATAAATTCAATTTCTGTAGTAGGTACAATCATCATCTAATCTGCGTCATTACATTATCTAGAAATTAATTATTAAGTATATAAAATAATTGTTTTATTATACTAATAGCTTGATAAACTACCTAGTATGAAAACTAAAGTAAATAGTTTTTCCACATTACTATATTGAGGAAACACTAAAACTAATCACAGAATTGTGATATCATTTCATTAATTATATTTACATATAATAAAAGTAGATTGTGTATGCTCACGGAAAAACGACTGAACTGATTTCGATGCAGATTTAATTACGAAACTTGGCGTGTTTTTACTCAAAATACTTGAAGTAAAGTCTGAAATTGCAATGTATATTTTTTTATTTTATTTATTTAGGAAAAGAAAGGTGCAAATAAATTACCACGCGAACGAAGTCGCAGTCAAAACTAATATCAATAGATAATTAGATTCTAATTATATTTAATGATCGAAATTTTCATATTTTATTAGAATTTTACGATATATAAATAAAAGTAGGCGAGTGATAACAGATAAGTGAAGTCATAGGGCGATATTGATACGAAGTGACCAACATCTATCAACCACTAGGTGTGGCTCGCGACTTTGTTTGCATTGACCGTTGGCAGAATAAAAATGCGTCTATATACTTCTACAAAATAAAATAGTTAATCGATATTATATTGAATACACTGTACAGAGTACTCATCAAAAGTAAGACAATCATTTTAGCACGAAATAAATACTTCTCTTTTTATTTGGACCCTAATACTCCGAAAATACCGTTAAAATCAAGAATGATGTCATTCAATACAATCCGTGTTGTAATACCCAAGCTACAATCACGGTAATTTGTAATTATTATTGATGTATTACGAACTAATATCACGTCTATACATAAAACATGAAGCAATCAAACCGACTTAATAACTCGCAGATGTTTTGGCAATCGAGATACGTTGCTCAATAACGCCAGACAGCAGTACTCGCGGATTATCGTGTGTTAATCATTAAAGGGATTAAATACGGTTTAATTCGAGTGGAAATGTTTAATCGATTAATATTGCATTTTTATAGTGTTGAGTCAATCCAGACGTTCGAAATTTAAACAAAATTGTTAATTTTCTTTTTATTCTAATTGTGTCATTCAGTCGCCAGTGGGAAGTGAGTAATTCAATTTTCGAATAATAATATGTCCGCCGTAAATATATTGTTTTAAATTTGGAATTATGGTTTTTTTTGTCCCCAAAACTTCAATTCAACGTATTCTGGTACATTTTGATCACATTATTTAACATTGTGTTGATAAAATTATACATTTTAATGCCAAATAATATGACGAAACACAAATAAATTCAAATCACTTTATTTTTTATCACAAACGCTGTGATTGGTTAAAAATAGTAAATAGATAATATCACTCATAAAAACGTATATTTGAGCAGTGTCTCGGTATATAAAAGACAGATACTGATACTTTATCTAGATTGGTAATTGTTTCGACAGAAATTTGAATGTGTGGAGTCCAATGACATCATTATGTACACACATCAGTCATGTCGGTCGGTCTGTTTGTCCGTGAGTCACACATGACGCGCTCACTAGATCCTAACGATTTCAAATTAAAATATTTATACAATAGATAACAAAACGAGAGGTAAGAAATGATTAATTCGCTGAATATGTCGTTCAAGGAAATTGTTTCTCATCCTTTAAGTTCAAGTCACAAAGAAAATGTCTCCGAAAGTTATAGAATTAGATTACTTTAATTACAAAGGTGACGTGAAACGGAATGCATTTTTACACTTTATATTTTAAACAGAAACGAAAGTAATAAATCAAGAAATAAAATTCCTCACACATTTTGTTAACGAAAAATGTGAAATAAAAGACGAAAATAAATAGCGGAAATATATTTATAAATACACATTGATTTAGAAATGCGAATGACGTTCCACAGTCAATAAGGATTAACAAAAGTTCAAAAATACGTTTGATGATATAATAATTCATAGTTAGCATTAAATAAAAATCTATGAGAAACATGTTTGTAAATACCGCGCAGCAGTAGGAATGTCGTAAACCGGGTGCAGACGGAATATCACTTGCTGTTTATGCGCTCCTGGTCAGAAGGCCGGGACAGGACAGATCAAATGATTCTGAGAGAGTATTATTTTAATCCATTGGGCATTTTTTGTTTCTCATTTATTCATCGTAGTAACGTGAATTGTTCATAATAGTCTTGGAATGGAGAGCATGTATCGGCGTAGTGTTGGACATTAGAAATAACAAGGCTTACGCTTTTAATAGGTCCGTCTGGAAATCTTTGAGGGAGGCCTGTTCAGCTGTGGCCATCCTGTAATTGATTATGATAATAATGTTGAAAGTAAATAATATGAAAATAAACAATATTTGAAAGTGATTGTTTTCATTTAGTAGAGCAAGCGGTAAATTCACTTCGAAATTTCGATTTCCTCCACTTGTTCCAGATACAACAACAGTGTATTTCCTATCTCAATTACTTTCAGTCGCTTTTATTTTTCTAAATCATTCTTTCATAGCATTATTTATGTCGTCGATGATTAAAACACAAATGATCCCAATCTTCCGACTCAAGGTCGACTTAAAAACGTTGTAACGGCCCATTTATCTCGAGACTAATTTCGTGTATCTTTGCATCATATTCGACTGATGTTCGTATCCTACAGATCTATCCATTTTTCCTTCACACCACATTTATTGTGACATTTAGCGTTCAGTTTTATCTGATGTTGTTTTAAAAGATTTCGACAGGTGTGCTAGGTGTACCCGTATATTTGTTATTTCAATATATATTTTTATTTGTAATTTATAGTCAGTAAAAGACTACATCTTCGACTTTGTTATTTAAGTATAAAAAATTATACGTAATTTATCATTGAATTGGAAAGTACAGAACAATTAAAATCAACTCATAAACAGTTATGATAATTCTTAGAAAATACGTTATGATTCATCTACTAATATAGTAGGTTGTAGAACAGACTTTTTGCGATGGTCGTAAGTCCTATTCTTTTTGAGTTTTTCTCCTGATGTATTTACTCTGTTAGAATAAAATACTATAATTATCTCATGTAATACAATACCAGCCCGAAGTCTGGAATTTGTGCCCGATATGGCGATAGGCTCGCCCCCTATCACATCATGGGACGGAATATGCACGGCGAAAAGTGGGTTCACTAGTTGCGCCTCTGCCTACCCCTTCAGGGATTATACATTAAAACATCACAATCCATAAGTTTTGTCTCAATAATAGTCATTATTACACAAATATTAGCAGTAAAGCAGCGGTTAGACAAACAAAAAGCCGAAGACGTCGGCGTGTCGCATTTTTAACGTTGTACAACAAAAAGTATAACACCGCCGGCGATTGATGCGAGTTATGATTAATGCCTCGCCTTTGATGTGCGCTGCTATGAATCTATCAAGTCTGCTGGTATCGGCAGAACTCTATAAATACACCGGCACGAATCTGTCGCCGTCGCCTTCGTTTTAGTTAATTATGAGCTTATTAAAGATACATTGCCGGGTTTATTGCGGCTTCTGGTTCTTTCGGCTTTTTGTGTTTCAAATTTGAATGTTTTTTTCCCTTTTCTACGGTTTTGTGTATTGATGTTCGAAATTTGAATGGTTTTTTGTTTTTAAATTAGTTGGTTTTTGTAGATTCTTATTTTGAATGTTTTTTGTTGGCAGGGCTCAGGTGGAGTGTGAAGATTTGTGTAATTTGTATTTTGGCAGCGGTACCTAGTACTGTGGGAGTTTTTAAATCAATTCTAATTCTTTTGATTGCATCAATGTATCGTGTAAATTCTTTAATAAATATTGGTAGAGGCGTTTTGTACTTTATTGTTCAACTAGAAACTGCTTATTGTAATTTATTAACGTTATCATCATTAGGCGTATTAAAGCATCTTCGTCAGCCTCTCAGTGAAGTCCTCTCTATCACATTTCAAAGTAAATTGATCTAATGTTACATTACAAATCATCGCACAAACCATCATTATGACGTGTATTTTTCCAATCCCAACATTAAAATTAGACCAATCAGCGCCACGTACAAAGATTCAGATCTCTTTCATCATCGACACGCGTGTGTTTACATCGGTCGTTCCGAGAAATTCTGCCCCCGGTTCAATACTCGGAAATAAATATGTTAGTTTGACATCTGCTTTCATGTGTTCGCGTGTTTCGTATGCAATTACTGGTCTCTCTACATCTTGAACGCGTGGGAGAGCGCGGGTTTGCCTTTGAGTTTCTGTTGGCGCGTTCTGATTGTTTCTGCTGTCTTTGGTTTGGTTAAGGTTTTCTTGGTGTATAAAACCTTATTTTATAAATTTGAATATAGAACGTTTTTATTACACCTTTTTTTTAGCTAACTAATTAAGACTTCTGTCAAATTTAAATTCAGAATGTAATTAATAACGATACTACTTGCCTGAATTTTTAATACAAATTTAGATTTTTTTCTTGTATTAATTAAAGTATTTACTCGTAATTCGCAGTTCAACATACAAACCGACATCCGAACCTCAACATAGCGCTCTAGTATTTTTTGTGCAGTGAAATCACCATGCGTGCGAGATGATAGGGCGTTCGACGGCTGATTGCCTCTTGTGGACTTTCTCTTTGATTGAGCACTGTAATGGCCGGCTAAAGGTCGTCTTACAATGTTTTTTACATGCTCGTACTTACAACTATTTCTCAGGTTTTGAGGTCTGTATTTTGGTAAGTTGTCGCCACTAGCAACTTTTGGTCGATTGGAGAATTTTAATATAATTTTAGTTTTTCATGAAGATTAATTATAATGGTATTTGGGTTAATATAGATTGTTTCTTATGTGATTTGAGGGTGTTGCTTAAAATAGTAGTTATAGCTATGTGTTCTTGCTGGGAGTGAGTTTGCCAAGGACCAAAAAAAATTCTCGCTCATTCAAAAATACGCGGTATCAATACTTTCAATAACTTAACTTTACTTGATAAATAAATCTAGACAGTTATTGTGAACTAACAGAACAGACACAAGTGGGTCGCATTAGCAGCGCGGAGACAAACGAGCCGCTCGTTCATTACGGACGGATTCCACGAATCCACGTGGGCCATCGATAAACGTCAATAATCTCTAAATTGGTCCATAACCCATCCGAAACACCATTTGTCAGCCAACGGAACACGCGCCCGTATCGACTTAATAAGAGTAACGCGCCGCTCCGAAAATAACAAAATTAAAATAAATCGAACGACACACAGTCGTCATAAACTAATTTCGAATGTTTTCCTTTTGGTATTAACTGAAATAGCATCGTCATTCTTTCATGTTGCGCGCGCGAGTGACATTAAAACGAGATTTACAGCGCCATCTCTGAACGAGATGAAAGTACTAACCAAAAAAAGATTTTTATGATTTATGTTTCGTGTTTAATAATATTCAACATATTACGGCCGTGTGTTTACCAGGTGTATAACAATTAAACTATTTATAAACCTTTCATAATTGTATGAACTCTTTTGAAATTACAGAAGAACAATACAATTCTTTTATTACTAATAAAACTGATATAATAGTTCAGATGTATTCTGTGTTGCGTTACTTTGCCCGCTGACATTTTTAATGTTCATGTAACAGCTTTTGAACTTTTGTTTTGTAATGTTTCACGACCCTTTTGTATAGACGCGAGAGAATTGATGGTACCCGATACATTTTGTACAAAACTTTACTTCTGACAATGAAAACCCTGTTATACGGCCTTCGAAGAGTCGTTCCTGAGTCATCCAATAAAGCACGTGGGTGTAATTAAATTTATTATTTGGTATTTTTATTTAAAAAAATAAATGCAGTGTAATGCATAGTTTTCTTACTGGTGATTACGGGTAAAATGACCATAGATAATGCAATGCTTGGGGCATGTTTACCTAAACTTAAATCAACAAAAAAAATACATTATATTTATGCTACTTCTGAGAATTTTAAAAGTTTTAGGTACCATTCGACTCAACATAATCAAATAAGTTAACTGCGAACCAATTTGAAAAAGGATCCAGATCGTCCATCAAACAACTAAAATTTCTTTTTGATCAAATCAAAAACTTATTTCGTCGAGAAATCGGCAAACTTGGAGAAGTGTTCAGAATGTCATCAGGCTGGAATAACACTGGCAGCCCTTTGGCTAACTTAATTAAAATCGAAAGAAAAAGGGAAACACGTTGGCTAACTTTTGATTTTCAGTAGGGTTGGCGCTGATGAATTTGTTAAATATTTTTTGTATTTTTTTATGTTCTATTGTCTATCTTGTTCTCCTGGTTTTGTCTTATAAGTTTTTTCCAGGATCAAGCATTTCACCGTAAACTTTTTTGGGTTAAAACGTGGTCTAAGAGTTAATTCAGGACTTCTATCATAAACTTAACTACCCCTTGTACCTAACAATTAATATACTAGTCTGTAATTCGTGAGCAAAGAGACACAATATACATCCAATTTATCATTAAATTAAAGCCTTTGTACGTATTGCATTACATTTGATGTTAGTGTTACTGGTTGTGTTTGTTGCATTTACCAACAGGGGATCAGCTTGTTTATTTTATTACTCAATTGAAACAAAGGTATTGGCTTTAAATATCTATAAAATGAATACTGTTTTTAATTCTAATGAAATATGAATTCGTGCCAGCCCTACCACTCAATCGGTTGATAACTTTCGACCACTGTTTGATTGAGAAAAATTGTTAGATTCTATGGAAATTGGTCAAACAATCGAATACCGGCCTTTGTCACGTTTTCCTGGGGTTTCCGTGTTTTCAACCCTTTGTCCCTTTACCAACGGGACACGGTATGGCTTTCTTGTGTGGCAAAGTTTTTTTTATTTTTTTTACACTTCATTGTATTCGGACAAAGAGATTTTGTTTCGTAAATATTGAAGAAACTGTTTGTTTACTCCTAGTGGGCAGTAGAAGGCTCCATGACCTACTAACATTAGGAGGTTTGTTCTTACAGCTATAGGTAATCCTTTACCCAGCAGGACATGGGCTAGTAAAAAATCATTGAATACATTTAATGCTTAAAAAGCTTTTTATAAAACCCAAAAAATTAATCAGACATCACCACACCTGAAAACTCAAAATCGAAAAAAAAACATTCGCAAAAAAGCACACATGATTAAAGCGTTATCTTTCAGCGAGATCCGGCTGAAGGAAGGTGAAAAGCTCACAATGAGCTTTGCAAAGCTCTCATCGCTTTAAATTTGGAGATTCAATACATTAGCGATTCAATGAGGATGCATTTCTGCACGCGCAGTTGTTTTAAAACCTGAAAAAATGCCTTTATGTTAACGAATGGGATTCGGACTAAAGATACTTTTTGTAAGCTTGTAAAGAGATTCCGATGGTAATGAGATTAGTATATTTTCATGTACTTTGTAATTAGATATTTTGTTCTTATTTATTTACATAATAGCAACAGTTTATGAAAAGGATATTCTTTAGAAAATGATAGAAATACATAAATGATTTCAGTTGGAAATGGCGCCGTTTAAAAGATACCAATGTTGAAAATATCAACGTAAAGTAACAGTTATTTGAAAATATCTTTCAAGTAATTACTGAGATTATTCTAGTCTCTAAAATACCGCCTAAAACTAGAACTTCAACCTATTCTAGCATCATGTAAACTCTTAACACTAAATCATTACCCCCCTCAATCGGATAAATTTTAAATCATTCCATTCTAAATTCAAATAAATCTAACCAGACTATCATCCAATCACTTAAGGTCTTTGACCACACCAAATGGTATTTTAACTGGTGTTAGTCCGTAGGCGGTTATGACAGGGTCTGACTCGTGCGCGACATTACCGCCAATTAGTGTTGCGCCCGTCGGTTACGATTAATTGAATGTATCGATAAATATTGATCGATTGGAGGGCGTCGGTGCCCGCTTCGTTTGACGATAGCTGAGTCATGAGTCGGGGTTTGTATTGAATGTTGACTCAATATTGGTTTATTGATTGTATTTGGGTTTCAGTATTTTCTGGTCATTTAAACACAATTTTTTTGTAAGAGCATAGAAGAAAGTTGTAGGTGACTGCCGTTTGTAATCTACAATATCTTTAAAACGAAACTAGACAATTTTCTTGAAATTATCTTAGCAATAACGGTCTGGAAATACTCTCTTATTTCATCAAAATAATAAATTATTCTTGATTTGCTATCTCAAGATAGGCTGGCCTGAATCTGACAATAGTCCAGTGAAGCGATGTCTCTTAGATATTGCAGTTTTTACCTTTATGCCAGTCACGCCGTACTAGAATAAAAAAACGGAACGGAATGCACTCAAGCCAAAAAACGTACTCAAATTTTTGGCAATTAAAACACCCGACTAAATCACTCAAACGTTAAAGCGAGAAATTTCTTATTTTAACCCAATTGCTCAACACAGCATTTCAATTAGCGAATGTCTCGTACAAGACAATTCAATTTAAAAGTCGTTTTCGACATCGACATGTCGACTCTGCAACACTAACCTGTCATTTAGGTTTCAAACTAAGATTTCTGACCTAGATTGTACTAGTTAGTAAAATAGTATTTATGTTTTTAGTGTCATATTTTGAATTCCTCTCTCGTTTCTCAAATCTATTTCTTTGACTTTGGTTTACAGTAGTACATTGAATTGTTGTGGCAAGTCTAGGATACCTTTTGTATTTCATTTTGAAAAATATTTTTCCTTTTAATCATATGACGAAATTAACTCTACAAACTTAGATGTACTAGTCAGATAAATATAGACAGGGAGTTTCTATTAAATCTTCTGAACTTATATTTTTTAATCTTCATAATATCCTCGACAAAGAAATAGAATCGCAATTAGCGATTCTTCTCTATTATTAGGCATTCATTCTTTCTTCACAACAATGGCCTAAGTTATTTCAATGCTCTTCATTAATCCAAGACAAAGAATTTGAATTGTCGTAGGTTCGACTTCCGGTTGAAGTCTAGCCGGTGCTATAATGGGTTCTAAAATGCAGTAGCTCCATCTATAGTGGGTTCCTTAATATACCGCCACGCAATCTATGAGTCATTATGGACCGAAAATTCATATTTGTTACTGATATATGACTTGTATCTTTAAGTCTGCACTGCGTTTTTGTTTCTATTTTGAATTTATTTAAGACTAGCTTTTGCCCGCGGCTCCGCACGCGTGAATGAGTTTTCCGAGGACAAAAGTCCCGCTTTATATTTTCCTGGGATAAAAAGTAGCTTATGTGTTAATCCAGGACATGATCTACCCGTGTGCCAAATTTCATCGAAATCCGTTCAGTAGTTTTTGCGTGAAAGAGTAACAAACATCCATACTAAAAACTTTCGCGTTTATAATATTAGTAGGATTATAAAATTAGTTCAAATCACAATTACATTTCTGGAATAATTTTCATTAATAAAGCAATGACATGAGTAATTGATTACAATTACCCTACAATGCCAAAGATTTTGTGTTTTTTTTTTTATGGCATTGAATGACGAGACGAGCATGCCGTTCGCCTGATGGTAAGCGATACGACCACCCAGCACCTTGAGTTACAAAGTACTGTGTGGCACTCCACTGCGCTCGTCATCCTGAGACACAAGATGTTATCTAAGTCTCATTATGTCCAGTGGTTACACTGGCTACAATGTCCTTCAAACCGAAACACAACAGTGCATGCGCACTGCTGCTCGGCAGTAGAAATAGACATTGCGGTGGTACCCACCCAGACGGCGTCTTACATATGAGAGACCTAACATAAACTCCCTCTGATGGCGTGGAAATCAGATAGCCGGTGGTAAGAACGTGGCCGAATTGTTACCGCAACATGCAGGAAATAGTGTGTTCTACTTGCACATTGGATAAAGATACACACACACACACTCACGCCCTTTATCCCCGAAGGGGTAGGCAGAGGCGCAACTAGTGCATGCACTTTTTGCCGTGCGTATTCCGTCCTATGATGTGATAGGCGGCGAGCCTATCGCCATGTCCGGCATAAATTCCAAACTCCGGGCTGATACTGAATAGAAAAACCCAATCCCACTTTTCCCGACGCGGGGATCGAACCCGAGAACTCAGCTTTGCAGTCACACCTTAATACAATACGCTACCGAGACAGTGGATAACGATATATTATGCATGAAAGCTTTTAAGGTAACAAGGAGTCTTCAAATCAAGGTCTGGCAATACCACAATGGATGTATTGGTAGAAACAAACTCCTCGGTCTTTAAATGAAGTCTGGAAAACCACGATAATTCTTAAACGTTTCCATTAAAGAATCACCAATCTACTGTCCAGTCAATAAGAGTAGGTGAGTTATATAATTGGTGGGTCTCGGTGGCTCATAAACCGTGATATTTATACGCAGCAAGGATTACCGTACGTTCGGTGCCGATCAATCATTTCATTGAACGTATCCTGTTTCCCTTCGTTAGAGAGGGGATTTGTCGATGATATGTATCGATAAACTGTTGCGATTCTTATTGGTACTATTGTATATTTGTACGACACAAGTTGCGCGCCAAATCACTTATCGTTCAGATATAGTACGTAGACTGAAACTGTAGTATAACTATATTCCTTTCGTTGGGAACACACTATTCCCTTTTAGAAAGCATGGCGAAACGATCATGGTCTTTTATTAAATTTATCCAAATATAACGTGACTAACGTAAGATGTCTACATTAGCTTCCAGACCTTTATCTTCTTCATACTATGTTACAATTCCCACCTATTTCACGCACACCGTCCTTGCCAACCATCGACACAGCGTCCCCACTAGATCCTTGTCAAATCCAATTCAGCCTGCCCCCGCGCATGTAATTGATTTATTGATCGTCCGTTACGTTCGATACGGCGCATCCTCTGAGTGCAGTTAACCGCTGACCTCGCTTCTGTCTTGAAGGTTGACCAGCTAACGCTCCCATTGAGACTAATGATTTAGATGCTTTGGATGACTAGGTTTTTCCTATGTATATCTGCCCAGTAGGGATTGTTTATCTGGCGTCAAGCATTTGTGTTTAGAGGGCATTGTATCATGAGTTAATGTGTATTATGTTTTAAAGATGACGAACGTTGTAAAGTACTTTGTTTTTACAGTGCAAATACAATGTGTAAACTGATTGATGATCATTACTGATTTGCACGACTTAAATGTATATCAGAAGTTAGTATAACCTCATTAAACTCACCTCCTTCTCCTTAGCAACGAGTTCGTTTTCCAGGTTACCACCCTGCACCACCGGACTACTTCTGCAGGAGTTACTGTTACTTCTGCCAGTCGCAGCCATTTCCATCTTCTGCTCTACTTCTTCATCAATGCCTGGCGAATGTCTCTTCTCTTCTTTTATCTCTGGACTGTAGGTGTCTATCCTAGTTTCTGTAGCTTGGTCCCTCGTGGGTTCTATGTGCGAGCCATTGGTTTTTGATGGCACGGTGGCCTGAAGCGGTGTTGGACTGGTGGTTGCCAGTTGTTCTTTTAGTGTTGTCACTTCTTTTTCGGCCAGTGTGGCTCTCTGAAACAAGAGGAAGCAAAATCTGAATAATGAATTACACGTAATTTTATAAAAAGGGTTCTTTGGTAAATGCTTTCGTGAAATAATAATTGTAATTATTACCGAAATCAAAGTAAAATTACATTCACTTCGTAGTCATTAAAACACGAAGTAAAAATGTTATTAAGAGAGATTATTCATTAACGCTGCATATATCGCAGCAAGTTCCATCAAAATATATTTCTGTTACATAAATAGAATCTAAAAACACAATTTTATCGGCGTCCATCAGATGCGCGCAGAAATTTTACTAATGATTCATTAGTCGAAAGAAAGTTAAAAAAACGCTCATAAAAAGCGGGAGCGCGCACGCGTGTCGCGCACGCCCGTGTGCACAGATAGCCATCGTCTACAATGTTATGATATGGGCTGCGTGGATCGATTTACGTAAGTTGCAGACGGGCTCATACGCTCGTCTGTTTTGATTATAATTTGTAAAGACATTCAAATACGTGTGATGCGATATTGTTATTGGTCTAATTTGTTTAATGTGAAGTTTTTTTTGTGTTAAATTACCTATTTTAAAGTATGTACAAGATTCTATAGTAGTAAATTACATATTTTGATTTGTTGCTAGTATGATCACAGGTCGTGATACTTTTAGTATTAACTTGGAGTACAGATTACTGCATCTTGTCTCCAAAATTTATTAACATATAAAGCTTATAGTTTGTTTACTCACAATGTTAATGAGACCTCAGTGTCTTCTAACTTATAAGTAACAACCTAACCAGACGATAGTTTAATCGTGGGCGTTTTATTTCCCGCTCGTCTGTACCCGTGGACTCACGCATCAGCGTACGCAATTTTAAATAACAAGTTTCTCGATGAAATCAGCGATATTTTGGATTAAGTGTACACAGTTTTAAAACTAACTAATTACTCTATTGTGCCATTAATTTTGGAAAGTTTTTAACCGCTTGTCTATGAATAATGTACGTGTAATTTTAATTTGCAATGGTAATGTTTTACAACCGTAATATTAATTATTTTCCTTATTTTCTCATATTTTATATTACTTCTGCTTGTAATATTTCAAATGTGTTAGTGCTTACCTTCAAGTTTCAAGAAGTTCCGGAAAATTTGATATGTCTCATACAAAGTTTTACCCCTATCATGAAAATCGAACATAGATTAAAACCTAAGACATTAATTGATAAGCATCATACTGCCAAGATACTACTGGGATGGTTGGCGCTCACTTGTGGAGGCCTACTAATTGAACGGCGAAAGGCTTATTGATTGATTCTGCTAAGCATTCTTCTTAGTCGTGCACTGTTGAGAGCGGTCGTGGTCATGTTTGGGCCGATTGATGAACTGCCGTTTTCACGATGCGTCGCCATATGTCTCGATATTTGGCGGAGTGGAAGCATTTGTTTTATAGAGGAGTACGCCATGGTTTTAATAAGGTCTGTCCAACGTTTAGGAGCGCGTCCACGAGCTCTTTTGTCGTCTACCTTTCCTTGAACCACCAATCGTTCCATGGAGTCCTCGTTTCGGCTTATGTGTCCGAAGAACTTGAGGATTCATAATTGCACAATCTGCTCAATACTGCTAAGTATACTGGGTATAAAGTCCAAATCGAAACACAACTGCTAGTACACTGGTTGAATAGACAACTTACGCACACTTTCGCATACGAGACACCCAGTACATTTAGATCTTAAAAGAATTTCATCATCACCTTCAATCTTTGGAAGTCCACTGCTGAACACAGACTTAGAAATCCATAGTGAAGTAATATTAACTTCCTTATTGGCAAATATCGATCGTTTCGTGAAGGATTCGAGTCTATTGTGTTCTAATCGAGTTTGCGTCACCATTGGCGTTCTTTGTTCCAGTTTGTTCTATTGATTTGGACCTATCAATTCTCGCTCCGTTTGCCTTTTGTTTTCGTTTAAATATTTGTCAATCACGTTTTGTAAACTTATTAGATGGTAGAGTTTGGAGTTTCTCACGGGGTTTAAATCAGTTTTGATTTCCTGGGATATTTCATCGTGTTATATTTATGATTTTCATTTTAGCTGTTTAAATATCACCATCGTAGTAGATTTGTGCAGTATACAGCTGTAACAGTACCTTACCACATATAGCATGTTGAAATATTGTTTGGTGGAAAATAAATGCCAATTTCAATTACCAGTTTTTCTAGCTATTTTCGTTTCTATAGTATTGTATTTATATTCAAGGTCTCAATTCTGATTCAAAATGGATCTCTGGGAATGTTGCCCACAACTGGATTATCATTAACAATTCGCCCAATCATCATAATTGTGTGAAATCATAAAAAGCGCGTTTCAAATATTTCTCATACACAATTATTCTTTCACACAATTTAAATTGTTTGTATTAAAGTTATTTTCTTACGTAAAACGTTTTAATGAGTTTTGACTTTCTACTTTCTAATTGTAAATATTGTTACAATAGCTTTGGGTTAGAAAAATATTGTGTTTCCTGATGTCAAACTATTTTGTGTAATTGCAATTCGGTCTGTGCCAAAGGTATGTTATTTCTGCTGTTAATCTGTTTCAATTTGAAGTACATTGACAATAGTTTTTGTAAATCGAATTGTATTGAGTTGCTCAATACGCTGATTAATGTCTCCTTCAATAACAATACAGAAGTTATCTCGGTAAGTTAATGCACTAATTACATCTCTGCTTACCTCCTCGAATGGCGTGAACTTATATTTATTAATGGAAACATGTACGTCACGTCCCCTTTCCATATAAAAAGGTTCCGCTTGGTTATCTTTTTTTTTTTAATTTTAGCCACCGGATGATCTTTGTTACCTCCTTTATCTTTACATCATGTGTATCATAATAATTGGACGTTGAGTTAATTCTAATTATAAAAACCAGTTCAACCTGGTCTGCAATTGTACCACGAGCGTGTGGTACATAGAACACATTAAATTGGCCAGTTATTTGGTGTTACGGTTAATAATAACTGTTTTAGTTATGGTACCGAATGTTTCGTATGAATTTGTCTGTTTTTATTCTTGGGAATTAGTTTGAATAGATCATTAAGAATTTAACAATGATTATGTCGTGACCAGAAGAGTATGTTTTTAATATTATTTTCTAGAACAGTTTCCGAGGTTCGATGTATCATTTATGTTTTTGTGACTGGGAAAAACAAAAAACGTACAGGTGTAAGTTACATTACTGTGAATATTCAAATACCTTGGTGGCGTAGTTGTATTACGGTACGGCTGCAATGTCGAGGCCTCGGGTTCGATCCCCGGCTCGGGCAAAGTGATATTGGGTTTTTCTACTCTGTATCAGCCTGGAGTCTTTTATTTGTGCCGGATATGGCGATAAGCTCGCTCCCTATCACATCATGGGACGGAATATGCATGGCGAAAAGTGGGTGCACTAGTTGTGCCTGCCTACCCCTTCGGGTATAAAAGGTGTGAGTGTATATGTATGAATATCCAAATATGACCTAGAAAGCAATACATATCGTAGTTAATCCGCTTCTTTAATTGATAGCACTGCGTTTTTTGGTAAATACAAATCCGATTAAAATGTTTAAGAGAGATTTTCTCCATGAATGTCATTTCCTATCCAATACAACATAATTCTTATACGTAACTCAACCCTGCGTCCGGCGCTTGGAAGAAAAATTAACTCGCACTCGCAAGGGTCCCTCTGACCCCACACCGGCGGTCTCTAATTAATGGAAAAGGATTAAATTCGTGAATTGAAATAAAATAAATATGATAAAGGGTCTTGGGCACGTGGAGCTTTGGGCGGTTTTTTTTGTTTTCGCTCCAGCGTTGGCTTAGCTGTCAATACCACGGTCTAATTGTTTGTTTTATGTATTTATAGTTCAGAAAGGTTTTGTTTTTGGTGAGCTGTGTAAAATATAAGATTTTTTTCAGCCAGTCATAATCACGATCATATTAAATGACTCTATATTATCGATTAATTTCATTACGAAGAAAAAATATTTTTTTTTCAACCTGTCTAGGTATTACTTTTTTGTTTTAATTTTTTTTCTCAAATTAACAGGCTTACGATTATATACTTACCTTCCCCTTTAGAACCGTGCTTCGTCTATAATAAACAAAGCCACAACTAAGCCTATTGGGACATTATTAATACTCTTTTAAAACGAAGACAAAATTAAAAGCATTAACAGAAAATCGGTTTTCAGCTTACGGGATTGTATATCGGTCTACTGAACAATGAGGGAAGGTTAGGAATGGTTAGATACGGACAAGGAATTAAATTGGACCATTGTGGGATGCTAATAACTATGATTAGGCGTTGAGGACCAATATGGGACAATCGGCTGTGAATCAGGATATATCCACCAGTGAAATGTTTATGACTAATTACTGTTGTTATTTTGTTACTTAAGTTTCAGGAGTCAACGAGCTAAGGTTAAATCAATAAGTGATTGAAAATATGTTTTGCTTAGGACTTTGTATGATTGTTTTTTTCAGTATATTATATTTCTAGTCGCATCTTCTTCCCCACGTGACAAAACAAATAATATTCTAATGATACCCGAAGTCCAGACATAAAAAGAAACACTTTTTGGAGTAATTAAAAAAGCATAACCCTTCTGCGGATTATGATGTCTACGAATTTTTGGTTAACTTTATTTATATTGATATCTGTTGTCTGCGCCCAACCCTCCCGTCTTACGCGCGGTCTGTCCGACCATTGTCTGTTAATATTTACCCATTCACGTGTTTGTCTACTTTTATATTATTAAACGGTCTTTTTCGAATTCAAAAAAGGTTTGAATATCGAATGGATTTAAAAATGGAACGTTTTTGTTCGAAAGGTCTTTATGATTGTTTGAAAAGCGTGGATCTTTGTATTTTATGGTTAAATTTTTAATAAACAATTAAAAAGTTATAAATAGAAAATAGAATGATAAGGTCTTATAAATATACTGATTAGACCAATTACTTTGTCTTATTTCTATTTATCTTATAACCTCTAGATAAGTACTAAAACTAAATTTGATGTAAATTATCACGTCAATTTAAAAGAGGCGTAGGTGCACAGCTCTTTTTTAAATTACTTCAAAGATAAGCTGAAGCAAAGCACTCGAGTATCGACCGTCGTATTTTCAAATTATTTATTTATTTATTTATGCACTTCATATACAATCAATGTACATAGGCGGACTTAATGCCGTAGGCATTCTCTACCAGTCAACCTTAGGGTGGTGCAGAGATAAACAAGGTAGGTGCATCAAAGTTATCTGAAGCGATAAACAGGTTCAAGAAAGTACATATATTATACGATAGATATACATATTAAATAATTATAAATATATTAAATGTAGACATAACTAAAATAAAGATATAACAATAATAAATATATAGAATACATACGATATATATATATAAATATATAAAGAGTTAAGGAGGTGACTCTTCCATTCCATTCAGCAATAGTTGTCGTACCCTTATTTTGAAGGCAACCCGAGTCGTAGACGTTCTGATTTCGAGGGGGAGTGAATTCCATAGAAGTATAGATTGAATAGTGAAAGAAGAGTGAATAAAGTCAGAGCTGTGGGGAGGACACTTAAGGAGAAGATTGCTAGATGAGCGAAGGTTTCTATCATGGCTATTGCAAAGGTATGGGATTTTTGAAGATAAGTAGGCAGGTGGAGTAGGGGAAGTAAGCAAAGAGAATAGAGTGGTTACGAATTACATCAGCGAAACTTAATTTTTTCGTACGTAGCCTGTCGAAACGCGTTTCCTCGGTCGTCGACTAAATAAACATCAAAAATAAAACTCTTGGAAGGTAATAGGAGGCGAGGAGCAAATTAAAACTGACACTGAGAGATTAAGTGCCCCCACCTTGAGTGTGTATCGACTGGATACGATTTTTTTCTAATATCACGCTGTAATTTGATTAGGCGTTCGTTTACAAAGGTAAACGAGGATTGAGACGTTTTGTACAGATTAAATTGACCGTTTAATCTCATTTGATTAAATTTATTTGAATTTCTGAAAATGACAAACGTGTTTTTGTCAATGTCATTAAAATGTCAAATAATTTAGTTGAAAGATTAATGTCTAAAAGCCACCTTTTAGTTAATCTTTTAAAGCCCATCGATACGTAACCAAAAAGGGTCATCGGAAGCTATAGACAAAACCCACCAGCCGACCACAAGTCCCAAACAAACGCGCACAAACGGAATCCAATCGGCAAACTAAATAATTCAATTGCGAACAAAGTAGGTTTGACGAGTGCCGCGCGGCAAATTACAACTACGATAGACAGGTATCTTGATCATTATTAGATATTGAATTTTCCTAACTTTGGACTCATCCGCTTTCTAATTTACTAATGAATCCACCCTTCCCCCACCGCCCGTCGCAAAAGGGGTAAGAGTTCTCGTCTCTTACGTGTAGGACGATAATCCGATTGGTGATTCCGCCGTTCCACATTTGAATTTCGTGTGTTTTCGTTAATTTTCGGATGTTCGATTTTGTTTGGAATTGTTACAATGGGCTGTTTGTGCGCGCCCGTTGGAGGGTTAATGTGAATTATGTGTGGTTTGAGGAGTTTCTTATGTGGCAGATTTCATACGTAAGACTTGAATATTTGTACGACTTCCTGTAATTTTGAATATACGCTTGTGTTATTTTGAAGTGATGTTTATAGCAGCAACGTTAGAAGCGAAAGATCGTGGGTTTGATCCCACAGTTTGCGCACCTTTTTTTCGTCCTATGATGTGATACAAGCTTATCACAACATCCAAAACAGATGAGTCTCGACTCGAAAAATCTTATTTTTCTGATATGGGAATCGGAAAGGTTTCATTAGTTAACGCCAAGCAAGCTGCGACAATCAAAGAACGACTAACGAATTTCATAAACAACTTATATGCAAACTATACTGCATTCTAACAGCGAACTGACCGTAGTCCGAGAAACTTCGCGTATTGTATTCGTTCCCAAATATTGAGTTACCGTCGCAGGTGGAGTCAATAAAAGCGAATCTATTCCATACCTGCTGATTAAATGTACAGACAGGACACGGGATGGTAAATTTCATTGTAGGTATAGAATGGTTGTCTCTGAGAGACTACTGAGTTTGGGAGCTTAAATAATTTAAAAAATATGTTTTAGTTTATGCTAGAATTGTGAAAGTAGTGGTGTGTTTATTATTTGCAGCTAGATGTACAGAGATTTAGAATTTGGTTGAGATATTATGATAACAATTTCCTTCTGATGGTTCAGGATGACGACAGTCGCTATACTTCTAGTTTTATAATTCAAAGATAGAGAGAGAGAGAGAGAGAGTGAGTGAAAAAGATGATACACTGTTTCTGGATAGACAGTAACCAGCTAGACTCAGATATGTTATTGTCATTAATTTGTAAAACAACACATCCGGGTACGAAAACAACAGAGAAAATCAAAACGTATAATAAAATGCAAATAGCGCAATAAAACTAAAGCTTTAACAAGCAAAAAGTGAAATAAAATGACCAATTTACTATAAAAGTGTTTCATTTGCATGCAGCGCTTGCACGCGTTTTGACCCGTCTTTTGTATTTCATCTTTGATTTGGACGTAAATGTGTAGGCGGGCCAGGATATCTGCTTTTGATAGGATTGTTTGTAATTTGGTCGGTATTATCAAGTTTGACTACATTAATATTAGTTATATTATTCAAATGATTAATGTTGTGTATATTTATTTATAAATAATTGAATTTGAGTTTGTAGTGATGGAAATATTGATTTGAAACTAAAAATCTTTCGCTTACAGAAATCTCTACGCTTCACTGTCATTAAACGTAATATTGTATTTTGATTGTACATTGGTTCACGAATAAGCAGTACATATGGTTATAAACAGACGACTGGATAAAGGTCGCAGCAACACGCTGGATGCAGGCCGTTTTTGACAGGTCCGTCTCGAAATCTTTAAGGAAGGCCTATGTTCAGCTGTGGTGGTCGTATGGCTGATGATGATGATGATGGTTATAACACTTTTGTCTACTTCTAAGGCCATATTTCTACTAACACCAAAATATTACAGGGTATTTGATGTTGTCCCCACATTCCACCTTTAGCTGGTCACTTCTAATTTTCTATTCCGTGTTTATGGTCATCTTCTAAAACCTTAGTATTACTGCATAGTGATGAAGTCACATCCCACACTCGTGTGACGTGTGGGAACCCTACACGGTGATCGCAGAACTTCCCCGCCACGTTCCCTCGTTACAAAAGTTTTCAACAAACGTTGATTCTATGATTGTTTATTGGTTGTGTTATTTGTTTTTGTTTTACAATCATTTCCATGACATATATGATGTAGAATATTGCAGAAATTTGTATTTCGTCTTATAAGGTAGAAGTATAATTTATATACAGACATTCTAACTGGAAAATCGATTAGACAATTTAGTATCCAATGTTTATAATTAGTGTTCCTTAGTTCCTCTTTTACTAGTGGTCATGTCTTGAATGCGTATTCTAAGTTGAAAGACATTGTAACCGTTTTAATTACTATGAGACGTAACCCCTAACATTTCAGGGTCACGAGTGCAGTGCTTTGATTAACTAGACAGACTTTCGAATACGAGATGCCTATCTATATATCTTTAATCTCCTCAAACCGTTAATCTAAAACCCAAACCCGGACGTAAATACACTTAAAAGCCATAAATTACAAGCGACAGACTTAAACCAATAGTTAAAACAATGTCCGTTCTAAACCGTTCCATTTTATCTAAAGTAACTGTAAGTTAACAATGCATGCGAAACTAGATATACATCTTAATGAGTCGTGTTAAATGTTGTCTAAACGTGAGCTTCTAATCGCTGTGTGACGAAGGCGCACCACCCGTGACCGGAGGGTTTGGACCTCTTGGTGGAAATGGTAATGAAACACTAAAATGTTACACTTGTTGGTCTGGTGTACTTTAACCCGAATTGATGTTATAATAGAAAGTAGCGTTCAATTCGAAAAAGTTCCCCATTTAATAAAGTTTAAGAATTGCCATCTTTGAGAAGGTTGAGTACAGTGTTTAGGTTCTAAAACTGAATTTGATACCTCCTGATGTTCTTTAATCACACACCTACTGTAAGCCAGGATCGGCAGAGGCACGCATTTTATTACACCAAGCGTATACTTCGCGTATACTTTAGGCGCTAAAGTATACGCGAAATCTCCTCATAATACGATTCATCATCATCATCATCAGCCACATGACGTCCACTGCTGAACATAGGCCTCCCCCAAAGATTTCCAGACGGACCTGTCAAAAGCGGCCCGCATCCAGCGCGCTCCTGCTACCCTTATCAAGTCGTCTGTCCACCTTGCAGGTGGACGGCCGACCCTGCGCTTGCCAGTACGTGGTCTCCACTCGAGAACCTTTTTGCCCCATCTGCCGTCAGTTCTTCGAACTATGTGCCCTGCCCACTGCCACTTCAGCTTGCTAATCCGCTGGGCTATGTCAGTGACTTTCGTTCTTCTGCGGATCTCCTCATTTCTGATTCGATCGCGTAGAGAAACACCTAGCATAGCCCTCTCCATAGCTCGCTGAGTGACCGTGAGCCGTCTTAAGCGGCCCATAGTCAAAGGCCACGTCTCAGTGCCATATGTCATCACTGGTAACACACATTGATTGAAGACTTTTGTCTTCAGGCACTGAGGTATTTTGGACGAGAAGACCTTGCTTAGTTTCCCGAATGCTGCCCAACCGAGCTGGATTCGACGGTTGACCTCTTTCTCAAAGTTGGACCTGCCTAGTTGGACTACTTGCCCTAAATAGACGTAATCGTCCACAACTTCGAGAGTTGAGCTCCCAACGGTAATCGGGGTAGGCACAACATGAACATTCGATAGGATCTTGGTCTTGTCCATGTTCATCCTAAGGCCCACCAGTTGAGAAACTCGATTGAGGTCATTGAGCATTATGCTGAGATCTTCCAGCGATTCTGCCAGTACAACGATATCATCGGCAAAACGAAGGTGTGTGATGTATTCGCCATTGATGTTGATGCCAAATCCTTTCCAATCCAAGAGCTTGTAGGTATCTTCCAACGCGGCAGTGAACAGTTTCGGAGAGATAACATCTCCCTGTCTCACGCCTCTGTGTAGTGGAATAGCCTTCGAGCTCTGTTCTTGTACTCGGACCGACATGGTGGACCGACATAATACGATTACTCTCAGAAAAATAAGTAAAGTAACAACAGTTAAAATTCAAACAATAAATAGCAAAAGTAGCCATGTTAACACAACCAACAAACATGGTGCCGCAAATAGAAGATCGATGTCGCTACAGATTTCACGATAATAATCATTAACCTTTCACATCTTCCGTATTCTAATGACAGAAAAAAACAACTTAACTCTTCGATTGGCATGCGAAGGAGGTCAGATATACCCAGTCTAATGATCTAAAGTATTCTAGAGCCCTGATTGATCGCTGACACGAGGTGAATGGGCGATCGGGCCATTGATTTTGATGCGTGCGCGCCCGTCCGCCATTTTGGAACGGTGCCATCTTTGATTCGGAATTTAAAATTAAATGACATTTCGTTTTGTAAAAGTAGTGTTTGAATTTGATGTGATGGTTCGTAAAATTGTTTGTGTATGCGTTTTTATTGTTAGAGATATGAGTGTGGAAATGTATGAGTGATTGTATGGAAATCAATACCAAAAATTCTATTAAGTAATAAGAACTATTGATGCAAAAGTCTTTGGATGCAGCAGTCGACTGACATTAATTTGTGTTATTAAAACCCATTAAAAATTTGTTACAGATTGCATTTTAGCTCTAAACAGCCTTAAAAGTCTCGCAAATATTAATATCTCAAACCCACTCCGTTAGCCGTCTAATATAGCGCATCTCTTCAAAGGAAAATTCGAGTGAAATTTTCTCCAATATTGCTCTCAAAGCGTCTGATATTAAATATGTGTAAAATACAGTACTACATGTCGGTTTGTGCTTCACGCTTCTGATGATAAAAGCATCGGTAGTTGCCAATAACACCTCCCCCAGCGCTTTCGTGACATAGATTAGGAGGATATCAGAGGGAGCTTGTAGGCAGATATTGATTTTCTTGTGACATGGGAAATATACTACTACGGGAATAGGTACAAACATACCTTGACTAACTTTAGCGTATTATCTTGGATATATAAGCGAACGATATTCGAAACGAGATACAATGGTATTTTCAGAAAATTATTATTTTTGTCATTAAAACGAATATCATAAATTGGTCACTTATTCAAATAAGTGCGAAATGATGACTAATGTTGATAGCAAGTTCCTAGAAAAATGACACATTTACTATCAACAGAATTATAATAGGTCAAATTGTTCATTCGGTTTATAGAACTTTATGCAATCCAATAAGTTTGTCTTATAAAACATAAAACAGACACCTACAATTTTCAAAACCTCTTTTTCTTTCCAATTTGATTTTTAGACTACCAATCCACTAAGTGGACATATTAAATATACTATTAGAAGCAACATTTACATCCCACACATTAACTACAAAGTAAAAAAAATACCAATAATTGAAAAACATAGTTGATTTTTAATACTTTCCAGAACAATAATGTTCATTAAAACGAGTTCCCTGTAAAATCATAGTTTTTGCTTTAAGACGTAATAGGAGTCATCGATTTATCTTTTGTCGCATCTACCTTAAATTATCTATGGATTTAAAGCAGCCTCAATGTAACACGAAGATAAAAGCCTAGCTAACAATGTGCCAATAAAAGCCTCCATTGGGCTGAAGCATTAAGAGGAAGCGGAAATTGGCGATGTTACCTGAACATGCGCGAATTTAATATTGTCAAGTTTTTGCAATCTGGAGGGTGGCAATTAATTTAGTACGGGTGAAAGGTGATTGAGACGTGCGGCTTTATGCCCTGCCTACCCCTTTGTAATGCATGTTGGAATATAGGAATATTAACGGAAGTTACTTGGTAATAAAGTTTGTTAGGTAATAAAGTCTGTTACCTGCTGAATGATAATTCTTTGTAGAGCAGGCTCGTGCAGCAATAGAGTTGAAATACGATTGCCCCTTGGTGTAGTGGATGCTGAGCCGATTGTGAGATAAGAGGGCATGATTTCAATCCTCCAAAGAGATGCTTGATAATTAGTTTTTTCCTGCTGTATTTGGACCAATAACCGCGCACCGAAACTGTTGTAAACATTACTAAACACCCCTCGATGCCAATAGCCATAAATATAACCGTCAATAAGTCTTTAATTACAAATTAAAGTGAATTAACAAGTTTAAGTTAAACACGACGCGACAGACAGCCCAAGTTTCAACGAAATCCAAGTTACAAATAAGCATCGCAATGAAGTTTCCGAAGCCTTTTAATTATTTCTTCAGGTGGGTGGGGGCTTTTGATTTTGCGCATTTCGATAGAGTTAATTGAGTTTCGAGTTGGTTTTCTTGTGGAAAATTCTCTCGTTCGATCGGTATTGACGGCTATTGCAACAGTACAGGTCGCTGGCTCACTATGACAAGGTCCTATGTTAATTTTTAATTAGATTTAAAATGTTCATGTTGGTAAAAATTTGAAAAGACAATAAAATAAATTCATAGTTCCTTTTATATATCTTTCGGGATTATTGGACATTTTTACTGAAAGACATAGATTTATGTGATACATATAACTCAATTTGTACAAAAAATATAACATAGAACCTTGTAATAGTGATCCTGCGAAGTTTTATGGTAACTATTTCATAATGTGGATACCTACATTAGTGTAATCCATTGGAACATTGGAGGTGTATCAATTCTATCTGCATTAGGCTGCATTATTGGAATGTAGACATAAAATTTGTGATGCAAATCTTTTTTATCTGTGGCTTCCACGCCTCTCGTGATTTCCTTTTCTATGTTTCACTATGGTCTGTCAAATATTATATTCGTCCTCTTTTGTAACTGTTTCTACTACTCAATATAAGTATAATTATTACAAATCGTATTTTATTAATCACAACAGGTTATGGGCCCAGACTCATAAAGTAATAATAAAACAGGGATTCCGGTAATAATCAGTAAAGATAGTTCGCGATTAATTTATTCCATTACAAAGCAAATTTTGTAACAAAATGGCGACGTCTTTGTCTCACGTACATATAGACAAACTGCTGGGAAGAGAAAATTACAATACATGGAAGTTTGCAGTGCAAACGTATTTGCAGCATGAAGACTTGTGGGAGTGTATAGAACCTGCAGAAAATGGCTCCGCAATAAATCCGAAGACCGATCTTAAGGCCAAGTCGAAAATAATTTTGCTACTGGATCCTATAAACTATATCCATGTTCAAAATGCAACGACGGCTAAAGAGGTATGGCAAAATTTACAAAATGCTTTTGAAGACTCAGGTTTGACTAGAAAAGTTGGGTTACTTCGAGACTTGGTGAATACAACTTTGGAGAGTTGTGCAAGTATAGAAGAGTACGTAAATAAAATAGTTACCACCGCACACAAGTTACGAAATATTGGTTTTAGCGTAGACGACGAATGGCTAGGTACGCTGATGTTAGCGGGTTTGCCGGAGAAATACAAACCTATGCTCATGGGGCTTGAGAGCTCGGGTGTCAAGATAACCACCGATTCTATCAAAACAAAGTTACTACAAGAAGTAAAAGACTATACTACTAACCTATCAGTTCTTCACACAAAGCACAATAAATATCAAGATAAAAATAAATATGTCCCCAAGACTTCCAGAAGTACCAAATCGCCTGGTCCCCGTTGCTATAACTGTAATCAATATGGTCATTTCAGTAAATTCTGTAAACAAGAAAAGAGGAAGAGCAATGATGAGAAAGGTTTTGCAGCCGTTTTTTCTACGACTCATGATAAAATAAGCAAAACAACATGGATTGTGGATTCTGGTGCATCGCTGCACATGACAAATGTCTCTGATGGAATGTATAATATCCGGGCACCTCCGATACAAAGTATAACGGTAGCCAATAATGCATCAATCACTGTACAGAATATGGGTAGTGTTGACTTGGATCTCGTGGGTAAAGATGGTAACATAAACCATATACAGGTGAAAGACATTTTGTATGTTCCACAATTAAATACTAATTTGTTGTCTGTAAGTCAGCTGGCACATAATGGTTGTCAGGTTATATTTAACAAAACCGGCTGTGATATATTCAGTAAACAAAATAAATTAGTTGCTGCTGCTAAGCTTGTAAACAACATGTATAAATTGAATACATATAATGGTAATGCATTTGTTGCAAGCTCTGAAGAACATAGTTTAAATATTTGGCATAGAAGAATGGGACATCTAAATTATAATGATGTTAAGAGATTGCCATTGTGTACTGAGGGGGTGAAATTAGTAGATAACAAAGACATAAATAAAAATTGCATTCCCTGTGTGAAAAGTAAGCAAACCAGATTCCCTTTCTGTAATGCTGGTTCAAGGGCAACCAAGGCACTGCAAATTGTGCACTCAGATTTGTGTGGACCTATGGAAGTTCCTTCCATGGGTGGAGCCAGGTATTGTATTACTTTTATTGATGATTTTTCAAGAAAGGTGAATGTCTATTTTCTGAAAAATAAAACAAATATATTAGAGGTTTTTAAAATATACAAAACTGAAATGGAAAATCAGTTGGATTGTAAAATAAAAGTTCTCCGAACTGATAACGGGCTAGAATACATTAATAATGAAATGTCTAAATTTTTATCAGGCTATGGTATCAAGCATCAGACTACAGCACCGTATACACCGGAGCAGAATGGGCTGGCGGAACGAATGAACCGTACACTAGTCGAGCGTGCCAAATGTATGCTGGAGGATGCTGGATTATCCAAAAAGTATTGGGCAGAAGCAATGGAGACCGCTGCTTATGTAATTAACCGTTCGCCGACGCGCGTCCTTAACTATGTGACACCACTGGAGAAGTTGACAGGTTTGAAACCAAATATTTCTCATCTAAGAATTTTCGGCTGTAAAGCCATGGTGCACGTGCCGAAGGAGAAAAGGCTAAAGTGGGATTCGAAATCTACAGAAATGATGTTTCTTGGGTATTGTGAAAATACAAAAGGGTATAGATTAATGGATCCTCATACCCAGAGAGTTACTAAGAGCAGGAATGTTGTTTTCCTTGAAGATTGTCATGAACATCATAGAGTATTATTGCCTGAATTTAACACTAATATCTCATTGCAGATACCTATGCCATTAGATGTGACTACTGAAATCACTGAAAACGCACCGACTCCTGGCTCCCCCATGAACTCCGCCGAAGATGATTCTAATTCAATTCTTTGTGAAAGTTTTGAATCTGTGGATCATGATCCAACATATGAACCAAGCACCGATTGCTCAATTGATTCTCCAGAGAAAGTTATAAATCTAAGGCCCAGGGCACGACGCTCAAGGTATAATAATGAAGAAGATGAAACGAGATATGCAAATTTGGCATCGAATCAGGATCCATTGACAGTGGAGGAAGCTTTATCTAGCTCAGAATCCAATCAATGGAAAAAGGCCATGGAAGAAGAATTCAAATCCTTAGAGAAAAATAATACTTGGGTGTTATGTGATTTACCACCTGGAAAGAAAGCGATATCGTGTAAGTGGGTTTACAAAACAAAAAAAAAAGAGATTGGTGAAATACCAAAGTATAAAGCAAGATTAGTAATTAAAGGTTGTTCCCAGAGAAAAGGATATGATTACAATGAGGTATACTCACCGGTAATTAGATACTCATCCTTGAGATACCTGCTATCTTTGGCAGTGAAGTATAATTTAGACATAGATCAAATGGATGCCGTATCTGCCTTCCTACAGGGTGATATAGAAGAAAATATATACATGGTTCAACCTCCAAACTTCGAAGTAAATAATACACAGGTATGTTTGTTAAAAAAATCACTTTACGGACTGAAGCAAGCTAGCAGACAATGGAACCAGAAATTAGACAAAACATTAAAAGAAATTGGCCTTAAACAGTCACTCCTTGATCCCTGTATCTACCACAGAATAAAAAATGAAGATGTAACTTTTATAGCAGTCTATGTAGATGATATAATTTTGCTAACAAGCTGCCTGGAAACTAAAACTTATATCAAGAATCATTTATCTACAAAGTTTGAGATGAAGGACTTGGGTGAACTGAAGTATTGTCTTGGTTTGCATGTGCATAGAGATAGAAACAATGGAATTTTATGTGTAGATCAAAAGAAGTATATAGAGGATATACTGAGTAAATATGGAATGTCAAGTTGTAAAACTGTTAGAACACCAATTGATCCCAAAACAAAGTTCAGCAACGATGATGAAAATGGAGATTCAACTGTGGATATACATCCATATCAGGAACTTATTGGGTCTCTGTTATATTTATCACAGGGTACACGACCGGACATATCCTATGCTGTAAATACACTCAGCAGATTTAATTCAAAGCCAAAGATGCAGCATTGGGTGGCGTTGAAAAGAATATTGCGTTATTTGAAGTTTACAGAGAATTATACATTAACCTATAAGAAAGATGATAACGGTATACATGGTTATTGTGACGCAGACTGGTGTAGCGACGAAATCCATCGAAGATCATGTACTGGCTATATTTTCATTCATCAAGGTGCCGCAATCACATGGAACTCACGTCGTCAACCAACTGTAGCGCTGTCTACGACCGAGGCAGAATACATGTCTCTTTCAAGCTGCACTCAAGAGGCAATGTGGCTTAAACAGATGCAAGAAGAATTTTGGCCACAATTAGTCACTGAACCTGTAACTATATTGTGTGATAATCAAAGTGCTATTAAACTTGCAGGTAGAGTCAACTATCATTCCAGGACCAAGCACATAGACATTCGGCATCATTTTGTTCGTGATAAGGTGCGTTTGAAGAAGATTGTTATCAAGTATGTTCAAACAAGTGAGATGGTCGCTGATGCATTGACTAAAGGCACTCCGCAGCTGAAGCTCGATTATTGTTCTTCAAAAATGGGATTATGTCTAAGGGAGGATATTGGAATGTAGACATAAAATTTGTGATGCAAATCTTTTTTATCTGTGGCTTCCACGCCTCTCGTGATTTCCTTTTCTATGTTTCACTATGGTCTGTCAAATATTATATTCGTCCTCTTTTGTAACTGTTTCTACTACTCAATATAAGTATAATTATTACAAATCGTATTTTATTAATCACAACATGCATACTTGAGTGTTGAGAGTTTCTAAAACATTTTCTATGTTATCAAAGTCTATTAAAATTAGCTCAGCGTCGCAGGCGAAATATCTTTCGTCTTTAATCCCTCTTAATAGAGTTCTAAATACAGGAAATGATTACAACGCATTACCTATTCCACTCAAGAAAATTCATATTACATTCGATCATCTCTCTTCATTTAAAGAAGACATATGGAGGGAACAATGTGCCCGAATTGTGTAATTAATTGATTAAAAAGGGTTGCGAGGACATTCGTTAGAAGTTTTTCTACCCCCTCGGTCCTGCAGGACGATTTTAAAACAGCCCCTAATTGATTTAACTTTAAGGGATGTGTGCCGCGCCGGCTGCCTTCGGATGAAAATTATCTTGTGTTTAATTCATTCCCAATTAATCTATTGATAATTGAGCTCACGTCTAGACTTTACTTTTGTTGTATTTAGATCGTTTAGTTTGCAACCCGTTTGCAGTTTAAGAAATATGTGGTTTAGCATGAAATTAATAGGTCTTGTAAGTCAGTATTACCATGGAATACAGAATAGTTCAACGTATTATTACTGGTGGTAGGTATCTCATATGTAAGAGTCCGTTTGGGTGGGTACCACTGCAATGTCTATTTCTACAGCCCAGCAGCAGTGTGCATGCACTGTTGTGTTTAGGTTTGAAGGACATTGTAGCCAGTGTAACTACTGGACATAATGAGACTTAACATCTTATGTCTCAGGATGACGAGCGCAGTGGAATGCCACACAGTACTTTGTAACTCAAGGTGCTGGATGGTGTTGCTACTGTTTATGGGTGGTCATATCGCTTACCATCAGGCGAACGGCATGCTCGTCTCATCATTCAATGCCATAAAATATATATATTCTTCTCCCAAGAAATATGATGTTTTAAAGGCATTGTAGTATGACATATAATGTCTTACAATGAAGATCACACAGTGCGTGTAAGGTAGTATTACTATTGTAGATAATCGTAAAGCTTAAAAGAGTGTATTTCATATAGTATTTTTCTAGATATAATACACATATTGTCAAGGATAGTACAATACCACGTTTGTGACGAAAAGAGCCAAATTGATCCTTATTATACTAAACTTATGATTGATTACTGGAGTTTTTACTTATTTAAAATTTCGTGATTTACAGTAAATTTGTATATTTTTCTTATTTAATATAACTTAATCACACTTCAGACTATTCCAGTGATCTCGATCCACGTTTTAAACCATATTACGAACAAAAGCGAAGTTTTAAATCGTTTAAAAGTTGAGTGCAGTATCGAGTGTTCGTCCGAATCACAATGTTAGTTAAAAGTTGTCTAATCTCATCTGCGTACCCCTTGCCGGCTGTAACGCGATTATAATGTATTGATCGAATTGTCGTGTATTTCATTATGAGTTACGACTTTGGAATTCATTATTATTAAGTGAATAATGCTTTTGATGAGACGATGAATGGTTTTAAAAAAAATAAGCAATTAAGTCTGTTTTTAAACAGAAGTAATGCACAAATCTCATGTATGGTGTAAACAGAGACATGGAGGTTTCTTTCTAGGCAGACTTTACTTTGAGACTTTTTTGTACACTACTTCCAGACATTGACATGTTCAAACAAAAAAACCATCATGTTAGGTACCATAGAACAAATAGACAATATGTTCATTGAAATAAAACTATTTTGCGGATTTTATCGCGGTTTTTTAAAAGGCTTTGCAGCACTTCGTGGTCACGGGTCTTCAAAGTGCTGCAAAGCCTTCGAAGCGTCGGGAGAAAATATGAAAAAAGCGCGATCAAATCCGCAAAATAGTTTTATTTCAATGTCTAACATTCGCGTAAATAAAAGAAGTCATTATGCAATATGTTCATATTATAGAATATAGTTTGATAAAAATATATTAATCACCGAGAATTAATTATACCAAGAATTCCATTCACAAAATCTAAGCTCTTTGATGTTTTTGCGCACCGTACACAGCGGCCGTACATAAAAACCCTTTAACTTATGATGAATTAGCGATCTCCTACGTTTTATGTCTCCCGTTATCTCACCCCTTACCCTTACCGCCCCCCTCCACCCGCCCACCACGTCAATATTAAGGAATTAATACGTATGGAAAAATTTTAAATAAGCATTATGGGGATGATTTTAGGGTAAATTTTGTTTTTGGAACGGGCCGCGTTCGTGTTTTGTTTTTATATATTTTGTTTTGTTATGAAGGATATTCTGAGGATGGATTATAAGAAATTTGAATTTGGAATAGCGATTCGTATTCAGCCAGCGTGGATGAAATAGGTTAGTACAATGTAAGAGGTTTAGTAATTACTAATTACATATTAATAGATATGGAAGAGCGTAGTCTCCTAGCACAGACATTCTTTATGCTTAAAAGGAGATTACCGTAATTAGCTAATAAGGAAAAACTGTGGAATAGTGAATAAAGATATTAAGAGGTTAGTTTCTAGAAGTTGAATAGATATAAGGCTGAAGATATTGTGACATTTCTGTGCGAAGTACCTGAAAGAGAAACTGACGTTTGACTGACGTGTCAACAGTAGAACGCGTACATGATTTCACTATCGTGCATTTTTCGTCAAGCCAATCACGAATTTGTCTATATTTTTGACAAGAAACGCCACATCACGTAAGATAAAAAAGCTGCCATTAACCCTTCCGTATAGCTAATCCCAAAACTTGCGGGTCCAGCTGATACGAGATGTTTTGATACCGCCCCCGTCATTCACTTACAAGGGGACTATAGAAAAACATTGATGTAAAAAGTGGGTTGAAAATTAGGGGCGCGGGAGGGTTTAGGGGGCGAAGGTCCTCCTGTCGAAGTGACCGCTGAGGAGGGTCCGTATTATGTGGATAACGTCGTTATGTGTTGATCAATTTTAATGCGTGTACGGTACGCAAAAAATTGGTGGCTTTAATAAGGAAAATTGGCTGTAGAAATTATTTTGTGATGGAAAATAGATTATGATGTATTTGAAGTACTCTCTTTAAAATTGATCTCGTGGTAACCATCGACCTATTTATTTACAAAAACAATACTAAAAGAATCGATTCTTTACCGTATAGAACTCCATTATGTAGTGTTCTAAATATAGTAAAGATATAATTTGTCACACAGCCAATAATTAAAACTGAAAAAATAGAGATCAAAATTATTTAGATGTTTCATGTAAAACGGAAAACCGCTATCACCCGCGGTCTCAAATATAGAATTCTATTGATATCAATATTACGCGGCATTTTGTAATTCACTATTAATAATTTATTGATACTGCGTGTGAAATTCAAATTTCGAATGATTATTTCAAATTGTTCTTTTATATTTTGTGTGTTAGTGTGTAATAATGGAAAAAAATAAGAGGTATTATCAATTGTTAAGTTAACATACTTACGTTTCATCGTCAAAATGTTTCAAAGGTCTTACTAGTCTTACATATTTATTATATTATTAACAAGAATTTAAACTAACAAATAATTTTGCCCATTTTCGTACTAGAATTACTAGAAAAAGAAATGATTAGGATAATCAATGATAAAATATTTATTTGCTAAGACCGACTATTGAAAACTTATATTCGTGTTACTAAGATTAATCTAAAAAATATAGCGTAATTCATTTTATTGCATTGAATAAGACGAGCATGCCGTTCGCCTGATGGTAAGTGATACGACCACCCATAAACAGTAGCAACACCATCCAGCACCTTGAGTTACAAAGTACTGTGTGGCATTCCTCTGCGTTCGTCATCCTGAGACATAAAATCTTAAGTGTCATTATGTCCAGTAGTTGCACTGGCTACAATGCCCTTCCTAACCGAAACATAACAGTGCATGCACACTGCTGCTTGGCGGTAGAAATAGACATTGCGGTGGTACCCACCCAAACGGACTCTTATATATGAGAGACCTACCACCAGTGAATATATATAATAACAAATCAAAATGGAATACATATTGCTCGTATTATCATAATAGATCATAATTACGTATACATGTCAATAATGCGATCATTAATGACATTAAATGTACTCTTATATGTAGATTGCCATAACCTCATCTAAGCCGTCACTCATTAAAGTCCGCAATTCTAGTGCAATTAAATTCAGCTAGGAGAGTACTCGTGAAAGACTCATGAAGGTTGGGAATCGTAAGCCCGCATGTACAGTCAAAGAAAAGCCACGGTCTTTGCTAATTCTCTCTCTTAATTAGCAGAAGAGACGAATCGGTGTTGTGATCTTTTGTTATAATTAGTTAAATGGTAAAACAATGCTTTTAAAAAAAGGTTAAGGGTGTGAATGTTAAAATAATAAATAAATTATAAATTTACTGCTAAAATAAATAGATAAAAGTAAAGAAATACTCACATCATGATAAAAATTTCTTATTTTCATAATTTCAACATAAAATATGTTGAGTCTATCACAGTAACCATTCATAACACGGAATAATTTTATCTTGAAATCCGGAAAACACACACTATTTACAAAAAACAGTAAATTAAAATAATAAAACCACAAAAAAGTTTTAAATCATAAAATTAATTAACTTAAAATTAATTCGTTTAATTTAAAATTCGAATTGTTAGCGGAATCAGCGCCAGTCAAAAATGTTGACGCTATCACACCGAAAGCGCGCGAGCAACTAACAGCGACACGCATCGCGAGATAACATTCCCATACTTCCTTCAAATTTGCATATGTCTTGCATATGCTAATGCAACGGTCTATTGTACCGCGATATTTAGTATCGAAATCGTATCAATCTCCACAACGGGTTAAATGTGATGCGCCTTTCAATAACCCTTCTTCAAGACTTTTTAGGGTTAACCTTTGTGCTGTGCATTAATTCCTCGGTCGTTTCGATCAATACGTCATATTTTGAATTCATGATTGTGATTTAGTGACACATATTTTTTAAAAGTTGTTAAGGGTCTTTATATGCCATCTTATTGTAGTTTTGTGTTTTTTACGATTTATTGGTTGATTTTTTTTTATAAGAGATTTGGTGTGGGATTAGAGGTCGGCTGCAGAATTTGGAACTTTTTAGATAAGGATTAGGGTGAACTTTTCACAACGTTATCTTATTGTAATGTTTAGATTTGAAACAGAAACATAATCAGTAAGTAAAATTCATTACCATTCTTCCGAAACAGTAGGGCGAAAATCAAAAAGCTGTCATGTTTTCGGCTGACTAAACCTTGAATTAATTAAGTTATATCTACGTACGATATTTTACCCCCTTCCAATATTAAGGAAATAAACTAGAAAAGATTAAATATTTAAATTCTAAAACTGGTTTTTCAAAATCATTATCAAACCCCGAAAATTTTAACCCCGTGAGAATCCATAGCTAATTATTATTCACATATTAAGTAGAAAAACTTGAACCTACGACCCGTTAGTAATTATTTTTCCAAAATTAACATATTCATATCGATCGGGGATAAATCAAAGATCAAATGTAAGAAAGATAAAAGGTCGAAGATAAGGGGTGAAAGAAATAAAGGGGCCAAACTGGTTTAACCTACATATGTCACGAATTAATTATTTGCATATTAAAATGTTTCGATAATGTCTTGGATGTGAGAAAGTACGGTTTCGAATCTGATTTATTATTTTTACGCATGATTGAATATTCAGGACATTTGCATATTTCGAGTTCACATGGGTATAGACAAGATTTAATTTTTTAATGGCACTACGGTTAGTGCCGCTGCCTTTGGTTTGAGAAAAATGTATTATGATGTTTCTTTATGTGTTCGGGAATTTGAGTGACTAGTTTCAATTTCGGTTATAACTAATTCAATTAGATTAGAGTTTACTCAGACTTCACATAACGGAGTAACTTTTAATACAATTATAAAATAATTACAATTTGAATACCGCGAACCGACTTCCGCTTAATTACATATAAAATAGTAAAATTACCCTATTAATGTATTCGCAAAATTTTCGGTCAATCTACTTAATTAGAAAATATGGTACGTCTAACGGAACGCAACTTTATCAGTTTAATGTTCATCAATAAAAAAGGTAATTGTGAAAAATTATTTCGTGTAACGGAACGTCATAATAAAAAAACAATGGCAGTTAAAACAAGGCACTATCTCACACGTCCGATGCACGATTCGTTGACTCTGTAGGAATTTAGTAATGTTTTAGTTAATTTTTTAAATTAATTATAACATGTATAGTCAAGTGAAATTCGATCTAATTTCTATACATACAACGCCGAATTTTGGTAAAAGTCAATGCTCTACTTTTTTATGAGAAAAGGTGATTGTTTTGGCCAATGAATGAGCTTCACGATCGTCCGCTATCTGGATTAGTGCAATTTGAATTTAGAATTATCCGAAGTAATTGTTGGCCGTAAACAATAATTTAAAATGTTCTCGTTCGAATTGTTTTTTTCTGTTACAGCAATGGGTGAAGTGAACCGCTCACTGAGTACGTTCTCTTTGCTTAATTACCGCGTTGATAAAATCGATGATTTTCGTTAATGTTCCGTTTTCAAAAATGTATAATTATTTTTCTTTTAATAAAATATTGTCTGTGTTTTTTTCAGTTTGAATAATTTAAGTTGTACCTACTGTTGGATTATGCAAATGAGTTACCGTTCTTTGTTACTTTTATTTTGATTATTCTTTTTAATGGCCCTATAAGCTCGCTGATTGGTTGAATAAGTTGTGTGTTCATTCATTGGTTTATAATTTGGAATTTCGAATGCTTAGTCTGATTAAATTGGCATTCAGCAACGTAAGTAAGCTATTGTATTTTAAAATATGGGAATAATATCACGTCATGTTACTTTATTTGAATACATTTTAGATTATGAATAACAGGAATGGATAAAAACAATGTTCTTAAACAGTAATTAGTCGAAAATTGTAGAAACCATTGGCCAGTGACTTAATTTGAATTTGGAAACGTTCGAAACGTCAGTGATTCCGTCGAAAACGTCCGTCGACCCGGTCGCGGTACACTTAACCCGGTGTTTAATTAAAAATAATTATAAATTATTGTGAATAATGCGTTTTTATAACCGCTCATTATCAGATTCGTGATCTAGCGGTCGGGTGCCCGCTCGTGTGTGTCCGTTGCTGAATTTTTATATATTTATTCGTATGTTAATATGATATCGTACGCTCCGATTGGCGGCCGTTAATGTTTCTAATTAATTATTTTTAGGGTACGAAGTTTTGAAGGGTATAGTAGCTTTGTTTAAAGAAATGGTTAATTAATTATATTGAAGATGGTTTTTATGTTTTTACGAGGAAGTTTGAATTTGGTTCGTGTAGGAGATTACTGATAACACGTGTACGTTTTTGGGTCATGTTATGACTTTGAGCAACTTATTCATGTTTTCTTTTAACACCTTTTCGAAGTCACTCGAGGTGTTTTTTTTTGTATGAATGCTATTATTTTGCTGAACTTTCTTTTTTATCTCCACATCTATCACGACAAAGCGACTCCACTGCACCGGATGGTAACCGGAGTGGTGTCCATATAGAGTGTCGACTGACGAGAGATATCCTTCGCTAGTTGGCACAGTTATGCCGGCCTGTTTGAACTGGATATACACAGGCTGATCCCGGAACGCGACACACGTGGGCTACAATGACGGGTTTTGACACCTTGCGTACGGTGGTCGCTACCTGGGCGAATACAAATATACTACCACCATTTCATAACCGCCACACCAGCACGGTGCACTTCATTAAACCATCAAGATTAAACATCTCCAATCGGGTATGCAATATCGACTTTTCATAAAACGGGCTTCCAATCATTGAAATTCATTCATTACCTGTTCGCAGCCATTACCAACTTTGTATTTTTCACCTAATTCCTGAACATTATAGACGACATTCAAGGGAATAAACAGCGGGAAAGAACTCCAAAGCGCCCCTAACGACTCAATCTACGAACATTCAAATTGCCCTTTCCGAACTGAACCTCATTACTTCCCGAAATATAACCTCTGTGGGGGCAATAAATAACCTAACGGCGTGCATATTTCAAAACAAGAGAAAAAAAATTACATATAAAAATTTCTTTGGGCGTTTAGTGCGTTTCCGTTGTCACGCGGTATTGTCAATACGTTTTTATTTATTTAGTAGGTTCATCCATTACAAGCGTGCGTGCCCTTGGGTTATGTCCGCAGGTTCAAAACCCAAGAGCACACATCTCTGACTTTTCTAAAATTATGTGTGTATTCCCTGTGAATTATCGTTCGCTTTAACTGTGAAGGAAAACATCATGAGGAAACCTACATGCCTAAGAATTCTCCATAAGAATTTCGAGGGTATGTGAAGTCTGCCAACCCGCACTAGGCCAGCGTGGTGGACTAAGGCCTAAACCCTCTCAGTAGTAGGAGGCCCGTGCTCATCAGTGGGCAGTATATAATACAGGGCTGATTGCATTGCCTTGCATTGCAAGTGGTTGATCATCCATTAGGTTCGGAAAAGCGTGCCTTGGGGATTGGTTAGAACTTGCGACTTTCGCATCGGAAGTCTACTCTACTCCGCAAAGGTTAACGCAGCTTTCAACGTTCAATAGTAAAATGTAGTAACATTAGTTCAGTAGCACCTCGTATAAGCAAGCTTGCAAACATTACCTTGAAAATATTAGTATTAATTATAATTATACATAAATGCAAATATAGTTAAGTTTTCTCTTGTTCGCGTTAACTTCTAATTACCGTATCACCCGTTAGTATTAACGTAAAAGATTGTAACTATGACGTAAAAACGTAAAATATTGACGTCGAACGTTAGACGAACATTGACGTCAATAATTAGGCGGTACTGTTAGAAATATTTTGCATAACGCCTAATTGATTATTAAAAACAATGATTTTTCTATTGTGAATGACGTAGACGTTATAATTAGTGACGAGAAGAGCGTACTTCATTTGGTAACGCGTCACGGCTAAAACCGGTAACAAACAAAAGTTTAATTATTAAGTACTGCACTACTAACATTGTTATATTATACTAATATTATGTTCAGTGATTAACTTTATTATTTTTTAAAAGCGAACTCAACAGAGCTCCTTTTCAAATCTAAAATCTATCGATAGTACGGCAGCATAAGCGTACTATCGATACCTAAAATAACGTTGAAACCGTCAACCGTGGCGTAAAGGGAACGCGCACAGCGTGCGTTCCGCGCATAGATTTTTGCATTATTTTAGTATGCAAATGTCCTGAGCGATAGCGACTGAGTATAAGAGCAATTTAAATTATTTTTTATGTCGCTTTTTATGGCGCTGTGTATTGAGAGTTCGCCAAGTAACGCGCGGCGGGATTACACGCGGGGACTTCTCGCTTCTCTGCCGGTATTCGTTAATATCGAATGAGATCCAAGGAGATTGAACCGTGTCTATGATTTATTGTAACGTTATTGGATCGATTTGAATTTGGAATGCGTTTTTGAGCGTTATTGAAATTTGAATTTGTGGCGTGTACGTAATTTAATATTGTTAAACTGTACGTGGAAAATGTGGATTGAAAGAAGATATAGTGACTAAGATTGAGAAAGGAATGCCTCGGTGGTTTGGCCACATTGAAAGAATAGACGAAAGGAGAGTAACAAAAGAAATTTATGTCGCGAAAGTAAGTGGTAGTGTCGGACGGGGACGTCCTAGACGTACCTTCATGGACCTAATTGACGACCTCTTAAGGAAGGGTCAAATAAGGAGTTCTCGTAACCGACGAGCATGTATGAAGAGACTGATGACTGTGGAAGAAGCGAAAGAGGTAAGCTTGGATCGTAGCACTTGGCGCTCCATAGTCTCTGCCTACCCCAATGAGAGAAAGGCGTGAGTTTTTGTATGTATGTATGTTAAACTGTACGTTCGTATTTCTCATCGCATTTTAGCCGTTACTGATAAATATGTTATATTAGTAACTCGTTTTCTATATGCTTCTACATACGTAAAGGCATTACATTCTTTATAAGTACAAGGTCACTGCCTACAAATCTAGATTCTCTCGCCCTGTCATTACAACGAAAAAATACAGTCATAAAAGCCAATTACTTTATGACAAATGCCCGCAATAAGCGATAATGAAAAGAAAACACACTAATCATATAAATCCGAATCTTATAAGAAATGCGCCATTAAATTATCCTACCCTATAATGGCCAAAAACATTGAACGTTTTTCTACGGCGAAAAAAAAATCTGATTATCTTCGATGATATATCGCGGTACTCCGCGTTAGTGGCTCTAATTTGAATATTAGACGCGTTATTGAAAAGGAAACTTTGCGAACGGCCCTCGGCGAGCTTATAACGGTTATTGCCCGCGCCCCCGCTATCTGTTTCCGAAAGGAAAAATAACTCAGGTTCAGGTGTTTTTGAAACGTTCCTTTGGATAAACAATAGGTATTAATAAATATTTTATGGTCGCCTTAGGTTTGGATTATTTTTGAAAACATTATTTGGGGACCTTCTTAGATCTTAGAAGTATCTGGTCCGATTATGTAGGTGGTGGTAATCCATGACCTTAAGAATGTTTCATAGAATACTACGGTATACATAGTCGATGTAATAGTTCTCATTTTTCAATGCCTGATAGCACTATCCCAAGGCCTTGGTTTACGTCTAAGTCAAACTACTCGTGTAATCACTATTCCAACATGATTTCAAATATAGAAACAATTTAAAATTAGAACATACATGTATTCTCAAATAGCACTGTCCGTTATCATTGAAACAGAACGCGTTCTTAATTCATACTCGTCAGTTCAAATATCGAACGGAAGCGGAAACGGTACTGATTCTAATTTCAAACGAAATATCGCAACGTTTCTATTGATAAAATTTTGTTTAGCGGACACAACGCGCTGTTATTATATTGAACGGAAATTTACGATAATGGCTCGTAATAGAGCGCTACATGCAAATGACGTTTGTACGTGCATGTACCACTTAGCAGTTGGCTGGTTGTGGCCAATGTGTGCAACGTTTGGTCAAATGTTTGTGTAGTTGGACGAATAGTTCATTGTCAATTTTTTTCGTAGAAATCGCTTAGTACTTATTTGTGTGTGTATCGCTCTATTGTTAAACATACATTATTTCCTGTGAGGAGTAAACAAAGTGACTTTAAACGTTAAATGTTTGTTAGCGGTTTTTTTCATTAATTGATTCTGTAGATCTATTTAGGTGTCGCCGACATGCGACTCTGAGCTCTGTGAGACAATTCTGGGCGAGTATAAATTTTATTTCCCGAGGGATAACGCTGTATATTAAGAAAGGGGAATGCGCAGTCAATACGAGAACAACAAATAAATGTCAGTATTGGGCGTACAAAAGTAATATTTCGCAAATTTAACTTTTAACGACGATACGTGTCAACCGCCCGGGGAGGAGGGCGGGCGTCTATTTCGCGGTAAAAACTCATAAAACATGATTAGAGGTAATGTCGTGCGGATTCATTCGTTCACTTTTGACGTTCCCTTTCATATCGTTCGGTCAACGGCGCCGAACGTCACATAATGAAATGTTGAGCAACTAATTTGTCATTTCGGATGTCCTTCTGAATTCAAAATAGAATTCGACTGTTCGGAATTGGAATGTGAGTAGTAGATTGAGTAGAGTGATGTAGAGTGTAGTTCGATTTTCGAATGTGAATTTCGTTTATGTTTCGCCTTTTGGCTAGGTTTGCAGTTTTTAACGAGTTCCACGACTTTTGACACACGACAAAGTTTTTGCAGCTGTTAAAATAATAAATGCGATTATAATGAATACTTATTGATCAAACATGTTTAATCGGAAAAACTATCATTGTTATGAACACGAGATATTCCAGCTCTCATATCCCGCTCACTTTGAAACAGTGGAGTCCCGATAACAATCGCAATACATAACTTTCACATCACTTCAACAAGAGTAATAATTGTTGTTAAATCTGCCATCAGTCAACGTAGTCAGAGACGAGACAAAGCGAATCTATTGTGCCGAAACTAAGTCGATTCATCGCCCGCATTCATAATCGATCGATTATACCGCGAGAGGTGACGCAGGAGGTCCGACGGAAGGATTACAACACATTAGCATACGTAATTTGTGAGCACATCTGTCCCACCGCACGTGGGCGAGCTTTCTTATTGTTCAACCGCCAAGCAACAGTGTGCATGCACTGTTGTGTTTCGGTTTGAAGGACATTGTAGCCAGTATAACTACTGGACATAATGAGACTTAACATCTTATGTCTCAGGGTGACGAGCGCAGTGGAATGCCACACAGTACTTTGTTAGTCAAGGTGCTGGATGGTGTTGCTACTGTTTATGGGTGGTCGTATCGCTTACCATCAGGCGAACGGCATGCTCGTCTCGTCATTAAATGCAATAAAAAAAAAAAAAAAAAAAAAAAAAAAAATATATATCATTTCGCTCCTTTGTGCGTGAGCATCGCGATTCCATACAAAACCGTGAGTAATACGGAAGTTGGTGTCGATTAGATCTCGTTTTTTGATATTTTTGTCATTCGGATATACTTTTTTGTTGCAGGATCGCTTTTGTGTGTGGCCAGTGTGAGGTTGTATAGAGATTGAATTGATTGTTTGAAATTGAAACAATATACAATTAACTAGGCAGGTGAGTCTTATATTGGATTCCAAATATAAAATTCAAAACATGGAATTACATCGCTCCAAGGCCCATAGACAATAGCTAAGACATGTTGATTGTGGACAGGTCGAATTGATCTCGTTCGATTTGAAATCAAAAATTCAAATCAAAACAGAGCTACACGTCGCGTAATGAGCCAATAACTCGCGAGACAATGGCGCGCCGTGGGCGTCCCGAATTCGAAATTATCACAAAAGAATATTAATGTAACACTTATTCAAATACACCGCGATCCATATTCAAAAATTATCTTGTCGTTTAATTTGAATGGTGACGGCGAACACTTTTTTCCAACGTTCTATTTTTGAATTAAACTCATTGTGATCGAACTTTTTTCGTTGTCCCCTCACGGGCAGGGTATTCAAATTTGGAACGCTTTTTATTTTTAATTATTATTAATTCTTGTTTATGATTTTTGTACGGGGCGCATTCTTTATGACTATTTCCTGTTCTGTCACCATTAATGAATGTGACGTCGGTGACGGGGGACATGTGCGCCCGCTCCGGCCCTCCATACATTAGTATAAAGGTTGCTTTTGATCGCGGGTTCGGCCGCTTTATAATTAATCCTGTGGGATGATGTATCTTACATAATAGTTTGTTCCTCGAATGTTACTTGATAAAATATTTTTCCAATTTGTTTTTTTTTCTAATAATTGCAGAATAATTGTTACTATGCAAAATATGTGTATATGCCATAAGTAACTATACAGTTAGGCACGGAATAGGTAATTAGAATTTTGTATTTATATAATCTCTTTTGTTTGCGATTTTTGTAATGATTAATTAGTATAGACTATAGACTTAACAGTTAGCTCTTATACAGATAGTTTTCGGACACTGAAAGCCATAGAGTATAGAGCATTATTTTGCCCTAAATTATCGAACGCACACTAATTACCAAAAAAACGTGATTAAACGTTACAATACCGATACTTAAACAAAAAATGGCGGCGTATAACGTTTGAGATTCGTTTCGATCGGGGAACACGAATTAGACGAATGTCGGTCGGTTCTTTGTCTTGTTCCTAATGAGTTTTTAAGTCGATTATAGCAATTTTTCATAGAAAAACTCCTTTGGTGATGTATCGGCGGTATCAATCACTGTACGGGCCAAATTGTGGGCCGGCCCTCGGACGGGGTTGCACGTCAAGGGGCCGTGTTGCCAGACGAATCATTTTGGGAGATTACTAGTTTGGTACATTTTTATTACAGTTGGAAGGGGTAAGGTATTTAAAAAATTAGAAAATAATTGATTAGTGTTAGAATACTCTTAATTTTTTTTATAGTTAGTTGCTAGTTTCTTAATGCAATCAAAACAGTACTTATCAGTTAAGAAATTATTTTCTTACCGAATCTTAGCTTGTATTCAGTTTTATTTCCCAATTTTTTACTCTATTCGAGTTTTTAATATATTTTCCTGTTGACTTGTATTTGTACTTCACATCTATTGTCGATAAAAGTCGACGTTAAATCTGCTTAACTCAGTGGGTTCGAATCCCGACCTTTTAAATGCATTTCAATACATTTTACCTGCGATCCGCGTCAATCAAGTGTTTTTAAAAAATTTGACACAGGTAGCGAATACAGAAATAAACAACCAAAAAAGTTCGGGACGTTGGGACACGTCAGGGAATATTTAAACGTGTGAATTGTAAAGGGCATCGATACATTCGGATATTGGTCTTATTAGGTTCTATGGCTTTGTGGTCCATTTGCTGATGTGCAGTTATTTGCTGACTAGACTAGAGGAGAACGAGATGTTTTACCGAAATTATATAAATGAATAGGAGTTTTTTTAATAAAGGTTGCAGGAACACACTGGCAGGCCGCTTTTGACAGATCTGTTTGAAAATCTTTAGGCGAGGTCTACGTTCAGCAGTGGATTTCATGTGGCTGATGATGATGATTGGAGTTTTTTGGACTTGTGCTATCGGTACGGGGCAGCAAAACTGATACCTGTCACGTTAAGATGGTGTATATGACTCTCTGCCATAGAGTGACTGTCTTGTATTATTATAAACATGCTCTACTAACACTGTGCAGAGGTATATTTTATTTATCATATAAAGTAATCTCCAGAAATGTTACTTTGAATCTCGAAAATAATTAAATGATATGAAGCTCCATTATTTTAATTTCTTTAGATTATCCCAGGAAAGGACTTTAACAAGGACACAGAAAAGGTCAAGAAGTTATGAGACAGATTCCCATAAAGGTATAATATATTAAATATTAACTCACTGCATGACAGATATTGTTTTTAGCACTACCATGTATGTACGAGTTTTAATATAATTGTGAGGTGTAATAACTTTACTTTTTCTGTCACGCTACACTTTAAAAAATAATCGTCAGTCAAAGAACCTATAAATCACTCTGTTTTTATTTAATAACCGTCTTGTTTTTATTTTTTGAATACTCAGAAAAAGTAAATAACTATTATATTAACAGTTAACGTTATTACAGTATACTTAGTAAATACTTGTGGTTACAACCGTTTCTTGTTAAAGTGTATTTAAATTTATATTTGAAATTCGAATTCTAACCCTAGATGTTTCTACTATATCCTGGTAAAACCTGGCAACCGTCCGTTGTAGAACTGTCCATCACCGATCACGTTCCACATTCAAAGGAGCCAATGGCTGAATGCCTTTATTGTTTTAAATCCGTACGCATAATGAACGTTCATTCCTTTTTCAAAATCGTTAATCGAGCTCTTTCACTTCATTTGTTTCGATCGTTTTTTTTTTTAATTTAATTGTGCCGCGGACTCCAACTGGATTGAATCGAGACTTATTCGATTTACCTATAGGAGTTCCGATTGTTTGTTTTGTGTTCGCATTTTAAATTTGGAATTGTTCTAGAACACCACCGGAGTAATTCAATACGAATTAACGGAACACGCTTGATTTGCGTTCGTATTATGAAAATGTTTTTGCATTCTCTATTTAAAAATTAAGGCGAGCTATACACGTACTGGCGTCGACAGCCAATATGTTGTTAAGCAGATTACAATCAATTACATTGGTATTCTACAGAGAGTTAATGTGATTCACGTCATCCGACCGCTCAAGCAAATTATAATCATAATTTAGTCCACAGCTTATAAAAATACACGTTTAAACCCTAGTATTTAAACCCCAAACAAGCTATGCAGATGATTGAAGATGATAAAATTCTTAACCATAAACGTGTAGATAAATCAATTTACCTCAAACAGACACAGCATCCTAACGTACCTGCAAATAAAAAGACGAAATTAACTCGATTATCAGAGATAACGTGCAATCACTATCAGAACAATAAAAATAATATATAAGTAGAATATCAAAGAATTACAATTTCTTATCTCGTTATTGCGAGACGATCGAGGGATATAAAAAAGTCACTCCTCATTTTTCCATATAAGACTTGGGCGTGTCTGCGGGAGGGAACGCCTTGTGAGGCTAACCTCTCCCTCATTCTATAGAGGTGTTTTTCCAATAACGTCTCTATATCGAAGTTCGATCGGTTTCGAACGCCCTATCTTAAAGATATCGGAGCACGCCTTCTTACACGACCTTTTTGTAGGCATTATGAACCTTATGCCTTTGCGGCCAAATCTCCAACTGACTTGTTGGCCGATGAATAGTATATTGATGCGGTATCGGTTTTCCATTAACGCACACATACGACATTCAACTTTATTGCTATACGGTTAAGGTCTTTATTCGAACGTGTAGGATGGTAAGAATGTATTGACGTGTTATCGGAGATGTTTCCGTCCCGCTCTAACCGATGGTTCTCACGTATGCGCGTCCCTGTCACCGGCGCAGGTCGCGCTGAGATGAACACCGCATGTCCGCGCATTCTTTCTTATCAGCTGTGTAATATTAAGAATACAATATAACTCCTAGTAATTCATGTTGTCCTAGTAATTTGTGTAATTGAAGTGCTTGAATGCGACACACCGCATTGGTACACATACCAGGCATGTAGACGCGTGGGAGATGTTTCAATCAATTTACGTGACATATATTGTTAGTTTTCGTGTTCAAAATATAGATGGCGCGCTCTGTTTGGTTGTAAGTAAAAAGTTGTAAATATGAAATCTTTCAAAATATTTGTACGTATCATTTAGAAATTACGGACAATAATGAATTATTATGAAGGCTGTACCATATTTTGTAATCCCATTGTGTGCACTAGGATATTATGAAAGTGAAGTGAATATAAAATTCTCTGTCTATTAAAAGAAATAAAGCATAAACAATACAGTAATTTGGGTCTTTTGATATTTACATTTAGAACTATTTTTATGAACACATTGAACTCGTACGTCTAGATACAGTTGGGTTGTGTATCGGAAGGACTTTGCTTTGATATCTAAATGAACAAGAGATCGACTGAGTTACTCGTCAATTTCAGAAATAGTTCATAGAATCACGACAAAAACGTACCTGCTTATGTCTTTAGGATTAAATTTATCATTCTGGATTGAAGGGAGTTGAAAATTTGACACGAGTTTTTAATTTTGAGTAAATTTAATAGAGTATGTTTTATATAGTTCCAAAAGTATTGGTATGAAAAGGAATTGGAATTGCTAACAGTATTTTTGAGTGTCTGTTAATCTCAAAACCGTGAATTCAAGTATTTTCTGAGAATGTCAGGAGTGACATACTCTGCATACAACGCCGGCATGGATGGAGATCCATGCCGACGTTTTCAAAATCGAAACATTAAAACCAAAACATCCACCGTCGCCTCACAGGTAGAGCGTTGTAACTCATAAAACGTTAATTTCCTAACGTCAACATTTATATTTGTGTTAGTTATTTATATTAACTAGAAATAACATGGATACATGTGCATCTCAATCCAGCAGCACATTTATTTTTGTTATATTCGTTTATATTTCGTAATTAAACGTATTGATGGTGGCGTGTTTATTTAATAAACGTTTATTAGTTTACGTCATATTACGATTTGTTCATTGTTTGATGTACATATGTTGAATTTGATTTTTATAAACAATCGAAATCAACCGGTTTATGATTTTCTTAGAATGTTTTTTGATGTGTTCGACGAATGGAATTAGGTTTTAAGGGCGGGTTTTTGGAATGTTTTATGGTTTCATTTAAATTTTGATGTTATGAAAAATATTAACATTTCTACGTAATTTGGAATAGTATTTCTATTTAGTCGTAATAATCTAGGTTTTATATTAGTAAAAAGCTTCTATAGTGTAATCTAATCTGTAAGTAACTGCACGTTAGTTATTACGTAGAAGGTTAGTTGTCGAATCATATTAGGAGTATTTTGAACACAAAATAGTAGGGTCATAAAAACTTCACGGTATCTACATTGAGCAAGATTAGCATAATTTTTACATCGAATTATGAGCTCACCTAATTGGCTAATTAGCGCATTACTTAAATATTAAGTGACACTGAGATCTCCAGGCTGTCTTTCGATTAATACCATATCATACCATACCATACCAGCCTTGTATTATATACTGCCAACTGCTGAGCATGAGCCTCCTCTACAACTGAGAGGATTAAGGCTAAGGCCTTAACCCGGCCAGCGTGGTGGACCTTAGTCCTAGTGCGGGTTGGCAGACTTCACATACCTTCGAAATTCAGAGAACTTCTCAGGTATGCAGGTTTCCTCCCGACGTTTTCCTTCACCGTTAAAGCGAGCGATAATTCACACAGAATACACACATAACTTTTTAGAAAAGTTAGACGTGTGTGCCCTTGGGTTCTGAACCTGACATTCGTCTCGGCAGCCCGTTCCACTACCAACTAGGCTATCGCCGCTTTCGATTACTAAATCATCTCTGTTGATTAATGCGTATGTGTATGTTTCAAAGTGGAAAATACAAATATCTCTATTAAGTCAATCACTAACGTAACTTACTTCATTAAGCCCATTAAGGTATTCTGATACACGAGGTTAATAACAGATCAAAAATGTTTATCGAACATGCTTAAGTGCAACATTTGCAACCTATCTAGAACTAACTCAATCAACTTTATTGCCAATAGACGGTTTCAGTCATAACATTAATAAGCGATATCCGTTAACCTTTTGTAAACAGATTGCACGTGTTAAATATCAGCCATTGGAGATCCAACTCTAATGTAAGGAGAATAAGTTCGAAATATCTTGTGTTACTCAGCACAGTCCTTTGTGAAGGATCGATGAATAAGATCAATAGATGTCTTGGGATTGGCTTTTTATTCAATCTGGCCCAGTTTGATTGTATTGGGTTTGTATGACTGGATTTTAATATAGATCCTTTTGTTTTCAAATTAATGTTATCATTAATCTATTTCTATAAATAATAGTTTATAATATCAATGGACTACGAATAGAATGAACTAATATAGCAACACAGTCTCACAAAAACAGCATTAAGTAGTTTGGTTGTAACGACTTGTGAGATTATTGGAGACCTAACAAATATCCGAATAAATGCAGGGCAGTTGTAATATAAGCCAAATAGTGATATTGCTCGCACAATGATAACTATAAGTATGGTGTTTTTTAATTTTGAAACAAAATTTGCTACAACTACTTTGCTATCAAAATAAGTGAAAACTACAAATTAAAATATAGAAAAGTAACATCTAATTAGAACAAAATAAGAGTAACTAGAGAATAAATAAATACAGGATGTAATGTTAATAAATTGTAAACTATACTGTTTATAAACGGCCTGAACAAACTAAGGTTATGGTGAAGTTAATGATGATTAAAATGCAAAGGACAAACAAATAGTTATAAATTACGTACTCGTTGGACGGAAGCTTTGTTTAAATTCATCTGTGTAACGAGAATACGTCATGGCTTCAAGGAAACCAGATTGAGACGTGTTTTCTGATGTCTTTGGGAATATTCTAACATGCTACTCATTATATAACTGGACAGGTGGCGCTGTCGCAATAGTGAGTTTGCTCCGTAGAATATTATAAAAAACATAGTCTATATCCTATCTCCCAAAATAATAACTGTGTTTTGTGCATCAGTAAACTGTTATTAGTGCGTGAGAACGTTATCCACAATCTATATAAACGATAAGTGTAAAAACCTAGTGTTAAAGTGATTCCGTGCCGACATTGTGATAAAATTACCCGCACAAAAATAAAATAAAAATAAAGTCAATCATATAATTGTAATTAATAATACTAAAAAATTGAACTTTGAACAATGGTGTATCGTACATAATTCCTAGTCAAAATCGTCAAAATCGAATGCAATTTCATTTATAACCACCAAATTGTTTTACTAAAACGACTGCCGAGTGACATCTATTGGTTCCGATAACAAGGCATACAGTTAATGAATGACACCTTTAGTCACCTCACGGTGACTAAATTCACATTGAACCGAGGGGTGGCGCTAAACTGCGCTTACTGATAATATTTTTATCTAAAGTCATTACAATTCGCTTGTTGCCTTATATTACTTACTCATAAGACAATGAGTAACTCCACTTGCAGTCGTTGCAATAAGGTACTGAAGCGTAATGACAAAATTATGTGCTCTGTTGTATCGTGCGCGAAACAATATCACTTCCAGTGCGCAAACCTCTCTGCTGAAAAATACAAGAATTTGAAAAACTGGAATTGTCCTGATTGCGTAATAGTCATCCCATCGACACATCGCAATGGAAATAATAACAGCACTCTCCATACGCCTCAAACCCATGAAATAAACGTGAACAGCCCGTCAACAAAAGATCATTCAATGTACATCCTACGTTCTGAAATCATAGATATCATTCGTTCCGAAACAAAAAATGCAATTAAGGAGGTAATTAACGTGGAATTTGCAGCCATAAGAAAAGAAATAAATAATTTTGAAGAATCTTTAAAATTTTTAAGTTGCCAATTCGACGAAATTGTATCCACAATAAAAATCAATAGCGAAGAAATAAAAATAATAAAGAATGAAAATATCTCCCTTCAAAAGAAAATTAAGGACACGGAACATAGATTAATACAGCTTGAGCAAGAAGCACGTCAAAATAATATTGAATTGAATTGTCTTCCTGAACTTAAGAACGAAAATCTTGTTAAGACTATTATGCTGCTCAGCAACATTGTTTCCTATCCTCTATCTGAAATGGATATTCTATCCTGTACTCGAGTCCAAAAGCTTAACACCGCATCGAAGCAGCCTAAAGCAGTTATTTGTAAGTTTTCAAGCAAATTTAAGCGCGATGATTTTTTGGGAGCGATATTTAAATATAATCGTTCCAATCCCAAGAACAAGCTCAATACCAAACTACTGGGCTATGGAGACAAGGAGTTCCCTGTGTATATAGGGGAACACTTAACACCTGCCAACAAAGCATTGCACGCTGCCACGAGACTCGCAGCCAAGGAAAACAACTACAAATTTGTATGGGTGCGTAACGGTAAAATCTTCATAAGGAAAAACGAGGCTTCAGTGGCGCATTATGTACCCAACACGGACTTTTTAAAAACTTTACAGTAGTCATAGTTTGTCATTACCTACCTAATCTGATATTGTGTGTTTCCAGTACTTAAGTAAGTACTGTAGTAACAATGTTGAATGTATATTTTGTTTCCAAATTTCGATAATCTTAATATATATTATCAAAACGTTAGAAGCATTCGAGGTAAGCTTCACACAGTATACCTCAATGTACTTAATTTGAACTATCACATTATTATTCTGACAGAAACTTGGTTAAATGATACAATTTTGGATACAGAAATTTTTGATAACAGATACCAAATATTTAGGAGGGATAGGCAATCAGCGACATTATCTGAGGGCAAGGAGGGAGGCGGTGTGCTTATTGCCGTTATGAAAACTTTAAATGCATATAGAAATTTGTTATTTGAGACGCTCTGCGAAGATCTTTGTGTAACACTAGACGCATCAACAACACATACATCAAAAAAGATACACTTATGTGCAATATACTTAGCTCCGCCAGTTACGACTAATCTTATCACATATTACACTAATAAAATGAGTAAAGTTATTAATAATACTGACACTTTATTACTGGTAGGAGATTTTAACATTAGTTCTCTAACGTGGACAAGCTTTAATGAATCTCAACAATCGAGTTATGTAGAAACTAAACAGCATACCAATAATGTTGGTAAAGTATTTCTGAATTTCTTATCGTCCAATGGTTTGACACAGCTTAATTACATTAAAAATAAGCACAGTAAAATACTTGATTTAGTCATTTCCAATTTAAATTTCCCTGTTAATGTTTCCGCCTCTAAAGATTTTATTTCAAATATTGATGGTTATCACCCTCCTTTAGAAATCAATATTCAGCTTAAACTTGCATCCACACTTAGTAATAAGATGAAATCTAAATATAGATATTTCAAAGCTGACTACAATGCAATTAGAAAAAAAATATCTGAAACAGATTGGCGTAGATTACTGTCAAATTGCTCAATAGACATAGCTGTTAGTACTTTCTATACTATTTTACGAAATATAATTTCGGAACTTATTCCAATAAAGCCTACAAATAGAAACTCATACCCTGAATGGTATACTAAGAGCCTTATAAAAAATTTAAAAGAAAAGGAAAAGTGTCGTCGGAAAATGCTTAAATTTGGTAATAATCGAGACGAGTATGAATATATACTACTTAAAGAACGAATAAACAAAATTATTAAAAAATTATATCATAATTATATAGATAATATACAAAATAATGTAGTGAAAAACCCTAAATATTTCTGGTCATTTATTAAAAGTAAGCGTCACAATAAATCTACAATACCAGGTAAAATGACACTTAATGATAGAATTGCATATGATGGTGAAAGTATTGCGAACCTTTTTGCAGATAACTTTGCATCAGTATATAATACTGTATCTAACAATAAATATCACCTCCCTGAAAATAAATATGTAACTCACTGTAATAGCTTAAATAATATATTTATATCAAAACGTAGCATAGAAAAAGCACTTAAGAAATTGGATATAACTAAGGGACCGGGAAGTGATGGTATACCTCCCATTTTCTTTAAAGAATGTGCAAATGGTTTGTCTGAACCACTTCATTTTATCTACAATAAGTCACTTAAAGAGGGAACTTTCCCAGAATGTTGGAAGGAATCAGTGGTTATACCTGTCCCAAAGGCAGGCGCAAAAACAGATATTTGTAACTATAGACCTATTAGTATTCTTCCTGTTCTTGCTAAAGTATTTGAATCTTTGATATATCCTTTCATAGATTGGCATATAAGAGGTCTCATTACTGAACACCAACATGGTTTCATTAAAAATAGGTCCACACTTACTAATTTAGTTAACTTTGTTGAAAGAACCCTTACCTGTTTGAGTAAAAACAATGAAGTAGATGCTATATATAGTGATTTTAGCAAGGCATTTGACAAAGTAGACCATCATATTCTACTCAAAAAATTATGTTGCATATTTAACATACATGGCTGTATTCTAAGCTGGTTTAAATCATATTTATTTAACAGAAAATCTAAAGTTATTATAAATGGGTTCTCCTCTTACACTTTTACACCCACATCTGGAGTTCCACAAGGGTCACATCTCGGTCCCTTGTTATTTACAATGTATATAGATGACATCAAACACAGCATTAAGAATTCATTTTTTGAATTGTATGCTGATGATTTAAAAATTTCTAAAATTGTGAATTCTAAAACTGATGAATATCTCCTCCAGGAGGATGTAGATAGACTTGGCACATGGTGTAAAAATAATTCTATGCAACTCAATATAAACAAGTGTTACCATATAAAGTTCTCGCGAAAAAAGCATAAGCTTAATACAGCTTATACTATACATGGTATGATTATAAAAAATGTTGCTGTAGTTAGGGATCTTGGTATCACAATTGATTCGGAAATGACTTTTTCAATACATATAGATAATGTAATCAATAAATGTAATAGAATGTTAGCTTTTATAAATCGTAACACGAAAGAATTTAAATCCATTGCTGCACTAAAAATCTTATACTACGCTCTTGTACGCAGCAACATAGAGTATAGCTCGATTATATGGTACCCGCACTATCAAAACAATATTCAACGTATAGAAAAAATTCAGGAAAAATTTGTTAGACGCCTTTCTATAATATCCAAAATTAGACATTCAATTCATAATTATAATGATAGGTTACAATATTTTAAAATTAAACCTTTAAAATGGCGCAGGGATTTTTTGAGCTTAACTTTTATTTTTAAAATATTTAACCATTTTATAGATAGTCCTGCTTTGTTGTCTCAAATCGGTATCAACGTGCCCAGACCGTCTGCTAGAGTTACTAACTACAAATCCTTCGCTATTAAAAGTAGTCGTAATAAATACGGTAGCAATACGCCTCTCTCCTATGCTCTTAATAAATTCAATAGTGTTTTTAATAATAACAATAACTGTGATATTGACATTTTTTGTGAAAAATATAACAGGTTTAAAAAATACATTTATGATAGTGATAATATGTTAGATTGTTTATAGGCTTTGCGTCGAATATTAAGTACTTACAATGTTACCTACAATGTTAATACATACTACTACTCTTACTAATATTATAAACGCGAAAGTATAGTATTAATATTAAGAACTGCTATATCTGTGGAATTTCTGACTTTTAAAGTTTATAAAAATAATTGTGAATGATTTATATAGTGCAGAACTTACATTTAATTTTGAAGCATACACCTAAATATTTAAATTATTGTTCACATAATGTTAAAATCTTATTAGTAAATATATTGTTATACATAATATTATTAAAGTTGTTGACAGAATTCTTTGGTAATAATTCGAATAATATTTAACTTACCTGTAATTTTGAAGGAAACTTTAAATGTTTAATTTATTGTCCGCATAATGTTGAAACTATGATGGTATATATAATGCTGATACATAATATTGTTAAATGTTGAATTTATGACTTGCTATGTCAATGTAGATACTGATTTTTTATATTGATAGGAATGTTGAAATTATATTGGTACAGATAATGTTGATACATAATATTTTAAATGTTAAAATTATGACTTGCCATATCAATGTAGTTACTGTATTTTTGATGGTGATAAAATTTATTGTAAATTATTTAAGTGAGTAGTGTCGAACTTACCTGTAATTTAGAAGCATACACTTAAATGTTGATTATCTTTTTCCACATTGTTAAAGTCTCGTATGTATTTTTAGTTGGTAAGGCTTTACTAATAAAATAAATAAATAAATAAAAAATATCAGAAATCGGAGATTTGTTTCATTTGTTAGGGATATAATCCTTCAACTAGTGATAAGAAGGTGACCAAATGCAACTAAATAATCCATTCTTAAATACAAGATTGTCACGATTATTTGTTAAAGTATCGATTATGTGTAAAATGAAGTGTATATTGTCTTTCATAGGCCACTCAGAAATCATTTTTTAATTTTCAAATATCTATTTACAATTGTATATTAGTATTACTTATTTAATTGCTATTTCATAAACCTAACCTCAATTTCTGATTACTTATTCTCACTGGCATGAAAATTATAGATTAACAACTGGCCAACTTCAAAGGCCCTAAACAGTTAATCCATTGACGGTTAAAATAACCGTCGGTTCGAACTATCGCACCCTAATTAACGCGTTGGGCCATGACAAGATACCATGTTAATCCGGGATCATCCCAATAAAACACCTCTTGACCGGGTCCACTACAACATCTTTAACTAATGACCAATGATCCTTGACCCCTTCGCCTTTTCCGTTTATAGCGATTAAGTATTTAATGGTTAAATATGGCGAGATAAGTGCGTAATATTATAGTTTGCACGGCTTTTGACGCATTTATATTTCAATCTACACTAATAATAAAAAGAGGAATGATTTGTATAAAAGCTAGTGCACTATAAGAAATGTAAACATGCCTTTTGGTCAATATTTCGGAAGCATTTTTATTTCCTTCATTCTAATTGAACATTTATTTTGAAATTCACAACCTAGCTAAATGATGATCGTTCAGCAAGATCTATTGATATAGATATTGTGTCTGGATATAATATGAGACGACCAGGTCGCTTAAATTAGTAAGACTCCATAAACAGTGACGTATCAGATCAGTTACAAAGTGCATGTCAATGCACTACGCTCGTCACCTTGAGACAAGATGTTTACTTTGTTAATGCTCAGTAATTACACTACCTACAATGTCCTTTGAGCTACTACATTGTTTGCTTGTCGGTAGAAATAGACGAAGGCTTGTACCTGTACCTCGTATTACTATGGTTAAAGGAGGGTAATGTGTTCCGTGGTGCGATGCAATGAGCCGGTTGTGATAAGGGGTCGTGGGTTCGGACACCGAACCAATTACTTTGTGCGATACTTTTTAGTTGAAAATAACGTCAAAAATTTGTATATCAATGTTGGAACAGTGTTCATTACTTTGATGTATTTTATATTTTATTTATTCATACTGTGTCTGTGTCTTAAATACAGGGTATACTTCGTAGTTCATTAAATAGCATTGTGTATGTTAGAATGCAAAGCATTCATAAAGAAACCTATTTTTTTTAATACGCATTAAGTCTAGATAACCTACAATGATTGCATATCTAATCTACATAATCGTTTAAACACACGAAAGCTTTTAACATCCTAAAACCAATTACAATAGTCGAGGGGTCAATAGAAACTGGTCGATGCCGATGGCGGCTGCGGCGGACTTTTCTCGCCGCGACCCTCTCGTCTATTATTAAAAGGACCTCTCGCCCTCCCTTTGAATATTGCATGCTAACAAAACGACTTCGGGAATTTTGTGAAATAACTTTACTGTATCGGTTTGAAAGTTTTCCATGCATAGTTTTAGTCGAAGGATATGTTTTCATAGTGCGGTTTGGTATTTGGGGATGTTTTTATTAGGGGGATTTAGTGACTGATAATTAAACAGTATTCTCTGAATTTGAAAACAGTTAGATTCTGGGTTTGAATACCATTCTGCAAATCAAAATTGGTATATTTTTTGGCGTTAGATTGACTGTTCCTGCAGTTTTGATCCTGGCTTATAGGAGTCGCAGTAGAGGGCATGAGGATAGACACACACTCACGCGCCTAATATGTCGGAAGGGTTAGGCAGAGGTGCATCTAGTGCACCCACTTTTCGCCGTGCGTATTCCGTCGCATGATGTGATAGGGGGCGAGCCTATCGCCATATCATGCACAAATTTCAGACACCGGGCTGATATCGAATAGAAAACCCCAATATAACTTTGCGGGCAAAGATCCCCGGGTCGAGATCCGGGGATCGAACTCGAGACCCACTGCAGTCGTACCTTAACACAACTACGCCGCCGAGGCAGTGAGGATAGACTACTACTAAATAGGCACAACTTACCCCTTTGCAGATGCGTGAGTTTATCTTGCGATTTTTTGGTACAATGCTAAGTAAATGCCTATGTTTACACACATGGATTATATCTATGAGTAACTTCACGTACTTTAGTTATTGCGAAGAAATGTTCTTACTGTAAAACCCAAATGATTCATGTCATTACTACCTTTGTCTCGTTATTTAAGTGTTAAGACAATTGGTATGAATCAATTTCTGCTAATTGTTTTTCCTTGTAGCCAAATTGTTGCTAATTTATTGGTGACTAGCTTTTACTTACATACACAGTGGAGAACCCACTTATAAATTTTGTCTAAGCAATTACCACCCATAATTGTAACATGTTTCAATAATCAAATGATCATTATCCCAAAACTATAAATAAGGTACCAGGCGCCCATGTCCCCCAGAGGGTAGAGGGCGGACGTCCGGACTCCGGTCAACTTGTCTATACCAAGTATTTATTGAGTTGTGGTCAACCAAAAGTATTTTATTGTTCGGTTATACCCCTTTGTTAGGGTGCTTCCAGCTTTCTTGCTCGTAACTCCAACGAAATTTAGACTTTATTACTATTTACCTTAGGTTGTGTTTTGTCTAACAGTGGTGTTATCGGATGTCTTTTACGATAAGTGCAAAGGATAATAAGATGAACGTTGAAGGTGACAAGGTTGGTATTCGAATGCAATATGCTCGGTGGTCAAGGTACTACTAATTGCAGTTTAAAATGTTTTTGTTTGCAAATGCGTTAATTAGGTTCGTACGACTGAGTTTCGTGCTCGGTTTTACTTGTTTAATCGCTTAATTTGATCCCAAATTGACCAATATGTTTTGGGTCTAACATTTTATTCATACTGTGGAATAACGAGAGGAATGGTTCGACTGATGGTAAGGGCCGTAATGAACTTTAATTAGAACCTTATGAACACTCTTGAGAATCGTTTATACAATATATAGATATTATAGTTTTTTTTTGCCATCATACAAAATGTCCGCTATCGAACCCAAGACCCACGTTTTTCAGTCATCTCATCCATCACACCAGCTGAATATATTTTAAACTATATAAAAATTAGGTCCCATACAAACAAATGCAAACTTTTGTATGAAACATAAATCTCAGTATAGATCGCAATAAATTCCACAAAAACCATTAAAACGAGTATTAAATAACTAATGGCCGCGTAATAGAAGACTTCGGCAACAGGTGGCGGGAATCAAACCTGCTGACTGACAGTAAGCGGGCGCAGCCGGCGCTCATCGGTTATTCTTAGATTGACTTCCAATATAAAGTGTTTTGAAAGATTTAACGGGTATAGGTAAATAGATTCGATGATGGGAATTGTTAGTTGTGATTGCTGTGCCGGCTGATGGGAGTCGTATGTGACGGCTATCGGTAAGGTTGTTTAATATACAACAATAAATTATTTGTAAAATAATATAAACCCGACTCTATATTTGTGGTTGTCAGAAATTACAAACTTTTGTCCCACAAGCGACCGGGACAAATATTTGTGGATCACACAAAAATTTGTCCCGTACACATTTCACCGTCAACGACTCTCTCACATATTGTTCTCTTTTCAATAATTCGTGCCGAAGGAAAAATAAAAAACAAATTTCAAAAAAAGAACACCGATAAAAATAAAATATTCAAATATAATATCAGAATCAATCGCGAGGGGAGACAGAATGGACGTATCATCCGATTTCCGAATTCGAATTCCGCCCCCGCCGGATGTGCGTTGAGCGGGAAAATGGGCGGAAGTTTCACACCGGGGCGAAAAAATCACCGAAGAATGCCGCGATATTTGCATGCGAAAGGGCACTTTTGTGCACGGATCGGTTGTAAATTTGTCACTTTGTCAATGACTACAATGTTTGACACTTTTGTCATGCTAATCATGTTTCTTTGCGGCGGGGTTTCAAGAGATTTTGAGCTTATTTTTGGTATTCGATGTTTGTTATTGTATGACTGCCTGAGTGGCGTAGTTGTATTACGGCACGACTACAATGCCGAGGTCTCGGGTCCGATCCCCGGGTCGGGCAAAGTGATATTGTCTGTTAGTATAAAAAATGTGAGACACTACGAGTCCGTTCAAATTCAGAGGAACATTGTCAAGAACATGATTTAGCATTACGTTTAGAAGTACATTATCTTCAAGAGGTAACCTTGAAAATTAATATAAGATCTAAAACACTAACAGTTTTAATTAGATCCAAGCGGCATGCCATTGCCCTTATTAACAGTTGAGAGTTCAGACTTTAACGCAAATGTTGATAGTAGTTTGCATTCAGTGATAATACTACGATTCTTCCTGCGTGCATAATGCGAAATGTTAAACAAATGTTTGTCTCGAACGGTAATTGAAATCATGACTTCATTAAGCTTTGTCGTCTGTTTTGTATTATAATACTTGAAATATGGATATTAAGAAGTAAATAAATAATAGCATTCCTAATTCAAATTGAAAACAAACGTTTGGGCGTTGTCAATCAAGCAACCCAATATTCCAAATTTCAAAATATGGCAAAGCCGAAAACGAATTCCAAATTCAAAAACTGCCGAGTAATTAGACAGGTGATTCGCTAATTCGCGAAAAGAACGCCTTGATACGGCCGCCTTATTCCGATAAGTCGACGGGTAAGTCGACAGTCGAACCTGTGGGAACGTCACGTAGAGCGATCGGCATTCGTACAAAAAGTGGCGCGGCGCGCGATAGCCGCGTCGGAATAAAAACCTTTTTGCGGTACACTCGCAGTCACGGTTGATATTGAGCTCTTGTGCTCTAGGTGCCATAATGGCCGGCCGTGTAAACTCAAGTAATTGTTTAGTATTGTTTGATATTGTTTTACTGTGTGGCTTCTTTAGTGTTTTGTTGCCGAGTTTATTGTGACGTAATGTCACAATCGTAACTTATTTTGTGTATGTAACGATCTACAAACAAGAATAAATTTCTTTATTTAAAATTTGCTTTTTGAATCTGCAGTAAAGTATGCTGTATGTGTATCGGTGTTCTGTATTTGATTCCAAAGTCGTTAAATGTTAAGTATGTATGACGTAGTAATATATTTCCATGTTGAACATTACCTTAAAACCAATATTTCAATTCTTATGAAACCTCAAAAAGGATCAACCTCGCTGTCTATCGTTCTAATCTAATAACCAATTATCGAACAAAGCTCTTCGATATTCAGTAGCGATCGACAAAAAATAAGACGATTACGACGTAAAACATTTTTCTAGGAAGAATAGACTCCACAGGTGGGGGCTATTCTCACGCGTTCGACATTTATGTCATTATCTCGAGTTTATGTATTCGAATGTTGGAATTTATTAAGTAGGTAATTTTAGAGCCAATATGTGCCATGTTATTATATTTTTAGTTATCCGAGAAACTGAGTAGAGGTCTGGAATTAAAGACTTAAAATTAGAACAGTAAGTTGCCCAAAATAATTATTCATCGATAGAGGTCAATTATATAAAGCTTAGATTTCTTTAACAAATTTTGCATTTCAAGACGTTATTAGAATGATAACTGAAATAAGTATCACATGAATCGAACCCGCGACTGATACTTGGTGCAGCGCGGTGTGGGGAGTGCTCGCCCCTCGGCCGCCGGAGGTCACGGCCGCGGCCCGCTGTGGTAACATTGTATATGGTGTATACTGTACAGGTAGTGTAGAAGGAAATACGACTTTGCAAAGGTAAAAAACACGTGCCTTATTGATATAATACGAATTTCGCTGAATTCGTTATTCGATGAATTTCGATTGGTGTTTTTGAGATAAGGGTTAGTCTATTTATTATTTTTCATTAGACAGGAGAATTTTATCGAGATTATTTCTATGAAACATTTTTTTAAGAGTTTTAGCTGTAAAGATAATTCAAATAAAAAATAAAAAATATCCACGTATATTAAAATAAAATTCACAGAATCAGGCTGTATGGTCTATAATTCCATTTGCAATAAAAAATATATAACCAGGATTATTCCTACACAAAATTTTTAAATTCATACTTTAAGTACCTGCGAGTTCCACAAAGTTAACTACTACGAAAAGCGAAAGGAAACTATATCCAAAAAGGTTTTAATTGTATCGAAGTGGGAACGTCCGTTTCCCAAGGCGGCGTGTTCAAAGCGAATGCAATTTTGACAATTAAAATGTCACGAATCGCTCACGTCGCGGCTCGGATGTCCTTGGGAGGAATCTCGGACTGGTTGGACGATTAGTTGTGATTTTAGTACTTAATTGCACGATGGCTGGTCGGTGAAAGATAGGTTGAGATTGGTTAAAAAAAATGGTGATACGTTTTTTTATACATACAAAACAAAGTTCTTCCACTGCATCTGATAGTTACTGGAGTAGCTAACAGATAGAGTCGGTATTAGGGAAGTTTGATAACAATGGTTCATTTAGTGCTGAGCGGGATGGAATACCGAAATGGGAATGTATATGTAGATTATCATGAATTAGGGATCTCCTGGTCCATCGTTATAATATTTTGTGAGTTTTTTTCAAATGGTACCAATGCATGGTTTTTAACGAGTCAGGAATGCTTGTAAGACCTTCATAGACGATATAAAATCAGTTAATACTGTAAGTGACACTAATGAAAATAATGCTTCGTCTTCGGCTGATGTTGGCTTAGAACAAAACCTCACCGATGAAGCAATACCCATTAAAAAATCATTTAACGACATATCCACCGAAATGAAAATAAAAATTTTACGACATAATTTTCATAAACTATAAAAAATCATCAATTTGTTATATCTACATGTTTAAAACTATCGTTTAGTTTAAAAATGTCGTAAATAAGTTGTTTCGGTCGTAATATCGGAAACCTTTTTCTCGATTTCTCCAATTCTGGATTCGTGGTCACCGAAATAAGTCACCTTTTATGTGCTCGTAAAAATTTAGTGGCGACCTATTCCCCGATCGATTTAAAATCGAATATTGGACGGAGAAATAATTAAAACGATCACATAATCGTCTTAAATCGTAAATTTTGGTGGATTTTGAAAAAACAGCTATAAAAAGTAATTTGTATCGCATCTATAAATTTCGTTCTACGATGGTGACGTTCGGGAAGTGGCCGCGTGTTTTATTTCTGGATTATTTATTTGGTGAAATGTTTTAATCGAAAGATATTGATATTCACTGCCTATAATACTGGTTACTGGTAGGTCTGTCATATGTAAAGAGTCCGTCTGGGTGGGTACCACCGCAATGTCTATTTCTACCGCCAAGCAGCAGTGTGCATGCACTGTTGTGTTTCGGTTTGAAGGACATTGTAGCCAGTGTAACTATTGGACATAATGAGACTTAACATCTTATGTCTCAGGTTGACGAGCGCAGTGGAATGCCACACACACAGTACCTTAGTAACTCAAGGTGCTGGATGGTGTTGCTACTGTATATGGGTGGTCGTATCGCTTACCATCAGGCGAACGGCATGCTCGTCTCGTCATTCAATACAATTAAAAAATAATATTCAATTTAGATTCGGAATGCTAATAAGGTTAACCATTTGCGTGTGGAAGTAGTTTCTTAAGCAGCTTCCATGTTGTGCCAACGGGTTGATTTTGATGTGATATTAAATTTATGCATATGTCAAGGTCACATTGCGTATTTGATTTTACAAACTGCAAGGAGAAAATTATGATTCTTTAATGGTCTTGTGTATATTGAGTAAAGATTATAAACGATTTTTGATTATTGTAATTTTTCGTTTGAATTCGCTTTTACGCGGCAATTAACCAAAAAATATTGGCAAATAGTATGTTTATTATATAAGACACTTGAGTAACGAAGTACGCAGCATCCTTGTTCCCAGCGAACTCCCGGTCGGAGACGAATCGAGTTCAATTGGCTAACGATTGATTATTCAATCAAAACAGATTGATAGGCATTATCGGATAATAGGCGAACAACGGAGAGGACGCATGCACGACTCTGCATATGAGCAAGACGTAAAAATAGATCTGACCCTAATACCATTTGACGGTTACGCTTTTTGCATTCTGATTTGTAACTGTATTCAAAAATCGAATCAATTGCATCTTGATAAATAGTTGTGACGTTCTGAATTCAAATCATTGGAATGTGTCTCTAGGTCAAATCCCATTATTTTTGTGTATGTTCTATTTACGAAATTTAAAATAAGAATCTCAGTCGTTCTAAATTTAAAAACGAAACAGAACTCCTACTTTATAACTGACACGTTCAGAATCACAATCGCTTTAAAAATGGAATCAATCCAAACGAGCCGCATCCAAAACCAATAAAGTACAAGATTTCCGCGCGGCTTGGGGTGACGTCTCACTTAACGCCGCGCCGACGTGATCCGTTTGCAAAAAATCTCTAAGCACCTCTTTACCTGTGTCGGAGGGCCAAGTTTTTCCTCCTCCTTGTAAACAACGGATAAAACTCGTCGAATCTTGAAAGTTTTCGATCGTGTTCGCTTGTTTCAATTTGTTCGCTATTGTGACTTGCGGTCGAGATTAGGTTGGCGCAACGTGGTGTCGGGTGAAAAGTATTTTTTAGTTGAAATTTATTTTTCTTTTGTTTTTTTTTTTTGTTTCAAATACTTGAAAAAATGTTTGTTTTGTATTCATTGTGTATTAGTAGACATTACATTGCTTATTTGATTTATTTTTAACACGCTCCTTCCATTTTTTGTTTGGAATCGATATTTTCGTGGCGGTCCCAGTGAAGTGCTAACTTGAGGACCCGTTTAGCATTTGAATATTTTATATCCGCCGATACACTAATACGGCCATGTCGATGCTAATCAATTTTACTACTCCACATCCTGTATAGAGGGTGCTGGTGAAACCATAGACAAATTGTTAAAAAATGAGTAGTGGTGAACAAACAATAAAAAAAAAGGTTTTATTCCACTTTTTGGCCTATTTAAAAAATAAGAATTTGTTAATAAAGTAAATAGATTATTCGAAAACGACTGGTATGTATCCATCTTCATTTTTCTTAACTAAAAACTATGACAATAGCAGAGCAACAAAACCTCTAAGTAAGTATTCAATAATGTAACATCGAGTAAAATACTTGGAGAACACGCTGTCTCATTGTCACTGCCGTTTCTGAACATAGGAAAAACAACAGTAGTAAAAGCATCCCTTTGCTGTACCACCCTGTTAAGTGTAGATCACACACCGAGTCAATAAAACGCGTTGGTTTCCCTTCCGAACTACTATTAAACCATTCTTTTGATGTTTTTACTATACCGCCGGGATCGCTAAATTGACTACTCACTCGATATAGGCCTTTTTTGTCTTCCTCCCTTTATGTCGTGTGTCACTTTTATTATTCTAAGTTTTGCATAGATGTATTTTATTTGGATTTTTATTTTTCACCCTTATTGTGATTCGCCAGTAAAATAGTAGAGGTTTTCAATAAGAGTATACTAAATAATAAGTGTTTAATAAAATATAAAGTTATTTTCTGTTCGGCGAAACGCAATGGGCAAATGAAGTACAGATAAAAAAGAAGCATGGAACAATAATTGATACAAATTACCTTTGCCATCATTGAACCGTTAAAAAAATACATTGAAATAAAAAAATAAGCGACAGGGCATAGACAACGGGCACACGTCCCTGCCGCCGGAGACGTGGCCAAAGGTAACAAATTAATAATTAATTTTCACGCGCGGCAAGCAAACGCCGAAGTTGGGGGCATTTCGATCTCGTTTTGTTCAAATTCAAAATTCATCCGACGCGTTCCAAAGTTGAAAAATTGTCTCTGCCCTTTGTTTTGTTCCTTCCGCGGCTTCGGCTGTTATCGATTTTTCGTATTATCAATGGTTTGTCGTATTTTGTATTTGAAATTGATATTTGTTTAAGTGTTCGAAATTTGAATTTAGAAGACGGTACGATTTTTAAATCTCTACATGCCAGTTACAAGCGTTTGGAACACGCGACACAGTTTTCTCAGACGTTGTATAAAGCCAGTAATATCCATTAGTAAAAGATGTAGTTTGAAATACATTTTGAATGGAACACGTATCTCATAGATAACATTAGGCTTTTCATTCGGCCTTTTTGTATATTTTAGTAGGGATTTTTGGTATATCACAAGTCTAGACTAGCTAATAAATTATCTTAAGGCTCTATCAAACTATACTTACTATGTTTTTCTTACGGTGACGTAATGTTAGTTACCTGAAAATAAAAAAAATATTTTATATAACAAGTCAGTAAAAATTTAGAGGACAATTATTGAGAACTCTTCTTAATTTCCATCAAGCATTAAAATCGTGATAGTATAAAACTAATTATAGCGAGATATCGTAGTTTACAGGATTTCTACACAAGTCTCCGATGCGGGTTTGCTCGTAAAATTAATTCAAATAACATTAATATTGTTTTACGACCTTTGAATTTATTTTATACCGAACATAAACGTTGCCTCCGATAATGTAAACCATATATTTATGTGATGTAGATTTTTATTGGATATTTTAAATTATTGTAGGATTAGGAAATAATACGTATATTATTGTGAATTAATATAAAAATGCCTAATAAATATATTTTTAAGACCTTAAATACTACCGATATAAAATTGCGGATATCGATAGCAACTACATATAAATAATTTAGTGTTATCTATATATTAATATGTAAATATTGAACTATTAGCATAAATATCGACATAATTGACATTTTATTGTCTAAAACATGCTTGACGACATGTCTTATGTATTATTCAAAATCCTAATCATTCTTTAACACAGTAAAGAAGTAGAAGAATCTCATAATAATAGTATTCTTGTTGTTCATAATACTCGAAGCCTATTAACAAAGTTATTAATATTGAAATTCTTTATAGATCACCAAACGATACCCTGCCCACGATTCCAATAAAAAATAACGTTAATTATCAAAACAAGAACTCAAGTATCGGGGACATTAAATAAAAAGATTTTATAACACTATAAATAACTATAAAAACACAATAAAATAGTTTACTTGTGTGTGATCGATACATAACGATTTTTATCGCTATTTTTATGAGCCGGCGATGGGAAGCCGAATGCCCGACTCCACTTCATTATGTGCCTCTAAACAATAAAATATTATTTTATTAGTTGTTGAAAAAATATACTAAATGGGACGGCGTTTTGTTTTAAATTGTATAATCCTCCGGGAGCCATACTGAATTACAAAAACTATCTTATGTCGTAGGCAGATATCTAAGGAACTCAACCAAGGTTATAATAAAAATCTTTAGCTAATAGGCCCACAACACGCACCTGATGTTTTTTGAGAAATAATAATCAGGATAGTAAAAAATGTGGTCAGCTTTTTTATTAAATAAGCTGTGACAAAAAACCTCTGTAAATTATTCAACGCGTTTCCGAACGCATGCAAATGTCATCATTGGAAGACAATAGTTTTGTTTTTTATAAAAAACAACACGCAACATGTCAATAAGCGTGCTGGCTGGAAAACAGAAGGCCTTTTTGAATTTCGAATCGATCCTTTCACACTTGGAACAAGCGACCACGACGGTTGATTTCCGTTCTTAATTCAAACAGGAGCTTCTTTTAAGAACGTTTTTCTTTTCAACCAGTGTTCTCAATGAGACGTTAACGCGCGGAACCCGATCGGTAATTTGAATACCGATTTCGGATTTCGAATATAGATTTATTCGATAAGTGACCTCGTTTATCGTAAAGGATATTGCTTATTTTCTATACCAATACGTATTGAACGACCCTTGGGAAGCGCAATGTTTTTTGTTTGCATTGATTGGTTCGTATGTAAGCTATTTTGTCGATCGTGTGACGGCCACTTTGTGTATGGCGTTCGGAAGTCGTGTTTCTTCATTGACTATCGTTTTATGGAAATTCGATGTATTATTTAAATATTTTACCCGTTTGTCTATTCGTCGCTTAGTGTCTTATCGTATGTTAGTTTGAATACTTTATTACTTTATCAGTTTGTACGTTGACCGTTTTTTCTTTGTATGTTGGGCCCTTTTATAGTATTTATGTCATTATATTGGTAGTACATCTGTATTGTGTTTTTATTTATTGTTTATTTTCATTCTTACAACTCTACACCGTCTATTTTTTACTTTTCTTGCATTTACTGCCGGAGCCCGCAGTTTGGAATGTGTGCCCGATATGGCTATAGGCTCGCCCCCTATCACATAATGGGACGGAATACGCACGGCGAAAAGTGGTTGCACTAATTGCGCCTCTACCTATCCCTTCGGAGATAAAAGGTGTGTGTGTGTGTGTTTACTGCAGTTATAGAAATTGAGCAATCATCTCTAATGAGATGGATATCTTTGAAAATAATAAACACGTATGAATGCGAATTAGAAATTCAATTTTAATTGGTTCATAAAATCGATAATGAAGTATTTTATTTGTATTCGATTTAAAACCGGACTTGTGAATCTTTATGAAGGAACAAGTGCTCGGTACTGAGAACTGCATATCTCACAAATCTGAGATTTGTCGATACGCGCATTTGTTTATTGCTTCTGAGCAGACGGGATGTGATATCTGGCGTTTAATAAGCTGAATTAACATAATATTTTAATTAGTGCATGGTAATGTTTTTATCGACTTGCGTTCGGTATATCGATATGTCGTTAACTTTAAGACATTGAGAACTGACAAAATGTAAAATTGCATTCAATTTTGATAGCTCCAATAATTTTCTGCAAGAAAGCATGTAAAATACACTCGAAATTACGCTGTAATTAATTGCATCTATATTTTACGAAAAATCACATGTTATGTCGCAAAAGAATCTCGTTATTCAGCCAAACATATTATAAAAAAGCAAAACAAAAAATAAGAAAGTGGAAAAAATTCAACAATGAATACAAAGAGAAAAACTTTTCAAACCGACGACAATCGTAAAACAAATAAAGCGCGAACAGCTCGTAAATATAGCCGAGCGGTAACGCATCCGATCGCGAACGCGACTCGTCTTACAGATTAGAAAATAAAATCTATAAAAACTCATAAAGTGTTCATAAACACGATGGAGGCAATAAAAAAAGCACGCACACCGCCAACTTCACTCATGCACACGCTCATCCGTACACTCACTCGCGCCCGTACACTCACACAGGCGCCCGCGCATATGATGTCGTACTTTGTCAGCTGTCGCGCGCTATTTTGGAACGCGCGTTTGAAAATCGAACTCTATCGAACCAGAGGGGGGATATCTACGATTTTAAATTTAGAAGTTTTTTTTTTCGTTTTCGTTTCGTATTTCGAATGCTCATTTGATTGGAAAAGAACCGTTTATTTACGGCCAGTGTTATGTTGGAACTGGCAAACTGAAAAATTCCTGATATTTTCATCCGACTGTTTTGTATGCATTCGAATTGAATGATCGTTAAATTGAGAGGAATGAACACTTACATCTACAAGAGTAGGTCGAGATTTAAAAAACTGTGATTTATTTTCATAGTGTCAAAATGACATGACATTTATTCTAAAAGCTTGGTTTCGTTCGCGAAAATAGTGAATGAGGAAAAATATTTTGTTTTATTTGAGAACACTGTATGGGCTGAGTATACGGTTGAGAATAACGAATTGCAAGTTTTATTTTGATCACCTGAATGATCACAAATCTTAAACATTTCTACAATCGGTGCTCTTGTTAGGCAGGCTTCTTTTGCGGCTTTGTATTACATCGAAGTACCAAAAATATTATAAACATACTTATACTATTCTCAGAAGTATACGTTTTTAAATGTAAGGCCAGCAAATATAATGTTAATCAACAAGAGGATCGATGATCGCTAGATTACCTAAATGTAAAGGTTCTAAGACGGCTTTTTCACACTAAGGTGGACCACAGATTGTCTTTGTGACTCTACTAACCACTGCCAACTGATAGAGTGCTACCATAAACTAGAGTTTATATTGGCGATTATAAGACAAAGCATCGTTGGAAAACACCGTGCCAAGTGGGTGAGAGTGGAAATGCGTAAAATATATATATAAACTCATTATGTTAAAATAACGAACTATTTATATACAATACTTTGTTGAGATTTGGCTGAGAAATGGGAGAGAGGGAGTTTTATTCCCAAATGTATAAATATTATGCATTATGTTTAGAATTTTGTTTGTTTTATAGTTCACGTTTTGATTTCCTTCCTAAGCACCGTTTTTTTACTCGATTTTTATTTTTACCTCCTATGAGTTGTGTAAAATCTACAAACGTGGATTGGATTTCGTGTCCGATTTGAAAGTAAGCTTACCTAGATCTTGAGACTAAAGTAAGCTCAGCGAATAACAACTTCTACCCCTTAAGATACCTTGATTCTGTTTAAATATCTTTTTAGTACAATAAATGACATTTCGTTAATAATAACAGGATGTTAGTACAAATCCCACGGAATTATGATGTCAGAATGATCGGGAGTTCTTACTTATGAGAATACGAGGACGTTAAATTCATATTAATTGATCAAATGAATAACTCTTATGACTCGTTAATACAAAATAGTAACAAAACAAAAATTGATAGATTTAAGTGGTTTAAGTTGGTTTTGGACATTATCTGTTCTTCAAGGATGCAAAAGACTTAGAACTCCTCAGATCTTTTAGCTCCTATTATAATATAATAGGATATTCTGTTACCACTAGATACCTCGTTGAAAAAGTCCGTAATTGGTACCTTATACCTTGCGTGTCTCTTGTATCAATCGTATGTACCTTTTGTAAGCTAGAATTACTATTTTATGTTCCACTGTCGCTCTTATTGAACCGATTATGAAAAATGAGGTGTCTATCGATTCATATTTCTTGTGAGATGGTTATAGGCCATATATAATTGTTTTGTAGGTGTAGTAGTATATGATTCAGCTTCTTATTTAGACTTTACTGACCATCAGACGTGTAATAAGACCAGCCATGTTATTATACATTGACCCACTGCTGGGAACCTGCCTCCCCTACTACTGAGAACTAAACCTTAGGCCACAAAGTTAATGTGTATTTTGCCTTAAAATCTCAACTAATATCCCCAATACTTTGTTAACAGAAGACGCGTTGTAAAAGTTTTAAAATAAACGAGTCACTATATTTTTCAACACTTCGACGCGACCGCTTCAGATAATTTGGCATGATTCATCTCTCCCGAGTCCCAACCGATTAGTTTTCATTTACGAATATTGTTTTACGTTTTAAGAGGTTAAAATATTTTTTTAAGGAAGGTATATGAAATCTTATGCAGCTACAATGTGTTTTAAGGAATACAGTCGCTACGTGGAAGGTCTCTTATAAAAGGCCCAAAAAGACTCTTTATTGTAATACACACGCACTCACGTCTTTTATTTCCGAAGGGGTAGGCAGAGGCGCAAGTCGCAACCAGCGCACTCACTTTTCGCCGTGCGTATTCCGTCATATGATGTGATAGGGGGCGAGCCTATCGCCATATTAGGCCCAAATTCCAGACTTCGAGCTGATAAACCCAATATCACTTTGCCCAGAGATCGAATCCGAAACCTCAGCAATCCAGTCGTACCGTAATAGGGGCAGTCATTATTGTAACCATTGTTAAAAAACTCAAACACGATAAATACATTTCCCTCCATGGTTTTTTTTTTTTTTTTTTTTTATTGCATTTCCATGGTGTACACTACAAGCTCGAAAAAATAGGTTTTGCTTCTGAATGACGAAACGAGCATGCCGCTCGCCTGATGGTAAGCGATACGACCGCCCATAAACAGTAGCAACACGATACAGAACTTTAAATTACAAAGTACTGCGTAGCACTCCACTACGCTCGTCACCCTAAGACACGGATGATGCTATACTCCCGAGTGTCGCCATTGGGCCGTAAGACTGTGTGAAACCAACATAACCATTCCACTCACCCCACAGTGGTGGTAGCGATAACGCGTTTTTCCCTGCGAAAAAAAAACAAGATATTAAGTCTCATAATGCCCTTGTAGCCCTGGCTACAAGGTCCTTCAAATCGGAACACAACAGAGCACGCTGCTGCTTGGCATTGTAAATAGACATTACGGTGGTACCTACCCAGACGGCGTCTCGCATACGAGAGACCTACCTGTAAAAAAAGTAAAGTATTTTCCGTGATATAACTGTAACACCTTTAGGAGACGTTAAAAAAAATTCGTCATTGCGTAGTCTAGCCGTCTGAAAAGTTTTCTTCGTTGTAACGTCTTAATTTAGAATTTGCGATATTGTAATACAGGAATGTGCCGGTTTACAAGTCATTGACTTATGAAATATCTTTACAGACGTTATAGAGTCAGACATTTATAAAAAAAAATATTAACCTACTAAGGGCATGTTTCAAGTAGATTTTTATATAACGGTTGTATTAAACAGCTAATGTACTCATTTGATTACCATTTGGGAGTATAGAGTGTGACTTTTGTACTTGGCTGTGACTTTTTTACATTTATGTTACGAGTAGCATTTACTAAGATGTGAAACTGTCCCTTTGTGTTGATTTTTCAATCATTAGATGAAAAGTTGTTTTTTTTATACGGATATGTTAGTGGCTGACGAGGGAGGCCTGTTTAAACCGGATATACACAGGGTGATCCCGGAATGCGACATACTTACTTAAGCCACTATGGCGGGCTTTACATCTGGGGACGGTGGTCGCTATGCGGCTGGATACAAGGTTCCAAGTACCAGCAAGTATTCATCAGCTGGATACATAAATCCGGGCACCAGCAAATATTCATCAAATAAATAATAATACGACTGAATGTAAAAATTATATTGAGATAAAATTTTGGATTTATTTAATTTTTCAAATAACTTTTACCTGCCCTGACTCATTATAGCACAAAATTACCCTTTTAGTAATAAAAATTACAAGAAATTATACCAAGGCTATTAATCCACGGTTTAATGTGCTGATAAAAACAAAAAGATAAAAAAAACTGTTTACACTTATTTCCTTCTTCGATGTTCATAAAGTAAAGAAAATTTGATCATCATCTTTCCTCATGATGTCTTTGGAATTGGTAAAAGTAGGTACAGGAAACAGTGGTTACTTGAGTTAAACGGGAAAAGCCCCGATAGATTTACGATACTGCTATTAAACGTCAACTGTATATAAACGAATTAGATGAGATGATTTAGCAATTTGTCCATCTTTTACTGATACACTGGTACTTCTTATTCTGAGGGTTAGGTAGTGGTAGCTATACTTTAATTTGCTAGTATATACAAGTATATCCCACCTGCATAGCGACCACCGTTCAAAATTTCAAACCCGCCATAGTAGCCCACGTAAGCGTCTCGCGGGATCAGCCTGTATATACGGTTCAAATAGACATAATTATGACAATACTGGGATAGTCACCTCAATGTATCTGGACCCATCTATACTTACCATGTTACTTGGCTGTACCATACCATCATACCACACCAGCCCTGTATTATATACTGCCCACTGCTGAGCGCGGGCCTCCTTTACAACTGAGAGGGTTAAGGCCTTAGTCCACCACGCTGGCCTAGTGCGGGTTGGCAGACTTCACATACCTTCGAAATTCAGAGAACTTCTCAGGTATGTAGGTTTCCTCACGATGTTTTCCTTCACCATTAAAGCGAGCGATAATCCACAAAGAATACACACATAACTTTTTAGAAAAGTCAGAGGTGCGCGCACTTGGGTTATGAACCTGTGGACATTCGTCTCGGCAGTCCGTTCCACTCCTAACTAGGCTATCGCCGCCTTACTAGGCTATCGCACTACTATCTGTCTATGTACTAACTACATTAGACGCTTAATACGATAACTGCCAACTAAAACTTATATGAAATCTGTGAAACTGGCCGTTAGAGTTATAACAGTTTATCGGACGAGTAACTTGCTCGTCTCGTCATTCAATATGAATAATGTTTATTTCGATTACAAACAATTTAACTTACATTTTGTGCTAATAAGACCAGTATTTTGATACGAATCTAGGAAAACGACATTTACTACTGAAATCATTACAATTATGACCTCTGTTGCCGGGCATTAAGGTTCAGAATAACACGTCATTTATTGTCATGCAGCTAACTGCATATCCTTATATCCTTATTATTCTTTATTCACCTGTATTAAGGATGAAAATAGCTAAACTGTATGAACAGTTAAGTTCGCAGGTTCATTTGCAAGATTTATATGGATTTGGTTAATTTAATATGAATAAATGTCAGATGCATGATTCTAGTACTTGGTCATATTGTAATACGGGATGACATCACGGTCGTTGACCTCTCGAGGAAAATCATGAAATGATAAACCCTTCCTTAATTATGCCTTGTTAGTACTTGGGATCAATTTAAACTGGAAAAAATAAGTATACGTACCTACTACACTTGTCTACTTATTTTTAAATTAATTATGTTATATTGTAAACAGGTTTGTAAAAAGAATACGACTATAATATTATAAACGCGAAAGTTTGTAAGTATGGATGTATGGATGTTTGTTACTCTTTCACGCAAAAACTACTGAACGGATTTCGATGAAATTTGGCACACGGGTAGATTATGTCGTGGCTTAACACATAGGCTTATCACAGCACATAGGCTTATCATATATTACTTTTTATCCTGGAAAAATATAAAGCGGGACTTTTGTCCTAGGAAAACTCATTCAAGCGGGCGGAGTCGCGGGCAAAAACTAGTTTAAAAAATGTACTACTTGTACACTACCTACCATCTAGAAACAAAAGCATGTAATACATACATAAAAAATGTAGCTACATCGAAGAGCGACCTCACACGATTTCAAACAAAAATAGCACCAGAATCAACCACTCGACAAATGTCGAGTAAATCCCGATATTACCGTACGAGATATACCATTATCCATTCGAGTATTTATCACCGGCCGATATCGTTCGCCGTAAAACTTTACGATTGGATATTTCGGGCGTAAAGACGTTCCCAATTAACCTTTTAAGTTCTGCGACATCGCTTTAGTGTCGCTTAACATAATGCGATCGTAAATCACGCGACAGTACCACTCGATACACGAGTCGATTAATTATCAATAATCGATTATAAGGATAATCGATTGTAATACCTTTAAATGCCAGGACCTGTGTAATCGAGGATAATTTGTTAGTGTGTCTGAGCGTTGAGTTTTTAAAGATTATGAATGAAGATATCATGATAAGGTTTGTTTTAGAGATTTTGTTAGTATATTAATTATAGTACCTACATAATATGTACAATTACATAGTATTATTTATAATATTAATTTATACATCTCATACTGCCTCGGTGGCGTAGTTGTAGTACGGTACGACTGCAATGCTGAGGTCTCGGGTTCGATCCCCGGGTCGGGCATAGTGATATTGGATTTTTCTATTCAGTATCAGCCCGGAGTCTGGAATTTGTGCCCGATATGGCGATAGGCTCGCCCCCTATCACATCATGGGACGGAATACGATCGGCGAAAAGTGGGTGCACTAGTTGCGCCTCTGCCCACCCCTTCGGGGATGAAAGGCGTGAGTATGCGTACATCTCATACTTGTAATTTGTATATACCAGCTATCATAGTAGATTAGAAAAAAATAAAATAAAGCCTCAATTTAAATGAAAGTTAGAAAACAGTAATTAATACTTTTATAGATTTGTTATAGTTGAATTAATGACACCATCAATTTAAAAAAACTACAACTGTTCCCGCGGAACATCGCTAGTTAACAAAACTGTCCAAAGTGAGCCGTTGGTTCATAATGTAAACGTGTTCGAAATTTGAATATTAATTATTCGAATGTTATCGTGAATCGATAATCAAACGCACCTGCGTTCCGTTTTCAAATATTTAATTAACCAACATTTCTTTATAATGTTTTTGTATAAACTGTTTATTTTTTTAAAATGTGTCAAACATTGGGCATTAGAACACTAATCAAACCACCTGCTCTTTGTCAAACGTCAGAAACGAATTTTGGAATAAATATACGAGGTTATTAACTAATGGCTGTTACTATATACTAAATTGTAATGTTCTCTATAGTAATTAGTAAAATAATGGACCATATTTTATTTAGGTTGACATAATTTTGTGCATAGAGGTGGCTTAGAAGGCTAGCCTCAATTTTGTTCTTTTTAAATTTTATTTAGGTAAGATTTTCGAAATACCGTGGCTAACAGAAGATAGTTATTTAAACCCATTATTATAGATAGATCAATTAAAATGTCGCAATGTCTTGAATTTGGTACTTATGTACGTATAGGTACTTATGATGTCACTACGTCATTTTATAAACATTTAGAAAAACAAAGCACGCGTGGATGTGGCAATCTGTCCAAGGTTGTGCACACTACGAAATATTAATAGATTACAATTTTTATTTTTAGCGATATATTTTGTAAGTTCGTGGTAACTAGGTAGCTGATTATCACTTCATTGACCTAGCAAGTAGCACATGCAATAATTCGTCTGCGTACTTTGTATATGACTGCCGTCAACCGGTATGCAAGACTTTTTCATTTTGACGGAATCAGAAGCAAGTGAATTTGCTGGTCTTCAATGAATACCAAATTCAAAAACTGGATGGCGTTGCAACAATTTATGTTCCCATTACTTATCAATTATCATCAAGCAAGTGCTCATCTCGTAATTTGTATAAAAAGTTAGACGCAGTTATTACATTTTGATTGATATTACATCCATATATTTGGTAATATTAACTCCCACAACCTACCCAAGAATACAAATTAATACACAAATCACCAATACATTATATAGAAAAATGATTCCCACAGTGGTAAATGTCACTTACTATACAATATGGACTCTATACGTCGGTATTAAGATCCAAATTAGCATACATTAGCATATAAGTGAACATTCGTGTCTCGAGGCAGTGTCTATACCTAACAACCGTCAATGATCGGGCCGATTGTGAAAAATATCATTAAAAAACCATCAGCGCTTGATGATTTGTTCAGATGATTCTTGCGGTCATCAGCCGCAATCGATTCTCAAAAACTGTTGGATTCAAGTGTTGGGATGTAAGCATTTTTTCCTTTAATTAGCCGTAGAAAATATTAGGGTCTTTTGACGTATACGTTATTAAAAAAAGATATTAATATAATATTAAAGATAGACCATTCAAGAGCTTTCGCGAAAGGAATAGTTCGGGTGTGTAATCAAAGGTCACAGTTTCAATCTCGACTGTGATAATATTTGATGGCGAAGTAGTGTTGTGGGTCTCGATTTTCGCAAAAGATACCCCCCACATTACTTAGACCTTGTGGGTGGATAGAACTGTCTATCATTCTTAGGTGTATTTAATCAATAAAGAACTTAATTTTGCTTACTATTACCCTACTGCACAAATAAAGCAGGGTAATGCTTTTCATTGGTAGGTTAGCTAGGCTAGGGTCCATATTGTCCTCACCGGTGAGGATCGCGGCGCGTTCCTCGCATTATTTTTAATAAATATGATTCATAGTTTTCTTTTTCTCCTTTTTCCTGCCAGCCCGAGCTTGGTTTTTTTTTTTTTTTTTGATTGATTTTACTCCCTATAAAAATGTCTGTAGTTATATAAGCGACTTTTTGTTATAATAATTATTATTAATTTAATGTATCTTGACTTATCATAAGTGCAACTATGTTCGCCTACGTGATGAATAAAGTATTTTATTTTATTTTTATTGATAAATGTATGTTTATTGTCATAATAATTTTTTAACAAACAATTATATCCAAGTTAAGTAAAAACAATTTTTCTACAAATATAATCTGAGTAAAGTCACGCGCTATAGCTAATCTTACTCGTTTTTTTGTCCACCGCTATTATTAAATTATAAAGGAACGTCGTGACATCCATTCATTTATGGTTCGCGGTCGGACGTTCGATTTCACGCTTCTATTTAGTTTTTTTTTTAACATTCAAAATCTTAATAATGGCCGTTTTGAATTAACATTTTTTTTTAAATTTAGAAGGAAAATAAATATTGAGTTGTAATAACAAATACCTTTTTAAATGGAATGTTTTTGAATATAATAGAAAATTAATATTTATTGAATTGAAACAAACTATGAACAGCAGTTGCAAGTTAAGAAGACCGTAGTGGCCGATCATTGCACGAGGAAATAGCAAACTATCAACAGAATTAAATCAGCGAAAGTCGGAAGGTTTTTGTCTATCAGCCATCAGGGTAATTCATTTTAAAAACAGAAATATATCCTTAAATCTATGAAATAGTTGTTATTGGTTATTTGCAGAAGACGCACCTGCCGATCCCGAAAATGTGATATGATTTCAGTATTTGATTCTCTGATATAATAAATTTGTAGAGTTATATTAATGTTAAAATCAAATAATGAGACGTTCATTTCTCAAATAAATGTAACTTGAATTATAAGATATCAATAACCGTTTAGTTCAAGTATCCCATTCTAAATTTGAAACGGCCATAGTGAAGAACTAGACATCGAGTAATGAACGCGCTAGTATAGATAGGCCCGCCCACTCGTAGTTGAGGTGGGTGGGGCGCAAATCGAATTAGCCCGGCCGATGCATCGATTAACCTCGAACGTATCGACAAAAAACACGATTAGCGCCGAAAATCATCGACAGCCGAAAAAAGGTAACAACCGACCGTTAATGGTGCTTTTTGTTCCGAATACGAAGATTTGAATTCGTAATTTCAACCGCAAGGCGTTCGAATCATTTGTCAGTGACAATTTTTTGGTTGCAATCGATTTTTAAATACAGGTTAAGGTTTTTTGGAAGGGATGCGTGAGTGAATCCTCGATTATGGATATGCTTAGTTTTGCCTTTTTGTGGGATAATAAGATAATTGTTCAAAACGTTTCTGATAATGACTTGTATTTTAATGCAGAGCACATTGCCCTTATCATCGGAGCATCGTTTGATGTAATGGGCCAATGCGAAAATGTGAAAAGCAAAATAAAGACAGTATTTCGAAAGCAAATTTCTCGCAATAAAGCGACTAAAGTATTTAAAAATCGCTAGTCCAACCGACCTTTCAATGCCATAGGTATGGGAGAGCAATTTTTTGCGTTAAACCGGGACACGGGACACATATTTGGGACGTCAAGGCTGTGGGAACCGATCGCATACTTTGCGTAGGGAAATGGTCTTTTTACGATCCCCGCCGATACGATCGGACGGATCGAGTCGATTAATTGCCGCACTCGGATGTTTGCGGTGACGCGCGGCACATCACTAATTAACGGCGAGATTTCCAAATTTAAATTTTCGAATTTAAGACTCGCTTTCTTGGAACGTTGGCTTTTAATCCTTTATTCAACGAGTCTTTGCTTATTCTTAAGCTTTCAAATTGATTTCGTATCCATACGTAATTGGTGGCGTCATTCTTTCGCTCTTATTTGAGTCTCTACATACCCAGGCATCAGACTTCAGCGAGTTCGTATGCAGTTTCAATCATTAGATTTGCAATAATTATGTTGCATACGAAAAAAACCACTTATGCTCAAGTTAAATCCAATCGAAGCAAGTCCGATATTCAATTACGGCACAATAAAACCGTTGGCGATGTTTATTGACGTTAATTGTTAGTTTCGCGTAAGTGCGCTCCTGGACGAGCGCCGAGATGGGGGGCTAATGGGCCATTTATTGCTATTGGTTTTGATAGCAGGGTTTGAGGTGGATTTGGGGGAATTTTTGACCCCCCCATTATTAGAAGAGACGGAGGTCTGAGCTTTATATGCAACCGACTTGTAAATTCAAAAGTTCGATTTACGATAAAAATATTTCATTTCTTGTTTTGACTGAAACTTTTAAATCTTCGTTTCAAATCATTATTATTTTACTTAATACTAGGTATTGATTGTATTTACGTTTTTTTTTACAAAATTCATATTTAATAATTATGCCAAGGAGTACATCACAATTACTAGGTCATGAAATTAACTTGACATTTGGGAGTTGGACCACCACCTCACCTTCCCTAATCCGTCCCACTGCGCAGCTCAAGCAGTTTTACAACGCAAACGTCAATCGATTACGCGGAATCGTCCATACGATAGAAACTGTAATTGAAAACATAATCATGGAGTTAAAGTTAATTGTAAACGTACGTAATTATACACCTTTTATAACTAGATAATAACGTTCATAATTGTTTGCATTCGTTCCTTTTAATTTTCAGATTTGAAGGATGCGTTTTTATGTAATTATTTAATTTTAATGAATAATAGTAAGACTTGCGAATTGCGATACATTAACTTAGTATAATTATTTGATGGCGACGCCATATTAGGCACAAATTCCGACTAACTCACGTGTGTGTATTTCTTAAATTGAATACAACAGCCCACAGGTTTCGGGTGCCTGGCCGGGAAATCAAACCTAGAACTTCCTTCATACGTCAAATCACAGTAAACCACCAATGCTTTCCTAACTCAAAGACCAATATTACAAATCGTAAATCGTGATCCATAAAGATAACCAACTTAAACCCTAAGTACGTAAACCAAATCCCATGTTCCCAACACAATCGCCTCGTCAAATCGATTCTAAGCGAATGAAAACATCGATTGCATCGGAACGTCCTTGTTAATCGATAACTTATTCCCACCACGCGCCGCTAAAATGTTAATGTATCGTTTAGTGGCGTTTTGTATGGCATTATTGTCTATGATTCTAAACATTGCTTTGTGCGTGCATGTACTGAAGGTCACGGGTTCGATCCCAGGGTACGCACCTCGCTAGTTTCTACGTTTGTACTTAAAAGCTCTTCATAATGTTTAATTTCATTACATTATTTTATGTAACAACTGAGAAAACGAAAAAGAAATCCTATTGTGGAAACAATATTAAAATAAGGAAAATGAAGTAATTGGCTTGAAAGGCTTAACTTTTTAAGATTTTCATAAATCTTTCTGTACTAAGTTCTATGGGACGTAAAGATGTGAATTTTAACAGCAATATTTATAATTGTCGAGGTAACTTTCACTGTGTATAGTAAAGCATTTTGAATTCCTATATTACATTCCAGGAAGCCTGATAATGCTATTCCAAGAAGTTGCAGTGGAATTAAATCTATACTAACATTTATAAAGCTGAAGAGTTTGTTTGTTTGGTTAGACACGCTAATCTCAGGAACTACTGAACCTATTTTGAAAATACTTTCACTGATAGGAAGCTACATTACTCCTGAGGGCTATAATTTTTTTATTCCGGTAAAACTTTTTTACGCAGGCGGAGCCGCGAGCGATACTAGTAACTAATAATCCTAAACCCACTGTGGTACTTATTATCAATTTAGTTATTTTTTTATAAAGCTCTACCATAACAAACAAGTGTATTGTTAATTGTTATAATACAATAACTTTAACCTTTGTATCTAGTATTAGAATTAGTTCAATAATAATCTAGGATAACAATATCTAGGGACCGTTCGAAAGCCCTAAGTCATTTAACAGAATGTCTTTAGAATATGCATCAGTGTTTGTTATTCTTAGACTGTTTTAGTCTCGAGGCAACAACCCGGATCTGAAAAAGGGACAGATTAGCTGACACATCGTGTGTTCGACTCCCCGGTTGGGAAAACCAAAGTGGGACCATAAAAAGCAATGGTTCAAAATTCTAGGTAATAACAAAGAAAAACGAGTAAATAGCTCACTAGATGAGTTGTATCTATCGTCAACAAAGATCCACAATATTAGAAAAACCTTACTCGTTGGGTTCAAAGGTACTTATGGAAGAGACGAGAGTATCCTTCAGAAGTTAGGGTCAACCCAAGCAAAATTCGGACGACTAAAATATCTCGCGCTCATTATTTGAACCACGCAAAAATAAGACGAATTGATACCTGCTTTTTGAAGTCGGTTATTCAATAAAAACTGCATTACCAACAATAATATTAGATTTATTCAATCGCAAAACTAATCAATGCAATGCCGGGCACCGAACGCGTATCGGCCGGCCCATCGGCTCGCCTTCCACGAAGCCACCATGAATATTTATCCGCAGTTTAATATGGCACTCCATTGTTTGTAATTTGTCGTTAATGCCTCCTATTCTGCATATCGAAGTCGCCATTGTATTTATTATCGATGTTTTGTTTTAGTATTGGTTTTGCTTGCGTTGCATAAATGTTACGGGAGAAAGCCTGTAGGATGTGTACCATTTTATTCATCATCAACAGCCACATAAAGTCCACTGCTGAACATAAGTCTCCTCTAAATGTTTTTAGACGTACCTGTTAAAAGACGACGTGATAAAGGTCACAAGGACACGCTGGATGCATTAGTGTAAGAATTTTCGAACAACAGTTGCAGAGATATTATTTATTATATTTTTTTGTGTAATACTACAGAAATGCATGTCGATGAGTCAAAGGTACCTATGGAGAACTAAACAAACTTAATAATCAACATTTTAAACAATGATTTAGCCGATCACTTAATTGTTTTGCGCAAAGATAAACTGATTACGAAATTATTAGTGGCACAAGCTGCATAAAGATAGAAATTAAAATTAGAGTCGTTCTAAAGAGGCTTATACCAAGTAGTCAATACAATCTAATCGTAATGTATTAAAATTTATATTGAAGCAGTATTTCTAGGGCAGGTAGTGTTATGCGAATTTTACTAAATTATTTTACGCATACTCACGACTTTTATCCCCGAAGCGGTAGGCAGAGGCGCAACTAATGCACCCACTTTTCGCCGTGCGTATTCCGTCCTATGATGTTATAGAGGGCGAGCCTATCGCCATATCGGGCACAAATTCTGGACTCCGAGCTGATACTGATTAGTAAAATCTAATATCACTTTGGGCTCATACACATAGACACGACACGTCATCCTACGACGCGACGCCGTATCGTGTTTATGTGTATGAGCCCTTTGGCCGACCCGGCGATCGAACCCGAGACTTCAGCATTGCAGTCATATCGTAATACAACTAAGCCACCGAGGCAGTCAGGGCATGTAGTGTAATGCGAATTTTACCAATATATTTTTTATGACATAAAACCTCTATCGACTCTACGCCAGTCGCATGTCCATAGACAATCGCTGATCTATGACACCACCCCGCTCACCTGTCAATGTGACATTAGTCATTTGTGCATTACACCTTCATTGGTAGTGCGCGTGCATACACAATATCTGCAAGTGTCTTCCGCCACAGTAATTGATAGTAATAAATATCGTTAGTACTCGGTAATTCAGTTTTACTGGAAAAGTTATTTATTGGGATAAAAGCGAAGACTTGGTCTGTCTCTGTGACAAATATCCAAATCTATTGGAGATTTTTGAGTACATCGTGAAAGAACACACTTGGTGAAAAGTGTATGTCCTGGTACCTCTGCCTACCCCTTCGGGGATAGGGCGTGATGTATGTGTTATTGAGTTTACCTTCAACAAATATATTTAACCATTTTCGATACATAAGTGGAAATTAGGATTAATACGAGTGGACGATAGCCTAGTTGGGAATGGAACGGTCTGCCGAGACAATGTCCGGAGGTTCAAACCCAAGGCACACACCTCTGATTTTTCGAAGTTACGTGTGTATTGTTTATCAATAATTATAGTTCACTTTAACGGTGATGGAAAACATCGTGAGTAAACCTACATACCTGAGAATTCTCCATAAGAATCTCGAGGGTATGTGAAGTCTGCCAACCCGCACTAGGCCAGCGTGGTGGACTAAGGCCTGACCCCTCTCTGTAGTAGAGGAGGCCCGTGCTCAGCAGTGGGCAGTATATAATACAGGGCTGATTGCAGGATTAATATAGGATACAACCAATATCCGCGATCTGAACGGGACGGTTTCTGCTTAACCCCTCGAAGAACAATGCATGCGTGTAATACTGATGGCTATTCTATAGTTGTTCATGTTGTCTATTTATCTTCAGATCTATTCCAATAATTATCCGTATCCTATTGTTTGTAGTTAAGGCAATGTACATCAGAATTTAGCTATATTTCAGAATCCGATTGCTTCAATTACTAAATTTGATAAAATTTAATATTTCTTTGATTGTTATTACCTGCACTGCTCTTATCAGGTTTTTAATTGCATAATTTGGAAAACGAGCAAGTTGTTCACCAAATTTTGGTTTATATCCACGGCTCATAAACACTTAATTCCAAAAAAACTGAGGAAAGGGTTTAGGCTAGGTTGAGTCACTATTTAGCTATGGTCGTATAACTTGTTGATTAAGTATAAAACTTTACATTTAGTTTGGAACGTTTGAACTATTTAAAATTGGTGCCAGACGAGCAATTTGCTCATACAGCTGTAACAATTCGTATCTCGTCTTTGCGTTCCCCCTTAATGTGTACAACGGCATTGTATCAGAGATCAGCATCAGTAATTACGATGGTAAGGTCACAGGATGTGATCCAACACCTATAAGCGGATTGTTAGTTGCACGGTTTTTGCTGACTTTGAAACCAATTTGTATTAGTAACTTATATGCTTGCTAATTTATTATTGGTCTATAGTAGATGAATGAATGTTAGTTACAGTTTTAAATTCTGTAATCTCCGTCACTGGATGTACAGTCAGCCATATAAGTACCTGAACTAATTCACAATTTTAAATCGCCTACACGCGTTATGTTTAATTGTTTTTTTTTTGTGTGAAATAAGAAAATCTTTTTTATTTTATGTTTGTGAAAAGAAAAAAGAAAAGATAAGAACAGGCTATTTAAAGTTTTGAATTTGTTAAGCTACTTATCTGGCTGACTGTACATCCAAGAGTAATGAAAGTGTTTTTTTTAGTAATTATAATACAGTTAAAAAATAACGTCTAACGATCTATGGTTCCTCGTCGATCGCAAGAATCATTTCGGCTAAGTTTAAATATACAAACATGCAGTATATCTTCTATATAGATATAGTCAGTCCAGTTCATCGTATGCCAGTCATGTCTGGGATAACAGATGTAACTGCCGAACTGTTAATTGATTTCCTAGTTTGATGGTATTTCATTATCTTTGATTGGGGCGGTTGATATCATCTTGTTTGTTGTTTGTATTTTGATGATGGTGTAATTTGGAATTTTGCAATGTTTTTCTAAGACGCAACTTTTAAGACTGCCTCAGCGGCGTAGTTGTATTACGGTACGACTGCAATGCTGAGGTATCGGGTTCGATCCCGGGTCGAGCAAAGTGATATTGGGGTTTTCTATTCAGTATCAGTCTGGAGTCTGGTATTTGTGCCCGATATGGCGATAGGCTCGTCCCCTATCACATCATGGGACGGAATATACATGGCGAAAAGTGGGTGAAAGTAGTTGCGCCTCTGCCTACCCTTTCGGAGATACAAGGCGTGAATGTGTGTGTGTGTATGTAACTTTTAAGTTGTTCCTAGTTACTTATTGAAGAGTTTTTGAGTCATTAGTGAAAGGAATATTTGTCGAAAATATAAGATTTTAGTGAAGGAAATATAAAGAATTAACTTTGTGTATTTTTTTTCAAACTAGACAGGTTCATAAAAGTTCGCAATGCAGGTTCAAGTTGCTGTAGTCGGTCATAACCTTGACGCAGACCTTACCTGTTGCCAAAACTGAGCAAGTAAATATATCCTCTCCTTCTTGAAGAGCCAGTCCATGGAGTGCATAGCTTGCACCTCCGCCTCGGGTGCGGCGGGCAGGCTGGCCGCGCCCGTCGGGTGCATCCGTCCGAGCCGCGCTCACTCCCGGCTCATACTGACGACGTCACCCTCGCGCACCGTACACACACCCCAGAATGGAACACATTCTTTTTTTTAAATTCAAAATCAGCCAGTTCTTCAAATTCGAATCGATTCTATTCCTCACCAGCCAGTGTCATTCCAAATCGATTGTTCTTTTCGCGTTCGCGTGTTTTGTTCCTGCAAAAGAAAAAGTGTAATGTAATGGCGTAAGGTTTCTTTTTCGATTGTATTGTGTTAAAGACAATCGGGCCGGCGTTTTCGTGTCTAAACTAATTTGGCCGTAGTTCGATGCTCGCGATAGGTTCGGTAAAAGAAAATTGACAGCTTCACACAATGGTATCGGCTATATCAATACGACTACTATTGTTTGGTAACGTGATTCGCGTGATGAAACATTGTTTTGCGTAGTTTCCGATAAAATTGTAAGTTTGTTTTATGTTGTAATTTTGTGCCGCTGGCATTTGCTCCTCAGATAATAATATTAAATTCAATTTTTTCAATACTATTCTATTTTTAAAAATTCACGTATAATTACGTTCATATAAAATTAAAAATAGTAATAATATAAAGTTATGTTTTAGGTGCCTTCTACGTTACGAGTATCATTGAAGTCACTATTCACTACCGAATGAAAACTAAACTAAAGCATGAAATCAATAAAACGAAACCTAAATAAATTAAAACAAACGGCCCACTTAATCCTCCAGGTATATAAAAGATACGAGCGTTTAAAATATTAAAAGTAATTGTCGGCGAACGTAAATCCAGGTGGAACACAATGGGAGAACACGTAAAAACGAACTTATCGCCACCTCAAACAAAGAACTGTAGCGCAAGACTTGTAAATTTGTGTACTGTTGTGCAATTCATACGCTTAAGCGGTTGGTATATGGTTCAAAGTTCCAGGTCTTTAGTTTAGCGGGGAGGGCTGGGCATTGCTATTTACACCAAATTCATTGATAATGTGAAATGGTCAACCCGCTCTACTCCCAAAAACGTCTAGGGAGCTTAGAATTAATAATGATACCAGCCCTATATTATCTGTCTGACTGTTGGGCATGGACCTCCTCTGCTACTGAGTGGGTTAAGTTCAGGCCTTAGTCCACTACGCTATATGTACGGGTTGCAATTGTTCACTGCTCAGGTGTGCAGATTTCCTTACGACGTTTTCCAACACCGCTTAGAATTATTTGGCCTCATTTTTTCTACAAGTCGTTCGGCCATATCTTATACCCCACGCCGTTGGGTCGAAGGTGGCCGCCGAGGGCTGGCAAGGGGTGAATTACTAGCGTGTCAATCAATAAACATGATAAGTGCGGGAGTTTCGTGCGGCCGATATGCAAACAGGATTACGCGGCGGCACGAACGCTCCCCGCCTTATCGATTACTCGATTGTTAGAATCGATTCGGGTTAATTAGTCAACACTAAAAATAGCGTTCGAACTTTGAATCGCGACCTGACGTTTCTTTATTTACTTAAGAAAAATATTCTTAATTTAAATTCCATATAAATTATTAACCTATGGGCTAAAATTACAAAAAATATAATTCGATGTATAACTTTATTATAATTTATTAAATAATAATGTTAACTGTACGTGTTAAAATGCAGTAATAGAATAAACTTATAAATTTATTTTCTTTTAATAGTATGGTAAACTGACAGGTTCTCCATCTGATGGCAAGTAAATGTCAAACGAAAGGCGTGGGCATGACGGTCGCAATAATTATGCTGGTCTTAAGGCTCTGTCTTTACGTGCCGTTAATTAATGTGCTAAAATATATCGTGAGATATTTTCTAATATGGATTTGATATCTTGGAACGCTTCCAGATTTTGGACTGACTAAATGAATCAATAAGCAATATTTAAATAGTCATATGAGTATTTCTTTATTCATAGTTATTAATGGTCATTTACTCACCTATTAGTCATTTTATTGTTTAATTTCAATAAACATAGACAACTTCCTACCTGTCATAGACAATAGTGTTGTAATTGAATAGTGAAGTGCCAATAGGTTAACTAGCGGCCGGTGTTGCCCCCCTCGATATCTACATCTGCCCCCCTAATGAATATTAACTAATACCCAGCTATACGTTCCGAGTGTTTTCGTGAGTCATACAAAATGGAACACTTTAATATGCATATTAATATTTGTCATGTTAATTCGATTAATATTTATTGTGGTATTTTATACCCGTATCAATGTTTGACTTATTGATAGTATTAAACGTTTTTTGAACTTGGAATTCCAGAAACAAGAATAATAGTATCGTTTAGAATAAAAATGGGTTAAAATTAACTATGAGTAATGTATTTTCTTTTGCAGGTTAATGTGCATTCTTCGGTACTTAGCAGCTAAAAATTACAATTTTCGAAATTAGAATCAATCCATCTTATAGACGTTAGAGTAAATGTCACTGCTAGTTTTAACTACCATTGCTGCCATTACAAGATCATTAAATATAACATAATTTTACTATGCAATATATTAAATTTGTATATGCACAGAATAATTGTTAAAACTTGAAAGAAATAAAATAGCTCTAAGGCATCTTAAAAAGTTGAAGATACGTCATGTAAAAAATGAATTAAGAAAAACACAATTTTAATTAGTAGTATTAAAATGATAAACATTGGCCGTTATACGAAAAAATAATATAAAATGACTCGAACGTTCGAAATTTAAAACGTGGCCTCGTCAATCGAACGTCTCGGGGTTGTCTACAACTCTATATTTGCCATTGGTTTCGCAAGTTCTTTAATATTTTCAGCCTTATGCTAAGGGTTATTACGTTTACTTTGTGTTATTAATGGATCGTCATTAGTAAAGTATCGGTAACACAAAGTTTGTCATCGATTGTTATCCGAGGCGAGTCGCGTGCCGGCCGCTAGTATGCCTCCCTCCATTTCAAGTCGATTTTAACAACTTTATTTTTTCCGTCAAACGCCATATTATATCGTCCTATTACAATATAAATCTTAACAAATTAACTGTAAATTAGAATTGTAAATTTGACGTTTCGTGAAATTGCCCTCCGCACTCGACTCCCGATAGTTACGAGTGGCCGGTGTCAGGAATTACGTTAATAACTTTAGAATATTATACGTAGAGTTTATTTTGGGATAAACAGTAGCTCATAATTAAAGATGGTTCAGATTTTAATATAGAAAAATAATATATGTAGCAGTAAAAATTGAAGACAGTGTTAAGGGCTTGCATGCCTGGTGATGTATGTGCGAAGAAGTGGACCCAGCATAACTAAAGATATTTTTGACATATCATGATGCGAAAACTTTAAATAAGTTAGTACGTATGTTTGTAAGTAATTTACTTAACCGATTCTAAAAGCCTATGTTTGACTAATTTTATTCTGGGGAAGGAGATTCACGCGAGCGAAGATGCGGGCAAACCTATTCGTAATATCGAAACAGTATCCAACAGGGGCTCTACCAGATTATATACTGTGGAGGGCAAAGTTGTAGCTGTCAATAAAAGCGAAAGTTTGTATCGCGTGTGTCCTTTGATTTACGTTTAGTTTACGAGCAAGAGAGCAAGACAGGTGCTTGACAAAACCGCCCGCGACATACCCGCCAACATTTTTACTACCAACCGTAAATAGTTACTCGGATTATCGAGTTTAGGACTTGGCTGCTACAGTAGCTATACAGAATGGTTTTATTATGTTGGCAATAAATATGAAATTTAAATTTGTATTTTTATATCTGTCAAATGTGACTGGCCGTCTTTGATATTATATTGTTTTCTAGGTTTGAAATTAAAGATTGGGATGGTAAGTTTGCCATGAATATTTTAATTATTATTTAATATCAATTTACAAGCAAAATTTAAAATAAAATAGTCAAAAATGTCTTTGCTTACTAGGATACAAACATTAAAACTCCATTACCACCGTAGGCGTAAAACTTCGAAAATATATCTAAGAAATAATCACAAACAAATTTACATATTTTTTCCCAATCACCCCTATTACCTTGACATAAAGTTCAATATCGCACACTAATAAACCACAACTTTGCACAGCACAAAAGCGAACCGTAAAAATCTATCGTGCATTGAAAAAAAATACCGTTTCGTGACAAAAAAAAGTTTTCCAACTCTCATTCAATCGATGCCTTTTAGTTCGGCGGTTTGGTTTTTTCGACTTACTAACTTAATTTATTCACATGCGAGCTGTAAATGTAGGGGGACTATGTTTTTTGCTTTCCCATACGATTCCACCTGCGTTAATAAGTCTTGATTAAACAAGTACGCGATGACAAATTTGTATGGTAATATCTAATTATATAAACACGTTTTTTAGATAAGTAAGAAAAACCGATTTACAATCGATATTATGCAGTCAATATGCTTAATAAACAAGCTATAATTGTTGCAAAAAACGCCTTAACACCTAATAAAGCAATGTTTCATCTAATTAACTCTAGTTCTAGTCCCCTCGTTCATAAACGTTTATTGAAAACGTTTTCAATTGATGTCTTAAGGCGTTTCTTTATAGAATGACGCCGAATAAGAAGTAAAACCTAAATTATATTTTTTTTGTATCAAGATATCTCTTAATAGTTTTCAACTCTTTACAGTTAACATGGCCAGGTTTGTTGAGCCCATAAATGCTAGAGAAAGGAGAGAAAAGTGCAATTGGCAAAAGTTATTATGACATTCAAAAACGAATGCGAAACGTCATTCGTACATCAAAGTGAAGATTCCAAATTTCAAACTGGCATTCCCACAACGCGCCGCGTTCCATTTTTAAATTCCTTCCCCCGATCCAAGCACTCCTTTTGTTTCCGTAGAGTTATCGACACCGTACTTTGTGCCAGATATTAGTCATGTTCGCATATTCCCTTTTACTTTTATTCTACGATTCGATTTTCAAAAATCTGTTGCGGTTCTCCGTTCGCGCTCTTTGAACTGCGCCCGACGTTCGGAAATTCTATTATTTCATTGGCCGTTCTTTGATTGATGCGAGTTTGTTTTTCGTTTAACATTCCGAGTGGTTTCCGAACGTGCGCTAAGTGGCCTTTTGTGTCGTGTATCGATTTTGAAACGATTTTTTTAGCAGCTAAGTTGATTAAATGGTCTCTAGGTGACTTTTTAGGCTCGCATGTTCTGCGCCTGTTGTTTATCTATAACTGTATCGAATTGTGCTTCCATTGTGCTTATTTTAAGTGGAGATCAAAACACATGTGCGCAGTAATAATTAATTAAAACCGTGACTTTTATGTACTTGTGGGACACATTTCATCTTACGCATTATCATATCGCGCAATATCTAAGTTAAATATCGAGGCATTATCATTTTTTTGCCACTTAAACCAACGATTCAGTCACCTTTGGAATAATTAAACACGTATGTATCTGTTTGTAATGGAAATTGTGAACTTTATGTCATAAGATGTCGTAAACTCGAGTTATGGTGTCCATTACAATTTGACACTTTTTAAATTGTTTTTTATTAGCGTTCGTTAGTGAGTTGTGCAAAGGAATTCAATTAACGTACTTGTTAATTTTTCTTATATGGTTATAATGTGTTTTATTGTGTCATAAATAATGTTAGAGGTATGATTTTTTACCATTTTCAGCAGATATAAATAATGGCGGTATTAAACTGGTTAATTAATCGCGGAAAGTTCTAGATAATGTGAGATGGCGTTATTTTAAAGTTATACGTCAAAAATTATAAGCATTGTGAATTGTTATAATTAGGCCATATGGCATGTGGTTTAAGTCAAATGAGGTATTTTTAGTCTATAAATAACTGCCAAGTTTTCATGAACGTTGCTTCAATGGAAACGTTATTTCGCCATACCGTATTCAGCCAGTATTAAAAAACATAGCCCTGCATAAAAAATAATAACTAAAAATTACGAAAAAATAAATTACTTTATCAATTTTAGTGACGTGCAAGGTGAAATGTCGCCTGTCGATAGCGTATCGATAGCGTGCAGTTAAAACGCAGGTGCGCGGATAATATCGATATATCATTATTTTACGTTGTAACGGAATCGCTTTGTTACTTTCTAAACAGCATTGCCGAAACTCCCCATAGATTATAGGGTTATATTTAACGAATGCTTTGGATTATTTATATTTTATCGTTCAGTGGTTTTCTTTTAATATTAGTACAAGTTTAATTTTTTAGTACTGAATAAAAATTTACTTTCAATAAGTTACTAACTACTGATAATAGGCTCATCCATGAATAGGGGTTATTTTAGAACTGAATTTGAAAAACTTGGAATCACAAACTTCTATGAGGCACAATAGTTATAGCTATAAAACCTTATCCTTGCTTGTAACTTGGCAAAAAGACAGTGCAGTGCTTTGTATCTTAAAGTTCGATTCCTCTCGAATTATCATTTCATTTACCAAATCATAATTCAACTACACGGTACTATGATCACTAAAAAGATGGTATGTGTACAAACTGGCAACGAGTTAGAACAACAAATCGAGCGGTAAACTCAATAATTAGCATCAATTACCGCAACAGTTGAATAGGCAAGAAAAAAACGAGTCGTGATGGAAAAACAGAGATACGATCGCGCACACAAGTATTCTTGATAAATACACTTGAAGAAGAATGAGGTGTTTTGATGATGGAGAGGATCTCCAACCAGGTATTAGAGAGATACTGTGATCTTTAATGTCCGAACTCCATGCTCATGCGTCTCATGACTCATGGCTATAATTTGAAAATCACTTTCTGTGACAATAATTGATCAAATGAATGATTTGCCAATTTCAAAATAGCTTCTACTCTAGACTCTGACTGACCTCTGCCTGGTTGAAGGAATTTTCCCTGGAATAAAACTCGCATAGAAACTGTGAAAATCCCTAACGCCGTGACCAAAAAAGACGTCATAGCTTGTAAATTGATTACCTTAGGCTAATTTGATAAGGCTGTGAACTGTAACTTTTGGGTTCATCGCATCATCGTGGCTAGATCCCAGCTCTACACTTCAAAATTAAAAAGCGAAGGATATTGATAAACCAACATTTTATTCAGTACTTTGGTAACTTATTCATAGGTCTTAGTGGAGCGAGGAATAATTTCAACAAACTTTGTCAAAAATTAAACGCCGTGAAGTTTGGTCTACGCGGAAACTTGCTAATACTTTTATTTACGACTAGGTTAGCTCGCGTCTTCACCTGTGCGGTTTTTTTTTTGTTTATTCATTATTTTATACAAACTTTGAACCCCTGTTTTACTGTTTTAGGGGATGAATGTTCAAAAGTGCCTTCTTAGTGCTCTTTTGTGTCGTTAAAGGAATATTGCAAAACTACGACTTTTAGATATGGCGATTTTCGCTGTGTTTGTCAGTCAGTTTTTATTATAAACAGATAAATATTGCTATATCATGTCATCAAGCTTGTTGCGTGGGTGGATGAAACTCATAGAAGTTGTTGACAAATTGAAACGATTATAGTCGATTTATGCTAAATGGTTGTCTTCATTTTTTAAATAATTTAAATATCTAGTAAACTTGACACGGTCAAAATGTTTTGTTGATTATTAATCTTATGTTTTTATATTTTGACTGACTGGATCACTGAAAGTCTTTTTTATTTATGTTCTTAATATATGCACAGAAGAATCATAATTATAAACATTCAATAACTTACTTTAACACTATGCAACAACGGACAATAGAAAAACTTTTAACACAAGAACAAAATATAAACATCTATAGTAATAGTTGTAATAACTTTTTACCAACTTCCTAAAGGTGGCCACGCCATATTAAAACTTAATCAATAATCATTTTTGTGCTCAGGTGTACTTGAAACTTAACACGCGACGTAGATCGCCTTGCTGTGACTCAGTATGATCGATACTTTAAAACGTATGAGCATAGATAATGACGCAAAAATAATTAATTATTAAATCAATTAGGAATTATAAAAATATTGCTATATTTTTTGTATTTACGTCAATATTTATCGAGGTCGATTCTTTAAAACTTCTACGTGATAAGATAATTAAATTACTTTCAATTCATTATAAAAAATATTTGCAATAAATAAAAATGTGCGATATTTATTATGATTCTTAAATAATCTAGAAACTGAATATGAGCTTTATTTATACACGATAAAGTGCATAATGCTACATTAGTGCGTGACATAATCAATTGCAGTATAATGATAATTAAATTTATATATTGTTAAAATTAATTATTGTATTTAATTTATGTAAACCGTAAAAGCATAGCAATTGTGGGGCATTTAAGTCCGCCTACCAGCATTAAATTTAATCAGTGAAGGCGAACCTAAGTTTTGGAAGAATGGCTCATAAATACATTATATTTTCTAATTGTAATTCCTGATAATGCACTTTATTGTTCTCGTATTAAGTCGTATAGTCATTTTTTAAGAAAACATTAAAAATCCTAATCGTTCATCCATTCCTATTTATAAAACAAATAGACTACACACAAGGGAACTGTCTAACACAATTTATGTGTGGTTTTCATATGGTATATCGTTCGGCTGACATAATTATTTCCTTAATGCCTTTTGAAGGGAGATAAAATATGTTTTTTAAGTTCTCAATGGGTGTGAAGTACACCTGTGTAGATACATTGCTGAGTTACAGAATTATAGTTTTTAAAATTATGTATTTAAAGTTCTAATTTGAATACTAATTTTGTAGGTTGCATACAATATTCAATCATGATTCTCTTAATCTTTAAATTTAGCTAGATTTAGGCCATACAGAACGGGAAGTTAGGGAGGCTAAGGTGGTTCGAAACTTCTGCTTCTGGTCAATTCATGAAAAAAAAAACGAGCTTCTCTATCCAAAAACAGAAAAAGATATTTGTTGTAATGAATATTATTTGCATTTTTTTCGGGTATGGCAAATGATCCCACTACACCTGGTGGCCAGTGGAGAAGAGACCAGATACAGCGTCAACTGACCAGAGATTAAAGCTCGCCAGTCAATTATAGCCTGCACACACTCACACACGCCTTTTATCCCCGAAGAGGTAGGCAGAGGCGTATTTAATGCACCCACTTTTCGCCGTGCGTATTCGGGATTCGTGTCCGATTGTAAGTTGGCCAGCCTATCGCCATATCGGGTACAAATTCCAGACTCCGAGATGGAACTGATTATAAAAACCCAATATCACTTTGCCCGACCCGGGGATAGAACCCGAGACCCCAGCATTGCAGTCGTACAACTACGCCACCGAGGCAGTCTGCTTGCATATATTTAGTCTTTCTATTTAATAAATGTCATTTTTCTCGAATCACAAACATACCCAAAGTCCTAAATGAAGAATATTTTACCCTCAACTCATGAGACATCGCATGTGTCATGAACTCTTTTAGGAGAGATCGAAGCATTTCCTGTTCGATTCTCGTCACAGGGGAGCGGCAGGGAATATAATGTGTTTGTTAGTTTTTGTCCCCTAGTAGTGTGCCCAACTTATAGGATCTTCCAGGATATTCTTTAATTAGAATGTATGTAAGTATTGAATAAATATTTGATAATTTTGGGAATTATAGTGACTTTTTCTGTTGTGTTCTACATGCGGATAGTTTATCAAAGTATAGTTGTAAGAGAAGGCAGTTTTACCAAATAAATATTGATGTATAAAAATATATTATATTGTTCTAATCCCATTATTTTATTCTAAACCTTAATAACTTACCGACAAGTGTGATAATATAGTTTATACGTAAATTTACTATTCTTTCATTTCTATTTTTGAAGTCAAAATAGAAGTGAAGTACGTCCATTCCAAAATTACTTTATTCAATGCTTTTTTTTTATAGGGCATAATACATAATTCTTTCGAACACAAATAATACATAGACATTTAACTAGTTATAAATGTAGAATGTAGTAATCAATTTTCAACAAAATTACAATACATTTTTCATTAAAAACAGCCATTAGCATTTTCAATAAAATGTCAACATTGTCCCATAAAATCCGTAATAGATGTATAACGTAATCATCGAAAAAGCCGATGTCATTACTCCGTCGCGTGGGACAGTGTATTTAGAGCCAGTCGATGATTTGTGTCATCATGACAATCGACTTCATTATATTGTTTTAAGAAAAATAATGATATTTTTTTAGATCTGATATGATTACTGGTGGTAGGTCTCTCATTATGTAAGAGGCCGTCTGGGTGGGTACCACCGCAATGTCTATTTCTACCGCCAAGCAACAGTGTGCATGCACTGTTGTGTTTCGGTTTGAAGGACATTGTAGCCAGTGTAACTACTGGACATAATGAGACTTAACATCTTATGTCTCAGGATGACGAGCGCAGTGGAATGCCACACAGTACTGTGTAGGTCAAGGTGCTGGATGGTGTTGCTACTGTTTATGGGTGGTCGTATCGCTTACCATCAGGCGAACGGCATGCTCGTCTCGTCAAAATGTATCAACCAGATATTATTTTCAGAAAAAACAACGAATCTACGTGACTTATTATAATGAGAATGAAGATTTGTATTTTGATCTGGGAATGATTTTACATATTATCGTTTTTTAACTCTTGAGCAGTATTGCCTCGGTGGCGTAGTTGTATTACAGTACGACTGCAATGCTGAGGTCTCGGGTTCGATCCCCGGGTCGGGCAAAGTGATATTGGGTTTTTTTACTCAGTATCAGCCAGGAGTTTGGAATCTGTACCGGATATAGCAATAGGCTCGCCCTCTATCACATCATGGAACGAAATACGCACGGCGAAAATTGAGTGCACTAGTTGCACCTCTGCCTACGCCTTCGGGGATTACGGGCGTGAGTGTATGTGCGTGTGTGTGTGAGAGCGAGAGAGTAGTATCGCTTTGTACTCGCTCGGCTTCTCTATAACCCCTGCCTATCCCTAACTAAAGGCGTGATGTTCAGACAAATATCATTCCGATAATCCGGACAGGTGTAGTCTAAAATAACAAATATAATGGTCCGCTGGCATCACCTGCATGGATCAACCATCATATCTTGCCAATCCATCCGTGTGTTCTTGTTGTGATGGACGTCCGTTTGTCACTGTCCGTTCGCCCGCCAACATTCTCAGTATCGGTTATAACTACGGACTTTATCTTGTATGCGATACTTCTAGGTAGATCCTTAATAATAAAACTTTGTATATACTGTCCCGCGGCCACGGGTTCCACTTCGGAGTTTCTTTCTGCCTGTCTTCTTCGGGTAGTCATCGATTAGGTAGCTAGTGAAGGGCTGGTAGGTTAGCTAGGCTAGGGCCTGTAGTGTCCCCATCGGTGAGGATCGCGACGCGTTCTTCCCGTTAGTTTTATTACAATTATATATTTTTTTGTCTCTCCTGCCAGCCCAAGCTCTTTTGATCTATTTTATGCCCAACATAAAATGTCTATAGTTATATAAGTGAGTTAATTGGACTAATGATTATGTATTCCCATGTAAAGTCAGCCACATAAGTAACTGAACAAATCCAAAATTTCAAATCGCGTTTTAACTTTTGAGTCAGTATCAACAACTGTTTTTTCTTCACTAAAATAAACTTCACAGGGTTAACTTTATTTTAGATAAAGAAAAAAGAATATTTCGACTGGAGTGAACGTGCAGAAGAGTTTTGAAGTTTTTAATTTGTCTAGCTACTTTTGTGGCTGACTGTACATCCTGACGTATCAAGAGTGTAACTATGTTCGCCTACGTGATGAATAAAGTATTTTTTATTCCTCCACCACGCTGGTCTAGTACGGGTTGGCAGACTTCACACACCTTCGAAATTCTTATGGAGAATTCTCAGTTATGTATGTCGGTTTCCTCGCGATGTTTTCCTTCACTAAAGCGAACGATAATTGATAAACAATACACACGTTACTTCGAAAATTCAGAGGTGTGCCTTGGGTTTTGTTTTAGGTGCATGGTAGGCCCTTCCTTTAAGTGAAAATAATTCGGAATGATGAGCCCTTTTGGTCTGAGATCTGAATGAATGTACTTCTGAATAGTGGTACTGTTTATGATGATTTACTGGTGATGCTTTTATTCAAGCTATGGGTTAATCTCGTCATTCAGATGTTTAAAAAAAGGTAAGTGCATAAGTAAAAACATTGTTAGCAAGCTTATTTAGCTCCACAATAGAGTTGTACATTGTCCAATATTTTCACTAAGCTGATGTTTCAATTTCGTTCCTACCAAATCAGTTCTACAATTAAATCATGTATTTATGAATCTAGAAACACAAAGTTCCTTCCTGAAGATCGGAGGAATTTACTAGTTTCAAACTGTATTCTACTAGACAAATGGGATATCCTACCACTGCTTCCTTACTTTCGAAATTAGCATAGTTTATCACTTTCAACATCATCTTCAACGTTTGTAAGTTCACTGCTGAATTTGGCCTTTCTTTGATTTCCACACCAACCTGACAGAAACGGCTTTCCTTTCACCACCACTTTTCAAAATACATCGGAACCCACCCAATTATTTTATATTGTCTGTCCACGACCCTCGTACCGGCTCACTGAGACCTGGCATTTACTGCTGGCAGCGTCTCAAGATGATTGACAAAATTGGCAGATCCCCGGCCACCGCTACTTATTGCATAATTTGTATGCAATCGTGCTTTTGTGATGAAATGCATGGGTCTTTGACATTTGCCACTGTGACGGTACAGACAGTAAAAGAAGCTAGTCATTTATCTTGGGTCTATTTTGAATTGACCTATGTAATAGAACATCAATTCGGTTCTTTGAATTGATGGACTGATAAATAGGGTCTGAAAATGATAATTATTGGTCTAAGATGTAGTTGGGACTGATACCAGATTGAATGTCTAATGGTCACTATTCCATTCGCAGGATTTCCAACACTTTTTTTTACATTTTCTCGGTACTAGAATCGAACCCACGGCTTCTTGTCTCAATCAACTCGCCAACAAAAGCTTTGACCTCCAATCGAATCAAGGCAAAGGTTTACAACAATGACGTCACGAACCTTGATCTGCCTTAACCCCTGATTTTACCATATTTTCCTTATCAAAACATTATAACCTATAATCGACTAATTCTCATAAGTATTTGGATATTCATTGATAGCAGGCGGGTAACACATGTGCGTAAAGAGAGGGACGGAGTTATACGCGCGAGAGAGACGGCAATTTTTTTTTCTTTTTAAACAGCCATCGGAGGCACCGATTTCGCCACATGTTCGGAGCTCCGATGGTTATAAAATTGGTAACTGGGGCTTGTGAGCAAATAAACGATGTGGCTATTGTTGTTTTTTTAAAGTTTTTTTTTATTGACTCCGATAGGCGATGGAAGCGATTATGTGGTAGTGATACAGCCGCTACTGTTTTTAGGTTAGGATTTTGGTGTTAGTTTATAGTTTGTTTTTTAATAAAAATATACGTTGGATGCAGGCCTTTGACAGGTCTGTCTGGAAATATTCAAGAGAGGCTTATGGTCAGCAGTGGACTTCATGACTGATGATGTATATTTCGAGAGGTTTAACTTCGCGATACTGAAGGGTGATTGACAGGAATCATATCATGGAACGGAACACACATGGCTATGATGGATGCCCTGGTTACACCACTGCCTACCCCTTCATAATAAAGGCGTAATGTGTACAAATAACCGCCAATCCCCATCCTACCGGATGGCCCCAACCGTTTCAGCATCTCACATAATGAAATAAACAATAATTTCTTAGAATAATAAATAAAAATGTTTACTAACACATCTGGGGTCACATTACGCTGGTCGGCGGTGTGTTATCAGTATCAAATTGAGAGTGATCGGCTCTTTCTCACGGCTCGTTTGGTCGATTTCAGACCTTAATTAAAGGGAGTAAGGTGTGTATTAACGCGTTGTGAGGGGACGAGGAAGTTAATGCGGCGTGAGGCAGGAAAGGTAGCGATTTTGCATTTTATTTCTACCTTTTCTTTTTGAAGTTATTTATTAGTTTTTTATTGATAATTTGAAATATAAAGGTGTTATGGCAACTTGTTATTTTAAAACATATCCCACACACAACCTTTGCGGTTAAGAAACATAATAATCAGTTCGTGCAAGTAAATATATGTCATGCAAGAAAATTGACGAAATAACCTCACAATTACATTACGACATTGAGTGTATAATCAGAAGTCGATAATGATTCTGAACAGTCAGTATAACAAAAAACCTTAACTTTTAAAACAATAGCACTGACCTTGAGACATCGAATGTTGTCTTATAATGCTAAATACACTGGCTACTTTTAAATTCCAATTTAGTAATAGGTTAAACGGATCTAAGACAAGTTAAATGAGCACTTGTCTCTATATACGCATAATTTCCGAAATAACAAAGAACATAGTGTTTGTTTATATAAAACAACTTTTCTATTGCATCAACAGTAATTTAAATATAGTTACTCAACTACGAAATAGATCTGTATTACTGATATTTTTAAAAACATTTAAGTTCTGTTTCTTAACTGCCTAGTAAATGCTAATCGTCACATAAATCTATAAGCCGACCAAATAAAAAACTTTCTCTAATCTATGCTCCCAAATAAATTATAATAAATGCGAACTATTAAAATCAATAAAGGTCGCAGGAACACGCTGGATACAGCTTATGACAAGTCCGTCTGAATCTTTAGAGGAGGCCCATGTTCAGTAGTGGACATCATGTGGCTGATGATGATGATTATGGACAAAATTAGGTATTTAATACGATAGTTCTGTCAAAAGGACATGTCCAAAAACGGGCCTAAAATTCTAACCAAGACAGTTTATACATATTTGGATAGAACTCCTAAAAACTAGCCTTTTACAATAAATTGTCTAACTTTAAAGACCTCCGATTAAGAGATCTATGTAATGTTATTTTGCTTGAAAACGACACTTAATATGAACGTTTTTAAAAAAGTGAGTTATAAATGGAGGGGTCTAAAATTATTATTTTAATAGATCCAAGATCCATAATTTGCCTCTTTAATATCCCTAAAGTTTGAGCCTGGTTAGATTTTGAGGCCCAGCGCCCATACAAAAAGCGGACATCTTTACTTGAACAGGTTATAAGTGTAGATAATTAATACAATACCCCGCTAAAGCCTCTATCTTGTCCCGCAAGGTACTATAGCCATGTAAACAATGTGACGCCTGCTATGTGCCAATTCGTGGTGTTTGGTTACTCATAGTGGTACGTCAATGGGAGTCAATGGAAGTCAATGTAGTTTTCTACTAACACTTTTTTTTTTTTTTTATAGCATTGAATGACGAGACGAGCATGCCGTTCGCCTGATGGTAAGCGATACGACCACCCATAAACAGTAGCAACACCATCCAGCACCTTGAGTTACAAAGTACTGTGTGGCATTCCACTGCACTCGTCATCCTGAGACATAAGATGTTAAGTCTCACTATGTCCAGTAGTTATACTGGCTACAATGTCCTTCAAACCGAAACACAACAGTGCATGCACACTGTTGCTTGGCGGTAGAAATAGACATTGCGGTGGTACCCACCCAGACGGCCTCTTACATAATGAGAGACCTACCACCAGTGAACATCTCGTTTAGGTAAGACTAGCTTTATGCTCGCGGCTTCGCCTGTGAGAAAAAGGTTTTCCGGGATAAAAGTACATATAATCCTTCCTCTTGAATCACTCTATCTATTAAAAAACGCATCAAAATACGTTGCGTAGTTTTAAAGATGTAAGCATACATTGGGACAGACAGCGGGAAGCAACTCTGTTTTAAACTATGTAGTGATATGTAAAGATATATTCAAATTCAAATCATTTATTAAGTAATTAGGCCCCTAAGGGCACTTTTACACGTCATTTTTACAATTTTTTATCATCTAAAGATTCTACCAGTGCTTCGGAAAAGCCCACTGACCTGAGAAGAAGCACCAAGAAACTCAGATATATATAAAAATACTACTGTAATAATACATTCTTCTTCTTCTTCAGCCTTTAGAAGTCCAAAATAAGACAAAACATTATAAGACGTTATCTTGAAGATACAATTGTTTGGGATTAGGTTGCTCAGATTGACACATGTTCTACAATTAAATTGTGTCTATTATGTTATTTATTGATAGTATTTGTTGATTAAAAGTTTAAAAAAAAATGAGGTATGACATTGTTGGAAAAAATATATATCATTTTGACAGATCGTGTTGCTGAGGGAGTTTCTTGCGCCGCTTCTTCTTCACAACGATAACACGTTCCGGAGCGGTGGTAGATTCATGACGATTCAAAAGAGCTTGTGAAAGAGAATTTGAATAAAGAAAATTTTGAGTTTGAGTAGGTTTTGCTTCTGGATCTGTCTGTTAAACTCCTCGGTAGAAATCGCACCTTTAGAACGAAAACGACACAATTCAAAAAATAAAAAATTGAGTTATCGTCATAAAATTACTTAGATCGAAATTTTCAATACAATAGTTCAAACACCGCCATATTCAAGCAGGAAAAGGACAAAACTATTATATCCGTCCCTTTTTTATTATATTTGCATAAAAAAGAGACCAGTTTTAAGTCATTTTATAACGATAAACTAAGTTTTTTTTTGAATTGCGTCGTTATTGTCCTAAAGGTGCGAAATACTCAGGGGTTATGCGAATCCTTTAGTGAAATTTCAGAACGGGATTAGTTACGGAGATTACGTGCTGTAATCAAAGTTACAAACTATATTTTTTTAAAGACGTTATTATAATTAAGATGTTTAGTTTGCTAGAAATATATTTCTCTTTAGAAATGAATGAATTTAGACGCCATTAGATACAGATAATGTATTAACAATGTAAAGAAAGGAAAATTTTATCTCAAAAATTATAAAGTCCTCGAGCAGAGCCGCGACCGTTTACTAGTGTTTCAAATGAGATACGCTAGCTCCCTTGTAAACAATTAATCAAACGAAATACCAAAACTTTGAATTAGATAATATTATCGTATAATTTACGAATTTTCGTAATGCTTAGTTACATTGACTAGACTTTTTTGAGGCTCAAATGTCTCCACTTTCTAATCTCTATTTCTTTGAGTCGTCCATTATTCTATATTGATAAAAATAATAAGAAAACAACTTGTTAATCTGCCTACCATACTGTCAAAAGTGTATTTGATTTTTATTATAACCATATGGACTCTACCATTTCTCTATGGTCTCTGCTTTACTAATATTTGGGTTATGAAGACATTCTTACATGATTATATTCCCATATAGTATTTGATGGGTGAATGGACGATAGCTTCGTTGGGAATGGAATGGTCTGCCAAGACAATGTCAAGAAGTTCAAAACCCAAGGCACACACCTCAGACTTTTCGAAGTTACGTGTGTATTGTGTATCAATTATCGTTCGCTTTAACGGTGAAGGGAAACATCGTGAGGAAACCTACAAACCTGAGAATTCTCCATAAGAATCTCGAGGGTATTTGCTGTCTGCCAACCCGCACTAGGCCAGCGTGGTGGCCTAACCCCTCTCAGTAGTAGTGAAGGCCCGTTCTCAGCAATGGGCAGTATAAAATACATGACTGATTACATTGCATTTGATGGTCAAAGAATAATATAGGATGAAAAACAATATATAATAAATAAAAAAGGTCATTTTTAAAACCACGTAAGTCCGACGGCATACCTTAGAATGTTCTGTTATAATATAGAGAGGTACCTAATCCTTATTATAACAGTTATAAGGTCTAAAATTACTACTTATTATTTTAGTACATACTTGTTTAAGCCTACAAAGAAATTATTACTATACCCTTTCAAAACAACGGCATTTGAGAAGTTTACTGTTGTCAGGATTTTGAACGCAGTGTTAATACTTACAGTTCTGTGTAGTGTTATTGATGTGTAGACATTTTGTAATAGACGAGCTGCTTGCTCGTTTCTCCATTTTATAATAGAAATACTATTATATATTACAGAACTGATGGGAACGCGCCTCCCCTACTAATGAAAGTCGTTATATTTAACGTGTAAGGTATCAATGATAAAGGTTCTGTTACCATTGTAGCATCATATTTCTCAGTCAAATAAACAACACAACTTACGGGGTGTGTATAAATTAGACTTTATAGTTTAATATAATAAGATATAAAATGCAAATTCATTAAAAATTCACGCCACGGAATGTCTTGAATAAACAAGAATGTTTGTCGCTTGATTAGTCGTAAACTACTTGACGGATTTGGATGCGGTTTTCACTGTTTGATAGCGTAACCTTTCGAATATCTTGTAGTATTTTTTTATAACATTGTAACTGATAGTTTCTGAGAAAATCGCGTTTGAAATGCAAGTTAAATCGGAGCTTTTATTTTAGTTTTGTTTACATTACGCAGAATCGTTAAATGTAGCTCAATAATAAATCATGTAATTGCTTTTTTCTACGTTTTTATTTGATTTGTGTTTGCAAATTAATATTCAGGTGCGTCTGTTAGTTCTGTTTGTTTAATCTTTGACGTCATTTAATATATTGGTATGCGATATTAAAAAATAATTCAATTTTTCGCTTTGATCCCGAGATAGGCAGAGTCGCAACTGTTGTATCTACGATGAGGTTCTTTGTCATGTTTGGTAGGTAACAAAAATCTTAAATACCAAATTTTTAAACAAATTTAATACAATGCTGTGTTACCCTGAAAATTGAACTTAGAATCTCACGATTCGTAATTTAAGTATCGTTACTAATATTTTAAATTAAGGGAAGTGACTGGTTATAATAAATTCCTGCATGCGTACCCAGAAATTGTTGCACTCTAAAGAGGGATAAAAGTCGATAGAAGTGTATAATTGGACTCTATATAATAAAATTAAAATATTTTCCTCTTGGAATAAGAACTGAACAAAATTATAAATTATATTACAAACAAAAATAAAATGATTTTATAATATAATTTGTAATTGTTCTCAAATAAAACAGAACGGCCTGTATACTATGACGTCACGGCCCTCAATGGGAGACGCGGCCCGGGGCTCGTCTCACGCGTTATCTATTCGCTGGCGATTCGCATTCTTTTCCTATAGCTCTTATTGTCATACTCGTATAACCTCACGCCATCAGTGGTAGGCAGAAGTATTACCTACATTTGTTTTAGTTATGTTTCATGAACGAGCCTATACTCCGGTCGTAGTACATTCATAGCATCACGCCTGTCCCTTTACAGGGGTAAACAGAGGTGTAACACAATTTGACAGTTATGTAAGGTCCCATGGAATAGTGGGCACGCCTATTTCATTTACGGGGCATATTTCCAGCTTCCGGGCTGATATCACTTTTTCCATCCCGTGATTTGAACCCGAGAACTCAGCGCGATAGTCATACCGCACGCAATACAACACCACCGAAGCAGTTAGAAATCAATTATAATACTTAGTCTTTACCCTACCCGGAGATTGAACCCAAGACAATAGTCGTACCATGAACGCAGTGCTACACCACAGGGTTGCTGTTAGGACGTGGGCGGCGGTGATCACTTAGCACGATGAGAGCTATTTGCGCGTTTACAAAATTTTTGGAACATAGTTAAAAAATATTTTTATTGTGGTATCAGGTATGGAGACTGCCATGTATCTCTTTGCACTTTTAAAATGAAATGTTTCGTATCTAAGTAAATTAAAGGCTAGCTTATGTTCCGTATCATACGAAATCTTAAACACGCACCTCCTTACCAATAAACTGTTCAAACTACAGATTTTTTACTTTCTTGCGTCGAATAATTTAAGAATTAAAGATACATAACTTTAATTAAAATAAGGACCTTCAAATATAATCATTTTATTATGTAAATAAATGTATAATATAAGCATTTGTAATAATCATGCAATAATTATTAATATAAAATGAATGAAAAACTACACAGATACAAAATAAAATTGAACACTATACAATTATATAAAAGTTATACGATTTACGCAATTCAAATTATAACAAATAAAAAAAATAATAAATTTATTGTTCGTTAATAATTAACATTAAAGTTTATTACTGAAGATTATTCCATAATTAAAAATTTGATTACAGGTAACTTTAAAAATATGATGAATATTAAACAATTGACAATAGCAAATTTAAAATGCGTTATATAAACGGAAATTATATTAGATTTCATTGTCTTATAATTTACTGGCTTTGGCCCACGGCTCCGCCCGCGTTAAAAAGTTAATCGCGGATAAAAGTCCCGCTTTTTATTTTCCTAGGATAAAAAAAAGCCTGTGTGTTGTCCAGGACATGATATACCCGTGTGCCAAATTTCATCGAAATCCGTTCAGTAGTTTTTGTGTGAAAGAGTAACAAACATACATCCATACATACAAACTTTCGCGTTTATAATATTAGTCTTACATATAATTTATTTATATTGTTTTTTTCTTATTAGAAACAAAAAACAATATGCGATGTGGAATTTTTGTGAGTTTGTTATATGACCGGTCAGCATAGGTTTTAAGGACTGTTTTCGTTCTTATAAGTAAGTAAAGAAGTTCCAATAAGAAAGTAATATATGCATTTCAGTTACAAGTACTATTTAAAGTAAGTGTCTATAGCATAAGTTTTCATTTTAAAAAATTGTAGATTCTAAATGTGCCGTCTAATATCTAATTGCTAGTTCAATAGAAGGAATAGCATAAATACGTACTTATAACAATTATTATAGTATTATCTGTTACTTTATTGTAATTAGCACAGGACTATATTACTCTGTATGTAACTACTGATGATATTTGTCTGTAAATGTTCCTAAAATAAATAGTAATAGGTGGTAGAAATTTACTTTAGCAATGGCCGGTCAACACACCTAACCGCAGTTATTTTCTGGCCCCACAGAAAGAAATGTAAAAATAATACCATCATTAAATATTTTCAGCGTATCTTTATTATTAAATATAGGAATTACTATGATGAATGTAATTATAGTATATTAGAATATAATGAAAATTTTAATCATTGTTTTTAGATACTTTATTATTATTACGATAAAAACGTAATTATAATTTATTTAATCACTCCAAAAAGATATAAAAACTTTATAATGTTAGTAAAATAAAAATATAATTGTTCTATAGGTATGCATTAACAATAGGAGTAACCTTTATTTTAAATATAATTACATCAATAGATAATTATGAATCATAACATTGGATGTACTTCGAAAATTACTTAATTTATTGTATTGTATTTCGATTAATAAAACTAATTTAAAAACACATCAACATCTGCCGCGAAAGACTTATTTCATATTTTTTTAAAGTTCAATTTTTTTGTGACTTAAAATTATTTTCTAATTAGAATATGATAGTTGCCGTATTGACTTATCAGTTTGAAGTAATTGTCGTTAACGTAACTAAGTATATTTTTTTAAACTTAGTACATTTAAATAATTTTACACTAACTCCAAATACTCAACTTCCTGTCCAAACCGAAAGGTCAACGAACTCTAATACCATCAGCGACAATATAATTTTCAGTAGTAATTTTTCCAAATGGTAATAAAGATTTAACAAACATTTTGCGAAAAATGCGTGTAATGAAGTATCAATAGGTCATTTAATTATTATATTCTATATTAAACATCAATTTCCAAATAAATTACAACGTGCCATACTAGGTTACACTGATAATTGTCCTAAGAATTGTTTAGTGATAAAAATATACTATATTCTAATCTAGGACTTGCTCTATATGTGGTATAGCTGCTATGCTTCACAAACTTTTATAAATATTATAATCATTATATAATTTTCTTACAATTAAGAATAGTAAATTTATTTTTAAATATGTTCTCACCGAGATTCAAACGCCTACTTTTAATTGGTAGAGTTAATTCCCTCGAAACTTACATATTACGTGAAAAAAAAAACAACATAGTAATTATGGCTGTAAAATTAAATATAAATTGATGAAAATGCGTAAATAGGTATTGTGGTAGATAATATATTACTTATGTTGAAAAACAGGCATTAAAATCTATGAAGTTGTTCTATTTTGTATACATGTTATCATGCCTATCATTATCATAATATTTTACTTAAAGATATCTTTTTCGTCAAAGATTTAAGCCGTGTCGAAATGTCAGTCAAAATGAAACATAATAGCAGATAAGGAATTTCGTACAAGATAATTATATCTACTCGTTACTTATAAAAACTTAAAAATATTCGAAAGCACAAGGAAAAATATCACAAAATCAAATACAAAAAAGATGACGTTCAGAAATTTAAAAACAAAAATATCCACCAAAAACAAATAAAAAACAGATGCCTAATAAAATGATATATACACTATCACATTCAAACATAATAAAACAAACACTTGTCTTGTCTGTTTGTTACTTATTAAATTCCAATAGGACGCCGCGGCTATTAGGGTCAGATATTTTTAGCACACTATTATATTCACCGAGCAAATTAACTTAATTCAACAGTGTTCGAGTATCTATTTTTACGACTTATAAAACTTTTAATATCATGTACAGTATTTTAAAATTAGAATATTGGAACCTTTTAAAATCTTTTTTGAAAACTCTCAATTTCGCTGATTTTTATTACAGTAAATTTTCGAAGCTGTTATTTTTTTATACAAATATATTTATTTTGCATATATAACATGTGTTCAAAATAGCCAACACATTTTTAAATTACATAGTTCAACTTAACCATCAATAATCATAAATAAGTATTTCCAAAAACAGAGCGGCAAAATTATTTATCCCGTAATTAAACTTGTATTAGAACTTTACGCAGTGATATCACATCAAAAACATTTATAAATCTAGACAACTCACAATACGTAAACTCATTATTAACACCTATGCAGAAATTACTGATGGAAATAAAAAAAATGCCTCCATACATTAAACGTCTGTCACACATCGGAAATCTTAACCCTAACTTAGCAACAAAATTCCCGGTGGTAGGGTGCAACTGTAATTGACACAAATCAATCACGGTAGAATCCCGGTAACCGTGAGATATCGGCCCGGTGACACCGCCGCCAATTAAACTTTCTTATTGGATGTAATTGATCATTTGATTTATTGCCGATTACTGCCGATGTACTTTTTATTTTTTAATTAGTGGTACATTCCTCGGCGCGGTATTTTTTCCGTTTCAACCGATAAATTCGGAATTGTGACGTTGAGTAATTGAGATTTCTTTTTATCTGTAAGTTTGCTATCTTGAACGAATCTAGATATTTTTGTGTGAATGAATTTCGAGGCAGTGGATTTGTAACTGTCGCCTTGGTCATATTTCTTGTTGAAAACTGATTAATTTAAGCCATCCAAGTGTTATCTGATTTACACAAGGAGTTTCAATTCAAAAATAATTACTTGCAAACTTCTTATAAGATTACCTCGTGCGAAAATTGTCTTAAATAAAATAATGAAATCATAACACCAGCGTGGGAAGTAAAGAAACACCGAACCTAACTCCCCTAACATATGATCAAACACTTAATTGTGCAAACACTTACGTGTCAGTCGACAGACATCACAAATTCACATCACTCTAGTCAAAACACATCGACGTAGTCATCAGAAAAAAATTACGTTCAAAATCACAAACACAACGTGACAATAACGTTATTACTAATCCCGTACACAGTCAGCTACGCCCAAAAATAATCTCTCAAGTTCGTCCGCAAAACAAAACAAAAACATTTCACAGCACAAGTCGAGTTCACTGTTGTCGCCGGGTGACAGAAAAAAAATAAAAACCGGAAAAAAACAATTGCCAACCGTCACGATTATTGACAGTTCACGATACACGATCGATTATCGGATGAGCGGTTTCGATCCGATTATTTATTACGTAAGGCGAGAGTGGCGGCGCGCGGCGTGGCGACGGGCGCGCGTCGTAGTCGCGACACACGACTGCAGTGCGATCCTTCGGACGAGACCCCACCAGCACTACGCGCATCTGAGGCTCACTCCTTAGCGCGGCCCCGCCCAGTGGGACGCCACTCGGCGGCTAAGATGACCGTCTCCCTCCTTGTCGCTCGCGGTCGGTGGCGCGCTGTGCGTCCCGCTCGCGCGCGGCGACAGTGGGGCGCGCCAATGGGATCGGTTCGGCGGATCGAGTCGAGACGATGAATCGAGATGTGTACTTAGGTATCACTGCACAAGTCCTTTTGTTGTAGTCGATAATGGGATGCGCTTTTTTTGCTACGCGATCGACGGCCCGCTCCTTGGACTTCGCTGTTTACAACCGGAACATTGCTTGGGCACCGGAACGGTGTAGCGTGATTTTTTATTTAAATCACGGTCGTCAATGCGATATTTGGTCATGACGTCTCTATAAAATCATTTATGTGCGCACATAGATATAGCAAAAAATATTTTAGTGTAGAATTATTTTTCTTTACATTTGTTTACTGTTTGTTAGATAGTCTTATACAAGAATCGCCTTCACCTTGAAAGTCTCCCAAAGTGCAGGGATACAACTCAAAGGGCAAGTCGCGTAGGGTGATTGTCTCAGTGGCTGGGGTGGGTGAACTCGATAGGGCGCCAAAGTAGGTCAGTTTTTGTTTCGCGCCACTCGAATTTCGGTTACTGGGTTCCTCCGAGGACTGCGAGTGTCAATTATTGGCGTGTTTACCTTAATCTTTGCTAATAATAGTCCTTTTGTCATCTTTGTATATTAATGATAAAATTTAGTTCAAACTACTTTTAATTAATTACAAAGTTTTAATTACATGTAGATCAAAACACGGATAGACGATAAATAATGTTTTTTTAATGAATATTCTTTTTTAATAAATATATATGAATTCATAATATCCTTGTTTATACCTTGCTCTATTATACATCTATAGCTCATTACTAAATCTATAACGAATGTCCAAAAAATAATATATTCGCTAAATATTTTTCCGTGTACAATTTTCCTTGCAGGCGACAAAGAAAAGCGGTTACGCTCCTCTCGCCGCTAGATGGCATTAGACGGCGCTTTTCCCCATTTTCACAGCATTTTCCGAGAAAAACCATTGCTTATTACAAAATATGTTATTAAAGAAAAATAAATATAGTATTTTTACGTCAAAAGGTTTTGAATTTTATGGAGAAAAGTAATTTATCAATTTTTTCCAGGTATCGTGAAGGTATCATGTAGGCGAGATTGATAAAGCATGAGATCTTTTGTAGATAAATGTAATAAGTATTTTTGGAAGTTAAACTTGTTAATAAAAGGTTACTGTTCAATTATGGTTGCATTTATTTTTATTAACTTACAGCTTAGATTAGTTATTTTTTTGTATACTAGTCTATACTAATAATATAAAGAGGAAAGATTTGATTTTTGGTTTGTAATGGCTAAACTCAAAACTACTGGACCGATTTTAAAAATTCTTTCACCAATATAAAGCTACATTATCAGCGAGTAACATAGGCAACTTCTTATTTCGAGAAAATATAAAGCAAGACGTTCATCTCGGAAAAACTCATTCACGCGGGCGAGACCGTAAGCGTCTAGTAGGAGTATACTTTAGGAGGTAGGCAGAGATGCTAGATGCGAATGTTTGTACTGTCCCATGATATGATAGCTTATTATTATTCTTGTTGTATTAAACAAAATTTCGGGGAACCCAAATTTTCTTTATTTTGTTTGCTCTACCTGAAGATTGAAGCTAGATCAGTGACATCATAAGTTCACTATGCCGATAAAGGGATTCTATGTTTAATTTATATACATTCTTATCATTTGTTACATTTTAGAGTTTGTTGAACGCGCAAATATTTGGAATTTTGAAAATCTTTTACTAATAGGAAGCTATATTCTTGAATAACTTTTATGTGAGCGGAGTCACAGCCCGAATCTAGTATAATAATTCGTAAGAGAGAAAAGTTAGAGGCGGGCTGTACACAAGAGCTACTTATGTTAGACAAAAAATACACTGTAAAAATATATTTTTATCCAGGAAATTTTATTATACCTGATATTTTACACTACATGCACGAATTTTCTGTATATTTTTTTTATCTTTAATTTTAATTACTATGTAATTATTCTTAATAATCATAATTTGACTTCTTTAAGTGCGTGTGTATATTTATTTTACACACACTATAACCTTTACATTTTATGTTTAGTCCTTATCTATAAGTTTTTTTTTATGATATAGGGGGCAAACGAGCATACGGTTCACCTGATGGTAAGTGATCACCGCTGCCCATGGACATCTGCAATACCAGGGGGCATAGAGATGCGTTGCTGGCTTTTAAGGTGGGAATACGCTCTTTTTTTTAAGGTCGCCTGGTTGTATCTGTCCGGAAATGCTGCTGGCGGCAATTGGTTCCATAGTTTAATAGTACAAAATAAAATATAGTTTAAAAGCGGCGATAGCCTAGTTGGGAGTGAAACGGACTGCCGAGACGAATGTCCGCAGGTTAAAATAAAATAAAATACTTTATTCATCACGTAGGCGAACATAGTTGCACTTATGATAAGTCAAGATACATTAAATTGATTATATTAATAATTATTATAAATACCAATGGTCACTTATATAACTACCGACATTTTTATTGGGAGTAAATCTATGATAAGAAATAAACAAAAACAAAAAAAAAAAAAACAGCTCGGGCTGGCAGGAAAGGGGATATAAAAAGGACATCATTTTATTAAAATAATGGGAGGAACGCGTCGCGATCCTCACCGGTGAGGACACTACAGGCCAAGACCCAAGGGCACGCACCTCTGACTTTTCTAAAAAAATGTGTGTATTCTTTGTGAATTATCGCTTGCTTTAACGGTGAAGGAAAACATCGTGTGGAAACCTACATATGTGAGAAGTTCTCTATAAGAATTTCGAAGGTATGTGAAGTCTGGCAACCCGCACTAGGCCAGCGTGGTGGACTAAGGCCTAAAACTATCTCAGTTGTAGAGGAGGCCTGTGCTCAGCGGTGGGCAGTATATGATACAGGGCTGGTATGGTATAGTTTAAACATGTAAAGCCGTTGGTCCTGCGCCTGATCTCTCTCCGGTCATGTTTTCCGTCTCACCGGACTATGAGAGTGAAGGAATAGCAAGTGCACCTGTGTATTGCGCACACACTTGTGCACTATAATATCTCCTGCGTACCTGGCTGATCTCCGAAGCGATCTACCGTGGCCGAAATTTGGCTAAAAGGGAATCTTATTTTAGTTGTAGTAAGGTACAATGTCGGCATTATCGTGACGTTTATACCAGCATTTGTCTTGTTATTGATAGACACAGGGCCTCTCTTAGGACCCGTTTTTTCAACTGTAGTTATCTTTTTGTCACGGTGATTTGGGACACCGATGATTACCCTAACTACAGTTGAAAAATCCCGGTCTTAGTTATATATTTGTTTACCTACTTACATCATTAATGTTAACAATGATGCACTTTAAATGATCTAAGATTGAGTGAGATCTATTAAAAGGAATTTGACTTGAGTCTAATAATGAATTAAAATCAGTTAAAGGACAGGTCCACAAACAGGTTTAAAATTCTAACCAAAATACTTTATATATATTTGGATAGTACTCCCAAAAACTAGGCCTTTGCAATAAAATAATTTTAAAGTTCTGCGATTTTGAGATTCCTGTAATTTTATTATGCTTAAAAACCTCTTAATATGAACGTTTTTTGAAAAGTTAGTTATAAATGGAGGGGTCTAAAAATATTTTTTCATGTATCCAAGATCCATATTTTGCCCCTTTAATATCCATAAAGTCCGGTTAGATTTTGACGCCCAGCACCCATACAAAAAGCGGACATCTTCTTTATTGTAACAGGTAGGCAATTTTCAATAATATTTACACTAAGTAAATACATCATTATAGCGACCGTGGCTATCTTGGACAAAACCCTATTTTTAGATAGGAATATATGCTTAATTCATAGTTTTGACTCCTTATCGTCGTTTAGTTTTTACTAAGTAACTTTAGACTTAAACTAATTCAATGGTTACTTCCTAGATTCTTTCGTAAAATTTAATGAAACGCAATAGCAGAGACATAGATTTGCACTCGACTTATTTTTTATATTATATTATTATAATAAATAGGTAAAGTTAGTGAGTTTGGATGCCAGAAATAATCTGGAACTAATGACTCGATTCTGAAAATTATTTCTCTGATAGGCAGCGCTACATTATTATTGGTTAGGTACTCATGCTCCCACAAAAAAACAAAAAACATTGTGACTGAGTTTTTCCATCTTAAAAATTACTCAGTCGCAGCTTGGAGTCACGAAGTTGGCGGTGTGATACCCCCGTGCCTCGGAAAGCACGTAAAGCCGTTGGTCCTGCGCCTGATCTCTCTCCGGTCATGTCGGACTGCCGTCTCACCGGACTATGAGAGTGAAGGAATAGCGAGTGCACACAGGTGCACTCGCTAAGTGTGTGCGCAATACACTCACAGGTGTATTGCGCACACACTTGTGCTTTATAATATCTCCTGCGTATCTGGCTGATCTCCGTTGAGATTGGCCGCCGTGGCCGAACCTGGCTAGGAGGATTACGAACAGTGTAGTTGGTACCATAGTTAGCTGATTCTTATCCACAATGGATTAAACGCTATAAAAATATTGTATGAACTATTAGAAGTATGCGTTTACGCATGACTACCATCATTGTATTTTGAAAAACATAATTATTTTGATAATTTTAGCACACAATATGTTATCTACTATATCTCTTGAAGGCGATTCCGTCATTATGTATTTAGACAACTTAACTATTCTGTTACTATTAGCAGAATATTGAGGTCAGTATACATTCTGGATATTATAAATATGTATCGGAGAGCGCAGTATCATGCAGTACTTAGTTAATCATCTAAATCATGTTGTTTTACCTCTGCTGGACATCCATGGTATTACTGGTGGTAGGTACCTCGTATGTTAGGGGTTGTCTGGATAGGTACCACCACAATGTCTATTTCTACCGCCAAGAAGCAGTGTGCGTGCACTCTTGTGTTCCGGTTTGAAGGACATTGTAGCCAGCGTAATTACTGGGCATTATGAGGCTTAACATCTTATGTCTCAGAGTGACGATCGCAGTGGAATGCCACGTAGTATTTGTAATTCAAAGTTGTGTAAGGTGTTGCTACTGTTTATGGGCGGTCGTATCGCTTAACATCAGGCGAGCGGCATGCTCATCTCTTCATTTCAATGCAATAAAAAAATGGCACTCACGAAGAGGTTAACCATTACACAATCCGCTCTCGCTTCTGCTAGTCTACCCGCTGTCTCATCTAATTCACACCGCACATAATTATTCCATACAATGCAGTGAATTGCAATATTTGAATAGCAATTGTTGGTGCTATTGGCAAAGCACACAGCGATTTCGCAATTTTTATGTTGACTTCTCGATCTAAAATTAACTTTGTTATCTGTATTGTGAAGGTTAGTTCTTTTGTTTGGACTATGAATAAGAGTTAAATGAATCATGCAAAGGGGCATGATGCTAAAAAGCCTGTAATACCAGACTGCCTCAGTGGCGTAGTTGTATATGCGGGGTACGACTTTTAAAGTTCCGGGTTCGAATCCCGGGTCTGGCAGTGATATTGGTTTTATTCAATATCAGGAATGTGGAATTTGTGCTCGATATGATAATAGATGGCAAAGAGTGGGTGCTCTGGCATCTGCCTACCCCTTCGGGATAAAGGTGGGATATGTGTTTGTTTTGTAATACCATGAGAGTTCTTGATGCGTTCATGTACTCGGTTTCGTTTTATAGCCACTGGACTTTCATGGCTTTTTCCTTTATATTAAAAAGAGATAATATTTAAGAAAAAAGCGGCGATAGCCTAGCTAGGAGTAAAACGGACTGCCGAGACGAATGTCCGCAGGTTCAAAACCCAAGGGCACGCACCTCTGACTTTTTTAAAGTTATGTGTGTATTCTTTGTGAATTATCGCTCGCTTTAACGGCGAAGGAAAACATCGTGAGGAAACCTGCATACCTGAGAAGTTCTCTATAGGAATTTACGCACTAGGCCAGCGTGGTGGACTAAGGCCTAAACCCTCTCAGTAGTAGAGGAGGCCCGTGCTCAGCAGTGGGCAGTATATAATACAGGGCTGGTATGGTGTGGTATGGCAATGTTTTAATGCAGCAGATATCCAGAACTATTGATCCAATTAATATGACAATTGTTTCACTTATAGGAAACTGTATAATCATGGACTTAAGACTTATGAATCTGAGGGAACTGTTAACTGTTACTTATATGAAACTATGAATGTGAGAATAACAATATTTGTTAAGCCTTTATGGCTAAGCTATTGTATCAATTTTGATAAAGTTTGGCACGAAGTAAGCTTGCAATCCAAGGGTATTTACCACAACCACCATACCAGCCCTGTATTATATACTGCCCACTGCTGAGCACGGGCCTCCTCTACAACTGAGGGTATTTTCAATGTCATAAACCAAATTACACAAGATGCCGAGTAAATGAAATCAATTTTAATATTCAAGTATTCAAAGGTACCAAAACAAATATTTTTTATCCGAAGATGTTAAATAAACATCGCACAATGCACAAATGTAAGCAGAGTTCAGACGGTCTTAGATATTATGAACATCTGTCGGAACCCTCCGATCGACACCCGCGCTCTCGCTGAAGGGTTGAAGATAGAATACAGTGGATACAACTTGTATTGGAAATTATATTAAACATAGTTTCTTTAAGGATACATCAGCCCTCCTTTATAATCTGACTCACTGCTGGGCGCGAGCTTTCTATTGAAAATGAATTATAGGAAAATTATTTTATTTTTGCTTTCTTGATATCATTCATAGTAAATTTTATATTTTGATATGCGACCGCTTTGAATCATTATTATAGTCATGAGAATTTTTTGTTTTTATGTAAATATTACATTAATTTTTACAGTTTTTTCTTTTTTATTGCTATAGACAGCTGTGAGCCACCCAAATAAAATAAAATTTCTCAAAAAACAATGTTATTTATATAAATCCACTTTTAGGTATTTTTTGGTGCATCGACTTAACGTGACCATTATCTCTAAAATCCACTTTCACTTCTGTCCACATATCTATCACACGATCCACGATACGGTAGGCAGAAGCACAGCTAGTGAACTCAAACTTCGCAGAAATTATGTGCTATTTGATAGAGAATGCAATGAAATGCAATCAGCCCTGTATTATATACTGCCCACTGCTAAGCAAGGGCCTCCTCTACTAATGAGAGGGTTTTAGGCCTAAGTCTATCACGCTGGCCTAATGCGGGTTGGCGGACTTCACATACCTTCGAAATTCAGAGAACTTCTCATGTATGTAGATGCAGATAGAGAATAACTATCGCCAAGTCGGGCACAAAAGATTACAACTCCAAGCAACTAAAACATTGATTTCTTTAATTGAAAAACCAAAATAAAAAATAGTTTCCCGACCTAGAAAACGGTTTCACGATTCTTTTATTCTAGAGACTGTATTTGAACATGTTATTATGGCCAGCGTATCCACACAACACCATCGAAAAAATCCAAAAGTGAAACACGATAAATTTTTTACAAAAACGCTATCCCTTCTTATGCAAATCTTTGGATTTTTTCCACCATTTGATTTTAACGCCGTCGCTCCGGTGTGTCGGCATTAATTATTAATTTTTCAAATGATTTATTAACGTTTTTTCAAACTTCTGTTAAAGTTAATTTGTATGAATTGAAAGGGTTTTTCTCGCTTTCCCCGTTCAATAGAAATAATTACCAGTGGAAATTCGGACCGGAAATTGATCTTTTGTTACGTTTCTTTTTCATTTGGGTCATTGGTTATTATTGGGGTGTATTTTTGTTTTAGTAAAAGTAATAAAATTTTATGAAAGTAATCTAGGACCGACATCAAATTTAATAACATTTCTTTTCTATTCTGAGTGGTAATTCTATCGTATGCAACAATTTATCTATGTAGGTGGGCTATAAGGACTATGTGAAGTACAACTAAAGCTAACTACTGGACATAATGAGACTTAACATCTTATGTCTCAGGATGACGAGCGTAGTGGAATGCCACACAATACTTTGTAACTCAATGTGCTGGATGGTGTTGCTACAGTTTTATGAGTGGTCGTATCGCTTACCATCAGGCGAACGGCATGCTCGTCTCGTCATTCAATCCAATAAAAAAAAAACATAAATTTCATCTAAGTAGAAGTGTACTTTTTTCAGTTTGAAGGGAATTATAGGCCTAAAACCCTCTCAGTTGTAGAAGAGGCCCGTGCTCAGCAGTGTGCAGTATATAATACAGGGATGGTATGGTGGTATAGCCATTGTAATTATGAAACTCAACATACTGTCTTTATTGAGTGCAGAGTAACCTTTCCATAATAACATCGTGCCCGTGGTTATTTACAAGCTAAGCTAACTTAAATCGTTTATGAATGCTTGCATGTTGAGCCGACCCCACATCGGACTGGGCGATAGAAAGGTGGAAGAAGTTATAAAAAATACATTTTGATATCTATCACCCTATATTCAAATATTTTTATGTTTTTACAAACCTTTTAGCCATACATTTTTATCTATAACATATATTGTTAATGAGTTTTCCGGGATAATAGTCCCGCTTTATATTTTCCCGGGATAAAAAGCCTAAGTTACTCGCTGCTAATGTAGCTTTATATTGGTGAAATTATTTTTAAAATTGGTCCAGTAGTTATTGGGTTTTCGATAGAAACATACAAAAATACAAATCTTTCCTCTTTGTAATATTAGTATAGATTAGTTATTACCAAACCACAATTACTAAATACAGAATTCTTAGCTCCAAGCTAGACCAAAAACAATGCGCGTTGCGACAACGATTTATCAGTTATGTCTTTGGCGATCCTATCGATTCATTGTACCATTGTAATTGTGTTTTCCTTCAATTGCTAAATTGGAATAAAGGTATTTTTATGACGTCATCACTTCTATCGCATCGGATGAAGGCTTGGTGAAATGAGTGCTGATAAATATTAACAATGAAGGAAAAACATCGTGAGGAAACCTGCATACCTGAGAAGTTCTCTATAACAATTTCGAAGGTATGTGAAGTCTGCCAACCCGCACTAGGCCAGCGTGGTGGACTAAGGCCTAAACCCTCTCAGTTGTAGAGGAGACCCGTGCTCAGCAGTGGGCAGTATATAATACAGGGCTGGTATGGTGGTGGTGGACAGATATTTATATCTACCCGGAGAGCGACCACTGTATGCGAGGTGATAAGCCCGTCATAGTGACATCGCACGTCCCAACCAAAAGGGTAGGTATCAAGTCGGAAAATGGCAATTTTTTTTATTTGCTATTCGGAGAGCATTTTTTTTCCTACAAACTGGTAAAACAATGGTGTTTTTATCTCTACTAGTTTCGGAGATATAGCAATACACTTCTTTATTGACTGTTCATTCGTGTCATTTTCGCGTCAATGAATATGGTAGCATTTTATTTTGTTCAGTTGCCACTCATTGATTAAAGGCTTCAGTGTATTTATTTCGAGTTATAACCATTTTGTTGCCAATTTAGGAGCGCAACCTTAAAATGTGAATATTTTGACATAATAATGTCAAAATAATACTATGGTTTTAAAATATTCACAAATATTTCCTATTGCCTATTCGATTTTATTCAAGTCCTTGTTTTATTTAGACTTAATACCTGTAAATATAGTTGCACTGCAGACAATTGTGCCACTTGAACTGCTTATACAGAATTATCTTCACCTGCCTGTATAAAAGTGCTAATATACTGATAAATTATCATTTATACTTACATTAAACTTATTAAATACAATATAGGATAGTGTACCCTCCAACTTATTTATAAATAAGAACCCTGAACCACTGATTTTCGTAGTTATGAATTTTCAAACTTTCAAAACGCGATATCTCAAAACACTGTTTTTTCGAGTTAATAACCTTTTGTTTGTGATGTGCGATGTGTTTCGCGTTCTGGGATCAACCTGTGTATATAGTTCAATCTGGCTGGCATAATTAATAATAAATTAATCAGGTCTCTCATATGTAAGAGTCCGTTTGGGTGGGTACCACCGCAATGTCTATTTCTACCGCCAAGCAGCAGTGCGCATGCACTGTTGTGTTTCGGTTTGAAGGACATTGTAGCCAGTGTAACTACTGGACATAATGAGACTTAACATCTTATGTCTCAGGATGACGAGCGCAGTGGAATGCCACACAGTACTTTGTAAGTCAGGGGGTGGATGGTGTTACTACTGTTTATGGGTAGTCGTATCGCTTACCATCAGGCGAACGACATGCTCGTCTCGTCATTCAATGCAATAAAGAAAAATGTGTCGACTGGCGAGAGATATTACTAATACTCTATCTGGAGCTCATTCCGCTTAATATCAGGTACAGGAGGCAAGTATGCCGAGTTCATAAAAAAGGGGGTCCAGTAGTAGCATGTCTGCCTGACACGAGAATAAAGGCGTGAGCTTTTGTTATTTGTTAAGATTGTTAATTACTGCAAATCACCATAATTATCAACAACAGGATATTCATTTGTGAACATAGATTCAAAGACCGACCTACGGCCTACATCAAATACTAGAAATCAAAAATGCTCTAGAGATTTGTTTAAATTAATCGCTTAGAACAAGACATATATATAGAAAAGTAACAGTGCTTTGAGTTTCTTTTTCTTACCTTTGATTTGAAAATAGGTAATTTAACTTGCGAAGTTATAAGCCGTAACTATGTAGGGAGTCGACCGGTTGCCAGTCTCGTGTAACCCTCAAGAAAAATCAGACAATAGCAACACGTGCGCCCGACACAATGCCCACCTACTATTGCGCAATCATGTCGCTGGGAGTGGACAAGTGATGGAAGATTCGCAGGTTGAGGGTAGAAAGATTCTAGAGTCTTATATTGTTTCTATGGAATCTATATATATATCCTTCCTAGCCGATTTCGGCTACGGCGGCCAATCTCAACGGAGATCAGCCGGGTACGCAGGAGATATTATAGTGCACAAGTGTGTGCGAAATACACAGGTGTACTCACTATTCCTTCACTCTCATAGTCCGGTGAGACGGCAATCCGACATGACCGGAGAGAGATCAGGCCCAGGAGCAACGGCTTTACGTGCATTTCGAGGCACGGGGGTATGACACCGCCAGCTTCCAAACTCCGAGCTGCTACTGAGTAATTTTTATGATGGAAAAACCCAGACACAGTATTTTTGGCTCGACTCGGGATTCGAACCCAGGACCTCAGCGCGCAAATCGTACTCGTAACGCTTACGCCTATACAACTACGCCACCGAAGCAGTCAGTCTCTGGAACCTACTGCCTCGGTGGCGTAAGTAGCTGTATTACATGCGCGGTACATTGCTCTATTGACTCGGAGTCGAATCCCGGGTCGGGCAGTGATTTAGGTTTTCTGTTCAGTATCAGCCTATGTCTAGATTTTGTGCCCGATATACCGATAGGCCCCCACACATATGGTGGGACGGTGCATAAAGGGTGGAAAGTAGGTGCTCTGGTTGTACCTCGACCTAGCTCTTCGGGAATTATTCTTTCTTTCTGTTAGGGTTTAATCCATTTGTCTGCCATCTGAGTAGTAAAAAAATCCCTTGGTTAGCAATCGAACAGTATATAATTTATAGAACGGATATTATTATTCGTCGTTTGAAAGTCTTCTTGCACTTGTACGGCAAAATTACTGAATAATAAAGTTAAAAGATAAGTATTGTCTTAAATAAATATTTACAATAACTTTATAACAAAAAAAAACATGCAATACATTTTTTTCTATATCAATGAATCCAATACAATAAATGAATTAACAAAAAAAAATGCAATCGAGCTGAGTTAAAATATACTGGGCACTTTCTCAATACTTTACAAACTAAAAGCTCGCTATTCCCGCTAAAACTCATCGCTTGTACTATAAACAACGATCAAAGCGCCGAGTCCAGCTTCTGTAACACGAATTGAGTTTTGCATTAATTATTTATGAATCTTGAAGACTTTATTACTAGTCTATGATAATACATTTCGTATACAATAAAATGTATATGTATGAGATACTCTACTATATTTAAATGCATTCTATCAGACTAGTAAATTATAATTAAATTATAATTATTGATCGAGAGTAGGTACTTGAGCTAGAAAACTACTATATGGATTACATTCCACAAAAAAAAAACACACATCATGTTTATAATACGTCTATCATCATCATCATCAGCCACATGACGTAACTGCTGAACGTAGGCCTCCCCTAAAGATTTCCAGACGGACCTGGCAAAAGCGGCCTGCATCCAGCGTGTCGTAATACGTCTATAGCTATTAAAAACCCAAAGCTTACCCAAAGTTGCAGTGGGGTCACTGTACTGTGTAAGATAAAAACAACTAGTATTTTACCTAAAATTACCATAATACTTTATACTACTTGTACTAGGCTAGTCTGGTGGATTAAGTCCTAGACCCTCAGCAGTAGAAGGGGTCAACTAGGACATAATAAAATGTTGATATTATTATACAACAAACAAACTTTCTATCGAAACAAACAGTGTATTTTCGACTTTCGATTTCAATTCGTAAAAGGGTTGTAATTTTTTACCATTGTGCCGGTGACAAAAACTGGTGATCTAAATATAATAAAGTGTATTTGAATGTGAATGGTGCAGATGCCATCGTATGGGAGGAAGTGATCACACAAAACCGAGGGTTGATTTATTTGAGACTCCTTTGAATGTCTGACTAGAAATTGTTGACGTGTCAAAGATGCTGTATAATTTTAGTTTCACTAAAAAATGCATAAATTAACTAAATAAATGGAATCTAATGTCGAATGGTAGCAAACTGACTGAGTTGGATATTGGAATGTGTTGTTAACATATTTGATGAGTTCATTTACTCAGAGGTTGAAACATGATCTAAGCCATCAATAAACTAATTTTATAAAATGTTAATATTATTGTCAAAAGCACCTCTTAAGATGACGAACGCAGTTATATCCATACCATACCAGCCCTGTATTATATACTGCCCACTGCTGAGCACGAGCCTCCTCTACAACTGAGAGGGCTTAGGCCTTAGTCACACGCTTGCCTAGTGCTGGTTGGCAGACTTCACATACCTTTGGAAATTTTATAGAGAAATCCTCAGGTATGCAGGTTTCCTCACGATGTTTATCCTTCACCGATAAAGCGAGTGATAATTCACAAAGAATACACACATAACTTTTTAGAAAAGTTAGAAGTCCTTGTGTTTTGAACCTGTGGACATTCGTCTCGGCAGTCCGTTCCACTCCTAACTAGGCTATCGCCGCTTTACGCTTTATTTCTTGTCTAAATCGAAGTTGTAGGTGGTATGACTGTGGCCAGTCGCGGCGCTTACCGACTTGCCACTCAGTTGTAAAGAGCATTTGAGAGGTGGTTAAACACTAGTAATGATTGCAAGTGTAAGGCGTGGAGTGCGGAACAGTACGCCCGCATCATCAAATTTTAATTGTTATACCGACGCCGCGGCATATAGACCTACAAATTAACAGAAGTGCTGTTTAGTAAGAGGCTTTATAGCTACCGAGTTTGTATGGATGCTTGATGCATTTTTGTGCACATAAAAGCCTGGCCAGTAGCTATGATACGTATTTTATGAAATGCACAAAAGTAAGTTATACTAGTTTTTTACTATGCCGGCGTATCACTCGCCATTGCAACTCCGGTAGGGCAGGTTCGGCAGTGGCACGCATTTTATGACACCGAGCGGTGAAGGTCTCTTTGTCTCTGGAAGCATTAATTAGTATTAGTATTTTTATTTCATTTTTAAACATTCGCATACTTAAATATAAGAAATCATTAGTTATTAAAGTGCTTAAACACTAATTAGTCTTACACGACCTGAGAATAACGCAAACAAAGGAAGACCAATAAAGTAACGAATCGCTTTGATAGGTACGCGAAATTATATCTTTTTAATTTTTATCTTACTTAATTTTTTCCTCTTTTACCTTTTTATTAACTTTTTTTATTTATATCTTCAAATGCAACCTTCCACATTGCACAATTTAAACGCAACACCTCTATTACTACGTAACTCTACATCGAACCAGAAACATCAATTCGGGGCCCATTTTTTTCAAGAATATAATATAATGTTGATTAATTAATGAGCCCCGTTTGTTTGAAACAATGAATCACACTGACATGGGGGCATTACCCTGCGCACTGCAGTGTCGCTTGCATTACCATATTGACATCTGTGTATTGAAAAGTAATAGTTTTAGTAATACATACACTCACGCCTTTTATCCCCGAAGGTGTAGGCAGAGGCGCAACTAGTGCACCCACTTTTCGCCGTGCATATTCCGGTATGATGTGATACCGGGCGAGCCTATCGCCACATCGGGAAAAAATTCCAGACTCCGGGCTGTTAGGCAGTAGAAAAACCCAATATCACTTTGCCCGACCCGGGGATCGAACCCGAGATCTCAGCATTACAGTCGTACCGTAATACAACTACGCCACCGAGGCAGTTTAGTTTTACTGATAATTCGATTAAATTCATATATTGTAATTAAATATATAGGGTAGGTAGAGGAGCATCTACAGCACAGACGCTACGGCAACATTGTTCAAGGCCATGACGTAGAGTGCCAAATCTTCAATCTTCAATTTTATACAATTTTGTTATGTTTAAACTCTACTTTCTCGATAGCTTTGTTGTTGCGCGCAGTACGATATCGCTCTGAGATACTGGGTTTGAATCCCGGCTCGGGCAAAGTGATTGTGGTTTTCTGCTCAGTATCCGTCCGGAGTCTGAAATCTGTGTCCGATATGAAACGTTTGCCTCCCATTACATCATGATACGGAACGTGGTGAAACTGGGTACGTGGAGGCACCTCTACCTATATGAATAGGTTGTATAGCATGAATAGGTCAGAATAGAACTAAAATGTCGCACAAAATCGAAATGACAGCTTATTTACGTTAGTATGGTGAATGGTGAGTGTGATTGTCAATGATGCGCAACTACCTTCTTTTTGTTTGTCATTTTCTGAGTAGTTGCTACTATCTATGCACAGTTACGTTGATTTTAATATAACTGTGTCGTCTCGTTAAAATAAAACGTTTAGGCAAGTAACTAATAAAAAATGCAATTCCGACAAAGAAATAAAAATGACTGCCTTACCTCCTCAGAAAAATCACTAGTTTGGATATCCAGTACCAAACTACAGACCTTCCATGAGGCATTAACCGACGTAGCTTATTATTCCTCACTTATCAATTAGAGATCTTAGATCGCGTGCACCTTGAGGATTTTTTACCCCAACGACGATCCACTTTCTAATCCCCGGCATCAAATAATTTCCCCTTCGATCGAGGGGCGAATATCCGTTCGCTTTCGGTTTTAGGTCAATATTTAGTGTAGAGGCTTAATTGGGTATATTGAGGCCTGACTTCCTTTTTTACATGGAGGAAACTGAATGAGAGGTCTTGACTACGATCGCAATGATACCACTATTTTTAAGTACGCGAAAATTGCCAGTTGTATCGTTTTATTCTAGAAAATCCAAAGATTTTTGAAGTTTCTGTGATCCATTTTTTTTGTTTTATTATTGACTAACTTTTGATCGCGGCTCCGCTCGCGTGTAAAAGTATTTCCAGGATAAAAGTCCCGCTTTATATTTTCCCGGGATAAAAAGTAGTCTATGTCCTTTCTCAGGCTCTAGATTATCTGTGTACCAAATTTCATTTAAATCGGTTCAGTAGTTTTGGCGTGAAAGCGCGGCAGACAGAGTTACTTTCGCATTTATAATATTAGTAAGGATTAGTATTTGCTCGCGGCTCCGCCCGCGTGTTAAAGATTTTTCTTTTATTAGTATAGATGAACTATTACACATGAACAATAGGTAACGATACATTTCATCTGTTTAAGAATATTAAATAGTAGATCTTTCAAATGTAATAGGCCAGCTGGGTAGGTCGCTACTTCCACAGTAGATAATGTCTATTTCTACCATCACGCAGCACCATGCGAGGACTGATGTTCTGTTTAGGACATTGTAGCAAGTTAAATTACTAATCATTTTGAGATATAACATCTTATGTCTTAAGATGACAAGCTGAGTGTAGTGCTATAAAATATTAGAAAATCCCATAGCGAGCCTAGAACACTACATGGCTGACAAAGCTTAATAAATTCTCTCGTTATTTTCAGAAGGCAACCTTTTTTTAATATTTTTGCAACGCCATTAAACAATATATATCTAAGTATCATAACCGACCCTCAGAATCCGCCACGCGAGTTACATCACATAATTTATTATCTATCAAATAATAATTGTTATAATTACTTATGCAAGAACGCACCCTCATCCCTTATATTTTTATTCAAATGTAGTAATGACTGCAGCTTTTGTTAAAGGGTTGGTTTCTGATCGCAGTTTGTCGCTTATGGGGTGCGGTTGTGTTATTAGAGAGAGAGATAGCGGTTGGTAATAAAACAAAATTTAAAGGAATTCATATTTTTTCTTAGCTGTAGCCAGTATTTATGTTTGATTAGTTGAAAGTAAAATGTAGTCAGAATGATGACAAGGAGTGTTTCTTAAAAATCGCCAAAATGATACCGTTCTATGAATCTATGATGCCGGATGGACACTTTGATCAGAAAACGTGACTCGTACGATATCAGTAGGATGTAAAATGGATTACTACATCGGCAAACATCACTATCATGTATAATTTAAAATTAGAACACCGTAATATTTTAAAATACAAATAGAATTAATAAAAATCGACGCAACACATACCAAATCGCTCAAGCGATTTCACAAGCTCACAAAACCGCTCTCAATCCCACTACATACCAATCACCTAAAACACATCTATAGCGTATTGTTAAAAAAATCTATACGCAATAGTTTTTTAAACAAAATATGATGCGCCTTTTGTACAGATTTGCATACCAATTGTGGACCCTCGTCATTTTGGTTTCTATTCTCTGCCGGTGACACGGCGCGGCCAGCGTGACGGCGTGTTTGATTAGGCTGTTTGGATGTTTTAAGCATGCTTTTGTGGTTATTGAGGCGTAAGGAGTGTGGTTTGGAATTGAATGATGAGAGCAAGTTGCTCGTTATTTTAAACATTTATCGGTCTCTCATATGAGTCCGCCTGGGTGGGTACCACCGCAATGTCTATTTCTACCGCCAAGCAGCAGTGTGCATGCATTGTTGTGTTTCGGTTTGAAGGACATTGTAGCGCAGTGGAATGCCACACAGTACTTTGTAACTCAAGGTGCTGAATGTTGCTACTGTTTATGGGTGGTCGTGTCGCTTACCATCAGGCCAACGTCATGCTCGTCTCGTCATTAAATTGCAAGAAAAAATTCATTCAAGAAGTGTGAATTACATACCAATGCATGCGTGCATCGCCCTGAGGTGTTACTCTTACAATGTTTAGGAATTACACTGGCTACAATGTCTTCCAAATTATACTAGTGTGGTTGCACACTGATGCTTAGTGGCAGAAACTGACAATGCGTATGATAATGGTAGTAACTAACCGATATGAGAGACATTTCCAGTATATACTATAGTTGATAGTTAAATGCATATAAATCGAACTTAGAATCTGTATAAGCACATCTCCTTGACATCTGAATTAATGTTACAACATCCTAAAGGAGTTCTCCGCTTTTGTATGAGTGCTGGGCATCAAAATTGATGTATATTGAAGGGGCAAAATATGGATCTTGGTTCCATTAAAAAATATTTTTAGACCCATTCATTTATAACGAACTTTTTTAAAAACGTTCATAATATTAAGTGCAGTTTTTAAGTAAAATAAAATTAGACAAATCTCATAATCGGAGGTCTTGAAAATTAAACAATTTATTGTAAAATGCTAGTATTTAGGAGTTCTATCCAAATATATAACTGTCTTGGTTAGAATTTTACGCCCGTTTTTGGACATATCCTTTAGTAAGTAATTTTTTTTTTATATTGCATTGAATGACGAGACGAGCATGCCGTTCGCCTGATGGTAAGCAATACGACCACCCATAAACAGTAGCAACACCATCCAGCACCTTGACTTACAAAGTACTGTGTGGCATTCCACTGCGCTCGTCATCCTGAGACATAAGATGTTAAGTCTAATTATGTCCTGTAGTTACACTGGCTACAATGTCCTTCAAACCGAAACACAACAGTGCATGCACACTGCTGCTTGGCGGTAGAAATAGACATTGCGGTGGTACCCACCCAGACGGTCCCTTACATATGAGAGACCTACCACCAGGGTAAGTATAGATCCCTGCAATCAGCCAACCCTATCGCTTTAAATTAAGTAAAAAACATTACACTCCTTCTGGGGCAGTCGGGTAAAAAACCTCAACAATACAAACGAAGTCACAATCGGTTACAATTACAAAAGATGGTATTTAAGGCGATGGCATTCGCCCACAAACTTGTTACTAACAATGCACCATACGTTATAGCGTTTCCGGCGATGTGCAGTCTACTGTCTCTTTCTAGCAAGGGTAAGTGCCTATCTTCCATCTCGCTCCGTATCTTTAAAGGTGATACTGATTTGTATTTGTGCTCTTTCGATTTATTTAAAATTGAATGGTGACGGGTGAATTTATTGATGTTTGAACATAAACAGTAGCATAAGACCCTGAAGGGCCAGGCACAGGCGGAACTAGTGTTTGAATGTTCGCCAAAAGTAATCCTGAATTGGAATAGACTGGTGTGCAGACCTCGCCGCCGTTCGTGGATGCCAGTTGCGTTCCACTTACCGATGGGCTGTGTAAGCAGTTTATCGCAGAGGCTGTTCCGGTAGCGATATTAGGTAAACTTTATGATACCCCGGAGCCGCCTTTAATGCGTTGACGAAGGCTACCGCGGGGTTTTAGTCGGTACGCCGGCATGCGTAACATGCCAGAAACCCCGACATACCCGCTTCGGTTCCTCGAACTGACGCGGGATCTTAAAGGGATTTCCCTGCGAAAAAAAAAAGATGCGGAACTAGTGTCCCACATTTTGTCGAGCTTATGACTGACAGAGGAGAGCCTATCGCCATATCGACCAAAACTTCTAATGTTGGATAACTCAAGTGTCTATTTTTTACGTTTACGTGAATGTTCGACATTCAAATTAAACCTTAACGGTTTCTTTGCGAATTATTTCAAGCATGTCTTTTAAATCGAACTCCCGAACTCTTACTTTAAGCTATCGTTTTGACTTCATCCCACTCCAATGTAACTAAGCACATTTTCGACGCATGCTGTTGAATTTATTATATTTTTTATGACCATCCACATGCCTAACCTTCTCCTTCTAATTTTGGGAACATATTGTAACAAGAACTTATAGGTACAATGTTATACAATTTAAATTATTATCTATACTTATACTCCCGGACCGGCTCATATACGCTAACACTCGATCAATTCTATAATTTTTGCCTAAATCAGTCGAAATCTGATAAAAAGAAGACCCACCAACTAGAGGATAACAAATGGAAATCTGTATCAGTTCAAAGGGGTTCGCGTCATTAGAAATGACAAATGACGCGAATGACCCGAATGACGCGTGGCGAATGACACTATTTACCAGCTATCAGGGTATAATGCAGATTTCACGGTATAAATGACTCGTGGAATGTCAGCGCTAATCGTGGCGACTATCCAGATATAGGTATCACTGGTTTAGTGATAACACGCTTGGGATGAGAACTGTGCGGTCCTGAATTGGATTCTCGGGACTAAGAAGGGTGAGATTAGAATTTGTTAGATTTGGCGGATGTTATTGTTAGTGAATTACGCGTCATATTTAGTTAAATTGTGAATAATTCTTTTTGGATTCTAATTAGACGATACTGCATAGATCTATATTATTGTAATTTAGGTCCTTATTGACAGTTATCGAGATGTTTATATAAATTAAATAATATAATTTTACAAAATATGACCAGCGTGTCATTATAAGTTCGTTGAAATGAGATTGACATGAGATACATCCCACCAACACACCATTCCAAACGAATATGCTTTTAAATCGCATCAAAACTGGTTCAGCCGCCCACCTGTCCGCAGTGTCCGGCCAACCGTCTCAGCCCAACAGCTACTAACGATTTCGCGCAAAAACCCCGGAATCTGTCTCGCCGTGGCGTTTGTTCGCGTTCCGTGACGACCGCCCCTACCGCTGCACTTTTTCTGACTACCCACAATTACATAATTGCACTCATCGTAAACAATAATCGGTAATTAAGTTAAAGACTGTCGGTCTGTGTGTATGTTGGGTATATGCGCGTCCAGGCACGTGGTGTATGTAGCTTCACACCTTTTCTCGGAAGGCTCTGTCTTACCCGAGTTAGTAGGGCGAGCAGCAAGCTATCCTTGTATCGGGTATAAATTATTCATATGACGTAACAAGGTAGCTGAAGAATTTTTTGTTTACGTTATAAAGCCCTAACCGACCCTAACAAGCCAGTTGACCCATTTACATTCGAATTTAGAATTTACAAAATTATTCGAATATCGAACGGAAATTCGAAATTCAAATAAAGAACCACTTAATTGGACCTTTTTAAATAACAGTACCATTATCGCCACAAACATCAACTCACGTGTCGTTCACACGCAATAATCCTCGAATGGGGCGTCGATAGTTCGGCCCGTGCGCCGAAAATACCCGATGTATCCGAAACGTTCGAAACTGTTTTGAAATTCAAATTTGGAAATCCATTAGTGCGACTCGTCATTTTAATGTGACACAGTATTGAGTTACGGAACTCTAATTGATGGGTGCTTCGAGGTCGTTCTTTTTTCGAACGTTCGAATTACAAAATTTAAATTTGAATGTGGAAGTTCCGTTTGTGCTTTTGTAGTTTTGATGGCTGTCGATATTATTTTAATCGTTTCCGGATTTACTTTGAATATTTTTCTTTTTTAGTTTGTATGCCCACCGCAGTTAGTATTGTATGAGGATTCTAGGGATTATAATTCTGAGCCTAACTAAGTAGACCTGCATTCATATTATGTTCGAAACTTTGAATATGTTTTAAGTTTTTAGTGACAATAATATTTTTATTTTGTGTATTGCGTGTTTGTATGCAATAAGATCGTTACTACAATAACCTTAAATAATAAATTCCCTTTAAATTGTGTATGACGGGACAATGCATAGTATTAAAAACAAGGTGATACTTTCAAGACTAACAAATCGTCGCCATAATTTAATCGATTAGAAATCGATTACAAAACAAATTACCATTTAAAAATAGAGAAAACGTCTTCTACTTTTACTTCAAAAATAATATTAAAAAGTAACCCTGTCATTCGTTCCCAACCATCGCACCGTGTAATTCATATTGATGATTGCGCGATTTTAATATCGATTTATTCGCAAAGTTCATTCATTCTATATCATTAATCTACATTTCTCGACAACCATTCATTACAATCGGTCTCTTGCAAAAAATGTCTCGTTACGTCTGTTATTTATCAATTTACTATTACATTAAAATATAGATTTGGTGTAATAGTAGCATATTTTTTGTGAACGAGGGTCTAAAATTGCTTAAGTGAGAGATTTTTTCGAGTTATTCCTTTCTAAAAGATATACCAGGATTTCAAGTTACATCTGGTATGGCTCTTTAAATAATTAGAAATCTTACTATAGCAAAAATTAATGATTTTTAAAATTTTATTCTTATACCGTGAGATTTCTAATCACTTCAGGGTTAAACTGTTCGAATAACTCTTTAAACTATATTAGAAATGGTATTTGTCTAAAATGTAACCATTATGGTCAATTATGTCTTTAGTTCATTGCGTTCCTAACTTTGCCCTTGCCAGAATGTTATGTATCTTAAGTTACAATGTAGTCACGCACCTGCCTCAGAGAAATTATACATTATTGAAGTTATCGGCACACAATTTGGCAATACTGTAACTGTTTCTGTGGGTTTTGATAGCTGGGTTCTTTATTATAATGTTGATTAAACTTAAACTAATAATAAACCACATCAATAGTTATAATTCAATGAGAAATCTACGTGATCAAAATATTTAATTTGAGTCCAAGTTAAGTCAACGATTTAAATCAAAGCTTTCGTGGTTTATTTTATTATTTGCAGATTGCCAACAAAGTTTACAATAACACAAACATAATAATAACAATCAGAAAAGAAAACTAATTGAAACTCAGACTACAGGCAACCACAACGTGCATCATACAATTTTACGATATAAATAATCAATTAAAAATTATAAGGAACTAGACAAAAACGAATAGATTTATTAGAATGTTAGGGTCTCAGTTAATCAATCTCACCTAAAAGAGTTTTCCTAAATGCGTATATGGCGATGCGTGAATCATGAAATACGTATGCAATGCAATGCAATCAGCCCTGTATTATATACTGCCTACTGCTGAGCACGGGCCTCCTCTACTATTTAGAGGGGTTAGGCCTTAGTCCACCACGCTGGCCTAGTGCGGGTTGGCAGACTTCACATACCCTCGAGATTCTTATGGAGAATTCTCAGGTATGTAGGTTTCTTCACGATGTTTTCCTTCACCGTTAACGCGAACGATAATTGAAAACAATACACACGTAACTTCGAAAAGTCAGAGGTGTGTGCCATGGGTTTTGAACCTCCGGACATTGCCTCGGCAGACCGTTCCATTCCCAACTAGGCTATCGTCCACTTCACGTCCAATATGTATATAAATATTTATTTCGCAGTAGTTTGATTTTCGCAGTTGTCATAGAATTTTATCGCATTGAATATTAAACTTTGATTCTGAAGTCATTTTGATCCAAAAGGCCCTCTATCAATGATACATTCACATGGATGGAGGTCTAATGATTCTTTAAGCATGTAATTAGGTCTTAAATTTGATCTCTCATCAGTGGGAGCCTATAAAACAATATTTTATTATCCGATAATCAATAGAGTGAGCTGTCGGTAGTGACAAAGGTCCAAGATACATGGGTGAAAGTACTGCGCACAAACGGTGCAGTAAATGAACCGGAACCGACACCTGCCGACAATCTCGAGGGTCCGCCGGGAGAGGATGGAGACGGACTTCATGTCTCTACTTGGTATCATTATTTTCTCTCTTTAAAATTATGTCTTGTAGTCTACTAGGAAATATATTACACACACACACACACACACACACACACACACACGCACACACTCACGCCTGTTATCCTCGAAGAGGTAGGTAGTGGTGCAACTAGTGCATCCACTTTTCGCCGTGCGTATTCCGTCCCATGATGTGATCACCTATCAGGGGGCGAGCCTATCACAGGGAGGGATCACAGGATGCCTTGGGGGTCTTTTGTGATCTCTCCAAGGCATTCGACTGCGTTGACCACAGAACACTCATTTTGAAACTTAATTTCTATGGTATTCGGGGTCGAGCACTTCAATTGGTATCATCATATCTTTCAGACCGGCATCAAAAAGTATACATCGATAATATTAATTCTATAGGATCTCCAGTTAGCATAGGGGTACCTCAGGGTTCCATATTAGGACCGTTCTTATTCCTAGTGTATATAAATGACTTACCTTACATGATAAATAAAAAAGCAGATGTAGTTTTATTTGCTGATGATACGTCACTTATTTTTAAGATCAATAGGAAAGATGAGGCTTTTGTAGAGCCTAATGAAACACTTGGTTTCATTTCAGACTGGTTTTCCACAAATAATCTACTTTTGAACGCGGCGAAAACCAAATGTATTAAATTCTCCCTACTGAACAATACTGAACAAGTTTCTAATATTGTATTAGATAGAAATGTCTTAGATCTTGTTCCTTCTACTGTCTTTCTTGGAATAACAGTTGATGCTAAGCTACAGTGGAGTTCGCATATACATAGAATAGCTGGTAAATTAAGCTCCGCTGTATTCGCCATTAGAAAGATTAGGCAACTGACAGACGTGGCGACGGCCAGGTTAGTGTATTTTGCTTACTTTCATAGTATTATGTCGTACTGTGTTTTGCTATGGGGTTCTGCAGCTGATCTGCAGACTATTTTCATATTACAGAAAAGAGCTGTTCGCGCTATTTATGATTTGCAATCTCGCGATTCTCTTCGAGACCTTTTTAAAGATATTAATATACTAACCTTGCCAGCTGAATACATATTCCAAAACATTATGTATGTCCGCAAAAATCTAGATAGCTTTATAAAAATCAGTGACATACATTGTATAAATACAAGGAACAAAAACAAACTTGCAGTTCCAAAGTTTAGACTGAGTAAAACAAGTAATTCGTTTATGGGCAACTGCATTAAATTCTATAATAAGCTTCCTTCTGAAGTAATAAATCTGCCTGAAATCCAATTTAAGCCTTACGTTAAACGTGTATTGATTTCTAGAGGCTACTATAAAGTGACAGACTATTTAAATGATAAGGATATTTGGAATCAGTGCTGCCGGCACAGCACCAAGGCACTGAGCATTCACATTGAACGCCTATGAATATTTTTTTTATTATAATATGACATTTATATGGCTATGTCCATAATATTATATTTTTACTTTTTTTTTTTTTGACATTTAAGTTCAATTTTTTTAGACATTTTGACATTGTTTAATTATAGTGACGACCGATCTATAGGTATCTATTACTATTAATGATTTGTAAACGTGGGTTAATGCATCATGAACGCCAATATATTTTTATTTGGTTGCTTCCAAATAGTATTTTATTTATATCTTAGGGCTACATCCATGCATACATTAACCTGTGTAATAATAATACTGTCAAATATACATTTGAAAAACAATGAAGAAAATCATGACAATTGATGGCGAAAAAATTAAGCCCGGAGTTTCTTTCTGCCTTTCTTCTTCGGGTCGTCATCGCTTAGGTAGCTAGTGAAAGGCTGGTAGGTTAGCTAGGCTAGGACCTTTTTATCCTCGCCGGCGAGGACCGTGGCGTTTCCTTTCCTCGTAATGTAAAGATACTCCTTCCCTTTCTTTTATATCAGCTCCACTTCTCCTTACCTAGCCCTATTCCCGTCCCCAATGTCCGTGTCCTCTGTACCTATCAGCCCGTGCTGGTTGTTCATTATTTAATCTAGGTACTTTAAATTATTTAATTGGTATATGTACCTTTGTTATTGTCTCTACCTTGTCATGACTTGTCATAAGTGCTTTTTTATAAGCCTACTTGATCAATAAATGATTTTATTTTATTTTATTTATTTTATTTATCGCCGGGCACAAATTTCAGACTCCAGGCTCATACTGAGTAGAAAAACCCAATATCACTTTGCCTGACCCGGGGATCGAACCCGATACCTCAAATGTATTACCTTGCCGTAAATATATCTATTGAATGCTGGATGCGCGCTGCTTTTGACAGGTCCGTCTGGAAATCTTTAGGGGAGGCCTATGTTCAGCAGTGGACGTCATGTAGCTGATTATGATGGTATGCTATGGTTTGCTAAGTGCCTTGAGAACAATTAAATTTTTCAGTAATATTAATTTACGTGATGCAAAAAAGGTTACTACGATCTGCATGATGTGTTTTTAGTCTAACACGTTAAGGTTTAATAATTTTAGTATAGCTAATTTTTTGACTATAATACTGTATTTTGTTTTTTTCGCTATATATAATTTAATAATGGATTACTTATATGAAAATAATAAAAAATAAAAGTACAAAAAGTCTATGACAAAAAGCACTTCAAAAGGAATAAACCGCACTAAAATCGTCTTATTCGATTTACAAAGTTTGTTGTGGAAGCCGCTTCCACCCATTCCACTCATTTAAAGGTAGAAAGTATAGCGTCGGTTAATAATTGCAGTATAATCACAATGATGCCTTTCGTTCGCGAACTATTCGTTTTTTAAATGTATCGATATGTTTATCGGATCGGAGTGGTTTGTTCACCTCACTAAGGAAGCGGTTAATGTGATTAATCGAATACGTTCTTTATATCGATTATTTTATTTGGAAAATGCAACGACTTATAATGTGATTAATCGATTCCTTTAGTGATAATGGATTAATAAGTTAGATCGAACGTAAAGTAGATCCATGGCTTATAAAACAATAAATATAATTTAATAAATGGTGTAATCGATAATGATAAAACTTTGCACACGGGCAGACCATATCCTGGATTAAGACAGGCTACTTTTTATCCCGGTAACTTGCTCCCATGGGAACTAATGGAACTTTTTAATCTGATTTATTAAAAAGATGGCACTGGTGTCTTAGAATGTTTAAGGACTTTTGTAGCGAGAAAGGATTTTCACGCGGGCGCAGCCACGAGGCACAGCTAGTATTAAATATTTATCGTGGGAAGTTGTCAATTCGTCTCGCTCATCGAAAATGGAGTGTAACCCGAGATCGCTTTCAGCCTGCATCTGTCATCGCGTATTGACTTAACCCTCGCATCTCCTATAAATCCTTGCACGCGCAACGGCCCCGAAAGAGCAAAATTTGCATACTCTATTTAAGGGTTGAGAAAAAAGTACGTGATTACTTTTGGGATAACTACACGTAAATTTAGGCTTTATTAAAGTATAAATAGGGTTTAAAGTAAAACTACGTGAAATTGTTATAAATGAATGATGCAGAAATCCTAGGTGCACTTTAAGTTATTCGTGTCGTGTGATTTTAAATCATAGGACGTTGTATCAAGGTGGAGTTTAGCATGTTTTATCTCGTTTGGGAAATGTCAACCCCTAATGGTTTATGATAATTTTGCACAAAGCGAATTATTTTTGCTATCATTTTTCAATAGCTCATTAAAGGTATCCGAAAGCCAATGTGTTTGTTATCCCTAGCTAGTATAGTACCGTGGCTTTACTCGCTTTAATATTAAGTTTTTTTTAATCTATTTTTAAGACCCATGAGCTAAACAAAGATAGAAGATTTTCACTGATATTATAGTTATGACTTATGATATATAGTATTAATATTTAGTCAATTCTAACGCAATGCAACCAGCCTTGTATTATATACTGCTGAGCCTCCTCTACTACTGAGAGGGTTTAGTTAGTAGTCTTAGTCCACGCTAACCTAGTGCGGCTTGGCAGACTTCACATACCCTCAAATTTCTTATGGAGAATTTTAAGGTATGTAGGTTTCCTCACGATGTTTTCTTTCACCGTTAAAGCGAACGATAATTGATAAACAATGCACACGTAACTTCGAAAAATCAGAGGTGTGTGCCTTGGGTTTTGAACCTCCGGACATTGTATCGTCAGACCGTTCCATTCCCAAGTAGGCTATCGTCCACTATTTGTCAAAACTATGACAAATGACGTTATGAAATATCGATGTTGATAAAAAGTATGTATGTAGGTACCTTATTCACAGTCGGGATTCATAGCAAAATTCAACGGACAAACATCCTAACAAATGTTTTCCATACATATAGTTGTCACAAACGATTTTATGGCTATAATTTGAATTTCGATGGCTTTCAAGAGTTGATTTGCATGATTTTGATATAGTTTACATTTTTGGTCGTTTGTGCACGATTTATGGGTATCTGTTTAGGAGAGCTTCGTTCTGAATGGCGCATCATTAGGTGTATAATATGGAGAGTTTGTTATTATAAATATACGGGTTTTTATGGTAGAACAGTGTTGTAACCACTAAATGTTGATGAATCAGCTAGCGTGACCGGGGTATCTGCTAACAAGATGTTTGTATGATCTGTTGCATTTTCTCAGCCAAATACCTAAATAAAATTACCATACCTCATTACGTTCTGTAAAAAATCTTTGTTAAATTTCTTTCATGGACGGTGATGAGCACTTACCAAATACTAAGTATTTTATTTGCTATATGCTTACTTCTACATAATATTTATGGCAAATATTTTATTTCGTCATCAGCGTTTTTACTTGTAAATTAACTTTAGATGTGAAATATATTTCATGCCGAAAATAAATATAACAATTACTTACACTTTTGACTCCACACTTACTAATCTAGTATTGTGAACTCAATGTAGTAACAAGGACCCACATAACAAAGTCAATGAAAGAATTTAATAGCAGTCAAATGCTCGTTGCTCATTACCGTACTATCTGAGGTGTGATAAAAATCATAAAAGTCAATTGAACCCGATGACCGCCACCCCCAAGCCGAAACACGCGTCCGAAACCGCCAAGACAATACATCAAGCTGTTGGCTGCATTTTTAATTAGTGACTAACGGTACAGCTGTAAAGTACTTTCTTTCTAAAAGTATAGAGCACAAAATAGTCTCTATATATATAAATCTATATATAATCTATATATAAATCTCATTTTAATTTCAGTACGATGTGTTTGATAGATTTTGAATTAGGTGATGGTTTAAAACGATTTTTAAAACTGTGTTTTCTCTCAGTAAAACTCAATCTTGTCCTCAAAGATAGTATCATACGTCTGGTAATGAGTTACGAACAGTGGAACACTTACCATCAAGTGATTTGGTGAAAAGTTTCAAAATTTCTTTCAATTAATATTGCGAACATTTCAAACGTTCCAAGTTTTCCCCGAGTTAAATTTAATATTGCACCAGCTTAGCTGATGGTATACACAAACAATATTAATAAAAACACTCGCTACCGGCTTTCAGTTTTTGCCACCTAAGTGCTTCGATTCACCATCAACATGACACCTTTCAAGCCATTTCTTTGCTTATCCATAAACCTTTCAAATGCCAAATCAATCTCATCGGTTGACCGGCTACGTGAACACCTTTTTGCTACAGACTCTTTGTTTTTACCACCATTAAAACTACTTTCAATCCAATTCATTGCTATCTTCAATCAAACTTTTTTGACGATACTTTCTTCATTCCTACATACGTTCGAAAATAAAAAATTCGGTCAGTACGCAGTGGTGCGGACCGATCTGTTTCCGATCAGGGCGTGTGTGGTGTCTCCCTCGCTCTTGAAGTTGCTGATAATGTCTATCTCTCTCTAACAGCTCAGTAATTAGCTGTACATTGGCTTTTGTTTAGAATGACATGTGGCTGGGAACAGTTAATTATCGAGCCATTTCTAACGTATCGAAGCGGTTTTATCGATTGTTATGTTAATTAGTTACATCAATATCATATTACCGAATTGTATGAGAATTCGTTAGCTAATTCTCTTGTATGAAAAAGCTATAAACATTAAAGTGCAAGCATTTTTCAAGTTTGAGAAGACACTACGATATTTAACATCTAGTGTGTCGTTGATTGGTTTAATACTGATTTATCATGACCTACCATCCGTTGAGCAACTTCCTTTGATAGTGTGTCGCTGTCCATATAAAAAGCCGATGAGCGACAGATATGTCTCAATGGTCGCTAGAATAATGCTACCCAGTCTATTTACTTCTTTACACTATAAAATGAAATATAACAATTTAAACAATAAATTATAAAAACAATCCGACTTTTTTGCTTGACCATATCACTCATTTAATGTCGCTTTTAATTGGCTATTTTGAATTGTAAACTTGATGTAATTTTATTTTATAAAAATATTACTTAACGTAATTTATATCCATAGTTAAACTCGTTTATATCCGTAGATAAATCCTTGAATGATTTTAAACTACAATAATATGGTAATGAGATAGTTGGTATCCAGTACTTCATTTGCATACCTATATTACCATAACATACCAGCCCTGTATTATATACTGCCCACTGTTGAGCACGGGTCTCCTCTATAACTAAGAGGTTTTATGCCTTATTCCACCACGCTGGCCTAGTGCGGGTTGGCAGACTTCACATACCTTCGAAATTCTTATAGAGAACTTCTCAGATATGCAGGTTTCCTCACGATGTTTTCCTTCACCGTAAAGCGAGCCATAATTCACAAAGAATACACACATAACTTTTTAGGAATGTCAGAGGTGTGTGCCCTTGGGTCTTGAACCTGCAGACATTCGTCTCGGCAGTCCGTTTCACTCCCAACTAGGCGTTAGCCTATATGAGTTTGTAATAATAAAAATCATCTTTACTTGTCATTTAGCTATTGGGAGCTTCTAATGGTAAGCAACACGACCGCCCATAAATAGCAGTACCATCTAAACTTTGAATTACAAAGGGATGATGGAACTTAACCATCACCATCGTCAGCCACAAGAGATATTGGCTGTCACCAAAGATTTCCAGGCAGACCAACAACAAGGAATACTTTACTTAACGTAATTATTCTAACAGGATGATGGGAAATCTTTAGGGGAGGTCTATGTTCAGCAGCGGAATTCCAAAGGTTTTAGAAGAAGAAATATTCATGGTGCTGTCACGTCAATGGCGTTTATTCTAGTCTGGCTAAACACTGGAGACTTAAGTCCTAAAGGAAATGAGACCAAGAACAGTACAACAGAGAGGTCTATCGCCAAATCGGACACGAATTCCAGACTCCGGGCTGAAATTGAGAAGAAAAGCCAATATCACTTTCCCCGACACTGGATATACTTTATGTGTATAAGTACTTAATGCGTTTAATCTTCAAATCTAATGCCAATCCAGTCATAACTTTCAATGTCATCAGTTGTCATCTCTTTCGTATGTCATAGTGTCATATTAAGATGTATTGAAGTTAATTATACAGTTGCATTTACAATTAAACACGCGAACTGCGGCGAAGCACGTTAGCGAGGTTGGGAGGGATTCAAGGGAATTGTGGGGGACGTGTACCCCCGGTTACGTTAGCTATGGGATGAAAAATTTAAGGCTTGTATTATCCATTAGGAATAGTTCCTTTTTTAAATTCTGTCACAGGTATGTGCTTATATAAGTAGTATAGTTGGGCCTTGCCCAGCAGTGAGAACTGCTATGAAATGTATGGTATGTGGCACAACGTATCGACTTCAAAGCTTTGACTAATCAAAATTTTATATTAATAATTTCATTCCGAATAAGTTTCCAACTACATTTACCTGTTTCATTTCTTTATTATTTATCTTAAAACAGTTACATAAGTCAAAGTCTGAATAACAGCCAAATGCGAATAAAGACCCCATTCACGAACCCAACTCCATCCCTCCATGAACCCACACTTTTCTTATTAGAAAGTGGTCATATATATAAGCGACATTAATGCCGCGCACGGCCGTTGCGAATTTAAAATTCTCATTTTTTTTCACCACACTATTTACAACGCGATTGTTTGACACAAGGACAGTCCATTACTTTCTTTTAGTTGCGCAATAAATTTTACTTATTGTGCCAGGTGCTTATCGGTTATAGGTTTTCCAGAATATTCTATTCTTTTGTGTTTAGTGCAGGTTGATTTGCGATTAGAAGATTGTAGTTTGTGTCAATGTCTTTAATAATAGAAAAATGTTTCATATTGCATTGTAGTTTAAGCTATTACAAACATAATACTTATAAGGTTAATGACGGCTCAGTTGGTACTGACCGGGGTAGTTTTAAGGAGCGGAGGAGAAATATGTATACCGGTGACATAGAGAGTAACAAAGAAGATTCTACTACCACTTTACAGAGCAGCATCAACAATATACATAATGACCTGAAGGAGGTTATAATCTTTAGGCAACTTAGAAACAATACAACTACACTTAAAATTCAATTATAATTAAATACTTATCCCGTGCCATGAAGGCTTCAAAACAAAATGAAACAAGAACATGGAAAAAAATCGTCAAGTAGTTTTATTCAATTTACTACTGGGCGTGATGGGTACAAAAACCCTTTGGTCAGATGCTTTGTAACTCAAAGATTTGGGTGATGTTACTACTGATATGGGCAATAATAGCTCTTAAGCTATTGGGTTAGAGGTAGTGGTTTGTGATCAGCTAGGTATTGGGTTCCGTACTAATTTGACCTATAAAAATTAGTTTGAATTCATCAATTGGAAAATACACGTGTGTTGCAAGTTCGACTTCGTAGTTATGGGTGGTACATATAGCAGTGATGGAAATAAGGTCAGCGAACTTTTTTCAATATGACGAGACGAGCGTGCCGTTTGCCTGATGGTAAGCGATAAGACCACCCATAAACAGTAGCAACACCATTCAGCACCTTGAGTTACAAAGTACTGTGTGGCATTCCACTGCGCTCGTCATCCTGAGACATAAGATGTTAAATCTCATTACGTCCAGTAGTTACACTGGCTACAATGTCCTTTAAACCGAAACACAACAATGCATGCACACTGCTGCTTGGCGGTAGAAATAGACATTGCCGTGGTACCCACCTAGACGGACTCTTACATATCAGAGACCTACCACCAGTAACTGATGGTATACTAATTGTACTGCTTTACGTGCTGATTAAAAACACCTAGAGATTCGCCGAACTTCAATGTTCGGTGTTATATGTACCATTGTAGGCTTATAGGAGCTGCAGTAGAGAATGCGAGTCTATAGCTGCATCTCTGCCTACATCTGAAGTATCGAGGCGTGAGGTGATGTTAACTATGATGAGAAATACCATACGAAGGTCATTAACATAGCTATCAACCCTGTCTTCACACACCACTCGTCCCATTCTACGATCAAATTCCGTTTGGACGCCACAAAAGACTTCCGAAACGCAACCACAGACTTTCTTGTATGTGCCTTTAATTATTTCTCTATTGGTCACTCCGCTCTCAAACGGCGAAGCGTGACGGTCACCACTCATCTGTAACGACGTATAAAAGTACACCTTACGAAATTCCATTTAAGTCCAATTTAGCTTGCCAAATTTTCAAGGGTAGCGTCTCTACCCTTGATCCGTAAATGGATCTTATTGTGCAGAGATAAGGTCTATAATTGTTAGTTTAGTGCGATTTTTGGAACGATACATCAGGTCAATAGCATCGGCGAATTCGGTTTTGTTAATTACACTAAGGTTTGTTAGAGGTTTTTTGTTTAATGTGCTTTTAATATGGAATTGAGGGTCGATGATGATTGCATCATGAAAACAGTTGTTCGAATTTTGAGATATTTGAAGATATGTTTTCCTGTCCTCAGATGAGCTGCAGATCCATTTTGTTTTTATTTGTGCACCACAAACTGACTGATCCTGACCTCACTTGATGGTAAGCGCGATGCCGTCCAGATAGAGTATCGAATTTCTTAGAATATGAGAGAATCTGATTTACCACACATATTAGATGTGGAATCTCATACACAACTAGATGTGAGAGGTCTCCGAAGTCTGACGTCATTCGGATAAGTAGGTACCTACACAATGTCTATTTCTACCACCAATCAGTGTAAACACTGTTCAAATTAGGTGATGTTACTGTTGATGGGTAGTTGTGACTGCTTACTGGTCAAAGAACTCTGATGTGGTCGTATACAAAAACAATTCATAAATCTATCCTCGCTAAGGTTCTTTTCACAATAATAAAAAAATATCTATAAGCATAGATAGCATTAAGTTATAAGAAGAGTGGATCATCAGACGAATAAACTGTTAGTCTAGTTTTTATATGTAAATGACGAAACGTCCACACTGGACTGCCTCGGCGTAGTTGCGTGCGCGGTACAACCAACGTGCGGACATCTCGGGTTCGATACGCGGGTCAGGCAAAATGATGGATTTTTGCTCAGTATCAGACCCAGAATTTGTACCCGATATGGCGATATCATGTAACGGAACACACATGGCGAAAAAGTTGCACTTTTGCCTAGCCCTTTAAGGTTAATAAGCGTGACGTATATTTTGGAACAAAACTTACAATATTGCTTGGCAGAAATAGACATCTCAATAGCACTACCAAGATATATTCTCAGTTAAAAGTTACCACGAAGACAACAACAAGCAAAATCGTCTTTAAAAAAAACTTTCTCAACCACAAAACACTTCCCCACAATTGAGCACCCCTCAAAATCGAACGTATTAAGACAGCACCTTATCCTTGATCTGGAGACCAGACATCTGCCAGCCCTCGTGACGCATCGCTGCCGCCCCCCTATCAATTAACTGACCGACAATTTATTTCATTTAGATAACTATGCTGATTGGATTTGTTATTGGCGTTACACGACCAACGCCTTGAGATTCTGTAAGGGATCTAAAAAAAAAAAATGTAACCATAGCTGTGGTAATATATAATAATAATATAATAATAATAAATAGCCTTTATTTCACTGACCGTATGACAGAGTTCCTTAATTAATAGTACAGTAGTTAAAAGAAAAAAAATGTTAGTAATTCTAATATATTCTAATTATTATCTAACCTAGTTTTTTTTTTTATTTTTTTTTATTTATCCTCAGCAACCAGTTCATTGGTCAGGTTGTCTTTTGACAAAGGCCTCCCCTAGCTCCCTCCATTTATCCCTGTCCCTAGCTAATCTCCTCCAACCTCTCGGGAGATCATCTTCCCATCTTTTTACTTGGCGCCCTCTGTTTCTTTTTCCATTTCTGGGATACCATTCTATTATATCCCTTGTCCATGTGGTGGTGGTGGCTGTGGTAATATAAAGCATAATAAAATATAAAAAAAAGTATTTTAATCGTCAATATACATATTCTAAATGCGAAAACGGTTAAGCTTTCTCGGTTAACTGCTGAACTGATTTTGATGAGTGTGTAGAATTGAACCACCACGATATTGATTATTTCATTCTGCACAGAGACAAATAATAATCCCTTCCTAGCCGATTTCGGCCACGGCGGCCAATCTCAACGGAGATCAGCCAGGTGCGCAGGAGATATTATAGTGCACAAGTGTGTGCGCAATACACAGGTGCACTCGCTATTCCTTCACTCTCATAGTCCGGTGAGACGGCAGACATGACCGGAGAGAGATCAGGCGCAGGACCAACGGCTTTACGTGCTTTCCGAGGCACGGGGGTATCACACCGCCAACTTCCTGACTCCGAGCTGCGACTGAGTAATTTTTAAGATGGAAAAACCCAGTCACAATGTTTTTGACCCGACCCAGGATTCGAACCCAGGACCTCGGAGCGCAAATCGTACTCGTAACGCGTACGCAATACAACTACGCCACCGAGGCAGTCAGAGAGACAAATAACTTCTATATTGACATAGGGGCTACTATTTTTGTAGTAAAAGTAAGAAGGAATTCTAAAATATTTCTTCAAATATCTATTACTAATTGATTGCAGTTCTAATTGTTTGAAAATCTGTTCCTGGGATGAAAAGTAACATGTAGCACTCAGAAGCTATATTAATGAAATATTTTTTAAGTTTGGGCCGATAGTTGAGAGACTTCTGAGCTCACGAGCTTGTAAGGACCTTTAGAATCTTTATTTACACACCTGCAAAATGACCCCAGGAACAAATTAGAAACGTAGAAAAAAACTTAAAATGACCCCAAAAAACCCACGACAGTTAGTAGGTGAGGTCTGGTGGTAATAGAACACTATCTACCAACCGATCGGAGTTCGATTCCCGGGGGCAGTAATTAGATTGTTAGTCGCATGCGATATTAACGTGTCATGCACTTGGATTCATGTGTTTTGATACTTTAGATATAATGTGGCTTAATATTTTTTTTCGATTTTGTTTTTAGTGTTATAAAGATAAATAGTATATAGATAAATAATAATCATGTTAATTATTAGATCTTATGTTAGAGTCCACTTGTTCGTTGTGTTTCGGTTTAAAGAAATTATAGCCAGTGTAATTACTAAACAATACAAGATTCAATGTCTCAGGTTGAGAAACATGATATAAGTGCTTTGAATCACTTTGTAAGTCAAATTTCTGGGCGGTGTCGCTACTGTTTGTGCAGTTGCGGCGTTAAACAGGCAATTGTCTATCTCGTCAGTCAGTTATATAAATAACGACGATGTCATATTTTTTTCGAAAAATACGCCATTTCAAAGCATTGTAATATGTAATAAAACTTCCCTTAATGAGTTAAAAGTAATGGTTACGTAATTTAAACAATATTTTTTGTTAATTTTAAAACGTCATTAGCAAGTATCAAGTCGTCTCAGGTGCAGTTCCGATACATTTTGATGTTGATAAGAAATTCAGTTGAGAATTTAATATACATAATTTCTTCGGAACATTTATTGCCGTCGTGTCCGTTTGTGCGCGCCCCACGTATGTTTTATTAGTTTTCTTTCGCCCCTCCGATGGCTATGAATATTTGGGTCACTTTACAAGACAGTTGACATGAATGACATTTATAAAAATGATACTTTTACTTACAAATGCAATGGTTTGTGAAGGTATTAGAAAGTTTAAATTTTTTTATGCAATAGGGTAGTTGATTACTTTGTTTTTAATACATTTATCAAAAATGTATGCCATCCAAAATCTATCGGACATATAATTTTCAAAATCCAACTAATATTATAAAAGTTTGTAAGTATGGATGTATGGATGTTTGTTACTCTTTCACGCAAAAACTACTGATCGGATTTCGATGAAATTTTGCACACGAGTAGATTATGTCCTGGATTAAAATATAGGCTACTTTTTATCCCGGGAAAATATAAAGCGGGACTTTTATCCCGGGAAAAAACATTCACGCGGGCGGAGCCGCGGGCAAAAACTAGTTGGGGCAATAATTTGTAAGTTATAAAGCTTTGAAATTTGGTGGAAGGGGTAGTTGTCAAATAACATATTAAACTGTGACGTCACCGCGAGTCGTGTGAATGAGATAGCGCGATATCCCCTCCACGTCCCGACTTTTGCTCACAACAATATTTCAAATATAACTGCTTTATTTTTCAACCAATTTTGATGCTGATTTCACAGTAGAAGTTCTTTTTCGTACTATTTTCTGTTACATATAAAATAATTTACAAAATCAAACACAGAAAACTACCCTATTATCAAAGTTGGACTCTACATCATTCAAGACTTCATAACTGTGAGCTTATTCTGCGTAGATCCCAACGTCAACAACAGTTTCTTTTTAATTTTGTATAATTTTAAAATGAAAGTTGTTATTGTAACTGATTTTTTGGATGACTAAAATGCCCCGGGACCATGAAGGCTGCAGTCTACGAAATGTCGAGAGAAAAAACTAAATAACCGCGATAAAAGCCGAAAACTTACCTCTCTACACCATATTTGAACCAATAATCACTACTACTTTATTACTTAATAGAAGTCAAATTACTTTGCACTTTGAATATCATTAAATTAGCATGGAATTGCGCTCGTCACCTGAGACATTAAGGGCTTGTTTAACAGATTCTGAGTAAATACTATTTGTCACATATATGTATAAGCCGATCAAATACATAGGTCACACTTATCTATCCGATACCTGTATGTATTTATAGCATTTGTCAGCAAGCGGTGAAATCTGCCTATCTAGTGGTATACTAGTTACAATGTGGTGGGTAGGTCTCTCATATGTGTGCCCTGTGGTCCGGGGGCATCTAGAGAATTCCGCCACGGCATCCCCTGCCTGTCGTAAGAGGCGACTAAATGGGGTTGGCGAGAGTCGCGGGGTGAGCAGTGGGGGTCTGCTCGCTCAACTACTCCAATGTAAGCGACTACGAGGTGGACGACAATGCGGGTGGTCGGTCTCCTGCAGTCGTAGACGCAAAAGGCGTGCTTTAGGGTTCGGAGACTTCTCAGCCTCCTCATTTAGAGAGGGGCCGCAATGCGGCATCGCGCAGGGGCGGTTCCGTGCAGCTATCTTCGTGCAACAAGATACCCCGGGATCGTCCCGTAGGCGCCGAAGAAGGCCACCGCGGGTTTTGGTTGGTATGCCAGTGTAGGGTGTATATTATAGTGTCAGGGACTCGGTCCAATGCTCGCTCGGATGAAGCTATACTCCCGAGTATCGACATTGGGCCGTAAGACTGTGTGAAACCAACATAACCGTTCCACTCACCCCCCAGTGGTGTTAGCGATAACGCGTTTTTTCCCCGCGATAAACAAAAAAAGGTCTCTCATATGTGAGAGTCCGTCTGGGTGGGTACCACCGCAATGTTTATTTCTACCGCCAAGCAGCAGTGTGCATGCACTGTTGTGTTTCGGTTTGAAGGACATTGTAGCCAGTGTAACTACTGGACATAATGAGACTTAACATCTTATGTCTCAGGATGACGAGCGCAGTGGAATGCCACACAGTACTCTGTAAGTCAAGGTGCTGGATGGTGTTGCAGGCAAACGTCATGCTCGTCCCGTCATTTAATGCAATAAAAAAAAGTCCTTATAATCAAGCACAACAATTGCTTTAACTTGACAGACTAACCGAGGTATTTTATTTGTCAACCTACTTTTATGCCACTCGTATTGGGATCAAGCGCCAGCACACAAAGCACTTTTTCAGAGATGCAATCCATTTTCGAGTAGCAGCTTGGACCAAATCGTGTTAGAAAAACCAAAACCTACACAGGTACCCGACTTGGGACTCGAACTCCGAGCCCACAGCTCATGTCACCACTAAGCTACGCGACGACTTACCTAGTAATATACTAAATTAATTAAATAGACTATCAGAACGAGACTTTTGAAACGGAGCGTTTTACCGAAATAATTTTATTGCCGACGTTCCAATAGTTAGGTATAATGGGCCGGCGGCAGTGAGACATTGCAACCCCCCGGGGGCTGCACTCCTACAATTTACAGCTTTTACGCTATTTTCAATTAAAACCCTAATGGCTCATGGTCCACCGATGCGCCGATTGTCTAATTGTGCATATTTAAAGAGTTGGTGTGTGGTGTGATAATTGATGATGGTGGTGTGTCAATGAAAGAGGTTGTTTCATAATTTTTTTTATATTAATTGTATAAGTAAGAAGTAAAGCAAGTTGATAAAGTTAGAAGAAGGTCATCAAATCTTAAATCGTATAATATTTTTTATTAAACGTTGATTGATATCAAGAATATAGAAAACCATTCTAAAGTTTAAATTAAATAACGATGACATACAAGCGATTGCTAATGCAATTATTGTTTCCAACATGTTAGTATAACAAGTTATTGACCTAATACTAACCTTTAAAATCATATCTAACAAATTTGAATTGGATATTTTTTTAACAAGTGGCCAAAGGAAACTCTCAGCGTTCATTGCAGCGTATAAACATAAAACACCATAAGAATCTTAAAAAAAGCATACCTTTGCGCTAAATTGCAAGTAAAATCCTTAATTAGCAAACATTAACAACGAATACAATTTGCTAGTAACATCTCAATAAAATCCACAATAACGCAGTCTCAGAGCCACGCCCTTTTGTAAAAACTTTCCGTTTAATCGCTCCACATTACGATGTAATGTGCCAAGTTTGCTATTGGACCCCCCAATACTATCGGACCCCCTAGTATCGAGACATATTTGAAACAAAACTTCTTAATTAGCTAATGGCAGAAGTTTCCGCGATTTCCCGTTAATTTTATCGGTTAAGATGTTTCGATGATTGTTTCTTTGATCTCCTTGGAGTTTTCCGGAGTTTTGAAATCAATGAATTCCGTTATTCGATTTGTACACGCTTCAGATACTAATCATGATCATTATTATAGCTGAAGTGGCAGTGGGCAGGGCACATAGTTCGAAGAACTGACGGTAGATGGGGCAAAAAAGTTCTCGAGTGGAGACCACGTACTGGCCAGCGCAGCGTCGGCCGTCCACCTGCAAGGTGGACAGACGACTTGATAAACGTCGCAGGAACACGCTGGATGCAGGCCGCTTTTGACAGGTCCGTCTGGAAATCTTTAGGGGAGGCCTATGTTTAGCAGTGGACGGCATGTGGCTGATGATTATAAGATGAAAAAGTACGTTCAGGTACCCGTCGGTAAATTAGTTGCATCTCTACTCCTTTGGGGATAAATGCTTGTGCTTTTCGTGTGATACTGTCATTTTGATTTGGACGTTGAAACCAACGTAACTCCTAGGTATTATAAAAAAGTTCCAAGATGACAAAGGTAATGACATGCACTGCTTTATTAATAGATCCAACTCGCTTCGCTCTGACGTCAGTTGATACGCTGTTAAATTAGTCAGCTAACATCGTCGATTCCTAACGTTACTTGAGAGCTTAGTCTTGGTACCTAGTCTTGTAATTTTTTTTTAAATTGAGAGCAGAGTAATTTATTGTTCAGCACCGACGCAGGTGAAAACAGGCGCTCATATAACAGCTTAAGTTTTATTAAATAGTTCAGTATTTTAAATTTTTACTTGAGATCCTACACAAAGGTGATATTGGTTGCATTACTGTTTTTGAGCAAACCCTTCCACTCGTTACATTACTTTTTTACACATCGAAAAATATTCAATAACGTATCTTTAGAAACATATCGCTTATCAGACAGAGTGCAAGCAGCAATTATATGAAGGGCACAAGACGAATCAAGCGGGAGGAGCGCTGTTTGACATATTTTAGAGAAATCTTACGTCTTGCTATAATGAGTGTCATATTCGTTGTGTACTGGTAGCATATTAGACGTTTGATTACTGCTGGAAATAAATTTAATACAGGATACTTAGGGCGGTATTCATAAATTAATCTCACGTTTGAGTAAAATCTCAAGTAGAGATTTAATGTATTGAACTATTTAATAAACCAAGCTTAAGTTGTTATTCAAGAGTTTGTTGTCAGCTGAGTAAGTGTTGATACTAAAACAGAACTTAACTCTCAAAATCCGTGCCATATTGTTACTTAACATGTCATTTGAGCTGATGTTAACATCAGCTCAAATGACCAATGGGTTACCACGCGGCGATAGCCTAGTTGGGAGTGGAACGGACTGCCGAGACGAATGTCGGCAGGTTCAAAACCCAAAAGGCACGCACCTCTGACTTTTCTAAAAAAGTTATGTGTGAATTCTTTGTGAATTATCGCTCGCTTTAACGGTGGAGGAAAACATCGTGAGGAAACCTGCATATCTGAGAAGTTTGCTATAGGAATTTCGAAGGTATGTGAAGTCTGCCAACCCGCACTGGGCCAGCGTGGTGGACTAAGGCCTAAAACCCTCTCAATTGTATAGGAGGCCCGTGCTCAGCAGTGGGCAGTATATAATACAGGGCTGTTATGGTATGGTAATATGGGTTTATTGAATTGCGACTATCTTAAAGTGGTGACCTTAACTTGACAGCGTCTCAGCTGAAATCGCACTTCAGATCGAAATTGAATAGCATCTTACGGCCCTTAGTCTATGATAACTGATAAGCTGCTCCTTAAAACGTTAAATTTAGATAATTAAGTAGTTCTCTTGTATGCCAGAATCCAGCTGGGTGGGTGCTTTTTGCCTCCTTTATAAATTGAGCGATGTTTTAGTTATTATTCTCGTCCTAAATTTGAGGTCCAAGAACTCACACTATTTTATGTTAACCTGCATATCCATGCCTGCCTCGGTGGCGTAGTTGTATTACGGTATGACTGCAAGGCTGAGGTCTCGGGTTCGATCCCCGGGTCGGGCAAAGTGATATTGGATTTTTCTATTCAGTATCAGCCCGGAGTCTGGAATTTGTGCCCGATATGGCGATAGGCTCGCCCCCTATCACATCATGGGACGGAATACGCTTGGCGAAAAGTGGGTGCACTAGTTGCGCCTCTGCCTACCCCTTCGGGGATAAAAGGCGTGAGCATGCATGCGCGTATATCCATGTCAAAATAAAAGTAAAAATTCCTGCAGAAGAAAAATCTCACTTTAAACTTTTTTTATGGCATTGAATGACGAGACGGGTATGACGTACGCCTGATAGTCAGCTATACGACCACCCATAAACAGTAGCAACACCATCCAGCACCTTGACTTACTAAGTACTGTGTGTCATTCCACTGCGCTCGTCATCCTGAGACATAAGATGTTAAGTCTCATTATGTCCAGTAGTTACACTGGCTATAATGTCCTTTAAACCGAAACAGAACAGTGCATGCACACTACTTTCTTTTCTTTTAAAGATAGAGCGTTTGAGTGGCGGTTGGTACCCTAGTCCAATATGAAGTCAGGAGTCCAGATGGAATGTAGACCCAACCGAAAATGTTCCACTGAATTTAGTTATTGCCATGAATGATCCAGTTCATACCTCCAATCTAATCCTTCATCTTGGCGTAAATTTGAACACACTCTCCAAAAGGAGTAGAAAAATAACTAAAAGTTTAATAGTTTTTTTTTTATGGTATAGGGGGCAAACGAGCATACGGTTCACCTGATGGTAAGTGATCACCGCCGCCCATGAACATCTGCAATACCAGGGGGCACAGAGATGCGTTGCCGGCCTTTTAGGTGGGAATACTATTAGTTTATTCCACTTACAAAAAAAAAATCATTCCAATATCAATCCCAAACCTTTTTTCCCAACCGTACGTCTACGCGATACATCCGACACACCCGAAGAGTAGCGACGTGTAAAATCTGCATTTCTTTGAGATGCACTTGTCCTCCTCCGAAGGCCCTCGCCCCTCTCCCCGCCGCGCACCCACGCCCCCCCGCATACCCTCCTCGACGCCTCTTAGATAAAGAGGGCTCTACTTTCGCACGCTTTGAGCACGACTCCCAGGTTTTGTTATAGGCTTAGAGCTGCACATTCTGGAGTCTAGATTTCTCTTGTGATGTTAATAAGACCTACGACTTATTTAAGGAAGCGCGGCGTTGGCCGTCTACCTGCAAGGTGGACAGACAAAGGTCGCAGGAACACGCTGGATGCAGGCCGATTTTGACAGATCCGTGTTATCCGTGGCAGGCCTATGTTCTGCAGTAGACTTCCTGTGGCTACTGATGATGACGATGACTTATTAACCATCTATCTTTATAAATCTTTTGTGGTATGAGAGGTATAAATGTCTACAGCATGAATAGGCTGGCTTAGGAGGTGGTATAACACTGTCTGACAGTGACACATCTTGTTTTACATTGCTGATGGTAGAATGTTTATATCCGTCAGATGGCAATCACCGCACACATATATATGGGATACAAATTCGAGCTAGTCCATTCATGCTAGGTTCTGACTTAGATCAGCCTAACTCTGTGAGATCGTTTTTAAAATAATGCATTTAATTTCCGATGCAGCACTAAGGTTAAAGACATACTACCTCCAGATTCATTATCCTACCGTAAGACTGTCTGAATTATTTATATAACGTGAACAATTTAAATATCGCAATTTTTCACTTCTTTTCCATTAATAATAAAAAATGATTCTTAAGTAAATCGTTACAGAGTCCTTATCTAGATACTGGACGAGCCAACATTGAAAGCTCTCAGCAAACAGCAGCACTAGATCTAGGTATAGCGAAGTTAGTTATGTTTTGTTTTGTTCGCAGTATGATAGAGCGTGTGAGGCTGCCGTGTATCTATTGTCTACGAATGGAATATAAGAAGCTTCTACATCTACCTGCATGCTTCGGAACTACTTTTTCGATTTACAATATGAGATGGTTTGGCGTTGTGATGCTCCTTATTTCTTGAAGATTCTTCAACTTATAAGGAAGTAGGATTTAATAGTCTTAACAAAACTCCTTGGACATGATTTATATTATGTAAATATGACTCGAAACTATAGCATCCTCTCAATCTAATAAGCTGAATCCAGAGCCTTTTTGCGCATAGAGAAGATCAGTTTCTTCTTTGATTGACACTGGCCAGAAATGACTACTGCCACAGATATTCGCTGAATTCAATTTATAGTACACTATCAGTTTCACATGGAGCATAGTTTAAGACTGATATCCATCAATCGACTAATTTTGTTATGTATATTTTTGTTTGCTTATTCTGAGTATACTACTACTACTTATACTGGTGTTAGGCCTCTCATATGTAAGAGTCCGTCTGGGTGGGTACCACCGTAATGTCTATTTCTACCGCCAAGCAGCAGTGTGCATGCACTGTTGTGTTTCGGTTTGAAGGACATTGTAGCCAGTGTAACTACTGGACATAATGAGACTTAACATCTTATGTCTCAGGATGACGAGCGCAGTGGAATGCCACACAGTACTTTGTAGCTCAAGGTGCTGTATGGTGATACTGCTGTTTAATGTTTATGGGCGGTCGTATCGCTTACTATCAAGCGAACGGCATGCTCATCTCGACATTCAATGCCATAAAAAAATATTTAAAAAAAACTAGGAAGTAAGTACTAGCTGGTATTCAGTGATTTTGTATAAAAGGCGAAGTAAAGTGTTTCCCTATCAGTATAATTTAAAATAGTTAATAGTTCCATATGTCATATTATTTATTTATTTATTTATTTTTATTGATTATATATTTTATTTATTTATTTATGGTCAATCTATTTCGTTATTGAAATATTCTGAAGGATAATGTAGCATTCATTAATTTACCACCCAATATCTCATTGACCAGCGATGTCATAGTGCAAACTAGTAGGCAAATCGTTAGAAAAATAAATAGTGTTACCCAGGACTCGAATCCAGGAGTTCTATCAGCCCATATACTAACTCGACCTAGAAGGCAACTTATAATTCAGCTAATAATATTTTAGCAGAGTCCACTGACCTCTGCAACCCAATACATAGGTAAAATATAGGAATCGCGCAATTGCCTCTCAGTGTGAACTGAGTACTCGGAATCGAGATATATGATGTGCCACCCCCACCCCGGGGGAGGTTCGCGACCTATTTATCCAGCAGTACCGGCGAACTCTCATTTAATAAATGATAAAAACGTATTGATTTTGTGTTCAACCATTTTGTATACGGTTGGAGGTTACAATGAATCAAATGTTATACTCTAATTTGACAAACTGGTATTTTTGATGTTGTTATTTTTGCTGTAGTTTTATCTGCAGAGTAGATAGACCAGCCCTATCAGGGAAACTGTCTTGACGTGGTTGTGATGACAATTTTCTACCCTGATCTTACCTACGCAAACTTTTGCCTGCATTATGGTCTCACTGTCGGAGATTCAATAAATCTACTTTATCTTCACAACCCTGATTGCTCCTCAAAGGTCCTTAATATACACTTACAAACCGGTATCCTGGATATTTATACCTGCTGATGATATCTTACCACCCAAACGTAATTTCTCATTTCTCTAAAGGTAAAAACATTTCAAAAGAAAAATCAAATCCTTTAAAAGCTTCAATTAGTTTATCCTCACGAAACTGGAACTATATAAACATGAAAACTAAATGATGTTGCAAAAAATACAGCATCAGATAATCCTTCCTTGAATAATCCTAACTTTAAAGCGCAGGAGTTAGCTATATAAAAAGACGAGTTTGTCTGTCTGAAGGGGCATTGAGTACGGCGCATGTCTCGTACTGATACTTAGCTATCTTGATATTTTGTGTGATGGTAGCAGTTCTGTTTACGACCGTGTTGTTACCACTGTTATTGAAACCTGGTGTGAAGTGGTTTCTACGCGTTACGTAAGCGGCAATATTACCAGAGTCCAAAATATACTTTCCTTTATTTCGTGCATCAGCTCGACCGCGGTGGTACCACAAGTATCAAAAATTGGTTTGAAGTGTAAGGTTTGTTGTTACATAATGTAGGTAGATCCCCAGAGTCTTTATATATCCACTCCCCCTTTTAATTTGACCTGCTTCTTCGATATTTGAATTACCAGAAGAATTGAAGATGAATTGCCTCCGGTCCATGAGAACAATTGGGTCGTGTAAGGAGATTTATTGAATCATCTGAAAATTTTCTAGCTGTACTAAACGCAATATTGAGCTGCCAAATCATATTGACTTTCTGTACTCGCAGATAGAACTCTCTCAGTAGTGGAGGAGGCCCGTGCTCAGCAGTGGGCAGTATATAATACAGGGCTGGTATGCTATGGTATGGTAGCCACAGACAAATTCTTTATTGATTAATATTTCCGATTCTCCTTATATTTTCCGCAAAAGGTCAAAGTCCATCGCAAAGTATATTTAATAACTAGTAGAGCAAGAGAATTCCACAATCTATATTTCCTAGACGTCGGACAGGGAAATAAAAATAAAAAGTTTATGTGGGCCGCGACAAATCCCCTGGGATTCACTGGAACTTCTACAGATAAAGAATAACAAATATCTGTTTGTGATGTTTGTTTATCTATAATTATATTTAGCTCTATATCTTGGCCATTATTAGATGGAAGTTTTAGTAGTAGAATCAATTTGAGGATTCTGTGTATCGTCGCGTTATTTTAGCTGCCAAACACTGTTTTCTAGTGGACGATATAGTAGCTCTTTGGGTATTGTGAGACTGAGCATTGTTTAAGGTGACGATCATAGTATAGTACTTTTTACTTCAAAGTACTTGTGTGACTGTTTAAGTACATATGATGAAGTAAGCTCTCACCGTAAGGCGAGCAATAGTCTTGTTCAGCTATTAAAATCACCAGAATTCCTACTTCTAATTTAAGCTCAACCATAGCCCGGCATTCCCAGTCTATCACAACATAAAATTAAACGGCACAACTAAAACATCGAAGCGAACTGAAAAGAATTAATTACAACCTTTCACCATTCCGCTAACTTCGAAAGCGACCGCAAATAATTTACGCACACAACGACGCGCGCACACAAGAACCTATATATAAAAACATCTAAATTGCTCACATAAAATGCCATGTATAAAAATGTCAATAAAACTCACACATTCAAAGTGTTGCACACAGCGAAATCTTTCACGGCGCCCACACTACATATTCTCGCAGTTTTTTCCCGGTTGCCTGTGTGCAGGGGGTCCTGTGGGAGGTCCTGGGGGGCCTGGGGGAGGGGTAGCATACATTTTCAGGAAGGCAGCAGCGTCACAGGGCGTCTTTCAACGTTCCGAAGCCGCACACATTGCCGGCTATCGGCGAGACGAAGGAGCAACGAGTGAAGACAGAGTACGCGCAAGGTTCAGAGATTTCGGAAGGATTTTATGTAGGTGTTTCATGTTTTAGAGTTATGGATGAAGTTATAAGGTAATTAAGTTGAGTTGTTATTAAAATATTGTTGAGTTATTGATTATTTTTAAGCATATTATGATACTGTCTCGGTGGCGTAGTTGTATTACGGTATGACTGCAATGCTGAGGTCTTGGGTTCGATTCCCGGGTCGGGCAAATTGATATTGGATTTTTCTATTCAGTATCAGCCCGGAGTCTGGAATTTGTGCCCGATATGGCGATAGGCTCGCCCCTATCACATCATGGGACGGAATACGCACGGCGAAAAGTGGGTGCACTAGTTGCGCCTCTGGCTACCCCTTCGGGGATAAAAGGCGTGAGTGTGTGTGTGTGTATGTGTGTATATTATGAAAGTGTTAAAATTCTGTGAAAGAGTTCTTTATTATGATTAAACAATTAATGTAATTAGACCTTAATTTCAGTATGAATTATACAATAACAGAAGAATAGCTTTGGCAATTGTTATGCTTAAGAGACCTGGTTTTTTATTTTTAATCCAGACACAGCTCGTACCATAAATCTTGTCTCATAATTCTGAATAACTTCAATACATTACCTAACGAAATTCCATACAATTTTAACCCCTTAAAGTTTTAAACCCTAAATTCAATACATTAGTCCATCCCAAAGTCTCTGTTCGTACCTCCCCAAGCTACTCTATGCAATCGGGCGGCCAGATCACAAGGGGAGGGGAGATTCGGGTGTGAGGCGCGCTCCGTGTATGTTCGGAAAAATGCCTTATGATCCCTGCCAACCCAGCGCTACCCGTTACGTTTTAAAGTTTTTTCTTCGCTCCAACCGCTGGGCGTGGGAATTTTGGTATCCCACTATGGGATTTGGTGGTATTCGATGGAATCGGTATTTCTATCAGTCATGACGTAAATTAGTTGTGTTTCTATTGGCCATTGAATTTGAATATAGGTAAAGATAGAAATTTAATGTCATCGACTTGCTTGATACCAATGAAATAGAGGCCAAAAAAGCCAAATGAATCGTCGAAGTAAATCTAATATAAAACTCATAAGGCGTTTAGTCCGCCGTTTTGAGAGAGGAAGCATTGAGTTATTTTAATGACCATGGCTTAATGGAGTTGCTGATCAGTAATATGTAAGTCAGGATATAGTCAGTAATGGGTGTCACGAATGGACCAGATTGATTGGTAGTATTTTTTTGGAAAAGAGGTAGAAAATGTATGGTCCTATTAATGACATACAGTCTTAATCACTCTGTGGGCAATACCGAAATAAAATCACTCTTCAGCGAAAAAAAGGATATTTCACGAATATAATGTTTTTCCCACATCTAGGACCTTCTATACTTCTGTATTTTAAACTGGGATACCATCTAACCCCAATATACCATCACTTTTTCCAAAAGACCAGACCATTTTCATTGCAACGTAAGTTCGAACTGCACTCACACTAAAGCAATAAATATAAAGCAAAAAATCACACGTACACGGTTGATATCTGCAGCCTCCCCCCTTCCCGAGGGTGGGGGGCGACAAGGACCGGGGCAGGTGCTATGTATTGGTGCAATCTGGAGTCTGTTGCGTTATTAGTTCCAGCGTTTTGGGTTAAACTTACATTCTGTAATAAATACGAGGGAATAGTTTCTTGGGTTTTAGGATTTGGGTTAAGTATGTTTTGGTGGTTTTAAGAGTTACCTATAATATTCGTTTTTTAAATGCTCTCAATATTCTTTTTTCTTCAACTGTGACATTAAACAAATGCCTTCACTTAATTGTCATAGCGTGCAATTGTGGATTACGCGGGTGCCCACGAAATTTGTAAATCCATAATGCAGTATTCCTCAGAAAATCAAGCAAACTTGTACCCTGAAGAAAGAAGGTCCTACCTACTACCATGAGGTACATATTCCTACCCGTTATTACAGACTATAATAAAAATCGACCATTCTCTGCCTAATTGATTAGAACCAAACATAAAAAATACCACGTTTGAAACAGTTACCATCTCATGAATCCCATTAAAAATCCTTAAAACTGCCACAAGCGACATTATCAGAACAATCCATCCCCCGATTGCAACTGCATTGCCGAAAGGTGGCCGAGGGCTGCCCGAAGCCGAACGTTTAAGTTTCGTGTGTCCGTTATAAATTCCGAGCGAGCGTTCTATATTCAAATTGGCCGACGCTATTGGCTGCCGCTGGGTGGTATTTTACATCCTCGGATTGGGAGAAAGTTGGATGGTTGTTAGGGATTTTGGAAAGAGTGTTTTTTGGAGTTTAGTTTTGTCTTCTTTCTTCATATACTGCTTAGCTGTAGTTATAATAACTTAGACAGCGCGTATTTTTTTTCTTACAATTAACTAACGAGATGAGTTACTTGCTCGCTGGGTAAACGGCATGATGCCAATGAAAAGTAGCAATACCATCCAGATTTTTGAATTATCAGCTCTTTATTAATTACACCAATAACCTTACATTATTTTCATCCAGTAAATATTTTTCTGTGAAATATGAGCAAATAATCAAGCTTTAAAAAAAATCGGTGATTCATCTGTGAAATCGAAACACCTGTCCATATTCCTTTGTTCACCGCTCATAATTCCTATCTTACCAGATATTGCAATATTCCAAAAGTCCAATCCAACCTCACCAATTCCAGATGAACATCGGATGAAATTTCGCCGGTACAGAAAGCTTCCCGTAATGTCTATGCATAAAGTATTTTAAACTTGTTAAAATGCAACGTGTTCTCTGCGAACTGTAGCCGCGTCGAATCGAGGGATTTTTGCTAGAACACTATCAGTATTAGTATAGCGCTTGCGGATTCGATGTCGATGTTTGGTAATGACTGTCAATCACATTAGGACTATTAGGCTCTTTTCCCTACCTAGATAAATGATGACATGAAAAATTACCTTTTTTTTCTCTATGAATTATGAATTTTGTAATTCTTGGTGTATTTATTTACCTGTAGTCACTGATAATTGTGAAATAATTTTTAAGTGCAAGACGTTTTAGCTACAAATTTCAGAATATCCTTCAGACACTTGCATACAAAAACGCTACCATATTTTAGCTTTTTACTGTATTATTGTTACTAAACTACTAACAAATACTTAAAATCCTTCACCTGTTCTTACCTTTAACAGCAAATTGACAATTTCAATACCAAGTTTCCCAGGAAACTTGAACCTAGAGTAAACAGCAGTGCAATTTTATGAACTCCATAAAGAACGGGCAACTTGCTGCTTTGATTTCATAACGCGAGGTGAGAGAATAACTTTCAGTTAACCGTCTGCGGCGCACTATATTGAAAAATGAAAAAAATCTATGTTATGGGAGTGTGTCGGATATTGCTGTAAGCAGTTTAGATTTGTAGATGAATAATTATCCTAAAAAATTAGGAACTTCTTCTATTTCTACTGCTAAATGAAAACGTACTTATGTTTGTAGGAGGTTGTCTAAACTAGGCAATAAAAGAATTAGCAGAACTTAAGCAATTAAGTCCTAAGCAATTATGTAAAGTATATGTAAATCATGTGATATCAATAAAAGGCTTCCTAGCGTAGGAATAAGTTCTGGGGAAGGAAATATAGTGTTTGAGGGTTCAGAAATCTCATTTACAATACAAAAATTGTAATTTAGATTTTCCGTAAGATCGTCATAACCTGACTCATTCTGTAGAGAAATATTACTACAGCATGCTTCTACTATAACAGAGTAATCTAGTAATAAAATAACTACTGATAGTAATAAAATTAACTCAAGTTTAAATATAGGTACATCAACCGTATGTGGTAATGTAGAAAATTTCAAACTAAATTCAATATGGAAACCGAATTCCTGTAAAATATAAACGCGAGAGCCATCTGTGGGGGATTTTTCGTGGTGCATCACTATTAAATGTGAAATATTATATCGGCAGCGCATGTTTTAGGGATGGGAAGGGTTTTATGTCGATAGAACTTTAGACTTTTATACATCCAACCGAAGCGGTTAGTAAGTCTCTCATATAAAGTTACACACAGTATTTGAACATTTGTGACTGGAACAATCGATACAAATACCTTTTCCAAGGTCAGCAACACACCAAAAATATTTCACATTGAACTTCTCTGGCTATGCAAGTACTTATTTGGATGATCATCAAATTTATCTTACTCAATCGATCTTCTTATACTATATAGACTTGCTAGATTTTACATCTAGCTCTCATGCAGTTTTCAGAAATCGCTGTATTATTTTCTATATCTGAAATCAAACCTAGTATTCATATAAAATATTTCATCGACTCGTCCCGTCCGTACGAGCGCAATGTTTCACCGGGTTCGAGTGGGAGCGACGTGCATATCGAGCATATTCTGCACTGATAAACTTGGAGACGCACCGGGAACTGTTACGTTTTATATTAGACTAGATTTAAACCAGCAAGTTCTCGCAGGAGTATATTGCACAACAACTACCAGTCACGTTGACTACTACTAGCGGCAATTTTTAATAAGTATACAAATACCACTTGCCGCAAGCCCTGCAAGCTCCAAAATTTGCTGAAGTCAACTAGTCGTGACTGTTAATTCGGAAAAACAATTCCAGAAGATAATTTCTGCAACTTTTCTTGCTTAGTTAAACGCCGCTTTAGTGTTCAGATTCAGAAGGGGAAGAGTCTTAGGGTTATCTGCGAGTTCGTTGCCAGGATATATTTTGCTGGCTGGACTAGTAATAGTCACTTTGCTGGGTGAAAAGACCTTCCCAAGACAACAACAACAACAACAACAACAACAATACATTAATTTGCACAAGCACCATATCAACAAAGAAATTGACATAGGAAAAAAAAACACAAAGATACAAAAAAAAGAAATGCAAAAATATAAAAATGAAATAATAATAAAAAAAAATATACAAAAGAAGCGCGTGTGTCGTGCCGAACGTCATGGTATGAGTACAAAACGGGTCCCATTCAGCTAAAGCCGCGGGCGAGCCACGGCGCTGGTCTTCCATGGGCCCGAAGCGTTGTAAGAAATGTAATGTAAGAATTATCTCTCAATTCGAACTAATTGTTTCTGATGTTTGCCGGTAAAATAATACAGTTTTTTTATTTCCTTAGTAGGCAAAATAATAATCGGTTCACCTGATGGTAGGCAACATCCGCTGCCCATGGACTTAGCAATGTCAGAGGCACAGCCAAGCCGTTGCTTACCGGGATATTTCCAAAACCAAATTAAAAAAATATTGAGTCTCTTAAGCAATATAATTAAGCTTTACAAAAACAAACAAAAAAGAGTATACCAGTATTAGAACTTGGCAACATACATGAAAATTGGGACTAAAAATTTTGGGCCCAGTGTGCCCCCACCTTTCCCACGATGGGTCCAACGGCAGAGCGAGTATTCTACGATGGCAGCCGATCTCATAATGACGTCACTGATGTTCATGTACTAATGATTATATTGAAGTTGGATGGAGCTGCGAATCTGGTTGAAAGTTAATAACTGTTACAGGAATATTTTACGGATATGACTGATATTTTTTTATTTAATGGAATAGTTCACCATGCTTATTTCTGTCGATAGTGAAGCTCTGTTGTGTGTCATGTAGGTTGCAGCCAGTGTAATTAATATATAACTTAGGGCCGATTTAATTGCATGCTGATAAATTTGATAGTCTTTTCAAAACTTATACCCCATAAAAACTACAACTTTTGGTTTTACAGGTCAATAGAAATACCTGGCAGAAAGAGTCATTAGTAATGTGTCCGATCTATTTGTTAGATAACGTTATATGTTAGAGTTATCTGGAACTTTATCAGAAACCGGAGAAACTGGCCCTAAAACTCAAGAGTGATAATAATGACAGCAGGAATAATGTGACCGAATTTAGTAGGATATGAAAATCGACGCGGTCATTCAAAGGTTAAGTCAGTTTGCAACGAGTTCCTGGTTGAGACGCCGCAAGCTGAAACTAGATATTGAGTTGACATTGATAGTTTAATACGCAGAATAAGATTCACTTCCCAAAAGGTTCTTTTTGACTTCAAATACTAATACTGTATGGATATCAATAGAGCCTCTCAGTTGTAGAGGAGGCCCGTGCTCAGCAGTGGGCAGTATATAATACAGGCCTGATTGCAAATGGATATCAATAAAAAATTGTAGTGTAATGATATTGACCGGTCATTAAGCAACCTGTTTGACCCAATATACTAAAGCTCCATGGATATTATATAGAATTTGGTAGCGTAATTAAATGGTTAATTTAGCTTATTTTCTTATATTCTGTACGAGCAAATCCAGGATCAAGTACGAGTGAACCACACAATATCTATCTTCAGGCAGTGGCGGAAAAAAAACGCCCCGTAGTACATTCGCGGCTATCTGCGCCGGAAACGGCCGGAAATGCGGAAGAATATTTTTCCACGTAAAATATAAGCGGGGACGAGTGGAGCTGGGCGTTGTGTATAGCTTATAAAAATGGCGCTGTTAGTGTTTTTATTTAATTTTTCAAACGATATTAAATTGGATGGCAAAGTTATATTTGCTACTTATTATAACATTTTATAATTGATAAAAAAGTTTTGTAGCTTTGAAATTTTTTATGGCAATAACATATGGCTATCTTAAAGTAAGCATCTATCTGAAAAAAGGCACTTTTTTACATATACGTCAGGTAGAAATTTATTTCTCAATTCGGATAAAAATATGCCACTCCTGTTGTGGTCTGAGTGAAGATTAAGGATGTATAGAGAGTAGAGAAAAATGAAGAGAAATATGCGTTGCGAATTCCTACACAAAATTAATATAGGTAGGTATTTTATACAGATTGAGCTTACATTTACACCAAAACCACATTCCCATAAAAAGAATAAAGTATGTTAGTACAGGAAGAATAAAACCGTTATAGTCGTATCGAAATATTTTATTTGAAATTCGAAATCCTTCTAAATTTAAATCCACAGTTGATTGCCCCATCGCTCGTGTCATCAGACTGATATCGCTTTCAGTTTTATGATCAACATAAATATGAGCCAGTCACATTTTAATAAGTTCTTATTTTGAATGTATTCGTGTCGCGTTCGAAGTTTAAATTCGACGTTCTATATTTAAATCGACATGCGTTTGACCGATGAAAGATGGGGGCGTTTGAACTGATATTTTATTTATTTACGAAAGTATAAATAATTTTTTTTTATTGCTTTGAATGACGAGACGAGCGTGCCATTCGCCTGATGGTAAGCGATACGACCACGCATAAACAGTAGCAACACCATGCAGCACCTTGAGTTACAAAGTGCTGTTTGGCATTCCACTGCGATCGTCATCCTGAGACATAAGATGTTAAGTCTCATTATTTCCAGTAGTTACACTGGCTACAATGTCCTTAAAACCGAAACAAAACGGTGCATGCGCACTGCTGCTTGGCGGTAGAAATAGACATTGCGGTGGTACCCACCGAGACGTACTCTTACATATGAGAGGCCTACCACCAGTAAATATGAGACATTTTCTGCGCGTGATATATTATGTGTCAGTTTAAACTGGTATTTGAGCATTGGTTTAGTAAATACGTAATAACATTTGAACGTTGCGTTCTAAATTTGAACTAATATGCGATTAACCGAAACGACAGCAGCGATCGGTGAGTACATTAAAGCGAGGACATTCCAGTAACGCCTAGATGTAATAGACGCATTTGACATACATACAATACAAATTGATTGAGCATTTCATTGAAATGACTTTAGTATTTTATTCACCTTGGAGTGTAGTAACAATGACGCTAATGAGATCTAGGAATGTAGGTAATGTAATGGAGTTTATTTTTAACATCCTTTAGATAAACAATTTCCTCTTAGTCTAACACACAAGGCAAGAGTACTGCCTGGAACTATTATTTAATTATCAAATTGAATGGGTTTACTTTTAAATATCTCCGACTGCTCATACACTGAAGCAAGCAATTTAATTTTTCACTCACCTGTAATTAATGACGCATACGAACCGATGCCAAGTCATAATAAATCAGTTCCCAAACATGAATAGAAACAGATTAAATTATTAGGACGGCAGCGTACATTAATGTGACACAATAAAACATATTCTCAATTCAAATCGAATCGCGTTCGAAATTCAAACGCATTCTAAATTTAAATCGAGCCCTCTAATCGAACCGATAACTACCTACGTTCTACGTCTATCGAATGTTAAATACCTATCGAAGGCGGTTTCAGAACGCACACACGTTCAATTTCAAACGTCGAACGTGGTAAATATCGGTTCGAGTGTGCGCCGTTGTGCCCAATCGCGCAGAACCGATCAGCCAATCGCGTGCCGCCGTCGGTACTCGATATCACTCGACTATTTTAACGTGACCTTCGATTGAGTTTGGCATTTTCCTGCGCTGTGTGCATCGCGGGTGGGTGGCGGGGGGCCGCGGGAGGTCACCGTACTGTGGAGTGTTAAAGCCGAAGGTTCGATATGCCATTGGCTATGGGTGTCGTAATACGTCACGTAGATTTTCCCGGCGCTTTTTTCGCTCGTAGACGGTGTATTTACGGATATAGGTGTGAATTGACGCGCGCTATTGGTAAATGGTTTTTCTACGCAGTTTGCGGAGGCTGATATATTTTTAAATGGAGTTTCGTAGGCTGTCTGAAATATTTTTTACCAAGTATTTTTAGTAAATAGTAAATACATTGCAATGTGCTTTCTTATAGAAATGTACATTACACATGTACATTATTGATAACACATTTTAGTGAATTATTAAATTTAATTTATTCATTGTATATATCAAATGTCTTCTTTTATTATTATCAGATGGTTTCATCAGCAATGAAATCTACAACAGCCATAAAGATGGTTTGTTACGCGCGCCATACATAAATAGTATATCATGGATTTCGATCTTATTTAGCAATATGACACTCACATGACTGAATATAAATCTTCACTTTACAGTCCGTATATTTAGCTGTTAGAAATAAATCATAAATTACACAAACATCCAATATATTCAGTTTTAAAACAGCCATTAATAAGGAAAAAGTACGTACATTCGAACCTCCACTTAACTCAAACTATTGCAAAAAAGTGGAGGCACTCAGTATTTCTATCAGTGCCCCCGATACCCCTGCACTCTGGAGGACCCCCCACCCTACCGGCACCCACCCACCGCCGGCACGTTAAAAAGCAATCTCCTTAATGGAATTTCAATTTCCACAGCGAAGTTAACTAGAAATCCAACTAGCGACACCGTCGCGACTATTGCAATGCTTATATCGTTAAATATAAGTGGAGGAATTTCATCCTGATATATTTGGTAGTGTTTTTTTGTAAATCGAGGCAGGCGAAAATAAATTGGCAATTCAGGTGAATACGAGATCATTTGTAGTGCACATAAACTAATATATCAGAAGTACGATTTCGCTGGAGGATAAGGCAAGCGATAGGGGTTAAAAATGGTATTTGAGCGGCGAAATTTTACCCAACATATAAAACACCAGGAGAAAGAACCATTTCACGGCGGTTTTTCGAGATACTATGACATCCCGGTCGATATATTCATGCTGTAGACTCTAAAGCATGGCAATACTAATACCTCACACTGTAGTACTAAAGATTTCTCGGGTACCATTGCATTTTCTTCTACTGCATCTTAAAAGCAGATTTTGTACCCCTTGATAGACAAAATAGCAACTGATGACATAATATTATAAGACTAGATATCTAACGTCTCGATTTGAAGCGTCTTAGCTTGTAATACCAGATGGTATTCCTACGGAAAGTCTATACGTACTATCGAGTGACATAGTCTCATAAAAATGTATAGACACGAACTATTTCTCCACACCAACTTCCAGGATATTTACTAGTGTTTAATATCTGAACGTGGCACGGCAAAAAGGAAAAATCTATAGCGTAGGGGGGCGGGTGGGGGTATAGATGCCTTCTTAAGATGGAGGGATGCCTCCACTACTATTGCGCTGGTATTTCGGCTCGTACCTTTTAGTGAGAACTTGTATATCTCAATTGGTTTTGAATGGTAAGCTGTATGAATGCAGCATTTCATATGTATCATAGTGCTTCGAACTGAGAGGGTAGTTCAGATTTTAATGGTGTGTGATATATACACTGAATCTACTAAGACAGGTCTAGAAGAAAATTCTAACGCTACTAAGGATTTTGAATTATAGTTCACTGATAGGGACTGGTCTGCGCATGTCCACAGAGGAATTGATAAATGAAGAGATGTCTCAGGAAACAGCTTTAAATCTACGCTTTCGGGGAAAGAGTTTAAACCTAGATTTTTGTCTCAGTATTCTGTTGACGGCAAAGTGACCCCCCTGCATCTGATGATAAGGGAAGTGTTGTCCAGATAAAGAATCATTGTATGACACACTCAAACCTTGTTTCCTAAAGGGGTAGGCAGAGGCGCAACTAGTTGCACGCCATTTTCACCGTGTATATTCCGTCCCATGATTTGATAGGAGGCGAGCCTATCGCCGTATCGGGCACAAATTCCAGATTCCAGACTGATACTGAATAGAAAAACTAAATATCACTTTGTCCGACCCGGGGATCTAACCCGAGACCTACGCCACCGAGGCAGATAAAGTTTCAATTGACGACAAATGTTAATCCCTAGCAAATTGACACAATTATTTTACCGATTTGTTCGAAATATAAACAGTCTGGTTTCGGAACACGATTCACGTGAGCCACTATGGCGGGTTCGTTATCTTATGTCGCTATCCGCTAAAAATAACCTACCACCAAAATTTTAGGGGTATAAAGAACTTGATGGTACACGCAGTTGTCTAGTGACAAAGTAGTCGACATGCATCTATATGCATGCATCAATATCCTGCCACCAGCAATTTTTTCAGGGTATTAAGAACTGCATGCTATATCCAGTTGTCTGACGAAGTGACCGACACGCAGCAGGTATTAATTTGTCGCATCGACGCGGCCGGAGCGTCTCCGTTATATTTGTGCTGCACTCCGATGTCGGTGGCTGGAGTTAGTTATGGCCGATGGGACGGATTTAGGGCTATTGGTGGTGTATAGCTGCTGTGTACATTTTGTATTCGATAGCTTTAATGGAACACCATAGATATTCGTCCCATAAAGTCGTGATCATAAGTCAGTCGTTGTTATTAAAAAAGATGATCTCTTTGGTCCATTTTGTATTTTGGACTACATTGTACTTTCCATAACGCCCATATTTTGCTGCCTCGTGAGTAACAAATAACATGTCGTTTTTCCTATAGAAAATGCTTTAAGCATCAAACAAAATCATCTTTGACTTATCTATACGCATGCTCACGCCTTTTATCCCCGAAAGGGTAGGCAGAGGCCCAACTAGTGCACCCACTTTTCGCCAAGCGTATTCCGTCCCATGATGTGATAGGGGGCGAGCCTATCGCCATCTCGGGCACAAATTCCAGACTCCGGGCTGATACTGAATAGAAAAATCCAATATCACTTTGCCCGACCCGGGGATCGAACCCGAGACCTCAGCCTTGCAGTCGTACCGTAATACAACTACGCCACCGAGGCCTTATCTATACCTATGGCAAAATATGAAAAATCTCGTTACTTTACAAGCATTATTAGTTTCCTGTCATTCACCAGCAATTAATCCATGTTATAGTAAGTGAACCGCTGCCCATCCAGAAGAATCATGGATTCGTTTCGAAATATTAGTATAATAATATCCGTCGCTCCGAGTGCGTCCCGCGCACGCGCCGGTCAGATCATGAAAGCGTTTCAGTGACATTAAAGTCACGTTCATTTTCATAGATTTATCGACGGACCAGACTTATGACGTTGCGGTTCTCAAACTTTAGCACCGAAGTTTTGTTTAGTTTAATTATTTTTATTGATGTTATTTACCCATGGCAATGCAACGCAATGCAATCAGCCCTGTATTATTTATACTGCCCACTGCTGAGCACGGGCCTCCTCTACTACTGAGAGGGGTTAGGCCTTAGCCCACCACGCTGGCCTAGTGCAGGTTGGCAGACTTCACATACCCTCAAAATTCTTATGAACAATTCTCAGGTATGTAGGTTTCTTCATGCTGATCTAGAACCTTTTGGCACTGTTGTGGTGGGACATATATCATCCACATTTGTTGTTGTTTTTATTTGATTTTTTTTTTAATTTTCTCTTGTATATTGTTTTTTTTATTTTTTTATAATTGTATTATTATTTGTACTGTCACCACCCAATTTCGTTGCCAATAAATGTTTTTCTTTCTTCTTTCTTTTCTTTCACGATGTTTTCCTTCACCGTTAAAGCGTACGATAATTGCTAAACAATACACACGTAACTTCAAAAAGTCAGAGGTGTGTGCCTTGGGTTTTGAACCTGCGGACATTGTCTCTCCTGCGGATATTGTAATTGCCTTATTGGTCGAGTGGTAATGAACTTGCTTGGTAGAACGAACGTGAACCTGGCTTTTACTCCTTGAGTTATTAAATATTTTGTTACTAAGACATGTTATAATCCGTCTATAAGGATGGCCGCCATTCCCTATAGCTAATAATATCCATTACGACACTGTTTTATTTAATTTTATCACAGAAGAATATGTCCAATTAAAAGCTTGTCATTTCAAGAAGTAGATGGTATAACAAATTACAAACCATTTTGGCGTTTAACATCAAGCGAGCTGAACGTCATTCAAAAGTATTTCCTATATTGGCGCCATACATATACATTTGAGTATTAGTAAATGCAGGACAGTTCTGTTTGGAAATCTTTGGCGGATGCTACGTTCAGTAGTAGACGTTATAAGGTTTATGACGACGATGAAGATGATTATTAAATGCCAATACAAATATTGGCATATGACAAAGTTTGACAACCGCCAACAAATGCCAATTGAGACGGTGAAACCGAATGTCGCGGTGTATTTGCGGGATCCACCTGCGCGCGCACAAATCATCGGCCGCGAGTGCACGCGTTGTTTTTTACCATTTATCCAATATACATATTTATAGACGATCGGAATTTGGCGTGATTCGTGCGTTTCGTGCTTTTCCTGCCAGCAATTTTAGTGTCACACTACGAAGTAGTTACTCTAGTATGTATGGTTCAGTGTAGTATATATTCCTAGGTATTGCTCGAGGATCCATTTCCAGACTACTTTTCGGATTTCGGAAAAACAGTTCACTAGATGTTCATGAGTGTAAAATTTCATTCGAATCTTTTCCGTCGATTAAACGATATTTAGTAAACATCTAAAATAGCGCATTTATACATTAGAGCCAAGATAGTGTATATTGTTTTACTAAAAGTTAATGAAGAGACAAGCTGACAACTCGCCGTGATAAGTCCCACTACTGTCCATAAAGTCGCATCGCCATTTAGATACACCCATAACGATAAAACACCAGTAATCAAAAGACTAATGACTCAGAAGGCACTTGTAATGGAAACTGCTTTGAAATCTGCCTTACCTGCCCATGACCGTGAAGAACCTAGCAATGCATCAGTACAAATCCATCGAAAGTCCAAACGCGTGAATCGTAAAGATACACTAATGTATTTTTAATACTTCCATATTTACATGCCGTGACAATATCTTACTTACAACATTTTGTATTTAATACACCTCCGGCTGCATGTCTGTAGTGCCTAATTTGCTTTGGCAAAAAGATCTTGACGATTTCGTTATCTTCAATATCTTCCTTTACTACATTCGAAATTGAACTTTATTCTAATTGAAGTTTGATGGTAAATTTTATTACAGAAATATATAGAAACAAACTTAAAAATGCAGTTGCAAAACTAGTGATTCTTTATAAAGTACAAAATTATATTCAACGACTGCTTTTTTATATGCAAATATAAGTTTGTATTAACAAATCGTCGATTGTTCTCGAATAGGCGACGATTGCGTTTTTGTACGAACGTTCATTTCGGGTAGCTTATGGTGAAACCGGAACTATTGAGTTGATGGCATTTTAAACGATTCCTGATTTTACGTTCACATATCAAGAGCCAGCGGGGTGGAAGAGATTGGGAAGAGGGATTCGAATCATCCATTTCTGTGATTTATTTCTAGTCAATTCCGAATCTAAAGGGTTTGACGACAAAAGAAACAAAATATTTATGGATTTTTATCTTGACACAGCATAGTATATTGGGTCTGATGATACGTATTCTAAGTATAATAAAGAATAACAGAAAAGATGTGTCCATCGAAAATTGACAAAAATATTCCGTTTTATTAGAAGTCAACTTGTTGAATTCAGAATGCGTATTTTCGGAACGAGCCACAAGTTATAATCCAGTGGAGTACAAAATTCCAACAAAGCAAATGCCGTTAAATCAAATCAATATTAAGTACCTCATGAAATTGACAAGAAACTAAAACCTCATTACCTTCCTCTAATGCTGATTGTCTTCTGAACCCAACACATTCACCCGACCAAGCATTGACCGCTCCTATTTGAATATATTTAAATTCTGATGCGTGCGATAATGTGCCGGTCTAAATAATAAAGCTGTGAAAAGTAAATAAAGCGTAGGCAGGGAACAATGCGCGGAAACCAGCAGGTCGACGACGCATCACTGCCTTTAGAAGTGAGTTCTGAAGCTTTAATGGTAGTGCATGATGATTCAGCTGGCTTGATCAAGCTAACTGTAAAGCTATTAAGGTAGTCCAGTAAGTGTCTACATGATTGGGATGGCTTGACCTATTTGCCTCATCAGATATAAAATTATTTGCTGTCGCGTTTATCCTAATATAGTTTGTCATATTGATTAAGCTGGCTTTATTCACTTGATTGATGTGAAGTGTTTTTGCTGCTGTATTGCGTGCGGTGTGGATTGCCAGACATAGCACCTAATTCTCCATCTAAATACATTTAGTTCTTAAATAAGCGCTGACTTAATATCTAATATCTCTGTGTGACTAACGAAGTGAAAGTTTTGTGTCACGTTCTGGGATCAGGCTGTGTAATTTACGGTTCCAAACAGGTTGAAATAATTGTGTTAAGTAATGATGATCTCTCATCAGTCGATATTTTATCTATTTTATTTTATTTTATTGGGACAAAAAACGGTTACATGTTTACAGTATGCAAACTTAGAACTAAAAACACATAAATAAACAAACATATAACCCACACCATTGTCCACGTATTGAAAATCTAGACACAATTTCAGCGTGATCAGGTACAGGGGTGTCACTTTGCCCTTCCCGTTTAAAAATATAATATATTTCACCAAAATAGATGCCATTGATAAGTACATATTTACATTTCTGTGGGTTGTGAACATAAGCTAAATAGCAGTACACGCCAATCGAAACATGCATGCTGCTAAAATAACACAGTCTGTTTTCGTTCATAAATCTGGAGTGCCGGTAGAGGTGACGCATGGCGTTCTGTTTGTATTCCTGCGTTTGGACGTTTCTTGACGGATACAATCGTATATCAGTGTTCAAGTTTACTTTTTCTAGGCATAAATAGTGAGTTAATTTGCATTTTGAAAATTTTCTATTCCAGCAATTGATGTTCTGAGTCTTCGTTATCTTTATGTGTAGACAAAGACTTGCCCTAGGAGTTTATGATTGATTGCCTTTCATCAAGGAAAGTGGCTTGATGAAACCTAGATAAATTAGATACTTCTACGTATTTTATTGAAAGCGTGAGTATATTTTATATTGGTCTTTGGGAATGCCATCCAGGAAAAAAAAGAAATATTTTTTTATTTGAGAAGGCCCATTCCGTCATTACACCTTTTATTAAAATGGCCAACAATTAAACAACAAAACACTATCCCATTAACTAGAATTTAAGGAGACAAGAAAATAACATCCATTCACCGTGACATGAATGAATGTATTCCTGGATTTCATTCATCAACTCACTCACTCATAAGTAAATATAGAGATATTTATAAGTTCCGTGGGCCATCTCTCCACGTCTTGGGGGCAAGTGGGCAATTCCAGGAGTTTTTGCCTAATACTAAATCATTCCGCGGCGCCGTTTATCCGCGGCTAATTATGATCGTTTAGGCTTCCCGTAAACGACGTCAATGAACGTGTTAAGCGCATTGTTGAGTTTCAAAATGGGTCTATTGAAGATTCGTACAATTTTTCCACTAGATATATTAATATTGTATTCCCTTTTAGAAATTGTGAATGAATTGGATACCTTTAAAGAGTAACTAAAGAAATTAAGAGCGGGCATATTTCTTCGACCTTCGACTGTTAGTTAAACTATCCAATTTTGACAGGTCCGTCTAGAAGTCTTTAGGGGGAGGCCTATGTTCAGCAGTAGACAACATGTGGCTGATGATGATGATGATGATGAAATTATCCAAGCTTACCAAACTATCAAAGATCAAGAATACACCTGCAAGGCTGTAGTTTATCAGTTTATACACAAATCAATTACGCATTTAGGCTTAAAATGCGGTTCCAGTCATTCATCAGCCCAAGAAAGTCCGCGATACGCAGCCCATTAAAACCGAGATCTGTGAAGCGCACAGTGATTGCCCATTGGAAAGGCACTCTCACGCATTGTGAAGATTATCAGGGTATCTGCGCTTCACACGGCGCGCTAATGTTGGAAGTAATTATAAGGGAAAACGTACTGATCGTATTGAGGTATTGCTCTGCGGTTTTAGACTGGCCAGTAACCCTTACAGTATCTGATGGTATTGCTAAGACGTCAAAGGGAAACAGAGTTCTGACTATTTAATAAACTGTCAGGAGCTGGGCAGCAACCTTACACTTTTACAGCTTTCTGAGACAAGTTGACGTGATTATCAATCAAAGCAATTGATTTTTTTAATAAAATTGAACGAGAAGATTCACAATCGTTCACCTGATTGCAAGGGCTACCAGCGCCCACAAACAGTGGCAACACCACTCGAACTTTTCATCGCGAAGCACTTTGTGTCACTGCTCTGCGCTCATCATCTTCTTGTATTGGACGTTGTCTCTTGATGCGCAATAAATAACATTACCTACAATGTCTTTTTAACTTAATATTTAACTTTTATACTGTGGTAGCGACACGCTATGATGACCGTTTTGACGTTTTTCCGCTCATCAAGTTTCGTATTAATTCATAACTACGTTGAAGGAGCTAATTGCTGTACATTATAGTTAAAATTACGTGCAGTAAAATTTATGGAATGTATAATTTTACGAGAAAACTCGGTATTTGTTTTTCGGATTTTTTTTTAAATGTCATCTAATACGATCGTCACTTTTAGGATCGCTGGCCAGCATAGCTCCTACCTCCGGCAAACTCATTTTTTCGATAGTGAAATTAGATTTCACCTCACTATTGTAATCTGTCAAAACGGCCATGATATCATGCCGGTACAATAACCGATTTTTATAAAGACCGATAAGTTATGATAATATAACTTGGGTACCTATAAATCCTGACCCAATAACAATGCAACTGTCTATAATATGCTCTAAACTGTTCAGCTCAAAAAATATATTCGTTAGCACATTTATGACTTAATTTAATTTTAATGTGCAATACGATCGATATCGTCATTTCCTGTCCATTTCGTCAGCCCGCGTGCAATAATTATGGCCACTAAGGCCGGTAGCTGATAACATCGTTTCCTGATTAGACACGGTTAAGACCATTGTAACGCGCTAGGAAACGATGCTATGCGATGTTTCTATAGCCACTACTAGTGTTACGTATCTGGTGGCGTGAATTGTGGGTAAGGTCTCTAATTTGCGAATTCTGGTTGATACTATTAACTACAATTTAGAGTTTTGGCGGGAACTTGGAAGTGTCATGAGGTGCTCTTGTTTTAATTCATTATTTTGGTGATACTTAGTGTTATATTGCATAATTATGGTGGTATATTATCCAATACAGTTCTATTAAAGAGCTCAAATGAAGTGTATTGAAATAACTGTGCTAATCAAGTGTTTTTTGTTGCCGCCAAAACTCCTCGATAAAGTCTTGGTAAGGTAGCCACTGCTTTACTTCGGCATACTACAGATAATAAAAAAAGACAACCCAAACTTGACATTCGCAAAATGTGAAAACAAAAGTGCCATAAAAAAAAAACTATAATTTATGTTAGTTCAGTATCAGCCTGGACTTTGAATTTTGTGCTCGGTATTGCGATATGTTCGCCCCCTATCACATCATGGCACGGAATATGCACGGCGAAAAATGGGTGCACTGGTTGCGCCTTTGCCTATAGGTTCGGAGATAAAGGGCGTGAGTGTATGTGTTTGTGTAATATAAGAAAGGCATCCTTTTGAAACTTTCTCTCAGACAATTCCCCGACTTATTTTGTGTGCTAAATATCAAAATCAATACAGCCATTTGAGCGAAAATAAATATCGAGACAGCTTACCGTTCAAATTCTTTGCACATTTTCATGTTTGCATCAGTAACATAAATAGGATTGGTTCTAGAAAATAAAAGTCAACATGCAAGTTCGAGATCCATGCATTTTCTCCATTGAATATCTATCGAGTACATAAACTGCATACATTTCAATAGTAGTGGTAATTGTTCATTCGAGTAATATCTTGATACGCACATCCTCGTCTTGCTTCGTTAATTTTACACCTAATGTTAGTTGGATCATCACGAACAGTAAGTTATAGGGTAGACATTGATTACTGGGGAAAAAATCATTACTTGATTGTTGATGATATTTATGATAGTTCACTTAGCTCGATGCGGCGATAGCACCAAAACCCAAGGCACGGGCCTCTGACTATTCTAAAAAGTTATGTGTGTATTCTTTGTGAATTATCGCTTGCTTTAACGTTGAATGAAAACATCGTGAGGAAACCTGCATACTTGAGAAGTTCTCTATAAGAATTTCGAAGGTATGTGAAGTCTGCCAACCCGCACTAGGCCAGCGTGGTGGACTGAGGCCTAAACCCTCTCAGTACTAGAGGAGGCCCGTGCCCAGCAGTGAGCAGTATATAATACAGGGCTGATAATAATAATGCTGATCATGATAATATTTATATCCATAAGTTTGCTACGATTTTCTGTTACATTTTGTAATGAAGCAGTGTACAAAATTTCTACCTATTTTTAGTGCGAATGATTTAGGACCTTTAATTTAGGCCCTTTAGTGTAAGTGTTGTCAGTCACTGAGTCTGTATATTTCAGAAAGGATTTAGGTTAGTTTTTACTACCGGCTGCATGCATCTCGTCTACTTTCTGGAAATTCCAGCCCAGAAGAAATCGTGTTCGAAAACCCCATACAAAGTCTTTCCCGACCTGGAAATCGAAACCCAGATATTCTAGTCCATTACAATACACAGCTACCATACAATAAGTCGAAAACTTTATTGAGTAGATTACTTAATTCTTAAAAACCAATCTCAAGTCAAGACAAGTTACAAAAGCAGGTATAATTGTGTTGTCTTGCGTCAGGAATTGAACAATGGACTGTTATCAACGATCTGTCTCCATCACCGCTACACACCGACGACTCCAGTAATGACGAGTTATTACAAATAATTTTATATTTTTCCTCCATGTTACCTTATATTTAATTGTTGTTATTGTCATTGTTATTTGAGGTATGTTGAAAACTTGTATCTCGTAGTAACTATCTAGATGTGTTACATGTTAGGAGACCAGCTTTTTTATCCAGGCTTTTTTTTATTGCATTGAATGACGAGACGAGTATGCCTTTCGCCCGATGGTAAGGGATACGACCACCCATGAACAGAAGCAACACCATTCAGCACCTTGAGTTACAAAGTATTGTGTGGCATCCCACTGCGCTCGTCATCCTGAGACATAAGATATTAAGTCTCATTAAGTTACACTGGCTACAATTTCCTTCAAACCGAAACACAACAGTACATGCACACTGCTGCTTGGCGGTAGAAATAGACATTGTGGTGGTACCCGCCCAAACGGACTGTTACATATGAGACCTACCACCAGTAAAAGGCTTGTAAAAGTTACCCCACGACACCTGGTGGTAAGTGTAGTAGGGTACAAATAGAGCGTTGACTGACGAGAGATCATTCGCTCGCAAGGGACTGATTACACAGGTTGATCCCGTAGCCTGCCACTCTTACGTGTGTTACGGTCACTATGGCTGGTTCTACACCTTGTATATGATGGTCGATATCCGGGCAAATATAAATGTCCTACCACCAGCATCTTTACTTACTGCGTCTATTTTTGCCATCAATGTCTAAGAACTGTAGTATTACGATTAGACGGACATTGTGGCCAATGCAAGTAAGTAATCCCTTCCTAGCCGATTTCGGACACGGCGGCCAATCTCAACGGAGATCAGCCAGGTACGCAGGAGATATTATAGTGCACAAGTGTGTGCGCAATACACAGGTGCACTCGCTATTCCTTCACTCTCATAGTCCGGTGAGACGGCAATCCGACATGACCGGAGAGAGATCAGGCGCAGGACCAACGGCTTTACGAGAAAGAAAGTATTATATTGCAAGAAAGTATTATAATAATTATGAAATATCAAGGACAGGGTTAGAGTGAAGAGTAACAGAATCACCGATGAAACGGTGGAGCCATTTTTAAAAGAAGAAGAAGAGTAACAGGACATTATTTTAATCAATGCCTGAAGAATTTAAGATCTTATATTTCATAGCCTGAACTGCTGACAAACAATAGATTAATAGTTGTTATCAAGCAAAGAAGAGCTTAAAGCAACGTTTAGCTCATTAGACTAACCCCTGATTTAGATACTTGCAAACTACAGACGAATAGTCAAGAATACGAGTTTGAAAACATCTTATTCGGGTGAATTCGTTACTCATAATTTACAGTCATATTCGTGCATGAATCATTCGCCATGTTATAGGCGAATTATTCGCCAATAGTCTAAATTAGGCATAATATTTGAAATGAATAAATCCGTCCCTCATTCAATGCCTCATTCCGATAATTCATAAACTGTCAAAATGACGTCAATCAGTGCCACTGGCTGCACTCGTTCAGGCTGGTTGGAGACACAAATGGACGTGGAACTGATCAGCCCCTCATCTTGACTGAATGTGGTCATGGTTGGTGAGTCACGAATTTGTACGTAGTTTTTGCATCTAATATAATATTTAAGCTACATGTGATTTAGATACCACTTTTTTTTTAGAATTTCTGAATTATTTGAAATACTTGCACAAGAGATATCTAAGAGGTGGAAGAATGAATTATTCTATGTTAATCATTTCTTATCGAAAGAACACTGTTACTGTGTCAATAGACACTGAATGTCTAACACCTACTTAATTTCTGGATGGTGCTACTTTTAAGGACAGTTATGGCGCTTAACATTAGCTGAGCGGCTTCAGGCGTCTTGTAGAATACCATACTTCATCGAACTTAAATCAGTTTTGTAATAGAGGTCAAGTTAACTCAGGCCCATGTGATATCCCGAAAAAAAAGAAAAGAAAGGCCCATGTGATCTGTGTTGATATTATCGCCATAATAGGCCAGATTCATATTCCAAACAACTACTTTTTCTAATCAGAAACTACATTTCCCGACCTGGTAACCAAACCTCGCAGTTCACGGCCCAATGAGGCGATTAAAATAACATCAAAATTTATATGCCGTCCCTTGGTTCAGGTTGGTTGGAGCCACAAATGAGCATCGTATAGAATCAATCAATCGCTCACCTTTGGGTGTTTGGTCATGGTAGCTGGTCGGTAATGATACGTGACGTGTTTAGTGGTAAGTGATCGAAATTTGGATTTTTAGGTTGTGGTTTTGGAAATGGTAGTCATATCATGTCTGAAGATTTAAGGTTTTAAAGGGTCTTGTCTTGAAACCATGAGTATTTGAGACTCAAGGTAAGTCTTGAGCGTGGAGTATTAAGATGGAATAGGATATGATAGAGTAGTGAAAAAAAAGATAAGACAACCGGGATTATTTTATAGTCTTAATTTGCATAGGTGTTTAAAGAATTAAGAGGATAAAAATTTCACCTTTATACAATATTAGTTTTTGCTCGCGGCTCCGCCCGCGCGAATTTGTTTTTCCGGGATAAAAGTCCCGCTTTATATTTTCCTGGGATAAAAAGCCTGTGTTACTCACTGATAATGTAGCTTTAATAGGTGTTAGCGTTATTTTTTGAGTTTATCCATTACAAACAAACAAATAAAAAATCAAATCTTACCTCTTTACAATATTAGTATAGATATAGGATGGGACCTCCTTCCGAGTTGCAAACGAATATGCAAATAACAAAACCGAAATCTCAAACATGCCTAAGTATAAAAAGCCTTTACAAAGCATCGGGGCGTCACGCCTGGCCGCCGTTGGCAGCAGCGTGATGATATAATGGCGATGTCGCCCCGCTATGTCCCTCTTCCTTCCTGTCTACTCCTTTTGTGATTTTATAGCGTTATGTTTCTTTATTGCTTCACTTAATGCGTTTTCGATGTTGGTTTAAGTGTGTATATAGTAATTAAGTAAGTTTAAAAATCAACCACAATATCTCTAAAGTTTTGTGCCTTGATCTTACTGCAATTTCTGGTCTGTGTATTATTTATTTAAACCAAAATCGATCGCCGTTACTTTCTACGGCCCGTCTGACGCCTACCCCATTGAGTTATTTATTCCCAGGAACATTGCGTTAGTCAAACCTACTAAGTAAAAATATAGTCGGACCTGGAATTTTAAAACACGCAGAAACCTAACCTAACTTTTTAACCTTTTGACCTTATCTGGAAATCAAATACAGTTCTTCTCAATCTATATTCACTAAAAAGGCGTTAACAATACAGTAGCCTTCTTTAAAACATATACCCAATGTTTCAAGTTCAATACCTCACATCCTCCAAGTAATTTTCGTAACGAGCGCTCGGTACCACAAATCAGTGCCGCTCGGTTGGTCGCGGTAACCAGCGGACGCGTCAATTATACCTATTGCGACCACGGGCCTCAGGGTCAAGGAGTCAGCACCTGGTTGAAAATATTGAGGCGTTTGAAGATGAGGAAACAGCGGGAAATTTGAAGACTAGGGAAGAATGCAAGTTTTTATTTAAAGTCTGGACTACTTGATCGTTGCTGATAGTTGAAATGCTTTTTACACGCTTTATATTAGCTTCACTTGTATGTTTGTAACTCTCCGACTCCGACTCCTTTAGGCGCGATTTTGACCCACTTTAAACGGTCAGATTTTATTCAAACTTTGTAGGTTTGTCGAGGACCGATAACAATACACTAATTTGATAAGATTATGCCATTATTCAATTTGAAAAATGAGATTTTTGTCAATTTATATATTTTTTAGTGACATTTGTTGGACAATAGTAGAACAGAACTAAAAAAATAAAAATAAATAATAGTTTAAAAAAACTAAAAAACACGCTTTATAGAAAATCCAACTAAAAAATAGAAAATAAATTTGAATTAAGAATAGTGTAAATAAGAAAAAAAAAAATTTATTGTAAAAAAAGCGTGGGGTGCATGGTGACAATAGTTATAAATATTTTATTGACAGATATATAATATGAGTAGAAGTATTATATATCATTTTGATAATATCTTAAAAAGCACCCCACGCTTTTTTTACAATTAAATACATTTTTTTTTCTTATTTACACTATTCTTAATTCAAATTTATTTTCTATTTTTTAGTTGGATTTTTTTAAGATGTAATAGTTTGTGAATATTGGAATCAGTAGATGGAACGATTGGTACTAATCTATACTAATATTATAAAGCTGAAGAGTTTGTTTGTTTGAACGCGCTAATCTCAGGAACTACTGGACCGATTTTGAAAATTCTTTCACTAATAGGAAGCTAGATTACTCCTGAGTGCTAAAGGCTAGTTTTTATCCCGGAAAATCTTTTCAATACATGTGAAGTGAATAAATTTGCCTCGGTGGCGTAGTTGTATTACGGTACGACTGCAATGCTGAGGTCTCACGTTGGAACTCCGGGTCGGGCAAAGTGATATAAGATTTTTCTATTCAGTATCAGCCCGGAGTCTGGAATTTGTGCACGATGTGGCGATAGGCTCGCCACCTATCACATCATGGGACGGAATACGCACTGCGAAAAGTGGGTGCATTAGTTGCGCCTATGCCTACCCCTTTGGGGATAAAAGGCGTGAGTGTGTGTGCGTGTAAAAAAAAATATTTCTTTTTGTTATACAAAAGTTGATGTTAAGTATACAATTGTGGCGATTTGAAAAAATACCTAACATATCATTTGTTGTTATTATATTTATTTGATTTTGGCAAATAGAAATGCTTGGCCTTTAGATATTAAGTATACCTTGCCAAGCATTTTCAACCACAATAAACATAGTAAACAAACCAAATTAGAACAAAAAATACCACCATTGGCCCATTGTGACAGGCGTATTGATGCAATAGATGATATTTAGCGACAGTATTGTATGTTTGTCGGTCACACAGCCACAGTGGAACAAACGTGTGAATGCATTTGCATATTGTTACAATGACCGCCGTGTTTTCACTTGTTTTGGTTCTATGTACAGTCAGCCACGTAAGCTGAACAAATTTAAAACTTCATATCGCCTCTACGCGTTAAGCTTAATTGAAACAATTTTAATTTCTTGGTGTGAATTAAAGTAAATGTATTTTTTGTGTTAGTGAAGAAAAAAGTGTGTTGGCCATTTAAAGCTTTGAATTTGTTCAGCTACTTATGTGGCTGACTGTACCTTTACAGCATTGATTTTTTGCTATACTGTGATTATTATAGAAGCAGTAGTAAGGTCGCAGTTGTAATAACAATAGCCCGGCATTACTATATAACAGATCACGGGCCTCATTTGCCTTTGACTGCGTCGGGGACGTAATTGTATTACGGTATGTCTGCAGTGCTGAGGTCTCGGGTTCGATTCCCGGGTCGGGCAGTGATATTGGGTATTTCTACTCAGTATCAGCCCAGAGTCTGGTAATGTGCCCGGTAAATCGCAAAAGGCCCGGCCCCTATTATCAAACCCGAGACCTCAGCATTGCGGTCGTATCGTAATACAACTACGCCACCGAGGCAGTCAATTGTAATGCAACTTCGTCTCTCTTCATGTTTTCCACCGCTGTGACTACTTTTTTTTTATCGAAGGCACGGTAAACTGGCCTCGCTGTAATTGATGGTAAGTGAAGAGATGCCCAAAAAGATATCGACTGGACGGTCGGAATAGTTATGCCAGCCGGCTTAATTGCTTCTTCACGCTTAATTTCTGATTGGTACTATCTGCGCTCTTTGTCGATTTTAAATAGTGTAATTTTTTATCGTACTGATAAATAACGAGGAGGAAATGTGTGATAACCAATCAATAAAAGTACATAAAAAAATTACAAAGATTTCTATCTATTCCAAGCCTGAAAAACCATTTTAATATGATAAAACCCAATACACCTCCAACTTATAAGTCTCATCTCCTCATACCTTGAAGATACTTGGTACGTGTAAGAGAAGATGGACAGTGAGGCTTCCGTCTCATTATGTAAGCCAATCCGTCTGCAAATGGCGTTAATTCAATTATAGAGCATTTACACGCGCCGGGACTATTGGGAGGTGGACTCTGTTCAGAGGTTACATGATACTAATAATGTAATATTGAGGTATAAAAATATAGACTAGAATATAATTATGTCCGCCCCATGACCACGAAGTGCTGCAAAGCCTTCGAAACGTCGGGAGAAAATAAAATAAAAAACCGCGATTAAATCCGTTTTAACAGTTTAATTTCAATAATTATGCCGTTTTTTTCTGTTAAAAATTTTCACCGGAATAAAAACTAGAGCACTGAGGTTTAAGAATTTCCCGTAAGTGTCAGAATTTCCAGAATCAGAGAGAACGTAGTTTATTATAAGCGCATTTTAAGAAACATAAAGGAAAAAGCTTATAGTCTAGTCCACAAGTTCAAAATCGTGAAAAATAGAGATAAAGGTCCTAAAGGTGGCGCGCATGCCGTAACAGCCGCGCGGAGCCCTATTTTCAACGTCAAATTAAAATTATAAATAATAGAAATAGAGTTGCGGGAGTACGGACATTTTTATTGGAAATTTCCTCTTCTTTAACGAGCTTTTTTCAAAATTCCTTAAATATTAATATTTTTCGAGTTATTAACGAAAAACTAAATAACATTTTTTTTCAACTTATTTTGTTAATAACAATTGCAATTTTTTACCTGCACCAAAATCCATCATAAATATTTTTCTAAAGGTGATTCCGAATCTAATGAGCTATCGTTCATATTTTTAAGACCTTTATCTCTATTTTACACGTCTTTGAACTTGTGGACTAGACTATTAGATTCGAAAAATAAAATTAACTGTAAATTTTTTTACGACTTTCTTAGTAACTTCGTTTGAAGTTGGTTAAAATGTCATTTGCAATTTAATAAAAATGCTTTGAATTTGTAAAGAGGATTGATTATCTTCAATTCGTCGAGACAATTATTGATGTAAAGTTTATCTCGTGCCGCTCTCAACTAGAAAAGTTCCTCAGACGATTGTGACTAAACCGTGGGAACGTCTGATGAACCCTGGACTCGTGTTATTGGGCTGTAAACATTTTAATAGATGCATGAGTGGTCACTAGACAATTCTTATTGGTCCAGTTTTATATGATTAGCGGAATTGGACTTAGTTGCTCCAGTTTAAAGTAGTTTTTCAATTTTTTATTGAAATTACATTATTAATTAGTCTTTTGAAGTTAATATGGAATTAATAAAAAATATCAAATAGTTATTCCATCACCATTCAGTAGTTGAAAAGATAGAATAGTTAAGCTATAAAATATCATATAGGTATCAAATGAAGGACGGAATTGATTTAGTAAATTGCATATTTGCTGAAAATCTACGGAACAAATCTCTCAAGTAATTTTGAACACTAAGACCTCAAAGATAAGACTCGTTAATAAATTTAACCTCAATTTGGTATTTACCGTTTATTAGATTTGATCTAGTGACTCAACTTCTGATATGTTGATGTTCAAATTGGTTTAATTCATGAGGAACTCGCAGTTTTATGACTTATGAGTCATTGCGACCTTACATGGTAGACAGAGTTAGTTCGTCTGGATTAAATAGTAGACATTTCAAGGTTACTACGAAATTTTGAGGATTTAGACTCTAAATCAAAATTTTAGAGGAACTTTGACAGTCTCCGTGAGGATAACCTCACAGAGACTGTCAAAGCTAATGCGTCTGCAAATATTTGTTTTGGTTCTGTATTATGGTTTTCAAAGTCTGTTGTTATTTCTGAAACATTTTTGAAGTGAAATTTGCACTTTGAAAGGACATGTCCAAAAACGGGCTTAAAGTTCTAACCAAGACACTTGATATTATACTAGAATTGCGCGCATTTTTCCTCTACGGGCCGATTTTACTACAAGTTGAAAAAGTCCTTGAAAGCTTATTCGGAATTTATCTACCAAATTACAATTTTTGGTTCCACAGGTCTCGAATAGAAAATCTGGCAGTAAAAGTAGCTAGTGATGTGTTAGATTTATTTATTGGTAGTGTTATATCCCCCCCCCCCCCAAGATAGAAGCGGCGATAGCCTAGTTGGGAGTGGAACGGACTGCCGAGACGAATGTCCGCAGGTTCAAAACCCAAGGGCACACACCTCTGACTTTTCTAAAAAGTTATGTGTGTATTCTTTGTGAATTATCGCTCGCTTTAACGGTGAAGGAAAACATCGTGAGGAAACCTGCATACCTGAGAAGTTCTCTGAATTTCGAAGGTATGTGAAGTCCGCCAACCCGCACTAGGCCAGCGTGGTGGACTAAGGCCTTAACCCTCTCAGTAGTAGAGGAGGCCCGTGCTCAGCAGTGGGCAGTATATAATACAGGGCTGGTATGGTATAGTTGTGTTATATGTCAGATACCTGGAATTTCACAAGAACATGTGAAATTGGTCCTAAGTATCCTTAAACTGCTACCTATTAACATCAAGCCAGCTAAAAATATATCTAACAGTTTCAGCCAATAATACAAAACAGCGCTGATTTAGCATTTTTTCCAACAAAGCACAATGCCTTGAAAGAAATCAATTTATCGCTTTAACACAATAGACGTGCTGGTGGCTCATGGAAATTATGTCAAACGTCAAATTAGATGTCTGCCTTCCTGTCGTTTGCGTTTGTTACAATACGAGCGCTATTAAAACGCATGGGCTTGTCTTACACGGTCGCGTAACTTGGGGGACATAAAATTAAAATGGTTCGATTTGGGGTCATAATACTTGTAAAGAAATTAATAGAATGTGCCGTCGCATCTGGTGCGTCGTTTAGAGTGCTGGAGGCGAAAATATTAAAATTCTTTCTATTTGGACAACGAGGGCCAATAATATTTTAAACTCACCTGATAGATTATATTCCTTCATGTTAGTCACTTTCCAAATAATAAGATATGGCAATAAGCTCGCGCCCTATCACATTATGGGACGGAATAGACACGACGAAAAGTGAATGCACTAGTTGCGCCTCTGCCTGCCTCTCTGGGGATTAAAGGCTTGAGTGTATTTGTGTTACAAAATAAAGGCTAGAGACTAAAAAAGTGGAGCGAAAAAATTTAATTAATCAACGATATCACTTTGTATAAAAATCTCGGAGCACCCATTCCACCGAAATTGTAACTGTTTATAGATTGTGATGATTTACTATCAGATAACTCAATAACTCATTTCACAACCTAAAAGGAACAAGATGGCTGTTATTAATGATATCTACACGGCTGCTGACCGTTCAGTCACCATGATTTAGGAGTTTATCATTCATTCCTATGTCATTTAAATCATTCACTACTGACTAACACACACATCACTTTCGACCTCTAAAAGATTAACACGTCTGTTTCATTACTCTTAGATTTCAGGTCATCCCAGCCTATTGATGGTCAAATTCCTGATTTATCCTACAAAATACCTATATTATAACAATTGCAGATGCGGAAGCTTGAGAAGATATTTGGATCTTTGTTAGAAGTGAACAGATGAAAGCTGGCACACTTATAAGTCCTGTGTCCTTCGGATATGTGCACTATTACTTTACTAAAGTTTTAAGTGTATTCTTTTTGAATTATCGGTTGCTTTAAGAGAAGGAAAACATCATGAGGAAACCTAGATACCTGAAAAGTTCTTCATAAAAAATTCGAAGATATGTGAAGTCTGCCAACCGCACTAGGCCAGTGTGGTGGACTAAGGCCTAAACCTTCTGAGTAGTAGAGGAGACCGGGCAGTAGGATAGCGGATACAGGGTTGGTATTATTTATTAAATGGACTATGGGATTGTTTTTCCTAGAAAGAACATTCACGCAGGCGAAGTTGTGACCAAAACTAGTCCAGTTAGAAAAAGTGTATGTTTTTCGTAACCAACTAAGTATGATTAATAAATAACGAGTGGTGAACGAGACTAGCGTGCAAACAGATAATAAGTAATACGACTTGTATTAATTATAACAATACTAGTTCTTGCTATCGGCATCGCCTCGAGAAAGTTCCAGAAATAATTTCTACAGGAAGACTGAATTATTCACGACATAACTTATAGTAATTTCTGATGTATTAAGTGTAGATATATAAAAAAAATGTCAAATTGATCAGTGATAAAACACCACCTATTCCCTATTTTCCTATTTGATAAATTTTGTTGTCTGATCACAAATTGGCAGGCCGCTTTTGAGTGGTTCGTTTGGACATGTTTAGGGGAGGCCTATGTTCAGCAGTGGCTGATGATGACGATGATGATGAAACACAAATTGCTCCCAGAACTTGCCAAGCTTCACCACTCGGTTTCATAACGCGTGCCTCTAGTGATCCTTACAAAAGTTGTAGTGGCAAAGAGGGCGAGATAGTCTCTAGTAAAAGAACAACAAACAAACACACATCCATATGTACTATATTAGTAGGTATATATCAGCGACTACATTGTAACGATGTATGAAGTTGCCGTGAAATTGTATGTATTTTATGCGACTTCATAGTTTCCTATGATCTATGGCGCTTTTTTTTAATAATTTAGCTAAATTGCTGCCAGGTATTTGCCATTTTATTCTTAGTGATATGTGATAGACATATTTACTCGATGTGGTAGCCTGCAATGTAACTATAGTGATAAACAGCAGAAGGAACATTTCAACATTACCTAAGGAACATTTATCTATCCCTAAAGGGTAGGCAGAGTCGTGACTAATTCATGTTTACGAACTTCCCTAATCATCTGAAGATTAAATTGCCAAATGGGATACACTTGATCTTCATACTTGGGAATCGTTCTTAATCCTTCATACCACAGCAAGCATCCTACGAAGTCCAGGCGATATCGGTAAAGGGTTATTTACAGCATGGTGTGAAATGCAGCCACAATAAAGAACCTCACAAAGGAGTCTTATTGAATTCTCCATTGAAAAAAAAAGACAGCCAACCCGACATTTTATTAAAATTTATAATAAACCTTTATATAAATAACTCATTCGATCAAAGTAACATTATTTGGTTCTGTATATTTTATGAGTTTGATAACAAAAATATAGTTGAAATCAAAAATATATGTATTAAAGGCTGATTTTCGTCAGACAAAAGTTATCCATCGAATGAATTCGAACCTGACCGAATATAAAAATGAGACAGTTGAACAATTTAATTACTACTACTATCAATATTAATTTGTTCGTGTTGTATTTTATCCTAGGAATAACTTTTATGTGATTATATATTGAAAAATTAGCCCTTTATAGTCTTAACATAAGATATTTTTTGTGAAATTACTTTTTCTTCAGGTTGTGTGGTCGCTGTGAACAAGGAATGGGGCTAGACACTGCATCAACAACACGAAATGTCAATATAATAGAATTACTAACTTATGCTCAAATATTTCGCCTCAGTATATGATAGTAGATTTTATATTCATCATCAGCCACACGACGTCCACTGCTGAACATAGGCCTCCCCTAAAGATTTCCAGACGGACCTGTCAAAAGCGGCCTGCATCCAGCGTGTTCCTGCGACCTTTATCAAGTCGTCTGTCCACCTTGCAGGTGGACGGCCGACGCTGCGCTTGCCAGTACGTGGTCTCCACTCGAGAACCTTTTTGCCCCATCTGCCGTCAGTTCTTCGAACTATGTGCCCTACCCACTGCCACTTCAGCTTGCTAATCCGCTGGGCTATGTCAGTGAATTTCGTTCTTCTGCGGATCTGCTCATTTCTGATTCGATCGCGTAGAGAAACACCTAGCATAGCCCTCTCCATAGCTCGCTGAGTGACCGTGAGCCGTCTTAAGCGGCCCATTTTATATTACTGAAATCAATTTATTTTATTTTATTTTCATAATCAAATCAGTAGTTCTGTAGTTTAGCAGGTCTCAAAACATGCAGTATAGAACAATCGATTGATCCCTTTTAAATTAATATAAAAACTTAAAATATTAACAAAACATTCCAATTACAAAAAAAGAAAGCAATTATCCATAATTCATGTTCAACCCAACACTTAACCAAATCCAATCACTACACAAGTCACGAACACCCAACAAATAATGTCACTAGATTATATTCAACTAACTGTAAACACTTTTACACCAACCAAAACATTATTACCACATAAAAACGTAACAGTTCGCTCGTTAACGTTGCCCGATCGCTGCGGCCGTGTGTAGTGCATACAAAAAGCTTGTTTATCGAAAATATTCGATAGAATGGAATTAATGATGGAATGCGAAGAATGACGGATAAGAAAATGGTTGTTATTGAGCTGTCAATCTGGAATAAATTCAAGCAGTGGCCTTCGAAGGTGAAGCAAGTGGATTGCAGGAATGTTGGCAGAAATAGATTATTAGATCGATCAATCCTCGAGACACCGAGCTAAATTCATACGAGAACAATGGAAAAATCAATGATAGCTTTAGATCGTAATTGAAAATGTTAGAATATTTTTAACCAACTTCCAAAAAGGAGGTTTTCAATTCATGTGTTTGTATGTTTTTTATGTACTTATGTACACAGATTTTTCTGAAAATTGTGAGTCTATTTCTGTGATTCCTTTTTATTTATAATATGATGTTGTCTAATTCTGGGACCGAGCTGTTTGCCATACATTGATGGATGATATGAGGAAGCTTAAAGACTTTTTGAGGCTTACCATCTTATGGCCCTGAGAGGAAACCACAGTGACAATTTCACTTAAAATTTTCAACTGACCGTAACACTAAGAATATCCAACAATTACTGCAAGATTCAGTGGTTACAACTACCGTGTGTCAGAGTAGCATACGAGTGTCAATCAGGTTCACAATTATCGGAGACCAGCGGACCGCAGCCAAACTGTCTATTGAATTTGTATCATTCAGAATATGTGGTATAGATAGGACACGCGACGGAATTATGCCTAAAACTTATCCATTTAATTTTTACTTAGTAAAGTTAAAGACTATTAAAAGGAATTAAAACTAAAAAATCTGAAGTATTTTGTTTCTTTGAATCTGATCACTGGAACTACTGTTTCGATTTTGAAAATATTTTCACTAATAGCAGAATTATTCTGGAGGGCTGTAGGGTTTACTTTATACCAGGAACGGGCCTCTTCGCGGACACAGTTACAAACAGAAGCTGTATTGTAATAAAGAGATATGATACAGAAATATGTTCATGAAGTAATTGTATTTAACTTTAGGTAGGTAAATTCGGGAATTTAGAGTTAGTTCTTTTTCATGGGAGAACCTGCTTATTTCATTATGGTTCTTGAAAGTAAATTAGAAATTATAATAACTAACCTTGGGATTAAAGTCTAAACGTAGAACTTCACGGTTCAGCTCTCATGCATATCTTCTGAATAGTTATCTAGTGGGTATTTATCGATATAATATCGATCCTTTTGTCTTATCTACATTATTAACTGCTTGCTCTATGTCAGTACATGCGTTGTGGTCACGGTTCAAAGAAATTCATTCATGCTTTGTGTTCCGCTGAGGGGTTGGTGAAAAATTGACTGATGTCTCTCGGCTTGCCGTTTTATTGTTCTGATTAATATATGTATATCATGTTTATTTTATAGATAGGCAAAGGGCAGAAGTTTTGTTTGTAAGTATTTACCACTGGCTATAAATAACCTTCTTTAGTATAAAAAATATAACAGAAAAAAAATTAACAAAGATCATGATACTGACGACCTGCATGCGCTTCATCTTCCCCCTTGTTGACATTCGTCTCAAAAACTGCTAAACCTTGATATGAAACCAATTTTTTATGCTAATAAATGACGCGAGGACCAAATCGCCTGATTTTTAACGTCACAATTATCAAAAACAGGAGCAACATCACCCGAACTTTGAACTATGATTCAATGATATACATTCACTCGTCATTATAAAACATTAAATCTGAAGTTTCTATGCTTTATTATTACACTGGCTTGTATTTAAGTCAAATATGTTAACAAATAAAAAAAAACAATAACGAGGAACTATAAACTGTATAACCTGTTTTCTCTAATACTCTCAATTATTCTTTCTACTTATAAAAAAGCGGACGATAGCCTAGTTGGGAATGGAACGGTCTGCCGAGGCAATGTCCGGCGGTTCAAAACCCAAGGCACACACCTCTGACTTTTCGAAGTTACCTATGTGTGTATTGTTTATCAATTATCGTTCGCTTTAACGGTGAAGGAAAACATCGTGAGGAATTCTCCTTAAGAATCTCGAGGGTATGTGAAGTCTGCCAACCCGCATTAGGCCAGCGTGGTGGACTAAGGCCTAACCCCTCTCAGTAGAGGAGGCCCGTGCTCAGCAGTGGGCAGTATATAATACAGGGCTGATTGCAGTGCATTGCATTCTTACTTCTTTGTTCTTAAAAACTATTCGTCTAATCTATGAACCTCCCGTCAAGCCTTTCCCTCACCATAGACACAAACATGCAACTAAGTCCGCAATTTTCATTTCAAATAAAGACAACGCACAATGGTTCTGTAGTTTTGATTTGTCAAGCTGATTTCGTAAGGCCTTTGTGTTTCGACAATGGGTTTCATTGTAACACAAATCTTCAATGTTGTTATGTTAGTTATTAGTAAATCAGTTATTAAAAGTTAGGAATTGTTATAGGTGCAGAGTCCTTTTTCTGTGACTTCTGGATGTTAGCCGCCTTTCGATAGACAGAGTTTGCAGTAGTATCTTCTACAGGAAGGACGGTTTAAGATCCATCCTCATTTTAGATCGAATTAACAGTTAAATCGCATCGGTAGAACTTTACGATTGTTAACTATTCCTGATCTTGAATAGCCTTAATTTCATTAGTATTCGCACTAATTTCCATTGCACACCCAAAACAGCAGCATTAACGAACCGATTACAATACCGAGCGTAAAACTAGCCGAGCGTTACTTCGAAATTTTAATTAAAAAACACAATAATTACAATACGAAAACCTTGAATAGCCCCAATACTGGCGTCAATAGAGCAGTTTAGATCTCTATCTACCCCTTTGCATATAAATGGACATTGAATAAGCACAGGCGATGCGTAAACGCATGTCCGCCATGTTTGTTTCGTTTGATAGGTGTAGTAGCGACATCTGTTGAGCGCTTTGGGAAATGTTTATCGATTGTTTTGTTTGGAATTGTTTTATTGATGTTAGGTTTGGGAATTCGGGAAGATTAATTACTAGAATATAATTATATTATGGCGTTTATTTTTATATATTGCCAACAACTGAATAAGTGGGTTATTTGATGGTGAATGATCACCACTCAGAAACAATATCAAAAGAACTATAAATGCATTACCTGCATTAAAGTTGAGAAATAGATATTAATATTAGTAAATAAATATTGTCCTCCGCCAATCTTGCCATCAGACGAGCAACTTGCTTATCTCATCAATTGTATAAACAATTTAAAATCATGTATGTCACGAATAACAAACATCTGTAATTTATTTTTGCCACGCAATATTTTTATTGTTTCGTATAAACGTTATTCGTTACAAAATTGTTATTAGCTCCGAAATTTCATTCTCACGAAGCAATTACGCAAATTACTGCATCATCTGAGTACAAATTTTTGTACTTCGTATACAATTGTAGGATAGGCAGATACTAGAGCACCTATATACGTCGCCTGGGTTCCTCATTGAAAATCATCGCAGCTGTATCAGTCAGGCTGCCATTGCAGCAAGTAGCTGAATTAGAGTTCCTGTTGTTAGTACAATACGTACGATTTTGATATATTTCTTTGTATTTTTTCCCTTTTCTAACTACGCCTTATGATGTTACTGTCCTAATAATAAATCTTTCTTTCTCATTCTCTCTGTCTTTCATCTATGGTTCACGAAACTTCATTTTAGCTGACCGTTGAAGGAGGGTAATATATTTTATAAAATTATAATATAGTCTTCGAGGACGTGTTTGTCATATCAGACATAATTTAATTCTTCGGTACATATTTTGAAGGAATTAACCTAAACATCAAATTAGGATGATGAGGTAAACTATTAAGCCCAGCTATAGTTCCTATCTTAAAGATGACTCTCTTGGGGATTATGTTGCTGCTGTTCAGCACTCCCAACACTTAGCTACGAACGAGCAAATTGCTCACCTCTTCACTATAGTTGCAGTGATAAGTGTGGAAAATTTTAAGACAAGCGGACATGCGAATTATGGGTATTAATAATTGGTACTTGGTACTTTTGCAAATGTAAGGTGTTAGGCGTGTAATATGAACACTTTGCCATAAGACTACCTTGGTGGCTTAGTTGTACTACGTTACGACTGCAGTGCTGAGGTCTTGGATTCGATCTCCGGGTCGGGCAAGGTTTTTCTACCCAGTATCAGCCCGGAGTCTGGAATTTGTGCCTGTTATGGCGATAGGTACGCTCCCTATCACACCATGGGACGGAATACGCACGGCGAAAAGTGTCTGCACTAGTTGCGCCTCTGCCTACCCCTTCAGGGATAAAAGGTGTGAGTATGTGCTATAATATCTACTTTTGAGAATCATACTCGGTATATTATATTCCTCACAAGGAAGCTCATGCAGCAGAGCGTGGGTACCGAAAGCAACAGTTTAGCAATCAGGAGCTACTGGCAATCAACGCGATAGTATCACGTCGTCTGCCGGCATCCATTACATAAAAATTACGATTACCGTAATGAATTACTGTTTGTGCTGGATGTGGCTTGTGATCTTGTTCAGTTAGTGTTTTTTTGTTTTGATAATCTCAAAGTCGGTATTAGAAATTAGTTTTTAATGTACAAAGTGCTTCGTATGCGATTTTTTGATTTAGTGAAATTATTATTATTATTATTATTTACTTAAGTATTATGGTGGTAGAGTAATAATTGACTGAATCTAAGCAATGTTTAACATTTTATGGATTCGAATAAATGATTTCAATTTTATTTATTTAAAAAAATTAACTATTTTACAACATGATATACAATTCCTATCCTCTCCAAATCCAACCACATTTAACATAAATTCCCAATCTTTTCAACTACGCTCAAAAACTCCATCAACCGCGCTCTTTCACCTTCATCTGCCACTTCAATTACTTCTACAACTAAATGTGCCGTCATAATTACAGCGTTCTACAATTATTGAAGGCGACGATTAGTTTCCAAGATAGTCTCCCCGCTCCGTACTGTTTTTATTAATAATTGTATTAAATACCTACTGCAATGTTGGCAATGATTTCGTAACTGCAAATTGGACTTTGCGGTTTCGGAATTAAAGCAGTTATTTGATTTTGTTGTAACTCGTTGATTTGTAAATTTTTGCAATATTTAGAGTAGTTTGATATTTTACTGCGTAATTATTAAGTTTATTTTATCTTAGGTTTAATTTTCTTAAAGGCTTTCCCCCATCATTATTATGAGACAGAACATACACGGCGGAAACTGGATGCACTAGTTGCGCCTCTGCCTACCCCTTCGGTTATAAAAGGCGTGAGTATGTGTGTGTATTTAACTTACAAGATTGATACTCCTCTAGATATAGTGTCGACTGACTAGAGAAGCTTGCCCCTGGCCAAACGACACAATCATGCCGGCCTGTGTGAACCGGATATTCACATGCTGATCCCGGAACGCGACTTACTTGGGCCACTATGGCGGGATTTACTTTTGTATGTACATGTATGTTTATTGGGACGTATGCAGTCGCACTGACGGGTAATCAGTTCGCTTTATTGGAGCTATTCCACCTTTAGTCTCAGTTTGGGTGGGGCTGCCACTTTCACTTTGGGTCGGCCCGCTTCGCCAGTATCATGCCCAGACGCCGCATTCACCATAGGGAGTTTCGTCTGTGGCTCAGCTAGACCTAAGAGGCATCGTGGCTCCCTTCCAGGTGTGCACCTTTCAGGTTGCCGATCTCTGGCTATTCTATTCTTTGTATTTACTTCTGTAACTTGGTCGATATTCGAGTGGATACCAGTAATCACCAGCAACCTTCTATACCATACCAGCCCTATATTATATACTGCCTAATACTGAGCACGGGGCTCGTCTACAACTGAGAGGGTTTAGGCCTTAGTAAACCACGCTAGAAGAACTTCTCCAATATTCAGGTTTCCTCATGATGTTTTCCTTCACAGTTAAAGCGAGCGATAATTCACAAAGAATACACACATCACTTTAGAAAAGTCACAGTGTGAGGGAGTGCCCTTGCGTTTTGAACCTGCGGACATTCGTCTCGGCAGTCCGTTCCACTCTCAACTAGGCTATCGCCGCATCTTTTTATAGTCATTATAATCTTTTTGGATGTAGTGACTACACATCAAATGGAACAAGCAATCCTATTCAGTACAGTAGCTATCTAGCCTTCTATCCAACGGTTATAAAAATAAGTGATTCTTATAATTTGTATCAAGCACCGGTGCCCATGAGTTTCCCAGTGATTTTACAGTAAATGCTCGTAAACGCTATAGCGCTACACCGAGCGCTGTCACCTATCTCGTTTCGGTATCTTGAAAGTAATGCACTGCGGACGTGTCGATGTGACGAGTGAAGTCGGGGGCAGAAGTGTTACAGGGTTTATAACTGACTTTAATAAAATACTAAATAAATATAATTAGTATGAATGTGTTATTTCAATTGTGTTAACGACTGTGTTGAGGTTTGGCGATTCTGGGGATGCGTAAAGTGGTATTGGGTTTTTTAGGTCAATATCAGTACAGAGTCTGGTTTTGTGGCCAGTAAGTATTAGGTTTGTCCCCTATTACACGGGATATAGTGGTTTTCTAGAAGGCAGTTGACTGGTACTACGCTTTCGAGCCGGTCCATTTATGCTGTAGGCGGAGCTAACTAGGATTAACCACTTAGTCTAAGCTTACTATTCGTTATTAATCTCTAACTTCTCCTTCCAGTTGATTAATTTGATGGCCGGTTGAAGACAGATTAGCGCTCTTAGAGACTCGCCGAGCTTCACCACATAGTGTTTTAAAATTTAAATCACATCTACCCTAACTGGTCCTTCGAACCAGATAATCCAAATCCCCAAACACCGTTCCACTCGCCATTACCGACCAAACATCACAACTCAGTATTCCAAGAAGGGGCCATAATTTTTATAAAAATCTCCGTTCTTGTATTAATATGAATATGCGACTGATTTATGCTTGAGCCTGCGCCACATTAAAGCAGCCCCGCTGACATTATGTCGCATGACCGCCATTTTATCGATCGTTAAGTTTTATCTGACTACCATCTGATCGACACCTATTCTATGCTGGACAGGTGTGCAATTTAGTGAGTTTTTGGCAGTGATCTGTGACTAATCCAGATTTTTGTGCGGACTCTCGCTGACGTAAGGAAGTGATAAAAGTGAAGCCTAAAATTTGGTCTCTCTATATGGCAAACAGCAAATCAGTAGTTTTCTTTTTCTAAAAAATATTAATTTTTTTTGTAAAATTATGTTATTAGATGTTAGTCCGTTACAAATAGATTCTCATAGAGCTGTATAGTGTAGTACTAAGAATTAGTCAATTATGAAACCGGTTTCCGTAGTGTAGCGGTTATCATGAGTGCTTCACACACAAGGTCCCCAGTTCGATCCCGGACGGAAACAGTACTCTTTATGTTTATTTTTCAAATCATTACATATTTTATGAGGATTTTAAAATGTAGTGAAAACTTTAAAATCTTTGAAAATGCAACTTCATTAAATATAACAAAAAAAAAACAAAATCGTTCTTGAAATAAAAATTATAACATTCTTCATTTAAAAATATTACCGACATAAAAAACGAACTCTCAAAAACCAAATTCTATATTCAAACACAATATAAACGGAACATTAACATAAGGATTCCATGGCGGACAAAGTTCGGTGTTGCAAACAGCAATATTTCACAGCTCCTTAACTGTTAATAGGCGATAGGATTTTCTGTCCTGTGTACAGGGAGGGAATTCGGGCACTCATTAGAGGAATAATTTTCGTAGTAATAAACACCAGACGATAAACATCAAACCCCTTTTATTTATAACGTCTGAAGGGTGGTCTGGGGATGCAAAAACTGAAGGCGGTTGCGAAATGTACTTCTGGCATTGTTTGTGGCTATATTCGTGAACTTGTTTCTCTTGGCTTGAATTTGTACAGCAAATTATTAACGAATGTAATTCCTTGTATATTTATTTGTTTATACCCTTTATATGCAATCGAATGTGTAATGCCATAGATATATTCTCCAAGGAAACCGTATGTATAAAACTAGCAGTCTAGGTAGTTCCTGGTTTGTCTATTTCTACCACCAAAGGTCGTGTCCTGGGCTGTAGGTCTATAACACATGAGACCTAAGACCTAAGAGTGACAAGGTAAGTGTAATGCAGTAGTTTTATTTGAATGTCCAAGGATTACATATCTTTACATGTCACTGGAGCGATTCAACTTTTACTTTTACGACATCATAACCTCATCTCATATTGTAACCGGCTACCGGCCACACGCTACTGATAAAACCGTAGATAAAATCAGTTTCCAAAAAGTTACTAGGTGAGGTGAGATGAGAAATTTTAAAATAGTCTTGGGTCTGTTGGTCAAGGGGCAGTGTGAGCTGAAAGGTCTTGGGTTCGAATCCCAGGACGGGGACTACTTAATAGCAGTACGATTTGTCTAGGACTGGATGTAATCTTAGAGGGGGTTGATGTTAGCCTGATTATAAACAAACTAAGTGCAATCCTGTCTGCTTCATGCCCCATTGGAATGGAAAAATAATCCTAGGTGTCTTCTAAACGCAAATCTGTTATAAGTACCACAGCTTTATCTTTTTGCATTGATTGTATTAAAAGTGATTTTTCATGCAATATTCCCAATTCAATTTCCGTCCATAACTTAATGAATGCTTGCTTGATGGTAAGCGATACTGCCTTTAAACAGTAGCAACGTCATTTAAGCTTTGAATTACAAGACACTTCATGGCGATGCGTGACATTAGATATCTTATAATGCGTTCCGGAACAACCTAACAAACATCTATAGTTGGTGACATACATTGCATTTGATAAAATCTTTTAGAAATCAAATTAAACTCAACAATATCTCGAAATCGTTTTAAAATTCATCCCACCTTATCCCAATTCCCAACTCAATATCGACAGTCACCAATACAAACATCGTAATTTTTGTCACGGCCAATCGAATCAATTACTAATCCCATATATGCCCATATTAAGCTCTGTTTATATTCACGGTGACACAACTCGGGGCTGTTCTGAGAAACTCGGGCGGCACGACGTGGCCAGCTTGGCATAACGATTTTTATCAAACATTAATCGAAATAAAAACGTGTTTCTTCCCATTTTCTACCTTGGTAGGGGCCATTAAAAATCTCGTGTTTGATTTCGAAGAATAATAAAATTTTATGTCTCTATCTAATGTTTTCGATACGTGTTTTTGTAGTGATTTTTGTTGCATAGTATCACGGATAAGCCTTGAGTTACGTGGTCGGTGCTTTTTGTGCCTAAGTTCCACCATACCATACCATACCAGCCCTGTATTATATACTGCCCACTGCTGAGCACGGGCCTCCTCTACTACTGAGAGGGTTTTAGGCCTTAGTTCACCACGCTGGCCTAGTGCGGGTTGGCGGACTTCACATACCTTCGAAATTCAGAGAACTTCTCAGGTATGCAGGTTTCCTCACGATGTTTTCCTTCACCGTCAAAGCGAGCGATAATTCACAAAGAATACACACATAACTTTTTAGAAAAGTCAGAGGTGTGTGCCCTTGGGTTTTGAACCTGCGGACATTCGTCGCGGCAGTCCGTTCCACTCCCAACTAGGCTATCGCCGCTTTTTGGCTTGGCTATCGTCTAAGTTCACAGAATCTGAAAAAAATACTTTCAATGATTACTGGTCTTAAGATAAAAGACATAAGAGATTACACCTAAATGACGAATACTCATAAACAGTAGCAGCATCGCTGTCTATTTTTGCTAAGCAACATCGTACAAGCACTGTTGTGTTCCGATTTGAAACAGTAGCCAGTGTGATTACTTAATTTGAATTACCTACCAAATAATTCATTATCATCATCATCAGCCACATGAAGCCATATTTAGATCAACTTTGTACAATTGACGGCGTAAAAAGACTGTCTTGAAAGCTTAGTTTTATAGTGGTACGACTGCCTTAGTATGGGTTTGATTCTCAGGTTATATTTCTAGACGGACCTGTCAAAAGCGACCTGCATCCAGAGTGTCCCTGCGACCTTATAAATTATGAGACTTAAAATGTCATATCTCAGGATGAAGAGCATTTTCACGCAATGCTTTGTAACTTAAAGTTGGAGTGGTGCTACTACTAATTATATCTAAGAACCGGAAGTAGATACAAGTCTCTTGCAGATATTTAACAACCAAAGACACTCGACCCTTAAACTGTCCATTACCGATCTTCGCAATAGCAATTAAAATAATAATCCAGTATGCACATCAATTAGCGGGAGCAATAAAATGGGATGTATTCGAAAACATCTCGCTAAACTCCGACACGGCGCAAATTTAGTGCCGAAAGGGTTCGCATAATTACAGTACGGAATTCCGACTCGATACGCGACAATGGGCCCCCCATTAAAATGGCCGTCTATGTCTATTGGTTATTTTATTAGGAATAGTAATTAGTGGAAGGACTAGAGAGGTATTATGAAGTGGAACCACGCTGTCAATATTTCTCGTTCCTTTCCTAATATATAATTCTTTTCTACAAGGCCGACTACGCAACCATAATTCTGATGTTATGGGAAATGGAGATCACTTGATCAGAATAATTATAATCAATTGTTATTTGTCCCCTTTATATTATCTATATTTAAATATGTTCATAACAAGCGCATTTTCCCTAATCTGATAGTCCCTAAAAATAATGACTTTTAAGACAAAGTTAAACCCGAAAGTGTCAAAACACTACAATCAATTTAACTTTTTTTTGAAAAACCTAAGTTATCTGCCAATTTATGGCGCGTATAAAGATGGCGACGCGTGACATTTCGCGGCGTCCGAGATGACATTTTTAATAATTTGAAAATGGAATATTTAACTTTAACGTGTAAAATGTCGTGATTGCAAATTATTAAAATATAAAACGCACATAAAATTGCATCGAAGACAATCGTATTTGTGGAATTTAAATATTCGAAAGGTGTAATCCAGTTTTGTATCGGAATTTTTTGTGTGTGCTTTTTTATTATTTTGTAAGATTCTTAAATATATTGTTATACAAATTACAAATGTTAATAATTTAATAATATCGCTTATGAAACAGTTTACGACTTTTTAACCGATAGGGAACATGCACGAACTATAGATGGCAGCACAAAATCGATACAAGAGCCTCATGTGGATATAAAAGTAAATTTTCAAGCATATAATTTATATAAACATTTATTCCTTTAATATGACAAAAATGATATAATACGGGTTCCGGCTGAATATTATTGATACCCAGCGCGGCCAGAGTATGCCTTTTTTTAGATGGGAGCTAGTTATTTTGATGTTATTGAAGCAAAACTAGGAGGTTATGTTCCCTTAACTACAGATATGTTTGCATTGAATATTAACTTATTTATCTTTATTAATTACGTAATGAGACATTTCTTAATGTTCTGGAACTTTTACTTATGTATGTTTTATACAGCTTTAATTTTTTTATCGATTTTCACATCTATCCCTTCCTAGCCGATTTCAGCCACGGTGACCAAACTCAACGGAGATTAGCCAAATACACAGGACATATTATAGTGCACAAGTGTGTGCGCAATACACAGGTGCACTCGCTATTCCTTCACTCTCAAAATCCGGTGAGACGGCAATCCGACATGATCGGAGAGAGATCAGGCGCAGGACCAACGGCTTTAGGCGCTTTCCGAGGCACGGGGGTATCACACCGCCAACTTCCTGACTCCGAGCTGCGACTGAATGATTTTCACATAACCATGGAACATAAGTACTTAGGTACTATTCTTGGGAACGTAATAAAATTTTACACCATTTTATTTATTTATTTTTATGTTTGGGAGTATCCAGATACACAGCAATACATTATCAAGAAATTATCTTTCATCCTTTTAATATGACTATTTTAGGTCAATACCAAGTATCAATAGGCTGAAAGATTCAGATTGCGCCACCAGATGGCAGAGCTTACGACGTGCACGTCCCTTTAGAAAACAGTAACCATTAACGGCTTCGTAAATTGGGTTATAATTGGTCACACGTTTATTCTTCAATACACAACTTTGAAAAGTTTGTTTCTTATTTTAACACACTAAGGGCTGGAACAATTGCGTAATGCTACGACTTTACCATACCATACCATACCAGCCCTGTATTATATACTGCCCACTGCTGAGCACGGGCCTCCTCTCCAACTGAGAGGGTTAAGGCCTTAGTCCACCACGCTGGCCTAGTGCGGGTTGGCAGACTTCACATATCTTCGAAATTTATATAGAAAAATTCTCGGCAGTCCGTTCCACTCCCAACTAGGCTATCGCCGCTTACAAAACTTCGACTATAAAAATTAAATTTGTGTTATCCTAAGCTCTACCTTACTTTTTAAAAAATTAAACATCAGAGGTGCACGAACACCAAGCTTATAATATTTTCCAATAATCCTCCAAATTATCTATAAATCTATCGGTGTAGAGTTCAACCCGTTAGCGCTTCTTCCCCTACACAAATAAATCTTTAACCCCCAAGGGGGGTCTTTGTCTCGATGCCGATATTGCCGATCTTAAATTAAGTTATGCAAATATTCTAAGTTGTTGTGAAACATTGTCTTAAGTCCGGTGTCTATTAGTTTTTGAAATATTTTGATAATATGGTAATAGTACTATTTATGTATATATACATAGCTATATGGTAATACTGCCTCGGTGGCATAGTTGTGATACGGTGCAACTGCAGTACTGAGGTCTGGGGTTCGATCTCCAGGTCGGGCAAAGTGATATTGGGTTTTTGTACTCAGTAGCAGCCCGGAGTCTGGAACTATGCCCGGTAAACAGCAATAGGCGCGCCACCAATTATATGGGACCTAACATATCTGGCGAAATGTAAGGATGATACACCTCTGCATATCCCTAAAGTGGAAAAAAGGCCTGATGTTATGTATGTATCTAATAGTAGGGCCGGTTCGACTGAGGTAGCGCCTCTGTCTTCAAACCGTGATCATTGTTACATTTTGTATCCGAAGCCCCAAATACGTTCTTATTCCTTTGCTGAAAGAGTGACTATGACTTCAAAAAGGCGGCGGGTAGCGGATGGATGCGGGCTGCTCAAGACCGGGATGGTTGGCGTTCACTTGGGGAGGCCTACGTTCAGCAGTGGACGGCGATAGGCTGATTGATTGATTGAAGAGTGACTATGTATCATTTTTTTAATGTGTTGATTCAGTTTACGATGAAATCATTAAAATAAGAAGATTCAATTTCCATTTTACCGGCCAGCGTTATATAAAACAAATAACAGAATATTAAACGTACTTTGAGGCAATAGTTACGTCACTGCCTACGCTTCTAAGCAGCTAGAGTTACGTTAAAAAATCTCAACAACCCATTGAATAATCCAATACATCGTTCCCCAATATCCAATAAACACATGTATAAATTCAGTTTTATGGTAAAAAAGCGGTATTTTATTGATAAAAATCGACGCACCTCTGTTTTTGGTTATCTGTCGAATTGATTGATTTTATTGTTATTAGCAAGTCGTACCGTTTTATGAGATGGACAGTGGTTTTATTTATGTTATTGATAAGACATGTGAATTATTTGATATTTTTCAAGGGTTCTGTATATTTTTTTATTTGTAGATTACTATTTTCTTGCAGGAGAGTTGATGTGTTCTGGACTGAATAGCGAGTTATGAAAATCCCGCTGTAGTGGCTTGTTCATGACTTGGTTTGAGCTGGAGTATAATACTGTGAGACAGAGCTGCATAATTCTAGCTACTGAAGTAATGTGTCTACTATCTTCTGTTAGAAAGAAGAAAGAAAGAAAAGCAGTTTATTTGACACTAAATTAAAACTATAAAAACTTAAAATTTACTTTGTCACAAAACGGCTCCAGCTCGGCATATGCTGGCGATAAAGCCAGCGCTGATCTACCATTGGGCTGCTTGGTGATGTCACGGCCGCCAAGACCAAAGAGCATTATAATGCTACATGTTACATGCATTATTTTTACTGTTGTGTTTCGGTTTGAAGGGCATTGTAGCCAGTATAACTACTGGACATAATGAGACTTAACATCTTATGTCTCAGGATGACGAGCGCAGTGGAATGCCACACAGTACTTTGTAAGTCAAGGTGCTGGATGGTGTTGCTACTGTTTATGGGTGGTCGTATCGCTTACCATCAGGCGAACGGCATGCTCGTCTCGTCATTCAATGCAATAAAAAAAAAAAAAAAAAAAAAATACAACGTTGAATTCCACATTTCAGAACATTATATTTTGCGACCAACTTAATTACTGATCATTATGAAACACTATTTAATATGTCAGTGTGACGCGAACAGTGTAATGCTTCTACTGCAGAGACCCAGAAGAAATAATTTGCAGATTTATGATAAAAAATACATAGAAAGTGTTATTCTGTAATCTTATGCGGATCTACACAGTCAATATCGTTCGGAAATTCAAACTTGCGTGATTTATGTATTTGTCCTATTTAAGTCTCACATAAAATAAGTCGTTTCAAATAAGTAGGTGTGAGTAGTAAATTAGTTTTGGCATTAACTGTACTAACAGTAAAATTTATCCCTAACTTATTGAAAATTGATAGAATTTTAAATTTTGTCACAAAACTGATGAAAAGTTCGTGGGTGTCATCGTGATGTGAAGTCCATCAATGCAAGTTGTCAGAGTAACTACCTATGGATGTGTGTAAAAACAAAAATCGTTAATTTTAAAATTTTTTTTAGACCACTCATCTGGTTATAAAACGTAAGGGCAAATTGTTTTATTTTCCACTCCGACCAAAGCAATGGCTAAACATGTCATAAAAAGCGAATCACTCTGTTTTCTTCCTCTATTTTCTCCAAAGATTTCCAGACGAACTATTCCAAAATGGACCTGCATCCAACAAATTCCTGCGACCTTTAGCAGGTCGTCCGCCCACCTTGCTACTTTCTATATTATAATTTAGCTAACACTCAATCGATTGCCAAGCTTTTGCTATAAACATGCGCTATTTCTATGCGTTAGAGTATTTATGACCTTAAAAGACGCCCACAAGTCGTCACCGGGAATCGAATTTACACCTTCCAGGATAATTAAACAGACCGTTTATTTTTATTGAAACTCGTTAGTACGTTATTAATGATTTAAAAAACTAATTTATTAGCACCAATACGTTTTTCTTCCACTTTATTACAATTTAGTGATAACTATTTTGTATGAAGCTGTAGCCTCTTAGTGTATAAACACGCTAATGTAGAGAACTTGAAAATTCAGCACACGTGTAGACTATATTGCGAATATTAATATAAAGACTATTTTGGGAAAGGTTTATCACCCGTTTGATGTCAAAAGAAACACCTAATAATAAAAATAATTATCAAAAAGTGGACTCATAACAAAACACTTTCTTCTTTTTATCAGTTTCATAAAATACTATTTTAATATATTTATATTTTAGCATTACAAAAAGAACAAAGAGTTGTAAACAATGCTGTTCAGCATCAGCTAACGCAAGGCCCACATGCAACCAATATTTACTTCAATCTTTCCTGAGGAAGTCCATTTACACTTTACAGGTTAAACACGTCATTGACTCAGTCACTTAAACTAGTGATTTATTGATTGTAGATAGTGTGTTTAATTTCTATCAAATCTCATCAAGTTTCCGCAGTGTAGCGGTTATCACGTGTGCTTCACACGCACAAGGTCCCCGGTTCGATCCCGAGTGGAAACATTTTATTTTGCCACGTGGTCTGGAAATACATATTCTAATTAGTAATTAGTGCCCCTTTGCTCACACATTCCAAAATATATGTGACAATATGGCTAAAGTATTTAACAATTAAAACTGTAATAAAATATCGCATAACAAGAATTAATAATTTTAAAAGAAATTCAATATGACACACACACAGCCGAAGAGGTTAATAACAAATTTAAACAACCGAAGGGACATCGACATAAGCACATCCTTATTACGAGCTCAGCACTAATGGTGTGTTGATTATTAATTAAAAATAATTACTATTACGACCATATTCAATGACTCTGGTGTTAGAGTTATTAACACCTGTAGTGATGGGGGAGTGTATCGATAGATTCGTCGATATCGATAGTGGAGTAAGGTCACAGGTCTTGACTGGTTAACGAGGGTTCATCATCATGGTCATCATCAGCCACACGACGCCCACTGCTGAACATAGGCCTCCCCTAAAGGTTTCCAGACGGACCTGTCAAAAGCGGCCTGCATCTAGCGTGTTCCTGCGACCTTTATCAAGTCATCTGTCCACCTTGCAGGTGGACGGCCGACGCTGCGCTTGCCAGTACGTGGCCTCCACTCGAGAACCTTTTTGCCCCATCTGCCGTCAGTTCTTCGAACTATAAACGAGGGTTCACACACTGAAAATTCAGCTTTAGTAACTGGTTACGAAGAGTTATTTTACTGAATCAGCATAATATGTAATTTCGTTCGGGGCAGCATAATTGTAACGATTATGAAGGGACGGCACGTTTCTCGTTAGTCGAGTTTATCAGCTCAGATTTTGGCTATATTCAACTGATCCATTGTAGTTTGTTGTATTATATTTATATATTTTATTTTCCTCGCGGCTCCGCCAGCGTGAAAACGTTGTTCCGGGATAAAAGTCCCGCTTTATATTTTCCCGGGATAAAAAGTAGCCTATGTCCTATCTCAGGTTCTAGACCATCTGTATACCAAATTTCATTTAAATCGGTTCAGTAGTTATAGGTAGTGTAGGTGTGATGGAAGTACGGAAGATAAACGACGTATAAAAGTCAAAGTTTATTCACGTCACACAGAAGAAATAGTTCAAACACAGTACAGTACTATAGAAACAGAAGGAGTAAGGAAGAAGAGTAACCGAAACAGAATAGCGATAGTTTAGCAAACACAGAACAGCTGGTAGTCGATAGCAAACGTTAGCGGTGCGGTAGTGGGCGATACGGGCTTCGCGGGCGATCGTGTGTACCGACGGAGCGCGGTGTTCGGGTGACGGCGCGGTAGGTTGCGTTCGGGCACACGAACTAGTCGCTTCGGGCACACTCGGATGCGTGGCGAAGCTACACGGACTCGGGCGTACCGTTATGTCGCATTGCGTAACATGTTTTAGTGCGATCTGTGTGTGTGCGTGGATGTGTGTATGTAATGTAGGGGTAGCCTACATCACTCCCCCCCTGAGACCGTGCCTACGGTCGATAAAAATCTGGGAACCTAATAGTACGTCCTGAACGTGTCTTCCTGATCCCTTGAGCTGGGGAATCTGGCGTGGAATTGGAAGTAGGATTGGATGTTGGTTCGGAAATAAGGGGTGGGGTTGGATTAGGATTGGGAGAAGTTTGGGTAGGGATAGGAGAATAATTGGGGTCAGCAAGTATGTAGGCCGGCTTGAGGCGGTCAATTGATACCGTGACTTCCTTTCCCCTTACCAAAGTTTTAAAAATTTTACTGCCCCTTTGCAGAACTTTAAAAGGACCGGTGTAAGGGCACTGTAGTCCTCCCCGAACCGAGTCATCCCGCAGGAATACGTGGTCAGAAGAGTTTAGGTCCTTGTAAATAAAAACTTTTTCTTTATTGTGCCTGGAAGTAGGCGTGGGACGCAGTTTGGAAATGATCTTGTGTAGGCGAGCACTGAAATCTGATACGTCAGTAGTATCAGAAGTGGTGGGATTAAAAAATTCTCCTGGCAGACGCAGTGGCTCGCCATACACAAGCTCGGCTGATGAAGCCTGTAGGTCCTCCTTGAAACAGCTCCGGATGCCAAGTAGCACAAGGGGCAGAGCGTCAACCCAGTTTGGGCCTGTGTGACACATGATGGCAGCCTTTAACTGTCGGTGAAAACGTTCCACCAAGCCGTTACACGCTGGGTGATAGGCGGTTGTTCGGCGATGTTTGAAACCAATCGCCTTCCCAAGATATTGGAAGAGCGATGATTCAAACTGTCGACCGCGATCCGTGACAATGTCTGTGGGACATCCAAACCTGGATATCCACGACAGCAAGGTTTTCCCAACGGTTTCGGCTGTGATGTCTACCATTGGTGTCACTTCGGGCCATCGGGTAAACCGGTCGACGGCGGTAAGACAATACCTGTAACCCTGTGAAGGAGGAAGAGGGCCTACTATGTCCACATGGACGAAGGCGAATCTCGCACGGGGCAAGTCGAAGGTGCCGAGTGGAGACGAGACGTGGCGATGTACCTTGGCACGTTGGCACGCGAGGCATTTTCGAGACCACTCACGACAGTCCTTGCGCACACCAGGCCAAACAAAACGCATCGCAATTAGCTTTGCAGTAGCATTGGCACCTGGGTGGCTAAGACCATGCATGTTCTCGAAAATCTGCCTGCGGAATGCTGGAGTAACAAACGGCCTTGGTGATGGGGTGCTCACGTCACAGTACACCTCGACGCTAGCGCCCGGGACTTTGAGCTTCTCTAGGCGCAGAGAAGATTCCCCACGCAGAAGATGCGCGAGCTCTTGGTCACTTTCCTGCGACGAGGCAAGTAAGGCGAAGTCGACAGGCATCTGCAGTTCATCAACACGCGAAAGTGTGTCGGCGACGACATTACTCTTGCCGGAAATATGACGAATGTCGGTTGTGAACTGCGAGATGTAGTCGAGGTGGAGATATTGGCGAGGGCTGCAGTTATTTTTCCGCTCGTGAAAAGCGAAGGTCAAGGGTTGGTCGGTGTATACCACGAAATGCCTTGCCTCGAGCATGTAGCGGAAATGTTTAATTCCCTCATAAATGGCCAAGAGTTCGCGATCATACGGTGAGTATTTCTGCTGCGAGGAACTGAATTTCCTCGAGAAGAAACCAAGGGGCTGCCAGGCAGAGTCTTTAAACTGCTGCAGCACCGCTCCCATGGCTACGTCAGACGCGTCGGTGACCAGGGAAAGCTTGGCATCGCAGTCTGGGTGGGCAAGCAGAGCAGCTTGGGACAAGTCTGCCTTGCAGCTCTCAAATGCTTGAAGAGCCTCTCCGGTGATATCCACTGGTTGAGAGGCTTTAAGGGAACCAGTGAGGAGGGCATTTAAGGGGGCTTGAGTTTGGGCGGCTTGGGGAAGGAATCGACGGTAAAAATTGACCATCCCAAGGAATCGGCGGAGTTGCCTAACTGTTGTTGGGACGGGGAAGTCGTTGATGGCTTGGACTTTTGACTCGAGGGGCTTCGTGCCAGTGCTGGAAATATGGTAACCAAGCAAGGTAACTTCCTTAACGCCAAAGACGCACTTGGAGGTGTTTATGAGCATGCCATAATCCTTCATCCGACTAAAGAGTTGTTCTAGATGCAACTCATGCTCCTCTTCGTCTCTGCAGAATACCAGAAAATCGTCCAGGTAGCAATAGCAGAAGTCGAGCCCTCGAGTCATTTCGTCGACAAATCTCTGGAAGGTTTGGCCTGCATTCCTTAGCCCAAATGTCATGTACGGAAACTCGTACAGGCCAAACGGGGTGGTGATTGCGGTTTTAGGGATATCGGCTTCGTTCACAGGGATCTGATTGTATGCCTTCACCAAGTCTATAGTACTGAAGACATTACAACCAGATATACTGTGAGCGAAGTCGTGGATGTGACGGATGGGGTAACGATCGGGTATGGTACGGGAGTTGAGTAACCTGTAATCCCCACAAGGTCGCCAACCGTTGTCCTTCTTAGGAGCCAGGTGTAACGGGGATGCCCAAGGGCTCTCGGAAGGACGTGCTGTCCCATTCGCCAGCATGAGCTCGAACTCATGACGGGCGATCTTGAGCTTGTCAGGCGCTAGTCTCCGGGGAGTACATGATATAGGCGGTCCCGGTGTAGTCTTTATGTAGTGCACCGTGTTGTGTTTGGGAAAAGTGTAAGTGCCTGATGGGCGTGTAATTTGAGGGTACTTGCCCAAAAGTGTATGGTACTGCGATTCGCCTGTCGATACCTTAATAGATGCCACGTTATCGTCCGCTGCGCGACCACTAGAACATAAGGTGGTAATATTGTCTATTAAGCGATGGTTTCGACAATCTACCATCAAATTAAAATGACTTAAAAAGTCTACGCCAATTATAGCTTTGGTGACGTTGGCAACAATAAAACGCCACCGAAAATTACGCCTTAAGCCTAGGTTAATATCTAGATCGAGGTAACCAAAAGTCTCTATAACGGTGCCGTTGGCTGCACAAAGGTCGTAATTAGTTTTGGTGCGTCGTTCTCGAAGCGCAGAATGAGGGTAGACACACAAATCACTTCCGGTGTCGACCAGGAACTGCGTCTGGGAATTGCGGTCGGTGACAAACAGGCGACCAGATGAGGCGGGGCATTCGTCTGCCGCCATTAGCGAATGCCCGCGGCGTTTCCCGCCTTCCCGTAGTCACACGGCTCCTCGCAGTATAGCGCCCTTGCACCAAACTTCGAATGGTACGGCAGACTGGATACCTCTTGTAGCTGGATTGGGATCTGGAGCGTTGCCTCTCCCGGGAACGGGAACGTTGACGCTGTTGTCGCGAACGAGGATAGCGTCACATAGTTTTGGCGTGAAACTGCGACAGACAGACAGAGTTACTTTCGCATTTATAATATTAGTAAGGATTTTTTACAGCCAAAACATTGTGACCCCACTGCATGTGATGGGAGGTGGACTGAGGTCCAGATTAACTGACGAGAAATATTTATCCCAGCATAAAAAATGTCCATTAAAAATGCTGTTGAAAAGGTACCTATCTAGATACAGGTATGGTTTGTAAAAAATACTTTTACTTTAATGTAGGGTCACTAAAATATTATTTCGAGGCACTTCAATATATTTGCTACAACCTTGTACGCTCTAAGCAGCTAAGTAAAAAGCAAATAGACCTACCTATAAACATATAGAGTAACAAAACTATCGACAAGTATCGCTAGACCACATCACTAGCCAACAGTAGTAATTAAGGCATCGGCTGTACACCGAATGTGTGTTTAATCAAGCACGCAGCGGTCATCAGTTGTTAGCTTTGTACTTAGCATGCGTATGCGCATCATACGAGTATTTTTATATCGATGTTGATTTGGACATCCTCTTTGCACGTTTTTATCATAAATTTCAATTTAAATGAAGCTTCGTATTTGGGTTTATTTTTTAATAGATTGTTTTTTTTAATTAGCGGTTATTTAGCGACACAATGAGGCGATAGAGGTGTTATTTTTGGACCCAGAACTCTATTATTGAGTTACGTTTCTCTTCTCTTTCACCTGTCCTTATTTGACAATATCAATGACCAGTAGAAAGGTCCAGGCAAATACATGTATAGAAAAAGAGTATTATGTATATCGACTATCTTATATACCGTTCAGATTCGGTGATCCCTTCAACGTCACGTTCTCGGTTCTCACTATTATCAACTCCTGCTAGAACTTTGTGATTCCAAGTTTTGCGTCTATTATGAAGTTAGTACTTTATTTAAGTTCCAGGTCATGGCTTTTTTTATTGCTTTTAAATGAAGAGACGAGCATGCCGCTCGCCAGATGGTAAGCGATACGACCGCCCATAATCAGTAGCAACACCATACATATTTGCATTACAAAGTATTACTTGGCACTCCACTGCTCTCGTCACCCTGAGAAAATAGATCTTAAGTGTCATAATACCCAGTAATTACGTTGACTACAATGTCCTCCAAACCCGAACACAACAGTGCATGCACACTGCTGCATGGCGGTAGAAATATACATTGCCGTGGTTTCTATCCAGACGGCCCCTCGAATACGGGAGACCTATCATTCTCGTTTGAACTTTGTGATTCCAAGTTCTATGTGAGACTCTTATGAAGTTTGTACTTTAAGGTCCAGGTCATATGTGGGTAATAGGGTAGTTTCCTATGTTTGATGTTGTAAATTATTTTATATGTAACAGAAAATAATACGAAAAAGAAATTCTTCTGTGAAATCAGCATCAAAATTGGTTGAAAAATAAAGCAGTTATTCGTATTTTAAATATTGTTATGAGCAAAAGTGGGGACGTGGAGGGGATATCGCGCTATCTCTTTCGCACGAACGCAGCGTTATGGCCGGCGACTCTCGGTGACGTCACAGTGTAATATTACTGTCATTGACAACTAACCCTTCCACAAAATTTCAAAGCTTTATAGCTTTCTAATTATGGCCCCAATTTTGAAAACTATTTTTCCGATAGATTTTGGATGGCATCAGTATTGGTAAATAGATTAAAAAAAAGTAGTCAACTACCTTATTCTTATGGGAAGTGGCGCTTATCACCAGGCTAACGATAACTCGTCTCGTTATTCAATTGTAAAACCACATTCGCTTAATTCACTTTTATTTACTTCTTCGTGCCTTGTCCTATACACACCATTCTTCAGTAAATAGGTAATGATAAATAATATTATTCTCTATATTATTGTGAAAGCTGTAATAATCAATGTAGATCATGTTTATTTCCAAGTATATTATAAGTTTCCGTAGTGTAGCGGTTATCACGTGTGCTTCACACGCACAAGGTCCCCGGTTCGATCCCGGGCGGAAACATTTTTGCAGTTTTCGAACTATTATTATTGTTTATACTAAATCATTCTTGATTTAATAAGTTGTTATATCTGCAAGAATAATATTTTATGATAGAGCAAACTTATTGCTTCATCAAGAATAAATTTCTAAAAAAGGCAACTTTAATATTTCCTACCTAACTTGTTATCTCATTTTAGAATAGAATCTAGAAACATATTCATTTAGCAGCCTTATATGCCACTAGACCTATGAGGCATTACAAAGAAATACTCACAATACACGAACAAACTAAAAACTTGAATTGTACAAGTCATCCACTGCCTTTCAAAGAAAGGTATCAAATTGGAATTAAATAAAAAACTGAATACACAAACAGAGGAAGCACAAAGCGTCCAAACGCAATAAATCTAAATAGTATTGGACATAATTTAATCGGACCTTTCGATTTTGAGACCATAAATTAAAGATTTGAACATTTTAAAAACGAAACAAAACTTTTAATACACCGTATGGCGCATAAATCACTCAGAAACCGGCAGATCTCTACTTTGGTGGTATGCTACCTTTAGATTATCACTAAAAAATGGCCTTTATTTCGTTGTATATAAAAGTCAAAACCCTTCCAGCACGGACAATACAAATTCTTCAACAACCGTCAATTAAATAAATACTTTATTGCGATGGCCTAGTGTTTGATTTTGATTGTTTGAAATCGGTAATTTCTCATATAAATCAATGAGTTTCGGTGTTTCCCGATGTCCGATAACCGTGTATTGATACGAGGTGTTTTGAGATCTCGTTCGTCACGCCGAATTATAAAATTAGTTGGATGCCCGGAATTACTGGCCGGCTGTGTACGGAAGATTATCTTTAGATTAAACATAAATAATACAAATATTAATGATATTAGATTTTTAAACAGCGATTGTTTAGACACCGCCTTGGTTTAGTAGGAGCTTACATCTTGACCGAGAGTCCCTAGATTCGATTCCCTAGTCAGGTCTTAGTCATAATTTTCTAACACAACTTAGCTAGATTTAAATTGGGAAAAAGTGAGTAAATTTTGTATTTTGAATCTCCGTTAATCTCACTGCACACAAAAAACAACAACAAGAATAACTGAATACCTTATTCTTGCACATTTTTTATTGAAATCTTATATTTTTTTTTTTATTGCATTGAATGACGAGACGAGCATGCCGTTCGCCTGATGGTAAGCGATACGACCACCCATAAACAGTAGCAACACCATCCGGCACTTTGAGTTACAAAGTACTGTATGGCATTCGACTGCGCTCGTCATCCTGAGACATAAGATGTTAAGTCTCATTATGTCCATACTATTATACTTCTAATACATAGATGAAAGTTTGTAAATATTTGGGGGAAATTTGGCACTCTAATAAACAATCCCTGGTTTGACATAATATAGGCTTCTATCTTGAAAATGAACAAGACTACTGTCAGGAACTTTCGAACTGACCAACGAGAAAAAACTAGCATATATTATTCCTACTTAGAATTCGTATCCCCAATTGACAAATTGGAAGCTATGATGAAACATCAGAGCAATATCGGCGAGGGTGTGGGCAGATAGCTATAAAAATGACTATGATATAGCATGTTCGAACGTGTGGGCAGCAGGACGTCGTTTTGTACCAATCAATTTTATTGTGGACTGGTATTTGCTTAGTTTTACACTGCTGGAGCTGATGTATGGACGCTTCGGATTAATGAGTTAGGTAAGCAGAACTGATGTTTTGGCGTTAAGGATTTCTGAGGCAGAGAAGCATAAACATGGACAGCAGCATTTGGTACCCGGCGGGCCGCTTTTGACAGGTCCATCTGAAAATCTTTAGAGGAGTCCTATGTTCAGCAGTGGCCTTGTGGTTAAGTGGTTGACATCCACCCACTTTTCGCCAAGTATGCGTGGGTGGCACTTCTACCTACCCTATCGGGCATAAGGGCGAGATGTGTTTGTTTGATTTATAATATAAGGCAGCATAATAGATTATGTGCTGTGGACTGGCAGGTGCTGGATTCGAATATCAGGTTGGACAACACTTTCTGTGTTTTGTAGCCTGCAGAGCCTTGGACTGGATCCTGTAAAGGTATCAAATAAGGCGGAGCAATATTAAATCTGAATGTTTCTGCAAAATGCTAGAAAAAGGGTGTTACCCCTAAGTTAGTAGAGGATTAAAAACAGAGATTAAAGATGGAATGGGTGAGGATTTGGTATAGTAATGAAACGTATTTTGGATTGAATAGCAAGGCAGCTTAATATTCGACAAAGAATTATATAATACACTAGTTTTTGCCCGCGGCTTCAACCGCATGTAAGTTTTTTCCGGGATAAAAGTCCCGCTATACATTTCCCGGGATAAAAAGTAGCTTAAAACCTTCCCAGGGTCTCAAACTATCTTTATACCAAATTTCATCAGCTATATAGTAGCTAGTGTATATATACATGTATACTTCTCTATATCAGACTTCGTAATCGTCACATTAATTTCATTGTTAAATTATATAGTTTTAGACACTTGTTTTCGGACACAACATTTTAAAATTTTTGCCTTATTTCAATAAGTTTTCGTAGTGTAGCGCTTATCACGTGTGCTTCACACGCACAAGGTCCCCGGTTCGATCCCGGGCGGAAACAAACTTTTTTTTAGTTATAGTCTAGTTTAATTTGAAGCCGAGTCCTTTTAATATTTGAATAATATTAATATATTTTTGGGCTAGTCCGTAGAGTACATTCAAACATAAGTATTTTTGAATACTTTCCTAAATTTCGTATACGTCGGCAATTGATGTAATAGATCATTAATTCGCAATGACCCTGCATCAACCAGTTGACATTTATGAACTAATAATTCCTGTTATTTGCTCTTTTGCATATTTGGTATCTCAATTCGATTGCATCTTGAACCGCGATCTGAAATAATATTTTAAACAATTCTAAGAAACTATAGACAAAATTAAATTAGTCTAGATTGGAGAATAGTTCGTTATAAAGCGCATGGCATTATATGTAAACAATAACAATAAATGTGACATTTAAAACTACAAATGTTTTCTTTGATAGTGAAAATTTTAGTATTTTTTATTTTATTTATTTGAAGTAAGGGTTTTCGACCACCATGTATGTCTGTAGACAAGACAAAAAAGGCCCGTTGGGGTAGATCCCAAACAATAATATTCTTTATACATATTCCATACTTTATAGTTTCAGTTCATTTATATTTCATATAGCTTTTGCTCGCGGTTCCGCCCATGTGAAATAGTTTTCCGGGATAAAAGTCCCGCTTTATATTTTCCTGGGATAAAAAGTAGCCTATGTCCTTTCTCAGGCTTTAGACTATCTGTGTACCTAATTTCATTTAAATCGGTTCAGTAGTTAAGGCGTGAAACCGCGACAGACAGACAGAGTTACTTTCGCATTTATATTATTAGTAAGGATTTTTGTAATTCAGAGTGTTTATACTTTAATCATAAGTCTCTAATTCAGATTATAATATCGTTAGACATTGTGATATATTATAAAAGTATATTGGACAAAAAAACTACAATATATTATAAAAATCATCTGGTACAGACATGTTGACATTACCTAATATGTAAAAATGAACTTTACGTTGGGTTAAACTAAAACTATTATCAATTTAGTTTGCAAGAATGCAGTGCACTGTGCTCGTCACAGACATTGAATTTTGACGCATGTAATTTCATTTGTTTCGGTGTCTTTTAAATCAGAATGAAAAAGCACATTTTACAGTTCAAACAAATAGTGATAAAAAGAAATAAGACTATTTATCATGCAGATTAGACTAAAAACTAGTGATGGACTTGAAACTAACTTTCTGGCGTTACCAAAAAGAAATCTTAACTCAACTGAATAGATGACTAAACATAAAAACGAAACGACAAAAAAATCAGAAATTGATATTAATTTCCTATCACACCACGTTCCATTGGCCGCAATTGTACAATCCAGCTAACCTCCAAAATAAAGCGTGAACAAGCGATGATATGAATTGATAGAGGAAACAGCGCTGATGTCAATTTGTAGTGGCATTCCAGCTAATGTGGCCGTGTCACTTGCTATTTACATTGTTACCAGATGTGTGCTGTAGTCGTTATTGTACGTGTTTATTGTTTTTTTATTGTTTAATGTCAGTAACTGGCCATTGTTATTTATTTTTGCAGGGAGAATTCATTTAATTAAAAAGTAAAGTTTTGAATTTGGAATCCTTTAAAAATAAATGTTTTTTAAGGAATTCTAATCATGTTATAGATAGCGCTGTTTACTGCGTTTGTTTTGATTATTTTAGTAATAGAACAAAGCTCGTTAAGTATAAAAGTTTATTAATAAACAAATACCGTTTCTTTTAGTTCTGGGTTTAGCGCCATCGAAGTTTCTATTCATAGCTATTGGTGTACCTACGTTGTGTGACTATTTGGTTGTATATTACATATATACCTTCAAAACAGTGCAAGACTAAAGTATTTCCATACACAAATATTAAAAGCGCTCCTTCCACCGCAAGACTCCGAGAATAACATTAAAACAGGCAAAAACTCGCAATGCAGCCATGACTAGTACAAGATTAATTGTCAATACAGCGCGGACACTGCACGGGACAAACAAACGAACAAACGTGCGACACGATTCAATATAAGTGCAATAATTTTAGTATTCTCCGGTACACCTACGTACTTAGCGGGGTGCGGTCGTATTCTGTACGGGACTGCCGACTGCTCGATTTTTGAATGATACTGGCGAGTAATTTTCGTGTTCGATTTTCGAAAATGTTTTACTTATTATGGAAGTTTTTATTTCATCATATCTTTTTTTAACCGACTTCCAAAAGGAGGAGGTTATTAATTTAAATGAACAATTATTATTTATTTTTAAACGGTTACAAAAATCTTGTCAAGATTACCGACACTAGAAATAGAAATTGCCCTAATTGCACTAGAAATAGTTGCCAGTATTTTACGTACAATCTCGGCAATTGACAATTTTAGTATTTACGGATTTGACTCCGAAATATTAGGTATGTAGCTGAATTGCACAAATATAATCACCGAGTCTTTTTCTATTGCATGATAAATGTATGTTTTTTAAAATAGTTGAGATTTTAGGATACTTTGTCACATGTTAATGTAACAGTGGGTTATTGAGTATTATAAACTAAATCAATATTATGCAGATATTATGTTAGAAAATATTTAGCAAAATGCTACTGAGCATAAATGAATAAATTAATTATAAATTATTATCATTTTAAAGTGTTAGAATGTCACCACGTTATCAAATTAACACGATCAAATCACATAAAACAACTAATTTTAGAAATAATATTTAAAAATCTACACCCATTTTCGACAGAATTTATTTATCGATAATATTTTATACATTATTCTATGAATATTGATAATAAACATAAAATAAGACCATATTCGACGGTATTTATTACGCAAAATATATTGTACTGTTATATTTAATTTTTGTTTGTTTTTGTAGTTTTAAGTGTCTTTCTTATTTATATGACATTGCTGTTTATGGAATATGTTTATGAGGTTGTGTGTAATAATTTATTTACACTTTATATTTCGACGATATTGCGTAGAAATCATAGAATTTTAAATTCTCTGGAAAACATTAACGTTAAACAGCCTTTTTTATTTTTTTTCTGTGGCACGGCAAAATGGCGTCTCTCCGCCTGATGGTGAGTGAAAAGCCTAAAAACATGTCGATCGGACGGTTGGAACAGTTATGCCGATCTGCTTAGTTGCTACTTCTAGAAGGACCCCAAGTTGTAGAACTTGTCCACAACTTGTCGAGAAATATGGATTACTGAACCTGGTTAGAGCCGTGATGGAAGAGACCACGAAGCTATAAAAATGAAACTAATAAGCTAGGTACACTTTTGGTGTATCTATTTATTTATTGGAGCGAATATTTGCGTCACTTGGCCAATATTAACTGCATAGGTAAATATAATACGGGCTTGATAGTGTCATATATACCATAGTTGAGATTTCTTTGGATAAAAGGCGCGAATACTCTTAATCTATGTACCTACAGCTGGCACGAAGACCAACGCAAAGCGATTTGTATTTTAAATGGCCTAAACACCCTTTGAAGATTATTTGTGGTGCAATTAAAATAAACGGAGAACATTAAAGTAGTAAAAATATTATATTCAGAAAAATACGTGTTCACACATTACATTCTGGAGAGAGACAGAGCTGCCAGCACAACAAGGAACAAATAAAAAAAATAATGTTGCCAACAACATAACATACAAAATGTTTGCGTTCTCAATTCCCAACACCCTTCAATCTGGACATTAGGTAACGATTGTATTTTTCTTCATAAGGGATGGTTATGTGACCCGACGGATAGCAAGCGGAGTGGAGTCCAGAGAATGTCGACTGATGAGAAATAATTCGTCGCCAGTTGACACTTACGTCGACTTCAAAAACTTATGTATACATACTGTAGCGAAATTTGATTTCAAAATTTATCGATTGATGCTATTTGAGTGAGGTGTTCAGGAGTAGACTTCATGAGGCTGATGATGATAGCGTCGGCAGCAGTCATGGGCTGCAGCCCCCCCTGCATTCACAAGTACATTATTTTATATGTACTTGTGTTACATTAAATTACCTATATTAAATTCCACTTCCCCCCTTCTTAGGGGGGGCGAACTACGTATCAAACAACGGAGCCTCGCCCTCTCTCTGGCACCTCTGTGAAAACATAACAATAATCATAACCAATTATTAAGTCATTAAAAACCTCGATCAAAATTAGAGATGTGCCTAAGTTGAACTAACGACGCTCATAGTAGGAGACCACTCCAGAATACACCCGCGTACGTTAGCACAACATATCGACTTGAGGAATTGGCTTGCCCGCAAGCACTAAATCAAATAGTCGATAAAAACCTAAATGTTGTCCGATTGCGGCGAGTAGTGTTGCGAATAAATTTACGCCTTATTGATAAATTAACTGACCCGCGCATTGTGAGTTATGGGTGGATATCTCGTGTTCTTGGACTTGTTTCGCGGATCAGTATAGTTTTTCTAATGCGTGTGTATTTGCGAGGTTATTTTATATCACATGAAACGTGGCAAAAAGATGCCATGTCTACCCTTTTGGTGATAGATGTGTTTTTATGGTGAAGCGGTAGAGTGCTGAGTCGTGTTTCGAACTGCTATTTCAATCCTAAGATGTCAGTGAGGGACGCAATATCATGTTACAAATTAATTGAACTGCATTATATTAAGACTGCCTCGGTGGCGTAGTTGAATTACGGTACGACTGCAACGCTTAGGTCTCGGGTTCGATCCCCGGGTCGGGCAAAATGATATTGAGTTTTTCTATTCAATATCAGCCCGGAGTCTGGAATTTGTGTCCGATATGGCGATAGGCCCCTATCACAGTAGTTGCGCCTCTGCCTACCCCTTCGGGGATAAAAGGCGTGAGTGTGATGTATGTATGTATGTATGCGTGCACGGAGAACTGGGATTTGGCATAGTTAAATTTAATAATATCTTGTATTTACGCGAATGTCCACATTGAATTAAAACTACTTTAGGGATTTCTTTGCGATAAAGTTTAGTTTGTACTCCCGACGTTTCGTGTCACAGTGTCTTGATACTGTCAGCTCCTTCTGCGTAGATCGGACCGTCAACAACAAATTTAAAACTAGTGCACCCACTTTTCGCCGTGCGTATTCCGTCCCATGATGTGATAGGGGCTTATCGCCATATCGGGCACCAATTCCAAACTCCGGGCTGATACTGAATTTAAAAACCCAATACTTTGCCCGTGCACGCAATGTGCTTAAAAGGGATACATAGATTTTTCTTTAGGTATTGATGTTTTTTTTTTTTATAGCTTAGAATGACGAGACGAGAATGCCGTTCGCATGATGGTAAGCGATACGACCACCCATAAACAGTAGCAACACCATCCAGCACCTTGACTTACAAAGTACTGTGTGGCATTCCACTGCGCTCGTCATCCTGAGATATAAGATGTTAAGTCTCATTATGTCCAATAGTTATACTAGCTACAATGTCCTTCAAACCGAAACACAACAGTGCATGCACTGTTGCTTGGCGGTAGAAATAGACATTGCGGTGGTACCCACCCAGGCGGCCTCTTACATAATGAGAGACCTACCACCAGTGAACTGTATACTTGTTGGCCATATATTTCAGTTAATGTTGATCGTTTACAAGCCTCTTAAATGGTGTTTAAAAGGCGGTTTCTTACTTGTTATGTAGCTGTATTTACACTATTCGCGGATTAATTTTTATTTCTATATACATACTTGCTTTATATACATAGCAAAAAATTGTTTCCGCCAGGGATCGAACCGGGGACCTTGTGCGTGTGAAGCACACGTGATAACCGCTACACTACGGAAACTTGGTCAATGGTAACGAAAATAAAAGAAACTTGTTAAAAAAATTACCTATGATATAATGCATAGAACTATAGGGAAACGAGAAGACACAAAATGTGTGTTTATTGGTAAAACATCTCAGTTGTAGGTATTGGAATTTTGGTCCATCATGGCGATCAGCTCACTTCTATCATAAGGTACTGTCTCTGCCTAACCCCTTGAAGACTAGCCTGAGCTTATGTATTTATGTAGTAGCTAAACAATAACAAATCTATTTTAAGATATTTTTGATTTCCAAAACAATTTATCGAAGCAATAAACATTTGTGAGCGGCGATAGCCTAGTTGGGAGTGGAACGGACTGCCGAGACGAAGGTTCAAAACCCAAGGACACACACCTCTTACTTTTATAAAAAGTTATGTGTGTATTCTTTGTGAATTATCGCTCGCTTTAACGGTGAAGGAAAACATCGTGAGAAAACCTGCATACCTTTTTTTTTTTTTTTTTTTGTTTTCGCGGAGAAAGTGACTTATTACTACCGCCCAGCCTTCAAGGGGGGCGACTGAGCGGTTATGTTGGGTTCACCGTGCCTTACGTCCCGGCGTTGAGCCACCCGGAGAGATGTAACCATCGGGCGACCGCCGGGCCGAGTCCCTAACCTATGTATAACGCACGGCATACCAACCAAAACTCCGCGGTGGCCATCTTCGGCGCATTAGGGACGGCTGCGGGCTTCCTCTGACGGGAGTGTCTAAGTTGTCGTCCGCAGCCGCCTCTGCGCATTGCCGCCTAGTGCGGCCCGTCTCCTGTTGTGGGGGGGCTCAGGAGCCCCCACGCACCGAAGGACGCCCTCGGCGTCAATGGCAGCGTGAGGCCTACCAGCCACGCTGCCGTCCATCACAGGGATCGCTACAATGTGCTAATAGAACACAAAAGTGAAAGACGGACAGCCCCCTGCCGCCCGCCTGCGACCCCCGGTGGCCCCTATTAGTCGCCTTTTACGACAGGCAGGGGATACCGTGGTAGAATTCTCCAAACGCCCCCAATCCACAGGGCGGAAGACGCCGGTCAGTCGTCCACCCGGCGCCTCCTACGTCTCGTCTGGCGGCGGGAGGGATCTCCGCGCCTCCGATCCCTCTCGGCACTCTCCTTCCGCGAGAGGACCACCTCACAGAAGTGTGCCACCGCACGCCAGGACCTCCGGCTGTCGACCATGGAAGCGACCACGGCCGGCAGCGAGAGGTCTCCTCCGACGACTGCTCTGAGAGCGCTGCGCTCCTCATCCCAGGCTGGGCAAAACTCTAACGTATGCTGGGCCGTATCCAGCGGGCAGTTGTCACAGTGGTGACACACGGCCGACACCTCCTTCCGCACTACCCGCCACAAGAACTCACCGAAGCAGCCATGCCCGGTGAGCACCTGCGACAGGCGAAACGTTGCCGCACCGTGGCGCCTGTCCAGCCATTCGGCAAAGACAGGACGCACTGCCGCGACGACCCTGAGCCCCGCTGTCGGGGCCTCCAGCCTGAGACGCCACTCCTCCACGGCGGCTCGCCGTAGGGAGGCCCTCATGGCCTCCACCTCCTTCAGGGCCGGATGTTGCCCGCGACTGGACGCCTCCTCCCGCCAATGAAAGACATCGGAGAGGGATTTGGCGTCCAGATCCCAGGGCAGGAATCCGGCCAACAAACAAGCCGCCTCGAAAGAGACCGTGCGGTACGCCCTGATCGCCCGCTGCGCCAAAGCTCTCTGCGGAGTGCGCAGGAGGGCGATGCAGGGGCGGTTCAGGGAGTCAGCCCAAACGGGGCTGCCATAGAGGGCCATGGACCGCACGACTCCGTGATATAATCTCCGGCAAGGGATGCCAGGACCTTCCAGGTTGGGCAGCAGGCTGGAAAGAGCGCCCGCTGCCCGAGACAGTTTCGTCCCCAGTTTCTTGAAATGGGCGCGGAATTTCCATCGGCTATCTAAGACTAAGCCTAGATATTTCATATCTTTGCCGATGGGAATCCGCACCCCCTCAACCACGATGTGGGCACCGGCCGGTGGCCCTCTCCGAGGCCCGTGGAAACAAATGGCCTCGGTTTTCTCGAGGGCCACCTTTAAACCCAACCGTCGAATCCGACTTACTACTATATCATCTGTACTGATGCTAAATACAGAGATGTTTCCGTTCACCACATAAGTGAGTTGGGACATCACTCGTTTGTCACATGTCACCTAGTGCTCACAAAGGATAAGCCGACTGTGAGGCAGGTAATATATCGTCCCCTTAAAAACATACGATACGATTTATTTATAAGTGATTTGGAATTGATCCCATGGAAGTCTATATGCACGTTGCAGGATGTTAATGTCATGGTTAACACATTTAATTATTTTATTACACTTTTATTTGATGATCATGCCCCTATCACGCGAAAAAAATTTAGACATCAGCCTACGCCTTGGATAACACCCACGATAAAACTGATGTGTAGACTGCGTGATGAAGCTAGAAATAGATACCGGCACACCAAATTGCAAAGTCATAAAGACTATTACCTCCAACTTAAAGGTCAGGTAGTGCAGTCATTGTACAATGAAAAAAAAGCCTATTTCGCGAAACACATTAATGAAAATATAAATAACCCTAAAACCCTGTGGAAAAATCTTAAATCGCACGTATACTCCTCTAATCTATGTAATTCACTTCCTGACCACCTATTTGACCCAGACGGTATAAATAATGCTTTTTTAGATGTGCCGGGAAATCGAAACGTTACTGTATCACAACAAATGTTTTTCAACAACAACAGGTGGGGACCAATTCGTTTTTCTTTGGAGCCGGTGGACGAGAGCGCTGTTAACAGCATATTAAAAAATATCACCACAAATGCGCAAGGAATTGATGGTATATCCAGGGAAATGATTTGGCTTACACTTCCTCAAAGTTTGGCGGCTATAACGTCAATTATTAATAGATCTATTTGCTCCAAAACATTTCCCGATCTTTGGCGCTGTGCAATTGTCAGACCAATCCCAAAGAATAACAATCCCTCAGATTATAAAGATTTGCGTCCCATCAGTATACTCCCTTGTTTATCTAAGATACTGGAAAGGGTTGTATGTATGCAAGTAACCAAATATCTTGAGGATAATCATATTCTCCCGGATCTGCAGTCCGGCTTCCGAAAGGGGCTCGGAACTGCTACCGCATTATCGGACGTAGTTGGCAACATCTTGGAGGCGCGGGATCGGGGGGAGGGGACCATCCTTGCTCTACTTGACTACTCGCGAGCGTTTGACACTATAAATACTAATTTATTGTTATCAAAACTTCACTATTATGGGTTTCATCAAGACACGTTAACATGGTTTGACAGCTACCTAAATAACCGTTCACAAATTGTCGAAATTCGGGGAGAGGACGGGTCTCCTTTAGCTTCTTCCCCGCGATCAGTGACTTGCGGCGTTCCACAGGGATCGATACTGGGCCCGTTACTTTATATTATATACAGTGCCGATATAATTAGTTGTTTCCAAGATTGCAAATACCACATGTATGCGGATGATACCCAGATATACATATCTTTTAGGGCTGAAGATACATCAGTAGCAGTAGACAAAATTAATAAAGAATTGTGTAGAGTGATTTCCTGGTCGGAGAATAACTGTTTGGCTCTTAACCCTACTAAATCCAAATTCATGGTCCTAGGCAGTAAAGCACAAGTCCGCTCAATCCTTTCTGCTAGACCGAAATTAAAAATTAAGGGGATGGATATTGAAAGGGTGGACTCAGCACGTAACCTGGGCCTAATATTCGATCCTGAACTTCGATTTGAAGCGCATATAAGCAATGTGGTCAGAAATTGCTTCTATAGATTAAAACTTTTATATCGTTTTAGGAAATATTTCAGTCCTCCTCTAAGAAAGATACTTGTGGACAGTCTGGTTTTATCGAGGCTTAACTATAGTGATACTGTTTATGGCCCCTGTTTACTATCGCGTACAGATCGTCTAATCCAGCGGGTACAAAATGCATGTGCTAGGTTTTGCTTCGATATTCCGCGCCGTAACCATGTCACATCGTATTTGAATAACGGTAATATTTTAAAAATGGCAGCCCGGCGTGAATTACACTTGTCCACATTATTATTTGGTATTTTTAATACAACTAGGCCTAAATATCTTTATAATAAATTAACGTGGAGACATGATCACCTTGCATATGGCACACGTTCCGCGACGAATCCCTTGTCAGTTCCGCGACACAGAACCACTGCATTCAGGGGTTCTTTTAAATATGCCGCCACTCGCTGCTGGAACAACATTCCACCGCCGTGTCGATCTAAAAAAAGTAAATTTAGTTTTAAATATAATTATAAACAATATTTATTAAAGATACAGAAGCAACAGCATATTAATTAATTTTTAATTTATACCGACTTACTTACCTTTTGGTTTTAGATCAGATTCAGGACGGAATGGAGGTCACTCACGGCGTAGTGGCGGTACGACAGAATGTGGATATATTATTTGTTGCGTATCCCATTGCCGTGTTTTTCACATAATCACTTTTGCATTTGCATTGTATCAGTGGTCGGCCACTATGTTCAAGCCATTGTATTCCTTTGCTGTAGTGTAATATAGTTGTTATTTTCTTTTTTCCACCTTTTTTCCACTTAAGTATTATTAATCATGCCGCCCGGCGCGCTGCGCATTTCGCCCGTTTATGGCGCGAGAGTGGTGGCTACTGGCGAGTGTTCTGTCTCCGTCGCCCCTCAGTGCTATCGAAATGTTTTATATTGTATTTATATATATATATATATATATATAACCATCATGAATAGATATATGTATTGAATGTGTTGCGTGTTGAATTTGTTTATGTTTTGTATTTATTTGTACTTAGGTTTAGCTAAAGTTGTGTTCGCGCCGACTTAATGTCCGTACGTCACCTGGGTCCCCCATTGAAAATCAGCGCTGCAGTATCGGCCAGGCTGATGCTGCAGCAAGAAGCTGAATGGGGGTTCCCATTGTTGGCACAATGCATGTAATTGTTTTATATTTGTTTTTATTTAGTATTTTCTCATTTTTTTTTTTTATGAAAGATACATGTTGTACCCATTGTGCTAATAATAAATATTTTCTTTCTCTTTCTTCTTCTTACTTGGCCGGTGCCCACCGCCGCCAAGGTGGCGGCGTCCCGAAACGTCCTGGCGGTCGCTGTGACCAATGTGTCGTCGGCGTAGCACGTCACGCCGACGTCCCAGAGATTTGCACCACGGAGCACCCAGTCGTATCCGATGTTCCACAGGAGAGGGCCCAAAACCGAGCCCTGTGGAACACCGCACGACATCGCTCTTCGGTGCCACCCGTCGACGCCCGGATACACAACGTCCCTGTCAGACAGGTACGCGTGCACCAGACGCCGAAGATAGGGCGGCACCACGTGGTACCGCAGTGCCTCGTGAATGCAGGGCCAAGGCAGCGTGTTGAACGCGTTGGAGATGTCCAAGGACACCGCGACAACTATTCCGCCTCCGGCCACTGCATCCTCCGCCTGTTCCTTCACCCGCAGAATCGCGTGGACGGTGGAACGTCCCCTCCTAAAGCCAAATTGGCTGTCGGCCAGGTTCGGTCCGACCCTCTCGAGGTGCTCGACGAGGCGAGCATGGACGATGCGCTCGAAGAGTTTGGCGACCTCGTCGAGCAACACGATGGGCCGGTAGGCCGACGGCGACTCTGCGGGTCGTCCTTCCTTTTTTAAGCAGGACGAGCTTCCCGGTTTTCCAACGCGCCGGGAGGACGCCCTGCTCCAAACAGGCGGTGAATAAACTGCGGAGCCTCGGACCCAGGTGCTCGAGGGCTAGCACCCAGGCTCTTCCGGGGATGCCATCGAGCCCTGGGGCCGTGTTTTTGCTCCGCAGCCGAAGCACTACCGCCCGCATTTCTGCGGGCGAAACCTCTGGGATATCCCTTGCCGGATTCTCAATCGACGATGACGCCACATCCGGTGGCGACATCGGTGGAGGAGTGGTCTCCACGGTGGCCGGGAACAAAGCCGCGACGACGTTGGCCAGTAATTCTGGCCGGAGACTCTGCGACAGCGGGGGCGCCGCTGGGCGAAGCTTATTCATCACCATGCGATAGGGGCGCCCCCACGGGTCACCGTCGAGAGTCTCCAGAAACTCCTTGCGTGCCGCGACCTTGGCCCTATGAACGGCCACCCGCAGCGCTCTCTTCGCCTCTTTGTAGAGGTCATAGAGCCGCCGCTCCTGGTTTGCGTGATCCTGTGTTCGAATTCGGCGACGGTGATGCCTGGCGTATCGACGGCGCGCAGCAACGCAAGACGCGCGCAACTGCGCTAGCTCCGCCGACCACCAGTACACCTGCCGCCGAGTCGAACGGCGGAGGGCCCGGGGCATGGCGGCGTCGCAAACGTCCGACATTGCCACCCCGAGCCACTCCGCCTCCTGCTCAACCCGTACCGGCCCGTCCGGCACGGGGAGCCACGACATCACCAGAGCGGCCAACTCTAGGGCCTCTTTATTGAGGCGACGAAGCACCCACCGCGGGCCGTCCTGATTCGGGGCGCTCGTTTCACCATCGGGCTGGATACTCGCGGACGCGGAGACGTCGAACCTAATGTAACGGTGGTCCGACATCGTCTCCACGCCCGCGAGGACTCTCCAGCCCCGGACACGGTGCGCAACGGTGGGACTTGCAAACGACAGATCAACTATGGACCCGCCGTTGCGCCGCACGCACGTGTGCACCGACCCCCTGTTCAGGACGACCAGGCCGACAGAGATCGCCCAGTCCTCCAGGACCCTACCGCGACCGCTCGTCGCCGGCGAACCCCAAGCCACAGACTTGGCGTTGAAGTCACCGGCGACGACTGCTGGGTAAGGTTGGCCTTGTTCCACTAGGGCCCCCAGCCGAACGAGAAAAGATTCGAATTCGGCGAGGGGTCTGTTGGGAGAGAAATATACTCCTACAACCCAAACGTCTCCCAACAGAGCCGCCACGCATCCCTGGTCCTTCGATATCTTTTCGAAGGGCGGGGAGCCAGCGGCACCCTGGGTGATTATGGCCACCAAACCGTCGGTGTCCCCAGCCCAGTTGTCACGGGGAGGGACAAAGTACGGCTCAGCGACCACGGCCACTTGCACCGACCACTGCGCCAGGCTTTGGGACAACAGGTCTTGGGCACTGGCGCAGTGGTTGATGTTCGCCTGAAGGAACTTTAGGTCCATTATTGGGCGATCTCTACAACACCTTCCATCTCGGCCTCTTGCGGTGGGCTTGCTGCCTGCGGCTGGGTTGTGGCCACAGCAGCAGCAGCATTACGTCGGGAGGGGCGACGACGGTTGCGGCGGGAGGAGGCGGGACACGCCTTCCCCCCGAGTTGGTGCCCGGCGGGCTTGCCGGAGGTTGCGCAGACCACGCAGTTTGGCGCAGCGCTGCACTCACGGGCCTTGTGGCCTGTCTGGCCGCAGCGGTAGCACAGCGCGCTACGGTCCACTGCGCAATCGCAGCGTTCCCGGACGTGCCCGGTCTCCAGGCACCGGAAGCACCGAAGGGGCCGTGCCTCGAGCACAGAAACTCGAGCCGCGACCCAGCCGATCGTTACACGTCCCGCCCCTCGCACTTTCTGAGCTGCCTTTATTGGCATCCGAGCCCAAGCCGTACCCACACCAGAACGGTCAGGTCGGATTTGCCCTACCTTGATGGATTCAAGTGCACACTCACCGGCCTTAGAGAGGGCCATTGCGACTGACTCAGGAGTGGCCGTGTAATCCAGCTCCGTAAGCCGCAGTTCCGCATTTTTAATGGGCCGGGAGATCCGAACATCCTCCGACCCATTGAAACACTCCCTCAGCCTTGCGGCGAGGGAGTCGGCCCTCTCATCAGAGTTAGCCCCGGGCACCTCGTACATTGGGGCACCCGTGGCCGCAAACTTAGGCCTCAGCCTTGTGATATCAAGGCCGGTGAGGTTCACCTTATCCTGCGCCTCTGTCAGAACCCTGGCATAGGTGAGCCCCTTCGCCACAGCCGTCGGCGTCAGGGTTATCATGACAGCCGCGGAGCGCGGTGGGCGGAGCTTGGGCTCGGCCCGGCGCGGCGGTTGCTGCGAACTTGCAGCAGGCGCCGCGCCGGACTTGGGCTTTGTCTTCCTCTTACCCACTACTACCGTCCATTCCCTGTCCATAGACACTGGAGCCGGCGGCAGCGGGCGGGGCTCACGGGGAGCTTGCTGCGCTGGGGGATTGGGTTTATTTTTCCCCCCCTTTACTAGCTTCAGCTTGGGCACTGGAGGAAGTGTGGAAGCCAGAACGACGCGCTTCTCCGCTCCTTGGCCCTTCGCTTGCACCCCCAATAGTTCCGCCATGATGAATCGGGGCGGAGCATTGGAGGGACCGGCGATTGGGATCAGGGTGGGAGGACTGGGTTGGGCTGCTCCTTTGCCCTTACCTTTTCCCTTGCCCTTGCCCAAGGACCGGTGTTGACCCCCGACATACCCCCCCTGAACCGGGAGCTCCACTACTTGGGCCCTATTTTCATGGGCCAGAGGCGGTCTTGCGGCCGGTCCCATGAGCAGTGACTCCATCCTTGCCTCCACCCTCGCCTCTATCATCCCCAGCATTTCCTCCGTTGGGCTTTTGCTGGCGGCCGCCTCTAGGTCTTCGAGGCGGCGACGGAGGGAGGCGTTCTCCTCCTGAAGCTGCTTAACTGCAGCCTCAAGGCGGGAGCTCTTTTCCCGCCACCTCTTCGCCTCTTCTTCAAGGCCGGTGACCGTGGTCTCTGTGGCCTTAGAGCGCGCCAGTGACCCGGCAGAGCGGAGCCGCTTCGGCACGACCTCCGACTTTTGGCGAGCCTCCGCACGCTTCGCGTCGTTGCGCTCCCTCTCTGCCTTCTTTAAGATGCCCACCGAAGGTGGGCTCCCTCTAGCACGAGCAGCGGTCGCCCTCGTCTTCGGCGCCGGCTCGTCCGTGTCGGTCGACAAGCTCCTCCAAAATCGCCCGCCTCTCACTGAAGAGCCACTATCGCTGGACTCTGTGTCCACGCACATGTCTTCAGTGAGCCTCGCGCCCACATTCCCCCTTTCTATTTTTCCGTCGTTGGGCTTGCGCCCTTCGACCTCCGCCTCTCCAGCCGGAAGTGGAGTAGGCAACCTCGTCATTGTGTTTTTAGGTTTAGATTTCTTCATTATGAATCCCACGAGTATGGGGGAAATAACAGTCCACCCAGGCAGTGCCCCCTGTACCTGGGTAAGCCTAGCGTAACCCGCACAGAGTGTCGGCCGGTACTCTGGCGGGGGTCGCACTCGAGACCGAACTACCCATCGGCCATGCATCCCCTCGCGGTGCGCCGCCGCTTGGAATTCGGGGTAACTTTTTATAGAGGTTATCTCCCTCGCAGTCCAGGCGGTTAAGCCAAGACCCTCGGCCCCAGGAGTCGCTGCGAAACATGACCACAGCGCCCCCTGAGATTCCGAGACTAACGGTGGCCAAGGAGAACTAGTTCTGCCCCGGCCTGTTCCGCGGCAGGGTGAGTGCACACGGAACCCGTCTACATATTCCTCCACTGCACCCTCTGCTAGTCAGAGGGAACGCGGAAGAATCTTCTTTGCTGGTTTTGGTCCACGCCGTTTCCGGTACCCCCCAAATTTGGGGGGCGTTCCCCTATCCGCCACCCAGGGAGACGCGCCCGATGGGAGACCAGCAACTCCGCACGGGAAACCTGCATACCTGAGAAGTTATCTGAATTTCGAAGGTATGTGAAGTCTGCCAACCCGCATAGGCCAGCGTGGTGGACTAAGGCCTTAACCCTCTCAGTTGTAGAGGAGTTCCGTGCTCAGCAGTGGGCAGTATATAATACAGGGCTGGTATGGTAATAAACATTGGTACCAACTTTCAAATATTCAGTGGTGTAGCGTTAAAAATTACACTCGCACCCAAATTAATCGGCTATCGTGCACAAAGTTGGCAGAAATTCCAAAAATTAGCCCAGATTTCGGATAACGCACGTCTCGTGAACGTGATTGATTGTCGATTTCTGATTATTTTCAGCCGTGTGTACATTTATGAGTTTTAGACTGAGTTTATGGTGATTAGGCAGATTAGTGTTCCCCAAAACTCGTCGGGCTTCACCGCTCGTTGTCATAAAATGCATGCCACTGCTGATCCTGGCTTATAGGAGTTGCAGTGCCGGGTGTGAGGGCAGGAAAGTCTATAAGACGAGTTGTTTGGTAATTGGTCACCGTCGTTCAAAGACGTCGAATACCGGGCGCAGCCAAGCCGCTCCTTACCCTTTCTTTGCTATGGCAGACCGATAAGCTGACGGGTCATCTGATATCGAATGGCCACTGGAGCAATGTCGGGGACACCAACCAACCACCTACCGCGAAATACTCTCTTTAAACCAAATGGAACGACATGTTATAGAAGCTAAAACACCCTTGAATAGCTCATTCCAAAGTGCGCAGGTGTGTGGCAAACAAATCTCTGGAAACGCAGTAGTTAGTAAGGTACAGGTTACTTCGCTGGCAAATCTGCATATAACTATACTGTGGTATCTATTATTAACCCTTATGTTAATACATTATATTAATTGTAAAGACAAACATTAAAGATAAGCCCGCAGCCACCAGTGAACACTCATCATGGAAGATAAAATCGCGCGAGATTCCGATCCGCTGAAATTTTTCAAATACATTTTATTTAATTATACCTTATTTGAACGGTAATGGAAAAAAGGCCGTTAATTTTCTCATTAAAATATAAATAAATTAGGGTCCTGGGTGCGGAATATATTTCGTATATACTGGATAGCCATCGTATATATAGCGAAAAGCCCTTATAGTTCTAACTACTCAAGCTCTGAGTTCATTCTGCTTGTACAACTAAAACAGTCAGCATGTTTTTGGCCTATATCTAAGACAGACCGGCAGCATAGCGTCCATAGAGAGATATTTATTTGGTCAACATTGTATTTAACTTTCATACTTACAATAGTATTTAACATTAAGAACAATCAAGTTCCTACGCTGTGCTACGGAAATCAGATGAAGACATAAACAAATCACAAAACAGATTTGATGGTGCATTATTTTTCACATACAGAAAAGCTGTGCCAAAACTTGTACCATACAGACCTGAGCAAGGTCAAGCATTAATAATTCCCCGTGCCCAACAGTGGGACATGTATTGGTGACAATAATTACTGCCCAAACACGCGTCTCATGCAAATGAAAGCCGAACCGCCTTCAATCGACAGATAGTTAATCGTATTAACATAATGGATCGTCGCGAAGGCACCTGCTCGTGCGCAGCGTAGAGAGCAGCCGAAAAAATGATAGAGACGACAGATGTTTGTCTATGGGAATTGTACATAAAAATAAGAAAAGTATAAATATTGTTTCTGAAGTAATTTGGAATTTTCTGTAGCTTGGAGTATCTGTACTAATTTGAGGAAATGTATAAAGATAAGTGAGCAAGTCCTTTGAAAAAATTGTAGCGTGAAGTTTAGTAGAATACTAAAATAACAACAAGAAGAGAGAAAAATAGACAGAAAGACGTCACATGCGGTATGAATTAGATCTATGTCTTTTCCTTATGTCTAGTCAGTTTTACTATTATAAACACCACAGGCTAAAAAGTACAATTCAATTATTAACATACAATATCGAGGCGAGCTCCAACCGCAAAAAAAGTGACCGTCATTGCTATGTACAGATGACAGAACCATAGACGCCGTATCTCACGTAGGTAAAGTATAATCGTTTCCTCCAACCATCGGTTCTACACAACTCTTTGAAATATTTAATTCTTTATCTGTAATCGACGAGCCATTAAAATGTGTCACGTTATAAATCCGTGTGGTTGTATCAGTCACATCGGAGCCTAATATACGGCATGGGGCGGCCAGTATTAATTACCATTGACTTATGGACACTCGTAAAGAACTATTGACAGACTTTAGTCATTTATTAGATGGCTTCATGACATTTTTCAATGGTGCGTTGGTTTTACTTGCGAAGTGCTTTGAAATAGTTGAATGGTAATACATAAATATTTGGTAATTTTTGGATGTAATATTGTATTTGGATAGGATTTTGAGATGCTTTGAAGTGGAGTTCCAAATGGATTGTAGCTGTGCATGATGTTTAGTATTTGTTTGGACTTAGTATTAGGATGCATATTCGAAAATACTGTATGATATGAATTACTGGATATCAGGTCTTTCATAAGTGAGAATCAGTCTCAAATCTGGATAGTACCATCACTTTGTTTATATCTGCTGCGAAGCAGCGTTACGTTGCTGTGTATATTCCTGTTAGGATATTAAAGCCAATATATCTGAGGATTAGGACTTCATAACGTTTCAAGGTGATGCGCAAAGGACAACGCAGTACCTAATTCAAATCTCTGTGGTACCTATTTGCGGTTTTAGATTTACTGTCCCAACGGTCATGTCATCATTATATATTTTACACACACACACACACACACACACCCACGCTATTTATCCCCGAAGGGGTAGGCAGAGGCGCAACTAGTACACCCACTTTCGCCGTGCGTATTCCGTCCCAAGATTTAATAGGTCGCGAGCTAATCGCCATATCGAGCAATTAAATTCCAGACTCCGGGCTGATACTGAATAGAAAAACCCAAACCACTTTGCCCGACCTGGGAATCGAACCCAAGACATCAACATTGCAGTCGTACCGTAATACAACTACGCCACCGAGGCAGTCATTATATGTTTTATATTGATTCAATAACCTCATTAATATTGTCTTTCAAAACATACAAAAATGACATCAATTTATCCGATGTAAAGAACGCATACATTAAAACGTATCTATAATCGAAACACGATGTTTTCAATACAAAACACCCACATTAAATAATCACATACAAATATGTGTCGGATGAAAGAACCGACTGCCTTCGTGTTTTATTCATGATACATCTCGTTTGTTTGTCTGTTTGTGTGGCAATGGCTCTATTGGAGATCTGACCTGCTTTTGAGATACTTTGCAGGTTATTGATAGATTGATATTTTTGCAGTTTTGCAATTTTTTTTTTTTTTTTTTTTTTTTTTTTTTTTTTTTTATTGCATTTAATGACGAGACGAGCATGCCGTTCGCCTGATGGTAAGCGATACGACCACCCATAAACAGTAGCAACACCATCCAGCACCTTGACTAACAAAGTACTGTGTGGCATTCCACTGCGCTCGTCACCCTGAGACATAAGATGTTAAGTCTCATTATGTCCAGTAGTTATACTGGCTACAATGTCCTTCAAACCGAAACACAACAGTGCATGCACACTGTTGCTTGGCGGTAGAAATAGACATTGCGGTGGTACCCACCCAGACGGCCTCTTACATAATGAGAGACCTACCACCATGAGACACCAGGAGACATGCCATGTTTCCTGGATACGTCGTTGCAGGAAAGATGGAAATAAACAGTAAGAACTCTAAAACTTTTAACTCCCAAATTTCTCATGGTATAATGACATTACAAGCTAGAGCTGGTCATATTGATGAATACGCACATTACGTTCTTATAGAAAATCATCTTTAGTAACAACTTTTCCGCTACCTGTCATGCGGTCAATAAAATTACTGAAGGCAGTAAAAAGTATTAAGTACCTCACACTTTTTTACTGGCTATATCCCATCTCGTTTTCCCCCAAAAAATTCAGAGACTAATATCGAGTCAATACAAGCAAACCCGGTCCAAATTGTTACTCATATAGAAAAGTCGGGATATTAATCAGCCGGTCAGTAAATATGGGTCCGATTCAATTATTAATATTTAAAATGCGGCGTACAATGCATGAATGGCCCTCGCCTTGTTTGTGGCTGGGCCTTTACTTACTCACTGACGATATCTTTGTGAATTAAACGAAGAGTGGAGATGGACTTTTTATTACATTCTACAGGCAGAGGAAAGAGAGGTAGGTAGACCTTGCTACTTGATATTGCTAGGAAGAAAAACACGTTAGATTTTTAGTAAGTTGAGAAGGAAGTCTTCCAATCCGCACTAGGCCAGCGTGGTGAACTAAGGCCTAAACCCTCTCAGTAGTAGAGGAGGCCCGTGCTCAACAGTGGGCAGTATATAATAATAATACAGGGTTGGTATGGTATTGTATGAGAAGGAAGCACCTGCGTCGACTTCTGGTAGGTGATCATTACTGTTCAAGAACCTTAACTAGTGAGAAATACTATAATAGGTACGCTATTAACAATAAGGAGTCATGTGGATTGAGTATGGTAGGGAATTTAATAGATCTTCAGCCATCTCACTGGCCTAACGAAACGTGACAATACAATGGTGACATTCATAGGCAGTGTTCTCTAATCTCCATCCCTTTTAAAGCTGACGAAGCATCCTTGATTCTCTTGGTTCAGTGGGAGTTTGTGAGCGGTGGATAATTTATCATCAATGAAGCTATCTGTTTGCTGTAAATAAATGACATGCCAGCTGAATTACTTATTACCTGATAAATATTAAGTGATGCCAATGAAATTCCGATTTATTATTACGTAATTGAAATATGTAGTGATAAGTTTTGCGGCTTCTCACTAAGTTTCCGTAGTGTAGCGGTTATCACGTGTGCTTCACACGCACAAGGTCCCCGGTTCGATCCCGGGCGGAAACATACTTTTTGAGGGATTTAAAAAAAATACGGGATTAATAGAAATCCCAGTAACACATAATACTCTTCGAATACGACGTTTTAATTTTAAACATCATCATTAGCCACATGAACTCCACTGCTGAACATAGTCCTCCCCTTATTCAATTTAATAGTAATTTTTAAGTTACTTGAATCTTAGTAAGTATGACTCAAAAGCCGTCTCCACATTCGCATCATGGCCGGACATCGTGGCGGGCGGGCCGATCTAGCGTGCTCCGTGGGCCGCTACTGTGGGCGCGCACAATGCACCGCTCGCGCGCCTTAAATCATCTGCCGACGGCTTATTTATTATAAATACTTTATGTGCATCCACCCTAATCAATTATCACTGTTTTTATTTTTTAATTTGCATTTATTGGTGGATTTTCTAAGCTGAATACTCGATTGACGTCAGACATGCGGCGTCATCGAAACTAGATATAATTTTTTCTTCCCGGTTTTCTTTCTTTTTTCCCGGTAATTTGCTCCCATGGGAAATAATGGATATATTAAATCTGATTCTATTTAAGTAGATGGCGCTGGCGTTGTTGTGTGTTTAGTGACTTTTGTAGTGGGAAAGTCTTTATGCGGGCGGAGCCGCGAGCAACACTTAGTACCTAATATTTTGAATCATGTATCTTGCCATAATTTCATTTACACCTAAATATTTCTAACAATCTTTGACGTCATTCCATACATGTCTATGTATTTTTAGAAGTTCCACTGAAGCTCTACATCAATAATATATCTAGGTTATATTGGATAGCGTTAATTTATCGCGGCGGCACCACATGTTGTGGCTTCCGGGAAATGAGGAATTGCCAATATTTTTTAATGACCACACGCTAATTAGGGCGTCAATTAGCTGGCGGTATTGCTGGCCATTGGATGCGTAGAGTTAATGATGTTTAGAATAGATAGAACTAAAAAAATATATAATGACATTTAGATAGAAATTTTATGTTTTCGTTTATAAAGTTAATTTTTCTTGATCGTATTTAATCTCACATAAAGTAATATTTTCACTTCTACAATTTAAAATAATGAAAATCGTACTAACTACAAGGTCCAAAAGAATCTCTGCGCAATTATAAAAAGAGCATCAATTCAAATTCAGCCAATAACAAAAAAACTGCAATCTCATAATCGGGTGCCACTTCTACCAATTCCTTGACCCTGATCCAGCAATTTTCGATTTATTATAACGCGATAGTGGCGGGTTTCCAGTAGCCCTTAACGACGGATAATGTAGGATGTCCAATCACCTGCCCGAATACTGGACTTTTTGTTTCGATCGGATGATGATTACATAATAATTTGAGGAGGCAAATGTTTGGCTTATTGGCAAAGGGATGTGTTTTTTTGTAGATAGATTTGTCTTTCTGTGCAACTGAGTGACAAGACGAGCAGCTCTCCTGATGAGGATTTTTTGAATATAGTGGTGAGAGTGCTAGATTTGTCTTTCTGTGCAACTGAGTGACAAGGCGAGCAGCTCTCCTGATGAGGATTATTTGAATATAGTGGTGAGAGTGCTAGATTTGTTTTTCTGTTCTGAATGACGAGACGAGTCGATCTACTGATGGTGTGTGTTAGGAACCCCCATTAATATTAGTAATTCACTAAACACACTGCGTGTCGTGAGCTGGTACTACTGGAATAAAGTAATCTGTATGCCTTTAATTCTATTTGCATCAGAAAATACTATGTGGTCAAATGCCCTTAGGCATTAAGTCCGCCTGTACTATACATGTACTATACCTGTACTGTACAAAGTGTAAATAAATAAAATCTAAACGGCCTCCTGAATATAAAAGACTCACTCCTTAGTGAAGTTATCTGGTTATAAATGGAATTATAATTTAATGGAGTAATATAGTTCATTGCGAATTGTTGTTAAGTCTCAGATAAGCAAGTTTCCGTAGTGTAGCGGTTATCACGTGTGCTTCACACGCACAAGGTCCCCGGTTCGATCCCGGGCGGAAACATATTTTTTACATCTAAATGAAGTATTGTAATGTTACTTGATTAAAGTGAGAAAAATATTTTTGTTTATTTATTCGTCAAATGTAGCCAGATACAAGACCATATTTTTGTCTTTAATAAGTCTCGTGAGAAAATAGAATCTAGAATCCAGACAATCTGGATAGTGTCTCCAGACTACACAAAGATTATCCAGGAGTTAGGGTTGTCGTCGGTAGCAGGTGTTATTGATGTCCGGAGGAGACCTCTCGCTGCCGGCCGTGGTGTCCGCCATGGTCGGTGGCTGGAGGTCATGGCGAGCGATGAACTCCTTCTGCGAGTGCGTCATCTCGCGGAAGGAGAGCGCCGAGCGGGATCGTGAGCAGAACGATCCCGCCCGTAGCCAGAGGAGACGACGGAGGCGCCGGGTGGACGACTGACCGGTGCCTCATGCCCTGTGGTCTGGGGGCATCTAGAGAATTTCGCCACGGCATCCCCTGCCTGTCGTAAGAGGCGACTGAATGGGGCTTAGAGAAAGTCGCGGGGTGAGCAGTGAGGGTCTGCTCATTCCAATTCAAGTGACTTCGAGGTGGACGACGATGCGGGTGGTCGGTCTCCGCTGTCGTAGACGCCATAAGCGTCCTTTAGAGTTTGGGGGCATCAGAGTCCTCTTGTATAGAGAAGGGCCGCAATGCGGCAGCGCGCAAGGGCGGTCCCGTGCAGATATCTTCGTGCAACAAGATACCCCGGGGCCGTCCCGTATGCGCTGAAGAAGGCCACCGCGGGTTTTGGTTGGTATGCCGGTGTAGGGTGTACATAGCTAGGGATTCGGTCCAATGCTCGCCTGGATGATGCTATACTCCCAAGTGTCGACATTGGACTGTAAGACCGGTGAAACCAACATAACCTTTCCACTGACCCCCCAGTGGTGGTAGCGATAACGCGTTTTTTTCCCGCGAAAAAAAAAAAAAAAAAAAAAAAAGGTGTTATTGATGTCAGAACTTTCATTCAATTCAATTGAAATTATTTGTATGTGTAATGAAACGATACTGTTTGGATACTGCTCTATCTTGAATAGTTTATGACATCAAATTAAACTATAAATCATATTGTTATTATGTTACTGATAAAGTATAATACGTATATTATTACTGGTAGGAATCTGATATACTTTGTACCCAACGACTGGATCACTGTTAAAATGATGAAAGTCCTATCACAGTAGATTGTTACCTTATATTACAAGAAATTAAACTAAAGAAATGATTTTTCTTCAAAACTTCATACAAAATAATATTTGTTTCCGCCCGGGATCGAACCGGGGACCTTGTGCGTGTGAAGCACACGTGATAACCGCTACACTACGGAAACTTTCTTAAGTGTAACTTAATAACGGTTTGGATGTCAATAGTACTTGTCTGAACATGATTTTTAAACTGTTATCGCTTGTCAAGTATATTATAACTAGTGTTTAAAATGTAGTCCAAATACATATCGTTTATCGGGGTGTTGGAATTTTCAACGATAGCCTTCCTACAGGATATACTTCAGCGATCCGTAAAAGTGACTCCAAATGAACCAGTAGGGGCTAATCATCAGGTGCAACGTTGCTATTCAGCCAGGAACTAATTTTAGTATCGTTCACTGTTGTAAAATAATCACACACACACTCACGCCCTTTGTCCCGAAGGGGTAGGCATAGGCGCAACTAGTGCACCCACTTTTCGCAGTACGTAGTCTGTCCCATGATGTGACAAGGGGCGAGCCTATCGCCATATGTAAAATAATATCTATCAATTATATTAATCTAAGAAGAGTATTATCCCCAGCGTTTCCACAATAAATCTCTTCGTAATACAGATGCCACCTACTGTCCATTTGATTGGAATCAATTTTGGAACTGTCCTCATCGATTCTTTGTCCATTGTGCACCGACTCAGCTGAGTATCAAAACATTGACAACCAGTCAATAGGATTTACACTCTATCTTTGATAAGATATAGTTCAAAATCCACTGACAATACAATCGAACAATATTATGACTGAACTTATCAAAACAATAATAAGATTGTCTTTGATGAAGATGAATAATGTAACTTTGGTGCATAACCATAAAGAAATAAAGATCATAATGAATTTGAAAGTGGTTGCACAACAGCAAATGAAGATGGTCAAGCGGATTCATATTAAAAATTGTTAATACAAAAAGTCAATGTAATTGTTGTCAGAAAGTTCCCATCCGTACCACTGGATTAGGTTTTTGTTGACGCCGATGATCCGAGATTCATAGAAATTAAATAAGTGCACCGAACGAAAAAAATGTAGTTCAATAAGAATCATCGGCGCCTCACTTCAAAGAGTTGAGTGAGCATGGACAAAAAATTAAGTGTCAATGACAATACATATTTTGTACCGAATGGAAATAGTAATAATTTGTAGTTGCTACCGGGATCGAACTGGGGACCTACGTAGCATGCGTGACATCTAGGCTATAACTTACTTGTTATTGAAGAAATGACCTTTTTCTTGTGGAACGATGACGCTTCAAGGCAGTTTTTAGAAAAACTAAAAATCTTTATTAAACCAGATGTTGGAGCCAGAAAACATTGAACCAGCTTAGTAATGCAAACACCCTAACCAAGATAAGTTAAAACCCTTTCTACTTAGACATATAAGCAAAATAAAATATACTTTAATTTGAAACATTTTAAAAGCAATTTGCATAATGTAAAATGACAACATAGCACACAATACTTTGTTCCTGCACGGTCAAGAGACCTTTCAGACGTAAAAAGCAAAAAGTCCCGCACAGGTGACTAGCTAAAGATAATGGGGAGCGGGAACTTTTTAAATAATTCAACCCCATCGCACACGCCCCATCCCGGAGGAATTAATTAGCACCGAAGATCGTGATTTATGCTTTCATTTTTAAACCAGCTCCGTTGGTACCACTGGACCTCGGAGGAGTCACGAATTCGGTGTCGACAATTTTATAAAAGCGGAAGTAGACGAATTTGTATATAATGTAGAAGGTACAGTCTAGGAATAATGCCTGAATTGCGGGGTAGGCAGTTATTAGAAATTTAGAAAAAAGAGTAGATACTTGGATCCTCACTAATATAATAATGGTAAAGTGTATAAAATGTTCATAGCCGTATGTACTCATAAATTGCCGTGTTGTTTATGGGTAATCCTAACTATGTGCCAACGGTTGGTGTTATAAACCTTAATTGTCAATAAAAAACATTATCGCCTCATTAGTATAATTGTAGTGTAATTAACTTAAAAACACAACGTGGCCCTGGTTTCCAAGTTAAAGGTCACTAATATGGGAATTTATTGATGAAACAACACTAGAATTCTTCGGGATTAGAATTAGTGCACGATGAAGCGATTTACCTCCACCACATGGAAAATAACATTACACCTCTACCTACCCCTTCGATACAAGTGTGACTTTATCCTATCACAATCCCCGTTCGAGAACAAACGGTAATCCAAATAGACTGATTAAAAGTTTCCCTGTAAAACGTTTTTATATTCAAAAGGATAACTCGTGAAGGAATTTCGTTTACTTTGTCATTGATGTTCTGCGCTTCGTTGGCCTTTGTTACTTTTTATTTTAACTTTATTACTTCATTTATCGCGCGGTTGTAACCTGTATTGGGTTATTTTATAAAAATCATTACTTTTATTTTTATAAGATTAAAAGAAACTCTTCCTGAGTCTATAATATTAATACTAGGCATTGCGTTAGAAAGTAAAACAGCTTTGTTAGTTTTTGCTTCTTCATTTTCTTTATAAGGAACTAAAAATGACTGTGCGTACGTCCCTTAGAAAAGTCGGGATATATCTTAATTTCACGTGGGACCTTCGCCTTGTCATCGATGCCATTATAAAGTTATAGCTTAGGTGCACTATCAAAGATGTAGGACAAATATTATAATACTTGTTACAGGAAACGAATGCACGGTAGTATTTTAACGATTAATCTAGAGCCAAATTTCTTAGCTACCCGATTGAAGTACGTAAGATTTGATTAATCTATCCAATTCAAATACAAACCAAGATTTCAACAGTTATGGATAGACTCTATGATTTACAAAAGAGATTTATGCCACACATTCGCGTTACTGCAAGCACATTGCAAACTGCGTAACATTCGCGCTATTGACTATAAAACGTAACCAAACACGCCGGCATCGCTTCATGTCGACTCAAAGGGCATTTTTTATCTTCTACTTCAATCATCCGTCTCTGTCTGTCTAGTTGATTAATACGAGCAAGAAAGAGACACCAAATCTCGCCAGTAACCCCTTTGATGTCGCCGCCAACGGTCATTGCATCGCGAGATATTCCTTGAGTTTTTTTTTCATATCGAAAACTAAGAAAAAAGCGGTAATGATTGCATGTTGGTATTTTCGTTTGGTAGCAATTTAGGGTAATCCGCGACGTCTGATCTTTAGTCCTACGATTAAGAGGGACGAGGGGTGTGTGTTGTCCGCTAAAATATTTTCGACTCCAAATTCTTTGTCTTTAGATCGGTTTTGCCTTTTGGCAGTTGTTGGGATGGTGCATGGCTGATTACAAAGGTCTAATTGATTTTGACAGCAGCTTACCGGATCGAAATGCGGCGAAATTGGACGGTTTATTTGTTTGTTTATGTGTCTGCCGGTGATGGACTTAAGATTGCCAATTATCTGCAAATTATTGCAATTTCGATTCGCGGCTCCCGAATCGATCGGAGCCGGCGCTCGTCCTCCATTACGAATTTAGTTATACGCACGTGTTGTTTGTGAATCGAATTTCGATTGAATTGTACATCAAAATTTTATATCAGAAATCAAATTTATTGGAATCATTATTTTCGCAAAAAATCATCAAGAATAATAAGTTACGTTGACTTGAATGTTGACTCGAGTGTTCTTCTAAACAAAATATTATTCTTTTTGTACATTTTAACATGATTTATTGCTCATTTTGATTATCCAGCCAGCCAGATTAACGATATCGTTACTATAACTCCAAATAACTTTGGTAGTCTTGTAGCAGCATACTGTGACTACTAACTACGACTTTATCTTGGTCTGATAATTTAATAGTTAATCTGATATCGGATTTAAGTGCCCTTTGCCATATATGACTAGCTTTTGCCCACGACTGCGTCCGCGTAGAAGTCGGAAATGTTGTTTTTTAATAAAATAGGAATGAGTTTTCAAACATGCGTTTGCATCAGTTGAAGAAATTAATTGAATGTGTTTGAAATCAAAAGCACTAAGGAGTATTGATATCAACTTCGAAGCAAAACAATGCCAAATCATTTTCTAGCAGCTTTTAACTAAAAATGAATTTAAATAAAATACGAAACATGTCTTCCATCAATTCTGTTAAAAAAGGTTTATGCAAAATTTGAAGTAGATTGGACCAAGGAATCACGTTCTCCCATACGAACTTTTTTCACCCCCTTAGGGTTAGAAATTCGGAAAATCCTTTCTCATCGGATGCCTACGCCATACAACGAACACACCCTCCAAGGTTCAGGTCTCGACGATCAGCGGTTTAGGCTGTGCGTTGATCCGTCAGTCAGTCATTCAAAACAAAGCTTTTTATATGTATAGATTGGGACCACAAGAAGCCTTTACTTATTAATATACTCAACGATGTAAATGAGTATGAAATCACTTCAACAAATGTGCTCAAAATGTTCAGTCTAGATATCTGGATCTCAGCCATTGATTTACAATAAAATATTATTAATGAACTCGAATGTGTGAAGTGCAATAAGTGCCTCTGGTGTCAGAGGTACGTCGATAGCCTATGATATCTTAAGTATCATACACCACTTTAATAAAAATGGCATTACTTTTAGATTGCAATGGATTCCAACACACATTGTTAAAACAGCTTTAAGACTACGTCCAGGACATTTTCCACTGGATAATTTTGCATTTCTTATGAAAAAAGTAGATTCTCCAAAATGTGCTATATGTAACAGCACTGAGGACATACAACATTTGTTAATGGAATGTATAAAGAACACAATAGAAAGAGAACATTTTTTTAAGAAATTTAAACTTATTAAATTGGATGTAGGTCTGATTCAGTCCATCTTGTCTTGCCCGAGTACTGATGTGGCAAAAGGAGTATGTAATTTAGCGACCAACATTTAATTGTAGGACCAACATTTTGTTGTGCTCAAAGTAACAATTTTTTAGACATTTTTTTTTATCTGTGTGATTACTACTATAAGTTACTAGGGTTGATAATATGTTCGTGTGCATAAAAACCCTAAATAAAAAAACTACTAGCTTTTATGTTGGTTCCAAGGATGACCAACACAAACATTTTTACTTAAATAATCTCCTGCTATCACATCTCAGAACAGATACAATTTCCAAGTGCGTTTTAAAGTTTTATTAAATGCGTATCTTGAGAGCAGACCGGATGCTGACATATTTGTCGATAATAGTCACACTGTATACAGAAATGTGTATTTATTATATTTTATTTATTTGAATTAGCTGTTCCTAAAATGTAGTTTGTAAGTAATTGTTTCTTTTATTCGCCAATTTAATGTACGTACATAAGAATATAGAAAACTTTCCAAAAGTTTGCGATATCCATGGCTTAAATACTAGAAGCAAAAATAATCTAGTTAATCATAAAACAAGACTCCAAAAAATCAGCAAATCTTTTAAGGGTTACTGTATACATTTTTATAACAAAGTTCCCACTGAAATTAAGTGTTTAAACATTGGTAAATTCCAAACAACTATTAAGCGAAAGTTATGTAATAAAGCTTATTACAAGATTGCAGAATACATAGAGGATAAAAAAGCCTGGGATTAAATTTTTTCATATGATTTTCTTTGGAATCATGTTTTTCGTTTCAATAAAGTTTCTTTGTTTCCATCCGTGAGCGGCTTGGGTATGACATACTCTTTAACTGTCTGTGCCTGCGGCGGCGTCGTGTGCCGGGTCGGCCACTTCCCTGTAATATGGTTGAGGAGGCCGATGGCTGGCACATGCGTCATACTCGTGAACGAGTGCTGCTTGTGTGGACTGGTCTGCCCTTTTCGCTTACTATATCTAAGTATTAGGGGTATATCTTGAACTTAGATTAATAGCGACATCCTGAACATTTCAGATCAAATTATTACATGATTCCTGAGATAGTTATGCACTAGTGTTGGAATTTAAAAATTTATTACCTATTTTGCGAGTATATAAATGAACTGCTCTAAACAAAACTTAACAAATACTGAATTGTATTTTTTTTTTCTCTACATAATGCATTGTATTTTATACCTTGAACTGATTTTGAAAAGAGCAACACTAGAGTTTCTTGCCCGTTCTTCTCTAGTGAGAACTGCTTTCCGAACTGGTGGTAGAGTTAATATTGACGGAATCTAAATAATGTATAACATTTTATGGGTTCGAATAAATTATTTCATTTCATTTCATTTCATTTATTGTTAATTTTTATTATTTTGTTTAGTTTGTATGTAGTTTTTTCACTCAAGCGTCTTGGTGTATTTTCACTGTAAGCTCGTGTGATATTTAATTGATAAATAAATAAGTAAATAAGTGTAAGTGCAGTAAACACTTTACCATATAGATAAAAGCATTATTTTTATACCAATATCCACCACAAAAGCCTTAAATCAATAATGATAAAGTTCATAATAATCTAATTAAAAATATCACAGGCGGACATACAACACGAATGAGACGAAACAATGAAAACAACGAACCACTCGGGGACAAAGGGTCGAGGAGTGCCATCCAGCAAAGGGTTGTTACTGTCTACTGTTGGTCTTGAAAATTTCAAAGTTGATTTGTACTTCGGCACTAGGTCGGGATTTGGTGTTGACATAGCAATTATTGGCTATTGGTATTAGATGTCAACAATGGTTGTGTTATTGGGATTTATTGTTGAAACTACTGCCTGTCTCATTATGTATTCGAATTTAGATCTGTGTTAAAGATTTTTTAATAATTACAGAATTAGAACATAATATGCTAGATTATTGCAAAGGTATGTGAAGTCTGCCAATCCGCACTAGGCCAGCGTGCTGGACCTAGGCCTAAAACCTCTCAGTAGTAGAGGAGGCCCGTGCTCAGCAGTGGCCAGTATATAGTACAAGGCTGGTAAGGTATGCTATGCTAGGACATTAAATGGTTTGATATCTTTATAATTATCACTTTAGGAAGCGACGATAGCCTAGTTGGGAATGGAACGGTCTGCCGAGACAATGTCCGCAGGTTCAAAACCCAAGGCACACACCTCTGAATTTTCGAAGTTACGTGTGTATTGTTTATCAATTATCGTTCGCTTTAACGGTGAAGGAAGACATCGTGAGGAAACCTACATACTTGAGAATTCTCCATAAGAATTTCGAGAGTATGTGAAGTCTGCCAACCCGCACTAGGCCAGCGTGGTAGACTAAGGCCTGACCCCTCTCAGTAGTAGAGGAGGCCCGTGCTCAGCAGTGGGCAGTATATAATACAGGGCTGATTGCATTGCATCACTTTAGGGATGCATGTTATTAAAATCTAATCCTTGTTCATTACAGCAGAAGTATTTTAAAAAAAACCTTAAGCATAGACTTTTTAAAACAATATCAATCTCTATGTCCATACGTAATACTTTCCGATTCGATAGATTCGTGCCTAAGGTTTGTTTTTCACTTGTCATTTTCCGGATTGCCGGAGGGCACCGGGACTCGATGACTCTCGAGTTCTCTCGAAGACTCCACCTTCCGATCACTTCATGACTCGAGGACTTGGATCTGTCACTCATTCTTTACCAATATTGTTTTTTATTGTGATATTCTAAGATCTATGGGGGATTTTAATTAAGACTTTGATGATGCTTTGTCGCCTGCTTTAGTGGCAGCGTATATTGATTGACTGAGAGATCTTAAGTAGGCATTTCAGTCGGACAACAATTCTATGATTTTTCAAACACAATTTGATCCCAAGGATTAGATACTTTAGAGGTGAATAATATCAGAAAATTAGCTAAGCTGAATCATTTATTGTTATGTTTATAATTGTGCCGAGCTCACATTGAAGTAGGATGAAGGTTAGAAGATTATGCTTATAGCTTAGTCAATGTCTAGTTAGATAGGTCAGACTGAGTGAAGTAAGTGGATATTTAAAATAGTCGGGTAAAAAAGGTTTTCTGGATCGGTAGGTATGCTTAGGGCCCTAGGGGCGATTGCGGACGACAACTTAGATACTTTTCGTCCGAGGAAGCCCGCAGCCGTCCCTAATGCGCCGCGCGGAGTTTTGGTTGGTATGCCGTGCGTTGTACATAGGTTAGGGACTCGGCCCGGCGGTCGCCCGACGTTTTCCATCTCTCCGGGCGGCTCAACGTCGGGTCGTAAGGCACGGTGAACCCAACATAACCGCTCGGTCGCCCCCACGAAGTCCGGGCGGTAGTGATAACGTACTTTCTCAGCGAAAAAAAAAAAAGGTATGCTTAGGGCCCAAAGTGATCTCTGTGACACAAATGTGGTGGCTAGACATTTTATCTTAATATACTTTACTTGGCAGAATTCATATATTATACTACCCATAATTTGTAGACAGAAGTTATTATCAGTATTATTTCATAAATTAATCAATCTAAGCTATTATTGGCTAGGCCAGCGTGGTGGACTAAAGCCTAACCCCTCTCAGTAGTTGAGGAGGCCCGTGCTCAGCAGTAGACAGTATAATATAGTACAGGGCTGATTGCATTGCATTGCATTGCAAGCCATTATGTTGTGGTTTGTAGAGGTTTTGTCTCTACATCGCCTAAGGTTGATTGCTGAAGAATGCCTTTGGTTTTATGTCCGACTTTACACAGTTTGTACAAAGTTCGTCGTAGTAACTCTTAATAGAGAGGTCGTCTTTGGGTCGATTGATGAACGTTTTCACCTTGCGTCGCCATATTATGCTTCAAAGTTTGGCGGAGTAGAAGCATTCGTTGATAGACGAGTGCCTCATGGATTTGATAAGGCCAGTCCAAAGCGCAGAAGCGTGCCCACTCTTTTAACCGCTTCTTTTCTTTGAACCACCAATCTTTCCATGGAATCCTCGTTCTCGTTTCAAATTAATATGTGTCGTCTTTAGTATTTCCATCATAATCGAAGACTTTTGGAGCAAGTTATAAACGAAGGATGTCAAGAAGGACGTAAAACAATAATCTTAATGGGTCCGCAGCTGTAATGATAATTGTTGGCAAAATGTACACGTTATATAGGCTTTGGTGAATGTAGCGTCAGAAAACAAGAGTTTGTGAAATATTTTAATTCATTCATCACCATTTGCACATTACAAGGGTAATGTGAGAACGGTGGTGAGGTCCTGGACTCTTCAGCGTCAGAAAATTTAAATATGTGTGGTTTTTAGCTAAATCCGGACGTTGGGATTGGTTTACTTCCGTTCGTATCTTGGAATATGATCTAATTTTAGCATAAAGCTATTTATAAGCTTGTTAATGTTCTATAACAATAATGTATCATTGTATATTATTTTCTAATCTACAGATGTGGCTTCGAATAAATATCTAACCCAAAACATAATAAGATTTGAAACCATAAGACCTAATAGTTAGCAGGTAAACATACTAGGAAGGCTCCGGTAAAATGGAAATTTGTATATATTCAATCCCTAAAGATTATACTAAAGTATATAATGATTAAAATATGACAAATAGACAGGATCATTTATTCTGCGTACCCTACTAATTTAGATTAGCCCGCCCTTCGCTGCTTTTTTGTAATTTTTCCAAATGCCTAATACTCAGCCCCGAGGGACGCCTTCAACAAAACACCGTGAAATGTATTTTTTATATTTTCGTTTTTCAATGAATCATCTTGTTCTTAATTATTTGAAGTGACAGACTACTCTATTATTTCATATAATGGTATAAATATCATCTCATTGATTTAGAAACAACGTACGTGACCTGACTGTGATTTCAAATGTTGAATCCTTAGATAATAAAATATGTATAAGTTTTTTTAATTAAGAGACGAAAAAGGAAATTTTTTTTCTTATCCTTCGCAGGTGACGGTGGTATCTCGTCTGGATAGGATCTAACGCTATGTATTTCTGTCACTTAACAGCACTGTGCAATATTGTGTTCTAGCTATAAGGACATACATGTAGTTATGGGCCATTATTAGAATCTGCCAATCCGCACTAGGTGGTGGACTAAGGCCTAAACCCTCTCAGTAGTAGAGGAGGCCCGTGCTCAGCAGTGGGCAGTATATAATACAGGGCTGGTATGGTATGGTATTAGAATTGGTAGCTAATGTCGCAGAGTGACGAGTGCAGTTTCTTTTTTTTTTTTATTGCGTTGTATGACGAGACGAGCATGCCGTTCGCCTGATGGTAAGCGATACGACCACCCATAAACAGTAGCAACACCATCCAGCACCTTGAGTTACAAAGTAATGTGTGGCATTCCACTGCGCTCGTCATCCAGAAACATAAGATGTTACGTCTCATTATGTCCAGTAGTTACACTGGCTACAATGTCCTTCAAACCGAAACACAGCAATGCATGCACACTGCTGCTTGGCGGCAGAAATAGACATTGCGGTGGTACCCACCCAGACGGACTCTTACATATGAGATACGTACCACCAGTAAAATAAAGTAAAGTACCAGTAAAGCAGTGTAGTGAAATTAAAAGTTCTCAGTTGTATCGTTATTGATTATAATCAGTTAAACGATCACTTACTTGCGTCTTCCTCGTGATATGAGTTTCGTTGATTGTGGACTGATGAGGCACTGTCTATCTCATGGCGCAGCACTCGAAAAAACTATTTGTGGATTACACCAACATTTACCTTTGCAGTTTCTCACTCAAGTTCATCTCTATACCACGCAAGCTAACAAAACACACAGCTATTGCATAAGTCAATTAATTCATAAACGAACAATACAAAAATCCACAAATGAAGACATCCGAAACAATTAAAGCAACAATCGAGACAATCGATTCCAAAAATGACGAATGAAAAACCGTGCAAAAAACTTAATGACGTCGTAGAAAAAACAATTGGGTACAGTCATCGCGGTGAAAAGGGAACGAAAACCCGTCTGAACTGGCGGAAAGATGGAATAATGCGAAACTGTGAAAAGAACGTTCACAATGGGGCAATTGAAGGTGAATATAATGAAACAAACAATTAACACGCGGACTGTACGGGAGAGCTGGACACGTGGGCTGTTGCGGTTATTTTGATTTTAAATTTCAAATATCGAATTCATGTGTTCGAATTTCAAATCTGAATATCATTGGTTTTTAATGTTTTTATACATAAAATATATTTATATGAAAAAAATAGAGTGATGAAATTACTTTAGATTTATTGATATGGCAATACAGAAAAAAATGAGATCGAGTAGTAATAAGTATAATGCTTTTTATGATTTCTCTTAATATTTTTAACTGCAATATCATTTTTATATTTCGGTAGGTATAATAGTTCATTCTTTTTTACGACTTTGTAATATCATAAAGCAAGCTAGGATTGGCTGGCAGTCAAAAACGAGCTATACACATAAACTATTTAAATTAATAGTCAGTATCATAATTATAAACTTCTATATAAATTTAAATTTTACTATATCAAAAATAATTTTAATTACATTTATCATTCACAAATAAAAAACATATTTTCCAAACCAGACACTTTTACACCCGACTCCCCTAAAATGTGAAACTTCCAAAAAAAAGGAGCCCACGCATTGTTTGTGGCTTTCCTTTACCTTAAAAAATAAAGGGTTGCGAAACCCACCCTAAGAAAAAATGTAACTCGAACGTTAAAAATGTGAGGATTTGTACTGTTATTTTTTTCGCTTGTTTTTATTTTTTACGTAAAATGTTTCGTAATTGTTTCTCTTTGATCGACGCGGACAGTGGGCGTTCTCTGGATTTGTTGGTATGGAATTCTTTTTTTATCATTTACCATTGTATCTCGTGAATTGTTTGGCATCTGTTTTGGTAGCTATAGCGTATACGCCATTTGAAGGAACACTGGCTCTTGGAAAATTAAATCGATAAAAAATTATAATCAACCGTCCAACTGTTATCATCATTTTGAAGTTTTACTAAAGAAAAGCAGCGAGATTGATAGATAGATCCATCCACTAATTCAATAAGGTGTAACAATACTACCAAAACTAACGCGTGGAATAGAGAATACACTTAAATGTAAGGATATTATGAATAATGTTTTTTGTTTCTTTTTGAAGTTATACTTCTTTTGGCGCGTTAGGGAAAAAATGACGAGAGTAAATTTTTACGATGCGCGCGCACACGTTCACGAAAAACCGACACCCTGAAGTTAGCTATAGTCAACATTTTAGTTTTGAATTTTGAACGTAGAATAAGGCGAAAGATATTGAAGTTATACTTCTTTTCGCGCGTTATTTAAAAAGATTTTTATCTTGTTACGCCAAATAAGTATGACTTCTAACGCGTGTACATAAGTAGACACACACTTTTTTTTTATATTGTCACGGAGAAGTGACTCCACTGCACCTGATGGTAAGCGGAGAGGGGTCCAGAGACTGTCGACTGACGAGCGATGATTATACCTCGGTCGACACAATTATGCCGGCCTGTTTGACCCGGATATACACAGGCTGATCCCAGAACGTGACACACTTGCGTGGGCCACTATGGCGGGTATAACACCTTATGTGCAGTGGTCGCTATCCGGGCGGATTCAAGATATATCCTACCACCAGTAAATGTCATCGCTAAACGCTTCAGAAGGGCCAGAAACTGTTTCATAAATAGATAATAAGTATAACTTCGATTTGATTTTCGAGAACTAATTCTGTGTGGATAGGGGAACCAGTACACCATTTTACCTTATCATCTATCTTTTTTTTGCATTGAATGACGAGATGAGCATTCCGTTCGCCTGATGGTAAGTGATACGACCACTCATAAACAGTATCAACACCATCCAGTACCTTGAGTTACAAATTCGAGTTTGATATTCCATTGCGCTCGTTATCCTGAGACATAAGAAGTTAAGTCTCATTATGTCCAGTAGTTACACTGGCTACAACGTCTGTCAAACCGAAACACAAAAATTCATGCACATTGCTGCTTGGCGGTAGAAATAGACATTGCGATGGTACCCACCCCGACGGATTCTTACATATGAGAGACCTGCTACCAGTAAAATATATCTAATCTATATATAGTAAGTATCTTTCGTCCTTATAACAGTTATCTTAGCTTCCTATTATCTGGCGAGCTGTGGTAAACAAATTCCAATAAAGTAAACAAGATTAAACCGAATCTAGTAGCATAAACTTCATCTTATTTAAATATCCAATACTCATAAAACCGAGCGTATCACAGAAAAACGAAAAAAGTCGTGTTAACATTCATAATCTTGTAAATAACAGCCGAACGCTCGTGACCAACGATTTTGGTTCTTACCAAAATTTATATCATCACACGTTTGAAACTATGGCCCTTATTACGTATGTAATAAGGATTAGTGTTGCATATCAAGAAATCCTTCATCCATACATTTGTCAGTAAGATGCTTATCAAATCACGTAACAGAGTTTGATGTGAGATAAAATGGTAGTGCGGTTGATTTTTGGAAACGCCGCTCCTGGGCCATAATTGGCCTAAAACTTTATCTCTTCATGGAACTTAGGGTCATTATGGCGATATTGTCCCGGTAGCCGACGCGCTTCGCTTCCATTATATGCTCCATGAGATATGACCGTGTGTAATTACTAGAATTCGGTAATTATTTTCGAGTTTCGTGAAAGTTAATAGATCATGAGAGTATTTCTATTAAATGACGAAAAAAGGCAACGGCAACTTTTCATAATTAACTATAAGCTACGAATTATAAAACTGTGTAGTGTAAAATATATTAAATTGAACAACCAGAGACATGAAACCTATATACCTGAGAATTTTCCATAAGAATTTCGAGGGTATGTGAAGTCTGCCAACCCGCACTAGGCCAGCGTGCTGGACTAAGGCCTAACCCCTCTCAGTAGTAGAGGAGGCCCGTGCTCAGCAGTGGGCAGTATACATATAATACAGGCCTGATTGCATTGCATTGCAACCAGAGACATTGTACCTATCTCTCGATTGTTATCGTATATAGGGTATATACTGCCTTGTCCAACTCAATGTTCGCTAGCTGATTCCGAAACGAGACTTCGAAGGAGCCAGTACATCTGGTTGTCATGTATAAAGTCACCATTTCGAATTATCACTTACCATCAAAACACTTTGGTACTTCCAACTGACAATCAAAATACTCGTGAACAACTTCATATAACACGAACCAAGCGGTTTGAAAGTACTAAACCTTTATTTATCTTTAACTAACTGCTATGTTTCCGCGGAATCGTGACTAATCGAGATAAAATTTGTCTTAAACGTTGAACCAGGATATGGGGTTTCGGCATAACTTCATTTTTAAGTTTATGATTTAACACTGCATTTAACATGTTCGCTCACGAACGGATGGTCGATGGAACAGGCAGGAGCTGGAGCGGAGACCGCGATCAGGTAGACGTAGTGTACACCCTGCTGCACGATGGACCAAAGACTTGAATAAGGCAGTAAGTAGGTACCAGACAGATGCGGGCTGCTCAGAACCGGGATGGTTGGCGCTCACTTGGGGAGGCCTACGTTCAGCAGTGGTCGGCGATAAGCTGATTGATTGAACCCTGCATTTATACTATTTGCTTAGGCACAAACATCTCCTCCCTTCTAAAATTGCTTCTCTTTTATGCCGGCTACATATAAAATATATTAATGATATAGTACATAGCTTAATTTACCGTTTGCAGTCTGCACACAAGTATGAAAAAAATTCTCACCTATACGGGCTAAATTAAATTAACTTCGCTTTTGGACTGCCGGTTGCTGACTACTATATATTTTCTTTCTGACTAGATAGAGATCGCCATACCTCGTGCAAAAGCCACCATATTCCATATTGCTCGTTCCGGTATTTCGTCATGTACATCTAAGGCAAATTTTTCTCGATAAACAGTATCATATTTCGACTGAAATAGTGTAACTGATGATAAATAAATACTTATTCATTCCTAGTTCCTAAGAGTTGGAAACATGTAAGCTAAGCGAAGTCATGATCAATTTAATAGTGGTACCATTTCCATACCATAAAGATTGCGTACACTTCGACAAATAAAGATAATGATCAGTTACCAATAGTCGACCAGCTCAAACAACCAAACCAGTCCCACCACGCTACTGAACATTAAAATTCAAGTGATATAAACGAAACCGATATCCTATACAAATCCATAAACAATATGTAACATAAGACTCTTGAAATAAGACATAAATATAGAAGTTATGGCTGCGGCGGTCACAGCCGTTGACGCGAGATTCAAAGATAACTCATGTTTGAAGCGTCAAGCGGTCTCGGAAGGCTTTTATTTTGGTGTTTTAGTTAATTTAGTATACATTTTTGGAAGGTTAGTCATGGTTATGAGAACAGAATGTGAAAATTAATTTTATTTAGCAACTGATTTATAGTAATGAGTTGCCAAGTGGAACGAAATAGCATAATTTTTCTGTTCTGATTAGTGCAAAATGGAGCCTTATCTAAATATTTTTGATCATTACCCTAACCTGTATTTTATTTATTATCACCAACAATTTTATCTAAAAAGATGGGAAAACAAAATATAAGTCCTTTATTTTAAACTCATCACTGCTTAGCATAGAACTCTTTGACTGCTGAGAGTGTTTGGGCTTAGTTTACTGCACTAGCCTAGTGCGGTTTGGCAGACTTCACGTACCTTCGGAATTCTTACATAGTTTCTTTAGTAGGTAGGGTTCTATAGGGTTTATTGTTCTATAGGCTAATATTAGATTAGCATCAAATCATAAATATAAAAAATCGTCCAGTGAAATACTGGTATTAGATATTATGCCCACAAGATTCGCAAGAACAGAGCCGGCTTACACAAAGTACGGGTAGATAAACGATTTCTCATTGTAATTCCTGAGCGCGGTACAGTAAGCTAGCTCTCCGATACCATCAGGTAACTATGAAACAACGCTGTAAGTTGTAACTTAACAAGACGTGTGCGATGGTGAACAGCTCTAAAATATTTGTTTTCATTATGGATAGTTTTGCAATAAATTTAATGAAAAAATGTGAAGGAAAAGTACTACTCAAGGAAGGATTGATTTTGGGCCTCGATTGCAGTAACAAGTTTCTTAGACCAAAGTTTTTTCCTCGTTCAGCATCATAATTTATGAGAATATTTCAATTTAAAATCACGTGATTGATCAAGAGACAAATGTGCCCGTTATGACCATAATATAATCGTCCGAAAAATGTTTTGATATTCACATTTCTGCAAATCTAAGGGAGGAGGTAAGCGCGAGCAATAATGACTTTGAGATGACAGTAAACTTTTTTTTTATACTGACAAGGCAAAGAAGCTGATGGTTATCAGCGTAGTCCAAATATGTTTTAAACCAGACATTGTATCATACAAATCTCTTTTTATCATTGGTACAAAAAATACAAAGCAATATCCCCAAGCTACAGGACTCACCTAGTTTGTGAACCCCTTGTTATTTTAGTATTTAAAACGATTCTTGTGATATTATTTATTTTTAAGTCTGAGTTTTTATAAACAATTTGAATTTCGGTAATAATTTCAACACCTTATAAATACTGTGTAGATCACTTTCACATTGCCTTCAGTCGTAAACACTAAGCGGGAGCCACAAATCTGGCATTATCTCCAGCATCGCTGTCATAACACCACATTGTTACCACTTTATTGGTCCGCGCTAAAAAAGATTAATTTTCGATGTTGAGACTCCATAAATATCATTGACATGTTTATTTTGCATCGATGGTTGGTGAGGAAACTGGATTTGATTGTTGTATTAGCAATAAATGAAAATTGTTCAATTTGTTCAGATTACAGTTCCGTAAAATACGCTTCTTTAAGATTCACAGCTGTTTCTATTTTATTATAGGGTCAAATATTGCTAAGTAATATTTTTAAAATTTGGTCGTTGTCGTCGCCTAATTATATTGTATATCAAATACCAAATATTCATTAGGTATATAAGCGGTCCATTTATGTGTTTTGTTTCGACCTAGAATTCGCTGTTTCAACAACGTCAAAGGAAGTCATGCATCCTCTAGATGATCTGTAATATTTTTCCTTTAGTTAAACATCGTCATGAGCGAGAGCAAAGCATTATTAGCATTCAAAGCGCAATCGCAATCCGATACCACAAAGACGGTCGTGTGCTTTACGATTGTAGATTTTTCTGTTAAGTCACAAAGTCGCCGCTGCTCGTGCGCAGCGTTACGAACCAACAGACACTACGTTAAGACGTATCTTCATTTTATATGGATGTAGAAGTTGGAATGGGTTAGAAATGGTTTATGATTTTTTATTGTTTATTTATGGCAATTATGGAAAGGCATGGGCAGTGATCGCCATCGTGGCATAGCCAATAACTACACTCGACAAGTTTTCAAAGCGGGAATATAACTTCAAAGCTAAGCAGCTAACAGCTAAGTAGTTGCTTACCGGGAGATGAGCACTCTTTTGAAGCCTCGTTGAAGAAAATTAGTGTTGTTAGTGCTAATTGCAGAAAAAAAATGGGCGCTAGGAGTCCCATTTTTAACTTCTGCCAGCCCATGCAATATAAATAAAAAATCTGTTTAGGCATTCTTTCAGTGCTAGACAGGACCAACGATAACATGGTTTAAGTTATACAAATAAAATTGACAGAGGATTATTCGTACTAGAGATAGTTCCCACGAAAGTATCCGACCAGCGTACCTTCCAACCTTGAGGCTATGACGCTTGGCATACTGTTATGCCGTGTCTAAACGATCATAAGTTGGTATCTCTCAGTCGTATTTCTTGGTCGGCTCCAACGCTCTCACGAGCCCGCTCGGTTCTACGCATATCGTTTCTCATATATTCGTACACTACCGAAACACCTGGTTTCGTCCAAGGTTTCAATATTGTAATTTTTGGTTATCTAGCAATAAACTAGGGCTGTAAATCTTGGCAACTATTCCTAGAGTTTCGTTCTGAGGAAGTTTGATGAAAATCCTATCGCACTTCTCTGAAAGAGTTGGATGAGTAGCTAATACTTCATCTATTAACCTGGAGAGTGCAATATTGAGGTTTTCAGCATTCAGAAATTTACTAACCACGAAACGGTTGTGAGGTTATTTAGTTTAAATGAGGACTTTAATCATGAACAGCCTTGTGCTTACTGCAGTGATAAGTCGACTGCAAGACATGAAACTGAAGGTTCGTTCCATTGCAACAAGTGACTGTTGATGTCATCCGCTAATGTAAATATTATGTGTCAGTAGATCATGGTGTATGATTGTTTGATGAAGTTTTAACTTGTTTCACGGACTGCATCGTTTTCATCATCATCAACAGCCACATGAAGTCCACTGTTGAACATAGGCCTCCCCTAGATTTCCAGACATGCCTGTCAAAAACCACCTGCATTCAGCGTGTTCTGCAACATTTCCCACACAAACGTACCATCAAACATTCATTCTGCATATACATGATTGTTTTATTTATTATTTATAATGTTACGCACACCACGAGTACAAATTAAGACGCTGTATGTGGACTCGCTGCACGCTGTGAGGTTTGGTTTACGATATCTGCTGTCCCAACTTTATTGCAGGCGAGAACTTGTACTGTTTATACTTGCTTTATAACAATAAGAAAGACAAGTGACTTTCTCAATTGATTATTCTTATCTATTTTTATAAGTAAAGGTATTGCGTTGAAATACTTATTGGTTAGGTTAGGTTTTTTTTTAAGTAGGCAATCCTGCAGTCAACACCGGGGAAAACCTGCGAATGGGATACTGGAGTCCCCCAGCTTAATGACTGCAGGGGCCTGGGAGGGGAGTGGAGGAGGAGTATGGAAGGGAAGGTGGGGGGAAGGGAGGAAGGTTCCCAGGATGGGCGGAAAGAGAGGGTGCCAGGAAATGTTCGCGGGCCCTTTTAGGCCTCAATGTGTTTTTCAACCAAGAGGTATACACACTGAACTGTGTGCCTCGGCCCGCGACCAATGTCCCCCACACACACCACAAAGAATACACACATAACTTTTTAATAAAGTCAGAGGTGCGTGCTCTTGTGTTTCGAACCTGCTGACATTCGTCTCGGCCGTCCGTTCCACTCCCAACTAGGCTATCGCCGCTTCCTCGTGTAAAAAAGTTACAGCTAAGTCCGGATATTTTAGAGGCTATTTAAAATGTCCAGTGTCATGTAGATATTTGTGATTATTTGTTATTAGCGATAGTATAGTATACTTATTTGCAATTGTGACGCTTATCATGAGACGAATGAATTATTCGTCTCATCATTCATATAAGTTTTCTTATCTGGCCAGTATGACAATTCAATTTTTCGCGACGCGATAACTTTGTGAGAACGTCTACCCAAAAAGTATTTATTTATTTATTTAAAAAGGTACATCAACAGTACAAGTATATTTAATACTCTAATACACTTTACTTAGGCTTAAAACTAATACATGTACCAATTACAGATGTACACAACATTACTTAAAAAATATATAAATTATCATAGTACCGAGCTTAACCGCAGGAGGTACGGGTAAACAGTCTAATATTATAGCTTGTGATCTAAAGGAACGTCTACATTTGTTATTGAAAATATTTAGGGAATCAAAAAATAGGTCAATATCTGGCATTTTGGCACAGATTTCATTGTAGGTAGTGGATATTCTACGTATGGGCGAGTTATACCCAACATTTGTTCGGCTTTGTGGTAGGTGGAAGAGTTCAGTTCGCGGCTCTCTAGGCAGCCGGTATGGTATCGACAACCCAAAGCGCTCTAGCAAATGCTCGCACTGAGAAAACCCATTAACACATCCTTATAAAAACATAAGGTCGTGTTGTTTCCGTCGATTGCGTAACGAAAACATGTTAAAAAAGGAAATACGAGTTAGAAATTCAACTATGTAAATGCATATATTAACCATGTTCTCCATAAATTATAGCAATGAGTATAATATTTATGTACTAACCTTGAATTAATATTTTAAAAATATACTGAAATAAAGAATTTAGTCTTGACTTTGAAATAAATGCGACGCCTTTACAATGTTGTAATCTTCAGTTCACGGGTATAGCGTTGGGAGAGTTTTTAATCGTTTGGAAACTAAATATAAACGATTACTGAGAAAAATCGAAACTCAGAAATTATATACAGGGTATATCACGATAGAGTGTTCAACTGAAGCAGGTCAATAGACCCTGTTTATGTACATATATTTATTAAAAAATGTTTCAAGAGCATTTTTAAAACAGTCTAGTACAATGTATTCGATATATCATTTATTTCGACAATAATTATAATTAATGTTTTCTTTTTTTTAATGCATCTGAGCGTAGCAAAATTCATGTAGCATTTCAATGTAATTTTAGTAAATATAAGTACCCAATGCTACTGAATACGCATTAAGACTGTCGCACCGAACTCTACCAGGATTTATTACATACTAATTGGCCTAAAAGAGCTGGAATGAATGAAAAATAAATTATAACAATGTAATTTAAATTTTAGATGTTTATCCACATCCATCGTCTATGCTCCGTGTATTAGTCACATAATCTCCCAGAAATTTTTGGTTTATGCTTATATTTTGACTCGGCTAGGCTGTTACTTTTGAACTGATTCACTTATTTTTGTTTACTTTGGCTTGTTTGTACCGGACTTTGAGTACGCATTACGTGATTTTTAGGTTTCTTGTTTTTATTGTGTTGTAATGTTAGTATAGATGTAAGTTTAATGAAGGATAAAGGTGAAGTTTTGGCCCGAGATAAAACAATTACGACTAAAATCACTGACTACCGTTATAGAAAGATTTATTACGTATGATTTAATAAAAAAAATTACCCTGTTGACTATCGATTATAAACTGTCTGAATAAGAAATCGATATCACTTAAGAATCGTTTATTTGGGGCAACCGATTTTTTGTTCTCTTCCCTACACATAGTATTCTGTGAAGTGTCAATAAATTGTCATACCGGCAATCTTAAATTGTCACAACTATAATGATAAGCGTTACAACCGGTCATAAACAGTGGCAACACCACATAGAACTTTAAATTACAAAGTACTGCGTATCACTCCACCGCGCTCGTCACCCTCATACATACATTAAAGTTGTTTCATAATGCTTAACAATTACGCTGGCCACAATATCCTTCAAACGGAAACACAAAAGTGCATGCATACTGTTGCTTAGCGGTAGAAATAGACATTACGGTGGTATCTACAAACATATGAGCGACCTTCCGTGAGTAAATATAATAAGATGCGACAAATTAAAATTTAAATAATTTCAAGGTTGATCAGATATTGAAAAACAAATACTTATTCCTGAAGCTGGACGTTTGATATTTCCTTTGCCTTTTACGACGTCGATTATAATAATATCAGGCGTAAATTGACGTTAGTTGTTCCTAATTGCCTGTATTCCTTTGAATGCGAATTCGAGAAATATTTAATAAATTTAACGTAATTAGCCATAACGCGGCAGCGCGACCAAATATTACGGTAAATATTTCACATCAAAGGACGTTTAACTTTTATGCACGTGTAGAGGATAAGACAAAGAAAGGAGTGTAGTTTTTCAACGGTAAGATCATTTCTTTATAATGAGTGATTTTGAGTTCTAAGATTATATAGAGCGGGCATTGGGAAAATTGTCGTACAAAAATTTTGGGCCTGTTCGTCAGTAACTTAATCCACCGTGAAATAACAAAATAGCTATATAAAATTCATTAGAACATACTTTGCCATGGTCGTAATGCGAATATTGACATTTTTCCTTCCAAAATATTGTTTTCTTTACTAAATTAAAGCATACCGAGACGTCTTGTTACACGGACATGTCAGATAAGACAGCGACTTATTACCAATTGGTAATAACTTTTGGGACGTCCTCCTACAAGGTGGACGGACGACCTTGTGAAGGTCGCAGGAACCCGCTGGATGCAGGCCGCTTCTGCCAGGTTGGCCTGGAAATCTTTGGGGGAGGCCTATGTTCAGCAGTGACTTCTAAAGGCTGAAGAAGAAGAAGAATAACTTTTGGACGAAAATTTGGTCCTGATGTCCGGTCTATAATTATATTGTTTAATGTCTTTGTTAACAAAGAATTGAAACGTAGGCAGGTAAGTGATCCTAAATAATTAGTGGTTGAGGTTTCTTGTATGCGAGGTTCTGGTAGGTAAGGTGCCACATATAAGCACACAGGCATTGTAGTAAGTATAGTCACTGGGCTGTATGAGACTAAATCTCATTTTAAGTCGTTCATAATAGAGTGCATTCTTCATCAGAGCTGTGAAAAGTTTAATCCAGTAGTAGAATCCTCAGGCCTTGGCTTATTTTATTTCAAACACCTTCTATTTAGAAGATAACGAGGTCTTGGTTTTCCAACTATTGGACAGTGATATAGATTTGAATTGATTGTATTGTGTGTATTTGTATATTATACTAGTATTGCTCGCAGTTCCGCACGTGTCAAAAAGTTTTTCCGGGATTAAAATATTTTCTCAGGATAAAACGTAGCCTACAGCACTCAGGAGTAATGTAGAAGCATTTTCAAAATGGGTTCAATAGTTCCTGAGATTAGCGCGTTCAACCAAACAAACTCTTCAACTTTATAACATTAACAATAATAAGTATAGATAATGATGTAATGACGTACGATGCTGAGACGTGGACACTGACTGTGAGGCTAATCCATAAGCTTAAAGTCGCTCAACGTGCTATGCTCGGAGTCTCTCTAAAGGACAAAATTCGGAACGAAGTGATCCGTCAGAGAACCAAGGTGACCGACATAGCTCTGAGAGTTAGTACGTTGAAGTGGCAATGGGCTGGCCACATATGTCGCAGAACAGACAACCGCTGGAGTAAACGTGTTCTGGAGTGGAGACCGCGTCTTGGAAAACGTAGCGTGGGACGTCCTCTGGCCAGATGGCGGGACGACTTGCACAAGAGGGCCGGTAGCGACTGGATGCATAAAGCAGCAGACCGGGCTCTGCGGCGTATGTTCGGAGAGAACTATGTCCAGCAGTGCACTGCAACGGGCTGATGATGATGATGATGAAGTATAGATAAAAATATAGTCTTATTATTGTTAAGCAGTCCTTAAAGTAAGGCTTTTTTCTATCTGTGGAAACATGTAGTGTTTAGTTGTTTTCTTTACTTTTAATTTCTCTTTGTAACACTGTATGTTTTCTTATCTATATTTATATTATATAAAGCACAGATAAGATTTTTTGTTTGTTTGTTTGTAAGGAATAAATTCAAAAAGTACTGGACCCACAATAAAATTGATCGAACCGTATACTCGTTTGCCCCCTATATCATAAAAAAACTTGCACATTACGTTATTCATTTAAAAAGTTAAAATATTAGCCACTTCAAGGTCTCGATAGCTCTAGTTCCACGGATTTCTTAGCTATATTAGTAACGAGCTTTTGCCCGCAGCTCCGACCGCGTGATTGAGTTTTCCCGGGATAAAAGTCCCGCTTTATATTTTCCCAGGATAAAAAGTAGCCTATGTTTTAATCCAGGACATAATCTACCGGTGTGCCAAATTTTATCGAAATCCGTTCCGTAGTTCTTGCGTGAAAGAGTAACAAACATCCATACATCCAGACATCCATACATCCATATTTACAAATGTTCGCGTTTATATTATTCTAGTAAGATATGCTAATTATCACTTATATTAAATCGTAGGAAGGTATTTTCGACAATAACACGCATGCTATCTGATATATATGATATTGTTCTAACCAACAGATGTTTTGGATGCACTCCAAGTATGATCGTTAGGCTACTGACACACGGACCGACATCGATTTTATATACATTGTAATAAATGTCATAGGTGATACGATAGTCAATCATTTAGATGACACATGTCTGTATTGTATTTTAAGTGGATATTTGGATGGATCTCCTTGTTATTTGGGTCAGGTGTGATTTAGTTTTTAATAGATTGTTGTCGTAGCTGGCACACAATGTTTTTGGCCCGACACGGGATTCGAACCCAGGACCTGAGCATGCAAATCGTACTTGTAACAGGAACGCAATACAACTACGCCACCGAGGCAGTCAATTTTACCAGCATAATGAGAATGTTGCCAACCTTTGAGAAAGTGAATGGGGATTCAGAATTAATTTGAAAAATTTGAAGATTCCAGCTTAGTTTCTAAAAGTTGTGCATTTGTATATTGCCGCTGAAAAATCTAGTACCAAAAAATCTCCAGTATCAACCCACATCTATAAGATGCCTTATTTTAATGAGGTTAAGACATATTTCACAAAACCCCAATAAAATATGAAAACAATTGGAAGTATCTCTCAGTATTTGATAGTGCGTAAGACATTAACAGTGTGTTAACGTCTTTAATGCACTCGTTTTAATAGAATCGCGTATAAATTGTTTTCATCTCATTGTAGGTCAGTGAGTGTTTAATTAAATTAGATTTAGGTTGGACGCGCGCTTGCGATTTGCGATGAAAAACAAAAACAACTATTCCATGAGTAACAAACTGATGCTATTAAAACAACACAATGGGTATGTGATGTGTCTCCATAGTCATTTATAATATTTTATTCATATAATCCAGGAATTAGATAGGTTCAACATGGGCTCAAACTTTGCTACGAATTAATGTAAAGTATATAATTTTTCCCAAAAACTGCAACACTTATGTTATCCACTCCTACATTGCTACAAAACTAGTCTTGAAACAGTTTAACTTAGAACTCGCACAGACGAGCTCTTACATGAAATGACCTGCCACCTAACATCCTTTAAAGCACCTTTCCACACCATAATTATCAGAGACCTGTCAAAGCCATTTTTCATCAATAGCTATTAAAAATCGCACAATCACAGCGTCCCTTAAATAATTTCACAGTTTCCAGCGAATTCTTTATGGATTTATTGTGGCATTAAAACTGATTCCTGAAGGCTCGGTCGCGGCGTAACGGTTAAACTACATTTTGTAACAAGATTCATTACTGCCTACTTGATTTAACATCTAAATGCGTAAGTCTATATATTTTTTGTGACGTTTTGAAGTATTTAGTCAGTGTTGTGAGTTAATAGCTGGTAATAGGAATGTAGAGGACGATAGCCCAGTTGGGAATGGAACGGTCTGCCGAGGCAATGTCCGGAGATTCAAAACCCAAGGCACACACCTCTGACTTATCGAAGTAACGTGTGTATTGTTTATCCATTATCGTTCACTAGGAAAACATCGTGAGGAAACCTACATACTTGAGAATTCTCCATAAGAATTTCGATGGTGGGTGAAGTCTGCCAACCCGCACTAGGCCAGCGTGATGGACTAAGGCCTAACCCCTCTCAGTAGTAGAGGAGGCCCGTGCTTTCCAGTGGGCGTTATTTTTTTTTATTTTTATTGCATTGAATGACGAGACGAGAATGCCGTTCGCCTGATGGTAAGCGATACGACCACCCATAAACAGTAGCAACACCATCCAGCACCTAGACTTACAAAGTACTGTGTGGCATTCCACTGCGCTCATCATCCAGGGACATAAGATGTTACGTCTCATTATGTCCAGTAGTTACACTGGCTACAATGTCCTTCAAACCGAAACACAACAGTGCATGAACACTGCTGCTTGGCGATAGAAATAGACATTGCGGTGGTACCCACCCAGACGGACTCTTACAAGAAACGCAGAAACAACTAAACGGATTTGGATGAAATTTGGCACACGCGTAGAACATTTCCTGGATTAACACAGAGGCTACTTTTTATCCCGGTAATTTTCTCCCATGGGAAATAATGGATGCTTTTAATCAGATTTTTTGAATAGATGGCGTACTGTGTTTTAGGGACTTGTAGCGGAAAGGACTTTTACGTAGAAGTTTATCATTGGAACAATAATGCACCTAGGAAACAAAACACAAATCTAATAATACTTTTTCGCAAAATCAATTATTACACCAACAATGGACCTCCCATTCAGCCACTTGCAGCATGTAGCTGCAAGTTCTTGCACGGCGTGATATGGACACAGTACGCTATAATATAAGATAAATTCGAAATAAAGCATAATGCGATGAAATCTAAATATCTAACGACACCGTAAGATAGATCACACACACATTCACACCCGGTATCCCCGAAGGAGTAGCAGGTAGGCAGATGTGCAACTAGTGCACCCACTTTTCACCGTGCGTATTCCCTCCCATGATGTGATAGGGGACGAGCCTATCGCCATATCGGGCACAAATTCCAGACTCCGAGCTGATACTGAGTAGAAAACCCAATATCACTTTGCCCGACCCGGGGATCGAACCCGAGACGTAAGATAGATATAGCTTCAAATAGGCCGGTATAACTATATCGACTGTTGAGGAGTAAATCATCTCTCATCTTCGACGCTATCTAAACGCCACTGCACTTACCATCAGGTGCAGTGGAGTACTTTACCATACCAGTATACAGAAGCTGCCAGAGGAATTACGGATACGTGCTGATATAAAAAAACAGAATTCGAAGGTTAATAAACGTCTCTTTCAATGATGTCAAGTGTATACGTTCTGATTTATTAATTCGAACTAAGTTATCAAGTTTCCGTAGTGTAGCGGTTATCACGTGTGCTTCACACGCACAAGGTCCCCGGTTCGATCCCGGGCGGAAACAATTTTGCCTTATGTCACTAAACTTTTGATAGGCACGCTCCCTTTTGCTAGAGATATCACATATCAAGCAAAATGTAGGTGATATAAAGGGTTATAGGCAGGGGCCTATCTCTGAAAGGGAATGCGGGATGATTAAAAGCTGATCCTTAGGATTGGCATCGGTTAACGTCCAGGTTCAAAGGAGCATTCATCAGAGGCAATCAACATACACACCCACGTGTTGGCAAGGTTTACCTGTCACGGAATATTCGAGAATTTTGATCATAATTAGCTGAACTGAATATAAATATTATAACATACCTATAAATTCATATCTTTCTGTTGAATAATTCTGTTTCCTTTAACTTAGGGTCCTAAGCAGAGCATGAAGAAGCTACTAGACAGGCCGGCATAACTATGGTGACGACTACGTTTTCAGCTCTTGGCGGTTGACATTTTCTTTGGGCTTCACCTCACTTAACACAGGATTTAGCAAACTCACTTTGTTTTGCTTGTGATAAAAAAAACTCAGGAAAGAAAGCATATGAGTTGTATTTGATGAATTTATTTTGTGTTATTTCGCCTTAAGGACTATTTATGAAAGCAGAGACATTAGATATTAAGTCATAATATCCTATATCTTAAAACATTTATTATTACGAAGATTCAGACCAATTCAATATGTTTGCACTTCTTGGAAGCAGCGGACACGATAGCTTCGCTGGAAATGAAATCGACTGCTGAGCGAAGGTCCGCAGGTTCAAAATTTCTGAGTACGAAGTTATAATTGTATTGTTTTTCTCCCGTCTTTGTCTCTCTCCGGTCATGTCGGATTGCCGTCTCACCGGACTATGAGAGTGAAGGAATAGCGAGTGCACTTGTGTATTGCGCACACACTGGTGCACCATAATATGCGTACCTGGCTGATCTCCGTTGAGATTGGCCGCCGTGGCCCATCATTAGAATTTAGAAGGTATCGAAGTTTGCCAACCCGTACTAGGCCAGCGTGGTGGACTAAGGCCTAAACTCTCTCAGCAGGCCCGTGCCAACTGGAGGTTATATAATACAGGGCCTGTTATTATTATTTATTTATAAATTTGGCAGCAGAAATAAACAAAACAGTGGCTTCCTGACGAGCTGTGGCATTCGTCTAAATGCCAACCAATATTGCAACCAACAGTTCATTGGTTCTTCTTTTTCATTCAGTTACCATTTTTATCGTCATTTTGCCGAAACAACTCTCGGTCTCGTAAAAATGAGCACCATTAAAAATTCAAATAGCATTTTAATGATACAAATAAGGGCTGAATTGCCTTATTACTGTTTAATTGCTAGTTATGCTTGCTTGCTTTTTATCGTGTAAAAATGGATGTAAAATGCTGTTCATTGACGCAATATTAATTCTGCAAATGAAAATGATCTTTATCGCTTAATTTTTCTGCTGTTAACATACATTATGCGATTGACCAAAAACGATTCTTTGATTGGAATAATAGATCTGCCGACTTTCTTTGGTTTAGAATTGTGTTTGATAATATGATGATATGCCCTTTTTATGAATTGGAAATAATAATACCGTTGGTTATGTTGTACAGTCAGCAGCATAAGTATCTGTACAAAATCAAAATTTTAAATCGCCTATATACGCGTTAAGCTAAACTGAAACATTTTTTTCTTCGTTTGAAGTAAAGTAAATCTCTTTTGTTTTATTTTTGTGAAGAGAAAAAAAAGATTAGTAAGAACACAAAAGTATGTAGGCAATTTTAAATTTTGAATGTGTTCAGCTACTTACGCTACTGACTGTACAATTAAGATTGCCGGTGCCATACTGGATCGAGAAGGTTTTGAATTAAGAATAAAAACTCAAAAGTTCAAATTTCGAACTCATTCATCACGAACATTTAACAAAACAAACTCAACCAACCCGATCGGCGTCGAAAGTGATAAAAATCAATAAAAAACTTCCATCACAATATCGGCCTATAAATCATAATTAGGGTGCTAACCTTTCAACGGCTGCCGATCGGTAATCCCGGGTCCATTCAGAAACTACCGGCCACTCCGGAGACCGGGCCATATTTTATCAATGACAATGGGGTGTAAAATGACGCAAAGGATTTTGTGTTTTTATTTTAATGTTTTTTTTTCATATTTTGTGGAATTTAGAATCATTAGTGAAAAGATTGTCAATAGCTGTTGTGTAAAAAATAAGAACATGCGTATTGATAGTTAAATTTGGAAGGTTTTAGTGTAGATTTGTGTTCATATTTTAAAACATTAAAACAATGGATGTTAAGCGGTTGTGTGTAAAATATTTTTAAGTCTCTACCGAAAGCTAATAATGCGATTTTGACTGATTAATTAAATTTTTTATCATTATAAATTACAATTGGTTTTATTTATGTGGTAGATTAAAAACCAATCACGAGTTTTCTGAACGAACATTGATATTAGCTGGTAAGAAAAAATCTCATTGGCAAAGTTGGTCTATGATCTCCACTGCTTCTCTCTATTGTTTCATGATCTATGAGGTAAACACCAACATTTTATTTTCTCACTTGTAAACAAGCAACATTATTTGGTTAAAGATAAGCGTCATTTTATCTCCACAAGTTTTATTTTTCTCGTCCAGCACTTTCGCGAGCGAGAGTTCGTGGGCGTCTGCCGTTATGACAATAATATGTAGTCTTTGTACACAAAAATAACTGAATTGATTTAAATTCTTATCGACCGAGATACGAACGTGTTTCATTACATTTATAACGATTTAAAAAATAATGTGTCGCTATAGAATGACACGTGCTTAAAAAATCGTAAAGATTTTAAATCTCTAGACAAATTTCCGTAGGCAATTTAAATATTTTTCACTCGTTCAAATGAATTAACAGTTTTTGAAATTACTATTCTCGCTCCAAATGACATAAAGACGGTAAAATGAATCATCGTTGGAATAAAAACATTTATTATTTTTCACAGATCTAATAATAACACATGAAATTCAAAACTATTCCAAATTCAAATTGAATTTAAGTAAAATGAATCAATAGCACATTAATGCCAATAACATAATTCAAATAAAGAATCAATGGCAGATTCAAAAGGCTCCAACAGAGAGCGGACTCCAACCGAGATTGCGTCACCCAAATCCGTCCCGCGTTCCGATATCCGATTATTTTAAGAAGTTTACATTATTTTGACACGGATGACTAATTGAGTGCCGCTCTTGGCGGATGCTGGAGATTCATGGGGCGTCGCTGTGCCACGGCCCGTGTTCCGACACGAGATATATGTTATTTTATCGATCCAATAGATCGAAGGTGGTAAGTCGAATAATTAGAAATTTGCTGTTTGGTTTTTTTTACACACGAATAAGAGTGCACTTGCTGGTAAGGCGCTATATTGGTGCCGTTCCGCCCATAAATAATAAAACATGTACCTAAGGATTACATAAATGGCTCATAAAGTGCGGACGCCGCGATGTTTGCCATTGAATCCATCAACTGCATTCAAGATCCATTTCTCGCAGTGTTTTGATGTGTATTTCGAAATGCGTGCAGTTGTCATATTGCATTCGAACAACCTTGGCTGCGGTCGTGTGTAGTCACTACGATAACTGTAATGCAACTGCAGTAGCTGATTAACCAAACTATTACTAGGTCTCTTGTACGGCCTCTATCTCATCATGGGATGGAACACACGTGGTGAAAAGTGCCGTTGCACCCATGCCTACCCCTTTGGAGATTAAGGCGCGGTATGTTTGTTTTTTATGAGTTCCTGGTCTCATATTACAGCTTTGGAATGTTGTCACTGAAGCGTAGTAACAATCGAAACTGTCAATATTTATCAAAACAAATTCGCATTTCCCAAGTTGTACGCACGCTCCGTAAATATGTATACACGAACAATAAATAAATTGTGCGACATTAAATCAATTGATTTATGATGCTGCACATAATTGTTGGCACCGATGCTAATCCTGGCATTCCCTTTGATACAAGTTGACAAGACGCATAACGTTTTCGAATGTGCTATTGTAAATCATCTTGGGATTTGTTTGATTGGGATTATGGGTGTTGGATTAGGGAATATTGTTTTTGGAGGTCTGTAGGGACAATATTACGCGTTGGGAGTATATTGTTTTTGAGGTGGCAAGGTAATAAATATGGATTTATTTATGTTATCTTTTTGATGTAGTATTGGGCTCTAAATCGTGAGGTGGACTTCGATTTGTAGGTTGAGCAACATTTCGTGTGGGTTTTATTATAATTTGTATATTGTCAAAGCTAAATCTAAATTTGTAGAATATGCTTAAAATGTCTGCACCAACTCTACATTTTAGCGCGATCTGGGCAGGTGTAAGTTTTTAAAATTAAACTTTAGTATAATAATACGTATGATCTACATTTGTGTATCAACTTTCAGCATAAAATTTTGAACTACCGTCAATAATTCGATACGATCTACAAAAAGTAGGTTGAACTAAAATTAATCCCCTTCAGGTTTTCGAACGAAATCCGTGTGTTTTTGATGGGGGCTTATAAATTAATGCCATATTACATGTAATGGGGGACCATCGAACGCTGTTCGATTCCAAAGATTATCTATCAAAAAGACAGTATCGCTCGGTGATCTTCCGCGCTCTCCATCGATGTGGGTACAGGGTGCTACGTTTTGAGATGCGTGGGTGGATAATTCCTTGTTTTATGTGTAATTTGCTTTATTTTAGGAAGGTTTTAAGATGGAAACAGTAACGTAATCCTCCTAGCCAGTTTCGGCTACGGCGGCCAATCTGAACGCAGATCAGCCAGGTACGCAGGAGATATAGTACACAAGTGGGTGCGCAATACACAGGTGCACTCGCTATTCCTTCACTCTCATAGTCCGGTGAGATGGCAATCCGACATTACCGGAGAGAGATCAGGCTCAGGACCAACGTCTTTACAAGCTTTCCGAGGCACGGGGGTATCACACCGCCAACTTCCTGACTCCGAGCTATGACTGAGTAATTTTAAACATGAAAAAACCCAGTCACAATGTTTTTGGCTCGACCCGGGATTCGAACCCAGGACCTCAGCGCGTAAATCATACTCATAACGCCTACGTAATACAACTACGCCACCGAGGCAGTCAACAGTATACAAATGTTATAAGTCTACATATACAGGTCCCTAAGATAATACTATATTAGGTAGTAATATATTTGTTTTTTTAGACGTGCTCAGCAAACTGACCCCACTACACCTGGTGGTAACTGGAGTTGGGTACAAATCGAATGTCGACTGATGAGAGATGATTACCCCCACTAGTTGACAAATTATGCCGGCCTGTTTGATACCGTATATACACAGGCTGATCTCAGAAAGATATACTTCCGTGGGCCATTATGGCCATTACCTCACGCACGGAGGTCGCTATCCGAGCGCATACAAACATTCTACCCCCAGCATTTATTTAACTATTTATCATCATTATTTATTTTTTATGGCATATAATGACGAGACGAGCATGCCGTTCGCCTGATGGTAAGCGATACGACCACCCATAAACAGTAGCAACACCATCCAGCACTTTGAGTTACAAAGTACTGTGTGGCATTCCACTGCGCTCGTCATCCTGAGACATAAGATGTTAAGTCTCATTATGTCCAGTAGTTATACTGGCTACAATGTCCTTCAAACCGAAACACAACAGTGCATGCACTGTTGCTTGGCGGTAGAAATAGACATTGCGGTGGTACCCACCCAGACGGACTCTTACATTTATAACAGGCCTACCACCAGTGAATTATTTATCATCATGTCAACTAACAAGCACCCTGTACACAAGACAGTGGCAACATCCGATCGGATTATTCCCGATCGCGATAATCTCGATCTAGCAACGTCGACCGATTGATCGATGGACGGTGTTGCGCCCGCGCCGTGTTGCGTTTCGGTAATTGGTCGACTTTATGTTCGGTGGTTTGGAGGCTTCATTAAGTATATTAGGAGTGGAATGCAGTACTTTTTTCCAGTAACGAATCTAATAATGTTAGTTTCATGCTAATGAAAGGGTGGTATGTCAGTGTGAATGCAGTTAACTGCTGCAATTGTTTTTTCCAGAAGGCATATGAAGGGAAGGGGGGAAGGGGCATGTCTACCCCAGTTTTGCCTGGTCCCATAGTATTTTATACTGCTATATATTTTCAGCATGAACTAAATTTTCAAGCCTGCACGGAAAGAATTTTATTGTGTTAGTCTAGGACACTGGCTCTCCCTCGGAAAATGACTAGCGACGCCCATGCTAGGGAGTTTTCTAATTCAAAGTTCTATGTAATGATATTATTGGATATAGTTAGAAGTTTAATATCCAATGACAGCCACGTGGTTTTTTAATTTGTATTAAAAAAAGTTGACGCAAAGTACTTCACTAAGAAAGGAACCAAATTCCAAATCAATATAGAAAAATATCTGTTTCCGCCCGGGATCGAACCGGGGACCTTGTGCGTGTGAAGCACACGTGATAACCGCTACACTACGGAAACTTGATAACTCACTTACATAAAAGATATTCGTTTTGTAGACATCATATCTACTTCTCGGTATCCTTTTATGGGTACAGAGTGTTTTCAAAATAGACATACCAATTTGGGATGAAATAAACTATAATACGACCCATAAATAAACGTCTTTGCACAATAGGCGAGCATCGAACCCGCTCTATGCGATTTTGAACGGCAATTTGTCAATATCCAAACATCAAGGCGAACCGACGTCGTGCCTAATAATGCTAATCAATCAATACTCAACCTTCCAGCGTTACTAATAAGCGTGCTTATAAAAAAAATATTTAGTCTGTCGGTCCGTCAATAAGGAAGATTTAAGAATAATATGTCTTCATTAGTAAACTGAAGATCAAATAATTAGTTTTACGATGAGATATGGATAAAAGGCTTTAAGAAAATGAAAATCAATTAACTTGTTTGATATTAGCTACACTATTCAAAAATAATAGCAAAAACCACCAAAAAAAAATCATAATATCATTAGCTAAGACAAACTATACTGGCAGTGGGCAGGGTACATAGCAAGTAGAACTGACAACAGATAGCGTAAAAAAAATTCGAGCGAAGAGTGGAGACCACGTACTGGCAAACGCAGCGTGGGACGTATTCCTACAAAGTGGATAGGCGACGTTGTAAAGGTAGCTGGATGTAGGCCGCTTCTAGCAGGTTGGTCTGAAAATCTTCGGAGGAGGCCTATGTTCAGCAGTGGACTTCCAAATGCTGGAAAGAAGACAAACTAAAATTTTGCATTATGAGACTTAATGTCAACGTCAAAGAGTTACAAGTGCATTGTAGTGCCTTTTAATCCAAATTTCTGGTGGTGTTGCTATTGTTTATTAGCGATCTTGATGCTTATCATCCTTAGTTACCATCAGACGTCCTTCAATTGCGGAAAAATGGTTAAAACAAGACTTACACATAGTTGGGAGGCAGAAATAGACATAACTGCGGTACTTACGCACTTTCGCATAAGAAAAATCTATGTAATATTTATTCATATTTGCTTATCCATCGTATCAACAAAATATACCAATCAAAACCACGCATCAGAACTAGTATGTGAACGTCTCTATACGTCCACCACAATCGATTTGTCTCGAAGCAAAAACTCGAGTTCGTCAATCAATATAATGACTTTATTTAACATTGACAATAAAATATCGTCTGGGTATTGTTCGCCGTATCGGTATGGTTAAGGGAGAAGGACTATGTTTTGGGCTATTTCAGTTTCTTAACTTTTATTGCCTTAGTTAGTATATAAGGGTAACTTCAAGTGACCACCACCTTCCTAAAATTACCAGTTAAGTTATTATAGGCCTTAACAGAATGGATTAGAGATGAGCAAGATGAGGATGGTTTAGCTTTCACGAATAATTCAAGTAGGTTTTCCTATGGGGCGGTGGTGCTACTCCCATTGGACTATAAACAAATATACCTATCATAGCTAACGTAAATACTTTGTTTTGAACAGTTTTAGTTCCAACAATGTTGTCTAACTAGATTACTTCACTTTTGCCTATTTCAATTTCATATTACTTGTCTAACTACTTTACTAAGACATTGAGAAGTAGGAGCACATGGACCAGTTGATACTTTCACTTTTAAACTAATGCTCTATCGATAGTTACGCAGTGTTATTAAGTCTCAGATAAGCAAGTTTCCGTAGTGTAGCGGTTATCACGTGTGCTTCACACGCACAAGGTCCCCGGTTCGATCCCGGGCGGAAACATTTTTTTATCCAGGCTTGTATTTCATTTAGGATCATATTTAAAGGCTATTTTTTATTTTTATACATTATTTGAAGTTTGAACTGTTATATTTTATTTTTGAGCTAGGCTCAAAGAAGCATTACTATTAGTAATTTTGTTTTATTTTAACCCTTTAAATTTGGATCATCAGAAATTTTTGGTGTGTTCTATAAAATTTGCTTTACGAAGACGTGAGTTATAAACCAAAGTCGTTAGAGTATCGTCAACAGTCCCCTTTACCCTATTTAAAACTCAAAGCCCAATCCAGATGGACTCAAAGTTAAGCTGACAATACTGATTGACTCCATAAAGTATTGAGAGATATGTCATTGACGAAACAATGGGACTCCGGTTCGATTCCCGACGGCGACGCGCCAGATGACAGGATTAGAGCGTGCATAATGCGTCCGTGTTGAAATAAAACAACCTCTATTTTTCGGTCGGTATAAAAAGTTAGAAATGTTTTGTAGTTTCTTTGATCTAGCATTAGAATTTAGGTGAATTTTGAACTTTATATTTTCTACCTAAACTCATTTTTCAGGTTCCACTTAAGATTTAGTAGATACCCTCCTCTGAGTTACATATAAAATTCTTCACTCCAGCCTGATGTTCAAATAAACCTAATATCACCTTCGGAATCGAACCCTAGACCTCAACAGCCCCATACAATAACGCCACTGAAGCACGTCAGTTAAGCCAGTCGATGTAGCAAATACAATGGAAAGAATCTCATCGCCTCCGGTACTTCCATTATGTCGGAGACAATCGACAAATCATTAGTACTAATACGCGAAATGAGTATCGGGTTTAGAGATGAGAGGTGAGTTTGTGCCTAAAATTGTGCGGTCTCTGGGAGGACATTTATAAGAAATGATGTTGGATAGAATAGTGAATTTCTAAGGTTTGGTGACGGTTACTGAGGTTAGTTGAAATATTAGAGGTTCCAGAGTCAGTTTTTAAATTCGTTTTTGACGTTATACTTCTTTTGGCGCGTTCGGGAACAATGATGAGAGTAATTGAAGTTATACTTCTTTTGGCGCGTTGGGGAAAAATGATGAGAGTAAGTTTTTACGATGCGCACGCACACCGTCACGAAAAACCGACACCCTGAAGTTAGCTATAGTCAACATTTTAGTTTTGAATTTTGAACGTAGAATAACGCGAAAGATAAATTTATTAAAAAGATTTTTATCTTGTTACGCCAAAGAAGTATAACTTCTAACGCGTGTACATAAGTACACACACACTTTTTTTTCTTTAATGAGATTTTAAGTTAAAATTATCGTAGGTACTGAGGTTTTTTCTGATATAATCATAGAATTAGAACTATTTACAACAAACAAACATCTTTCTTTCACGAGTGTCACAAAAACACCAAACTAAGATCAATTTTGCATCACCTTGTTTCTCTTTTGGCATACAACAATAGAATTACACGTCTAGTGCCTTTTTCGTTGTAATGTCTTGTCTGTAACCAACATTCTCTGAAACCTCAACGCCAGAGGGTTGCCGCATCCATTAAAGTAAGTGACTCCGGGTTCGATGCGCAGACGTTTTTTCCATGCCTATGTGATTGATAAAGAAACGCTAGGGATATGACACTCCTGTACTTTAAACCCACTACTGTAATCTCAGTTTTGACGGCTGCACAATACCAAACTCTATCACAAAGAAATAAGAGCCACAATTACAGTTGACAATAGTAAAATCCCGTTTGACGGAAACCAATCCATCCCCGCAATCTTTTGGAAATGCAAAGATAGTTTTGCGTTTGATAGAACAGACAATCATAGAAATCCCATTGGACTAGGAGTATATTTGCTGTGTGGCGAACGCATAAGTAAGTTGGTCGATGGAGAAATCATTCTGCGGACTGGCATCCAATTGGTTTGCAAGTGTTTCGTCATTTTGTCTCAGAGAATGGATGTACAATGGATTGATTCATAAGAGCCTTGAAAAGGGATACTTTTGAAGCTGGGAATGTATAAAAGAACGATTTTATCATTTATTTGAAAGCCTAGGGGAGGATCGAAGTATGATGTACTGTTTTAGAAGAATTTAACCATATGTTCTTAATGGTTTTTTGATCTGTGGTGGTTTGATTGGTTTAATAATATTGCTAACTTTAGTGGAATGTCCAAATTGAGTGGACTAAATTGGGAATCAAATCCTGTACATGTCCACATTCACTCTTACGACAAACACTCCAAAGCTTGGACCGTCACGGACTCGTTACTAGATTTCGTTTATATCTAATTAGACACTAAAGTCAAACTTTTATATATAGATTCAGGCTTTTACGCATTTTAGAAAAAATACAGCGGAAAATAGATTAATCTTAAATCTTTAACTAATGCACACAAGGTCCAAATTACTTCAGCTTTACTCACCAATAAGCAAAATAAATCCCGCAATTTTAGTAAACAGCAAACTTATAGTAATTTTTTGTATGGATTTCGAGATTTATACCCCCAGGATGAAAACGCGACAATTCCCATAATCCTCTTATATAAATCCCTGGACAATGGTTTCTATAGATCCTGCACTTCAATGATATTGATAGGGAATTGGGAACAGGTACACAGGTGATACTGTGATATTTTTTGTGTTGTGTGTGAACGCGGATGTAGTTTTTGGATGTTATTTATGTATTTTTGTTGTACGACATGTTTAATTGTAGATCCGATAGCTGTAAACTGTCTATTTTCAAGTATTCGTAATTAGTACGCATGCGTAATTCGTCTATACAAGTACGCAATCAATGCAATTGGTTTACTATGAGCTAACAATACACATGCCAGTGTAACTACTGGACATAATGAGACTTAACATCTTATGTCTCAGGATGACGAGCGCAGTGAAATGCCTCACAGTAGGTACTTTGTAAGCCAAAGTGCTGGATGGTGTTGCTACTGTTTATGGGTGGTCGTATCACTTACCATCAGGCGAACGGCATGCTCGTCTCGTCATTCAATGTAATAATAAAAAAAATGAACTATGGATCACATCACTGAATGACATTGCTCTGCGATCATCACCCTGAGCCTAGATTTAAAGTCTCATAATGGCCGTTAAGTATATTGGTTATTGTATCCTTCAAACAAAAACAACAATGCAGGCACAATATTGTTTAGCAGTTGAAATAGGCATTGCAGTGGAAGGTTGGGTAGGTACCCAGCCGGGCAAAAGCCCATGTGCAAAAGCATACGAGTGACCCACCTCTAGTACAGTACCACAACAGGTTAGTTGATTCCTTTTTCTTAATACATTTATCAAAAATGTATACCATCCACAATGTAACGGAAAGAGAATTTTCAAAATTGTGCAAGTGCAATAATAAGTAAGTTATAAAGCTTTGAAATTTGTTACAATGTTACAAGGGTGACGTCACTGAGTGTCACCGGTCATAGCGCTACGTGCGTGCGAAAGAGATAGCGATCCCTACCACGCCCCCACTTTTGTTCACGTCAATATTTCAAATATGAATAACTCCTTAATAACAACCAATTTTGATGCTAACTTCACAGAAGAATTTATTTTTTGCCTTATTTTTGCATATTAAATAATGTACAAAATAGAACATAGGAAACTACCCTATTAGTCGGACTAGTCTAGTCAATAGTTTTATTGTAATCAAAAGTAAACAACGCAGCCACATCGATAATTCCTCACTGTTTACATCACCAAAAATCTGCGTATTGTCAAAATATCAAAAATCCAAACACGACATCAAAGGAATTCATCGGAACAGTTTCAAAAATAATTTTTCAATCTGTTCCTAGGAACCCGATGTTTTATGATAAACTAACGTCTGCGTACGAAATAAATCATATGAGATCGCGTGGAATCGCTTGATTGCTGTTTATTGAAGTCGGTAGCGATTTCTTGGGAATTTGCTTGTGGGTTTATGGATTGGTTTTTATCTTCGGAGAGTGACAGTCTAAAGATTTGTTTGTAGAGACCAGATTACACTGGTCTAATGTAGGTTGATATCCTGCTCTTAGCATAGTCGATATCCATAGACAACAGCACGTTTTTTTAAAGTTAACAAACAAAAAGAAATCCTAAAGATCCAACAGTTTCTATGGGAGAGTAATCCATTCGTCACAAATATTTCGTATGGTAATAAAACTGGTAATCCAAATCAGATTCTGTTTTGTTTTATTCTTCAAATGATAAAAATGTACAATTGAATCATTTCATCGTTACAAAAAACAAAAAAGAAAAATCAATAGTTTGCGCAATCGACAATAATAATACACTCGTAAAACCCTACTCTTCGTGTGGTCGCGGGCTTATTCTGAAGGAAGATTGGTTTTTATAGTCTCAATTTAAATAACTTCAGAAAGACTCTCTCTACTCATGAAAGCTTTGACCTTGAAATAACATATATTATCATTTTTAAGACAAGAATTTCTACAATTACAGATATTATTTGCAAGTTTCATTCAAATACTTACGGTTTCTACGTTCACTTTTGTCAAGGATCTGAACATCGCATACTTTCACAAACTATTTTGAAAATAGGATTTAATCGATGTCTATGTTTTTACGCTTATTCACTGCTCAAAATGACACACAAATTGAATGCAGTGCTAATAAACCGCGACTCCTCATCTCCAGAATAAGTAGACAGCGGCGAGGCGCCGGCGCATCTCTTTAATTTGTGAATTGAACCGCCTGCTGCCACCTATTAGTGTCATTGACCATTTGCCCACAGTTGAACTTCGTGGCCACTAAACCTCGAGACCTTGCCTTTAACATTATAAATTATAGAAGGTAGTATAGTAGTAGAGTTTAGTAATTTTGGAGCAAGAACAAGGAATAAAAGAAATCTTGGTTGGATTTCTGATAGATCTTATAGATTTAAAATATTATTTTATTAGATTGTTTGACTGCCTCCGTGGCGTAGTTGTATTATGGTACGGCTGCAATGCTGAGGTCTCAGGTTTGATCCCCGGGGCGGGCAAAGTGATATTGGATTTTTCTATTCAGTATCAGCCCGGAGTCTGGAATTTGTGCCCGATACGGCGATAAGCTCGCCCCCACCACATCATGGGACGGAATATGCCGGAAAAGTGGGTGCATTAATTGCACCTCTGCCTACCCCTTCGGGGATAAAAGGCGTGAGTGTGTATGTGTGTATTTTATTACATTGTAGGTCTTTCGTGTCAAAGCACTACAGTTATATCTTCTTTTGTCACCACGCAGCACAGTCTTAAGTATGTTTCTGTTGGTAGCAGTGTAATTACTGAGTATTATGAGATTTGAGCCGACCATACACCAAAGTCACACTTTGATCTAGGAGCATAGATTAGAGTGTGACTATTGTATTTGGTCGGCTTATACATTTCTACGAATATCGTTTATCAGTAAGCAGTGAAATAGGCTCTTAACATCAGCTAATGTTAAAGGGTGATGAGCACTGCTCAGTTCCATGCAAGTCTCTGTACCTTCAAGTTATGAAGTGTTATTAGTGATCTTGAGCACCTTTAAAAAACAACTCATGTCGCCGTCGCCTTAGTAAAACTGATTAAGATTAACAATAACAAACCAACATCAATAACATTACAAAGAGAAGGAAATCAAAAATCATTACACGCTACAAAATTAAATCTATAAATTCGAATGATGAAAAGAGACTCAAATACATTTACTAATAAGTAAGAAAGAGATGGTAACGCCGCCAACCGTAAGACCAGAAGCTTTGATTGAATTATGGTTGTTTTGGTCTCGTGCAATTTCCTTCGAAGGTTTTCCAGTGCAGGCTAATTAGGTTGTAATCGAGATGGCGGTCTGTCTGTCTGTGTTTACGTTATCATTTCTTTGTACGTTATCATTTTGTGTTGATTATTTGATTATTTCTGTAGATCCAAGAAAGCGATGTAGCTATGAAACGAGAGATCGCAAGTTTTAATTCAATATGTGTTATCAATGTATGATAATAGCAGTTAGTATGTGATTTTGGTTATTTGGTATGGAGGAGCCATGCTTTTGATATCTTTGTGTAAACGATGATTGGTCTGCCTTCATCACGTACCCTTTGTTACTAGAAGTGGAAAGAAATCTAGCTCTAGAAGGATAGGTTCCTACCCCTTCTATTTTATTAATTTCGTTCCAGTTTTTTTTTATTGCTGCTGAGTAACGAGACGAGCATGCCACTCTCCTGATGGTAAGTAAGACGACCGCCCATAAACAGTAGCAATACCATCCAGCACCCTGACTTACAAAGTACTGTGTGGCATTCACCTGCGCTCGTCATCCTGTGACATAAGCTGTTAAGTCTCATTATATCCAGTAGTTATACTGGCTACAATGTCCTTCAAACCGAAACACAACAGTGCATGCACACTGCTGCTTGGCTGTAGAAATAGACATTGCGGTGGTACCCACCCAGACGGAATCTTACATATGAGAGACCTACCACCAGTAAAATTTCTGATCAATGTGAAGAAATAAAAAACAATGTGAAAATCGTCGAATACTTAATACCTCTCCCTTATAGCACCGTCCTGTGTTGTGTTATAATGATTAAGCTCCTCTGAGTTTTGCATGAAGCTCATTTTAAAATTAAAATCTATCGTGTCACCAACTTGGCAGGGTCACGTCATTTGACAGGAATAAGGTCAGGTGCACACATGTTTTCGACGGTGCGTATAAATATTTTGATTGCGTTAACTTTTACAGTCACTACTTACTATAAAATATGCTGGTCCTAACTTTAGCTTTTAATCATTTTAGTGGAAGCTAAATTAATTGCTAGAATTTTAGTCAAATCATTTATTTTTTCATCCAATACACTTAGGTTCAAATCGTCACTTATTCGAAATTCAAAAACGATTTTATTATTCTACTTAAGTAGTCGAAATTCAATATTAATTAATTTGAAATAAGAATTCCACTCAAAGACCCAACAGCAAAATTGTCGCTACTCAATAGTAACCCTTAACGCAGCCTAAAAACAGTTTCCTCACCAAGTTTTACGAGCATCTTGCACACGCAGACCAAATCTCGAAATCTAAAACAATACACGACTTTAGATGAAGTCGAACGATAATATCGTGGGGTATTTTATTAAATTTATGTCTTATTTTTTGGTTTCTCAGAACGTATTAATCGGCTAATATGAATTCCGTGCAAGGTTTTGTCATCAATAAAAAATAAGGTTATTTGTTACGTTATTTATTGAGGTGATATGTGAATTTATGTCTGTATTAATTTGGGATAGGAGTGTTGAGTTATGGGGATCGTCTTCCGCCTTTAGTTTAACATCCAATGACGAGTAAAGTCGATGAGCGTAGTAAATCGTCCAATTCTTTCTAATTACATTTTTTAGGTGGTGTTCCTTCTGTTTATGGGACGTTTATCATCAGATCCTTACTTGTATCCTCATTAATATAAAGAAAGAGATATTTTTAACGTACTTTTGAGATAAAAAAAAATTGCAAGTCTTCCCATCCGCATAAGATCTGCGAAGTGGAAGAAAGACGTAGACTTATCATTAGAACGCCAATATATTATAAATACAGTCACCATAGCTATTATCAGAAATACATAAAATTATACGACTCAAAAAAATTACATAACTAAGGAACACTGTTGTGAATGACCGAGTTTGTTTTTCTGAAACAAAGTTTTCACTCTACTAACAATTTCTTTGATATTTCGACAAAGAAAAATGTTATGAATGTCTCAGTTAAAAACGTTTGAATAAAGTAATTATATCCTTTTATTTTCATACAAACAGCCAGTGTTTACTCATTTGTCAAACTATTTGTACTATTAATTTATTGTGGACCCAACACGACTGTGAAATACCTGGGTATACTTCAATTATATTTTTTCGTTTTGGAAATATTTAAGCACTTCTAAAACTGACACACTAGCATCCAAAATAGAGTAACAAATTCCAAGTGAACCGCAAACGCATTTTGGTTTTTACTCGCAACTTTTTTGATACAAGACAGACTGCTCGCTATTCAGCCACTCAAATATAAACCTTCTCTAAGAAACATAAAGTTGAAATATCTATAATTAAATTATAATATTTTTCAATACGTTCCGTCAAACGCAAATAAATTCTAAACCTATAAACGAGTCGACCCGAAGCCACCGTTTTTGGGTGTTAATAGATAATGTATGGCTTTTCTTTTTTTTCTTTTTTAATGGGTCATTAGATTCTTTTTACAGCCAGTTCGAAAAAAGATCTTTCGATTTTTAGTGTCATCGTTCTATTTTTGAAGTTTTGTGCTATTATATATTTGAACTCTGTATTAAAAAAACCTGATGTGACAAAGTAAATGATGACTATAATGTGACAATTGATAATATTTTTTTGCAAAACGATAATCTTTCAAGTACGTACCTAATATAATTACAAATAGAATAAGTTTTAAGGTTTATTATGAAATTAGTACGATATCTGCTTAATTCTTCGAAATAGGCAACGCTGTTGTGCTGAACAGTGAACAAGTTTTCGTAGTATAACGGTTATCACGTGTGCTTCACACGCACATGGTCCCCGGTTCGATCCCGGGCGGAAACAGATTTTATTTTATTTTTAGCATTGACCAGTTTTCTCGGCACCCTTAACACGTAGAACCGTGCAGCAACCCTTTTTTATACTTCAATATTCAATTTTGGACTCCTATCTAGGTTTGTAAGATTTTATGACTTTCATACCCAAAATGTTTTTAAACCTCAAACCCTGAACTTCCAAACCTTACCAGTTTCAACAAGCACTAAGCATGTCATAGATGGATGCGATGCTCGTGACAAGTTATTACTTACGCCCGGCTCCGCTCGGTATATTCTAGGAACGACCCACGCCTGGATCCGGGGTGCAGCCAGATTACATATTAATGTAGACGTTGATTTTTGTTCGCTGGATGTGGTAAGAGCTTCGCTGTACTTTTGTCTGTATAAATGGCCTCGGCCCTCGACTGAGTTGGTTCGTATTCGTTCGATATTTCCTATATCTCGGTTGGATATTGGCAATCGTTTAACACTAGCAGAATCTCCAAAAAATCTTCTGCCTGTCCTTTATCCGGCATAATTCAAATTTATACTTCTAAAATCTGTAAATAAATACAGCATCAAGCCTGTTTCCCATTTAAGCAAAGATGTATCATCGTCATCATCATCAAACGAAGGACACTGCTTAAGGTGTATTATGCCGAGCCAGAATTCCAACCGAAGACCCCTTCATCTTATCATACTAATATTATAAATACGAAAGTTTGTGAAAATGTTTGGATGTTTGTTAGAAGTAAACGCAGAAACTACTGAACGGATTTGGATGAAATTTGGCACACGGGTAGATCATGTCTTGGATTAATACATAGGGTAATTTTTGTCCCGGTAATTCGCTCCCATGGGAAATAATGGATATTTCAATCTGATTCTTTAAGTAGATGGCGCTGGCTTCGAACTGTTTTGGGGACTTTTGTGGCGGGAAAAGCTTTTCACGTCAAGCCGCGAGTAGCAACCAGAACATTATAACTATTTCACCAAGACAACCTTAAAATTCTGCCTAACTGGTAACCAACCACGCTGAATATCCCATATGCACCCAGCCCTTTCCAGACCCCCTAAGTCTTCATTACAAACTCTGTGGTCCGACCTCGTGGTCATAGAGCCCGCTTTATTCTTTGTCTATGCTTTATTGTCCGCCATTACGTTCCCCTGTTGTACATTTATGCATTGATTAAGACCTTAAGATATTCCTTTGCAAATGCAAACAGATATACCTCTGTACAGTTCATTTTTCGTTGAGGTATTGTGTTTAGGACAATAGACATTTTAGGACAATAGACATTTTTAATAACTTAGATAGGTTTTTGGAAATTAGCTTAAAGAAGATAAGGATCATCACGTCCTTTATCCCTGAAGGGGTAGGCAGAGGCACAACTAGTGCACACACTTTTCGCCGTGTGTATTCCGTCCCATAATGTGATAAGGGGCGAGCCTATCGCCATATTGGGCACAAATTCCAGGCTCCGGGCTGATACTGATTATAAAAAACCAATATCATTCTGCCCGGCCCTGGGATCGAACCCAGACCTCAGCGTTGCAGTCGTACCGTAATGCAACTACGCCACCGAGGCAGTCAGTAAGAAGATAAGGATAATAATTAAGGTTTAAGAATGATTTATTTGATAATAATTATAGCTACTAATTATTAATATATAGGTGAATCTTCCCGTGTATCCTCCTAATTCCATTATTGCGATATTCGATGATGATGTTCGTAAAGAGTAAATGCAGAAGTAGAAACACATTTGGATGTTTGGCACTATTATGCCCTTGATTAGTAAACATGCTACTTTTATTCCAGAAAATTATACAGAAGAAATTTTATTTCGGGAACAGTCGTTGGAATATAATGTTTCTTAATTCCTGATACAACATAATACTTTTATGTTACTGAACAGAACTGCATGTAACTATTTAATGTTTTTAATAATTATAATCCTCATCAAGCAATTACCAAATTAAATTATAAAAATTTCGTTCCCCAAATTTGTCGGTCCATGTATCAGTCACCTCTCACCATACACGTTAGGCTTCCGAGAAGCGGGCCCGCGAGATGCTGTGATACTACCATCTGATGGGACCCTCACGTGCGGACCTCACGACTCGGTTTTTACTTAACTTTACGAAATTTTACATATCACGCTCCTTGTAATTATTAAGGTCCTAAATGAGGTTGAGATTTACAACAGTCACATCGTGATGTACCTACTAAGAGCATGAGTATCAACTGTCAAGAAATTTAATGCGAAATTCAGAATCGAAACACATATTTTTTCACTGCAGAAAAAACTTTGTTCGAATACGGCTCCTTATTTAAAATTACAGATTGAAGTAAATTAGATGGCCAGTCACAAAAAAATACTACTTTCTTTTTGACCTCTTGTTTAACAGATTCTAAAAAGAGGTAATATCAAAAGCTGCTGGCCATATTCAAATTCAAAAAGGAAACAAAACATTTATTTATTTGTATTGAAATATTTTTTGTATGGATTCGTCATCGGAATGTGTTACCTCGATTCGATCTTTCCGATCGACCGCGCATTGCTACCGTGCGACTTTACCAACTTACATCTTCGGTCCATGAACTCATTATCTAACTTCATTTCTTCCATCATCATGTTTTGTGGCTGTAAAATTATGTTTGTGATGCCTTATGGATGAACGCGCTAGCGACATCCATTGAAACGCATCGATAAGCTAATGTTTTAATTCGATGGTATTGGTTTGACAGGGTTCTTTGATCAGGGCTTGATATGGATTGTTTGGTGTGAAACCCCAAACCAGTTAGAAGGTACACAACTGGTTAGCGACCACCAGAACGGTGTAAAACATGATGACCCTCTTCGATGAAAATTTTTAATAATATAATCTTACTTGCGTTCTAGGATAAATCCATGGTGCAGTAAAGTCGATATATGTATATATATTTTTGATCATAAATATTGAAATTAGACCAGGTATCCCTAATGCATTTTCGTCAAAGCACTAGGCACCACTGCAATGTCTATGAGTGTCAAGTACGCGAACAACCTCGGTTTGAGAAAATAATTTCAGCAGCAATTTTAGGACTCATTCACTACCAACAAAAAATATAAACCTTATACGAGACAAAAAAGCATTATAAAATAAAAAATCGGTATTCGATCGAGAAGCAAGAAGGTCCTTCGCAGCAGGTCGTTCATAAAGCACAAGCGACGTTAAAAATGGGGACACCCAATGCCTTCCCTGACGAAGACATACGTTAAACAGGCAATAATTATAATTCAATGTGGACATTACCGTTTGGGTGTGGTGTTTGGGACAGGCGAGGGCGGGAGCGGGGATGCGAGCAGGTATTAAATAGGCACACACGCACACTCACGCCTTTTATACCCGAAGGGGTAGACAGAGGCGCTACCAGTGCACCCACCTTTCGCGGTGCATATTCCATCCCATGATGTGATAGGGGGGGGAGTCCATCGCCTAATATTACTTTGCCTGACCCGGGGATTGAACTCGAGACCTCAGCATTATAGTCGTACCGTAATACAACTACGCCACCGCGGTAGTCATATGAGAACATATTATTGCTTACACACATACATATAAATATTTGGGTTATTAGTAAATTTAATATTCGATAATCGCAGGGCATCTTTATCCTAAAGACTTAAAAGGCTATAATCGCCATAAGCCCATGCCTTACCAACAATACCATAAGGCCATTTACGCTACAAACTGACGATTATTGCCCGAATGCGATATTGATGTCGCATACGGTAATTTGTATTTTGCAGTTTATTTTTAAACGATTTTTAAAATGTAAGTTACTGTATTGTGTGGTTCAAAATAAAGCCACGATTTAGCATTGAAATATTGCGCGCAATATCTTTGAATATTTTTTAATTAAAAATGTATTTATTGGTTTTGATACGTTTTGGGATAATGGCATTTATGATATTAAGGTTATTTTTAAATAATGATATTGCATTGAAAATTTACTATTTTTTTAAGTGAGTCAGGCGATAATGGTACTTAGTGGTCTCGGGTTTGAGCCTATAAAAGGAAATTTAGGTTTTTATTTGATACTTTGAATAAGTACTTTTTTCTTACTACCAACATTTTCATTCAAATTGAACTTCGAATACCGAAAAACAACAGACGTTTGTCCGTCCAATCAAAGTTTTTCAAATCAAAGAAATAGGTGAGTTATGGAAAACAAAACGAAGTAATCGCCAGAGGGGGAGAAAAAACGATGTTCCAGAAAAATGGGGGGTTCGGGGACATTTAAAAAAGTTTGATTAGCAACGGAAACTTTTGATTGTGCCCCGCATCGGATGAAAACATGATAAATAATTTCGGATGAAATTAGGAATTTCCGGGTTCTGATTATAGTCTATTTATTATTAATAAAAATCACCGAACATTTTTTTTAACCGTTCGTCAATTGTTTATTTTTTAAGGTCTGCGTCAACTTAGCAGAATGGAAGTGCGCGGAATCAAATCGCATTTACTTCTTATGTGCAATAAAAATATTCCGTGGCGCGTCCTGGCACAGTTTCATAGTAATAGTAAATGAAACAATATAGTATGATACAGGCGGATTTATACAACTCGGTTCGATTGGACTTTGCGAGCCTGGTCGACAGTAACCATAATTGTGATAACATTCTTTATTCAAATTATTGTTTAGTAGTGTTCCATTCCCAAACATACCGGCCAGCCACATAACTTTATATAAACAGTAAGATTTCGTTCATTCTCATTCACATACACCCTTTTTATTGCCGAAGGGGTATGTCTATAACTACCTCTTCTGCTGCCTTCTAAGCGCCTATGTGCAACTATTACACCCACTTATTTATTACTATTATTACTCGTTCATTCTCATTCAACGAGTCTCTCCCAATCTAGCGACTCAGCTGTTTTTTGGTCCACCCTATGCTAATATACAGTATAGGCACAAGTATCGCCCATTGTTATTACAAAAAGAGTAATGCCTACATTTCAAAATCCTAGCAAACTGCTGACGATTCACTAAATTATTCTTTTTGCTCGCAAGATCAACCCCGCCAAAGGATATTTCATTAAAAACTTAAAACAAGTTGTATTTGCTGTGTTGTGGCAGTGTTTTGTTTTTGGGCGTTTAGGAAAATATCTTTGACATTGTGTTTGAATCATTTCTCAATTCGCTTCGTGCTCGTGCGTTTGTCATCGCATATGTAACAGTATACTTACCAGGTTGTAAAAATATCGTAATGTATGTTTATTTCTGCCAGGACACAAAATAGAAAACACCAGGGGTAGGACACAATTTTATAATCTAGCAATGTTGTTTTCCGTTTTAAAAATCATTAAAGGCAGTACCTATATCTACTAAGAACCTTGAGACCTAACAGCTAACAGCTTCTGGTGACGCCTCATCTGCCCAGTGATGATTTTGTTATTAATCTACAATCCATTATGACTTTTGCGTGTTTTGAAACATTAATAATTATCGTAAATTTCCTCTTTTCAGATTCCTGTTTCGGTCAGTATTTTTGTTTCAGTAGTTGAGTAATAAGTTATTAAAAAATGTCTCTAACATTAAAAGTGAAAGAAAACTTTTTTTCATTTGTTATAACTTAAAATCTGCATTATCATAATTTTTTATTGCTTAACATTTCCTAGTTCTTCTTCAAAACACCAACTTCATAAACCCTCTGCAGCACGTGTAAATGCTATAAATGTGTTGCTACGTCCCGACAAAGTTAGATTGGCTGGCATCGAATGATGGCTTCAGTCTGACAGATCTGTCATAAAAATACAACTACTTGATTTGATTAAATAATATCAAGTGTAACTTGTTTGTTGAAAATTCGCTTTAGTTAGAGCCTGGTTTAGGCCCCGAATAAAGTAAAATATAGTATATAGCCCTAATGTTGAAATCAAATAATTTATAATGTTGAACATTACTTAGATTCAGTCAATTTTTACTCTACCAGTTCAGAAGACTGTTTCCACCAGAGAAGACCGAGCAATAAACTCTTGTGATGCTCTTTTCAAAATCAGTTCAAAGGTATAACGTAGGTACAGTGTATAATACAAAAAAGACATGTATTTTTTATTTACTTATTGAAGAGTGTAGCTTTCTTTTGGTGGAAGAGGTTTTAGCAACGGTTTAATAGTTCCAGAGATAAAGCAAACAAACAAATTTTAACTTTATATTAATGTGGATAGATTCATCCTTTATTATGTAGCATTTTCATAAAGGCTTACAATTCTACTTACCCCTCTTTACATTAGGATTTATATTTTTTTAACTCAAAACGAAAAAAGCGATTCGCTCGTCAAATAACTTCACATTTGTCTATAAACAGTAGCAACATACGCCATTGCGCTCGGCATCCAGAGACATCAAATATTTTGTTTAGCCTCATCTCTGTAAGAATGAAACTAGGTCCTATGTCCTTCAATGTCGATCACAATAGTGCTTATTGTAGGGACAGACTAATCTGGCCGGTATGACATGACAAGGTTTTTAAATTTTAGGGTAGACGTTCTCACAGAGTTATCGCGTCGGGAAAAATTTTAATTGTCATACCGGACAGCTTAGTTTGTCCGAACTATAGCAAGGTGGCAGATTATAGCATTAACTAAAAACAAGAATAAAATATGAAAAAATCACTGCAACGGTTAACTTCTACACACCTAACTTCAACCATTACTGTCCTTAAAATACAACCGTCTATTGTAATAAAATGATCTATCCACCAAAATGTAAATTTTCTTAAAGTCCATTTACTTTCAAACTTGTGGTTTATTCAAGCGTTATCTCAAAAAGCAAAACCCGGTTAAGTAAACAGTTTAAAGGTTTAAAATCGTAATTAATTGATCGTTTAATAACTGAGCTCCTATATCTACTTTGTCATCAAATTTCTTAGAACCCCGCCTTAATTAACGAGCCGATATTTTGATCGGTCAAAGATTATAGAATGTTGCAGATCAGACATGTGAAACGTATATTATATTTTATGTAGAAGCCAATAAACTGGTGGTAGGTCTTTCAATGTGTATTTCAAACGCAGTACCTTGTAATTAAAAGTTATGTATGGTGTTGCTACTCTTCATGGGTCGTATTGCCTACCATTAAGCGAGCGGCATGCTTCATCATTTAGTACCAAGAAAAAAATATCTTGTGATTATTGATATTTAACCTAACCATACCATACCATACAATACCAGCCCTGTATTATATACTGCCCACTGCTGAGCACGGGCCTCCCCTACAACTGAGAGGGTTAAGGCCTTAGTCCACCACGTTGGCCTATTGCGGGTTGGCAGACTTCACATACCTTCGAAATTCAGAGAACTTCACAGTTATGCAGGTTTCCTCACGATGTTTTCCTTCACCGTTAAAGCGAGCGATGATTCAAAAAGAATACACACATAACTATTTAGAAAAGTCAGAGGTGTGTGCCCTTGGGTTTTGAAACTGCGGACATACGTCTCGGCAGTCCGTTCCACTCCCAACTAGGCTATCGCCGCTGTTTATTTAACCTAACAGATGCATATTATAATATAATCATAAGTCTGCAAGATTAAAGATATAATCCTTTGTTGCAGGTAATAGATAAAAAAAACTATAATTTTTTCGTTGTTGAAACATTGAAACCTGATGCGTTACACGGCTTTCATATATTAATTAATTATTTTTTTTTAATTAAAAATTGTTTATTACAGCAAAACACATAAAACATGACATAAAAATAAAATTAAACCTAACTTAAGACAGTATAACAATGTTTTTGCTGATCACAATGTATCTGCAAACTATTTCCTTCAATTTCCTCACTAGGCAAGCCTGTATCGAGGAAATCGTCCTGCGAGAATACAATTTGAGTTCAGATAGTACTACAAATCTAAATAACTTATATAAAAATATAAAGTAAAAAAGAAAAAAAGTATGAGAATACTTCTTTTAAATAAATTAACTGAGAATCTATAACTGAATAAACTGAATATCTACAACAAGAATTGTTTCGGCGCGGAAATCAAATATTTTTGACTCGTAAATCGTAATGTTTACTTTATACGAACGGTATAAGTAATCCCTATTTGAAAGCAAAACTTCAAACTACAAAACACTGCCTCATCTATATTCTAATTCATCTATGAAACTTTAAAGTTAATTTTATTTGACGTTTTGACAGCCCGATGGGGCCGTTAAGATAGAGACAGCTAGTATCACAAATCAACGCGTTAGAGCGAGATGGAACACAATCGATACAGATTAAGTTATCAGCAGGTGCAATGTGTTATGTTTATTAACATCTGTCAAAGTTAGTGACGTGCCGCGGCGTCACTTGCTTTTGTCACTAATTCGATTTTCGCGCGTCACTAATTTAGATAAAGACAGCCTCAATTAACTTTAAAATTAAAAATAAGCCGTTACATTGTGTTTATCGCAACACTTTTTTTTTTAATTCTTCATTTAGTGGTATTGTGAATGTAGCGCGACTGCTGCGTTCAGGTCTTAGGTTCGATTCCTGGATCTAGTAAATTGATATCTGGTTTTTCTGCTCAATATAAACCTGGAGACTCGGATTGTCCCTGGTAAATAGCAATGGACTCGCCTCTTAATACTTGGGACATAAATTACTAGCAATATGTGGGTGATTCAACTCTACATAGCCCTGAAAAAGGAAAAACACGCGATTATTTGTAAGTACATAATAATAATATCATAGCTAATGTGGTTAAGTGTTATAATTTATATATTAATTCCCGTTACGTCCAAAGAATAGAGTTGTAAATTGGATGGCACCTAAAATATTTTCTTTGTTCTCCGTATAAGGGATTTAACCTGACCATTACACGTACTGGAATCATGATCAATCATGAAACGTCCAGCACAAATTATTATTAATCGCACGATCATGGCGTGTTAGTACACTAATTGACTCTTCTACAGATGATCCTGTATGCCATACTTGAATGACTTTGGTCATCAATATCTTTCTAAATCCCATAAGACATAACTTTAACACACCGTCATTTAAAATTACACTTTATTGCTAGTTACTTAAAGTTTGAAATTAATTGGAATATTTAAAACGGTTATGTCATTTCGTAATTCAAAATAGCACTTCGAACACAACCGTTTAATTGTTAAATACGTTTGACATCCGTTCACGCCATATCGTGTCAACGACATTATCGGCGAGTGTGTGCATCGCTTAATTCTGTTTTTGAATTTCGAATGAGTTTCCATTGGTTGATTGAGTGGTGATTTTGAATTTCGAATGCATTATTACCTGCGTTTTAGTTCATTTGAATTAGGAATGCGATGTGATTGGTTGGTTATCTTTATAATTATATACCATGTAATAATTATGTTTACCGGTATTCCCTATGTAATTTCACGCTTGGAACCGTGAGCAAAAGCTATTGGATAAGTACCTATAGTGAAAATCTTAATCTATTAAAAGTATGAATAAAAGACTTTGTAAAGTATGATTAATTTTGATATGCATTTGGATTTCATAGAGTGATTTGTCAAGCATTCATTGCGTATGAAGAATAAAAACTATTATGGTTAGAATCGAAGGGCTGTGGCAGATGCCTAGCGTACGTAGTATATTGTCTATCCCAGCAGCTTTATGTTATTAAATTAAAACAACACTCCTTATTGAACTTTGGGGATCTTGCTCAATTACTTCTTTCGTCTGCAATGAATATTTATGGGTTAGTATTTAGTACTTAAAACACTATAACAAAACCACATTTTGAAAAGTCAGAGGATACACTTAGATTCCAGTTTGGTAATACGTTCCGCAAATTATCGTTGATTTTATCAATACTGTTTTCGCTACGAGTCTTCGATATATCTTAAACATTTGCATATACTATACCCAAGAAAACCTATAGAGGATTAGAGGCGGTGACAGATTCAGTTTTCACAATGAGTATGACTCAAGGCGTAAATGACGATTGATTTATGACTCGACGCGAATAAAACCTCCGTGGACGTACAGACGGATTAATTTCTATAGCTTTTTATGTACGGATGTGGACTCTTTGTGCGCGGTTTCAATTCTCGATGACTTTTATTTTTATGTATTGTGGTTTGTTTGTTATAGGATCTTAAATACTTGAGGAAGTGGTTCTTTTTTGTTGATACAGTAGTCTGTTTAGTCTATGGGCATTGGGCACTACGCATGAAGTATCGAGAGTGCGATGTCTCTGGTCTAAGTTTTTTTTTATATTAATTTAATCTTGTTCTACAAAATCACTATGGATGAAATTGATCATATTTTATGGAAAATTTTCAATTGACAGACAAGCACGTAAATCAACTGATAGCAGAGATTACTTAATCGGCTCTCAAACTCCTTAAAAGAGAGAGGAAGAATAATCAGAAAACTTACTTCTAAGAAAACTTATATCCACAGAAAGGAGATGTCCGCCTTTTGTATGGGTGATGGACCTCAAAATCTAACCAGGCTCAAACTTCATGGATAAAGGGGCAAAAATATGAATCTTGGATTCATTACAAAATTAGACTCCTCGATTTATAACTAACTTTTTTAAAAACGTTTATTGTATGTATGGTTGTTAGCAAAATAAAATTACTTAAATCTCAAAATCGGAGGACTTAAAATTATACGACTTATTGCAAAGGCCTAGTTTTTGGGAGTACTGTCCAAATATATATAAAGTATCTTGGTTACAATTTAAACCCATTTTCGGACATGTCCTTTCCACTAAGATCAGAACAAACAAGGTGATATTTTCTAGATCCAATTTCGTAACTATAATCATCCGTACCATTGAAGTTGCCAAATCAGTAGTTTTCAAAATGCCTTCGAATCCAATTACGGACCACCCTGTTCGACACAGCACAATTCACATTCGCACTAACCGCACGTTAAAAACAAACAAACGGACATAAATCCATACTGGTCGGGTGCATTAGCTGGCGCACATTGTTACACGGTTCACAATGGTGCGCGAATCAAAGCGTATAGTTGACAGCGAAAATATTCCTGAATATGTGACTTCAATGATATATGGGCTCAGGAGGATCAGGGCTTGCGGTCAAGTAGAATCTTCTATTATTATTGCGAAAGTTTGTGAAGGTTAAAATCCTAGTGGCTCCTGGATTAACATAAAAGCTTTTTTATCACGGGAAAGATCACAACGATATATCTAAGTCTTTAACTTTGCCTTTATCATCATCCTGTCCTTAACCCACTTCAATTTGGGGCCGACGAATAAATTTCACGAATGCTGCAGGAAGCATTAAGCTTATTTGTAAAATCAAAACTAAACGAACCAAATCTCGAGGAAATTGTGATAGAAAAACCCACAGAATATTTTTCCATCTAGGATGCAAACACTGGATCCTACAGTTCACAGACTATTTGACTAAGGAGGCAATCTTACCAGTATCTGCACTTTCCAAAAACCAATTAAAAAGGCAGTCAATCTCATTAGCACTCACCAAAGTATCCCTTCGTAATCATAAGCGTATATAGGCCTAAACGCCCCCCCCCCCCCTTCTCAAGGATTTAGAGGCAGCCTAATACTACAATATTTTTTTTATATCGGCAAGTACACAGAAGTAATATTATTTTTTAAGTCTAGGACACTGCCCCCCTCGCCCCTGGAAAAAATGGTTCTAACTACGCCAATGTTCGTAATAGTCTTAAAATCACCATCAGAATTTACCCAAAATGTCATCTATAAAGGTATCACCCCTACCACACGTATGATGCGTAGGCGACGTACCAACACGATACGCGATGGGCCTTGAATAGCGCCTTATAATGGTCCGTATTAAGAGCAAGGATAATAATTATTACAGACAGATTTATTTACTTCGGTCTACGGCTGCTAATTAGCTTCCAAATGCAAGACCTTGGGAGCTGAACTTATCAGTGTTTTCTATTTACTCAAGGCAGAAAAAATTCCTTATTCTTCCTTTCAACTTTTGCTTATATTTTAGTTAAGACGAAGAAGGTAATCCTACTTCCATTTTTTTTATTTTTTTTCTAATTTATATTTATGAATGTATGTGAAGATATTTAGGAGTATCGTATTCAATGACTCATAAACTGTAAATGGATTCGAGTGTAAAACACAGTAAAATCAGGTCTTGGAGTAACACATAGGAGACTGCCTCGGTGGCGTAGTTGTATTACGGTACAACTGCATGCTGAGGTCACGGGTGCGATCCCAGGGTCGGGCAATGTGATATTGGATTTTTCTATTCAGTATCAGCCCGGAGTCTGGAATTTGTGGCCGATACGGCGATAGGCTCGCCCCTATCACATCATGCGACGGAATACGCACGGCGAAAAGTGGGTGCACTAGTTGCGCCTCTGCCTACCCCTTCCGAGATAAAAGGCGTGAGTATCCGTATGCATAGGGTACTTTTTGGTGAGATCGGGACACTCTGTACACATTTAATTAATGATTGTTTAGTTATGACTGCATTTTACTTCTCAGTTGCATGATTTGAACAAATCGACTTTCTTAAGAGTTGATTCTTTTAAACCACACGCCCACGTCTCTATTCATAGTGGCACAAAAGGACGCTACGTATCTCATAATAGATGATTTATTACATCGATTTATATGAAATATTAATTACGAGCGTTTAGTGGGTTTGATTGTGGTTATATTTTTATTTGGGATGTTAGATAAGTCCCTTCAACCTTGTTATGTTACTTATTCGTTGTATTGATTATTACATAAATAAATTAAACTGGTATAAATAATGACACGCTTATAATATTCAGAGTATAACCGACCTTATGAGACTTAACACCTGGCCTCTTAGAATGAGGGGATGAGAGCTTTGTAATTAAAAGTTCTGGTTCGCTACTTGTAGCCTCACCATCAGGTTAGCTATTTACTCCTCTTATTCACTTATGTAGAACAAACCCTTAATCTGCCCACTCTTATCTCACGTCAATGCCTGGATTCTGCGCAGCGCATTTCATACATCCTGCAAAGTTGATACACCTTAGATTTTATGAACATGTATCGTGAAATCCTCTGACAAACCTAATCCTGGCAAATCAATTAGAAAAACCAATTCGTACCCGATTTGAAAATCCTTACACCTCAAAATCTACAGTCCAAATACAGACTTCTCATTTTTCTAGATTCTAGAAAAACAAAGACCTAGAATCTAGCTCGGAAGCTAAATATATTCCAAGTGATCGCGACGGTGAGTCAACTAATTACAGCATTCGACGCCTGTACCCGTCTCACACCCATTAAGATCAATCTAATCTTGTTAATTTAATCCATTGACGCCCACGTTCAAAGGAAGTCAATCATTACAGTTTTTAAAAGTGACATTTCGTTATTTGATCCTGGCGCATATGCTACAAGAGTATTTCAACAATTGCTTGGCACTAAAGACCTACGCTGTACAATTGCCTGCAGTATTGGTCAGATCAGTTGGGGTAGCACTTTTATGAAAACATATTTGCTGGTGGGAGGATACCGCGTTTATGAGCAGACGCTTTAGGTTGCTCCTTCCTATCCTGGAGTCCTTCAAGCCGAGCCTGAAGAACCAATTAGGCAGGCCAGCGTAATATGCCGACTGTCTGGGGATGTGTTTATCTCTTGCCGGTCGACATTTTCTTTGGGCTTCAGTTCATCTAACATCAGGTTTAGTGAAGTCGCTTTGCTGTGCTAACGATAAAAAAGTAAGTAATTTTTTCGTACAGTAATTGGTTTAGTGATCGAAGTGTTTTCATTGTTTTGAAATCTGCCTGTATTATAGAAAACTGTGTATAAGACAATACATATGCCTCTTTTTTCAAAGATAACATGCTCTGCAGTATGAAATGACTATCTCGAACAATCTTAAACCAGGAAATCTGTGCAGTGGCAGCTGTATTAAATACTCATATCTATGAGAATGCTGGAAATCTGTGAAGTAGCTGTACTGATATCCATGACAGTGTAACAAACCGGAAAACAACAGTGCTAACTCTGCAAATGGTACCACTACTTAAGCCAACTTTAGGATAACACAGAATTTTCCGGTTTCAAGGCTGGCATAATTATGTCAACAGGCGAGGGCTAAATATCTATCGTCAGTCAATGCTATATCTGAGCCCCATTCCACTCACCATCAGCCTGGACAAAAACCTGGCAAAGATAGTAAACCAACAATTACGGGCTGAAAAGGTTCCAACACTAAAATAAATTAAATGCTTCAAGAAAAAACTTTAACGAACCATCAATTCGTACAGGATAGGGGGTGGCAGAGTAATTTCCTACCGTCAGCCGTCCCTTTGTGCCACTAATAGTGTCATACTTACCATACAATGATTGTCGTATGGCAGGCGACCTTATCTCTTCTCCGTTTATTGGTCATTTGCATATGGTTATGTACCATCACGACTTTCGGAGTGATAGAATTGGTTTTAGTTTTATTCTATAATAATAAAAGAGGTAGAATTTTGTATAGGGTAATTGCAGCAACTACTGAAGTCATTTAAAAATATTATTAATAGACAAATGCATTGTTTCTGAACAACATAAGCTACATTATATTATTTATTAAGATTTAATTAGTTTTTAAAGTGGAAATAGACTTTCATATAGGGAAAGCTTCCAGCAAAAGATATAAAAATAATATAGGATGCATTACAGGGCTGCTTTCTTGTCAGAAAAGACCTTGAAGTCTACATCCTTATATATATGCAGTCTAGGATCATGAATTCAAATTAGATCACAATAAAATTTCGCATTCGATTCTCAGTTCGGGCATCTGATATTACAGAGGTATACTGTAATCTACCCCAATTCACAATTTAAAATAACATTTTCTCTCAACGAGTGTCCAAGTCTTGATCTCTTCCCATCCATTATCTATAAAAAACTATCGACCATCTACCAATACCTCGACAAGTAAAATATGAAATTCTCGTACATTCAATGCACAATTACCTTGTCTCGATACTGCCCGTGGCTCGATGATTCGATTATAATAACGCCTATACGTTATCCGAGTCGGATTAATGATCGCAATTATTTTATAACCATTGCTTCAGACTATGATTGCTTTGGTTTTAGGGCCAGTTTTATCCTTGACAGCCAGTCAAACTTGCTGTTAATTTGGTCGTGATATACACACACTCTTACACCCATACGCGCCTTTTTATCCCCAAAGGGGTAGGCAGAGGTGCAACTAGTGAATCCACTTTTCGCCGCGCGTATGCCGTCCCATGATGTAATAGGGGGTAAGCCTATCGCCATATCGGGCACAAATTCCAGACTCCGGACTGATACTGTGTAGAATAACCCAATACCACTTTGCCAGATCCGAGGATAGAACCTGAGACCTCAGGACTGCACACATACCATAATATAACTACGCCACCTGCTAAATCTTCATCTAGTACCCCAAATTTTAGAACCTATTTCCATTACTTAAATTTTATTCCTGAATAAATAACCCAACTATTATAACAAATACCTAGCCCATAAATATCTCCTACGAATTTCATGCGTGGACGTAAATATGAGTTTGGCACTTTTGCTAATAGATGGCGTTGGTCAAACATGCGCAGGAGTGGATTATCTCAAACAGGTTGTGTGGCGACATCTCTTGTAGAGTAGTATGAAATAAAATTTTGGATGACATTTGAATTTATTGTCAATGTAAATATTATTATAATTTTAATTTTGATTGTCATCGTTTTTTTTAACGTATTTTTCTTAATTTACTTTCTATCGTTTTAATGGTTTCCTACATGGAAAGCTTCTCATACAATTATTATAATATCAGCTCCGTATTGACTACCTCGGTGGCGTACTTATATTACGGTACGACTGTAATGCTGAGGTCTGTGGTTAGATCCCCGGGTCGGGCAAAGTGATATTGATAGTAATTTTCTACTCAGTATCAGCCCGGAGTCTGGAATTTGTGCCCGATATGGCAATAGGCTCGCCCCCTATTACATCATGGGACGGAATACGCACAGGGAAAAGTGGGTGCACTAGTTGCGCCTCTGCCTACCCCTTCGGAGATAAAAGGAGTGAGTATGCGTATGCGAGCTCCGTATTGTATACTCGCTGACTGCCGGTCACGGGCCTCGTGTTCTACGGAGAGAGTTTTCGGACTGGCAAACGAGGTACTGGATTATTTAATGTTGGTGAACACCGACAATTGTGGTGAATCATGTATGCGCTGACCTTAAGGGGAAATATAGGGATTAGGGAGGGTGTCTAGTAACAGCGAGCTATCACCGAAATAAAATTAGTTCACGGATTTAATCGCGGTTTACATTGCATTTAATTTTACTCCTAACGTTTTGAAAGCTTTACAACCTTTATGGTCATGGAGCGGACTCGGTCCGTGGCCATGAAGCTACTTATATTTCTATGTTTGACATTCGCATAAAAATTAGAAATCATCAAGGAAGCTATCACTTTAAATGATTATCTTAATGATGTTAAAATCTTACTTCTTGCTAATATTATAAATGAAATAGAATGTGAAAATATTTGGTTATTTGTATGTTACAAGTAAGGATCGTAGCTTTACTGCAATTATAAATGTGTAACACAATAATTCCACCCAAATATACAACCATAAATACTATTTGAATTTGAATTTGCTATCATTAGTATTACCTCGGTTGATGCTGCCAATTTATACCGAGGTAAATACCACCGTTTAGTGCCTAGTTCGGCTGTCAAGGAGTATGCAAATAGTGTGTGCAAGCAATGTATTTTTTTTATGGCATTTAATGACGACACGAGCATGCTGTTCGCCTGATGGTAAGCGATACGACCACCAATAAACAGTAGCAACACCATTCAGCACCTTGAGTTACAAAGTACTGTATGGCATTCCACTGCGCTCGTCATCCTGAGACATAAGATGTTAAGTCTCATTATGTCCAGTAGTTACACTGGCTACAATGTCCTTCAAACCGAAATGCAATAGTGCATGCACACTGCTGCTTGGCGGAAGAAATAGACATTGTAGTTTCTTTAATACAGGCTGACTGAGGCATATGAGAGATCAAAAGTGTACTATTTTTGGTACCTTCTATGGCTTTTCATGATGATATTCAGTCAATCAGACGACATGATAAAGTTCACAGGAACACGCTGGATGCAGGCCGCTTTTGACAAGTCTGTCTGGAAATCTTTAGTGGAGGCTTGTGTTCAGCAGTAGACTTCATGTGGCTGGTGATGATGATGATATTCAGTCAGTTAGGATGTGCATAGCCGATACCCTTCAGCAGCAACATAGCTGTTAAAAAATCTTACTATAGTAGGGACAAACTAATATGGCCGGTATGACATGACACGGTTTTGAATTTTTTGTGTAGGTCCGTTCTCACAGTTATCGCGTCAGGAAAAAAATTGAATTGTCATACCGGCCAGCTTAGTTTGTCCGAACTATAACCTGTAACATTGTTCACGAGAAAATATTTGTAAGTTTAGATGTTTTTTAAAAGTAAACGCAGACACCGCTAAACGAATTTGAATCTAATCTGACATATAACAAAATCATGTTCAAGTTTACAATACTTTTATCCCAGAAGAGTACTAAGTGCGGGTTTTATTTAGGCGATGACAGGCAGATGAAGCCATGAACGAATTTTATAGAGATTAAACAACAACAAATTATACATAAATCTTAAAGTAAAGCAACGTTGCAATAAGCCGCCCAGCTCTTCTTATCATAGCATCTATGAAAATGGCTTCAACATATAACTATATATCTCTATGAGTCAGCCTACACACCTGTGCTTGAGTCGTGATGAATGTCTACGCTCGAGGTCAATGCCAAAGTTCCTTGACTCCATAATTGTGCGCCGTGCGCTGTGATTTTGAAAATGATAATACTTTAGTTTTGTTAGTCATGTATTCGAATCTGAGAGTTCTATGAAGCGTGCAGGTATTTGGGGTTTTAAAGTAGCAGAACCCTCTTTTTTTTATTTTGGTTTCGCGGAGAAATTGCGTTACCACTACCGCCCGGCCTTCGTGAGGGGCGACCGAGCGGTTATGTTGGGTTCACCGTGCCTTACGACCCGTGCGTTGAGCCGCCCGGAGAGATGGAAAACGTCGGGCGACCGCCGGGCCGAGTCCCTAACCTATGTACACCGCACGGCATACCAACTAAAACTCCGCGGTGGCCATCTTCGGCGCATTAGGGACGGCTGCGGGCTTCCTCAGACGAAAAGTATCTAAGTTGTCGTCCGCAACCGCCCCTGCGCGGTGCCGCCTGGTGCGGCCCGTGTCCTGTTGTGGGGGGGGGGCTCAGAAGCCCCCGCGCACCGAAGGACGCTCTCAGCGTCAACGGCAACGTGAGGCCTACCTGCCACGCTGCCGTCCATCATGGGGGTCACAACAATGTGCTAAAACACACAAAACTAAAGATGAACAGCCCCCCCTGCCGCCCGCCCGCGACCCCCGGTGGCCGCTATTAGTCGCCTTTTACGACAGGCAGGGGATACCGTGGTGGAATTCTCCAAACGCCCCCAATTCACAGGGCGGGAAAGTAGCAGAACCCTGCTCTAACTCTTTGGGTAGACAATTTTAACATGAATGAAGCGGTTTGAATGCACTGGCCCTCTAGGGTACTAACCCTGCTCCAAAGAAAACTGACATGAAGTAGCATCATGCTGTTGTATTGTGTATCACAGCGGGAGGTCCGGAACTCCAAATAATTCGTATATAACATTAATCGGAAGAACTAAGTTTGTAAAATGTTCTTTAACTTTAGTATAGCGTATTAATTGTTTCTATGTGGGTTCTATCGCAATATGGTCATCTTCATTAGCTGCTAACCGTTCAAGCTTGTTATTTGTACCTATATGTGGCACACAGAATATCTGTGTGTAATTTGTCATTGAGGCCTACGTTCAGCAGTGGACGGCGATTGCTGATTGATTGAAGTGTAGTTTGACACTGATGGAGCGAATTGATCGTCTAGTGATTCTTCTATTTAACATCATAACTAGGTCTGTTCAACCAAATATTATAAACTCCTCAGAAATGGAATGTGGAGCAACTTGCTGTTGTTTCGATAGAGGCTTAAAAAGGTCAGTTTCCATTTCATTCATACTTGTGGTTGGTTGTTACTATGCTGAAATAACAATACAATTACACGCTTGTATGTTGGTTTTCCACGAGCACTATCTGGTGTTATTTGCTGATTTGCAGTTGGAGTGCAGAATGTATTTTCAAATTGTACTGTGTATTTCTGGCTCAAACAGGCCGGCATAATTGTGTCGACTGGGAAAAGATACTTCTCGTCAGTCGACACTATGTGGACTCCACTACGCTCATCATCACGCGCTGTGGGGTCACTTTGTAGTAGGTACCCGTACAAAAAAGAAGTGCAGCTCTCGCTGGGTGTGAGTGGGATTCTAGCATTAGGAGGGCCAATTCACTATCTATCAGTTCTTTCATATAGTCGTATTACAATCGTATAAAGAGAAATACAATGAACCGCTCACCTATTTCAGAAATGTTTTCTATATTTCTATCATTTCTTTTGATAGTTATGTAATAAATTCACAAATATGAGATGGAGACATGTAAATTTAAATATATTTTTAACCCGGCTCAACAAAATGACTACACGCATCTGATGGTACGTGCAGCGCAGTCCAAGAATAATATCAACCATCATCTCAACTAAATCATTTTAAATGCAAAAGATTAATGAAAGTAGATGAAGCGGATAGTAAAACAAGATTGTGCGAAGGTTATCAAACTGTCTGCCTACCTCTATGTAATACAAGCGTAATATTATATAACTTGTTTACTATCAGCTTTCAATACTCTTGCAACTCGTATGCCTTAAGGGTCTTTGTCTCAGGATCTCGATCACGTCTCTGATGCACCGCGAGGTCAACATAAGGTCCCAAACTGTCAATAAAATCGTCAAGCAAATATGTCGCGCAATAAAAAATTTTACTCCCACGGACGAGGCAATAAAGATAATTTCGTTCTGAGGTACACGCAATCGACACGGCAACATCGTGTGCCGGCCTGATGCGTATCTTATGCGCCCGCGCCGACTTCATTATCAGATCGATCGTGTGGGCGGGGCCTATATCCTTTTGTTCGGAAACATAGACATCTCACTCTGCCAACAGTGATATGTGGAGCTCCAAGCGCGAGGGAAAGAGACAGACGCGACTAATCGATCGAATCGAGAGAATTTTCTATGTATTTTCTTGGAAAGTGGACGTTATGTATTCGCGAAATGTCCTGATTTTTGAGATAGTGTTATTAAGTTATGTGAACAGGTTTACAGGATGATGGACAGCGGATTTTTAAATGTCTTATGATTTTTATACGTGATATGATGTTTGAGTCATCTGAGGTCTATAAATAACAATATGTTCCCAAAATTCATACTAAGCTGTGACTAACTAAAGATACAAATCAGATACGAAGAACTTTCGTTCCTACAATATAGACCCGGAATGTTAATATTTCTGATCACATTTGTCGCCAAGAATCAAACCCGTCTCAATCACATACTTGCTGTAAACTAGCTGCCAACGGAGACTATCAAGGTCGGTATGACAATTCAGAGTGGCAGTTTAAAGCTACGTAGAATTAAATTGAATCTTCCAGTTATTTGACGTTTTATTTAATTATTTAATCAAACCGAAACTTTCGTCTCTTACCAGTAGATGATTTCCTTGAGCGTCACTTAACACCAGGTGCACTGAAGTCACTTTCCGAGGCTTCGATAAGAGAAAAAAAGTAAGCAAAACGGTTCACAGCTTTTGTGCTTACTATCAGGACCAGTGTAGTCAGGAAGTTCAGGTGATAAGATTCTTAAAGGCGAGGATCTGGCTAAGTTGATCCTACTGCCATATTATCTCTTCTTAATAAAACCAGTAGGTAATATGTATATTTTTTTTTTTTTTTTTTATGGCATTGAATGACGAGACGAGCGTGCCCTTCGCCTGATGGTAAGCGATACGACCACCCATAAACAGTAGCAACACCATCCAGCAACTTGAATTACAAAGTACTGTGTGGCATTCCGCTGCGCTCGTCATCCTGAGACATACGATGTTAAGTCTCATTATGTCCAGTAGTTACACTGGCTACAATGTGCTTCAAACCGAAACCCAACAGTGCGTGCACACTGCTGCTTGTCGGTAGAAATAGACATTGCGATGGTACCCACCCAGACGGACTCTTACATAATATGAGAGACCTACCACCAGTAAAATATATACCACACCAGTTATATATTGTTCCACTGCTGGGAACGGATCTCCTTTGCTACGGAGCAGGGTTAGCGCCTAGCAAAAAGCTGGACTAATGTGGTTCTCGTCTAAATACAGATCAAAATGCACATATTCACCGATCTGAACAACTCCAAATTCCATATATTTAAAATCTGTAACTCTCTGCTCACCCCTGCTCTATGCCGACGGGACCTTTCAATCATTATTCCTTCACGGCGTATAATTTGGCCGTGCATTGGTACGATTTGATGAGCCCCGCGGCAAGTTTTTATATAACAAAAATTTTGATTTTTTAATTGCTGTAAAATGTCTCGAATGAAATCGAGCGTTTGATTTTGTTGGCTAATTAGGAGGTTTTGCTGGAATACATATATTTAACATAGGCATATCGAATTTAGAAATGTGAAGATAGATGGCATATTAACTGACGGTACGACTGTACCTAATGCTGAAGTCCTCGGTTCGATCCCCGGGTCGGGCAAAATAATATTGGGATTTCTAATCATTATCAGTGCGGAGTCCGGAATTTGTACCCGATATGGCGAAAGACTCGCCCCCTATCACATCATGGGAGGGATACGCACAGGCAAAACTGGGTGCACCAGTTGTGCCTCTGCCTACCCCGTTCGGGGATGAATGAATCGTAAAATACTAATGAGAGTCAAAGAGACAGCCGGATACACTGATTAGGTAGGTCTATTTGTTATTATTCCGGTTCTCAATGTTATTTTGTAGCTATTGGTGTATTAATTTGGACGTAGGTTCGTACCTACGCTTCGAATTCGCCTTAATTTGAGAATGCCGAAAAATGAGCCAATGCGCGTGAAACAAGAGTTGCGTTAGTTTCAACTTGCTGATTGCAAATATTTACCTCAATTTCATTTGGATTTCAACTCATAATTAGACTTGTAAGACTTTTTAAACTTGTTTAAATTACCTTACTAATATTATAATTGCAAAAGATAATGTAGATGTTTTGTTGATTGTTAAAATGCTAAAACTCCTATTCCAAAATAATTATAAATTAGGGATTTCATATATATAAAACGTTACCCACGATGACGCGCCCCGCTAATTACTCTAATCGCTTGCAGTCCAAGTGTGCTACCTTCCACTGGTAGTTTAGTTCTGGGAGTACACCCGGTGCAACCACACACAACAATTAATCAAAATATGAATAATCAAAGTGCCTTTAATCAATGGCATTATTTATAGTTTCCTATTAGTTGATGCATTTACAAAATCAATGCAGTAATTTGAGAGATTAGCATGAAACAAGCAATTTCTTTACTTTTTAATACCAATCAACCACAAACGACCACGCCTTTAGTCTGACCGTAAGCAACTACTTACAAATAGTAGCAACACCAGTGAACTACAAAGGTATCAAGCAACCTTTCATTGTAGTAAAAACATATCTGACACAGATTCCGCTCGCTCAGATCGCTCGTGGCGCTCGGCGAGCGTATCCGAGCGTAATTTTTATCGTCGCACACATCTGAAGTTTGGGATTAATGGCCCGCCCCGTCTAGTCATACGGTTCCGCCGAATGCCGTAAAAACTCTATGTGCAATTCAGTTTTTGTATGGGATGTGGATGGGTTGGATGTGGTATTCCTTTAGTCACATTATAGGTAAAAACAATTGTTTTAATGGAGCATGCTGTAGTATTTGTCTATACTATGAATGACTGGTTCGTTTTTAAATTGTTTTTAAATATACGTGAAGTGACAACTTCCTTGGGTTTTGCATGGTGAGTAAAATTTAGCATTAAAAAAAAAAAAAAAACACAAAATTTCACATTTATAATATACTAGCATTGCGCGCGGCTCCGCCCGCGTGGAAAAGGTATTCCGCGTTAAAAAGTAGCCTATAGCACTCAGGAGTAATGTTCAATAATAGGAAGCTATTAGTGAAAGAATTTTCAAAATCGGTCAAGTAGTTCTTGAAATTAGCGCGTTCAAACAAACAAACTCTTCAGCTTTATACAACAGTATAGATATAAATAAGTATAGATAATTAAATAAGAATTTAGATGAGCAAATCTACGTCTCGTCGTAATGCCTTACCCAGTCAGCTCCAACAGAACTGTGCACAAATACCGCATCCAAACTTCGCATATCGAAACAATTCCAACCTTTAATTGCTCTCATCTTGATACGGCTGGTATATCGAGCGGCAAAATGGATATTCCTCGCGGTAAACGCTAGCAACTTTGTACACCCGCCATTATCGGATTTGTGCGCGCGCTACACCATGTTTTTTAACGTTATTGCGCATTGGCAACTGTGTAATGGCAGTATGTTCCCGGGGTATTTTATTTATTTTACTATACAATGTGTATAGGCGGTTAATGCTATTGATATCCGTGCATTTACTTGGTTGGTGTAGATATACAACATAGGTACTACGAAATATATCATTTTTCTTATTGCTTTCAATTACGAGACGAGCATGCCGTTCGCCTGATGGTAAGCGATACGACCACCCATAAATAGTAGCAACACCATCCAGCACCTTGAGTTACAAAGTACTGTATGGCATTCCACTGCGCTCGTCATCCTGAGACATAAGATGTTAAGTCTCATTATGTCCAGTAGTTACACTGGCTGTAATGTCCTTTAAACCGAAACACAATAGTGCATGCACACTGCTTAGCGGTAGAAATAGCCATTGCGGTGGTACCCACCCAGACAGACTCTTAAATAAATATAATATAATAAATAATAATAAATATGATAACACGACAATAAAAACTTATACATAATAATTATATTTAACGCGAAAGTATGTCGAGATATTTATTACAATTTAAACAAAATAAGACTGCTTCGGTGGCGTAGTTGTATTACAGTACGACTGCCATGCTGAGGTCTCGGGTTCGATCCCCGGGTCGGGCAAAGTGATATTGGGTTTTTCTATTCAGTATCAGCCCGGAGTCTGGAGTTTGTGCCCGATATGGCGATAGGCTGGCCCCCTATCACAGTATGGGACGCAATATGCACGGCGAAAAGTGGGTGCACTAGTTGCGCCTCTGCCTACCCCTTAGGTGATAAACGGCGTGAGTGTGTGTATTAAATAAAATAAATTATAAACTGATTGATGGGGTACTTTTAAGTACCAGGGTACCTGTGACTCTTGTGTATCGCATCCTAAGAGTTTCGTGGCTTCAAAAAATGTTATTATCTCTACTTTGTATCCCTTATAAGTCTGTAACACAAACGGTTGAGATCAGTGAAAATTAGGTGACGGACTTCGGATCGTTTGCTGATCTATAGTACTAAAACAATTATCTAGTGCATAGATTTTCCCAAGAAAGAGAATATTGCATTAGAAGATACCTAATCTTATACTTTTTTTTGCCTACCAGCCCTTGTTCTTAGCTCCTAAGACCAATGATTTCTTCGAGAATTTTTACTGGTTTAAACTTATTATTTCCGGCCCATCATAAGCACTTAGCTAAGTTACATTCCTTATAATATATTTTATTTCTAATTCCTTCACCTAATGATGCAAATATTTTCAAAATCTCTAAATCCAAAGTGTACTCTGTGAACCCCGAGGCAGAAGATCGTAGACGTACGTATCGAAACGGCGCAAAAAGCTGTTATTAAATAATCATTAGACTGCGACAACTAACTTATATGCTCCATAAATAATCGGAACACGCTCTCGCCCGCGGCGCCACTCGCTCACCCTTCGAAGTCTATTTTGGTTGGAGGTAAAAATAGAACTTCATTTTGATGTATTTTAGCGGCCTTACATTTTAAATCATTAGCCTGGCCAAGGTACGTTGGTATTATTGCCTTGGAATGAATTTTTGAGTTTGGCTATGATCTTGAAATTAATAGAAGCAATAAGTAGAGAAGTGGACGATAGCCTAGTTTGGAATGAAATAGTTTGCCGAGACAATGTCCAGAGGTTCAAAACCCAAGGCATATACCTCTGACTTTTCGAAGTTACGTGTGTATTGTTTATCAATTATCGTTCGCTTTAACGGTGAAGGAAAACATCGTGAAGAAACCTGTATACCTGAGAATTCGAGAAAGAATTTCGAGATGAAGATATTAAGAATATGTGAAGTCTGCCAACCCTCACTAGGCCAGCGTGGTGGACTAAGGCCTAACCTCTCTTAATAGTAGAGGAGGCCCGTGCTCAGCAGTGGGCAGTATATAATACAGGGCTGATTGCATTGCAATAAGTAGAGAGATAAGAAGAAGACATGATGATGATAATTATTTGATAAAACTATCTGATGGTTGCCTAAGGCCATTGTTATTTTTATAATAATTTTGTAATTACTTTTATATGTATTTCTGACAATTTAAGGACCTGTGTCTCAGGTTTCAAGTAAATTTGACAGTAATTATCGTATTAAACAGGTACTGTAGGTACATAGTATTCATGTATCTCGGATCGTAGCCTTGTGTTTGTGTGACTTTTATATTTGGTCGACTTATATATTTAATGTGAAGAGTTGTTAGCTAGCAGTGAAATCATTAAGTTTCATTAAAAAAACAATCTTAATCCAACTAAAACATTAATTCCAATATCTTCCTAATTCCTAAAATAGAACCAATAGTGAATCCCAAATGAATTCTGAACAGTGACAAGTGAGAATTACTGGCGACAGATCAAACAGTGCTTACACTAAGTTGCATCTAGCGATCTGGTTATTCCTCCGAGATTCGGATGAACTCTTTGTGCTGCATTTGGATGGGACAGTAGCTAAATGAGGCAGTGGTGTGTCAAGTCAGAAAAAGAAATTTGAAATCTTTATAATCCAAAAATGTTATGCTCACAAGGCGAACAAAACTCTTTGGTGGCGTTTTGAGTGTTGATGATTAATAACATTAAAACTCTGATGTAACACACTCACGCCTTTTATCCCCGAAGGGGTAGGCAAAGGAGCAACTAATGCACCCACTTTTCGCCGTGCGTATTCCGTCCCATGATGTGATACTATCACCATATCGGGCACAAATTCCGGACTCCGGGCTGATACTGAATAGAAAATTCTAATATCACTTTGCCCGACCCGGGTATCGAACCTGAGACCTCAGCATTGCAGTTGTGCTGTAATACAACTACACCACCGAGGCAGTCACAACTTGATGAATCACTTTTGTTGTTCACAAGTCTAGATTCTGTTATTTCCATAGATAACAAACATTGATTTCAACAGCAAGTTATCAAGTTTCCGTAGTGTAGCGGTTATCACGTGTGCTTCACACGCACAAGGTCCCCGGTTCGATCCCGGGCGGAAACAGAGTATTTTTTTTATTTCCATTAGTTAGAGAATATAAATTAGAGTTATATTTACATTTTTACATTACTTTGCTGTTTAGACCATAGATATACACTACAAAAATCAACAAATGAAATAACCCTCTATAATGCTTTATCTTATATTTCTACGATCAAATGACGAGACGAGCAGTCGGCTTGCCTGTGGAGAAACGTATACTAGCACTTATCTCTCAAGACATCTAAGTCCCATAACAATTACCAAAATCCCCTAAACACACACTGACAGTTCTAGTCAGTACTCGAGCAAGTACCTAACCCTCTCCAATACGCACAGGTATTGAATAGACTTCCCCACCTGTTGGTTCCATATTGTCAACACTTGTACTCTTGACGTCATACTCAAGAGAATTCGTGAAACTATTACTAAATGTAGTTTAGTTGTCATAATGCGAGAAATGCATATAACTAACTAACATTTGTAGTTAGATGCTGTAGATATACAGTATATATTGTATTTGTATACTATACATTATGAATGAGCCGGAGAATCTAATAACTGCACTTTTTTATTTTTATTGTCTATGGGTGACAATATAGCTATGATTTTACTGATAATTAGGGAGTATAGGGGAGATATGGGCCACTTAGAAATGTGACCATTTGCTCCGACTTAACTTAATGTTGCAATAAAAAAGAACAAACGTTTGCATAAACCCATCTCTGAAAAAACACAAAAAACGCTTATAAAGTAGGAATAAAGTTGGAAGCTCCTTTAAAACTTATAACACCCTTTGCGCAGAAGAACAAAAAACAATGGAGCTGAACTTATTCCGCGGAACGAAAAAATGTTGCCACAGCGAAAAAACAAATATCCAGAACGTAACCACTAACGACATTTTATATTTTTGAATTATAAAATAAAAAAATCCTTTTGTGGGGCGCAACTTTTTTTTGTTTTTCTAAAATGCTGCGGTCCGTTTGTATGAAAAACGCGGGTCGCGGAAACTTTCTGCGGTGAGAAGGTCGCTTTGGACCGTGGACCTTTTTTAAAACTGATTTGTGTCTTTCGTTAGGTGAAAATGATTATTGAAGCGGGTTTCTGGAAATAATTAATGCATGGATGAGGATATGGTGTTATTCGTTAGGAGAAATAGTTTGCACTGTTAAACTTAGGACAACTCACAAATAAAGGAGATGACCGCTTTTGATAACAAGATAGGATCTGGGTGCTGGGCCTCAAAGTCTAACCAGGCTCAAACTTTAGGGATATTATAAGGGGCAAAATATGGATCATGGAACCATTAAAAAAAACCCCCCTCCATTTATAACTAACTTTTTTAAAGACGTTTTAACCAAAATAAAATGACATAAATCTCAAAATCAGAGCTCTTTAAAATTAAACGAATGTAAAATGCTAGGATTTAGGAATTCTATCCAAATATATAATACCTATAAACTGTCTTGGTTAGAATTTTAGGCCCGTTTTTGGACATGTCCTTTAAATCCAATGTAATCCAATAAACACATAATCTCTCCTTCAGTTTGTTGATATTGTTCTTATCTTATAATTTGAAGGCGAGATCATTCACCCATTAGGTACAAACTATTCCATCGAAATCATGTTATTTCGCGTTTATAACACAATATTGACTGATCGAACTGACTGCCTATTCCTAGATCATAGTAATTACAATAGTTTGGATTGTTATTAACTACTTTACCTATAGGTAAAAAATATCTCAACAGTTCAATTTAGAATAGCTGTAAATGTGTTGTATATAATATATGTATAAATAAATATGAATATATATTGTACGACTGCAATGCTGAGGTCTCGGGTTCGATCCCCGGGTCGGGCAAAGTGATATTGAATTTTTCTATTCAGTGTCAGCCCAGAGTCTGGAATTTGTGCCCGATATGGCGATAGGCTCGCCCCCTATCACATCATGGGACGGAATACGCTCGGCGAAAAGTGGGTGCGCTAGTTGCGCCTCTGCCTACCCCTTCGGGGATGAAAGGCGAGAGTGAGTATGCGTATAAATAAATATATAAATAATTTAATTTTAGTACACATAAGCCCCTCAGTGAAATTTCGTATAAAATTGAAGAAGCACTAAAAATAAAAATGGAAACTAGCTCAAGAGTCTCCGAGACTGAGACCTACAAGATTTCAATTGTTACGTCTTGCCAAAAATATTCATTTGTTTTGTTTTAGAGTTCTGTTAAAACCAAAGACATTCAACAGTATAGTTATAGACCGGACATCAGGCCCAAATTTTTCGTCAAAAAATGGTTACCAATTGATAATAAGTCGCCGTCTTATCTGACACATCCGTGTCACAAAAAGTCTCAGTATGCGCAAATTTTGTAAAGAAAGCAATTTGCCAATTTGCGCATTACGATCATGTCAAAGTATGTTCTAATTTGTTTTATATAGGTGTTTTTCTGTTTCACTGTAAAATGAACTTCTGACGAACATGCTCAAAAATTTTGTATGTAAATTTTCCCAACGTCCGCTCTATATAAACTTAGAGTTCTTTGGTTAAAACTATGCTAATTTTGAGTAGTATTATTAGGTAAAGGGGCTTATCGCTCGTCACCCTGAGTCATAAGATGTTAAGTCTCATAAAGCCCAGTAAGTACGCTGGCTACAATATCTTTTAAACCGGAATGCAATAGTGCATGCAAATAGACATTGCGGTGGTGCCTACCAAAACGGCTCCTTGCAAACCAGAGACCTACCACCAGTCTCTTTCTTCAGTTAGTCACGTACTCCGGATTACTCTAGCACCGTTAATACTTGCAGCAGAGCCAGCAGAGATGACATACCGTCAAGCTAACTTGACGAGTAAACTATCGTTGGTTCATAGCCTTTAAATAAAGAGTTATAGAAAATAATCTATTTCACAGCAACAATCATGATTAAGATAGATGCAATAAGGAAATAAGATATAAAAAGAACAATATTTCCTGCCTCAGCACAAATGGAGCTATCTGCGCAAGCGCTATACGAAATAGGATAATTATTCAACAAGATGTCAGGGCGCAGGCACAGTGGGAGTATAGTTGTTGTCAAAAATGGCTTTATTGAATCTATTTGTAATGTGTAATTATAATATAACGTTTAATAAAGAAACATTTTTTTGACTAGTGCCAGAATTGTACTTTTACTGGTTATAAAATGCATCCGTTGATTCATGATTCAGGAACGCCACTCACCGATACTTATTTTTTATTGCTACTGCATGACGAGACGAGCATGCCGTTCCACTGCGCTCGTCACCCAAAGACATAAGATGTTGTCCCATAATGCCCTGTAATTACGCTGGCTACAATGTCCTCCAAACCGGGACACAACAGTGCATACACACTGCTGCTTAGCCGTAGAAATAGACATGGCTGTGGTACTTACCCAGACCTACCTCCAGTAAAAATAGTTGCATCAAATATGCAACAATGTTGAAATAATAAGTGTAAGAAAAAATAGGTAAATAACATGTCTTGACGCTAATATGACTACATAACTAAACAATTGTTCAAATTAAAAGCTAAATAAAGCGTTGCTGAGCCTATTACTAGAACTGAGGACCTCCCAGTCCAAAGCCTGTTTCCTATAAAGTAGAGGAAAGCCGAACTAGTACTAACAGAACTATTTGAAATAAGAATTCTCCTAGTGTGCCCACACCCTTACACCGGAGAGCATCGGCGACCAATGTTTATTTACATGGCCCCCACAATGGGCAGTATTTGAATATCGTTCTTACGAGCAATCGGATGACAAAAAATATTAAACAATATACAGTAGTCACGTCAAAGGCATCGCCATGGTTGTGCTTAATGACTTTATAAATATAGGTTGACGAAATCTTCATCGTTTTTGGTTTGATGGTACTAGAGGTCAGTGACTCAGATCTATCTATCTAAATTTATATTAATTATGAAGTTTATAAAGATTTCGATATCTCTCAATAACTTATAAGGGATTTGGATTTTGTCAGATGCTCAATGATATCTAGTGACCAGACACTTAATTCTCGAAAATCGGTAAATTTTTTTCGGTGTTTCTGGAAAACTGTTTAATAGTTGCCATTCCTATTTCAATATTTCGGAGAAGATAATTTTATAAAAATAATTTGATTCAACAAACATACAAAAGTACATTAAGTAGTGGATATATTATATGCATATGGAGAAGTGGGAGTGCGTAGATCTTACCTCACCCTTCAGGTCACGCAAGAGTCTATTTTTATAGCATATGCAAACGGGCAATCAAGTCACCAGGTGTTATATGGTCTGCATCAATCACTCACAATTTCAGTTTCGCAGATGCGCTATCTCTTAAAAGTTATTAGTTTAATGATCTTTAATTTCATAATTGATTTAATTTTCTACAAACTCATGTCTGCCAACCCTATAACAAATGTAGTAAACAATATAGAGTGGACAAATATGAAAATAACTTCCAGTGGCGCGGTATCGGCAACCGCACAACTCATTTGCCTACCATCCTTACGTACACTCTCGTGCATAACGCTTTCAATAATTAAATAGTCTAAAAACACTAACAGCTATCTAGATAATGGTATTGACGGCTTCTGAACTATTGGAGAAATCAGAAGCTCTTCTTGTCAGAGGAACCCGTAGCTTTCCCAATGCGCCGAAAATGGTTTAGTTAGTATGCCGGTGTAGGATGAATCAGGGACTCGGCCCAGCGGTCGTTTGATGTTTTTTATTTGTCTGCAGCTGGCTCAACGCTGGTTCGTAAGGCTGGACATTAACTAATGCCTATCTCTATCTAGGTAGGTAGATCTATAATGTTTTAGTTAAGATGTCATTATAGTTAGTTTATCCACTAGATAGTCTAAAAACTTTTAGAACCAATTTCACCACATGCTGATAAAGTCCCTGATAACCTATTTGGAACGTATGCGCCTTAAAGTTAACAACTTTTGGTTGCACAGGTCTCGAATATAAATATCTAGAGTCAAAAAGTCACTAGCAATGTGTCAGATATATTTTTAAAATAGCATTATATGTTGAACTGGTGAAATGGACCCTTAACTTTTTAGCATGACTAGCGTAGAGTGGCCTTGTACTTTTGATTTAATTTCTTGGGCTAAGCATGCAAGTGCCAGTTGGGTAAGCTGTCACGCTACTAAATCATCAGACTTTTTTTTCAGACCTTCGTGTTAAAAGACCGGCAGTCTTCAATAATAAAAACTTTGATTCTAGAACTGGTTTAGTGTTAGGTCAAAATATAATGGCTATTAATTTACCAATACCTTTTTGCCCTCGCCAGTACAAGTGAACGATTCAATGCAATAAACAATCACTGAGCAGTTTTGCTTTCATTCTGCATATAGATATCGGCCCGTAAGTCCCTGAACATACCGCGAAGATATGCCAAACATCCAAGACCATGGAAATAAAGACCGATATCGATTTAATAACTCGATCTTTTACGGAAGCCGAATTATTGTCATGTTAATGTCTGCCTTAATTCGAAAACCAATAAAATTATTCGTCTTTGTTTGATTATTGAATGGGATTTATTGTTGGGTCTGAATCAATATTCTTTTTGGTTTAATCTTGTAATTTCAATTGAATAATGCTCGTCTGTCGGTAAAAGAATATAAACAGTGGTAATACCACCCAGAACTTTGAATTACATAGCACTACGTGGCACTAGGCTCACTCTGAGATATTAGATGTTAATTCTCATAATGCATATCAATTAAGCTATTATCGATATTCCTCAAACTGGACAACAGTGCAATGCTGTTTAGTGACAGAAATAGATATGACACCAAGAGACCACCACTAAACGTCTCGAAATCTATTTTATCATAGAAATAATTTCGCCAACATAAAAAGGCTTCTAAATATAACACACACACTCACGCTTTTTATCCCCGAAGGGGTAGACAGAGGCGCAACTAGGGCACCCAGTTTTCGCCGTGCGTATTCCGTCCCATGATGTGATAGGAGGCGAGCCTACCGCCATATCTGGCACAAATTTTTGTTGCCCGACCCGGGAATCAAACCCGAGACCTCAGCACCGCAGTCGTACCGTAATGCAACTACGCTACCGAAGTATATAGGCAGAGGTAGCGAGGTAGGTCTAAATATAACGTAGCTCGTAATTTGAATATCGAGCCAACGAAGATATAACATTGTACGTGTGTGAAATAATCTTCCATATTGGCTCTAAGTTATTCAAAGCCCACGGTGCCGGTCGGATCTTTCGTGTGTTTTATTTGCTCATTGAGTTGCGATACTCTTTGGGTGTGGGTTTTGGGAAGAACTTACAGCGGTTAGAATAAGCTTTAGAGTACGTCGTTACATTATTATTTTATTGCATTTATTAAAGTAGATTATAATATATTCCTTATGTTCTTAACCATAAAGAAACGTTAGCTTTCTCAGAGATTTTAAAGATTTTCACCATTCAGTGTCCTAAAATCTGTGCCACCGTCGATTTCGCCTTACAGGATTTGTTTAGGCGAGTGGGAGGGTGGGATAGTTACTAGCATAGGCCTGTAAATGGCTAAGTGGTTTACTAGAAGTTAAATCATATCCAACACACATAAACAACACAACATAAGAAGATTATTGGATGCAAATGTTAAAGGAAAAGAATAAGTTGTTTGAGGCATTGAACATGTCATCACATGAAACGCAACTACAAGCTGTCAATTCACATTAATTTTCTGTGAGCTATTCATACTTTTGTCAAAATATATCTATACCATTTTAAAATTGTATTTAATTAACAATATTGTGTCTACTTACTGATTTCTCTACCTATTTTGTATTTTATAACAATTAAACTATTGTGTTCGAATGAAACATCATTTCTCTCATGATTTATCCCATACACTAAAGGGGATGTCAGAATATACGTCAAACGTCATCGGGCTGGAAGACAGCTCTTCGGTTCTGATACAGCCATGTCTTATAAATATTGTAGAGCACAACCATTCACAACACTCAACCTTACTCCACACACATAAAGTGCAAAATCCAACACAAGATTTTTAATTTAAGGGTGGCACGAGATCGGTACAAAGAGAAGTAACCAATTATAAGTCAAGTTTGATATTACACTTTGGATTTATGATTTTTTCAATCGTTTTGTGCCGGTTTGACGGGTCGGTTGTTGTAATTAAATGGCAAGAGGACTCTGGCCAATCCTTCGGAAATTAATTGGATGTCGATCAATCGAGGATTAATTCGGATGTGAATTTTAATTTATTTATGATTGATTGATTTTTAATTTGATTACTGACGATAATACTTATCGCTACGGTGGCCTGTATAGCAAATGTGTGTAAATTCATAAAATTGATTACATACAATGTGTTGCTCACGGCTCTGCCCGCGTTAAAAGCCTTTCTCGCTACAAAAGTTAATATACTTCTCCATAGCACCATTTGTATGACACCAGAGCCACTTATTTAAAAAAGAGCAAGTAACCAAGATAAAGCCTATTTTTTAATCCAGGACATGGTCCACCCGTGTATCAAATTTCATCCAAATCTGTTCAATTTCCGATTTAACTTATAACAAACATCCAAACATTAAAAAAAAATCATACACATTCCGAATTGTAATAATAGTAAGATTACTACGCCAATTACTTCATTATTACTAAACGTTTCGTGCCAAGATGTTCTAAGTACCAGCACCATGTCTCTCCTGGGCTCTGACAGTGTGTTAAAGGCAGTGGCGTTAAAACAATTATAGCAACTTATTATTAAGGTGTAATAAAAGCCAATTTTAGACCCTTACCATACCATACCATACCAGCCCTGTATTATATACTGCCCACTGCTGAGCACGGGCCGCCTCTACTACTGAGAGGGGTTAGGCCTTAGTCCACCACGCTGGCCTTGTGCGGGTTGGCGGACTTCACACACCTTCGAAATTCAGAGAACTTCTCAGGTATGCAGGTTTCCTCACGATGTTTTCCTTCACCGTTAAAGCGAGCGATAATTCACAAAGAATACACACATAGCTTTTTAGGAAAGGTTTTGAACCTGCGGACATTCGTCTCGGAAGTCCGTTCCACTCTCAACTAGGCTATCGCCGATTTTGGACCCTTAAAAGTAACTAATCGAAATTTAACCACAAACAACAACATCATAATGTTTTTATAAACTTGCTATTATGTGAACACCTCAAACAATTGCCACATTGACATTGTTTACAATTTGATTGTGCTGGTGTTGCGTAATAAGACTGGTCCATTGAAAACCGATGTCAAGCGGTCGTAGTAGGTACGCCAGTATACCTAATGGATATCTAGAAATATTTCTACTACTAATCCTTCTAATAATTCAATTTCCAGTCTTCAGGGCTGATTGCATGGCATTTCCAATAAGCCTACCAACCCCTTAATTCGATGTCCTTAAATATCGCCTCCAAGATTTTAAAATTACAATCAAAATCACCATACTAAATAAATTTACGAATTCCACTATTCTTATTAAAAAAAGTTATCAAATTCCAAATTCCATATCGTTAACATTGCCTAACTTAATTTCTAGAATAATCCAAACGAAATACTCCGTACATCGATTAATAATTCCACTATTCGTAATAATAATCGATACACGGATAGGTAAGAAGATTCAGATCTAAGTAGTTATGCAGTAAAACGAGGAGTACTGAACAGACAACAGAATGATGCGACCACCGCAGGGCTGACGGTAGATGGTACTGCATAACGTGGATACGATGGGGATATTTTATTTCATTTAAAATCAGTCTAGGAAGGAAATATGACAAGACGAGCAAGCCGCTCGCCTGGCGAAACGGCCGAACATTTTTTGTATCATAAAATACTGCGTGGCACTTTACAGGTGGTAGGTCTCTCATATGTAAGAGTCCGTCTGGGTGGGTACCACCGCAATGTCTATTTCTACCGCCAAGCACTAGTGTGCATGCACTGTTGTGTTTCGGTTTGAAGGACATTGTAGCCAGTGTGACTACAGGACATAGTGAGACTTAACATCTTATGTATCAGGATGACGAGCGCAATGGAATGCCACACAGTACTTTGTTACTCAAGGTGCTGGATGGTGTTGCTACTGTTTATGGGTGGTCGTATCGCTTACCATCAGGCGAACGGCAAGCTCGTCTCATCATTCAATGCCATATTTTTTTTTAAACTCCGCTATGCTTGTCGCCTTGTGTCCTTCGAACCGGAATACAACTGTGCATGCACACTGCTGCTTGGCGTTTGAAATAGGCATTGCAGGGCCAGACAGCCCCTCGCATACAAGAGACCTACCACTAGTAATTGTGATTAACCCAGTGTTGTCTTTTAACTTCTAAACAAATGAAAATAAGGTTCACAGCGACAAAATCATGGGGATTGATATAACGGAGTAGGTAAGATTCAAATGGTGGTTAGTTCACATAAATGTTATTTTAGTATTAATAGAAATGCGAATATTTGCCCAATATGGCGATTGGCTCGCTCCCTATCACATCATGGGACAGAATACGCACGGCGAAAAGTGGGTGCATTAGTTGCGCCTCTGCCTACTCTTTCGGGGATAAAAGCCGTGAGTATGTGTTTGCGAATGTTTAGGTCTTCCATTAGGACATTTATTCTGGAAAAATCTTCCAGCGAGCGGCCCCACAAGTAAAACTCATGGGTAAACTTAATAAAATAATTATTACAATAGGCCATAAAAAATAAAGCATATCCACGCAATCACATCGCGTATCCACTGTTATTCACACTTCGCCGAGTCCGATATGTTAAACCTTTCGATGCACTTACAATGAAAATAAAAAAAAACGCACAAACACCCACAACCCGCTGTGAAAACCGTGTCAATTTATGTCAATCACTCGATATGATTACCACGCATTAGATTCTCAACTCTACACTACTCATCATAGGGCACATTTTAGGTGATTCACGATCCTAATTTTTGTGAACAGCCACAGAATTGTGTAAAAACCGATTCGGAATGTTTTTTTCGTTTAACAATAGATCTCAAGTGTTGCCAACCTTTTTGATCGGATTATTTTTTCCCTTGTTTATGGGAGAGCGGTTTTTAAAACGACACGGATTTGACAATCGGTATTCCTATTGATTTGAATAAAAAGTGTAATCTCTATGCCGCTTTTTGTTATTGATGCCGCCTTGTAGATATCAATTTTTTAGTAAATATTACCTAAACTATACAAAAATAAAGAAATTCAATTTTTTTTATTACCCTATATCTTAAATGCTTTGGAGCCTATATTTTTATGTCACACATAACAGACACACGCCTTTATACCCGAGGGGTAGGCAGAGGTGCAACTAGGGCGCTCTTCGCCATGGTTATTCCGTCCCATGACGTGATAGGGGGCGAGCATATCACACAAATATTATAGAAACGAAGCTTGTTAAGCTGCTGGGTCAGGCCTCCTCTACAACTGAAAGGGTTTAGGCCTTAGTCCACCACGCTGGCCTAATGCGGGTTGGCAGATTTCACATATCTTCGATTTTTTTTATAGATTTTCTCGCGTTCTTTCACACTATTAAAGCGAGGGATAATTGTCGAGAAAACACTCGCTACAAAATACAAATATGCCTTTGGGGCTGGGTTTGAATCTGCGCTCATCTTACCATCAGTTCTACGTCCGACTTAGCTATGACCGCATCGAGCTGGTACTACTAAAAACAAATTCCCATCAGAAGCATGCGTTCAGAAACTAAAAACAAAAACTGAGACATAAACAGTGTAAAATTAATCAATATCAGCCAACCGGTAATTAGAAATGGTTTTTGAACGCACCATCATCTCTGATGAATGTTTTAATAATATTTAATTACAATATAAACGGATCCGTCCGTCTGTCCATCTGTTACGTGTTGTCGATGGGAGTTTTTTTGTGATCTTTAATGCTTAGTTCTGTATAGACAAATTGTGATTGAGTGTAATGACTAGTTTTTGAAGGTCGCGTTGCTTAAAGCGGAATATTTCTGTGAGAAACCTTATTGTACTGTAATGAAGTAATTTAGGTTTAGAAAAGGTGGGGGTTGCTACGCCTTATTGTTATTTTGTTAAAGTTCAAAATCGTATTCTATTATAGATTAAAAAAAATAGAATAAGTCATTAATACAGAACTCCTTATAAAATACTTCATCTTAAATCCTTATAAACATTTTATGGGGGACGAGCGCCGTGGCACTCCACGGCGCTCGTCCCCCATAAGATGTTTAATTTAATAATACCTAATAATTACACTGGCTACAATGTCCTTTTACACACACACTTTTACGCTTTTTGGGACACATTAGTGCTTGCAAAATGTTGCTTGGCGGTAGAAATAAACAATACGATGTTACCTACAAGCGGAACTTTAGTAAACCAGAAACCTACCTAATAGAACCTAGTGCCTAGGGGAGTGACACATACCATACCATACCATACCAGCCCTGTATTATAGACTGTCCACTGCTGAGCACGGGCCTCCTCTACAACTGAGAGGGCCTTAGTCCAGAGAGAGTCCTTAGAGTAACATACAGTGCTAATATTATATAGTTTCTAAATTGCTTTACAAGATTTGATTAGGACCTAATCGTTTCTACTTTGTATATTTTATAACTAATTAAGTTAGACAAAGATGAATTCCCAATACATTCTCATCTCCGGAATAAAAAAAAATATTAATAGCGGAACAATAAAACATTCTAATAAAGCTAAATCAAAAACGATGCGGCGCGAGTGCAGGGCTGTCAAACGGCGGAGAGCGGGCGGGGCGTTGTGATTGGCAGCCCTTGACAGCGGTTAAACACAGGTCGACTCGCGAAAGCACCGCTTTTTTCGCTTTTTCAAAAAAAGTTACGGGGTGTGCTCTGTAATTTTGGTGAGGGTTCCATATAGTTGAATAATTTTTGATTGTCATATATTTATGGTATGATTTATGTTTTGTAATAGAACAGGTACTCAGTACTCACATGGTACTTATACTACGTTGCGGAACCAAAGATAGTGTTGCCTGTTTGTTATCCGGAAAATAACTAATCAAAACATCGAACCACTTTTCAAGGTACATGGTCACCAGTCATCAGTATGAGTAGCATCTACATATAACTTGCTTGTCATGCATGGTTGTCTCAGACCACACTAGAGTTTCTTTCAATTTTTCTAGTGAATCCTTTGGATGTATGAATAAACACACTAGCATTGTCAATTGCTACTTCTTGACAGTTATTCCTCAAGGTTTTTTTTATGATATAGGGGCAAACGAGCATAGGTACGGTTCACCTGATGGTAAGGGATCAACGCCGCCCATGAACATTTTCAATAACAGGAGACATAGAGATGCATTGCCGGCCTTTTCAGTGGGAATGTGCTCTTTTTTGAAGGTCGCCAGGTCGTATCTCTCTGGAAATGTCTCTGGTAATTGGTTCCATAGTTTCGTAGTACGTGGTAAAAAATGACGGCAGAAACGTTTTGCAGTCTCTGCCAAGGGACTCCAAACATTGGATCCACGTCAGGGCCATATCAATGTCTCGATATGCGCACGCACACAGCTGGGCGCCCGATACGGTTAATATCATGAATTCCATTCGTTTTTTATTTAATACCTGATAACTATTGGATTAGTTAAAAAAATGTGACAGATGTGAAGATTTGTGGGAGGTTTTTGGACGCGTTTGGCGGATTTGCTACGTTTTAAGTATTTGAAGCGGCGATAGCCTAGTTGGGAGTGGCACGGACTGCCGAGACGAATGTCCGCAGGTTCAAAACCCAAGGGCACACACATCTGACTTTTCTAAAAAGTTATGGGTGTATTCTTTGTGAATTATCGCTCGCTTTAACGGTGAAGGAAAACATCGTAAGGAAACCTGTGTAACTGAGAAGTTCTCTGAATTTCGAAGCTATGTGAAGTCTGCCAACCCGCAATAGGCCAACGTGGTTGACTAAGGCCTGAACCCTCTCAGTAGTAGAGGAGGCCCGTGCTCAGCAGTGGGCAGTATATAATACAGGGCTGGTATGGTTATGGTATGGTAAGTATTTGAAAATCTTTATAATTAGACAGAAATGTATTAAATGGTTTTTAATGTTTAATTTCTTATAAGAATAAAATAATACCAATATCCCAAAGTAAATATTTATTTAAATTTATTTATTTAAAAATAGGCATAGTTACAGAACACAAATCAATAGCGCATGCATCAACAACAGTACAGTAATAGAAATAAATGTAAATTTGCGTCCTTACTACAACTACGCACAGTATTCGTTAGGAGAAAAGTATACAAATAGAGAAGGACAGTGTGTGATTACAATAATTGCATTAATTAAATTAGATAGTTAAACGAATATAATATTGTAGTGACGAGGTTAGAAAATTAATTAGCATTGTCATTATTTTAACTTATGTGTATGTATGTATGTATGGATGGATGGATGGATGGATGGATGGATGGCAAAAGACCGAGAGGCAGGAACCCAACGCGCTGGACTGATCAAATCTGCACCACACTCAACATAAATGCCGCTGCAGCTATACATGTCGCTGAAAGCCGGAGTAGTTGGCACAACATCGTACGCGAAAAGTTAATTCCTTGATGACTCACGAAACCCAGCATTGGGGAATCGACGCAAGGAGGAGGAGGTATGTATGTAAATGTTCATCATTAATCATTAATCATTACTCGTTACCCATAAGCACTTGATTGCGCTAGTGACAGCCTGCTTGGGCTAACCGCGTGAAAGTGGGTTCGATGCTTACCTTGGACAAAATAAATTAAATAAATTTACATTTCAAATAAAACAATACTGACAGGTTTATTTATACATCATCATCACGATCATACGCATACTCACGCATTTCGTCCCCGAAGGGGTAGTCAGAGGCGCAACTAGTGCACCCACTTTTCGCCGTGCGTATTCCATCCCATGATGTGATAGGGGGTGAGCCTATCGCCATATCAGGCACAAATTCTAGACTTCGGGCTGATACTGAATAGAAAAAATCCAATATCGCTTTGCCCGACCCGTGGATCGAACCCGAGACCTCAGCATTGCAGTCGTACCGTAATACAACTACGCCACCGAGGCAGTCACCATGATCATTAGCTACATTATGTCCACTGCTGAACATAGGTCTCCTCTAAAGATTTCCAGACGTACCTGTCAAAAGCGAGCTGCTTTATATACGCGAGATATGAATTGTGTCCAATCACAAAGTCGATTTTTATATACCAGGATAGCAGAAAGGTAAAGAGCTAATTCATCCCTCCAAGGGAACTAGAACCATAAAATATAAACAGTATGTAAAATTAGCATTGATCACAAACAACGAACTTTGCATTTCATTCAAATTGCGATGCTGAAAGAGGACAGCGAGACAAAAGTACGAAACGATATTCTGTGAAATGTTTTCAACGGTGTTTTATATTCTACGATATTTATATTAGGAAGGATAACATGGTGTTCAGAAGTCACCAATGCCAATTAATATTCACTGAATCTTCTTTTTCTGCCACAGCTTCATCGCACTTTAATGCGTTATTGTTTCAACAAATTTTCTGTTATAATGCCAGAAAAAGCTCGTTTTAATTTTTACGATTTGCCGCCCGTCTGATATCATCCCTGGACTTAGAATCTGAGGGAGTTTGTGAAAATTCACACAAAGTTTATCAACCTCAGAATCGACCTCTAGTTTAACTCATAAAAAGCTACCACTAATCCGATGCGACAAAAAATATCGTGACCTAAATCGTACCGTACCCTATGAAGGGTAACCAGCAATTTTTGATATTAAAATCTTCAATAATACCTAATGGATGTCGTCGTGGGATGATTCGGTATTGAGTGCACCATACAAATTGTACTTTTATACGACGCTTTGTCCACGGTTTTTTGCCTCGTTGTGCGCTTGTTGTCTCCCTTTCTGTTTAGTGTTATAATTTGCCATTCAGAAGAGGTATTGGGGATATCCTGATGATAGTAAGTAGGGGGTAGTTTAACGGGAACTAAGTTAATGTTGCCAGTAAGTAAGTAAGTTAGTGTAAAGTGGACGATAGCCTATTTGGGAATGGAACGGTCTGCCGAGACAATGTCCGGAGGTTCAAACCCAAGGCACACACCTCTGAAGTTACGTGTGTATTGTTTATCAATTATCGTTCGATTTAACGGTGAAGGAAAACATCGTGAGGAAACCTACATACCTGAGAATTCTCCATAAGAATCTCGAGGGTATGTGAAGTCTGCCAACCCGCACTAGGCCAGCGTGGTGGACTACGGCCTGAACCCTCTCAGTAGTGTAGAGGAGGCCCGTGCTCAGCAGTGGGCAGTATATAATACAGGGCTGATTGCGATTGCGAAGTTAATGTTTAAGAAAATGTTTTAAATCTCTTCAGTTGATATTAAATGACTGTCAACTGACAACAACTGATGTATTTGGATAGTTATCTCTATTAGAAAATAATCTGCTATTAATTGTTTTTTTTATGACCAAATCATAATTATATTATGAGCTTGTTGGTTGGTTCCCGTTTGTGTGAGTAAGTCCATTATTATACTTAAAGTGTGATTTGCAAAAGACAAAAGACAATATGCTGAGCTGACTGCCAACCTTTACTAGTTGGGGACTGCAAGAAGAAGATTATGAGTCTCGTTATTCGATGGAGTCTAGATTATCGAGATTTTTTCTAGATAAATACCGGTGATCCTGAGTCCAAGGATAGGTAACCGACTAAGTGTTATTTTACTCACATTATAGTACCAGCACGCTGTGACGGCCGTTTTGACGTTTTTCTGCTCATTAAGTTACGTATTAATTCATAACTACGTTGAAGGAGCTAAGTTCTGTACATTATTGTCAATAGTGGCGTGCAGTAACATTTACGGAATGTATAATTTTGCGACACAACTCGTCATTTGTTTTTCGAAATTAGAAATTTTATAAAATGAAATCTAACACGATCGTCACTTATAGGATCGCTGGTCAGCACAACTTATAGATGGGAGTGATGCGACTCGCATTTAATTGTAATTTTTTCGATAATAAATTGAGATTTCACCTCATTATTTTAATCTGTCAAAATGGCCAACATAGCGTGCCGGTACAATAATGTCAATATAAACACATGAGTTTTTACTTCAATAGGTATATCTACGACTAGGTAGGTTACCTTACGAATCATATGCGTTTTATTTGAGAATCGACATATTTAATAAAAAACGTTGCATAAACGACGTTCCAACATTATATATCCTAGTTCTTTGGACTTTTACGATCCATAATTCCAATACAAGTCTCAATAACACCGACCTATTTACTATTTAATATGGCAATAAAAAAAAACTAAACGTCAAACATATTGGTCAATAAACCGTTTATTAGACCGCAAAACCGATATTGAAAGTCGTAAACAAATTATACGTGAAAATGGCGGTTTTGTCCCCCCTCCCCTCCTCGATTGCCATAAAATCCCCGAAGCACAGGCCAAAATGTCCAACCCTAATAAACAAAAGCGATAAAGCTTGAAAAAAAACGGTCCGCATGAATTCATCGGTATGACATTTCGGGGGATTTTTTCCGCCAAACGGTCGCTTATGGCAAAGGAAAAAAATTGCGCGTCCATATCCATATTCTTATAGTTTTACGAGAACCGCCATATTTTATTTGCGGAGTGGAATCTTGTCAATTCTATTACGCGGTCGTTTGTACCCCAACTTTTTAGGGTTATGACTGGTATTGAAATTGTCCGTTTGCTTGATGGGTTTGGCGGTTTGATTAAAAATTCCTTTTAGCTCATTGCTGGATTTGGAGTCGCAATCGCCTATAATATTATAAGTGTTGTTCTCTATTTCATTGGGTCTGGAATAAAGTAATTATAGACTTTTGACAAAAAATATAAAGCTTCGGAATACTACATCAATCAAAACTCGAGTGGTCAATAACAAAAGTATTTACCTTTAAAGATTCCTAGTCAACAATTAAAAGAAATAGAAATTCAACATAGAAATAATGATGGAATCGAAAGATAAATCCATACTTACATTATTCCATACTTTATATTTTAAAAAACAGTAAGTCTGTCCTTTGCGCTTTTACGACTTTTGCCTCTGAACCGATTTAAATGAAACTCGGTATGGAGATATTTTGAGACCCTTGGATCAAGAACTAGTAGTTGATTAAAGTAGTACAAATACGAGATAAACTTACATATCATATTCGTAATAAGTTAAATATGTTATCTCCTAGATTAATGAATTTTGAATAACGATTTCGTTCTTTTATCGTTAGTATTGTAAGTAAGTCACTGGTGGTAGGTCTCTCACATGTAAGAGTCCGTCTGGGTTGGTACCACCGCAATGTCTATTTCTACCGCCAAGGAGCAGTGTGCTTGCACTGTTGTGTTTCGGTTTGAAGGACATTGTAGCCAGCGTAACTACTGGACATAATGAGACTTAACATCTTATGTCTCAGGATGACGAGCGCAGTGGAATGCCACACAGTACTTTGTAACTCAAGGTGCTGGATGGTGTTGCTACTGTTTATGGGCGGTCGTATCGCTTACCATCAGGTGAACGGTATGCTCGTCTCGTCATTCAATGCAATAAAAAAAAAGTAAATGAAACACCAGTAATCTGTATATACCCTAGTAACACAGTACATAGAACACGGTTGTAAACAGAACATGCAAGTTGAACGTGGCGACCTATACATTTTGTCGACGCGCTCTCCGCTACCCGTACCCCACGTGCACCGTAGAGCTTCTAATAGCTGGAATATATTCATTTTTCATATTGGGGTAAGTTCGGATACCCACGGAATATCAAAAATTATTACTAAACCCGACAGCATTTTCTAATATGGACTATAAAGTTTGAAATATCATTTAATCTATATTTATTTAATATCATATGTGGAGTATTTTGGGTAAGTTTAGATCACGGGGAATAAGGATTGATTCAAAATTTCTGCCAAGTCCAACAACATTTCCTAATAAGGACAACACAGTCTCAAGGACATTTTACAATTCAATGACTACTAAATTGGTTTTAGGTAGCGTGTAGCAGTAATTTTAAGTCAATTAGTTATTTATTAAAATGTCTCCATGTCATAGAGCAGTGATTTCCAAAGTTGACTAGACTGCGACCGACCAAACAAAAACTTTAAAATTCTGGAGTCCCTTATTGGTTGTCATGAAGTCATTTTTAATACTTAATCACATAAAATGATAGCTGTTTCAATGAAACTTTTATTTACTCTCTGATCCGTCAGTGCTGTCATTCATCCTATTTTTCAGGGTACACCTAATATTCCCTCGCGACCTACCAGTGGGTAGCGACCCATAGTTTGGGAAACGCCCTAGAGGACATGGTTTATTTGTATGTCAAATTTAATGCAAATCCATTCAGCTGATTTTGCGTTTACTTTAAAAACACCTTCACACACATTCATAAACGATGCTGGTAATCGTAGCACACAAAAACATCACGCATCATTTCATTTTCATGTCAATAAACCTCGTCAAAACTACCCAAATCCTACTCTACTCCATTCACAGCTCCGCACAGCCCGTGCCATGCGGCTAGCCAAAATTTAGATGTCACAAGAGTGGTCGTGTCTAATGCCCGACCGGGTTGTTTGTTAGCGGCCCCCGTGCGGTGCAAGATTGAAGATAGCGTGCGAAATTACACGGCGGGCTGGACACTGGCCGACACGTAAATCTTCGCGGCTGGATTTGAATTTGGGAATTCGTCATGCCATAATTGCAGATTGTATCGTTACTGTATCAGTTTGGCGACGCAGCTTTGTCTTGGATAGTTACTTGTCGACAGAGTTAATGTAATGGAAATCTACACTATAAAATTTTATCCGACTCGGATAACTACGCTGCTGAGGGAGATCTAAAAAATCTATTACGAAGTTTTGCTAATTCTTGAGAATTTTGTGGCAAAATATGAAAAAAATCATTAATAACTCTTCTTACATACCGTAGACTAAAAACGTGTTAACAAATTAGAGCATTCTTATTTCATACCCAAGCTCACACTAGACTAATAAAATTAACTAAATCCTGTCTTATTTCCCCTTATTTACTTTTAAACCAAAAACTATAGGTATTCTATTTAATTATTATCTTTATTAGATATTTCCGTAGAAGAAGTCGCCAACATAGCCCACCGGGTTAGCATGCTAATGTGGTATTGGGCAAAAAAGATTTTTTTATTGCTTCTGAGTGACGAGACGAGTATGCCGCTCGCCTGATGGTATGCGATACGACGGCCCATAAACAGTAGGAACACCATACAGAACTTTTAAATACAAAGTACTGTGTGGCACTCCACTGCGCTCGTCACCGTAAGACATTATAAGTCTCATAATGCCCAGTAATTACCTGGCTACAATATCCTTCAAACCGGAATACAACAGTGCATGCACACTGTTGCTTGACAGTAGAAATATACATTGCGGTGGCAACTACGTAGGCGGTCCCTCACATACGAGAGACCTACCACCAGTAAGTTATTGAGTGGAGACCACGTACAGGCAGGCGCTGCGATGGACGTGCACGAACACGAACATGCACGCCGCTTTTCATAGGTCCGTCTGAAAATTTTTAGCTAAGGCTTATGTTCAGCAGTGGAATTCATATGGTTAGTTGAAGATTAGATTTATAATTTTTTTATTCCCACAGCATTAGATCAACCAAATACATTTTTAAGCATATTGCAAGACGAATTTGGCCCAGTTTTGGCCAACTGCCTGCTTAGCGTTAACCATAGCTTAGTTGTAAAGATTATTAATTTACATAGTTTTTCCTATAATGTAATATTAAAATACACTAACAATCCACACCAATCCCTTAAACATTTCCTACACAAAATCATTATTTTAAAAGACGGTTTTACTATATACCTGTAGTATTCCTTCCCATTTGAAAACCATAACAAACCCTAACATTTACATCATAACATTCTTAATTACAAATTCCCGTATCACGGGCAATAAAGCCGCCTCCACACGAGCGACAAAGCGCGCAAATGACGCACAATCGAAGCACACTTGTTATTCAATATCCCTCGTATCTATCAATTTATCACACATTCAATGAAGGTTGAACTATATATCACTTCTGTACAACCTGACAGAATCCATGATTGGTTACCTTGAGTGGATTATAGGGATGGAGGACACAAATGATTTTCAACCTTAAGTGTGTAGGTTAAAGTGGAAATTTGATTGAAAGGTTGTGTGGAGATTGGTCCTTCGAGCCGGATTATGAAGGTTGCATATTGACGTCATAGCTAAAAGGGAGCCGGCGGTCGAATGCAAAATGGTTGAACCATGGATTTGGCATATGTTATAGGGTGGAAACAATCATTGGACACACAGACGGATTGGGTTAAGGATTAAATTGTATTTGTTGAAATGTTTCAAATAAATCTAAAGAAAGAAGCACAAATTATAGAATATAAATTTGGTATAGATACTTTTATTTGGAAATCGGTTTCTTTTGAAAGTGTTTTCTTTAGACTCACAGGAACCGTGATCTTTTTTCGAGACACGAATTAGGCTACCTCATCTACCAGCTACGAAAGAACCAGACTATAAACTTAGATCAGTTTTTAGTAAACATAGCGATTGCAACTACTAACAATGCTCCTAACAACAATGTTTATTAATTTACAAGTCCAGAGGAATATTAAAATTGGTAGTACTTTTTGTCTATGTTATACAAATTGCATTGGCTTAAATTGTAAACAAACTAAGATATTACATGATATTTTATAAGCAAATTTTGTTTCTGAAAATGATGATTCCTTATCAGTTACAATTACACCAAATATCAAAATGATCGTTTTTATTTCTAATAATCTCTGTGTACTGCATCGGTGACCTAGTTGTATTGCATGCGTGGTACATTCACCGCTTTGAGGTACCAGGTTCGAATCCCGGGTCAGGCTAACTGATATTGGGTTTTTCTGATCAATATCAGCCCGGAGTTTAGAATTCGTGCCCGATGCCATCGGCTTGCCCCTATCATATCATGGGACGGAACACACGTTGAAAAGTGGGTGCACCTCTGCGTACCTCTCCGGAGATAAAGGCTTGATATGTATTTGTTTTTGTTTGTTTTGTATTGTATTGAAATGATAATCTAACACTTCAGTTCTGTGCACAATATTAATAACCAAGCTCTATGACCGTGTGTAGTCTAATCTATATGTCTTAGCTGATCCGGGCGGCTGTATTTCATATCGGAACTAGTGAGCATGCTACTAATTGCCTAGTAGGGCTACGCTTGTGACAATTCTATTTGTCTGCCTACCCAACGTGTCGTGTTTTACAATGATGTGATGGATTTAGGGGCGTTTGGCTTTGCTTATAGGTTTGTCGGTTTGTTCATGTTAATGTAAGGAGCATTGTAAATACGAAAGCTTTTGAAGATTATTGGATATTTAAAAGAAATGTAAAAATCACTGAAGAGGTTTGGATGAAATTTGGAACATTGACAAACAAAGAAAACACTAAAAATGATAATAAATAAATTATAGTGTGTTTGGGAATCAATGCTCTTTAATTCTTAAAGACAACTAACAATTCTTAAAGACTACTTTTAACTACATAATAAATAAACTTGTATAGCTGACTATTAAGAAAGAATTTAGGATGAGGAGGGATTCAGTGCGCCACCGTCATTCACCATATATATTGAATGCCATCTAACAATAGGTAGACAAGTAATACTTTATCGCTGCAGGAAAAGATTTGGTCTATTTTTGTCAGATTTTCTTGTGAGATCGACGAGTCGTCTGTGAAACCGAAAAATCTAAAGGATAAATATTTTGCTGACATCTATCTCGTAGCGGTTCAACAATATGATTCCCTTACTATACCATACCTGCCCTGTATTATATACTGACCACTGCTGAGCACGGGCCTCCTATACTACTGAGAGGGTTTAATCCTTAGTTCACCACGCTGGCTTAGTGCGGGTTAGTAGACTTGACATACTTTTGAAATAATTTTTGCTTCACCGATAAAGTGAACGATAATTGATATGATTCCCTTAGTACCCTGTTAATTACCCCTCCCAAACGACAATGCACCAAAAACTACACTTAGCAGCCAACATCCGGCATGTCCGTTGAACTGTTGATTGATTTAAGCGCGGCCGGCTGTCCGGCGTGTCCGCCGTGTCCGGCCGTACCGAAGCCGCTGTCCCGTCTAATTGCACGCATAATTCATGTCTAATAATAATCTTGTCGTCCGATTGTGTCAGGTGGCGTTTCGATTGTTTTGCTGTGACGGGTTAGGGCTTTGTGGGGGATTATGAGGTGATTATTACTTTTTCTGTGATTAATATTTGATTATCAGGAATGTCAGCCTGCATTAGGTTAGTGGTGGCCGAAGCCCTAAACTTTCTCTGCAGCAGAGGAGGCCCTGTTATATCGTCAGTATAAGTACATGGTTAGCATCTATACATTATATTAATACGTGAAGAAAAAACGCTGTACCCCTTTTTAAGCACATTGCGCGCATCATGGTGTGAAATTTGGCATAATTAAAGTTCATATAGAGAAGGAGTGTATAAAAATAAATTTATGAATTGCGGTTGAATTTCGACCAGTACCTGACAACTAAATTTTACTAACTAAACGTCATTCGCCTCTTTGGCTTAGTGGTAGCAAAATTAATGCGATGTGGTTCTGGATTCAAATTCCAGGTCGAGCAACACTTTATGTGGATTTTCTAATTGATTTGCTCGGGACTGAATCGTCGAGAGGAGATTAACATCAGGCAACCATAAAAAGTAAGTAAAATTTTCTACCTCTGTGGGATCTAATCCCCGGAAATAGTAGGAAACCCACGCAGTATTGACATGAGATTCGAGTAGTAAGGGATTCACCGATACTGGAGCAGGTTCGACGGCCGGTCCGCGGCGCTCCGGCGGCTGATCGCCGACGTTTTCGATTGCTCCAGATTCGGCCCGCGGGACCCGCGAATTAATCCGCGGATTACTTTAATACCTACCGCGAATTAATTTGATACCTACCGCGGATTAATTTGATACCTACCGCGGATTAACTTGATACCTACCGCGGATTAATTTGATATCAACCGCGGATTATTTTGATAACACCCGCGAATAAAATTTATATCGTCCGCGGAATCCATTTCATATCACCCGCGAGGTAGGTATGAACCACGAATTTGTTCATGGTCTACGGTTCCCTTAAGCTTGTACCTTTTCCCTGTTCGTTGTGCTTTTAACTTTCTACTTTCTATCGGCGATCCTTTTTTTATTTGTAGGATGCAAAGGTCTTTGTCGCGTATTTCTATTAACTCGTGTTTCTACGCAAAAGCCGTTTAAAATTACTTAATAGTTGCTCTTTACGCATTACGAGCATTGTTTATGATAGATAAAGCAACATTTTCCCTGTTTCGTTGTGTTATTGACTTTCTACTTTCTATCGGCGACCCTTTTTTATTTTAAGGATGCAAAGGTCTTTGTCTCGTATTTCTATTAACTCGTGTTTCTACTTAAAAGCCGTTTAAAATTACTTAATAGTCACCCTTTACGCATTACGGGCATTGTTTATTATAGATAAAGCAATCGTTACAATACACCATACCTTTCTCAAATTCTAGGTAAAACCCTTTGGGTCTTCTCATTGTCATAATAATTACGGTTCCCATTATTCACATTACCTGATATTACGCATTCAACGGAACATTTAAGGTGAAAGTCGAAACATGTTGGATCTTGTCTGCAAGGAAACAATACTCCCTCTCCATATAAAAGACCGACTCAAAATCACATGGTATCGTATTCCACTCTGTGCTCTGCTCGAAGTGTGATCTCCAGTTGTTTGTAACAGTGAAGTGATAGTAAAATTGTGAAATAGTTAAACAGTGAAAGTGTTATAAAAATGAATGTAAGTACCTTTATATACTTTGATCTAAAAGTGTTGTAACCAGATGTTTCATTAATTGTTTATGCCATGTGTAAACATGTGTAATACATTTTAGCTATCTTTGATGTCTTATTAATTTATCATTGTTACTAATGTGTACATGTATACTTCGCATACCTATAATTATTTATCATACAGTACTTACTTAACCGATAATTAAAACAGTTTCATTTCATTTTGTTACAGTTTTCTGAAAATACTTTCAAAAACTACTATTATGCTGAAGAAATCGACGAACCTAGTGATGAAGAAGGTACACTCGCCTTTAAAGTAAAAAAAGCGATAATAGCAAATAAAAGACCGATCGAATGCAACAGCATTGATGAGTTTTTCGAAAAACCAAAAAAGAAGAAGACAACAACAAGAAAGTCATCCAGTGTTGGTCGATCGACGAGCGGTGGTGTTTCATACATCCTATCAAACAGCGATGACAACAGTTCTGCATCACATCTCATAAAAATTGAGGTGTATGAAGTGAATAAAATAAAAAACATCGCACCGACGGAACATTGGAAACACGCTGATGTGCGAGTTAAATATTACGCGGAAAACGACAGTGATAAGAACTTGCAAAGTGTCAAGGACACTATATACAATATAACCAAACAGTTGGCTAGTAAGGACGATTGTGTGAAATATTTTATAGACACAGACAAATGAACAAAAGTGCCAGTGCGTGTCAATGTTTTAATATCATAACTTTAATCATATGCTTTGTACTACTATTATTGAAATAAGAAACTATTATTGTAATGCCTGTACTTAAGAATCTACCTGTTTAAATTTAACTTACATTGTATTGTATTTAAACTTTGTACTATTTTAAGTTACATACTTAATAGATTAATTTGTTTTTGATTCTAGAACTCTTTGTGAATTGTGTTATTGCTAAGTATTATTGTAAATAGTTATAAGTCTTTTTAGTGTTTTTTCATGCTCATGCTTACGATTGTAAAGTTATTGGGAACATTCATAAATTGTTTGGAAAAAAGTGGATAGCTTAGAATGTAATTACATTGTTTTGGGTAGTATATAAGCGCTGAAATACTGAGACATTCCTTACCATGGATACAAGCTGTGATTTATACAACATGGAACTCGTCGCACTTCTCGAAAACATCGAATCAATGGATCTGATGTCATCGCAATACGACAAAGAACTGTACGAGCTCTGTGATAAAATGGAACAAAGACAAGTTGAAACGTGAGTAAAACATTTTTTTATTATGTTAAGACTAGTTGCAACATGTTTTGGGAATCCATGAAGAGGGGATACACTTAAAGTATTTATAATGGTTCGAACATCTTGCACAATCATTCAACTGGTTTCTTCCGTTTATATTTTTAACATTGAAGTGCAACCAAAATGTACCACTCACTTGATATTTCTAGTTTATCTCAGAGTGAGATTGCGAGTTTCGATAAAAAGATAATTTTACATAAATATCATCGTTTCATACGGTTTTGGTATATATTAAATGTTTTGCCAGAATCAATGTTGGGAGATCCTGATATTTCTCCTTATTATACACCATGTAGTGGACATAAAATCTCAAAACAAACTCATTCCGATGAGGATGATATTGATGGTGTATTATCAATGAAAGCATATTGTTTGCAGTGTAAATAACAAATAATGTTAGTATCTATTTAAATAATAGAAACATAGCATATTTATTTCGTGAGATAACATTTTTTTAACAGTTTTCTTATCCATCAGATCTATGCAGAATGGAGAAGGCAGCAGGAAAAGATTAGCGCCAACTGAATTGTTTGAAGAGGATCCATTAAAGAGAAGAAAAAATATTCGTCTTGAAGCTCCTTCGACATCTACATCGTCGCTGGATAACATTTTAAATGTAAGTACAGAACAGCATAATGATAAAATTGAATGTCCTGAGTGTCACATATATGTGTCAAAAAAATATATAACCAGTCACTATAAGAGCAATAAACATAAAAATAATTTAATTAGAAGAGATAATAATCTACCTAATGTTCAATTCATTGATAGTGCTTTCGGTAATAGAATTATTACATATCGAGTGAAATCTAGTTTAGTTTCTGATACACAGCTTGAATCACCTGAATTATTTTTACAAAATATTAAAAAAATAATTTATACATTACTAGAACGATCTATCTTAGAATATTCTGTTGTAAAAGTTAATTTTATTCTCAATGCGGATTTCACACAAGAAACAAAAAATCTACACAATGTTTTTGATTTTCAAATTTCAAACTATCTTGTTTGTCAAGGTGATGACAAAGATATTATTTTCTCATCTATAATTACCGAAATAACAAACAAAATGACCAATTTCCAAAAAAAAGGTAGTGGATGGAGTTTAGTTAAAATAAATCACTTGGATATGAATGTCAACAAATTTAACCCATTGCGTGGATCTTCATACATAGACCTACCGTTAGATATAAAACATAAGAAAGCTGTAATCAATGTTCAAAATAACGATCACGAATGCTTTCGTTGGGCAGTTTTGTCAGGATTATTTCCAGCTACTCATAGTTCCAATAGGGTATCATCTTATATAATACACAAAAACAAACTAAAATTTGATAACCTATCGTTTCCTATAAAAATTAATGACATCCATAAGTTTGAAAAATTAAATAGTATAAGTATTAATGTTTTTGGATTACAATATGATTCAATAAGCAAATCAAATAAAGTTGTGGGTCCATTACACTTTACGAAACTCCGGCAAACTACTCACTTAAATTTATTGTATATATCTCAAGGTTCTAAAGGTCATTACTGTTTTATTAAAAACCTCTCGAGATTATTATCTAAACAGTTATCGACTTCTGAACATGCAGTTCATATTTGTGATGGGTGTTTATTAAATTTCACGTCATTAGATAATTTAAAACGACACCAAGAAAATGACTGTTTCAATGTGTGCACAAATTTACCATCGGAAAACGATAGAAAAAGAAACTGGTTTAATGAATTAATACCATCAAACCAAATTTCATTTAACAACTATGAACGTAAATTAAGAGTTCCATTCGTTGTGTATGCTGACTTTGAAGCATTTTTAAAACCAATAGAGAGTTGTTCTAACAATCCAAATCAATCATCAACTGTTAATATTCAAAAACATGAAACGTATAGTTTTGGGTATTATGTTAAATGTTCTTATGATGATAATCTTTCAGTATATAGGTCTTATACAGGGCAAGATTGTGCGCTAAAATTTATGCAATTCATTTATGCAGATTTAGAAAATATTTGTAAAAAGAATTCTTTTGTCAAATCACCATTACCGTTAACTGAAGAAAATAAAATAAATATCAATCAAAGTGAGTCTTGTTACATTTGTGCTACTAAATTAAACGTGGATAGAACAATATCTTATAATTGGCATACTGGTGCATATGAAGGTGTAGCTCATAGAGTATGCTCTCAGAAATACAAAGCTCCTAATTTTGTGCCAGTGTTTTTACATAATTTAAGTAATTATGACGCTCATTTCATAGTGCATGGTCTTGATTTCGAGAAAGGTGACATTGAACTTATTCCTGAGAACAAGGAAAAATATATTTCTTTTTCTAAAGTTTTACAAATCAAAGAAAATGACAGACCACGTACTATCATCTTGAAGCTGCGAACCCGACTGCTGCGTGACAGCTTGCTCGCCGCGGTACAGACTTACAACAAGCATAATCCTCGTGATAAAATAAACACTCACCACCTTGGGCTTAGTGGTAACTGTGTTCCAATTTATGTATCGGAACACTTGAGCCCTGCTAACAAGTCCCTACATGCCGCTGTCAGACTTAAAGCGAAAGAGCTTGGATACAAGTTTGTCTGGGTCCGCGACGGTAGAATCTACGCAAGGAAGGACGAATTCTGCTCTGCGCTTCATATACGGTCTATAGACGGATTACGTGTAATGGTGACCCGTTGAACAATAACTGTTATTAAATTATTATATTGTTATAACATAAGAATGCGTTGGTAGATAAAGTACCTACATATGGCTACCATATACTATCAAAATGTACGTGGCATGAGAACAAAAACGAACGAAATTTTTGATAATATACTACAAAACTCCTATGACATTTTAGCTTTTTCTGAAACTTGGTTAAATCATGGTATCAGCAGTAGCGAATTTATCGATTCTCGCTACGTCGTACATCGTCGTGATCGTATTTGTTCTAGCCATTATTCTCATGTAAAGAAAGACGGTGGAGGTGTGTTGATAGCAGTTTCCCGTAAATTTGAGTCGATCCGCTTATCAGCATGGGAATCTAGTTGTGAAGATATTTGGGTAATGGTCAATATGCGTGCAGGTAAAAACATAAAAAAAGTTGCTTTTTGTACTGTATATCTTCCCCCTCCTGTGAAACTGGTAGAATTAAATGTTTTTTTGGAAAATGCCAATAATTATGTTAACTTGGCTGACGAGGTTGTATTGCTCGGGGATTTCAATCTGCCATTTATAAAGTGGACTAAATGCAACAACTTCACCACACCTTCTAACTATGACAACTTATTGGGATATGCGCTTGTTGATTTTATTTCTATTTCCAACATGTACCAATTTAATCATTTATGTAACGAAGACGACAGAACTTTAGATCTTGCTATTAGTACAATATTGAACATTTCATTGACAGAGCCTATTGATCCTTTAAGTAAGCTTGACCATAAGCATCCGCCAATCTTACTCACATTGCCGAATAATGATTTTAAGTATCTTCGACCAAAATCGTGCTCTGAACTTAATTTTCACAAAGCGGACTTTGATGGTATTAATTCTAAACTAAAAAACATACATTGGAACTCAATTTTTGATCATTGCGCTTCAGTCAACGAAATGACATCGTCTTTATATTCAATTTTAAGAAAATCAATTCAGGAATTTGTACCTAAACATAATTTTAATAGAAAGTTGTTCCCTCCTTGGTTTAACAGATCCTTAGTGAAGATTCTTGCCATGAAGGATAAGTTAAGAACAAAATATAATATTTACAAAAACCCACGCGATCTAATTGAATATAACATTTTAAGAGAGCGTAGTCATAAGTTATTCGAGAATCTTTATTCGCAGTACCTCAATAGAACAGAAGAAAGTATCGCAATAAACCCTAAAGATTTCTGGCGTTATGTGAAGGATAAACGTAAAACGCGGTCCTCACTTCCGGCGCAAATGCACATGGACGATAAATTGGCCAAAACTGGGAAAGAAATAGCTAACTTGTTTGCCGAAAATTTTTCAAAAACCTTTACTCCTAACACGGGTACTACGCCAAACGGACCATTTATAAATACACCTCATACAATTTATCAGCACAATTGCATTGGCAAGGTGAGATTCTCTGAGCGCGAAGTCTTGAAAATGATAAAACAATTAGATGTTCTTAAAGGACCTGGTCCTGATGGCATCCCACCTTTATTAATAAAACGTTGTGGATCAGCACTGGCGCTACCATTGTCACTTATTGTAAATCGTTCCTTATCCTCGGGCATATTTCCAGACGAGTGGAAAAAAACTAAAATTACACCTCTTCATAAAAAAGGTAACTTCAATGACGTAAAAAATTACAGACCAATTTCTATTCTATCATGTTTTTCAAAATTGTTTGAAGCTCTTATATGTCCAATTATCTCTCGTCATACTAGTCATCTCCTGTCGGAGCAGCAGCACGGCTTTATGAAAGGTCGATCCGTTGAAACTAATCTAGTAGGTCTTATATCTGAAATAAGCCAGGAGGTAGATAAGGGGCATCAAGTAGACGCAGTATATACCGATTTCAGTAGTGCATTCGATAAAGTTAGCCATTCATTGTTGATAGTAAAGTTAGAACAAAACGGTTTTCACGGTTCCCTCTTGAATTGGTTTCGGTCCTATCTTAATAATAGACAATACGTTGTGTTTGCTAACGGTTTTGAATCAGAAGCATATCGTGCAGAGTCCGGTGTTCCGCAAGGATCACACTTAAGCCCTATTCTTTTTTCAATATTTATTAATGATATCACTACGCATATAAAACATTCCAAATTTAAAATATTCGCGGACGATCTTAAAATTTATAAAATAATTAATAGTAATGCAGATGCAAGTCTTGTACAGAGCGATATAAATAATATAAAAGAGTGGTGTGACGTAAATCAAATGCATCTAAATGTACAGAAATGTTACTATATTAAATACACGCGGAAAAAAAACTCTATCAATCCTGTATATACCTTAAACGGTGTTGCTCTGACTGAGGTGAGTGAAATACGTGACTTGGGAGTCTTAATTGATAGCAAACTAACTTTTAAACCTCACTTCGATTCAGTGGTTAAGAAGGCGGCACAGCAGCTTGGTTTCATTCATCGAAATACTAAAAAATTTAAATCCTTTCACACCAAAATTTTATTATACAATTGTATGGTACGTAGCTGCCTCGAATTCTCGAGTGTGGCTTGGAACCCCTTTTATACCGTACACTCACAACGTATAGAAAGCATACAACGAGCCTTCACAAGATCACTAGCCTTCTCATGCTCAGGTATTTCACACAGAAGTCCATATGAAAATCGTTTATCATTTTTTAAAATGTATAAGCTACGTGATCGAAGGAAGATACGTGATATGACATTTCTCTATAAACTCGTCCATAGTTCAACAGACAGCCCATCAATTCTAAAAGATGTTTCCCTAAACGTTCCTTACCATTATCCGCGTCAGAGAATCTCAAAAATTCTTTACGTAAGATCTACCAAAACCAACTTAGGGTATAACTCTCCTCTTCTAAGACTTTGTCGGACATTTAACGATTTTAATTCTCAAATCGGTGATCTTGATATCTATAATGATACACTGAATATGTTCAAGCAAAAACTAGCAAAGTATCTAAAAACAGATTGATGTTCTGGAGTCTTCTATGTATAAATTAATGTACTTAGGCACCTGCTTATATTCCTTATGTTTGCTCTCATAATTTGTCGATAACACTAATGTTTGTTCACACCTAAGCAGGGGCTCACAATGCTACTCAACCACTTCTTTTTTTTCTGTAGATTGTATAGTATAACCGTATAACCTTTCACGAACGTAAATAAAATAAAATTTGCTTTCACCGCTGTTATGGCGAATGTTGTAAACGCCTGTTATAGGTGTACATATCAGTATATAATGTTATGACAACCCTGTCATAATCCACATAGAAGTATGATAAGTAATAAGTGTGTGTAAATGTGTACGCTGTTGGTGTTTCTTAAATAAATAAATAAATAAATAAATAAATCAATAACAGAGTTATAAAATTACGATTTCTTGATTCTTTTAAATTTATATCAAGTAGCCTTAACAAATTAGCTCAGAACTTATTACTTGAACAATTTCGTGAACTCAAATTAAAATATCCATGTGAAGAAGATTTTAAACGTTTAATAAGAAAAGGTGTTTATCCATACGAATACATGACGACATTTGATTCTTTAAAAATAACTTCTCTTCCCTCTCGCGATCAATTTTATAGTTCTTTAAATGATAGTCACATTACAGAAAGTGAATACCATCATGCTCAAGACGTGTGGAATCATTTTAATTGTAAAAACATGGGTGAATATTCAGACCTGTATTTAAAAACAGATGTATTGTTGTTAGCAGATATATTTGAAAACTTTAGGGATGTCTGTCTTAAAACATACGGTTTAGATCCTGCCCACTATTATACAGCACCTGGTTTAAGTTGGGATGCTATGTTAAATTTTACCAAAATAAATTTGGAACTTTTAACAGATATCGACAAGGTTACGTTTATAGCGAATAATATTCGGGGGGGTATATCACAATGCAGCAATAGACATGCAGTGGCAAATAACATGTTTATGTCGGAATACGATTCAGATAAACCATCTTCATTTTTGATGTACTTAGACGCAAATAACCTTTATGGTTGGGCTATGTCCCAATGTCTCCCAACAGGCAAATTTGAATGGGTCGATATAAATACAGATTTTAATATAGCCGATGATGCCAAACATGGTTTAATTTTGGAAGTAGATTTAGAATATTCAAAAAATTTACATGACTTTCATTCAGATTTTCCATTTTGTCCAGAAAACGTATGTTTAGGAAACAGCAAAGACAGGAAACTGATCCCAAATTTAAAAAATAAAAAAAATTACGTCATTCATTATAGAAACCTTAAGCAATGTTTAAAAAATGGTCTCCGATTGGTTAAAGTACATAGAATTTTAAAATTTGAACAATCCGCGTGGTTGAAAAGTTACATAGACTTAAATACTCATATGCGTTCATTAGCCACTTCAGATTTTGAGAAAGATTTTTTTAAACTTATGAATAATTCTGTTTTTGGTAAAACAATGGAAAATGTAAGAAAACGAGTTAATGTCAAATTAATTAATCATTGGTTAAATCGTGGCAAAACTCAAGGTGCTCAATCTTTGATAGCAAGACCAGAATTCCATAGTTTATCTATATTCTCAGAGAGCTTAGTTGCAATACAATTAAATAAAACTAACGTTTTATATAATAAACCAATTTACCTCGGTTTTTGTATTTTAGATATATCTAAAACATTACTATACGATTTCCATTACGATTATATGAAAATGAAATATCAAGATAATATTAAGTTACTATATACTGATACCGATAGCTTAATATATCAAATATTTACGCAAAATTATTATGCTGATATAAAACTTGATTTAGTCAACTACTTTGATACGTCCGACTATCCACCAAATAATCAATATGGTTTACCATTATTGAATAAAAAACGGTTAGGTTTTTTTAAAGACGAAAATAACGGTAAAATTCTTAAAGAGTTTGTAGGTCTTCGCTCTAAAATGTATGCAATGGACGTGCAGAATAAATGTATATGTAAAGCAAAAGGGATTAACAAAAGTGTAACAAAAAAAATTTGTCTTACCGATTATAAATCATGTTTACATGAAAAGAAAACGCAATACAGTGAAATGATAAGATTTAAATCAATTAAACATGCTATATATACACAAAAAATTAATAAAATATCTTTATCACACAATGACACAAAACGTTATTTAATAGAAAATTCAACAGATACTCTTGCATGGGGCCATTATAAAATAAAGGACATTTGATTTTATCAACGATTTCTGTACAACGAAAATATGTATGTTAATGTGTGTGTGTGTGTGTTTTAATTGTGGTTTTTAATAACTTAAAGTTCTGTCTTTATTATGTACTATCTTTTTTTTTATTGTTGTACTATGACAACTGTTTTGTATAATATCATGAAAAATTTGATGTAAATTTTAATGTATGTAGTTAGGTATTTGTTATACCTGATTTAACTTTATTTTATAATAATTTTCTTACTGTAATATTTTTCAAAACAGCTATGAACTGTATGTGATCATTTTTCAAAGTATTTGTGTATGTAATCTTTGTATATAAAACAAAATCAAATATAATACATTCAATCGTAACTTCTAGTTTTATTCATTCCGAAACGCTTTTCGAGTTCACACGTGCATTTAAAAATGTTTCATTTTTATCATCCTTTTACTGCCATAGTTGCAGGTCCAAGTGGATGTGGAAAGTCTAATTTTGTAACAAACTTTATTAAACATATTAATGAGGTGTGCAACACAAATTTTCATCAAATTACTTGGTGTTTTGATGAAATGCAGCCCTTATATAATTTACCAAATGTAAACTATTATCAGGGTATACCAGATTTGAATATGTTTGATGGAAAGGAAGCTAACCTTATTATTATCGATGATCTCATGAGGGAATCTGATGGTCGCATTGTTGACATATTTACCAAAGGTAGTCATCATAGGAACTTGAGTGTATTTTACATTACTCAAAATTTATTTCATCAAGGTAAAGGACAAAGAGACATTTCTTTGAATTCAAACTACATAATTTATTTTAAAAACCCACGTGATAAAACTCAAATACGTTACTTAGCACGACAAGTATCACCAGAAAATAGCAAATTCATAGAAGATGCTTACAGAGATGCTACAAAAGAAGCACATGGCTATTTGATGATAGATCTAAAACAAGACACTTTTGACATGTGTCGAATTAAATCAAAGATATTTCCATCTGATGGTCATTCTACAGTGTACATTCCCACAAAAGAGTTTAAATATGTCAAGAACCAACCAATACCCGTCATTTACAAATGATGGATCGACGCTTAAAGACGCATGAACACTTATTAAATGCTCTTTATAAACTTAAACCAAAACATCAACAAGCTCTTTTAAAAGTCTGTAACGAAAACGAAATTAATTTTATATGTGAATGTATTCATAACGTTTTACAAGGAAATATAAAACTTGAAGAAAAATCAAAGAGTAAACTAAAAAAGTATAAAAATCTTCTACGAAAATTGGTACGTAAAAGTACAAATAAAATAAGAAAGAATATTATAGTTCAAAAAGGTGGTGCATTTCTTCCGATTATATTGGGTTCTATTTTGAGTGGATTGATAAGTGGACTAGTTTAAAAATGGAACACGCCAAAAAAATGCTGTTAGTTGATCCAAGCTTAATAGATAAGTTAAATCAAAAAAGAAATGAAAATCCTACCTCTCGTTTAGATAGTGAAATGGAAAAAATACTCGACAGTAATATGGATGATCGAAAAAAGTGTAAATTATACTTACAAATTTTACAAAGATATCTTCACTTTATGGAAGAAGATCGTCGTCCCATTGAACTCCCTATAATAACTTCAAATGACGATAACATTAAACCCACATCTGAAAGCTGGAAATTTTTTAATATAAATAATGATATCAAGAATAAAGATGTAGTTGTCAGTCAGACACTGAGTGATGAAGAGAAGCAACAAGAAAGTTTTACACTCGAAAAAAAAGAACCTTCCTACTCAACAAAACAAATTTTAAATTTAATACCAAAAACATATGTAAAAAAAGGTGAGTTGTTATTGAATTCGGTGTCACTAAATAAAAACAAAATTTATTGGAATGATGCTGGCACAGTGATTGTAGATAATGAAGTGATTCCTAACAGTAACATTATCGATTTAGTAAGCGATACGCTGCGACCATTAAAAAACAACGACCCACCTGGTTGGGAAAAATTTGCTAAAGCGTTAAAGGATTTAAAAGTACCTTTAACATATATTGGCAATCCAAAAAGACGTGAGTACATAGCTCGACTTCAAAACGCCATCGAAGAACAACCGCCACAAAACACAGAAGTATATTTGACGCCAACGAGCGAAGATAAACACGCAAATAAAATTAAGAAAAAGATTGATTGGGAAAAATGGACCCCTTATTAGAATTAGATCAAATTTATTATGATGTATCACACCCAGCTGGATATAGCAATATCGACAAATTATCAAAAGCTATGAAAGGTAAAATGAAAAAGGAAGAAGTTAAAAACTGGTTGCAATCCCAATCTACGTATACACTCCACAAACCAGTACATAGAAAATTCGCTCGGAACAAATACGTTCTCTCTAATCTCAATGAACTTTGGCAAGCTGACTTAAGCGACATGCGGACTTATTCTAAAGATAATAAAGGTTTCAACTACATTCTTTGTGTTATTGATGTTTTTAGCAAATATGCATATGCTAGACCCTTGAAAAAGAAAAATTCAGAAACCGTAAAAAAGTGTTTCGACAGTATATTTAATGAAGCTAATACTACACCCACTCACATTCAATCTGATAAAGGCACTGAATTTGTATCGAAAGATGTTCAAAGATACTTTAAAACAAAAAACATAAATTACTATACGACAAATAATCCAGACATCAAAGCAAGCATTGTAGAAAGATTTCAAAGAACGCTAAAAATGAAGATGTGGCGCTATTTTACACACAAGAATACACATAAATATATTGATATTTTGCAGAATTTAATACACTCTTACAATCATAGTTTTCATTCTAGTATTAAAATGTGTCCTTCAGATGTTAATTCTAATAATATAATGACAGTTTGGAGTAATTTATATGAAAAATCTGAAAAATCATCAAAAACTATACTACCTATGTTTCACGTCGGTGACCATGTCAGAATAACTAAATATAAACATGTATTCCAAAAAGGTTATGAATCTAATTGGAGCGATGAAATATTTGTGATTTCTTCTATAATAGAACGTACTCCGTGGCCCGTTTATACTATAAAAGATTTAGATGGTGAGGAGATAGTAGGAACGTTTTATGAACGAGAATTACAAAAGGTCATTTATGACCCCACCATTGAACACAAGATTGATAAAATAATTCGCTCTCGTTACTCTGGCAGCAGACAACAAGTGTTAGTTAAGTGGAAAGGTTATCCAAACAAATTTAATAGTTGGATTTTAGCTTCCAGTTTAAAAAAAATATGATTAAAGATTTTTATTTAACTTTACTTAGCAATAGTTCAATGGAATATTTTCCTGAGAACAAAACATCAATTTTTTCAACAAAATTACCCAAACCCATAATATTGGAAGGAGAATGGTGTGTAGGAATCGTTGAATTCCAATATCCATGCACCATGTTTACTGTTCAAGATCATGAGAATGTTATTTACATAACAAAAATCATGAAAATGCCCAATGAAGACAAACTATCTACAGTTTATTATAAGACTCACATACCTGCCACAAACTATGATAATATTAACCATATTTTATCAGCATTAAATAATATAAGAGAAAAAATCAAATTCCGCTACGATAATATATCTAAATTTGTTTCTGTTTCTGTGTTAGACGAATCAATAAAATCTGTAACATTATCTCCTAAACTAAGCTTACAGTTGGGATTCGAACCAAACAGAAACCTTGTTGAAAAGAATTTAGCTAAATGTCCAGCTAATTTACATTTAGGGTTACCATCTCAACTATTCGTTTACTGTGATATAGTTGAACCTCAAATTGTAGGTGATGTAATGACACCTCTTCTGAGAGTAATACCATTAGATCCTTCAAAATACATCTATGGTGCCAATAAAATGCATGTATTTTCACCTCCTCATTACTTATCGGTAATGCGAAGAGAATTCGATACCATTGAAATAGATATAAGGTCAAGCACCGGACAAAAGATACCATTTCAATTTGGAACGGTGTGTGTTAAACTACATTTTAAAAAATTATAATGCATTTTGAACGCTCCAACATGATATGTCCTTATCAACGCTATTATTCTCATCAGGCTGGTTCAGGTATAGGGGTGGTATATAAAGGGGCGCCTTATCAAAAAGGACATGGAATTGGTAGTTTTCTTGGGGGATTGTTTAGATCAGTTTTACCATTATTATCTAGCGGTGTTCGAGCTTTTGGTAAAGAGGCATTGAGCGCTGGTGTTGGTCTATTGACAGATATGGTTAGTGCGCGACCAATGGAAGATTCAATAAAAGCACGTCTTAAAGAAGTTGGTTCCAACTTGAAACGCAAGGCTGATGAAAAAATAGATAAAATCAATATGTCTGGATCCGGATATATAACAAAACGAAAACGTCTACCTGGAGTCAGTCCGTCGTTGACCGCGAAAGTGAAAGCTCTAAAAAAATCAAAAATTACTCAAAAACAAATCAAAGACATATTTTCTAACAATTAATCAAAATGTCTTTTTTACATAGTCATTCCTGTGAATGTATAAAGTCCGAATTGGATTTGTTTGCATTGCCGTCAACTCAAACTAGCATTGAAAGTGGAATTTGGATCCATTATAAACCAATTTCATCTCTTGCCGATGATGGTCCTATAGAATTTCAAATTCCTGGAGCAGGAGATGACTACATAGATTTATCTCATACGTTACTTCACTTGAAAGCGAAAATAGTAAATCAAGATAACACCAAACTAACGGCATCTACAGTCGTTGCTCCGGTGAATAATTGGTTGCACTCACTCTTCAGTCAACTTGATGTCTACTTAAATCAAAAACTTGTATCACCACCCAATAACACATATGCTTATCGTGCGTATATAGAAAACTTATTGAACTATGCTCCTGCAGCAAAAAAATCTCACCTCACCTGTGGTTTATGGTATGAAGATACAGCTGGAAAAATGGATTCCACCGATGATACTAATAAAGGATTTACTAAGAGGCAAGAATTATCTAGTGAAAGTAAAGAAATGGAAATGATTGGTCACTTACATGGTGATTTATTCAATCAAGAAAAATTTTTAATCAATGGTGTTGATATATGTGTTAAGTTAATTCGTTCTAGAGAAAATTTCAATCTCATGGCCTCTACAGGTGACCTTAAATTAAAGGTATCTATTACGGATGCATCTTTGATTATTCGTAGAGCACGAATCAATCCCAGCGTGTTACTTGCTCATCAAAAGGTCTTAGCTTCTACCACAGCTAAATACCCCATTACTCGAGCTGAAGTTAAAGTTTTAACAATACCATCAGGTGTTCAAGGAAAAACTCTAGATAACATTTTCTTAGGACAATTACCTAAAAGGTGTATAGTGGGATTTGTAAATAACGCTGCTTTCAATGGAAACCTCACTAAGAACCCATTTAACTTTCAAAATTACGACATCAATACTTTTAGTTTATATATAGACGGTCAACAAATACCATCAAAGGCTTTACAACCCTCATTTGAGAACAAAATTTTTACTTCAGTATATCATACATTGTTTTCTGGAACAGGTATACACTTTCTCAATGAAGGTAATGGGATATCCCGAGAACAATACGCTGAAGGGTATTGTATGTTAGCGTTTGATTTGACACCTGATTTATCAGCAAACTCTGCAAGTCATTGGAATCTTGTAAAGCATGGTAGTGTGAGATTAGAAGTGCGTTTTGAAACAGCTTTATCACAAACTATTAATTGCATTGTTTATGCGGAGTTTGATAATGTTATTGAAATAGATAAAAACCGCAATATTTCAGTAGATTATAGTAGTTAAGAACACAAAATTAACTGATTAAGATTAGATTAAGCGTGAATAATGTAATTCAGATTTGTTGTTAGATTTAAGCAATTAAGTTTAATTTTACCAATAAAACGAATTCATAAAATATTAAGTTCTTTGTTTTACTATAATCCTTGCAACCCCACAACAAGAGTCAACTTGGCTGATAAGTACCATAATAGTGTCTTGTTAACCTTATATAAGACATTACCACTTTATCATTCGACCTGATAAGATTCTGCAGCGATACGGTGAATAAAAATGAATACAATAGAAATACAGAATTACTTAAAGAAAATCGATCCAAGTATTGAATATAATGTATATGCAGCCAATCGTCTACCAATATATGTGGTAACTCCTACATACGTAGTTAGCAACTTAGACTCTGATAACCAACCAGGATCTCACTGGGTCGCCATACACATAGATAAGAATGGTTTTGGACAGTACTTTGATTCATACGGTCGACCACCTCAAGGATACCACCGAATGTTTTTAGCGAGAAATTCTAGAATGTGGAATTACAATACAAGTCGAATTCAAAATGACTTTACTATAGTTTGTGGAGAGTACTGTTTAATGTATCTGTATTATAAATACTATGGTAAGAGTCTCAAAGATTTTCAAGTATTATTTAGTGATAATACGATATGCAATGATGTGTTTTTAAATGGTTTATTTAAATCATGTTTTGAGGTGAATAAATGAAATATGAAAATGAATGAATGATTTTTCTTTATTGAAGATTAATAACCCCATACAATACTTATAATTCTTCCAAACAATTTATGAATGTTCCCAATATTTTTACAATCGTAAGCATGAGCATGAAAAAACACTAAAAAGACTTATAACTATTTACAATAATACTTAGCAATAACACAATTCACAAAGAGTTCTAGAATCAAAAACAAATTAATCTATTAAGTATGTAACTTAAAATAGTACAAAGTTTAAATACAATACAATGTAAGTTAAATTTAAACAGGTAGATTCTTAAGTACAGGCATTACAATAATAGTTTCTTATTTCAATAATAGTAGTACAAAGCATATGATTAAAGTTATGATATTAAAACATTGACACGCACTGGCACTTTTGTTCATTTGTCTGTGTCTATAAAATATTTCACACAATCGTCCTTACTAGCCAACTGTTTGGTTATATTGTATATAGTGTCCTTGACACTTTGCAAGTTCTTATCACTGTCGTTTTCCGCGTAATATTTAACTCGCACATCAGCGTGTTTCCAATGTTCCGTCGGTGCGATGTTTTTTATTTTATTCACTTCATACACCTCAATTTTTATGAGATGTGATGCAGAACTGTTGTCATCGCTGTTTGATCGGATGTATGAAACACCACCGCTCGTCGATCGACCAACACTGGATGACTTTCTTGTTGTTGTCTTCTTCTTTTTTGGTTTTTCGAAAAACTCATCAATGCTGTTGCATTCGATCGGTCTTTTATTTGCTATTATCGCTTTTTTTACTTTAAAGGCGAGTGTACCTTCTTCATCACTAGGTTCGTCGATTTCTTCAGCATAATAGTAGTTTTTGAAAGTATTTTCAGAAAACTGTAACAAAATGAAATGAAACTGTTTTAATTATCGGTTAAGTAAGTACTGTATGATAAATAATTATAGGTATGCGAAGTATACATGTACACATTAGTAACAATGATAAATTAATAAGACATCAAAGATAGCTAAAATGTATTACACATGTTTACACATGGCATAAACAATTAATGAAACATCTGGTTACAACACTTTTAGATCAAAGTATATAAAGGTACTTACATTCATTTTTATAACACTTTCACTGTTTAACTATTTCACAATTTTACTATCACTTCACTGTTACAAACAACTGGAGATCACACTTCGAGCAGAGCACAGAGTGGAATACGATACCATGTGATTTTGAGTCGGTCTTTTATATGGAGAGGGAGTATTGTTTCCTTGCAGACAAGATCCAACATGTTTCGACTTTCACCTTAAATGTTCCGTTGAATGCGTAATATCAGGTAATGTGAATAATGGGAACCGTAATTATTATGGCAATGAGAAGACCCAAAGGGTTTTACCTAGAATTTGAGAAAGGTATGGTGTATTGTAACGATTGCTTTATCTATAATAAACAATGCCCGTAATGCGTAAAGGGTGACTATTAAGTAATTTTAAACGGCTTTTAAGTAGAAACACGAGTTAATAGAAATACGAGACAAAGACCTTTGCATCCTTAAAATAAAAAAGGGTCGCCGATAGAAAGTAGAAAGTCAATAACACAACGAAACAGGGAAAATGTTGCTTTATCTATCATAAACAATGCTCGTAATGCGTAAAGAGCAACTATTAAGTAATTTTAAACGGCTTTTGCGTAGAAACACGAGTTAATAGAAATACGCGACAAAGACCTTTGCATCCTACAAATAAAAAAAGGATCGCCGATAGAAAGTAGAAAGTTAAAAGCACAACGAACAGGGAAAAGGTACAAGCTTAAGGGAACCGTAGACCATGAACAAATTCGTGGTTCATACCTACCTCGCGGGTGATATGAAATGGATTCCGCGGACGATATAAATTTTATTCGCGGGTGTTATCAAAATAATCCGCGGTTGATATCAAATTAATCCGCGGTAGGTATCAAGTTAATCCGCGGTAGGTATCAAATTAATCCGCGGTAGGTATCAAATTAATTCGCGGTAGGTATTAAAGTAATCCGCGGATTAATTCGCGGGTCCCGCGGGCCGAATCTGGAGCAATCGAAAACGTCGGCGATCAGCCGCCGGAGCGCCGCGGACCGGCCGTCGAACCTGCTCCAGTATCGGTGAATCCCTTACTACTGATTCGAAACCATTCTACTAAACCAAGGACAAAGGCTTCAATATCTGTAAATTTCAATTACCTTGAATCCTAACAAGACATTAACCACAGAAACACATTAGTAGCATGCCTGCAAACATAATTGTTTATCAAACAGCACAATGGAGATTCAATGTTGATGTCCTATTGATTGTGTTAGGATGTAACAAATGATTAACTGTCTTACATGGTGCTTTTGAACGATAATTTTGGGAATGACAATTTGCATCAGAGAGAAGGAATTAATGTTGAAGTAATAACTATGATGGATATTTGATATCATTAGAATGAATAACAAAATGTAAAAATATTACAGATTTTCAAAATTTATAGAGGTATTTAGACGTAGTTGAATGAAAGCTGGATATGATACCAATTAAATGCTGCACAATTCCGAAACTACACCATTTATTGTCCAACCGAATTGGCAATCGAAATCGGAATCTTCATCGATTTCCGATCCTATGTAAACAGCAATCAGATCAATGAGGTGTTAATAAGATTGTAAGAATGATAGTTATGTAAAATGAATCATCATTGAATGTAAAATTAACAAAATGAAAAATGACGCCTCTTCGATTTTTATTTATGCTCAATGGACGACATTCGAACGCAAATAGTGGGGTCCTTCCCAGAAAATAAGTTTAGGGCATAATGGAACTTCGTGAGAGGCTTCTTAGCACCCTTTTACTAATATACTGTTTCTCTATTGAATGGTAACTCTTTGGTTACCAGGTAAAAATCTCATTCATATTTTTATTTGTAGATTTTAGTTTCATATTTAATAATTATTGTGTTTTATAATAAAATAAATACAGTACCTATAAGTCACAATAGCTAAAACTCTGACTACAAAATGCAATTGTGACGTAGTGTATTAAACACAATACTCTACAGAAATAAATGTCTCGATGCGGAAAAATTACGTAGATATTCACTTTAGTTTCTAATGAAATATGAAGCTTTAAAAAATATATAGAGATTTGATCTCTTATGACTCATTAAGACTATTGGCCAATAAATCGCCGAACAAATTCGAGTAACGAATACATCCGAATAAGCTGTTTAAATACTCGCATTCGTGACTTTTTCGCCAAGTATCTAAATCGGTTGATGCTATACTCCCGAGTGTCGACATTGGGCCGTAAGACCGGTGAAACCAACATAAAAGTTCCACTATTTTACATAGGTATAGTGATCTATCCAAGGTACAGAATAACTTGCAAATTCTTCCACTTAAAAGGTTATGCAAAACTTTAGTTTATAAAAATCATAGTAATGATTATTGTTCCGATTGTCGTTTTTGCTCATGGGTTGATAGCAAAGAGCCTCGACCAACACCTCCAGAGGCTTTCAAATGGTCGTCGGGTCACAAGCCAGATGCAGAAACCAGTACTTCTGGACACAGCACGCACTCACTTTGAATCCCTAACCGCCTTGAGCCTCGCCATCTGAGGTCATTCATTTTTCTATATTTTTAATTGTACTATTATTTTTTATTTTACTAGGCCATCGTGGTGGAGCAAGGCCTAAACCTTCACAGTTCTAAAGGAGGCCCGTGATCAGCAGTGGGCAGAATATAATACAGGGCTGTTTGCGATTGCGAATATTTTATTTTTTTATATATATAAAATGTAAAAAATGGAACATTTAAAATAAGTATGTATGAAGACCTCATCCTTAACCCGACGGTAATTAGCCAACACGAAGCATAATAAGGGCAGGTTGGCGCAATTGTCGCGTCTAATATTGAAATTGTGATTTATTACGCTATAAATCTGTTGCTTGTCCGTTTGTACGGGGGACAAACGCCACGTAATCGCATGACGGATATCTTTGCGTCTAGTCACATGGATCTGTTTAATTAGGATGTAGGATGTGAAATGTGTGAGGTACATTGATTCATACAAATATGTGTAAAAGTGTTGTTGGTAGGGTCGGATTCGGTTCTCAGTTCAGGAATTTAGTTTAAGTGATTTTTATTTTTGGATAATTACTAATAATGATTTGTAATTTGTTGTCGAGGTTGTAATAGATTTGGAACTTTTGGATTAGGCATTAGAATTAAGATCATAATAAATATCTTTTACTATATTTTAATGGTGGTAGGTCTCTCATATGTAAGAGTCCGTCTGGGTGGGTACCACCGCAATGTCTATTTTTACCGCGAAGCAGCAGTGTGCATGCACTGTTGTGTTTCGGTTTGAAGGCCATTGTAGCCAGAGTAACTACAGGACATAGTGAGACTTAACATCTTATGTCTCAGGATGACGAGCGCAGTGGAATGCTACATAGTACTTTGTAACTCAAGATGCTGGATGGTGTTGCTACTGTTTATGGGTGGTCGTATCGCTTATCATTAGGTGAACGGCATGCTTGTCTCGTCGTTCAATGCAATATATTAAAAAAAAAAAACATTTTACAGTAAAATTACGAATATTCCTTCATATGTAGTTAAATGCGCCAGCTTATGTATTATGTCATTTATTTATCAAAATCCATATAATTGAATACATTTTTTTTTTACACTCTAAGTTATAAAATTTTACAAAATATTTCAGATAAATAATACAATGTAATGACTCTCTTATAAAGTTTAACGTTCATATTTGTTTTTACTTTATCTTCATTTTGGCAAATGTATTAAGTCATACATTTAGCCAATTTTGCTCCTGCACAGCTTGCACCGACACACTGAGTGTGACAATCGAGGCCCAAAGTTATTGCAGCGCCGACCGCAGACTGACCTAGGCTACCTAGAACGCATATGGACAGCCTAGAGCCGTACTGTCACCCTCGGTGACATCTCGCCCCACTATCAGAAACTTTCTGCATATTTTATAGCTACATTGGGTTAGTATGGAGATGGATTTTGTTTTAAAATTACAGCAAGTTTGTCTCGCAACCTCTAAGTGCTTTCCTAGTGTAAAACTTCCACTGTACAGGATAGTGCTATCTACTAGCCTATATATTTGTTAGATAGCGTTATATATCAGATAGTTATGTGAAACTTTATCAGGATCCGGTGAAACTGGTCCTTAGTGTTAGGCGTTCCAAATGTCAAATAAATTTATCGGTTTTGACATTTAATTCTAAACAATATCCAATTGATTCATTGATGAATGTCTGGACTGCCTCGGTGGCGTAGTTGTATTATGGTACGACTGCAATGCTGAGGACTCGGGTAAGATTCCCGGGTCGGGCAAAGTGATGTTGGATTTTTCTATTCAGTATCAGCCCGGAGTCTGGAATTTGTGCCCGATATGGCGATAGGCTCGCCCCCTATCACATCATGGGACGGAATACGCACGGCGAAAAGTGGGGGCACTAGTTGCGCCTCTGCCTACCCCTTCGGGGATAAAAGGCGTGAGTCTGCGTATGAATGTCTTTAGAATCTTTCAATTTATAATAGTAGGTCTGCTTGAGGGTGTCGGATGTATTTTGAACCTACTTGGATTCCAGCAGTACGTAATTATGGTGGAACTTGTTCGAATAAGTCGCAATCTGAGTCGGCTTTTATACAACCAGTAAGATAGATCGGCATCTATGTGGCAAAAGGCAAAAATGCATCTAATGGACTCACAGTTTATTATGCTTAACTTCATTTTATGATGATATTAGGGGTCACCCGCACTAGGCCAGCGTGGTGGACTAAGGCGTCGACCCTCTCAGTAGTAGAGGAGGCCTGTGTTCAGCTCTGTGCTTAGGGGTAAGTATATTGTTTATTGTATCATAAAACAGTAGAATTTAGTATATTTATTGACTGTTAGGCATCCTATAACCGATATTTGCTATCTATAGACACCAATTTATCGTAGCAATGATACTGATGTCATATCTAGGTTTGCTATTCTAACCTTAAAAACGATACCGTTTTATATTAAGACGAAAGTTCAAATTTAGAACAAAAGTCCTTCTCCACTCACCTATGTCTAGGCGAAAACCGCACTGTTTGTATCACGGCCACGCGTGCTCTGACCAATCGCCGTGCAACGATATTCGCCCGTTTGAATTCCGAATCAACCGCCAACGTTTCGCCTCATTCGCATTCGACATGGCCTTACAGCGAACGCCTAAGGTCGTATTCGCATTCGCGCCCCGACACGAACACTGGTGCTATTGCGTTTGATTTATGCATACATTCGATGAATTATTCGTGGCCGTATGTCTTCGCGTCGCACTTAGCGATAACTTAGTTTCATTGTTTGCTTTGTGTGTTTGTGTGTTCGATTTAATTATTATGGGTATTAAGGCTGTTGATTTCGCGATTCATTGGATCAATAAAATGTATGCAGCAATTTTGTAAATTTTTGCTCGTTTTATTTTGTATTCATTTTGTAACATGCATTAGGTTTATAATGCTATGCAAAAAAGAAATGTAAATTCTAAAAAACTAATTATTTATATTATTGTTAGTCTCTAGGGAAACATAAAATAGTTAAAAAAAAATCCTTTGCTGAGACTCTTCAATAATACTAACAAAAATATTATTTAAAGTAGGTAGATGTCTCTTTCACCTATTTTCCTTTCCAAACATCCTATATTTCCCCATCCAACAACCATACACCTTAAAAATTTCCCCAAGCACACCCAAACCCCAACCATGTATGCGAGGGGGGGCCGCAGCCGTCAGCGTTGTCTCGCTGTGGATTTATGGGTTGATTATTTTAGAAAATGAACATATCTTTGTCACTCGTCTAAGGCGTGAGTTTTGCAGATAACGGGCGTGCCTCGACGCGTATTATTTATGTCGGTTCTACATTAGATAGTCGGTTTCGCATCAATCAATGATATTGTTTTAGTACGCAGTGCCTTGGTGGCGTTGTATTGAGTATGTTGAAGTCTCGGGTTCAACCTCGGGTCGGTTTCAGCTGTATTTCTGAAGGATCGACTCTATTACATGGGATTTACAATAACTGACGAAATGTTGATATGTGACATCTCTGCCTACTTCTAGAGAGCAAAATGCATGATGCTACATTCTAGGTATGGTCACAGAACCTAACAAGCATTGTGTGTGAGTTTTTCTCGGAACTGGATTCTCAGGGGTTGACGCCAGGTGACCCTACTAAGCCAAATTCTTTCTATAACATTGAAAAAGTATGTTGCATTTGTCCCTAGTGCGAAATCAAAAATCAAAATCAACCAAATAGTTGTTCAACCTGGAAACTTAAACGATTACAGTCTAAGAATAACTTTTTTTTTATGGCATTGAATGACTAGACGAGCATGCCGTTCGCCTGGTGGTAAGCGATACGACCACCCATAAACAGTAGCAACACCATACAGCACCTCGAGTTACAAAGTACTGTGTGGCATTCCTCTGCGCTGGTCATCCTGAGACATAAGATGTTAAGTCTCATTATGTCCAGTAGTTACACTGGCTACAATGTCCTTTAAACCGAAACACAACAGTGCATGCACACTGCTGCTTGGCGGTAGAAATAGACATTGCGGTGGTACCCACCCATACGGACTCTTACATATGAAAGACCTACCTGGTGGTAGGTCTATACCGGTGTAGATAATTATACAAATAACAATAAAAAACATACACCATTTATGGTTTTACTCTTTGCGTTTTTTTTATACGGTCCCGGAAATTCGCCCCACTGCACCTGACGTTTGTCCAGAGAGTGTAGACAAATGATTACCTCTCCCCAGTCGATACAATTATGCCGGCCTGTGTGAACTGGATATACACAGTAGTGCGACACTTACGTGGGCTATTTTGGCGGGTTTTAACAACTGGTGGTGGTTGTGACTGCCTCGGTGGCGAAGATGTATTACGGTACGACTGCCATGCTGAGGTCTTGGATTCGATCTCCGGGTTGGGCAAAGTGGTATTGGATTTTTCTATTCAGTGTCAGCCCGGAGTCTGGAATTTGTGCTCGATATGGCGATAGGCTCACCCCCTATGACATCATGGGACGGAATACGCAAATAGCCTACCACAAGTAATGTCCCCTATTTCTATTAGATCTTCGGGGTTAGTTATCCGGGTTAATACGAGATTGACTGCCTCGGTGGCGTAGTTGTATTGCGTACGCGTTACGAGTATGACTTGCGCGATGAGGTCCTGGGTTCGAATCCCGCGTCGAGCCAAAAAAACATTGTGCCTGGGTTTTTTCATCTTAAAAATTACTCAGTCGCAGTTCGGAGTCGGGAAGTTGGTGGTGTGATACCCCCTCGGAAAGCACGTAAAGCCGTTGGTCCTGCGCCTTATCTCTCTCCGGTCATGTCGGATTGCCATCTCACCGGACTATGAGAGTGAAGGAATAGCGAGTGCACCTGTGTATTGCGCACACACTTGTACACTATAATATCTCCTGCGTACCTGGCTGATCTCAGTCGAGATGGGCCGCCGTGGCCGAAATCGGCTAGGAAGGGATATATATACGAGATATATACCACCTTCACTATTGTCTTACTTTTTAAATATTTTTTGATCCATATTATCTCTTCCTATTCTTTCATACAGCACTCAAAATTAACTCCAGTCATAATAACCTGTAACACAACACGCTTACGTTCAGTTAACAAGCTACGTAACCGAGCGGTTAAATTTAACCCGATACGTGTTAAAAGTAGTTGATAGTATTAGATATGTTAAAGTTACTTAAGTAGATAATTTCTTGTCAACTGTTTAATGTCAGATACCTAGTGGAAGGACGTGCGGTAATTTTGGGTGCGGAATTTAATATAATTGGGTTAACTCCATTTCCGGAATAAAAATAACTAGTAGTAATTAAGGTGGATCAAAATTTGCTGCTGGTAGGTTGTATCTTGTATCCGCCCGGATACCGACCACCTTACACACACTCACTCACGCCTTTATCTCCGAAGGCGTAGGCAGTGGCGCTACTAATGCACCCACTTTTCGCCTTGCATATTCCGTCCCATGATGTGAAAGGTGCGAGCCTATCGCCATATCGGGCACAAATTCCAGACTTTGGGCTGATACTGAATAGAAAAATCCAATATCACTTTGCCCGACCCGGGGATCGAACCCATGACCTCATCATCGCTCGTTAGTCGGCACTCTATCTGGATTCTGGATCTCATTTAACTTACCATTAGGTGAAGAGGGGTCACTTTGCCGTTTCCGTAAAAAAAATTGCTATCAGTAATCGAATGCAAATATTGCTTAAAAACATAACCTCGTCGGAACCTAAATAATGGCACAGCAAATCTCGCCCGGCTTGAGGCATCATGTACCTGAAAAAGGGAAAGATTTTTCCTATAAGTAAGAAAATTTTCAAATTTTGATCAGAAATCTGCCTCGGTGGCTTAATTGCAATGCGTGCGTGGTACGGCCACCGTTTTGAGGTTCTGGTTTCGAATCTCAAGTTGGTCAAAGTGATATTGGGTTTTTCTCTAGTATTTATCCGGAGTCTGGAATTTGTGCCAAATATGGCGATAGGCTCGCCCCCTATCACATCATGGAATAACACACATGGCTAAAAGTGTGTGACCTAGTCGTACCTCTGCCTACCTTTGCAGAGTCCCCAATAACCATATAGTTTGAAAATGACCTAGTTCCTCAAAAAAAATATTTTTAGGCTAAGCCTAAACTGACGTTGCTAATGTCGGCCGCACCGTAATCCGTCGCACGTCTCACGCCATCAGAAAGCCGATACGCGTCTAAGCCGGCACCCCCCAAACTGTACCCTTATCGCTCCAGCCACTTACACTAGTTTTAATTAGAGCTCGCATTTTGTGCCAGTCGAAAATTAATCAAATTATGTACGTTGGCTTCAGGCGTCAGAGTTTGGACGGCGACGCACCGCAATGACAACTAGAAATTTAACTATTGTTAATTTTAATCGCCTAGTTAGTTGTGAATGGGGTTCTAGGTTTGATTCAGTTCAGTTCAAATGTTGAGCGTTTTTTCTATCGAATAAAGAATTTGCATACATTTTCATCGAACTTTCATGGGAAGCTTGTGGGTATATTTTTAAATTTATTTTATGTCTTGATGAAGTGGCTATGTTGCTAGGGGATATGAGCTGACACTCAATCGGATTTCCGGTCAGGATTTTTGGTAATTTTATCCAAGATAAAAAATATTAAAAATATTTTAAAATGATTTTCATATGGATTTTAACATTCCTAAAAACCAAAAATAAACCTATCGTTTTAAATAAAGAACAGTTTAAATAAAATGCATTACAACTATTAAAGTAAACTAGAGCTTTCAATTTTAAGTTACTCCTGGCAGCATCTGGAATAACGCGGTCCATCCGACCATTGCTAAAAGCGTTATTTCTATAAAAGATGATGTAAATGGCATGTATCTTCATGACTATTTGATTGGGGGGTGTCTAAGACAAGTGCTTAACACTCACCTTACCTTTGTTTATGGGAGCTTTGGTGTAAACTCTACATTAAGCTCATTACAAACATAGAAAGATAGCCTGATGAGGAAAATAAAAAGCCTGCTTTGGGGTCACCACTTTTGCTCTTTTGTCTTAAAGTTAACGTTGTCAGTACAAAAAAATAGTTTAATATTTTTCTTGGTTAGGTTATAATACTTTATTTTAATACATAGAAAAAAATATGTAGGTGTGTAAAGTGTATTTCGATCCCCAATAGCGAAAAACGTGTGGTTTTAATATTTATAATTATTTCCTGAACTAGAAATCGAATTTAAGGTCTTATCGGTTTTATGTGCGATTTTTTTAATATACAAATAAGCAGATCCCTTGGAGGTAGTGGACCACTGTACATGCCCATCAAGGATTGATGGATTACCATCCTTTCAGAGTCTAAATGCATCCCTTCTCCAATTCTGACTTCTCCACTTCCTATTCCAAGACCGGTATTTTGCAAAGGTCAGTATTCCATTAGCAGTGATTCCTCGGAGGAATACATCATTAAATACCCTAAAAAAAAAACAAGCAAATAAGAAAGATATAGGCAATCATCACCATCAGCTTGGAGTCTGGATTTCCAATAAATAGCAAAATGCTTGCCTATTTAATGAGATTTAACATAGCTGACGAAATGTCTCACCTCTGTCTTCCCCTTAAAATGTTAAGGCTTGATGCTTTGTTTTGTTATCTCTACCTATCCCTGAATACGGAGGTTTGATGCTATATACATCAAGTGCAGCTTAATAACAACTTAGCACCCACTACATCCCCACCCTCCCCTGTCAAACGCATGACAAGCGCAGATTCGTCTTTGTACTTGTCAAAAATATAGCAAACAAAAGATACGGCACACGAATAAATGAAGTGAGCTGATATATCTCGCTTTGCGGTAGGGACGGCCCGTTTGTTTATCGATAATTTCTAGTTTGTATTCATGATAGAAAGAGATAGCGTTAAATATTTATAAACAAAATTGGTCACCTTATGATAAGACTTCCCATAATAAAACAATATGAAGAAAACTCCATCCAAATCGTATTAGTAGTTTTTGAGAAAATCGCGGACATACAAAAATACATACATACGGCTCAAGTAAAGAACCGCCTTTTTTTAAGTCGGTTAAAGACCAAAAAACTTGGATTTAAAAATATGTATACTTGACTTTGTATCTCTCATATTACAATGCCATATGTTGAGTCTCACAAAGCTCCATGATAACACTGAGTATAATATCCTTGAAAGGTCATAGTAATGCTTGCCCACTGCTTGGAAATAGAAGTAGATGATGCAGAAGTATCTACCCAAGTCACTCGCATGTACGAGAGACGTACTCTAATATGAATGCTGTGAATATGTCAAAAAAGGATAGTATTGTAAAGAAAAGCCTCGCATTTTTAGGTAGCCCGTGACCATAACTGGGAGATAATGTCAATGCTAATTTATGATTTCTTAATGTTATTAAAAATATAATCTCACATATGGCCAGTATCGTAAAAGAAAAGCCCTTACATTATTAGGTATGCCCAACAGTGGGACATACACAGAGTTTTTACCAATTAAAACATCGACTCCACCCCCTCTCTAGCTCGCAATATGTGTAGGCAGACGATATAAGTGACGTATCACACACTGACACCCGGCCGTTCGTTGGAAGTATGCAAAGAAGTTGCTTGTACCGCGACCGAGAGTTTTGATACTTGTCCCCGCGGGCGGCGTGGCTTTTGTCAGCTTATTAGATGCAGATTAAAAGTTTATATTTTGTTATCGGTCTCGGATGATGTAGCTAAATTGTAGTAATAAACTGATTAGGAGCATTGGATAATAATTATCGTTTATATAGTTAAAAACGCGCTATATCTAGTGGTTCGGTAATACAAATATCATTGACTAGAAACGTACAATGTATTACGGACAAATGGAAGACCTTACAAGTGACAGAAAAAAAACTTTGAAAATAATGTTTTCTGGCTTTAAAAAATATTATAACCAGTGTAATTAAGGCAAATAATTTAAAGCTCAATAGATATCGCATAGAGTCAGTGTATCACACTGATTTTATGAGTATTTTCATTACTATCAGTGAGTATTATCTTACTAATATTATAAATTACAAATGCGTAAGTTTGTGAAAGTGTTTGGATGTTTGTTAGAAGTAAACGCAGAAACTACTGAACGGATTTGGATGAAATTTGGCACACGGGTAGATCATGCTCTGAATTGACAGGAATCCCGGTAATTTGCTGCCATGGGGAATAATCTTTTTTTTACATGATTCTTTATGTAAATGGCGCTAGCGTCGTACTGTGTTTTAAGGACTTTTGTAGCGGGATAGGCTTTTTCGCGCGGGTGAAGCCACAAGCAACGCCTAATTCAAAATAAAGTTTACAACTAAAAGAAATCAGTCAATTAACCCATTACATCAAGGTGCCACTAGCTTTTCATTCACACAAATGAATATAAGTATCAAAACACCCGCACCGTAGTACATATCGACAGTAGCTCCAACAATAATAGTTCCGTATTCCATTTGAATATTAGAACATCCATCCAGAGAAGATTTCGCTCGAGCGTGGGGTGGCGCGGGTGGCGCACCCACACAACAAATGGAACAAAAATGAATGTATGTCTGGATAGTTTTGGTACCAGATTGTTGGTTTTTAAAATGGTTTTTAAGTTCAATAGGATTAGGTTTAAATATTATGAAGATACATAGGTGCCAGGTTTTGTCCATTTCTGCAGTTAAGGAGTAATTTGAATAATTAAAGTAAATCTAAGTACAGCATGGCAAAGATAATTGCTAGAATATGCAGGCAACGTATTTGCTAATTACGAAATCGAACCTACGGCCTTTCAATGTACAGGTATATTATGTGTCCCTACTTATAAGAGCGATATGTCAAAGTACTACAAAACATAAAGTATGAAAATATAATAAAATATTATGAAAGTCGAATTACTAGCGGAAGCCTATGAAAAGTATTCTAATAAAAGCTCCGTTGAAATCTGTACAGCCTTTTCAGAGAATAGCCTTAATTTTAACAAAACTAAAACGCTTTTTTAATTTTTAGTTACATCGGAATATAATGTTTCTCGTGTACTATTGCACGTCGGAAATGTTTATTTATTTATTTATTGGTTTTAATAGTTAGTACTCAAATTCATTTACTTACCTATTAGTTGTACTCCTTTGGCCTTTGCGATCTGGATGTCTACGCAGTGCATGTTTTGCGAAGGGGAATTCCTGATGCTCTCTAGTTTTCGTAGTATCATTATGCTCTTTGCTCTTTAGCTTTAGTTTTAGTTTTCTAAATTTACTATAATACCTTGTTGATTTTGGGTGATAGTTTTGACAGATGACAGATCACACTAAGGACGAGGGAAGTGTACAATCGTTAATGTACTACTTCGATTATCGATAGTTCACCTAGAACTTTGAATAGATAGTACAAATAATATACATTGATGTACCAAAACATCATGAGCGTGACCTGTCAGGATTGTCATCCTGGGTTTAACGGGGTACAATACACAATGTTTATGCCTTTGGCGCCCGTGACATCACAAAACGGCCCTACGGAAGATCAGCGCTGGTTTTTACCAGCTTATGCTGAGTTGGGGTCGTTTTTGTAACGAGCATATTTAAATTTAAATTAATTGTGTTCTGGAATAATTTTGTAATGTTGCTTGTTACAAATAAATATGTTTCTTTCTTTCTTTCTTTCTTTCTTAAAACGTCTTAATTCGTATTAATTATTGATTTTAAGATTACAAGTGGTCTTTCAGTGTTTTTATCTATGTGAAGTTTAATGTTTAATTATATAGATCTTTAAATATAATATAGACAAAACAAATTAAAGCATCCATCTATAAGTATAGATACATAGTTAAAACCCTAATAGATTTGTACATTCCGAAACAAGTAATCAGTAAATCCCGCCTCAATCAGTTTCAAGTTTAGAAGTAATACGATATTTACACACACATCCAGGGAATTAACAAGGCGATGGGGAGGTAGGGGCTGCGGGTGGTGTGGAGATATCCTTTATTATTGACTTGAAGGGAACGTATGATAAAATGTGAGATTTCATTATTTTTATGAGTAATATTCCGTTAGTTTGTAGGAAAAATTTTGATGTTTAATTTTATGTGTAGGTTTTACTTTTTTTTTTTCTTTTTTTTTTTATAATGTCATTTGTGTTCACATTTTGCCAATGTCAAGTTTGGTTTGTCTATTTTATTATCTGTAGCATGTCGAAGTAAAGCAGTGGCTACCTTACCAAGACTTTATCGGGGAGTATTGGCAGCAACAAAAAAAACACTTGATTAGCACAATTATTTCAATTCACTTCATTTGAGCTCTTTAATAGAACTATATTGGATAATATACCACCGTAATTATGCAATATAACACTAAATATCACCGAAATAATGAATTAAAACAAGAGCACCTCATGACACTTCCAAGTTCCCGCCAAAACTCAGGTTTTACTTGTATCTCTGTTCGTGTATTTTTTTCCCGAATAATATTTCGCTGTATATTTTTCCAAGTCAAAAGTAGCCAGCATAATGTTACAATTGAAATAAAACTACATTACGAACTTTATCGTCATAAAGGACATGTCCGAAAACGGACTAAAAATTCTAACCAAGATACTTTATATATATTTGGATAGTACTCCCAAAATCTAGGCCTTTACAATAAATCGTACAATTTTATAGTCCTCCGATTTTGAGATTTATGTTATGTTATTTTGCTTATAAACTACACTTAAACTGAACGTTTTTAAAAAAGGAAGTTATAAATGGAGGGGCCTAAAAATATTTTTTTATAGATCCAAGATTATATTTTTGACCCTTTAATATGCATGAAGTTTGAGCCTGGTTAGATTTTCATGCTCAACCCCCATACAAAAAGCGGAAATCTCCTTTGTTTAATTGTTACTCCCGGCTTTTCGAAGACTTTATAGCCTTCATGGTCACGGAGTGGCATGAAGGCTGTAAATTATTCAAGAGGCCGCCAATGTACCCACTTCAATGTCGAACATTCGCTTAAATATAAGAAATCATTATGTTACAAGTTAATGCCAGAACGATCTCTATATTATATTGTGCTAAATTTCATCTAAATCGGCTTCAGTTTTTATTAGTGACAAACTCTCAAAAACCTTAACAAAAATGCGATTTATAACATAAGTATAGATATACCAAGAAAATATAGTTATAGGCTAGGTATCTTTTTGAATTAAATTATTATTATATTATTTAAAATACTGCATTTATTTCTCTCGCAAGCCATAGTTTACAAATGCTATTAAATGTGGATACAAACTGTTTCAGGTTTTTACCAGGTCAGTCTGGACATCTTTGGGAAGACCTATGTTCAGCAGTGGCAATCTAATGGCGTATAGCACAGAATACTGAATAGTACTACGTATTTACAGTTATAAGTGGTGTAGCAATTGTTTACGAGTAGCCTGGGTGCCAAAGACAAGCGACTTGAGCGTCATTTATTGGTATAAAACTCTGTCCATCGTATCTACCACGGAGTTATAATAAGTATTAATATCTCTGCTTACTACTTCAGGGTGTAGGCGTGAACTGCAAGACATTCAATATTTTTATCATGCATTACCCAAATACGAAAAACAAACAAAAACATTCGGTATCGGAATCCTGCTGACTTCTCTCTTGAGTTATGGTTGGTATGAATATAAATGTCTTCAAATATCGCAATACCAGGCCATTCGCCTGATATATACCAGAACTGGATCATAGGGGGAGAGAGAATAGTTTTTGCATGTTTGTTTATTAACCTCTTTAGAGGATAAAAAATTAGATGTATTTTTTATATTGCATATTTATTAAAAATACTAAAATATGTTGACTAATGACTTAGGTATAAAAGTCCCATATGCAGGTGAAATAATTATTTGTTTGAAGAGATTACTTTGAGGTTCGATTCTTATGTTAGAAAATTACGTCATAAATCTAGATGTACATTTCTCTCATTTCCTATTATTATCTTAGCTCGCATGTTATCTATAATTATTTCTATGCATTATTATTGAGTAATAATGTTATTTTCTCTTTTATTGATTTTTTTAAAGCCTATGTCCATGTCACCACTGGATTATGGCAATCTAATGCATTCTAGTGATAGCTTCAAGTTATCTAAACATTTTTTTTATTGCATTGAATAACGAGACGAGCATGCCGTTCGCCTGATGGTAAGCGATACGACCAACCATAAACAGTAGCAACACCATCCAGCACCTTGATTTACAAAGTACTGTGTGGCATTTCACTGCGCTCGTCATCCTAAGACATAAGGTGTTAAGTCTCACTATGTCCTGTAGTTACACTGGCTACAATGTCCTTCAAACCGAAACACGACAGTACATGCACACTGCTGCTTGGCGGTAGAAATAGACATTGCGGTGGTACACACCCAGACGGACTCTCACATATGAGAGACCTACCACCAGTAAACAATCCGTGCTTTAAACTATCGTGTTTTATCTTTGAGCATTTAACAACACTCAAAGTGTTTTACAGTTAAGTGCCCAACCCATGCTACTTCAGTATGCCATAATATAGAAGATTAAGGAAAATAGCAACACTGGGATTTGAAGAGTATCACATTTTCAGTAATTTCTCATGCAAAAATACGTATTCAATTATTAATGTACAAATAAAAAAAAAACCCACAGTATACCAAGCCATCATACATTAAGTTCGAGCTTCACACCTGAAACTATATTCAATCTTCTAGAAACATCTCAAGACGAGGTTACACTATGGATTCAAAGTGTCTAAACAACATGAAAGAATGTCTTTACTAATGTATTGTCAATACATACTGAAACATATCGTATTATGATTCTGAAATATCTTAGAACACATAAACAAAGCATATACAAGATTGATTTTATTCAAACACTCGAAACCGCCGCCGGGTGCCTTCACACTTCTTTGTGGTGCAAAGGCTTTGTGCTGATGGCTGGTATCAAACGTCGGACAGTGGCGTGAGTCGTGACAAATGGAACTGTGGCACAGCATCGGGCGCATCGCAATATCCGCATCCGGATGAGCTGAGATGCGTAGAGTTGTGTGGTGAGTAGAAATGGCAGCAGCCAAAATTATAAGAATGAAGGAATTCTACGCACATACACACACGCCTTTTATCCCCGAAGGGGTAGGCAGAAGCGCAACTAGTGCACCCACTTTTCGCCGTGAATTATGGGGTACAAAATCGAGACTCCGTACGGATACTAATTAGAAAAATCCAATATCACTTTGCCTGACCCGGGGATCGAACTCGCGACCTCAGCATTGCAGTTGTACCGTAATACAACTACGCGACAGAGGCAGTCAGTAGTAGGAATTCTATATCATTTAAACCATTTATTTTACTACACAGTACACACAGATAAAAAAGAGTCATATCAGTCGCAATCTTGGAAAAGGCTAAGAGCCGATTTCACCACATGCTGATACAGTCTCTGATAGTCTATTCGGAATTTATACACCATATAAAGTACAACTTTTGGTTTTACAGGTCGCAAATAGAAATATCTTGCAGAAAAAGTCGCTATGAATGAGTCAGAATTGTTTGTTAGATAGCATTATAATATGTCAGATAGTCATCTGGAACTTTATCAGGAACCGGTGATAGTGCCCTTAGTACTTATTACTTCCGCATTTTGTATTAATTTTAGACATTGTGTTTGTTTGACATTATGGTAGAGGATGTTATTAGATTTGTGATCTTTTTCTCATTTTGATTAAACCACCTCAAAATATAAAGATTGTCGGCAAGAATCTACATCTTTAATAATAGTAAAATAAAACAAATCACGCCTTAATCCCGAAGGGATAGGCAGAAGTGCAACCAAGGCACCTAATTTTCGCCATATGGGTTACGTCCCATGATATGATCGATCATCAATTCGGCGATTGTATCGCCATATTAGTCACAAATTTCAGACTCTGTCCGCCCCGGGATTCGAACCAGGGATCTCAGTACGTTGTCGTACCGAACACACAATACAACTACGCTACCAAGGCATGCAATATATCTATAATAATAGAATAACCAGCAAACGAATGTGTGGAATCTCAACAACATCTTGGGACTTGACCTATTCTTCTTCGCACGTGGGTATCCTGGCTTAATGATAAAGTTCTAACAGAGTTTGTCAGATTTTAAGTGAAATAAGTTTTGAACCTCTATCGTTCGTTAGGGAATCGAAAGACGCACCTATTGACCAATCAAATTTGAGTATTTGAACCAATGGAAAAGCAATTTATTACTATTTTGAATGAACTTAACTATAATAATTTGTTGTTTTACAAAATTCAGTTTGTTTGGTCTCATGAAAAGTTGCCAAATATAACTTCACCGTTTGAACTTGGTGAAAATTTCATCATTGCAGTGGTATGAAGTGACTTTGTAAATCCCACATTCTTAAGGAAACCTCTTAAAATTCCCACCAAGTTTTTCTTCACAGAGAACCAAGAAATATATTTGCATGCCATTTCTATATTTACTATACCGTCGAGCGTCTCGCCGACGTCGGGCGCTCTCGCATCGAAAAATGTATTTTATAACTCAACAATTTTACATCGACATCACATTTCAACACTTTATGAACACCCTATATTACTTTTTATGACGTTTGTCATATTTCCTCCTTCATTCTCTTGGTGGGGGGGTTTTAAATTCGTCGATTTATATTATAATCGATGCTCGGATACGATTATTGTGTGGGGTGGAAATATTTTCATGTTTCATAAGCTATTAAGATGCAAAATTGAAAAGTGCCTGTCTAAATTCCAAGTTAGACGTATATGCTGGTATATTGAAAAATATTATTATGAACTAGATACGAAGAAATTAATATACAAAATTACTAGCTTTGCCCGTGGCTTCGCCCGCGTTAAAAAGCTTTTCCAGGATAAAAGTCCCGTTTTATAATTTCCCGCGATAAAAAGTAGCCTATGTGTTAATCCAGGACATGATCTGCCCGTGTGCCAAATTTCATCGAAATCCGTTCAGTAGCTTTTGCGTGAAAGTGTAACAAACATCCATACATCCATGTATACATTCTTACAAACTTTCGCGTTTATAATATTAGTAGGAAAGTAGGATTAGCTTTTAAAGATATACGTAGGTAGTAAGGTCTAGATATATTTCAAAGAATGTTCTAACAGGAAAAGCACGGTTAAAACTGAAGTTCCTTTTAGCTCCACTTCTTGTAATCGCATCGATCTTTCGTGGTTTATTATACTTACTTGGAAATTACATGTCTTCATGTCGTAAAGTTCTTAGAAAACACATATAATTGTCCTGAAATTATGAACCTCTTCAAAAATAGCAAATATAAAAGTTAATATTCGATTACTTTGTAAATTAAGTTCTGTCGAGTACCACTTCATTGTAAACACACACACACTCACGCCTTTTATCCCAAAGGGGTAGGCAGAGGCGCAACTAATGCACCCACTTTTCGCCGTGCGTATTTCGTCCCATAATGTGATAGGGGGCGAGCCTATCGCCATATCGGGCACAAATTCCAGACTCCGGGCTGATAGTGAATAGAAAAATTCAATATCACTTTGCCCGACCCAGGGATCGAACCCGAGACCTCAGCATTGCAGTCGTACCGTAATACAACTACGCCACCGAGGCAGTCATTCATTGTAATGTGTACAAATATACCATTTGATCCTTCTAATAAATACAGTTAATCCCCTTTTCCCTACAACTTTAGTTCTTCATCTACATTCGCAAAACTACATACAATTAACAGTTGAACCTACTACCTTACGTTTCTCTGTCGTCGTACAAAATCCACGTAAACAAAGTCATTAAGTTTCTCGAAGATAACATTTAAGAAATATAAAAATGTACATTTTATTATCAGGGCATTAAAATCTAGACACGTACGGTAAACGGACAGAAAAACAACCATATTCCATAAAAAAAAATCACAAAACAATTTGGTAACAATTGTAATGACTACATGCTTTTATATGAACTAGAAACAATAAAATTGAGGATAACGCTGTGGTTAATTTATAAGCGACAGCGACAACGGAAGCTGTTGTGAATTATTTTTAATAGGTATTGGAGCCACTTAGTTCTGATACAACTTATAATGGATCAATGTGTAGCCTATTTATAATATATAGATACACTAGCTTTTGCGCGCGGCTCCGCCCGCGTGGAAATGTTTTCCGGGATAAAAAGTAGCCTATAGCACTCAGGAGTAATGTAGCTACCTATTAGTGAAAGAATTTTCAAAATCAGTCCAGCAGTTCCTGAGATTAGCGCGTTCAAACAAACAAACGAACAAACTCTTCAGCTTTATATATTAGTATAGATATTTGTTTATTCGTTTAATATGTGTTTATATATTTTATTTCCTAACTAATTCAGAATTACCGAAGGAGCATAAAGATATCTGTACCAACATTTAGTCGAAACTTTTTTCGAAATAAAAGTTAATAAATCAAAATAAAACATAGCCTCATTTGCAAATAGTTTAACTTTTTAAAAGTGGAAGAATTTTTACAATTGGTTTCGTGATTTAGATATTATCTACTACAAACATAATTATCAACATTTTATAATACTATTGTAGACGACTCCAATCATTTTGATATTCACATGAAAAATCTATTCGGTGCCTACTTCAACAAAACCTGACCCGAACATACGCTATTGTCAAATAAAAATTACATAAAACGTAAAAATATTTCCTCATATAAATCCATAATTCATATAAAAACTGGACTCTTTATTGCGTCCCGTAACCAAAACTGGGCGGCCTTATCTCGAGACAATGGCGGTTTCATTTATATAGAAATGAAGTAATAAAACGATATCGTTGGCCCGACCGATGAGTGACAACGGCTACCTAAAGTATGTTTGGGGATCAACATACTGAAGATACTATTGTATTTTTGTATTAGTCATAAGTTAGTTTTTGGAAGAGGTTCTACTCGTGTAAATTTCTTCATGGAAAAAAAAGGATGTTACTGGTGGTGCTCTCGCATGCAAGGGATCGTTTGCGTAGGTACCATTGCAATGTCTATTTCTACCGTCAAGCAGCAGCAGAAATTGTATCCAGCGTACACTTACCATCAGGCGAGCGGCATGCTCGTTACGTCTTTAAATATAATAAAAAACAGAAAGGAATAATGTAGCTTCCTATTAGAGAAACAAAGTTTATAATCGGAGGATTAGAATTCAGGGCTTTGAATAAAACAATAACTTAGTAATATAGATGTGAACGTTTGTAAATATTTTTACACGTTTGTTAACCATAAACCTTCGAATGGATATGGACGACAAATTATGTAAGATTAACAGACGATCTGCGGCATAATATTTTGTACAGTCACCAGCATAAGTAGCTGAACAAATTCAAAATTTCAAATCGCCTACATACTTTTTTGTTCTTACTAATCTTTTTTTTCTCTTCACAAAAATAAAATAAAAAAGATTTACTTTACTTCAAACAAAGAAAAAAAGGTTTCAGTTTAACGTAACGCGTATATAGGCGATTTGAAATATTGATTTTGTACAGATATTTCTGCTGCTGACTGTACACTGTGGACAATAAAAGCCATATACGCATAAGAAGTAAAACTATCTTCAGCATGACTCGACTAAGAAAAGTGTAATACAAGACTTATCTCACGGAACCGTCATCACAAATGCGACACTTTAATTACAATTATTGCTCAAACAAACGGCCATTATGCATGTTCTTTTTTGTCAAATCTTGATTTTTGATATAGCTATAAAATGTCGCCGTACCGACTTGTGCAATGACTCAGTACATCCAGTTTGAAGCAATTAAATGGAAGTGTTTTGACTTTGGAAATGTTGAACTGGTAGACTGTTCTGATAAATATATTTAGTTATGTAATGGCAGAGAGTTTTTTCTGGCGATTGTATAGCCTGGTCCTGATAACATTGTAGATATAATATAAGAACATGGAAGAAGTTATATTCATGACAAATCCCATGATAGTCCAGGCAAGATGGTAGATATCGGGCGACCGTTGTCGAGTCAACACCCTGGACTGGCATACCAACCAAAACGCCATGATCGCATCTTCGACACATTAGGGACGACTCCAGCCTCATTTGGCAATTTTTAATAAACTGTTTCTATAGAATAATATTGCCCAATCTTACTGAATATACCGGCTGATAATGTTTAAATCAAGAGATCACCATTTACATCAACAAACAAGCCAACAAGCACTCATCAAATCGTTTCAAAATTAACAATCAAGCTCGAAATAAAAATTCACGGCTTAATTTCAAAAGGGTCTACGAACAATGGATAACAGTCACTTGATGCCACTTTGATGGGGATCAAAGAAAGATTGGAAAACTGAGTGCGACAATGCACGGTGCATATGCATGCATCGCTGCACGATTGAATATGGATGAGAGTGTGGATAGAGGAGTAAGAGGAAACTGGCTTTGTGGAACGTATTTGAATTTCGGCGTGGAATTTGGTTTTTAAGGTGGATTTTGTTCGGTTGGAGATAACCTGGAAAGTTTAAGGTGGAATTTGGTTGAGGACAAGTTTCAATTTCATATTTATGAGCTTTGAAGAGTGTTTAAGCAATTAAATAAAATTGAAATTTATTTCCATAGAGTGAAATCGCCAATCGAAATATTAACTTTTATTGCTTTTTCTCGTCTTTTTGTTGTCTAGCAATTTAACTAACTTTAATATACTTCAAAATGTTACGTAGTTTTATTTTGACACCGTTGACAGCTGTAATAAACAAAACCGTGATACTCACCTAGTCATGCGTACGAAAAATCTACTAACTAATAAAAAAATACTTTAGTAAGTCTAAAAATTTTTTTGTCGCGAAAAATCAGTATGAAATCTTTTATATATTATGGAATATGAGATACTACCTTTTATTTTGTTAATCCAGGACATTTATCTCCTTGCCATCCAAAACCCATTCAGACTTACTTCTCTCAAACATCCTTCAATCATCTTATGAGTCTATTTTTTTTTCTAGCCTCCTATTTGTCCCACTTCTGAGCAAAGGCCTCCCCATTTTTCTTCCAATTCCTTCGATCTTCTGCTAACTCTTTCCAGTCTATTTGGAATATATAAATCTATCACATTCATAATATAGTAGGATGGTGAACAAAAGATTCCCGATGATTTAATGCAGGACTTGATTCACATAGTCTTCACTTGGAATAATCAAGCGTGTCGCGGCTCTAAACCATGTCACGAGCTTCTATTTAAAATTCAAACACTAGACTAGGAAACAGCTCTTAGGCTGAACTCACTGGGACTTCGGGATGAAGAGTAAAGCGTAGGTGAATATTTCGATGAGTTATATTTTCTAATAAAAGCTTTTTTAGTTATTGACCTGAATGGAAATAAGGTCTGCTTCTCTTTATTATATTTTAATATGTTTCTATTTTGGTATACATGTGCTATTTACAGCAAATTTTTATTTTTTTCATCATCATCATCAGCAATAGCATGTCCACTGCTGATCGTAGTCCCCTCCTCACTAACTTCTAGATCGACCTGTTAGAAATCTGTAGTAGCCTGTATTATTTTAAACAACTTATCAAATAGTTTTATTCATTTTTCAAAATAAAAGAGTTTCTTCGTTTTACTCCAATGTTCTACTCAAAAATATTTAACAAAAATGGTTTTTAATGGGTAGTTACGTTTTTTTCACCAGGAGCGTAGAAACAGCAGCGAGTAATGATACCGAAAGCCTTTGATCTGATGATTACTAATGACGATCATCAGTAGCAGACGCTTCAATCAGAGCCATCAGTGGTGACTTTACATCAACGTGGTGGGGTTCGTAATATTTGTGCATATGTTGCCTTAAGAATACTAGTTTTGTAGGATTGTAGAGGGATCAAGGGGGATATGTGGTAAAGTTAAATAAATGCTGGTATCATTTTGTAATTATTTAAGGACGTAGAATCACTTATTTGTCACACTCGATGATAAAATGCCATTTATCACCAGATATAATAGCTCAGTTTTGCCTTAACAGGGTTGAACAATGGAATCACTTAGAAACTTTATTTAATTATACCATCTAACTGTCATGAGATGACTAATCATATTGTAGAGTTATAGTAAGAAAATGGTTTCAAAAGATTGAGTAGAATTTATTCTTAACTATGGGTTAGCCCTTTTTTTTTATCGCGGGAAAAAACGCGTTATCGCTACCACCACTGGGGGGTGAGTGGAACGGTTATGTTTTTTTTTTTTTTTTTTTTTTATTGCATTGGATGACGAGACGAGCATGCCGTTCGCCTGATGGTAAGCGATACGACCACCCATAAACAGTAGCAACACCATCCAGCACCTAGACTTACAAAGTACTGTGTGGCATTCCACTGCGCTCGTCATCCTGAGACATAAGATGTTAAGTCTCATTATGTCCAGTAGTTATACTGGCTACAATGTCCTTCAAACCGAAACACAACAGTGCATGCACACTGTTGCTTGGCGGTAGAAATAGACATTGCGGTGGTACCCACCCAGACGGCCTCTTACATAATGAGAGACCTACCACCAGGTGAAATGTTGGTTTCACACAGTCTTACGGCCCAATGTCGATACTCGGGAGTATAGCATCATCCGAGCGAGCATTGAACCGAGTCCCTAACACTATGTACACCCTACACTGGCATACCAACCAAAACCCGCGGTGGCCTTCTTCGGCGCCTACGGGACGGCCCCGGGGTATCTTGTTGCACGTAGATAGCTGCACGGAACCGCCCCTGCACGATGCCGCATTGAGGCCCCTCTCTAAATGAGGAGGCTGAGAAGCCTCCGAACTCTAAAGCACGCCTTTGGCGTCTACGACTGCAGGAAATCGACCACCCGCATTGTCGTCCACCTCGTAGTCGCTTACATTGGAGAACTATGGGTTAGCCCTGTAAGATAGTATACGTGGTATACTATCATATACGATTCTAAACCTTTGTTAGAAAGTTGCCTTAAAGCTTCATAATATAAATACGTATCCTGTGTTGTAAAAGCAAGCCTATTAAGGTCATAAAAGTATCCTTTTAGATAAAAGCTTAAGGCCCTATTTCACAAGTCCAAGTAAATTTCATTTGACAGTTATCGTATTAAACAGCTAATGTTGTTAGTCCTAATTTTATTACCATTTATTTGGTAGCATAGATTAAAGGGTGGCTTTTGTATTTGGTCGGTTTATTTATTTATGTGACGAGTAGCATTTACTCAGTAGTTGTGGAACAAGTCCTAAAAAGAAGATATTGAGAGTTAGTATAACTTTAATCAATTGGTTGTATAAATGTCTACTATTGCTCGCGGCTCCGCTCACGTGAGAATTTTTTTCCGGGATAAAAATATTTCGCCCGGATAAAAAGAAGCCTATAGCACTCAGGAACAATGGAACTTTCTATTAGTGAAAGAATTTTCAAAATCGGTTCAGGTGTTCCCAAGATTAGCGCGTTCAACCAAACAAAAAAACTCTTCATCATCATCAGCCACATGACGTCCACTGCTGAACATAGGCCTCCCCCAAAGATTTCCAGACGGACCTGTCAAAAGCGGCCTGCATCCAGTGTGTTCCTGCGACCTTTATCAAGTCGTCCATCCACCTCTTCAGCTTTATAATATAGGGAACGTGCACGTCGTAAGCACTGCCATCTAGTGGCGCAATCGATACTTGGCACTGGCACTTGACGACTCATTTTCAGCCACTTGATACTTGGCATTGACGTACAATATTCATTAAAAGGATGAAAAATAACATTTAATTTGTTGATAATGTATCGCTGTGTATTTCGATGCTCCAAAACATAAAAATAAACAAATCAAATGGTGTGAAATTATATAATGTTCCCAATAATAGTACCTAAGTACTTACATTCTATGGTTACATGAAAATCGACAAAAATAATAGAAGCTGAATAAAACATACATAATTATGAGTTCCAAAAGCATTTAGAAATGTTTCGTTACGTAATTTATAAAAATAAATATGTTTTGAAGGTAATATTCAATACAAAAAAATCTGTAATTAAGGGAACATAACCTCCTAATTTTGCTTAAATAACTAGCTCCCATCTAAAAAAAAGCATATTCTGGACACGCTGGGCGTAAATAACATTCGGTCGGAACACATTTTTTATCATTTTTGTCATATTAAAAGAATATATCAACAAATTATTGTGCTAGTTCTAGTTTCTTTTTTTATCCACCTGTGGCTCTTGTGTCGATTTTGTGCTGCCCCCTATAGTTTGTGCACGCTCCCTATTAGTGTAGATATAGTAAAGATTAATTATATAATGAATGCTAATCTTTTTGCAGTAGTCGAAAGGCAGAAAATACCACCACTAAAAGGCATCTATCAAAAAATTTAAAACAAAAGCCAATACCAAGCCGCCGTTTTTAATTTAAAACTTTGTTAATCTAAATATAAGGAGTATACCACAAAGAGCCGGATCAAAACGATGAAAAATTATTGAAATGGGGTTCCCAAACGAAGGGTGGGTGGGGAAGAAATCGACTGTTTGAAAAATACAAAATTACATTTACCACTCAGTCAGTCCCATCAGGCTTTAATGCTTTGACTTAGAAGTTATTTTACAATGTGATTTCGGTTTTTGAGTTGAGAGATATTGTGGTATATCCCATAAGGGGGTGCCTGTAATAATCGTGATTTTTTAATCAAATTTCATCTGTACAAGGGAAGAGGAGGCTATATTTTTTCATTATTTAATTTTCGGTCGGTCGTAGCTTTGTCTAACACTCCTTCAAGGGACAGCGGCGTTTGAAGCGTTTGAAGCGTTTTTTCGATGTACGGCTCTTGCTGTCTCTCACACCGATGTTCTTCTGTATTTATAATGTTAGTCATTGATAAATTGATAGATTTTATGTTATAGAGTAATAATGTTTTTTTTCTAAAGTACTACATGTACAATAAAGTATTATAAATAAATAAAAATATTCTTATTAAAGTTGGTAAGCTTTAATAAATATCTAATAACGAATCATTCTTTAAAATGAATACATAATATTTCCCATATTTATTGACCCACAGTGTCTTTTAATGGTTTCGTAACAATTAAATTGTTATCGCTTAATTGCGACAATAGTAAACTCTTTTCAAATGCATAAAATCGTTTTCTTTAATATCACACATTATTATTTTAAGTTAAATGATATTTATTAATTTTGAATTTGGAACTTATAATAGATGAATTTATGTTACAAAACGATTACAGGTCGGTGTGATCGACGGTTAAATTAAATTTTAACCATCCATTTCACGGTTAATATGGCAGATCGTTTGTTCAGGTCCTCAATTCCCGTTGTTGAATTACAATTGTAATTATATCTGTAATATTTTCGATTTGATTACACAGTTGGATGGTGGAATTTGGCTTTTGTGAACGAATTTCATTTTTATATTGTTTGTTTTAGATGTGTTTTGAATATTAAATTGTTTTTTAAATCGGTAGGGAATACGACGTAGATATTTTGATATATTTTCTATAGGTAATTAGATTACAAAATCGATGAGGTCCAAGATTCAGTCCCTAGATAAACGAAAGAAATCAAAGTTAAGTTATTTTTAGACTCAAGGATGAAGTCACCATTGCATTAGAATTTGAAGAATGTACCTTAATTTTTTTTAATCTCATCAGATTGGAGAGCAGTGTGTACACGAGTTGCACTTCTGCCTACCCTTCAAAGAGATAAATTACTGACACGATTATGGCGCATTTCATGCTGTTAAATGAAATATGTCATAGAAGTACATCGGAAAAGTTTTACTATCCATGTATAGAAGAGGCCCGATCATACTAGTTAGGTACCAAAAAGAGATAGATAACACTTTATTTTACACCACTAATGTATAAAGGAATTAAAAATCACACAACATACTTATTAACTAGATATAGCTAGCGTAAGAATAGACGGTCTTATAGCTAAGAGTGATCTCTTCGAGACAACCATAGGATGAAATCACTTCTACGGAGAAGTTAGAGTGTGGGTTTACTTATATTTAGCCAAAAAGCATGTTTTATACGGGCACGGAGAAGTAAAATCTTTTGTTCCTGATAATAAATGTTGTCGAGAGAATCAATTGATAAGACATGATTATTATATTGCTCGCTAGTCAACATAATGTCAGTTTGTTCAATGTCGGATATACACAGGCTAATTCAAAATTAAATGTTATCATTTTTTTTATGGCATTGAATGACGGAACGAGCATGCCGTTCGCCTGATGGTAAGCGATACGACCACCCATAAACAGTAGCAACACCATCCAGCACCTTGACTTACAAAGTACTGTGTGGCATTCCACTGCGCTCGTCATCCTGAGACATAAGATGTTAAGTCTCATTATGTCCAGTAGTTATACTGGCTACAATGTCCTTCAAACCGAAACACAACAGTGCATGCCCACTGTTGCTTGGCGGTAGAAATAGACAATAAATGAAATCATTTATTCGTATCCATAAAATGGTAAGAGTCAGTTAGATTTAGTCAATTTTTACTCTATCACCAGTACGGAAAGTAGTTTCCACCAGAGAAGAACGGGCAAGAAACTCTAGGGTTGCTCTTTTCCGAAACACTACACACTGACGTGAACCGGTATCGCGTGTTGTACACTTCGCAGACTCTGGTTATTACAAAATAGGTGTACCTTACCATCAACAAAGCTATCTGTAACATACCTGAAATAATAGGCCAATTTACTTTCGATGTCATCTTCGTCAGGCACACGAAGTCTGCTGCTGAACTTAGGACTGCCCTAAAGGCTTCTAGACTAGCCAAAAGCGGTCTGCATCTTGCATAAAGTAATCAACAACCTTTGCATACTCCGAAATGTTTAGTATTGACCCTGAGACCAGAATTGTGCTCAGGATATTTTTTATTACAACTGAATGACATGATATGACCACCCAGCAACAGTAGCAACACCATATAGAACTTTGAGTTACAAAGTTCTACGTGGCACTCCACTGAGATCGTCACTCTGAGACATAAGATGTTAAGTCTCACAATGCCCAGTAATTACGCTGGCTACAATGTACTTCACACCGGAATATAACAGTGCATGCGTACTGCTGCTTGGCGGTAGTAAGAGTCATAACTGTGGTAAATAATAAGTTGTAATAACTTCGACCACTATTCCATGGGCCTTAAAGCTGGCGAAATGTGGCTAGAATATACCTCTGCTTAACCCTGAACAGGAAACGCGTGATCATTGTGATCGTAGTCTTGGTGCTTACCATCATCCATGGCATTCTACGTGTAAACTATTTACAGAATGAGCAAGGAAGAAATCACGATGGTGTTTCACTAGCAAGCGACACCTGTAGTTACTTAATCGTAAAAAGGACCGAATATCCAAAAATACTAAGGGCCTGTTTACCAACTTTTTAGTAAATGCTACTCGTCTCATAAATGTATAAGCCGACCAAATGCAAAAGTCACACTCTAATCCATGCTCCCAAATAAATGGTAACAACATGAGTACTTGAAACCTGTCAACCATGCCCTAAAAATACACACCCACATAAACCACAAGCTACAATATTATTGAAATATACATTTGGTATCAAAATTGAAAGATCTTAGTAAACCTTCGAACATCGCCGAGAAGACTGACAACGCTGACATCTTTCCATGTATTACCATCGTGACAATCACGACCATTCTGCCAAGAGTGTCCGACTGAGAAGAAGAACAAAACTGAAACATTTCTATAATATAATAACTCAATTGATTCAAGCCATTTTAAAATCAATTCAGTCTTGAATCCACTCCACTCTTAACTCTTAAATAAAAACTGTTCCAGGAATGGGCCATTCATTTTCCCGTTAAAAAAACTTGTTCATCCCCCAATATCAATTAACCCGGAGCTTTTAAACCACTTTCCAATATGCAAATCGACAAATCCCGATGTCCAATAGGGTCCCGCGGGAGCGCGGCCCGTCCCGATCATTCCCGTGTCGAAAGATTGCTTTTTTACGGGATTTTCATAGGTTCTTTTTTTTGTTCGAGGCGAGTGTTGCTCTGCTGTTTTGGACTGATACTTCAGTATTGATATGCGAAATATCGTATAATATACGTACGTACTTACGTACCACATGCGATATATTTTTGATACACACATAATATTTGGAATCAGCACATATTATAGAGTTTTTTAACCTGAGTAGTATAAAATATTGTTTTTTTTATGGTATATAAATTTCTATTATTAGTGATGTCAACTACAATTGCAAAACATTTTAGCCTATTTTTTAAACTAGGGTTAGTAAGTCGTTTGCTTGATGTCTCAGCATCTCATAAACTATAATAAACCACTGCATAGCACTAAAAACTGAAATGCACTAAATCATTAGATATTAAAGCCTTATAAATTGAATTAAACAATTAGATTTAAAAAAGTAACTAAACACAACCCAATCCATGTTTTAAAAACTTGCATCATACTTCTATTGAAACTGCAATCTCAAGTAGAGCATACTCCGAACCGTTCCGATCCGAACGTATCTATAGGACTGAAACCAAAACCTGTGATGTTCAAGTAGGGTCCTCACACTTGTCCCTCCTTGTCAGTCTTGTGCCCTGCCCCATATCTCTGTCCTTGTCTAGCAGCCCCATCGAATGCTATCGAATGTTCGACGCAACAGGTAGTATCGGCTTCAGTCGTAGGGCTGCCGCTTTGATTGATTTTAAATATTATATAATTTTGTATGAACATAATGGAGTTTGATTTAGTATTACGAATAACAAAGATGGATGGAAGAGTTTATCTTATAGTCTGGTGTTTGAATAAGGTTTTTATTCTTGAACTAGATTATGCCCGCGGCTGAGCCCGCTTTAAAGTTTTTCCGGTAGTAGCCTACGTGTTAATCCAGGACATGATCTACCCGTGTGCCAAATTTCATCGAAATCCGTTTTGTAGTTTTTGCGTGAAAGAGAAACAAACATCCATACTTACAAACTTTCACGTTTATAGTTTGTTTAAAGTACTTAAATGTTATTGCTAGCACTCAATACTTTACGTTTATTTATACAAATCGGTATTATAATTAGAATATTGTTTTTAATATTATTGAAAGTATCAAGTGATTACGAAATTATATTAATAAAGATTGCTATTGCTTAATTATATTTTAGTTTTATTTAAAAAAACCCCTAAGTCATGAAATAAAACTTCATTAGAAATCATTATGGAAACCCTTAAGGTAAGAAACTTTAATTAGACATGAAAATCTAATACCAAAAGAACTTCAGTTTCCTAAAATTTTCAGCGCGGCCCAACCCTATCATTTTTCAGCCCCGAGGAAGACTGCGGACCGATGCGTCCCGGCCCGGGATATTTGCTTTATTGATAGCTTCACAGGTGTTCCGCCGTTCCTACCACGGGACCTTTTACGGCCCATATCGACTATCAATTCTGGCTTCCCAACGTGGCCTGCTCGATTTTATGTCTCTACTAATGGTGGGTTTAATGGCGGTATTTGTGCTTGAGGGTTATATGGACTTTAACATGTTATGGACTCTACATTTCACCAGCATTGTAAAATATGGACCTCTTAGTAGTACAGGAGGACCGTGGCCAGCAGTGAGACAGTGTATAGCCTAGGGCTGTCACTCTATTATGAAGGGGCTGGAAGAGTCAAATAGCGTTTTCTTCCTTTGTATGCTGCTAAGGTATTTTGATATCCATGACCTATTAATTATCAATATCACGTTTTTCATAACTTGCAGAGAAGGAAAACTAGGGAAACTTTGGATGAGTTTTCATTAGTCAAGAGCATCATAGGTGTAGGCAGAGACTATAGAGCGCCACTATTGATAAACAATACACACGTATCTTCGAAACGTCAGAAGTGTGTGCCTTGGGTTTTGAACTTGCGGAATAATGAAGGTAATGCTAAATACACTGCAAGGTAATTTTAGAAGACTACTTAAACTGGGAGAGAATGCCTTTGGCATTAAGTCCGCCGATATACTTATGTATATAAAGTGCAAATAAATAAATAAATAAATAAATAAATAAATAAACGGATAATAAGTACGCAAACTAATAAAACAATCAAACTCAACCCCAGTCAGACAAGGTGCTAAACCTTTAACCTTTCAACACCCAGAGGTCAATAATTAATTCATCGACAAAACACTTCAACAATTAACCCTAAATTCCCAAACCCTTCGATAGAGGTTCATAAATTAACTGCGGTTATTGGGTCGAAGAGACCCGCCAGATGACCTTGACATAACAAGTCAAACTGACCTTTGTGTTTGAGAAGTTTGGGTTAACTTTGGTACTTTGGTTATTGCTTTTATAACTACCTAATGAAATACAAATAGTATAAACTAACTAAATTAATATTTTTAGGTTAACAATTTTTTTATACTAATAATGAGACGTGTAGATTTTTTTTATCAAGATATATTTCAAAAATGCTCCTAATTAATTTGAAAATTACATGGTTCATAACAAGAATGACATAATAATTTAAGGTACATAACATTTCCTATTTCAGAGGTAGGCAGAGGTGCTATTACAACCAGGTATTCCCTAAATCCCTTCATTTGGATTTTATCTTATTTCAACGGTGATGTGCGTGCATTAGCTTATATAACTAATCTGACTTTGTACACAGCACAAAAGAATTGAAAAAAAAAAAAGAGAAAGAAACAATGAACAATTGATGACAAAAAAAGTAAGCCCGGAGTTTCTTTCTGCCTTTCTTCTTCGGGTCGTCATCGCTTAGGTAGCTAGTGAAAGGCTGGTAGGTTAGCTAGGCTAGGGCCTGTAGTGTCCTCACCGGTGAGGATCGCGACGCGTTCCTCCCATTATTTTAATAAAATGATGTCCTTTTTATATCCCCTTTCCTGCCAGCCCGAGCTGTTTTTTTTTTTGTTTTTTTTTATTTCTTATCATAGATTTACTCCCAATAAAAATGTCGGTAGTTATATAAGTGACCATTGGTATTTATAATAATTATTAATATAATCAATTTAATGTATCTTGACTTATCATAAGTGCAACTATGTTCGCCTACGTGATGAATAAAGTATTTTATTTTTTATTTTATTTTACATTTCATCAGTAGTAGTTCGTATGTAATAAGGACCTAGACTAGCCTATTGCTAGTAACCAGGCACATTCCCACACTCCAAGCTAATACTTTACAATAAAACCCAACATTACAAACCCGAGACCTCAGCTCAGCAGCCGCACATCAACTACGCCACCAAAGCGGCTGCTATGGCTATAAAGAATACAGAACCTCCTTTTTTGAAGTCGGTTAATAACATTTCAATATAACAACCCCAGCATTCACCCACGGGTATAAAGTACCACACACCTATCATTTGAGCCCATTGAATCACCGATTTACTATGCCGTATCGATGGTGATTTCAAACGTTTAAGGATTATAGTTCTCTGGCTAATACACCGTGCACTACGTGACTCGAAATGTGTAGTGTTTTTGTTATGGTTCTGATAATATTTAGATTTTGCCTAAAAATATTTAGATTTCGACTGCGTTGGTGGCGTAGGTAGTTGTATTACGGTACGACTGCAATGCTGAGGTCTCGGGTTCGATCCCCGGGTCGGGCAAAGTGATATTGCATATTTCTATTGAGTATCAGCCCGGAGTCTGGAATTTGTGCCCGATATGGCGATAGGCTCGCCCCCTATGACATCATGGGACGGAATATGCTCTGCAAAAAGTCGGTGCACTAGTTGCACCTCTGCCTACCCTTTCAGGGATTGAGTGAGTTCTGCCTGGGGTAGGCAGAGATTGCAACCAGAAAACTCACTTTTCGCACTGTTCCGATGCGATAGGGGGCGAACCTATCGCTATCGGGCACAGATTTCAGACTCCAGCCTGATACTGAGTAGAAAAACACAATATTATTTTGCCCGACCCGGTATTCGAACCAGGGACCTCAGAGCGGTGTTGCACACCCAATACAATTAAGCCATCGATAACGTGCTTCTAATAATCAAAAATCTTTATAAATGCTCGGAACTTTTCATTCGACTATAACTTGATCTCATCAGACCTGACCACTACTAAGTAACCCATAAGTTGTAAAGTGGTTTAAGTGAACCGGAGCGCATGAAGTTTGAGGCGTGTAGTGGATGTGGATGCTTCGTATCGCCTTTGAGCAGTCCCCCACACAGAAATATAGCCTTTGGCGGGAATGTAGAGCGCCTTAGGGATAGAGTTGGGCAGTTTAAGGTAAGTTAAAAGCTGGCAACGCATCTCTGTGCCCCCAGGTATTGCAGATGTTCATAGACGGCAGTGGTCACTTACCATCAGGTGAACCGTATGCTGGCTTTCCCCCTATATCATATTAAAAAAAAATAGGGACGTTATGGATGGAATAAGCAAGAATGAGCTATTAAAGAGTGTATTTGAGTTTGTCCACATCGCGATGTGTTAACAATATAGGCAGATTTATAATATAAAAACTCACGAAATTGAAATGTGTGTTTTAAATACCTAAAAATAAAAGAGAGATATGAATGTAACTTGTGTTTCTAACGTAAGAAAGTTTAAAATATCATTATTACCGTTCCTTAGTAAGTAAGCATTTCAAAACTGTGAAGACACGTTATATAAATTCAAGAGAACTCTTATAATTTTAAATCCCAAACCAAAATAGCTTAACCTTATTTAAATCATCATTCACCTTTTAATGTTTAGAGACTATCTCACCCGACTCATGCCGTGTCTGATAGAGCATGATCTCTACACTCGTTTGATCCCACTATTATGCTAAGTGATGTGTGGCTAACTTCTTTGTAAAGCGAGCCGCGGACATCGGGTGATGGTTAACCTGAGTTACCTGGACTCCCATTCAACACTATCTTAATATCAACTCTATTTTATTTATTTATTAAGTCGTCACAATAATTGGAAATTTGTTATACTACTGACTACGGACTGCCTCGGTGGCGTAGTTGTATTACGATATGTCTTAGGTTCGATTCCCGGGTCGGGAAAAGTGATATTGGGTTTTAAATTCAGTATCAGCCTGGAGTCTGGAATTTTTTCCGGATATGGCGATAGGCTCGCCCCCTATCACATCATGGGACGGAATACGCACGGCGAAAAGTGGGTGTACTAGTTGGGCCTCTGCCTACCCCTTCGGGGATAAAAAGCGTGAATATGTGTGTATATTATACTACTTTTCCAGCTACAAAAGACTCTAAAATACAGTACGACGCCAGCGCCATCTATTTAAAGAACCAGATTAAAAATATCCATTATTTCCCATGGGAGCCAATTACCGGGATAAAAAGTATATGTTAATCCAGGACATGATCTTCCCGTGTGCCAAAGCTCATCCAAATCCGTTTAGTTCTGCGTTTACTTCTAACAAACGTCCAAACATGTGCACAAACTTTCGCATTTATAATATTACCAAGATTTCAGACTCCTTGTCCTGCTATTTGGTCAATTTCATTTCGCTTTAAAACAATAATATCAGTGCTTCCAGAGACTCGCCGAGCTTCACCGCTTGGTGTCATCAAATGCATGCTATTGGTGATCCTGGATTACAAGAGATGCTGTAATGGGAAGCCGCGTATTCAAAAGAATTAGTATATATTTATAATCTTTTCTGGTGCTATAGCAATTAACGACCACCATTCACAAGCTGTAGCCTGTTACAGTGACCGTAGGTGTGCTATGATCCTACGTAGAGTCAGAAAAGTCTATGCTCGACCACCTTAAGATTCTAAACAAGTCACTTGCGAGTCACCTGTCAGCAGCATGCAACTTACAACTAAAGTAGACAATAAGAGTCATCTACCGTTTTCTTTGTACATCTCCGAAACGATCACACCTGCCTGGTAAGATATTAAAAATGGTTGGAAAGTGTACTAGTACCAAATTGTTGATTGTATATTAGGTTCAAACACGGTATGATTGTTTCGGCTGGTGAGAAATAATCATCTCAATAATCATCTCAATAATCATCTCAATAATCATCTCAATAATCATCTCAATAATCATCTCAATAATCATCTCAATAATCATCTCAATAATCATCTCAATAATCTCCCTCCAATCGACACTCTATCTAAATGTCACTTCTCTTACGATCAAGTGCAGTAGAGACACCTTGTCGTGACTGCGTAAAAAAATCAATGATTAGGAATATCATCTCTACACAAATAATTCTGTTTTTTTTTTTTTTTATCGATAGCTCGACAAAGTGGCTTCACTGCACCTGATGGTAAATGAAGTGAAGCCCAAAATAATGTCGACCGGCAAGAGATAAAAATCCCTGGTCGGTCGGCACATTTATGTCGGCCTGCATAATTGCTTCTTCACGCTCCGCTTGAAGGACCCTAGGTTGACACTTCTATGATAAATGGTGGTAGGTCTCTCATATGTAAGAGTCCGTCTGGGTGGGTACCACCGCAATGTCTATTTCTACCGCCAAGCAGTATTGTGCCTGCACTGTTGTGTTTCGGTTTGAAGGATATTGTAGCCAGTGTAACTACAGTAAGGTAGATGGTGTTGCTACTGTTTACGGGTGGTCGTATCGCTTACCATCAGGCGAACGGCATGCTCGTCTCGTCATTCAATGCCATAAAAAAAAATAGTGCTCCATATTCAGACTTAGAATATTATTATCAAATTTACACCAAAGTGCAACACTTCGCTGCAACTAGACCCACGGGCCATTTAGTTTAAACCTAAATTAATAAAATAATATATTTATTGTAAACCTTGACGATTTGTTATTAAAATCGAATTAGTTTCTAACACACCGTCCTCAACGAGAGATAAACCAACCTCCGTTATCAAATACCTGAGCAAAGATAACCCGAAGCGTGTGTTGGCATTTATGACAAAGGTTGGGTCCAAACTTTAGCTTAAAGGAATATTTGGCGTGCATCGTATGACCTGAGCAAACATTTGTGGTACATTGCTTGCGATCCGACGTTTGATGATTGTTTGATGACATCTAGTTTTATCAGAATGGACTGGTTATAATAATGTTGATAATTTACAACTGAATGTCACAGTCTAGTGAGACTGCCTCGGTGCTATAGTTGTATGCAGTGCTCTGATCTCAGGTTCGATCCCCGGGTCGGGCAAAATGATATTGGGTTTTCCTACTCAGTATCAGCCCGGAGTGTGGAATTGTGCCCTATAGGGCGATAAGCTCGCCCCCTATCGCATGGGACTGAATACGCACGGCGAAAAGTGGGTGCACTACTTGTGCCTCTGCCTACCCATTCGGGAATGTCACTAATAACTCGCTAGATGGTAAGCGTCACAATAGCAATAAATAGTAAAAACACTATAGAAGTTTGGATTCGAACAGGCCGGCATAATTTTGTCGACGGGCAAGGGATAATCATTTCTCGTCAATTTATAATGGACAGAACTTCATTTACCATCAAGTACAATCACTTTGTTGTGTCTAGATAAAAAACAGCAATGCACTACACTTAGAAAAGTAGATTTACAATCTCAGAATTAAATGTTGATATTCATTCGGACTTCATTGTTACCGCGTGTTGATAACAAATACAAGATTCCTTGGTCTGTCATACGAAGACAGCCTTGCACCCTGCCACTGGACCAAACATCCAAAAGGTGACACTAATTACCTTCATAACATTTTTTTTTTTTTTTTTTTTTTTTTTTTTTATTGCCTTAGTAGGCAAACGAGCGAGCGGTCCGCCTGATGGTAAGCAGCATCCACCGCCCATGGACTAAAGCAATGCCAGAGGCACAGCCAAGCCGTTGCCTACCGGGAGGTGAGCACTCTTTTTAAACCTCGTTTGAAGAAGGACAAGTCATAGCGCTCGGGAAACACCGATGCAGGGAGTTCATTCCAAAGCTTGCACGTGCGCAGCAGGAAAGACCGTTGAAAACGCACCGTGCTACTACGGATGGATTCAACGTAGTATGGATGAACTCCACTGCGATGGCGAGTGGTTCGATGGTAAAAAGGCGAGGCGGGCACCATATTAAACAGTTCCTCAGAGCACTCCCCATGGAAGAGGCGGTAAAATACACAGAGAGAACCAATGTCCCTCCGCATACTCAGCGCCTCAACTCTGTCCGTGAGGTTGGGATCATCGACGATGCGAAGTGCCCGTCGTTGTAAGGAGTCAAGTGGGTTAAGCATGTGTTTGGGTGCCCCTGCCCAGAGGTGTGAGCAGTACTCCACGTGCGGCCGGACTTGCGCTTTATAAAGCGCCAGTCTGTGGCCGCACGTGAAGTATCGCTTGGCTCTGTTCAGGATCCCCAACTTTTTGCTAGCCAGTTTGGCTTTGTCCTCCAAATGACTCCTAAACTGGACGTCACTCGCAGTTTCGACGCCGAGGATCCCAATGCTATTCGACATATGGAGAGTAACTCCTTGGAACTGTGGCGCCATGACGAATGGGTCCTTCTTGGCAGTGAACGCGCAAACTTGTGTCTTCGACGGGTTGAATTGGACGAGATTCCTTTCACCCCATTCGGAAGCCCGCCCCAGAGAGCTTCCGACTTCAGACACAAGTTGTGACCGTCTTTCTTCGACTGTGCGCCGAGGGATATTCTGTTGGCCGATGTATCGCGCATGACACGTACTATCATCTGCATAGCAATGCATGTTGTCAATGGAATCCAACAAGTCATTGATATGCAGAATGAAGAGCGTGGGCGATAGCACCGAGCCTTGTGGAACACCAGCATTAACGGATTTGGTCATAGAGCTGCAGCCATCGACGACGACTGTAATACTCCGACCATCCAGGAAGCTGGCAATCCACTTACAGAGTCCCTCGGGTATTCCATAAGATGGTAACTTCGCTAGAAGAGCTCTGTGCCATACCCTGTCGAACGCCTTCGCTATATCCAGACCGACAGCTATAGCCTCGCCCTTGCTCTCCACGGCCTCCGCCCAGCGGTGCGTGAGGTACACAAGGAGATCACCAGCCGAACGACCACTGCGAAAACCGTATTGACGATCGCTAATCAGCTGGTGATCCTCAAGGTACCTCAGGAGCTGAGCATTAACAACTCGCTCCATGACCTTAGAGAGCAAGGACGTGACCGCTATCGGCCTGTAATTAGCAGGGTCCGACCGGTCACCCTTTTTGGGGATTGGATGGACACGAGCAGTCTTCCACGAAGATGGAACCTGGCTGGTGTCGTAAGATAGACGGTATAGACGCGTTAGAACGGGAGTCAACTCAGGGGCGCACGTCTTAAGAACCACTGCGGGAATACAGTCAGGCCCACTCGACTTATGGACATCAAGGAGCCGGAGCTCCCGCCTGACAGCACGCTGGGTGATGCGGATTTTAGGCAGGGAGCACTCACATCTGGGAATTTCCGGTGGTGTGGCTCCACCGTCATCCAAAGTCGAGTTTAAGGCAAAGGATTCAGCCAACACATCGGCTTTCTCCTTTGCACTATGAGCCAGACTGTTGTCAGACTTCCGCAGTGGCGGGAGACTGGGCTGGCAGAAATTGCCTTATATTCGAGTTTGCACAAAACCATGATGTTTATTTAGCACAGGGCAGTATTCAGAACGGCCGAGGCGGGGGCTGTCAGCACGAACAATTAGACGCCTTTGTCCGATATTCAATGGCGGTGCGGAGGGCCCTGTAATGGCGCCTGATGTTTTGAATACCAGCACTAGAATAGGGGGGATATGTCAGCACTAGAATTTTCCGATTGAATTGGGTAAGCCTTTGACATAGCTAATACAAACTGGTGTTTATAATATGCTCGTAAATTGGTGAACTGATCACGTGAATTATTAAGACACTCAATAAAGGCTAATAATATTTTTTTTTGGTTCTGGCTAAATTTTATGTCATTCACGATCTGCCGAATTTAAAAAAAAAATGTCTGTCATTTTGGAATTAATTGTGTAATTTTATGAAAGATGGTATTGATAAATGCTATGAAAAAAAACTTAACTAACAATTATTAGTAATTACACTGGTTACAATGTCTTAAATTAAAAAAAAAACAGTGCAGCAGTATGCACGTTGCATCTTGGCGGGCGAAAGATCTTGTTTACTCAACGGACCATACCTTTAAATAGTAATAATATGAGGGTCTATTATTATGAGGATTTATGGGATCTTGTAGTTAACAATGCTCCGTGTTAAAATGCATTTTAAACACATTAATAGGATAGTTGTGTATTTTTTTTAAATAGTATTATGAAAAATGTATGCTATTCAAAATCAAATGCAAAAAGATTTTTCATAATTGGCGCAATAGTTAGTAAGTTATAAAGCTTTGAAATTTGGTGGAAGGAGTAGCTGTCAAATAACAGCAATACTAGGTTGTGACGTCACCCAGCACCGTCGGCCATAACTCTGCCTGCAAAAGAGATAGCGTGATATCCCTGTCACACCCTCACTTTTGCTCACAAGAATAATTCAAAATTGAATAACTGCTTTATTATTCAATCGATTTTGATGCTGATTCCACAGAAGAATTTCTCTTTCGTATTATTTTCTGTTACATCTAAAATAATGTACAAAATCAAACATAGGAAACTACAGGGCAACTGGCAAGTCCACTATATGCTAACATATGCACCAGCCAGATGGACAGCGGGTTGAGGCCGGCAAATCGTAGTTTTCGCGCAATTTCCTATCACACTGCGTCGCGCAACTTGCCTGAAGCTATTTATACACCTTGTTGTACTAATAAATTAGCTATTGTTTGATTTAGATCTGAAAATGTTGAATGGCCTAGGTATAAGATGGTAGGACTATGCTTTGAACCTAACAGAGGTGGGTCAGTTACGTTTATAATTTCAACTAAACGAGAAAAGTAGAGAAATTTCTTAGAACACAAATAATTCTATAGTTTTTCATTCAGATTATTTCACCTGCGATTCTATTTTTGGTAGAATTAAATTAAATATTTATAACATACCATACCATACCAGCCCTGTATTATATACTGCCTACTGCTGAGCACGGGCCTCCTTTACAACTAAGAGGGTTTAGGCCTTAGTCCACCACGCTGGCTTAGTGCGGGTTGGCAGACTTCACATACCTTCGAAATTCCTATAGAGAACTTCTCAGATATGCAGGTTTCCTCACGATGTTTTCCTTCACCGTTAAAGCGAGCGATAATTCACAAAGAATACACACATAACTTTTTTATAAAAGGCAGAGGTGTGTGCCTTTGGGTTTTGAACCTGCGGACACATTCGTCTCGGCAATCCGTTCCACTCCCAACTAGGCTCTCGCCGCTTTTTTTATAACATACATGTGTAATAAATACGGACTCTTTAAGTCAAAAGTCTAATTAATCAAAAGCTTTCTGAAACGATCTCCCAATTAAGCCTATCAGAGAGGCCTCAAGAGTAATGTGTGGAGGGAATAGGCCGGTGTGCTCATAAAATTCGCCTATCTACGCTTACAATACGCGTCGTAGCGATTTATTTTAACACATTTTGTTTATAAATGATATAATGCGATACCGCGAGCATTTCGCGGGAAAACGACATTGTAAAGAGTCGTTCGGGATTTGTTAAGAGTTGATGATAGTAACTTTTGTTATTAATTTTTGGGAAATGTTAGGTGAGTTGGTTTTATGATGTATTGGATCAGCGTGATGTCAGAAGAGCAAGGGGAATCTCACGATGATAAAAAAGGGATACACAAATGTTTTTTTTTCTAATCAGGCTGTTTTGGGACCGATGGGATTCCCAATATTAACACAACACTTAAATCGCATTTGCCTATAAATGTAAAAAACATAACATCAGCCAATAGATACATAGTTTTTTGAGGTAACTTCTAATCATGGAGTGAGAGACTATCCTTCCCTCACACCCGCCACTGTATATCCTATAAGCCAGGTCAGCAGTGGCACGCATTTTATGACACCGAGCGGTGAAGCTCGGCGAGCCTCAGGGAACACTAATCTGTGTTTAACCCGCAACGAAATTAATCAAATAGAAAGATATGGAGGAGGTGGATATATTAATTGTCAGCTTCCATCCATAGCAAAGAGGGAGACGATATAATGAACTCAGGAGGCATTTAAACCTGAAGTATATGTAAGTGTATAAATAGAAAAGCCAATTGTACCACGGGTAAAAAATGGGTAAGGCCACTGATTCAAAATTACTGCTAAATCCGACAATATTTCCTAACACAGACAACATAGCCTGAAGTGCTATTTTGTAATTTGGCACCATTTTAAATACTCATTCAATAATCATCAGCCACATGACGTCCACTGCTGAACATATGCCTACCTTAAAGAGTTCCAGACGGACCTGTCAAATCCACCGTGTTCGGCAAATGGGCCATAAAAGTTCTTAGTGGAGACCACGTACTGGCAAGCGCAGCGTTGGCCGCCCACCTGCCAGGTGGATAGACGACTTGATAAAGGTCGCAGGAACATTCAATAATGAAGTGTATTAAATATGAATATTTGTTTGTCTTGCGGCTTTCAGTCACCCAAACCCCGGTGTTTGTTCTGGTGCGTGACACGTGTCCGAACCCACGATCTCTGGATTGATTGTGGACTCTTCGCCTACTGTGCTACAGGAAATGTTTTTCAAAACAATCAAAATGGTACATATCTCTTAGGTATAATTCATTAGACCCCTCGTCTAGTTATTTCGCCAGTCCTTGTTTTACTTTCAAGCATGTCGCAGAAAGTGATATAATTTTCACGACTTGCCGCCTCTATGACGCCAACCACTTGAAGGACCTACTATATACCCTCTATCTCAGTCTCTATCTATACCCTCAATACCAGAAATAATAACATTAAACACAACGCTTGCTACAAACAGCTCTATACAAATCCCATCACACATGGGGTGCTAAGAACGCGCGCGTACATTTTCTAGCACTCCGGGTTTTATGTAAGGCATTTATTCTTAGAGCCCCCCTGTCTCGGGGGGTAACCGCGCGCTGTTTACGACTTATGTTTTATCATTGTTGTATATTGATGTGTTATTGGGTTGTTTACTGTTCTAATTGTGGTGTTTATATGTAGATGTAATGGGTACTATCATACTGCTTCGGTGGCGTAGTTGTATTACGGTACGACTGCAATGCTTACGGTTCGATCCCCGGGTCGGGCAGTGATATTGAGTTTTTCTACTCAGTATCAGCCAGGAGTCTGGAATTTATGCCCGCTATGGCGATAGACTCGCCCCCTATCACATCATGGGACGGAATAACGGCGAAAAGGTGCACTAGTGGCACCTCTGCCTACCCCTCCGGGGATAAAAGGCGTGAGAGTGTGTTCATGGGTACTATCATAATTGCAGTTGTTTAGTCTGCTACCGTTTCTGATTTATGTCCTAAAATCCCACTTGCTTTCCAAGTAATGATAACAGAGCTAGTTACTAGCCTCATAGCAATCTCCACTAGTGCACTATATTCAGAATTTCTATGTAGCATTATACCTTCGTCATCCTAAGCAATTAGCTGATAGGTCTCCTAATGCCCAGTAATTTAACCGGTTATAATGTCCGAATCAAAACAGAATAACGTTTACATATTGTGAATTAGCAGTAGAAATATGGAAAGCATTCGTCTACTCAAATTAGTAAAATAAGAAGCTATTATATACAATGATCGATAAATCAATGATAAGTTTTATTTTTCATCCACCTGTCTCACGTCGATGTTGGGTCGACGCAAAACACTTTTTTAAATACCGCAATTCTTTCATCATTGTCGCGGTTGTTTCTGTTGTGTTTACATAACTTAATTGTGATTATTTTTCGTGTAATATTGCATTGTAGTCTGTTTCTTGGTATGTGTATCTTATTTCTAATTAATAATATTGTAATAGTTTAAGGTAGTCTGGCATATAAAATTAATGTTATATAAATGCTATGCTATAATTATTGTAAACGCTATATTCTTATTATTAATTATGCTAATGATATTCATGTTTGTGTTTGCAATGTTGATATAATGCTGAATAATAAATAAATAAATACACTTTCTAGGTACGTTATAGAAAGGATTCGACTTAGATTTTACCAGGGCACACTGTATAAAATCTCTCTTTAGTTCTTTCTCTAACGCCAACAACTTCTAGCGAATCCATTCCCGAGTAAACTTGGGCAAAAACTCACACCAAGTGTTTCCTTATCTGAGAGTCTGACCATCAATCCACACAAAGTATCCTCGATCTGAGAATCTAACCGGAGATCTCCCGGTTCTAAGTCGCTAAACTAAGATATAAGTCTATTGGCATATTATAATACAACACTAAAACTTCATCAATATCGATCCAACCGTATCCGCATGTGTTCTATGGAGAGCAATCGTACCCCTTGTGGAGGTGCCTACCCCTAAGGTGGTGATTTATCAAAGCATTTCCACCTAATAAATAACACATATTCCCTTTATATTCTCGTGGTATAAGTAATATTTTAACTGGAGCTTGGATTGTGATCGGCGAAGACATTCCACGAGATGGTATACGATGGTAATTTGTTACTGTTTACGTTGGATTTTGTGTATTTTAATGCATAACAATGTTTATTAATATAAGGTAGCTCTTGTGTGTGAAAGAACGAGTAAACCTTTGTAATGTTGATTCCTGCTAATTTTAACCGACTCAAAAAAGGAGGATGTGTTTTCGACAAGTATGTATGTGAGTTTGTATGTCCGCGATTTGCTCAATAACTATTAGGTCTTTACCTCTGAAATTGCCGATTAGTATACACAAAGATTTTTTAAAATATTTTTATTTCTATCAATCAAAATATTATGCACCCATGCTGTCGATGCATTTTTGCCAGCGCAGTGGTAATTTTTCAATGCTCTTCTTGAAGAAGTCATGTGTACGGGAGCCAACAAACTCTTCAAAGGCATTTTGGAAGTTGTCTCTTGGATATTAAACAAAAATTCTACTACAGACGGTCTCTAAGCTACAAGAGTTAGGGTTGGAAGTTTTGCGTCATCCACCGTACTCACCAGGTTTTGCGCCGACAGACTTTTACTTTTTCCAAAATTTTTTTAATTTTTTGGCAGGAATAAATTGAATACCCGAGTGGCAGTACAAAATGCCTTTGAAGAGTTTGTTAGCTCCCGTATACCTGACTTCTTCAAAAAGGGCATTGAATAATTACCACTGCGCTGGCAAAGATGCATCGATAGCATGGGTGCATATATTGATTGATAGAAATAAAAATATTTATAAAAAGATGACAAACTTTCTGTATACTAAAGGGCAATTTCATAGATAAAGACCTAATATTATTTTTAGTTATACAGGCACAGTGACTCCACTGCGTCTGATGGTGGTTGGAACAGCGTCCCGAGTATCGATTCAAGAGAGAAGATTATCCATCGATATTCAAGACATTTATGCAGGCCTGTTTTAACTGGATATACAGGCTGATCGCGGACGCATCACACTGCGTTCCTAGAAGTAAATACCTCACTAACGAGTGACTTCTGCCAAGGACTTGCATCCACAGTATTTAAAAAATATAACTTAGGCAAAGTCTTGGCTATGCTCCAAGATAACCGAAGGTCAAGGACAACCATGATTATTTCATATCAGTGCAGATTCTTAGACGTGTATTATAATAGAAATGATTACAAATAAAAAAGTCGTTACATTGAGAACTATTCCTTTTGAGGTCGGATAATTGGTGGTAGGTCTTATGTAAGAGTCCGTCTGGGTGGGTACCACCGCAATGTCTATTTATACCGCCAAGCAGCAGTGTGCATGCACTGTTGTGTTTCGGTTTGAAGGACATTGTAGCCAGTGTAACTACTAGACATAATGAGACTTAACATCTTATATCTCAGGATGACGAGCGCAGTGGAATGCCATAGTACTTTGTAAGTCAAGGTGCTGAATGGTATTGCTACTGTTTATGGGTGGTCGTATCACTTACCATCAGGCGAACAGCATGCTCGTCTCATCGTTCAATGCAATAAAAAAAAATAGACGCAATTTTCTTAAGAAACAAACATGTACCAAATCAATATATCAAAGGTATTAGCTCCAACCCATTCGCTTATTGGATACAATGCGCCATAAAAAAATATAGCCCTTCATACCGGGAATATGCGATACCCGTTTCCCTTTTCCCGGCGTCGGAATTCAATGGCACTCCAGTGTATTAACTCCATCGAAGATTTATACCAACAAAAACGGTGTTTCGCTATTTTAGTTTTTCCTATATATGATATTTTTGCATACCTCCAAGGGGAACCAACCAATTTCCCTTGATCTGTAACATAGTTGAGTTAGTGGTAAAATGGGGGTCTGTGTAAACTGGATCATGTCGTATTACGTCATAAATCATGATATTGAAATATTTCACGGTAAAGTATGGGTTTGAAGTTGGTATATTGGTGGGATATTGAAATGTACCTTGACAAATGATGTTGCGGATTTTCGCGATATTAAACCGGGGTTGTCATGGTGAAAAATGTATGGGAAGATGGTATTAAGACGTTATTGAGCTGTGAAAACAGTAAAGAAATGTAGTAGCTAACCTGAGATACTTTTCATACTAGATTGATTATTACTGCCTTGGTGGCGTAGTTGTATTATGGTACGACTGCAAAGCTGAGGTCTCGGGTTCGATCCCCGGGTCAGGCAAAGTAATATTAGGTTTTTCTACTCAGTATCAGCTCGGAATCTGGAATTTGTGCTCGATATGGCGATAGGCTCGCCCCCATCAAATCATGGGACGGAATACGCACGGCGAAAAGTGGGTGCACTAGTTGCGCCTCTGCCTACACCTTCGGGGATACAGGGCGTGTGATAAGTGAGTGTGTGTGAGTGTATGTAGATTGATTATTGAGACTACTGAACGCCGTCTTTCCTACGTAAATTCAATTCTTATCCGTTAAGAAAGACACCGCATTTATTACCCGACTACTTTTTCTTCTATTATTATGGGTATTTATGGCCAGTGACGAACACTTAACTGGAATTAAATTTAAAAAAAAATATAGGTATCGTCTTCATTTATGTATTGTTGGTTAATTGAGGAACATACCATAAGGCTGTAGACTTGCCTTCTCACCATTTTATTATAGAAAAAATCGACGTACCGTAATCTCTTCTTAATATTGGATATTATTTTCTAGACGAAAACAATCAGGCAAGCAGCTTGCTCTCGCTTCACTCAATTACATAAAAACATATTCAATTTCTTCTTTATCATAACTATTCAAAATATATACAATTCCACACGCCTAAAATTAAATTCCGTAAAAAAGATTACTATTCTAATCTGCAGATTCCTCCGAACCATAAGTCGGATTGTTAAAGAAGACAAACCGAATACAGTGTAAGTGTGAAATCAGCTGTATAATTACCTCAAATATTGGACCAACGTTTTGAACAAAGAAAACACGGTGAGGGCGTTTGTCTTGAGGAAATTCGGGTGGGTATAACGGCGCTTTTGGGGTACATTTAAAAATGATTGTGTCGATTTATTTGTTTGGAACTTTTGATATAAATACTACTATTATAATTTTATATAAAATAGTCATTGAGCCATTTTGTAATAAGTATGTCATTCAAACGAATTAGATTTAAAATATATTATAAAATAGTCGGGTAAAAATGTAAATCATGATTTTGCGTTCTCTGTATTTAGTATTTAATATTAAGTAAATAATTTACAATCTACTTTTTAACGTTTAAATATGTAATAATAGAAAGACATACCTGATGACTCCAAACACATTTGCAAACTAATGCAATCCCAAATCTACATTTTCAGATGCTTTTATCTTCGAAAAAGATTACTATTCTAATCTGCAGATTCCTCCGAACCATAAGTCGGATTGTTAAAGAAGACAAACCGAATACAGTGTAAGTGTGAAATCAGCTGTATAATTACCTCAAATATTGGACCAACGTTTTGAACAAAGAAAACACGGTGAGGGCGTTTGTCTTGAGGAAATTCGGGTGGGTATAACGGCGCTTTTGGGGTACATTTAAAAATGATTGTGTCGATTTATTTGTTTGGAACTTTTGATATAAATACTACTATTATAATTTTATATAAAATAGTCATTGAGCCATTTTGTAATAAGTATGTCATTCAAACGAATTAGATTTAAAATATATTATAAAATAGTCGGGTAAAAATGTAAATCATGATTTTGCGTTCTCTGTATTTAGTATTTAATATTAAGTAAATAATTTACAATCTACTTTTTAACGTTTAAATATGTAATAATAGAAAGACATACCTGATGACTCCAAACACATTTGCAAACTAATGCAATCCCAAATCTACTTTTTCAGATGCTTTTATCTTCGAAAAAAAAAACCATAAACCAAAATAAATTACATCATTTCAAATACAGCTTTAAAAAAATACATCAAGAAAAGACAACAAACTATACAAAAAGCGTCATCTTGCCGGCCCGAAGACAATGGGGTGTCAGCGAAGCCGAAGATACCCCATGTTTGCACACGATCCCGCAGCGGCGCTGTTTTACAGATTTACCGTGTTTTAACAAGCCCACGATCCGTTTGTCTAATGATTTGTGATTTAATACACGTGTACAGTTAACCAATATAACTGAAGCTTACTCAATCTGATTTCGTAGCAAATTGAAACGCTTTGTTATTCGTAGCGATCGTAGCAGTGAGAGAGTTGTAGCACAGTGAGGAATCTGTAGCGTTGTGAGATGCTTGTAGGTGTGTAGCTCGCTTAATATGATTGAGAGAAGCGCAGCTTGGTGTCACGTGGTGTAATTGAAAAAGCTTTCTTTTTATACGTAAATTGATCTTGTAGTATGCTCGTGATTGGTTTTTATTTAAATCTTAGCCGACTAACAAAATATTATTTTATATTTATGGTTATTAATATAACGCCTTTAAAATATATTCTAAACAGATAGTGTTGCGACATCATTAGAGTATAATCATAAATCGATATTTCATGAATATTATAAGATGTTGGTGCCCGAGAGGGACGGAATCACTGTAAAGATTAAACATTTCACGCGAGCACTATTAATCAGATCGCCGATTGCACTGACTAAGCATCAGTCTAGTGATGTAACGCGGCGCGTATTTATCGACATTTATTTTCGAGAACCATCAGATAATAGCTACTATAAAGAGAGTAACACTTTAGGTCTTCATAATAGGTTCCCACGACTGAAACTACGCATTCAATATATTGAGATGTGAGCTACATTTCTCCGTTAACTATAACATTTATAATTATAGAAAATAAAAATAATGTGTAAACATAAGCAGATTTCATAAAGGTTTGTTGTCTCAAGTAGTAAATCTTTGTTTAAATGTTGCCGTGCTGTATTTTTTTTATTGTATAGAATGACGAGACGAGCTTGCCGCTCGCCTAATGGTAAACGATACGACCACCCATAAACAGTAGCAACAGCATCCAGCACCTTGAGTTACAAAGTATTGTATGGCATTCCACTGCGCTCGTCATCCTGAGACATAAGATGTTAAGTCTCATTATGTCCAGTAGTTTCACTGGCTACAATGTCCTTCAAACCGCAACACAACAGTGCATGCACACTGCTGCTTGGCGGTAGAAGTAGACATTGCGGTGGTACCCACCCAGACGGCCATACATACATCCTGCATCCCTGCATCGGTGTTTCCCGAGCTCTATGACTTGTCCTTCTTTAAACGAGGCTTAAAAAGAGTGCTCTCCTCTCGGTAGGCAACGGCTTGGCTGTGCCTCTGGCATTGCTTTAGTACATGGGCGGCGGATCTGCTTACCATCAGGCGGACCGCATGCTCGTATTCCCACTAAGGCAATAAAAAAAAAAAAAAACATATGAGAGACCTGCCACCAGTGTATTGGTATTAGTACAAAAAATATCAATACCCATTCGCTTGCTTAGCCTGTTGAAGTTGTCACTTTCTCGCCACAAAAAGGACGCATACTCACGCCTTTTATCCCCGAAGGGGTAGGCAGAGGCGCAACTAGTGCACCCACTTTTCGCCAAGCGTATTCCGTCCCATGATGTGATGGGGGCAAGCCTATCGCCATATCGAGCACAAATTCCAGATTTCGAGCTGATACTGAGTAGAAAAACCTAATATTACTTTGCCTGACCCGGGGATCGAACCCGAGACCTCAGCCTTGCAGTCGTACCATAATACAACTACGCCACCAAGGCAGGAGTTCCACAAAAAGGAGTTCTGCCTATAATTAGTCGCTGCTGCAGGAAGATACAACATTATCGAATTGTAATCTTTATGGTTACGGATTTTTTAAATATTGTATATGGAAAGCTATGATGAGATATTCATTTAGTACCTTAGACATGAAATACGTAAAGTAATCTGTACATGTATGCACCATTGGAAAAGTTTACACTTATAGTCCTATTAATATTATAAACGCGAAATTTTGTAAGTATGGATGTATGGATGTCTGGATGTATGGATTTACGGATGTTTGTTACTGTTTCACGCAAAAACTACTAAACGGATTTCGATGCACGGGTAGATTATGTCATGGATTAACATATAGGCTACTTTTTATCCCGGGAAAATATAAAACGGGACTTTTATCCCGGGAAAACTCATTGACACGGGCGGCGCCGCGGGTAAAAACTCGTATAATATAAACTACGAAAAAGCTGTACAAACTACAAGTCAAATATTTACAAAGTAAGAAACATTTTGCTTTCTTAAACTCTCTATTCACAATAATGTTAATGGCATCATCAACAAAATCTTGATGGTTTAATGATAAAAACATTGAATTTAGAACCTCATTTCCCAGAAACGCTAGCAAAAGACAATTGAGACGACAGATTTTTATGCAATCATTATAATGGATATTATAACAATGATCGAGTACTGCCTCGGTCGCGTAGTTGTAGTCTTAGTACTACGCAGTACGCCACTGTTCTTAGGTACCGGGTTTCATTCCCAGGTCGAGGGATGCTTTTACGTGATTGTCTGCTCAGTATCAGCTTGGAGTCTGGAATTTATGTCAGATATGGCAGTAATGCAATGCAATCAGCCCTGTATTATATACTGCCCACTGCTGAGCACGGGCCTCCTCTACTACTAAGAGGGGTTAGGCCTTAGTCTACCACGCTGGCCTAGAGCGGGTTGGCAGACTTCACATACTCTCGAAATTCTTATGGAGAATTCTCAAGTATGTAGGTTTCCTCACGACGTTTTCCTTCACCGTTAAAGCGAATTAAAAAAAATACACACGATAAACAATACACACGTAACTTCGAAAAGTCAGAGGTGTGTGCCTTGGGTTTTGAACCTGCGGACATTGCCTCGGCAGACCGTTCCATTCCCAACTGGGCTATCGTCTACTATGGCGGTAAGCTCGCCTGCTATGTTATCATGGGACGAAACACCCCGGAATACCGCGGTTTCAACTTAGCCTATCCCTTCGGGTGGAAGGCTTAATGTGTGTTTTTTTTGGTTTGTTTTTTTTATCGATAACCCACCAATCACATCCCTACCCAAAACCCGTGGGGATCAAGAGAGCCGCCCGGTTAGTGTGAACTAAATGAATCATTAATAATGCAAAGTTAGCGCGCTTGGTATCCGACCCGGCCGAACATCGATGTACGCCCCTCACTAATGTTTTGTTTGGCATTACCTATTTATCGATAGGAATTATTGATGAGCGATTAATTGATGTAAAGGGTGACTATTTGTTAGAAATGTTTGTGTTGATTGCCGTTTTACCTAAATTTAATAAATTTTGGAGTTGAGAATTAAAATTTCGACCTTATAGTGAATACTAAGATAAAGTCCTTTGGTAAATCAGTAATTAGTTTCTTGAATTCTATAACTGTTTTTATTGTAAAATATGTCTTCAACTTACTAGTAGAAATTAGAACCCTGGCTACCCGATTAGCAGCGATGACCACCAAAAAAATTCGTGACATCCCTTATAAAATATCTATAATCTATGAAACTTCTAGTTCTAACGATTACACCCATGATTCTCATCTCAAATCCGATTGAAAAAAAATATCATATCACCTCTAAAGCTCTTACATAATTAGCACTCACGAAAACCAAAAGAAAGAAGAAAGAAAGAAAGAAAGAAATTAAATTTATTTGCAACAGAAAACACACATATAAAAAAATAAAAAAAACCTTACATATATCACTTAAAACTATGTTCGTTGCAAAAAGGCTCCAACTCAGCAGATAAGCTGGCAATACAGCCAGCGCTGGTCTTCCGTTGGGCCTTTTGCGTGCATGTCACGAAAGACAAAAAAGCTCTAATAAAAATAAAATGTAAACAATAAAACTAAAACTTAAATAAAAACAAACATTTTAGCTATATAAAAATAAAAAATAAAATCGAGCAAAACTACGTAAAATGGGCTCAACGGGCTAGTATCCAGAGCTTTGGCTTGGCGCAAAGAGCATTATGATGACTCACTATTTACAAAATATTATGTGGTTTGGTCACTTTGGCGTCTAACTCTTGTTTACTTGTCTCCTTGTCTCTGCGTCTAACAGAGTATAATAAAACGAGCTCTTTGTACATTTTAGCCACATATTGTTATCTATAATAGTCTGCGATTGTACCAAACTGAAGAACAGGAGAAACAAAACAAAACAAACAAAAAGGGCTCTATGCAAAGAAGAATTACAAATGCACAGGCAAGGGCGGATGTGTGAAAAAAATGTCCTACGATCTCATATTCATACCAACCTCAGCAAATTTAAAAACAATCGATCAACAACCGTCACGGCGCCCAACGCGGGAGTGGCCCGAACCCTTTTCTGTCAAAATTTCACTACATTTCCTCGGACGACACGCTTTTCTAATAAATGATAGCGTTTGACACACAAAGATACAGGCCCGAGTGACCGCCCCTGACAGACGCCATTTTGAGAAGGGCTCGGACACGTCAGCGCAGGGTTGCCAACGTTGAATTACTGATAATTGATGGTTTTTTAATGCTGGCCAGTTTGTTTTTTCGTTTTGGATTATAGATTTGTGGACATGTTTAATTTGTGATAGCGTAGTTGTATTACGGTACGACTACAATGCTGAGTCTCGGGTTCGATCCCCAGGTCGGGTAAAGTGATATTGGATTTTTCTATTCAGTAGCAACCCGGAGTTTGGAATTTGCGCACGATATGGCGATAGGCTCGCCTCCTATCACATCATGGGACGGGATACGCACGGCAAAAAGTGGGTGCATTATTTGCACCTCTGCCTACCCCTTCGGGGATAAAACGCGTGATTGTGTGTGGTTATGTTTGATGAAAACAATGTGTTACAGGGGTTTATAAAAATAAGCATAGGACTATCCTCGATGGGGACGGCGGAAGTTCAACTAGTGTGTTTGTTCGTCTAACTTCTTCTCGCCATAAGTCAATAAGGGAGCGAACCTTTCCTTAATTATGGTTTTCGAAAATTAGTGAACTTATCTCCAGTGCTAGACGTAGCAAGAGAATTTAAGAAGATGTGAAACAATGTACAATATAAGTGGTATAGTTACGCTTCTGCCTAAGCATTTGGAGATATAAATCTTCATTAAATAATATTATTATAAATTATAATATGTAAACAATTTATATTAAATAAACTTTTGCCCTCCGCGCCGCCCTCTTGAATGTACTTTCTCGCTATAAAAATTTACACAAATTTTCATCAATAACTGATCTGTGAGCCACATTTCATTAAAATCAATTCATAAGTTTATTTAGTTAATCTTCTAACAAAAAAATCCAAACTTTCGCATGTATAATATAGTATATTAGTATACTCTGCCAGCCCTAGCCCAGTCATCGGCGAATGACAATCGGTCAAAAACCGGACGTTTCAGCAGAGCCCTTCACTTGAGATGTCCAATATCCTTTGCGATTTGTAATAACGTTTTGACGTCTAATAATACCTTAATACTCGGGGTTGGCCCCTCTGTTTTTGCATATCCCTTTGATGGAACTGGGTAGGTGGAATTAAAAATTGGAATTGAGATAAATATATTAGTATAACTGAGATTTCAGAGGTCGATTCGATACCCATACTGGGAGAGTGAATGTACTCTACAATTAATATTTGTTTCAGGTTTGATAAGATTATTTATAATCAGTCATAAAATACACTATGACATCAAAATACATCTCTGTGCCGCCTGGTATTGCAGATGTTCATGGGCGGCGGTGATCACTTACCATCAGGTGAACCGTAAGCTCGTTTGCCTCCTATATCATAAAAAAAAATACATATACTAAAAAAAAACATGTGAATTACCATCGAAACACACAAAAAATTAAGCCGATATTCTTCCTTATCAGCGGTAGCAGAAACTATAAAAAGGGGTTATCAATCAAAGGAACCGCCGTCGGCTAATCCGCGTAATGCCAACCCTTCCCTTGTCCATCGCGTGTCATTTGTTATGGCGGAATCCGCGCCGTCTACCCGACAACGTATCTAATACATGCTACAGGTTAAGTGGTTAGTAAGGAGGTTTGCGGAAAGTCTGTTTTTTTAGTAAAGGTGAGATTCAATTGTGTTTATGTTGCTTTTAATTTCTACAGCAGCGTTTCCCAAACTATGGGTCGCGATCCACTGGTGGGTCGATAGGGAGTATTGAGTGGGCCCTAATAAATATAACAATACAACACCCGACCAGACCAACCCGGGCGGCCTATGATAGACGAGAAAAGTTACTAAAATTCTCGAAAAAAATATTAAAATTAGTTCACGACAGCCAAGAGGTGAGTCCAGAATTTGAAGTTAATGTAAGGTGGGTCACGGCCCGGTCAACTTTGGGAACCACTGTTCTACAGGAGCCTAATCTTACTTCAACACTTAGTACCAGAGGTAATAAAATATGATTTTGTTTCATTGATAAAAAAGCTATGTCTAATTTGTTGAATGATAAGTATCTACCAATAACATTACACGGTGGCGTAGTTATATTACGGTACGACTGCCGTCCTGAGGTCTCGAGTGCAATCCCCGGATCGAACAAAGTGATATGGGTTATTCAGTTCAGTATCGGCTCGGAGTTAGGAATTTGTGCCCGATATGGCGACAGGCTCGCTGCCTATCGCATCATGGGACGGAACACATAAGGCAAAAAGTGTGTGCCCTGGTTGTACCCTTCCGGGGATAAAGGTGTGATGTGTGTGTGAGTGTAACATTATCAATATCTTCCTGGTCAAACACTACGAAGAAATAACATATAACATTAATTAAAAGAGCTAAAACTAACGCACACACTTCCAACACCCAAGTTTCTTATCCCAGACTTTTCACAATCTCCCTATCATTCCAACTTTCACAACAACACACGCATACACTTGTTTCCTTCGTATTGCCTCTTATTTATTGTCAAAACGCCGACTACGATGGGGGCGCACTATTTGTCATTGGCAAAGCTTTTTGGATGTGTAATATCCTCAGACAGTCCCCTCTGGGTATCGGGATGAATATATTTAACGTGTACTGTTTGTGTATTATGATGTGAATTTATTAGGCGCGTTTTTCTGTTCCTAATATATTATTAGACGATTACAGGTACAGCCTAGAAACATTCACTGTTAAGATTTTAAGATTTTAGTATTGGTGTTGTGGTATGACTGCAATGTTGAGGTCTCGGGTTCGATTCCCGGGTCAGGCAAAGTGATATTAGGTTTTTAATTCAGTATCAGCCCAGAGTATGGGATTTGTGACCAATATGGCGAGAGGCTTGCCCTCTATCACATCATGGGACGGAATACGCACGACGAAAAGTAGTGCGTAGTTGCGCCTCTGCCTACCCCTTCGGGGATAAAAAACTTGGATGTGTGTGTTAAATTGGCCAAGTGTGCGTTTTGATGAATTAATCCTGGTATCTGACAACTGAATATTATAAATGCGATGTTTTTATTAATTTATTGATATTTCTTGATGTAAGCGCAGAAACTTCTAAATGAATTCGGTTGAAGTATAAAGGTTGACCATACAAAATTACTACTTTTTATTACGGAATAAGACATAATATTATTCGAAGAAAGCCATTTAAACGCTGGTAAAACCTTTATAATATAAGATGTGATATACAAATATTTATAAAAATATCTGACATACGCTACGTAATTTAAACTTCAATTCCCATCTCAGAACCTAATAGGACCATTTGGCAAGTTATCATTGACTACTCACAGAAAGTCACGAATTTCCTCTCGGCATTATTCATACGAACTATAGGGCGCTAATACGCTGTGAGTTATTGGAGTCATCGGTCATCGGACCCTTGGTCCTTTAAACTTCCATGCTTTGTGATGTTTAGTTTCATGGAATTAATTTATTTAATACAGAGCTAAAGTATGTGAGTTTGTTTGTTATAGTAGTGATTTGATTCTAAAATATTTGGCTAATTGGAAGATCGCTAAAGTAAGCGGTGTGGCGAGCAAAAACGAGTATTATTCTATATGAGATGGGAAAGGCCCAGGAAAGCTGCAATATACTTGACTGTCTTAAAAAAATCTACGTGGCACCATTATTAAATTTGCCACTAACTGAAAATTACTGTAATATCTTAACATTAAAATTATTGGGGAATAAGAGACTGAATATCTATTTTATCTCTTAGGTGATAATACTTTGTAAATTACAGTTCCGAATGATCATATCTATGGGCTTAGAATGTGACAAAAAACATGAGACGACTCCGTTTCATTTTATTAGGATTGGTTGAGAGACTAACACGTGAATGACGTATTGGACTCACGATCAATTACAAACATCAAACTTAAACGACATCGTCTTACGAGTTCCGGCAATTTCACGAGCATTATCTTTGCTTAAAAAAAAAGAACATAAATAGAACGCCTTGACCATATACTAAAACTTTTTACATTCTGGCTATCATGAATTCAAAATTAGAACGCCTTATTCATAATCAAATATATTTACACCTCCACTATTAAAAATTTAAAAATAGAATACCTTGACCATCGAAAATTCACCAACCCACCAGGCTATATCAAAACATTGCCAATTACAAACCATTTTTCTTCCAAAACAAATCCCTCGGAGCAAGGGTTCTAATAGTCTGGTGATAAATTACCCGGGCCGGCGACACGACGGACTCACGGATAACCGGGTCAGTACAGGTTGAGATAGGCCGGGATTGATGGATTTGTAGTTTTATGTTTATTTTAAGTTGGGTTTAGATTTTTGCAATATAGAATATCGTTATTCACTGCCTGCGTATGATTATTATTCCTGTTTTTTAACAACCATAATACCAGAAGGGTCGTGAATATGCCGGTTTTGAAAGAACTTCTAGGAGTGAGGGTGACATATTAAGTGACCCATTTATTAACGATTTATAACTGGACACTTTCCTGAGGACAACCTTATTTGGGATATCCAAATAAGAAGAATAAGAAAAATCTATATATTTCCCAAACTAGGACACAAACCGAAAATCTCCTGTTCCACAGCCCGTATACGTCACCTAAATCCTGGTTTCTAACTCGTCAATTTTACTTTTAAAATTCACAATGTATCATCCATGTTTCATTCAACAAATTTCGAATTGAAAACCAAACTACATTTACGGTAAAAGCGCCATATGTCCGGATCATTCCGAATGACCGGTGCGAACGTATGCGTCCGGTCGAACACCGGTCCAACGGAGTGGCCGGTCGACCGGACAATTGCGTATTTCGTAAGGGCGGTTGCATAATGCAACTCTAACTTTCATAAATTTCATGTGCTTTCAGGGAAGGAAAAACCGTATCTGTTTATAACTACAAGATTTTCTCTTGTATGCGTAGGACATCATCGCATTGTCTATTTCTGCTGCCAAGCAAAATTGGATAAGCAATGTTTTTTTTCGGGTTCAAATTCAATCTAGCTAATAGAATAATTACTGGCATTAAGAGACTAACCTTTCTTGGGAAATCTAGTGAAGTTGAATTTCTTGCATGTCTTTGTAATACGAAGTCGTGGTTAGTGTTGCTACTCATTATGTATGTACAGTGTCTCATAGTACGAAACAACAAACGTCCCATGAGAAACTTATAAAAATAATTAATGATTTAATATAAATGGCGGCTGCCTCGGTGGCGTAGTTGTATTCAGGTACGACTGCAGTACTGAGGTCTCGGGTTCGATCCTCGGGTCGGGCAAAGTGATATTGAGTTTCTCCTCACTATCAGCGCAGAGTAAAGAATTGTGCCCATTACGGGGATAGGCTCGTCCCCTATCACATCATGGGACGGAATACACACGGCGAAAAGAGGATGCACTAGTTGCGCCTCTGCTTACCCCTTCGGGGGTAAAGGCGTGTATGTGTGTGTGTTAATATAAATGGCTGATCCACATAGTACAAGTATCCTACCATTAAAATCAGATAATAACTCGAATTCGCATGTCTCTTACCTTGCATATTAACTCCAAATGTACCCATTATTTTTAATATAAAATCATATAGCAAGCTTTGTTCCCAGGTTTATTAGGCAACATAAAAATTACACTATGCACGAGCCCTAACACCAATACGGGGCCTGAACAAATTAATAAACGGCCGACGCCTGGTGCAATCGTAATACACTGCAACTTATCAACGTATGCCATTCAGTTGCATTGGATGCTTTATTGCCAATGTCATACAGATTTCTTAACTACAAGAAATTCGATTATGCTGAGATATTTTTAAGACATCAATGGCTGAGATGGATTTTTTCAAAATTAGAATATCGATAAAAAAACAAGTGGGGATCATTGATTTATTGGGTTTTTTTAAACATCAATGGTGGGAATGCATTTATAAGGGTGTTTATTTATTTATTTGATTTTTATAGTGCATTCTTGATTACGAAACTAAAGATCATTGCATTGAGTTGTGATAAGAATAAAATTTATATCTGGTATTTTAGGTTAGCAGAAACTATAATAATTATTGTATTATTATGCAAGAGTTTAACAGAGTACTAATTTAGGCACATGCTGGATGAAGGCCGCGTTTGACAGGTTCGTCTGGAAATCTTTAGGGGAGGACTATGTTCAGCAGTGGACGTCATGTGGCTGACGATGATGATTATATTTAGAAATGTAATAAGACATTAGATATAAATCTCCAATGCCCAGTATACACTATGCTAAATATCGACTGAAAACCGTTATATTGTTTGAGAAAAGACAAAACTGTAACATCTACACCTTCTCCTACGACAAACTTCCTTAGTAAATTTTTAAACTCCATAACTCCCACTAAAATCATAATTTAGTACTATGTCATGTGACATAATTATATCAAAAACAAAGACATATAATGCAGGAAGCGGTACGCTCCTTGCCAAATGAATAGTACGCTCGTTCGATACGAAAGCAATAAATAAAGAGACGCTTAAATAACTACAAAGTATTTGGCATTCGCTGTGTCCAGTGGGGATGATGTAGAGATACTAGATGTGGCATAGATTTATTTAATTCGTTAGAAATTATAAACGAATATGACAGACTTTAATTTAATCAAGAAAATTAATATTATGTGACGCTGTTAAGACAATGAAGAAATAGGTGTCAAGAAAGGAGGTGGGGTGTAGGGTTTCGGAAAAAATTTTGATGTTTTATTTGATTGTTGCTATATGATCTGTGGGCTTAGAATGCGGCAAAAAAAAACACGACACGACTCCGATTCGTTTTATTAGGATTGGTTGAAAGACTAACCCGTGACTGACGTATTGGTCTCTCGATCAACCACAAACATCAAAATTAAACTATATCGTCATACGAGTTGCAGTTTTTGGTCACTTTCTAAGCACACTGGACGACGAAAGACGGGCAATTTTATCGGACAACTTGATAAAGGTTGCAGGAACATGCTGGGCAAGCCAAAATCAAAAGGCCAAAGGCAAAATCTTAAGGGGAGGTCTATGTTCAGCGGTGGACTTCAAGTGGCTGATGATGATAATGATGAAGTGATATGGTAGTTATTTCATTATCTGATATTAATTTCACTACCAGAGAAGTTTTTAGTGCTCAACCTGTTTAAAATATATATTTTTGACGGGTCCCTTCTAGTGGCCCTAACTCGCCATCCGGTCCACTTTGTTAGCGCAAAAGTTGGACAATAATCGCTAATGGACCAATGCAGTGCTCACAATTCATGTACCGTGTCCGGCTCGCCATTAATCGCCAGTTCTTTCCGTTATGACGGCATTTAATGGCATAATTGGGGTATAAACTATGCTCTTCGTACCTTCTTTAGCCTGATATGATTCGAGGATGGCCAGTTACGAGATATAATGTACTGGGGAGTTATTAAATGGTTGAAAATTGTATTTAAAGTGGGCAGTAACAAATATAAGATTTTTGAAAAATATTGCGTTCTTAAAATAGTAAAGTAAATGTTGACAGTTTTCGATTTGTTAATTTTCTGGCCAAATTTAAAATAATTTTAATTCAAGGTGGTTTTCGGAAATATTTTTGTATGGTTTCAAAACAATCTGTGACAGAAATTAAATTAATTTTAATAATTTATAACATTTACAAATCATAAAATTAAATAATCCTACTAATATATCTTTCACGCAAAAACTACTGAACGGATTTCGATGAAATTTGGTACACGGGTAGATCATGTCCTGGATTAACACATAGGCTACTTTTTATTCCGAGAAAATATAAAGCGGAACTTTTATCCCGGAAAACTTTTTAACGCCGGCGGAGCTGCGAGCAAAAGCTAGTTCAAAATAAACGTGTGCGACATTCGACTAAAGTTTATAAATAAACGTTATTTATTTCGCGTATTTTAAACACACAAACAGTTTAAAATTAGAACAAACGACAATTTGATTTCTTTACAAAATCCGAACATAAAAAGAAGAATTCATGCACATTTTATTCCTCAAAAAATATAATCATAAAGTCATCAAAGAGGAAACTGGCGACAGATTGGGCGTAAACGGGAATAGATGAGGTTAAAAATTTTAAATTATAATGGGATTGTATCCGGTGACACAAATGTGTGGAGTTTGTTACTAACGACTTCTGGCGCTGGGACGTCTCCAACAACGAACAGCGGTGGTGAGGAGTGGCATTTAGATTATTTTTTATGAAAAAGACTGTGGTTAAAAGTCTCATTTTTCTGCTTTTGGTGGTATTATATTTACCACCTTCCTAATAAATGTTGTATACGTTTGTGATAGTTATTCAGTATTTTGTCTTGCCCTGTTGAGTGACATTTACCGTCAGAGGAAGCGAGACAAAACATTGTATAACTTATACAGCGATTATTAGTAAGACCTTTAATGATTACAATTTGGATGTTTTAATCTAATTCAATGAACTTACTTTTACGTAATGAATATAAATTATTTAAGGGTTTCAACTAGGCCAGATATCATAACAAAGAGAATACTGAAGTTTTATAGATATTTGGTAATAAAATATACCTAATGAAGTATAACTCTGGTAGATTGTAGTTGTTACATACCAAATTCCCCAAATGTAGTTTATCGATTATAATTATTAACTAATGAAAAAAAAATATCTAGAGTATTTCTAATAATCATAAATAACTATAGATTTGGTTCATAATTTATTTCAAAGAAAATCTTACTCGTACTTGTGTCCAAAACTTAACAAACAAACATCAACTCCATAGTTTTCCGTGTGGCGTAGTTTTACCTGCCACCTCGCGGCAACTAATTGTGAGTGCAGGTGAAGTATGGTGTCTAAGGTTGTCTTAGAGCGGCGATTGCATCGCGGCCCGTGTACAACTACCCTTATGCGTTAGGTGTTCATAATAGGAGATTGGAAAGTGTAGAATTTAAGAAAATAAAACTTAAGAGAGAAAATGTAGAGTTGTGTGATTGTAGTAAAAAAATCAATGATTATATTAGATTCCCCAATTGTTAATTTTATTAAGCTTCAATGCTATGGCGTCTCTTAAGATTTATCTCTTGATAGTCATAGGCTAATATTAATAAATGAGTAAAATCTCAAGTAGATATTTAATGTATTTCACTATTTAATTAACCAAGCTTAAGCTGTCATTTAAGTTCTTGTTCTCAGCTGAGTAATCGCTGTTACACAAACAAAACTTAGCTGTCAAAATGCGTGAGATATCGTAATTTAAAGTGTCATTTGATCTGATGTTAATATGGGTTTATTGAATAGCGATTATCTTAAGTTGAAGAAGAATGCTGACTTTAAGTTGACAGCTTCTGAGCTGATATCGCACTTCAGAGCGGCATTGAGTTGCATCCTTTAATACCGTCCATAGTTACTCCTATATGTAACAATTTAATAAGGGTGTAAAAATACTATACTTAGTCATTGGTGGTCGGTTATTCTATACTTATTTATTGCAATGCAATCAGCCCTGTATTATATACGGCCCACTGCTGAGCACGGGCCTCCTCTACTACTGAGAGGGGTTAGGCCTTAGTCCACCACGCTGGCCTAGCGCGAGTTGGCAGACTTCACATATCCTCGAAATTCTTATGGATAATTCTCAAGTATGTAGGTTTCCTCACGATGTTTTCCTTCACCGTTAAAGTAAACGATAATTGATAAATAATACACACGTAACTTTGAAAAGTCAGAGGTGTGTGCCTTGGGTGTTGAACCTGCGGACATTGTCTCGGCAGACCGTTCCATTCTCAACTAGGCTATCGTCCACTTATTTATTCTCACCCTGCAATTAAACTAGCGCTTATACCGTTTGGATAATGTTATTCATGGAAAGAAAAACAATAAATTTTCACTTTAGTTCAATTACTTCACTCCCGTCCTGTTATTGTTGGTCAACATGGGGACTTTCTGTCTTACGAGTCCAGTGAATATATTTACCTAATAGTTCTCGGGAGTTTTGCTAGTTTTTAAGTCTTAATTTACTTACCTAAAGAAGGGGTTAGTTCAGATCGTCGTTGTGTCGTATCAAAAAGAGATTAATGGGTTAAAGATGTCTCCAAAAAACGCAAATCGTAAGTCGATATCATTTAAATTTGATGTTTGTGATTGGTCAAGAGAATAATACGTCGGTCACGTTTTTCAACCAACCCCAATAAAACTAATCGGAGTCGTGTAATCTTTTTTGCCACATTCTCAGCCCACTGATACTGCAAAATCATTTAAGACGCTCTAAAAATCCTTCGAGATTTAAAGATCGTCACTTATTTTTACCATCTCTTTCTAAATCAGTTTTTTTTTATTGCCTTAGTAGGCAAACGAGCGACCGGTCCGCCTGATGGTAAAGCAATGCCAGAGGCAAAGCCAAGCCGTTGCCTACCGGCAAGAATCAAATCTACTCTCTTTTTAATATACCTCCAGAATACCTCCCCCATTATGAACACGCCTGCGTCAATGGTGTGTAACTTAAGCACTAAACTTATAAATCTGTGCATGACTTAAAACATTTGCCGAGGTAAGCAAGACGCATGAAACTGCGAAAACATCTTAATAGCTTTTATCCTTGTTTGCAAATTACAATTTGTTTAAAGTAGCATTTTATGTGGTATTAGAGGTATTTTGGTATAGTTTTTATCCTTGACGGCTAACTGCATTGTTTTTTTGTATATTATAATATAACATCCGTTTTTAATAAACGAACTCACTCTATTTTTTAAAAAGTTTATTGACGTGCTTCATCATCATCATCATCATCAGCCACATGACGTCCACTGCTGAACATAGGCCTCCCCTAAAGATTTCCAGACGGACTTGTCAAAAGCGGCCTGCATCCAGCGTGTTCCTGCGACCTTTGACATGCTTGCAAATGTCTTATTTTGATTGGTCTTTCTCGAGATCGGATCGTAGAATAGGATTGAGATTTATTCAAAACGGCCGATAGTCGGAAAAACGCTGTGTCTCCTGATTTTAGACCAGAAAATGCACTGACCTATAAATAAACAATAATTAGGGTAAGTATTGTTAAGGCTTTTGATAATGTCCCTCAACGCAATAGCCATCTGACACTTCTTTAGCTATGATTTTTCACATGAAGATGTACCACAATATCAAGCTACTTAGAAACAATTGGAACATAAGTTTCCTTAGCTAAGTCCGTCTTAAATGAAACTCAGTTTCACTCTGAAATGTTTATTAAATAATTCAATACATTAAATGTCTACATGAGATTTTACTCAAAAATGACATTGATTTTTTAATACGGCCCCAAGTCTATCAGAAAACCTGCGCTCTCAATGCCCAAGTAAAAAAATCTTATCTTACAAGTCACTAGTAAATAATAGTCCCAGCAATACGATTTAGCAGTAAAGAACAAAACCTTTATTAATTAGTGTTGCATAATATAAAAATATCGTTAGGTTCCCGTACGCGGGTTAAATTATGAAATAATACCCGCTGCACAGGTGTAACCTCGGTGGCTTTTTTCTCCTGTTTCAGAGTTGCGCGACAAGATTTTAAAAAACCATTCATTTTTTGCTAAAGAATTCTGTATGGAATAATTATAATGGAATATGTAATGTTTTAGGAGGCATTTAGTTTAAATTTCCGCTTACCCGCACTAGGCCAGCGTGGTGGACTAAGCCCTAAACCCTCTCAATTGTAGAGGAGGTCCGTGCTCAGCAGTGGGCAGTATATAATACAGGGCTGGTATGATATGGTAGTTTAATTTTCTTAGTGCTTTGAATTCAGAATATGGTGTTGCCATGTTGGTACCTACTGTTTATTTATTGTGGTATTGCTAGCCATCTGGCGGTTATAGGGAGCGTGCACGAACTATAGGGGGCAGCACAAAATCGACACAAGAGCCACAGGTGGATAAAAAAAGAAACTAGAACTAGCACAATAACTTCTTTATATATGTTCTTCTAATATGACAAAAATGATAAAATATGTGTTACGGCCGAATGTTATTGATACCCAACGTGTTCAGAATATGCTTTTTTTAGATGGGAGCTAGTTATTTAAGCAAAATTAGGAGGTTGTGTTCCCTTAATTACAGATTTTTTTTGTATCGAATATTACCTTCAAAACATATTTATTTTTATAAGTTACGTAACGAAACATTTCTAAATGCTTTTGGAACTCATAATTATGTATGTTTTATACAGCATTTATTATTTTTGTCGATTTTCACATAACCATGCAATGTAAGTACTGAGGTACTATTCTTGGGAAGATTATATGATTTCACACCATATGATTTGTTTATTTTTATGTTTTGAAGCATCCAAATACACAGCAATACATTATTAACAAATTAAATGATATTTTTCATGCTTTTAATGAATATTTTACGTCAATGTCAAGTATCGATGTGCTAAAAATTATCAGAATGCGCCACCAGATGGCAGTGTTTACGGCTTGCACGTTCCCTATCGTAGTAACATTTCTGCAAGTTGAAATGCAATTGCCTTTGTCAGCAATGAACCTAGTATTTAATTCGATGTACGGAACCCCTTTACTCAGTAAACATCAAGTCTGCGCTCGCTTCATTTGTGAATTTCACATTATTTTCCATTTTTCTGAAGTCGCGCGCCCGGTTCGTAAAGGACGGCCTTGTTAGTTCACCAAATATACTATTATTCATATTTTAGTTTTACTTTATTAGAACTATTCTTCTATATGTGAGATTTAATTTTTGAAAATGGAATGTGCAGTTGGAATAGGCCAAATTTACGTGTGATTGATTTTTCATTTGAGAGTGGGCTTAATTTTGATTTCCATTTCATAAGCAACCGTTTCTTCTTTATGTAGTAAGACATTTTTTTTTCAAAACTGATCGCTTTAAGTGATAGAAATGTTGCATTGGTTTTAATTTCTATTGTTGATCACATATTATTGGTGTCAATAATTTAATCGCTGGATCAAGATCAAAAATTACTTCAATCAACCAAGTAACACTAAGTACCAAAACAGAAAGTCCAACCTCAAAACAATACACCTCAGTCGGGGAGAGTGGGGACGTATGGCGAGTACTAATTAAATATACCTGGAAATATTTTAATAAGTTTACGAGGGCGCCACTTCTGCTTAAAACAAATATTATGTCCCGTCTGTACATAAGCACTGAATTTTAATATCATTACATTCGCAACATTTTTAATTTTATAAAAGCTTGGATTTTCTTTTGTTAATATTTTCTGTTTCGCCACTCACGTGCAGTAAGGACGTGGAAAATTTAATATGGAAATGTTAAGGGCCTTAAGTGGACGTGGACGGAACAAGGAATTCCGTTTTAGGATGTTAAATCTGTGTGTGCTTTGAAAGAGTTAATTTATTGATGCATTTAATCAGTGTATAAGATTTAAAGGTCTTGGTATCTAGCACCGCGGTGTTTATTTGACCCGTTGAGTAATGTACATTATACAATAATTGTTGTATATCGGTGTGAAGTGTACATCTACTATAATTGCTGGGCATCAGGTAGGCATTTGGTAAGAATAAAATGACATCAATAGTATTTCATTTAGATATTATTTATATTATTTGAATCGCAATATAGTGACGAACTATTACAGACATGAATGGATCTGATTGATGTCATATTTCTTAATTACTTCTCCCAAAGTAATTATCTCTCACCCCTTCTTAATTGGTCGTTGTCTCCAAAAGCACATTTCGACAACTCAATTACTTTTGCATTAACAATTTTTCCCAATAAATTGTTCACCGAACACCAATTTCTCAACCAATCAACTGCTCGCTACTTTACGACTTCCGTGCTTTAAGCGTCCGCTTAAAGCGAATTTATTTGTATGCCGTCTAACTTTATTAAAAAGGGGTGGTGATATTGCAGCGCTGAAAAGTCACGAGCGTGCCGTTTGAGACGGAATCAAAAATTTAAATTAAGAACATTCTTGGACTGTTCGTTTTATGTTGGATGTGTGGTTATTGTCGAGCGTGAAGTGATGGTTAATAGTGTGACAAGTTTAACAACCAATAGTTTTTATCGAAGACCCGGTTCCATTTTTATAAAAGTTTCCAGTGAGTGATCTTTCCACAAGCGTTTCCGGTTCATCATCGTATCTTCAATTAATGATATTATGATATGTTTTGAATTTTATCGAGCTCATTTCGACCCCTAGTTGGTTTATGAACACATCGTAATTAAAAAAGAAAGTTAATAAGCATTCATAAAATAAATGAAAATTAACGAGAATATTTTTTTCTAAAGATTAGACATATAAGATAAAGACAAATGGACAAATAACATTAATCAATCCAAAAAGACAATGTAATAAAACCACAAAAAACTTTCCCAAAGACAATTTAAACACAATCAGAAAGTTTTTAATTTACTATCGGGCATAGATTTATTTCGGCAGAGGGTGAGAGGGTTAAGTGGCCATTTTTTCCCTATTTCCCACTGCAACAGATTTACGCAGAGCCCGAAGCGTTTCTCGTATAGATCGTGTTTTGATATTCTTACAATAGTCGTAAAATAGTTCTATGATCGTAATAAAATAGAAAAATGGACGTAGGGTCACGAGGATGATAAACGGAATTCACTGTTTTGTATAAAGATTGTTGTCTGAGTCAATTTGTTGGAATTTCATAAATATTGTGATAAAAGTATTATTTTTGTGCATAAAAAATACAAAGATTTTGAATTGAGAGTTCGTTTCTTCCTAGACGTCGGTTACAACGATTGATGAGATGAGACAGGAGTAGCATATGCCCTTGAGGCTGGTGAATTATGGTACTTGCACTTGTACTATAAATTAACAGAAGCAAATAGGTAAAGGAGAAACACCGTCAAATATAAAGTAATATTGTACTTTCTGCACTATTGTCTCCAAATTGAACATTGGCGTAAACGTTCATCAAACCAAACACAACCATTCTTAGTAAATGAGATGTAGCCGTGGTACCAAAGCGGACTATATAAATTGATAATAGTTGAAAGAGGCTAGTGTAGTTACTGGGCTTAATAACGTAGTGATTATAGTCTGTTTGCTGGGCATTGTGACATTTAACATCCAACATCTAGACATGAGGTGGTTTTTCAAAGCCTTGCATTAAATTATGATAAAAAAAACATTACTTAGTAGAACCTAATACTGTTTATGGGTGGGCTTTATTTTGTATTCATATAAAAAAAAACATATCAATACAAAACAAAATCCTTATAAACATCTAACACAAGATAACCCCCGAAGCGCATCGGCGATAAATTAAAGTGGTCACGGGGTAAAAATTGCCGACCGCTAACAGACCAACTTCCGAACTGGGATATTTATGGACAGCAGGGGTGTTTTATACCGAGATGTACCATTTTAACCCACTTGCCCCCGGCCGTCCGCACTTTATCGTACGGGTTGTACACCGTTGCGTAACGTTTGTTTTTTTAATCTATTTTTTGTGATGGCCAGTAGAGGAGCATGGGGACGCTCATAATGCCATAGTGATCAAGGTTTACACACTTTTTATTGAGAGGAACGGGAATTCGACGCATTTTTTTCTATGGACTCGCCCCTTTTCATATCATGGACCAGCGAAAGGTGGGTGCACCAGCTTTACCTCAATCTACCTCTTCTATAAAAGACTTGAGTGTGTGTAGAAATATCAAAATTAATAAAAAAATAGTTCTTGAGTTTCTCGTTACGGTGTGATATGCAGACGTATTCGACGTTTGGAAAAAATAACTTTATTTTATCTATATATTTATTGCAATACATTTCCCCTTTCACGATAAGGTGATTCTGATATCAGGGCCATTATAAAATAGTGTAGATTTTTTTGCTGTATTTTCTATTTTGTAATAAAATGTTGCCGCAGGTAAGCCGCGGGCAAAAGCTATATTAAATATTGTCGTTTTAAACTTCGGTATATAATAACTGGCGAATTAAAAACGAATAAAAATAAATAAAATTATTCAGCTAGTATTAATGTTCTTAATATTTTTTTGTCTATAATATTTTTATATCAGTATGAATTTTCTTTATATTATTTTGTCTTTAATATGTTTAATAGTTCAGACACTATATAATTTGCAAAAAAGCAAGATACATCATTATTCCCAAGCCTGTCTATCCATAGACAACCAATAAAACCATCAACCCATAAGGAAAGGGGGACAAGCCTTCAAATCGCCAACGGCTGCACTCAGGACGTCAATGGCGCGTATTTATCTCGACCCTTAGCTCGTGCCATAGTGAAAAATTGACACATTTTTACAAATAGTCTTCGAGATTGGATTGTCTATGACTATATTCGCATCGTTTTTTATGGTAATAGTGTTTGTAGGTTACGTCTTGTTTGGGAATTTAGAAACTGGTTTCTGTTTTGAAAACTGACCTTATGGTTACTGTTTAGGCATTTTGAAACTTATTCCGTAATCGTCAAAATTCGTTTTAAAAGGAAACACATTATAAAACTTGAGTTTATTGATAGAGCTAAAGTTAGATCATTTTAGGGTCTGGATGATGGTGCAATGTAGTTCTAAGAAGTGTTTCCAGGATAAAAATACTTTCCCGGGATTAAATAGCCTATAGCACTCAGGAGTAACGTACCTACCTACTAGGGAAAGACCTTTCAAAATCGGTTCAGTAGTTCCTGAGATTAGCACGTTCAACTAAACAAACAAACTCTTCAGCTTTATAATATTAGTATAGATATTCTAGTAGGTAGCTAATATGTATAGGCAAGCCTATCTCAGTTTTTTTGTCAAAAAAATATTTAAGCACCCTTTTCTCTCTCATACGTTATTCTTGAAATATGAAATCCAAACAAATCAACTGCCAATCAAACCCTTCCATCCATTATTCGGAGCCGCAACAAGGAAAAACACCAGGCGCCCATAAAAAGTATCCGCTGAGGGATTGAAAGATTGAAACGGGGTTCAGGGGCGAAGGAATCACTTAACTCGGTCAATTTATGGGAAAATCTCGCCCGTGGGACGCTCGTGGCCGGACTAACAATATTAGACGAGAAAAAAACTTATGATCCTCCGATGGGTCGAGGAAATTGATTGAGCCGCTCCCTGCGATTTGTCTTGAAGGGTTGGGCAAACAGGTCTTCATACAAATGTATATCAGCAACTTGATTGTCTGATGGTAAGCAATCAAATCAACTAAATCAATCTGTATACAGCCACTTTTGGTACTAGGTCTCTCGTGTTCCGGTTTGAAGGACATTGTGGCCAGCGTAATTACTGGACATTATGAGACTTAAAATCTTATGTCTAATAGGTACCACGCAGTCCTTATAGTTCAAAGTTCTGTATCGTGTTGCTTATGTTTATGAGCAATCGAACAGTTTACCATGAGGCGAGCGGCGAGCTCGTCTCGTCATTTAATTTAAATGAAAAAACTACCTCGGTGGCGTAGTTGTATTACGTCACGATTGCAGTACTGAGGTCCGACCGAAGAGGTAGGCAGAAGCGCAATTATTGCACCCACTTTTCGCCGTGCGTATTCCGTCGCATGATGTGATAGGGGGCGAGCCTATTGCCATATCGGGCACAATTTTCAGACTCCGGGCTAATACGGAATAGGAGAACCCAATACCACTTCCCCCTAACCCTAGATCTCAGGCTTACCGTAATACAACTACGCCACCGAGGCAGTCAACCTACCACCTAACCTTGTAACCTACCACCAGCAATCTACGAAACAACCATTTAAAAATGTTTTATTAACTTTAAAAGCTCAGTTACCAATAGACAATAGCGATACGAAATATTATCTAATACACACGGAAGCGGTACACCGTCTCCGATGTATGGGCGGCCAAGCATAGTGGACACAATGGGCGCGCGACAAAACGACAATGGACGCGTGTCGCATGTCGCGCAACAATCGGCGCGATATGACCCGCGGCGTACAGGGTGCGTGATTTTACGCCACATTTTATTTAATTTTAATTCTAATTAGGGAACTTGCAGTACAATTCATATTCAGGATACACTCAAAGGTCAATTACAATTTTCGACTACTTAATACAAAATAAAAAATACTGTGGTCGACAAACAATTAAAGTGAAGGTATAGTGGCGATAGGCTGAAAAAATATTTTTTTGGGTTTTTTTTTGTCTCCGAAGGCCACCATCGCCCATGTAAGTCGGTAATACCAGGGGCATAGCGAAGCCGCTGCCTGCAGTAAAAAACTTTTTTTTTGAGGTTTTTGATATATAAAAAAACTATTTTTTGAGATTTTTGACATGTAAAGTAGTCTATCATTGACAATGCAAGATTCGGTGTATCTATATTCCATTTTATTTATATTTTTGCTTAAGATATTTATGTTCACATAAAACCAACATCATATTATTATCTTCAAAAATATTATCATTTATAATTTTTGTGTGATTCTACTTAATATTACTATTGATTCTCGTCGCCGCAATTATGATACTGCAAGCATGCTGGTCTGCTTTCTCTATTAATAAAAGATTTTAATAATTTTTTCATAGTGTAATTTGTTTAGGTACTTTGCTGGGTTCGAGATCGCCAATCATTCGTTTATCGACCTAGCAGTATATTAAATTTCTAAATCTCACCGCCTAGTAAATAGGTACCTTAGCCCAGATCTTGGAAATAAAAAAATATATTTTTTTTCCGGAATTTAAATGAACTTCTTATAAAAATTACAACACCCTGTACACAGCATGTGGTAGGGCCACAATCTGAGCGTTCATTCATTAAAACAAGAACAAGTCAGCCTCCGTATCGGGCATGGATCGGTGCCCGCACACAAACACACAAATCATTTGTAAAGCACAAGTTTCTATACACTTGCACTTCCTATAAATAGGTCAGGTTATGTAGTGGAATTTCTAGAATTTTCCACGTAATTATCTTTATACTTTAGTGTTGATTAGAACCAAGCGAGTAATCTTGATACTTGGTTATAAAATCATAAGTCTTTTGAGTACAAGGATCAAGAAAAACTAAGCTACTGATTAACTGTACATAGATACACTTTGGGCCTCTTTTACAAGTTTTAAGTAAACTTTATTGGACAGTTATCGTATTGAAGAGCTAATGTATATAGTACCTATTTATTTATTCGGGACCATACAGTATAATGTGACTTTGGTATTTGGTCGCCTTATACATTAATGTGACGAGTAGCATTTGCTCAAAAGTTGTGAAACAAGTCCTTAGAATTTTAAATTACAAAGCCATGCCTGGTACTGAGTTCATTACTCGTTATTCTGAGACATTAAATTAATGCTTAGACAGTCTTTTTTAAATCGGGTCAAAACAATGCTTGCAGAAATACAAAGCTTTATTTGTCCAGATAGACCACGAGAAACCTACCATCTAACAGCCTCTAACACCCATATTCTAAGACGTTTCCTCGAAACTTCCTCAACCTTATCTCAATCGAGGTTACGTTGAGGATTAATTCAAGGAATCCTCGAAAATGGTATTCTTAGTTAACATTTGAGGTATTATTGAGGATCCTCGAGTGAGGTCGAGTCAAGGAATTACGTCATTAAATACGTCATCGATGTATTAGAGTTTAGAGTTTTTGCGAAAACTCTTCGATTTTTAAAGCTGTGGTCACTCGAAAAGTGACCGTCAATCAAAATAATGTCATTATTTCTGTTTTTTTTAGGTCAGAGCGTACCTAATATGGAAAATATTTTGCTTACTAAATAGTTAATTACTTAAATTATTGTGCCTTTTGTTTTCATTTTCGTAATAATTTCTGGACGACAAATTTAAATTAAATGTAAATTTTAAAACAATTGGTAATATAATGTTTACGATAGTGACTTTCCTAATTACTATAGGTACTATTTAATGTCTTTGCCTAAATACTTAGCCTAAAACGATAGCGTCTTTGGAATTTTGTGTCGTCGTAAAACTCGATCGGGTTTTTTGCATCTCTTAAATAACGCCGTTCGGGATATTCGTATGTAGTATCGTACAAGTATTGCAGGAACCGTTGTAAATCTATTTAATACGAATAATAAATAACACACGAAAAAATATCGATTGTAACACTATTTACCAAGCGTAAATCTTTCCTTGAGTCTTCCTTAAGGTACGTCGCGAGGTACCTTGAGTTTGACAGTTGATTCCTTACCTCGAGAAAGGAAAAATCTTGAGGGATGTTGAGTGGAGGAGATTTTTTTCAACTAAGAATACAGATTTCCTCCAGTGAGGTTGAGTGGAGTCGAGGATTTTTTGAGGAAACGTCTTAGAATACGGGTGTAAGGCCCTAAGGTCTAAGGAGCTAATCAACCAAAACCCACTCATCAATCGACCACATCCACGGACAAAGAAGGAAAATTTAACATAAAAGACAAACAGTATCAAAACGCCATCAATAATTAAACAGCCATCTCGTCTCGGAATTAGCCACGGTTTGGCAAAATACGGTCTTGTGCAAAGAAGGGAATTTGTTTTTTTCTTTCGTTAAGAATCCTGAGGGAAATTTTTATATAGGAACTCGGATATCGACTGGGGACGCGTTGGGTTAGAGAGAATTGATGTGGTATGAGCGTGGTTGGTAAATTAATTGATGATTCTAAAGTGGTAAAACCAAGCTGTGGAAATAATCTTCTATAGCATAAATGGGCTGGCTCTACCGGGGTACTACCACGGTCTAACAGAAAACCTACGTAATGTGATGCGTGTGTTTGTGTTTCGAGTGGCGAGTGAGGTTTTTGGACCCCCAAGTACTATTCCCTAAACCCTATTCCTTTCCTTTAAGGCGACAACGCATCTGCGGTTTCTCAGAAGTTCAAATCCAAGATCTCCCATAAGCTTCGACTATAATTATAATAGTGAGGCGACTTAGTACGTACTTATAAGTTACTATAAATACTTAATACTTTTAAGAGATCAGTTTCAATAACCATGCCACATCCAGCGGCTCAAGGTATTTCAAAGGTCGCGACCCTTGACTATGAATTAATGAAAAATGAAATCGACTCGGCAAATTTAATTTTTTCCCAACGTCTGAATGAGGGGGGCTGATTAGCGCATCGCCCTGTAATGATACGATTTCAATCCTATTTAATATTGATTGCGTCGTTTGATGTTTTAATAGCGTTAAAAAGTCTAAATTAAAGTCTGAAATTGGCTGTGTTTGTTTAGTTTATGCTTTGGATAACGAAGTGAGAAATTAGAGTTGAGAAGATTTGCAAGAATGGTCTGGGAAGGTACAACTAGTGGGTAGGTATTCTGCCTGATAACTGGATTTTTGTTAATTGCCTCCGACGGCAGACGAGCTAATGGCCAACTTGATGCTAAATGGATGCAAGCATTGTATTGTTTCGTTCAGATATAGCCTCATTATGAGACTTAAGATATTATACATTGCAATGTTTGGACCACCCTGCAATTGTAATTAAAATTTCGGGTGATGATGTTTATCTACGTGAGTAGTTTTACATATGAGCAGCTTGCTCGTCTCCTCATAATAAACAATCAACCTTAACCGACTGACTGAGACTGGCTCGGTGGCGTCGTTGTATTATGGTATGACTGCAATGCTGAGGTCTCGGGTTCGATCCCCGGGTCGGGCAAAGTGATATTGGGTTTTTCTATTCAATATCAGCCCGGAGTCTGGAATTTGTACCCGATATGGCGATAGGCTCGCCCCCTATCACATCATGGGACGGAATACACACGGCGAAAAGTGGATTCAACTAGTTGTGCTTCTGCCTACCCCTTCGGGGATACAAGGCGTGAGTATGTGTGTGTGTGTACCTTAACCAACTTGACAATCAGCTCTTATCCCACTCTAATGCTGGTTTGGAGCAACACACTTTTCCATGATTATCGCAATTGTTGCTAGTGGTAGGGTGTTTATGTCCACCCGGATAGCGACCACTGTTCATGAACCCGCCATCGTGACCCACGTAAGGGTCGCGTTCCGGGATCAGCCTGTGTATCTGGTTTCGAACAGGCCAGTAATTCTATCGAGGCAAATGAAAGAAAGAATCATTTTTTTATTGCTGGCACAATTTTAAATACACAAAAAAAATATTATCTTAGACTAAAACTACAGTTATGACCAGCAAAGGAGCCTCTCCTTCAACTGGATGCTACAGTACGACCTGAGTAGTACTGCAACGCTGATTTTCGATGAGAGGTCCAGGTGACGTACAGTCAGCAGCATAAGTAGATGAACAAATTCAAAATTTTAAATTGCCTACATACTTTCGTGGTCTTACTAATCTTTTTTTTCTGCGCAAAAATAAAATAAAAGGTATTTACTTTACTTACAACGAAGAAAAAAATGTTTCAGTTTAAGTTAACGCATAAATAGGCGATTTGAAATTTTGATTTTGTACAGATACTTATGCTGCTGACGTACATAGTTCCACGTTAGTCGGATCATAGTATGATACTTTTCACATAAAAATTACTTATTACAATAAAAAAATGTATTATATAAGTATCATAATTTATATCAAATCGTGTCTCGTCAGTCGACAGTGTGTCGACTGACCTGGACTCCACTAATCTTAGCATCAGGTGAATTGGGACCTTAACGGGCCTGTAAAAAACTCAGGTTTTACGACCCAATCCTTGATATTCTCCTGTAGAAGATACAGCCGCCATCATAAAATATTGGCATATCTGGAAATCGAACCCAATACCTCTCAGTCCACAGAGTACACTGTCACAAGGCGACCAAAATACATAGTCACAATTTACCCATAAACTACATAAATCAACTACACATCGATAATTCATATCTCCATCTAAAAATCCCCCCACGACGAGGGAGTCGGATGGAATCGCCAATCTGTTGATTAGCTGCTTTTTATTTTTCGGAGATGACATTAAACGTGGATTAATCGCGCTTTTCCCACAGGCATAATCGATGGGGGATTAACGGCCATTTTAAAATATAAAAACAGACCAGCGTAAAGAGACCTCTAGCCGAAAATGTTTGGTGTGTATACGAGAGCGTTTGGGTACTGCTTTGTCTATATGCTAATGTGCCAGTACTATTCCCGTTTGAAAGATATGGAGTGGTGTTAGTTTATAGACAAACCTTATTTATAGTCAGTACGACGACTTCGTTTCAGCATTCTATGTAAAAAAATTTTTTTGGAAATTGGGTATTTTCTGGCCATCACATCACACACCAAGATTTTAGAGAAATAGTGGCATTACAATTTTGTACCTTGAACTGATACTTCCATTTTCAAATTTAGAACATCCTAATTTAAACCCGTACCACAGGTCACAATACACCGGCCTAGCGACTGCTCGAAATCGAAAAAATTAGCCAAAGTGATTTCGTGTGCTTAAACAATAAGTTTTTAAAATTCGAACATCCGACCCCGGTCCCAGGCGTCGCGACATTTTTTCGAACATTTCTACAAGAGTTTTTTTAAATGTTAATTCGGAAGATGGATTTGAGGGGCGAGGGTGGTTGGGCGTACTTGCGTCATATTTTTGAATGCTTTTTGGGGATATTCGAATGCCGTTTTCGTTAATGAAGAGATATTTAAGCTGGAGGCACTTTAATATTTCATGATGAATGCATTGCAAATGAGCTATGACAAGGAAAAACATTGGTGTGTGTTTGAAAGTTTGTATTTGGCAAATATTTGGTATAAATGTTGTGTTGACTGCCTCGGTGGCGTAGTTGTTTGCGTACGCGGTACGAGAACGATTTGCGCGCTGAGGTCCTGGGTTCGAATCCCGGGTCGAGCCAAAAACATTGTGACTGGGTTTTTCCATCTTAAAAATTACTCGGTCGCAGCTCGGAGTCACGAAGTTGGCGTTGTGTTACCCTCGTGTCTTGGAAAGCAAGTAAAGCCCGTTGGTCCTACGCCTGATCTCTCTCCGGTCATGTCGGATTGCCGTCTCACTGGACTATGAGAGTGAAGGAATAGCGAGTGCACCTGTGTATTGCGCACACACTTGTATACTATAATATCTGATGCGTACCTGGCTGATCTCCGCTGAAATTGGCCGCCGTGGCCGAAATTGGCTAAGAGGACTTTTTTTCAATTACATAATTGAATATATTTATCAATAAACATTGCCTACTCCAATATGTTTATCTACTAAGACTGCTTTTTTAATAAATTACAAAAAACTGTCTAGAATCCTCATTTTTTTCAATTAATTAATTAAAACCCCTCAAAGTATTTCTGTCCCAAAAGTGTACTTTATGACTCCCCCGATTTAATTGCCGAAGATTTTCTCAAGATTGAACCCGGGGAAAATGTGAGATTTCCGTCCCGGGCCACATTAGCGTTAATCCTGAAACGAACGGCCGAAGTGAATAAATCGAGCGTGAAAACGGACATAAAAATTAACAAAAAACAATGGAATTAACATAAGGAACATCTGTGCCTAAAACGACGGAACGCCCGTACTATTGACGACTTTAGATGACAGCAATCGAGATGTCATTCGAGTTACGAAATAAACCAGGAAACTTCTTATTGACCTTATTTTGTTATTCTTGTGTTATTAAGACGCCGCGTCGGTTTCACATTTAGCGCTGTGGGAATTAGGCTTTGAAATTTGACGTTCGATTCTATTTATAATTTAAACAATTCCATTTATCTCGACACAATCTAAGTAGATAGTCAAAAAGAGCGCAAGGAACTGGCTATTTGGCACAGGATCAATACTGAGATATGACTAAAAACATCTATATGCTATAATCTGCGGTATTTACTGTCGAATAATATATTGAGGAATAGTATAAGACAACTCGCATTATAATCACATGCACTATAACATTGCGAGACAAATAGTAGGAGCCATTCGAAGGAACATCAACCGCATTGATTCCTCGCCTCTCACTCCTCAGGGAGCGGCATAGAGTAATAAACATTAAAGACAAAATGGCGGACCCACCCTCGATTACGCTTTTTCTATATTCACTGCCTGCCTACTCGACTAGCGGATTTATAAAGAACTAATTTAAACTCTTTGCATTGGGAGAATTATGTAATTAAATAATTAAATACATTTATTTACTGTTTTTAAACGTTTCGAATTAAATTTTTTGTTAGAACTCTTTAATCGAGATTCTATTTCTGCTAAAAACAACAGTGCTTGTTGAGTTTGTCAGGAATCGGTCTCTGGTTATTCAACGCAGTGCAATGCAATGTAGTGCGTTTTTTAACTCAAATAGTATACAGACAGTTGTGAGCTTACAATCAATAGTGACTTACTCATCTAGTCATTTGTTTTATTAAAAGAACGTATTTAAATGATGTATTTATTAGAGTTGTGTCTAGGAAACTTCAATAATATTGAATCGCAGAAACCCAAGCATTCTCGAAGTAGCGTTATCGACCGCTCGTAGGGTGTTGCCAATATTTTCAAATAACACCATAATCGTACGCGTCATTACTGTCTCTCGCTAACATAAATTAATACGAGTTTCCTCGCTTCCTACAGTCGGTTTATGGGATATTTGTACACAGTTAATGTTGAGGCAGAGGGTGAAGTTGGTAGCCCTGAGGTAGTACATACATAGCATCATGCTTTTTCCCTTTTCAGGGGTAGGTAGAGGTGTACCACACCCACATTCTACCACCTATGTCAGGTCAGGATAGAAAAAACCAAAACACTTTTCCCGACCCGGGAATCGAACCCGAGACCTCAGCACTGTAGTCGTGCCGTAATACAATTACGCCACCAAGGCAGTCAAATAAATAAAAATTAACGATACTATTTTTTGAAATTTTCATTGAGACGAGCATGTCGTTCGCCTGATGGTAAGCGATACGACCACCCATAAACAGTAGTAATACCATCCAGCACCTTGACTTACAAAGTACTGTGTGGCATTCCACTGTGCTCGTCATCTTAACATAAGATGTTAAGTCTCACTATATCCAGTAGTTGCACTGGCTACAATGTCCTTCAAACCGAAACACAACAGTGCATGCACACTGTTGCTTGGCGGTAGAAATAGACATAGCGGTGGTACCCACCCAGACGGCCTCTTACATAATGAGAGACCTACCACCAGTTTTATTTCCTAACATAGGTATTGAAATATATTAAGAGGAAGCATATAACGCTTTCAAAATCCCATGATCCAATAATAACTTCCACGTTTCTTTAAACTCAATAACTTGATACTCAAGTAGATCTACAATGTCCCTACTATTTGACCTTTACTATGACGCAGTACTACGGTTAATAAAGGGTCCGAAAATACGTATTGATGTCATCTTGTCCGTTTGTCTTGATTATTGGTTCGGGATAGTCGCGTGCGGTCGCAGATTGCGTTCCTCAGTACCTACATACTGTCATTAACACCCTGACGTTCACATGAGACGCGTGGAACATAATTATAGTAATTGTTAGAAAGAGATACATTTTTCTTTATCATATAGTGCTGTATTTATATTTCTTTACTAATTTTGTGAATATATGTGGAGTTTTTGTTAGAAGAAAACGCAGAAATAGACAATGTATATTAATCTCTACTAATATTATAAAGCTGAAGAGTTTGTTTGTTTGAACGCGCTAATCTCAGGAACTACTGGACCGATTGTGAAAATTCTTTCACTAATAGGAAGCTACATTACTCATGAGTGCTATAGGCTACTTTTTATCCGGAAAAACTTTTCCACACGGGCGGAGCCGCGCGCAATAGCTAGTATACACATATAACATGTCGTAGTAGAATTTATAAGAGACGGAGCTGCGAACAATTCCTAGTCAATTCTAATATTATTTTCGTAAAGTTTTGAGGATTTCAAATACCTGTTAATTTTTATTATAAACAGTCTTGTGTTTTCAACATAAACCTCTAAAAACAAATACTTAATCGACACATTAACAGCACATTCCTTAAGGAACACATGCCCTCTATAAAACGGGATTCGACGGCAAAAACACTAGCAACGTGTGCTAACAAGAGATACAGATAATATCACAGCGACGCCCGCAATATACCCAATGCAATGTAGCACTGGAAGAGGCTAGGAATTGAATATATTTTGCCACCAAGCAGCAGTGTTAAGCTCTGTTGTTAATTTGAAGTATGTTTTAGGCAGTGCAATTTGATCATTGTGTGGAAACAAAGAAAAAAAAAATTACAGCGTATTTGAGTGTTAATGACATGGTCTAAATTGATCTCTCAATCTAATATCTTAACTTACTTTATATAGACTTCTGCTCGCGGCTTCGCACTATTTAATAAGCCAAGCTCAAGCTGTCATTCAAGCGCTTGTTCTCAGCTGAGCTGTTGTTAATTCGGGTTTATTAAATAGCCAGTATCTTAAGATGCTGACTTTAATTTTACAGCGGCTCAGCTGAAATCGCACTTCAGATCGAAATTGAGTTCAAAAAATCCAAAGATTACCTCCTAAGTCCCTACGCAGTACACACAAAAATATTTCTTTACATTTATATATTTTTCAGGATTAAATAATACCACATCTAGTACACAATACTCAAAGGACATCCCAATACGTGTTATAACAAACGCATGTTACATAAACTCCATTCAGCCTAACACTACACGCGATTATAACCTCAAACGCATCCAATTGCTAGCCAGTAGAGTCGATAATCGTCTGCAGGTAATCCTAGTAATTTCTAATAAGGTAATAATGTTGTTTTCCAATAGAGGGAGTGGAGGGTAATGACGTAAGCAATGGGAATTAATGTGTTTTGCGGACAACTGTGAGAGTTTTTTGTTTGATATTTTTCCTCATTACCGCCATTTTGTGGGTAGACGTATGATATTATCGTATGGTTTGCTAAATGGATTATAGCTCAAACTGTATCAACAAACTATTTATTTTGGTAGCTACAAATTACTTTATAATGATGGTTACTGTTTACTGGTGGTAGGTCTCTCGTATGCGACGGGCCATCTGGGTACATACCACCGCAATGTCTTTCTACCGCCAAGCAGCAGTGTGTATGCGCTGTTGTATTCCGGTTTGAAGGATATTGTAGCCAGCGTAATTACTAGGCATTATGAGACTTAACATCTAATGTTTCAACGCGACGAGTGTAGTGGAGTGCCAGGCAATACTTTGTGCTTAAAAGTTCTGTATAGCGTTAATACTGTTTAGGGGCGGTCGTATCGCTTACCATCAGGCGAGCGGCATACTCGTCTCGTTCTGTAACAATAAAAAACGTAGTTGGCCAAGAAGCAAGTAAGGTAGGTAATAATAGGTAATCACCTCATAAACATCCTTATAACAGTAATGGGAGATGAACTGCAAGTTGTGATGTGTAATGACATGGGGATATTGAAGAAAGTATCGAAGAATCGGCTGAGATATTTGCACAGCCTTAAACAATTTCAGTGAATTGCAGCATCAAAGCTTCAACACAATTTTATTGGTGTTTAAATGGACTAAAACTTAATCGGTTTTTTGGTGGTTTTCACTAAGTATATCTAACGAGAGTCTGGGTAGGTGACGCAGTTTGTCTCTATCTCCTACTAAGCAAGTATTGTCTTCCACGGTGTAAACAGCCATCAAAAATACTTAAAATAATCCATTATAAATGCAAATAAAAATAAAACCACAATTTTATATGAAATATTAAAACATATTTAAAACCAAAATCCAATATAAATACGAGGAAAATAATTAAAATTATCGCGTATTCAATTAAAGCTTTATTTTCAAAGAGGAAATGCTTTAAAACGGGTATTCGTACAGCAAATCCCAGTACGGATTGCGCGCTGGAGATCTGTTAATGTGTATAGGGGGATTAGTGTTTGGTTTTAATCTAGGCTTAGGACACATGAGGGGATAGTACTAGGATTTTTATAACTGTAGTAAAGTGGTACATTGAAGGCTAAGAGTCATGCAGTACCACCTTTTACTCGCGTCTCATACTCGTGAAAGAGTTTTTCCGGGATAAAAGACCCGCTATACATTTTCTCGATATATAGCTTAGAATCGAATAGTAGCTTAAAACCTTTCCAGAGTCTCAAGCTATCTCGAAACCAAATTTCATCGAAATCGGTTCGGTAGTTTTTGAGTTTATCTCGTACAGAGGCGGCGGGAGAGTTTTTTTAATACTATGTAAGGGACGAAGGGTAAGGAAGAGAACTTGGATTTCTTAGGGAATACAATATAGTAGTCGATAAGTAGCGGAGAGATCAGCGACTGGTGGTAGGTCTCTCATTATGTAAGAGGCCGTCTGGGTGGGTACCACCGCAATGTCTATTTCTACCGCCAAGCAACAGTGTGCATGCACTGTTGTGTTTCGGTTTGAAGGACATTGCAGCCAGTATAACTACTGGACATAATGAGACTTAACATCTTATGTCTCAGGATGACGAGCGCAGTGGAATGCCACACAGTACTTTGTAAGTCAAGGTGCTGGATGGTGTTGCTACTGTTTATGGGTGTTCGTATCGCTTACCATCAGGCGAACGGCATGCTCGTCTCGTCATTCAATGCTATAAAAAAAAAATAAAAAAAAATCCGCGAAGAAAGACTTTTAGAATCTTGGTGGCCGTCAAAAGAATAATTTCTGTCGTTGCTCGACGTCATATTTTTACTAATAATAGCTGTGAGATTAAATAGTCACATAAATATCCTAAAATTACTTCGTATTTAAATATTTGTGAATAAAGCGTCAATAATTTTCAAGTGGTGTTAACCTTTGCTAATTCAGTTAAATCATAGTAATCAACATCTTAAGATGCTTCCAGAAGAAGGGAATTGGATTTACTTTATATACCGCCGTAGCCGTCATCATCATCATCAGCTACATGAAGTCACCTGCTGAACATAAGGCTCCACTAAAGATTTCCAGCCGGATCTGTTGAAAGCCGGGTCCAGTCGTAGCCTTACTTGTCTAAAATTTCATAGACTATAATAACTATAGTGTAGTGTATAGGATACCAATCCTACCTAAAAACTATATTTAATTCTACCCCACCACTTAATTACTAGTAAAACACCGCCGTTGTACCCTAAGCTTAACCAAGCCCGGTCCGAAACGTGCGAGTACATTTTTCGTCTAAAGCTTATGGCTTTTAAATTATTCGACGCTATTCGCAATGCTTCCTGAAATAGAACTGAATTTTATCTAGTTCTTGCAATAGCGTAGTATTTTTAGTATAGGCTTTGAGGATCCATTTAGTAAGTCTCGGTAATGGTAATGTTTTAAAACTTTGCATTTAGTTTTTAATGTACAGTCAGCCACATAAGTGACTGAACTAATTCAAAACTCCAAATCGCCCCTACACTTTTCTATTCTTACCAATTTTCATTTTCTCTTCACAAAAATAAAATAAAAGATATTTACTTTACTTCACACAAAGAAAAAAGGGTTATAATTGAACTGAACGCGTACAGGCGGTTTGGAAAGTTTGAATTTGTTCAGCTACTTATGTGGCTGACTGCACCTTATAGGCAGAGGTATGCCCTTAGGCTTTGAACCTGCGGACCTACGGCAGTTTTTTCCACTCTCAACTAGGTAATCGCTATAAAAAACAAATGTCAATGCTTTACTGATTTTTCCTACCTTTTAGAACCTTAGGATGGAAATTTAGAGTCGCTTAATCATTAAAATTAAGCTAATAAGATTTACAACACACTCATCTTACATTAAATCTAAGCATTTGATATTACTCATAATGGTCGAAAAATCGATCGTACCAAGACAGAAGCAACGTACCAAATATAATCTTATTTATCGCTAGGGTCTGTCCTCTAAATGGGATTCGATGAGTAAAAGAAGCACTTAACGCTTTGATGTCCACGCGGGTTGTGGACGCCCCTGTATTTGCTAATGCGGTATGGCTTTGGTAAGATTATAAGCGATTTTTGTATTACTGTTTACTATTTATTGGCAAAATCTATATCTATACTTAATATTATAAAGGTGAAGAGTTTTGTTGTGTGGTTGTACGTCCTAATCTCAGAAACTACTGGACCGATTTTGAAAATTCTTTTACTAATAGGAAGCTACATTACTCCTGAGTGATATAGGCTACTTTTTATCCCGGGGAAGACTTTGTCACGCGAGCGGAGCTGCGACGAATACTTACTAATAATTCATAATGAACTATGAAAAGTGTTTAAAAAAGTCCTATTGAGTACCCATGGGCCCTAAAACTTTTCTGCTTGTGTTGTGACTAAAAGAGAGGTAAATACTACCTACTAATTACTACTTAAATACCGATCGGAATCAAATCAGTGGACATCAGAAAATACTTAAAAAGACATGTTTTTCACCTTTTAGATATGATTAGAAACATAAAAATAATTACGTACTCAGAAAAAAATATAGCGTTGTTAAACAGCTAACTCTATAAGTACCCACAAAACCGCTCTCTCATCCACCAAACCCACTTACCAATCTCGTGTTAGACCAGATATTTCTTTCTTTGATTATAAGTCCACCATTAGGCTCATTTTTCCGCTAATATATGATTTAGAGCTGTGGTTAGGGTGTTTATTACACGTGGGTGGATTATCTCGGTATTGAGGGTGGACGAAATTATATCTCGAATCTTTAATATCTTAAATATGGAGCGTCTTGTGGACGACAAGTGGTAAAGTGATGCTGTAAACAAAAGCGTCGTTCAAACGTTGCCTAATAGGGTAGTTGAATACTATTTTTTAAATACTATTATCAAAAATTCATGTCTCCTTGAATCTAGAGGAAAAATATTTTTTTAAATATAAGCAATAATAAATGAGTTGTAAAGCTTTGAAGTTTGGTAGAAGGGGCATCTGTCAGATAACGGAGACAGCAGAATGTGACGTAACCGAGTGTCGCCAGCCATAACAGAGCGTGCGTGCGATAGAGATGACGCGATATCCCCACTACGCCCCAACTTTTGCTCACAACAATATTTCAAATATGAATAACTGCATTAGTTGAGTTTTGGCGGGAACTTGGTAGTGTCATGAGGTGCTCTTGTTTTAATTCATTATTTTGGTGATACTTAGTGTTATATTGCATAATTATGGTGGTATATTATCCAATATAGTTCTATTAAAGGGCTCAAATGAAGTGAATTGAAATAACTGTGCTAGTCAAGTGTTTGTTTTGTTGCCGCCAAAACTCCTCGATAAAGTCTTGGTAAGGTAGCCACTGCTTTACTTCGACATAGTACTACTAGTACTGAGGATAACAAAGAAACAATATTATATATGTAACTTCCAAAAACTTTGACACTGGCAGATGCGCAAACCGCGCCTTGCCAAAGAGACAAAAAAAAAAAAACTGCATTAGTTGAAAACCAATATTGATTCTGATTTTACAGAAGAATGAATTTTTCGTATTATTTTCTGTTACATATAAAATAATGTACAAAATCAAACATAGGAAACTACCCTAATATTGTTAAGCAACACTATGATACAACAAGACTTCTATGAAACCGACAGTTGCTAGTCAAGTTGTTGTTGTTAATTCAGAAAAATGGCTTCTTAAATTGAAATGGTAGGATGCTGAGTAAAAATGTAGTTAACGTAAATATGGGTTTATTATGCAGCATTCAGCAAAATAAATATACACACACACACTCACGCCTTTTATCCCCGAAGGGGTAGGCAGAGGTGCAACTAATGCACCCACTTTTTGCCGTGCGTATTCCGTCACATGATGTGATAGGTGGCGAGCCTATCGCCATATCGAGCACAAATTCCGGACTCCGAGCTGATACTGAATAGAAAAATCGGATATCACTTTGCCCGACCCGGGGATTGAACCCGAGACCTCAACATTGCAATCTTACCGTAATACAATTACGCCACCGAGGCAGATAAAATTAAAATTTTTTTTTTATAAAATATAGAGCGAAAACACAAATACTAAATAGATTTACTCCTTATTTATCAGTACTCAGAACAAATACCTTCCCAATAATTCAATACAAACAACAATAATTTGAATTCCCATGGGATTCCAAACCCAAAGTTTCCAAACCCGTCACTGACCTCGTTTGTCCAATCCGATAAACAGTTAACAAGGATCTTATGAAACATTCCTATCAGCTGCATAGTGTCGGCAATCGATGTCGCTCTTTAATTAAATTCGAATCAAATTATCTTATGTCTTCGAGTTTCGAATGGATTAATATAGAGTTGATACAATGGTTTGAAAACTGGAGCTCTTCCTAGGGAAAATGTTTGTCTGATTTAGAGCGTTGTGAGATTTAAAGTATCTTGCATTTCCTATCAAAACGATTTTCACTTTTTGTGTGGGGATTTGAAAACACGAGTACAAACATTAAAATATAATTATTTACACTAATTACGTTTCATTTCATGTGAGATTCCTCGTTTTCTGTCAATTAAGACGTAATTACCATGCAAAACAGTGAAAATCTTTAGGTTCCCCAATTCCGTGACCCCAAAACTCGAACGAACACCATCGTACTCCCATTATCTATTATACTTTTCGTATTTGCGGGCATTTAGTTTGTTCAAACCTTACCTAAAACCTAAACAATATTTTAATACGGAATCATCATCATCAGCCACATGATGTCTACTGCTGAACATAGGCCTCCCATAAAGATTTCCAGACGGACCTGTTGAAAGCGGCCGCATCCAGCGTGTCCATGCGACCTTTACCAAGTTGTCCGTCCACCTCGCAGGTCCAACACTGCGCTTGCCGGTACGTGACCTCCACATACCAATACGGAATGATAGTATTTAAACCGATAAGGATAATCAATGTAGTATCAACTCTACACAAATCCATGCACTCGTCAAGTCTGCAATCGGGCGTGAATTCCCTTCAATTCGCCACGTGTCACTCCTGACACCTACGGAACCGTCTCGTCTTCGATCCACGCCCGCTGAACCCCACTTTATTGGATTACTTGCAAGATTTTGCTAATCAAGTTAGTTATGCTATTTGTTAATGCGAATTTGTTCGGGTGTTGTCTATTTAGAAATTTTGAAGATACCGCTCTTATTTTATGGTTTTATAAAAGTAAAATTGTAGATTTACTTATCGTTTTATATCGTTATGAACGTAGACATAAATAAATCATAAAAATTTTCTTGTTGAATATACAAAATATAACAGTTTTTATGAATCTGTGCCTGAGCATTTGATGTACTTTGGCAGAAAGGAAAGACCATACAGTTCGCGTCCTTTTATATTGTCTAAGGTCTGGGTAGATGTACTCTCGTAGACATGACATCTATAATAATGAATAGAAACCAAAGGCAAAGTAATCAAGTAAGGATCAACTGTACACCAAATATAACCTATATTTGGTGTAAGGTTCTCAAGGTACCGTGTAAAACCCACCACCTCAGCGCCTCAAAGAGCGCAATAAACTTTTCAAAACCCAACTTACACCATAATTGAGGCGTATTTTTACCGAAATCTCAAACGTTCTTTTCGGTAATGCATTGGACTTTTGAAAACATTCACTGCGGGGGGTTTTTGACCTTATCCCTTCGACTTTTGGGCTGAAATCGCTCGGCACGCTAGTTTTCTTTGAAAGCTCTGCTCAATTAATTTCTTCAGTGTATTGAATGCTGGAACTTGCATATGCGAACGACTTTATAATAACTTGTAAGAAACTTCGGTACTTCTCTTGTGTTTTGAATGAGTTGGTTTTGCCGTGTTTTTGACGTCCGCTGTGATTGAAGAAGTTTGCTTTTTTTCTATACATAATAATATGTATGAAAGGGTAGGTAGTGTAACATGATACTATACTGTGTTCATAAGTAAATTTTACTGCTATGTGGACGCATCTTTATATTATTATCTTCAACCATTCCCGAATGTTGTGAGTTTTCTGATATTAATTATGTTTCGTTAATAAGATATTTGTACATTCTGCTAGACGAACTCAGCTCAGAGGTTGTACAATAACTATCTTTACAGAGGTCTAAGACAAGATGCCTTTCTACAATGTAGCTAACGCTAATAGAATTACTGGTGGTAGGTCTCTCATATGTAAGAGTCCGTCTAGGTGGGTACCACCGCAATGTCTATTTGCTACCGCCAAGCAGCAGTGTGCATGCACTGTTGTGTTTAGGTTTGAAGGACATTGTAGCCAGTGTAACTACTGGACATAAAGAGACTTAACATCTTATGTCTCAGGATAACGAGCGCAGTGGAATGCCACATAGTACTTTGTAAGTCAAGATGCTGATGTTCAGCATCTGGTAACATAACTAACAACATCATAACAGCATAACTAAAACATGTGGCTTTGGACTGGAAAAATACCTTGGTTTGCCGGCGTTTGTAACTAATTGTTCTTAAAACCGGAACAAAATAGTTATCGAACACTATATCTGAGTGACAGAAATAGAAAACACAACGGTCTTCCCAGGTGGATCCCGAATGAGACCTAAATACTTATTTAAGTATCATTGTAACTTAACTTCCTCGGTGGCGTAGTTGTATTACAGTACGACTGCAATGCTGAGGTCTCGGGTTCGATCCCCGGGTCGGGCAAAGTGATATTGGGTTTTTCTGTTTAGTATCAGCCCGGAGTCTGGAATTTGTGCTCGATATGGCGACAGACAACCCGCACTGGGCCAGCGTGGTGGACTACGGCCTAAAACCCTCTCAATTGTAGAGGAGGCCCGTGCTCAACAGTGGGCAGTATATAATACAGGGCTGGTATGGTATGGCGATAGACTCGCCCCCTATCACATCATAGGACGGAATATGCACGATGAAAAGTGCGTGCACTATTTACGCTTCTGCCTACCCCTTCGGGGATAAAAGGCATGAGTGTGCGTGTGTATATTTATTTTGCTGAATGCTGCATAACCAACCCAATAAAAGGCGTGAGTATATATGATTACTACTTACATAATATAACACAAGGATTAGGGAAATACGAGTCGCCCAGCACAAAATATCATTACTCTCCGAACAAAAAATATCGATGTAAAAATGTTCCATAAAGTAATTCCAACAACATCGATAAATAAGATGTAATGTATAAGTCTCGAATGGATGTATACCAGCATTAAGGAGTTAGCCCCAGGCACTGCTTCTTTTTAAATGAAGAGGAAAATTTTAATTTCCTATCGCGTACCGACTGGAGGGATGGGGTCGTTACGGTGCACTTGTTATCGATAATTTTATCGACATTCGGTTTAACGCATTTCATCGTTTTCAATAAACGATACAAAGTTTAATTTTCGATCCGATTCTAAGAAAATAAGTAATTTGTAAGTATGACAAAAAGCTTTTTCTGATTGGTCTATTTTAGGGCTGGATAGATAAAAGCAATTGGCATCGTTATTGCTAACTGCTAGTTATAGATCTTGTGAACTAACAATATTATGATCATGTTATAAGACATAATTACTATATCTATTTTTATGGTTCTAATACCCACGATAAGTCCACATAGCCAATTACAAGTGAGTATCAAAAGAACCAAGTCTAGGCTGGTAAACGTGACATGCCCATAGACTGTAACAACTAATTAACCTACCATTTATTTAAAATTCTAGAACGTCCATAGTACAGTAATGCGCTGACAATCCTGAGACATGAGATATTAGGTCTCATAATGGTTAATTATAATTACATTGACAACAATATTCCTTACACATTTGAAACAGACATAGCACATAATATACCTCTATCCAGTATCCCTTTATAGTTCATCTTAGTTCTATAACACAATTAACACCGACCTCTGGCGGTCAAATTGGTATGTAAATAAAAGCACTAAAGGCAACCAATAAATTTGACACCAATGTAAAATAATTGAATTTAATAGTTGATTTCGTGTTACAATCGCTGATGATGTCACGTTCGATGCGAAACGATGGCCCGAACCGATAATCGAGAATTGTTTCATCTCGAACATGCACGAACATGGTTTTTTTGTCACACCAAAAAAATCCATCATCTAATCAGAAAACTGAATACATTTGAATACTGTAAATCAATTTGGGTATTTTAAGTTTGTATTTTTTGATTCGAGAAAACACTTTTGATGCCCAATAATGCGAAATTCGCCTCATCATATCATGGGATCGATTATAAACTGGACGAACTATTGGTTCATGACTTACGCTTTCGTTTATTCTTTCGGGTATAAATTATACATTTATATAAGAAATTATAGCCATAATGTAAAAGCACAAATTTCCTTTGAATTTCTAATTTACTTACCTAATTTCCTATCAGTAGAATAAATTATATAATAAATTCTTTCCAATTCCTACTCTTCTATATAGATTTAGTATACAGACCCAAAATTTTCTACGACGACAAAAGAAAGCTATTTTATCATCGCTTTTTATTTTATACATTTAACGACATAATATCTAAGAAAATTACTAACCATTTTAACCTTACCAAGCAGGTTAAGGTCCAAACGACCTGGATTGAAAACTAGTTTTATAGCATTAATTGCATCAAGCAATTTGCTAGGAATGATAATCAATCTTGAAATCCTGTTGATGTAAAATTGTCTTCGCCTTATATTTTTTACTTTTTTATTTAGAACTATATTTATCCTGGCTGTTTAAAAATAAATTTGGACCCTGGCATGACAACATAAGCATTTTATGTTTGGTTGTTGTAAGTAAATTCACAAGTATTTACTAAAACGCGATTCAATAGGAGTTCACACTGACAGAAATTTTATGTCTGCCTTTTAAGAAGAATAAGAAAAAAAAATCGTTATACGTGAGGTCTGTAGCAATCCTATTAACTGTAAAAATACGAGAGCAAAGCCCATTACGCCCAATTCGTTAAGGATAGTGGCACCAACAATCACTATATATTCACTCGCCTAAATTGCTAGTGTAGCTCTTGCACTTTGGACAGAAGTGTACCACCAACATTTTGCTAGCTGATACTAAGTAGAAAAACCTAATATCACTACCCAACCTGGAGATCCAACCCGACACCTTGGCACCGTAATCGTACCATACACTGCATCCACTCAACTGAGGCAGTCATTACTCTTTATATGGCATAACCTTTCATTCTTAGTAAAGACATAGATTCTCAACAAATGAATGTATTATATTTCAATGTACTTACTAACAAACTTTTATTTATCTTAGCGAAAATCTTTCTTGCGTTCGAAGTCAATCGTCCCCCAATAGATTGTCAGCGAATTGATTGTATTGTATTGGTCTCATCAATCAGTGCATATCATCATCACATAACTGGACTATACTGTCATCATTTTATTGCCTTACAGTCGTTGATTAGTTTTTAATTGTACTCGAGTGGTCTTAAACGGTTTCCATTAATTTGACACTCGAGATGGAGTATGACATAATTTTTAAACCTAAACAATCAGTGCTTTTATATAACATTGTTCGAAGAAGTAACAATTGATTTGTTTGAAGCACCCGACTGTCCATAATTAGTAGTAATTTCACCGAGAATTTCGAATTACAATAACAAAAAAATTTGCCAAAGACTGCCTTTAGATTGCGAGAAATCTATAAAAATGTTGCCTATCAAAGTAGCATTTTTACTCTATCATGCGAATCAAATTATAATATTACAGGGTAAGAGGGTATTGCACCCAACGTAACGTATTATAAACCCAGGTATATGTACTGGTGGTAGGTCTCTCATATATAAGAGTCCGTCTAGGTGGGTACCACCGCAATGTCTATTTCTACCGCCAAGCAGCAGTGTGCATACACTGTTGTGTTTCGATTTGAAGGACATTTTAGCCAGTGTAACTACTGGACATAATGAGACTTAACATTATATGTCTCAGGGTGACGAGCGCAGTCGAATGCCACACAGTACTTTGTAACTCAAGGTGCTGGATGGTGTTGCTACTAGTTATGGGTAGTCGTATCGCTTACCATCAGGCGAACGGCATGCTCGTTTCGTCATTTAATGCAATAAAAAAAATATATCTCGTTTCGATAAATCTGACCATTGTTAAGGAATGGCAAATATACGTGACTTAGAAATATGTTTCGTAGAGTCTTATTCCATGGTCTGGCAGGCTACATTCAGTGGATGCTTCTGAACCTGGATTTAGTGCACCTGTGTATTGCGTATACTTTTGCCCAATAATATCCCCTACGTACTTGGCATTGGCCGCCATTGCCGAAATAATGGTTTTTATTTTATTTTTACTCTGGAGACAATTTAGGTAAACGTCTTTCTTCATCATATGTCACTGTTCTTATCCAAAGATACCGGCATTTCAAGAAAATATGGAGTCAGATATCTCATTTCTCACAATCGTTTATAATCGTCGATGATAACTAAGAATATAGCCGACTGTTATAGGTCTACCCAATTAAGAGATCACGCGCAGGCCCAGTGAATGACTTATTAGAATTGCTATAAATTAATAAATTCACTTGTTACTGCCTACCCTCGATAGTATGTAGTGGATGTAATTAATATATTACATACTACTTTATATTAACTTTAACGATCAGGGTCATCTGAATCATGTACACAGAGTAAGTGCCGAATTAATAACTCAATGGCATATTACTTTACAATTTGAAATTCTGGGTGCTTCTATTATTTTTGGACAAGCGTGGTGATCACACAAAATACCTACATTTGAGGCGGTTATCATTAAATTGAAAAAAACGTAGTATATTCTTAAGTTAAAATCTTGTTTGCACTAAAATAATTCGTTGCGATCCTTTGAACTCTGATAAATACTTTTTTGTGTGCTATTATTCATTATTATTGAACCTCTATTAGTCCAAGAGTATCAATAAATATTAGGTGAACGAAATGGTTACTAATTGTAAGAAGATTTAATATATTTTATCGATAACACCGTCCCGCCACTACGCCTAACCTCCGTCGTTAAAAATATTGCTGTTTGAACGCGGAGTTCGCTTAGCGTTTTAATAAATTTGGAAAATTAAAGATTCATATCAAATTCCCTTCACTAGTTGGTGCTCCAGGATATGCCTTACCAGACGCTGGGAAATGGAAATGCAATAGTCATGAAAGCTATTTTTGAACATCAGGGTACACGATGATATTAGAAAAGTTCCATAGAACGTATAGACGTATTTTTTTTTATGGCATTGAATGACGAGACGAGCGTGCCGTTCGCCTGATGGTAAGCGATATGACCACCCATAAACAGTAGCAACACCATTCAGCATCTTGAGTTACAAAGTACTGTGTGGAATCCCCCTTCGCTCGTCATCCTGAGACATAAGATGTTAAGTCTCATTATTTTCAGTAGTTACACTGGCTACAATGTCCTTCAAACCGAAACACGATTCCTAGTGCATGCACACTGCTGCTTGGCGGTAGAAATAGACATTGCGGTGGTACCGACCCAGACGGACTCTTACATATGAGAGACCTACCTGCAGTATTATTAAGTATATGTTATAATTTTAAGTTTTATAATTTTATGTTTAAGTCATATACTGTTTTGGAGTAACTTAACGCTTGTCATAAGGTAAGTGGCTCTTCATTCGTTTGTAAAACGTTTTTGGATGTTTCGTTTAGGCACGACTAGGCTGGTACCGCATTACTGAGATATCTATTAGGTTTTATGAATTCTCAAGGACCTGCCTCAAATTCCTGTGCATTAAAGGTTCAGTAATGCACCGACGATACTCCTACCATTCTGCCGTGGTAATCGAGAGGTCAGTAAGTCAAAGGTGGCCTGTTTCTGACTTACTGCTTTATTAATTACCAGGGCACCATTCTTCGTCCAATTTCCTAATGTAATTTGGAATCGGTGCTATCTGGAAGCTAAGTTTGGAAAAAACTATTAAGACAACAAAACCTGTTACCCCTCCTAAGAATCTAACTTAGGACTCAGCAGTTCATATACTCTCGCTCTCTCTGCCCTTAACCGGAGGCGATTTCTCCATCATTTTAGATGTTTTTATTTCCCGACCAATCGAATAATTTACATTTAAGAATATACAGATAAATAATCAAGATAAATAATAAAACAGATCCCCCTAACTTCATTACTTATTTAATGAAAAATCGATTAGATACCCTTCTTAAGTGAGATAATTTTAGGGTCCCCAAGTATAAAAAACTTTTTAAAAATCTTGCATTTACAAAGTGCTCGAGGCGAGTACATGAATTTGAAAAAGTGCAGTTATCTGGAATGGTCATTGAAGATAATTTTATATTCTAATTTGCTTTTTTTATGGAACAGAATCCATGATTCTTCTCGTATTAAGGTGTGGTTAATCGGTGTAAATTACTCAACATTAAATATTTTTCCTTTGCCGACTTATACTATAAAAAAAACTAAATTTGACATTTAATTTAGTAAGTATATCAAGTGAGTTTTGGCGGGAACTTGAAAGTGTCATGAGGTGCTAGTAGTAAGGGATTCACCGATACTGGAGCAGGTTTGACGGCCGGTCCGCGGCGCTCCGGCGGCTGATGGCCGACGTTTTCGATTGCTCCAGATTCGGCCCGCGGAACCCGCGAATAAATCCGCGGATTACTTTGATACCTACCGCGAATTAATTTGATACCTACCGCGGATTAATTTGATACCTACCGCGGATTAATTTGATACCTACCGCGGATTAACTTGATACCTACCGCGGATTAATTTGATATCGACCGCGGATTACTTTGATAACACCCGCGAATAAAAATTATATCGTCCGCGGAATCCGTTTCATATCACCCGCGAGGTAGGTGTGAACCACGAATTTGTTCATGGTCTACGGTTCCCTTAAGCTTGTACCTTTTCCCTGTTCGTTGTGCTTTTAACTTTCTACTTTCTATCGGCGATCCTTTTTTTTATTTGAAGGATGCAAAGGTCTTTGTCGCGTATTTCTATTAACTCGTGTTTCTACGCAAAAGCCGTTTAAAATTACTTAATAGTTACCCTTTACGCATTACGAGCATTGTTTATGATAGATAAAGCAACATTTTCCCTGTTTCGTTGTGTTATTGACTTTCTACTTTCTATCGGCGACCCTTTTTTATTTGAAGGATGCAAAGGTCTTTGTCTCGTATTTCTATTAACTCGTGTTTCTACTTAAAAGCCGTTTAAAATTACTTAATAGTCGCCCTTTACGCATTACGGGCATTGTTTATTATAGATAAAGCAATCGTTACAATACACCATACCTTTCTCAAATTCTAGGTAAAACCCTTTGGGTCTTCTCATTGTCATAATAATTACGGTTCCCATTATTCACATTACCTGATATTACGTATTCAACGGAACATTTAAGGTGAAAGTCGAAACATGTTGGATCTTGTCTGCAAGGAAACAATACTCCCTCTCCATATAAAAGACCGACTCAAAATCACATGGTATCGTATTCCACTCTGTGCTCTGCTCGAAGTGTGATCTCCAGTTGTGTGTAACAGTGAAGTGATAGTAAAATTGTGAAATAGTTAAATAGTGAAAGTGTTATAAAAATGAATGTAAGTACCTTTATATACTTTGATCTAAAAGTGTTGTAACCAGATGTTTCATTAATTGTTTATGCCATGTGTTGTCCACCAGGTTAATACATTTTAGCTATCTTTGATGTCTTATTAATTTATCATTGTTACTAATGTGTACATGTATACTTCGCATACCTATAAGTATTTATCATACAGTACTTACTTAACCGATAATTAAAACAGTTTCATTTCATTTTGTTACAGTTTTCTGAAAATACTTTCAAAAACTACTATTATGCTGAAGAAATCGACGAACCTAGTGATGAAGAAGGTACACTCGCTTTTAAAGTAAAAAAAGCGATAATAGCAAATAAAAGACCGATCGAATGCAACAGCATTGATGAGTTCTTCGAAAAACCAAAAAAGAAGAAGACAACAACAAGAAAGTCATCCAGTGTTGGTCGATCGACGAGCGGGGGTGTTTCATACATCCGATCAAACAGCGATGACAACAGTTCTGCATCACATCTCATAAAAATTGAGGTGTATGAAGTGAATAAAATAAAAAACATCGCACCGACGGAACATTGGAAACACGCTGATGTGCGAGTCAAATATTACGCGGAAACCGACAGTGATAAGAACTTGCAAAGTGTTAAGGACACTATATACAATATAACTAAACAGTTGGCTAGTAAGGACGATTGTGTGAAATATTTTATAGACACAGACAAATGAACAAAAGTGCCAGTGCGTGTTAATGTTTTAATATCATAACTTTAATCATATGCTTTGTACTACTATTATTGAAATAAGAAACTATTATTGTAATAACTGTACTTAAGAATCTACCTGTTTAAATTTAACTTACATTGTATTGTATTTAAACTTTGTACTCTTTTAAGTTACATACTTAATAGATTAATTTGTTTTTGATTCTAGAACTCTTTGTGAATTGTGTTATTGCTAAGTATTATTGTAAATAGTTATAAGTCTTTTTAGTGTTTTTTCATGCTCATGCTTACGATTGTAAAGTTATTGGGAACATTCATAAATTGTTTGGAAGAATTATAAGTATTGTATGGGGTTATTAATCTTCAATAAAGAAAAATCATTCATTCATTTTCATATTTCATTTATTCACCTCAAAACATGATTTAAATAAACTATTTAAAAACACATCATTGCATATTGTATTATCACTAAATAATACTTGAAAATCTTTGAGACTCTTACCATAGTATTTATAATACAGATACATTAAACAGTACTCTCCACAAACTATAGTAAAGTCATTTTGAATTCGACTTGTATTGTAATTCCACATTCTAGAATTTCTCGCTAAAAACATTCGGTGGTATCCTTGAGGTGGTCGACCGTATGAATCAAAGTACTGTCCAAAACCATTCTTATCTATGTGTATGGCGACCCAGTGAGAACCTGGTTTGTTATCAGAGTCTAAGTTGCTAACTACGTATGTAGGAGTTACCACATATATTGGTAGACAATTGGCTGCATATACATTATATTCAATACTTGGATCAATTTTCTTTAAGTAATTCTGTATTTCTATTGTATTCATTTTTATTCACCGTATCGCTGCAGAATCTTATCAGGTCGAATGATAAAGTGGTAATGTCTTATATAAAGTTAACAAGACACTATTATGGTACTTATCAGCCAAGTTGACTCTTGTTGTGGGGTTGCAAGGATTAGAGTAAAACAAAGAACTTAATATTTTATGAATTCGTTTTATTGGTAACTTAAATCTAACAACAAATCTGAATTACATTATTCACGCTTAATCTAATCTTAAACAGTTAATTTTGTGTTCTTAACTACTATAATCTACTGAAATATTGCGGTTTTTATCTATTTCAATAACATTATCAAACTCCGCATAAACAATGCAATTAATAGTTTGTGATAAAGCTGTTTCAAAACGCACTTCTAATCTCACACTACCATGCTTTACAAGATTCCAATGACTTGCAGAGTTTGCTGATAAATCAGGTGTCAAATCAAACGCTAACATACAATACCCTTCAGCGTATTGTTCTCGGGATATCCCATTACCTTCATTGAGAAAGTGTATACCTGTTCCAGAAAACAATGTATGATATACTGAAGTAAAAATTTTGTTCTCAAATGAGGGTTGTAAAGCCTTTGATGGTATTTGTTGACCGTCTATATATAAACTAAAAGTATTGATGTCGTAATTTTGAAAGTTAAATGGGTTCTTAGTGAGGTTTCCATTGAAAGCAGCGTTATTTACAAATCCCACTATACACCTTTTAGGTAATTGTCCTAAAAAAATGTTATCTAGAGTTTTTCCTTGAACACCTGATGGTATTGTTAAAACTTTAACTTCAGCTCGAGTAATGGGGTATTTAGCTGTGGTAGAAGCTAAGACCTTTTGATGAGCAAGTAACACGCTGGGATTGATTCGTGCTCTACGAATAATCAAAGATGCATCCGTAATAGATACCTTTAATTTAAGGTCACCTGTAGAGGCCATGAGATTGAAATTTTCTCTAGAACGAATTAACTTAACACATATATCAACACCATTGATTAAAAATTTTTCTTGATTGAATAAATCACCATGTAAGTGACCAATCATTTCCATTTCTTTACTTTCACCAGCTAATTCTTGCCTCTTAGTAAATCCTTTATTAGTATCATCGGTGGAATCCATTTTTCCAGCTGTATCTTCATACCATAAACCACAGGTGAGGTGAGATTTTTTTGCTGCAGGAGCATAGTTCAATAAGTTTTCTATATACGCACGATAAGCATATGTGTTATTAGGTGGTGATACAAGTTTTTGATTTAAGTAGACATCAAGTTGACTGAAGAGTGAGTGCAACCAATTATTCACCGGAGCAACGACTGTAGATGCGGTTAGTTTGGTGTTATCTTGATTTACTATTTTCGCTTTCAAGTGAAGTAACGTATGAGATAAATCTATGTAGTCATCTCCTGCTCCAGGAATTTGAAATTCTATAGGACCATCATCGGCAAGAGATGAAATTGGTTTATAATGGATCCAAATTCCACTTTCAATGCTAGTTTGAGTTGACGGCAATGCAAACAAATCCAATTCGGACTTTATACATTCACAGGAATGACTATGTAAAAAAGACATTTTGATTAATTGTTAGAAAATATGTCCTTGATTTGTTTTTGAGTAATTTTTGATTTTTTTAGAGCTTTCACTTTCGCGGTCAACGACGGACTGACTCCAGGTAGACGTTTTCGTTTTGTTATATATCCGGATCCAGACATATTGATTTTATCTATTTTTTCATCAGCCTTGCGTTTTAAGTTGGAACCAACTTCTTTAAGACGTGCTTTTATTGAATCTTCCATTGGTCGCGCACTAACCATATCTGTCAATAGACCAACACCAGCGCTCAATGCCTCTTTACCAACAGATCGAACACCGCTACATAATAATGGTAAAACTGACCTAAACAATCCCCCAAGAAAACTACCAATTCCATGTCCTTTTTGATAAGGCGCCCCTTTATATACCACCCCTATACCTGAACCAGCCTGATGAGAATAATAGCGTTGATAAGGACATATCATGTTGGAGCGTTCAAAATGCATTATAATTTTTTAAAATGTAGTTTAACACACACCGTTCCAAATTGAAATGGTATCTTTTGTCCGGTGCTTGACCTTATATCTATTTCAATGGTATCGAATTCTCTTCGCATTACCGATAAGTAATGAGGAGGTGAAAATACATGCATTTTATTGGCACCATAGATGTATTTTGAAGGATCTAATGGTATTACTCTCAGAAGAGGTGTCATTACATCACCTACAATTTGAGGTTCAACTATATCACAGTAAACGAATAGTTGAGATGGTAACCCTAAATGTAAATTAGCTGGACATTTAGCTAAATTCTTTTCAACAAGGTTTCTGTTTGGTTCAAATCCCAACTGTAAGCCTAGTTTAGGAGATAATGTTACAGATTTTATTGATTCGTCTAACACAGAAACAGAAACAAATTTAGATATATTATCGTAGCGGAATTTGATTTTTTCTCTTATATTATTTAATGCTGACAAAATATGGTTAATATTATCATAGTTTGTGGCAGGTATGTGAGTCTTATAATAAACTGTAGATAGTTTGTCTTCATTGGGCATTTTCATGATTTTTGTTATGTAAATAACATTCTCATGATCTTGAACAGTAAACATGGTGCATGGATATTGGAATTCAACGATTCCTACACACCATTCTCCTTCCAATATTATGGGTTTGGGTAATTTTGTTGAAAAAATTGATGTTTTGTTCTCAGGAAAATATTCCATTGAACTATTGCTAAGTAAAGTTAAATAAAAATCTTTAATCATATTTTTTTTAAACTGGAAGCTAAAATCCAACTATTAAATTTGTTTGGATAACCTTTCCACTTAACTAACACTTGTTGTCTGCTGCCAGAATAACGAGAGCGAATTATTTTATCAATCTTGTGTTCAATGGTGGGGTCATAAATGACCTTTTGTAATTCTCGTTCATAAAACGTTCCTACTATCTCCTCACCATCTAAATCTTTTATAGTATAAACGGGCCACGGAGTACGTTCTATTATAGAAGAAATCACAAATATTTCATCGCTCCAATTAGATTCATAACCTTTTTGGAATACGTGTTTATATTTAGTTATTCTGACATGGTCACCGACATGAAACATAGGTAGTATAGTTTTTGATGATTTTTCAGATTTTTCATATAAATTACTCCAAACTGTCATTATATTATTAGAATTAACATCTGAAGGACACATTTTAATACTAGAATGGAAACTATGATTGTAAGAGTGTATCAAATTCTGCAAAATATCAATATATTTATGTGTATTCTTGTGTGTAAAATAGCGCCACATCTTCATTTTTAGCGTTCTTTGAAATCTTTCTACAATGCTTGCTTTGATGTCTGGATTATTTGTCGTATAGTAATTTATGTTTTTTGTTTTAAAGTATCTTTGAACATCTTTCGATACAAATTCAGTGCCTTTATCAGATTGAATGTGAGTGGGTGTAGTATTAGCTTCATTAAATATACTGTCGAAACACTTTTTTACGGTTTCTGAATTTTTCTTTTTCAAGGGTCTAGCATATGCATATTTGCTAAAAACATCAATAACACAAAGAACGTAGTTGAAACCTTTATTATCTTTAGAATAAGTCCGCATGTCGCTTAAGTCAGCTTGCCAAAGTTCATTGAGATTAGAGAGAACGTATTTGTTCCGAGCGAATTTTCTATGTACTGGTTTGTGGAGTGTATACGTAGATTGGGATTGCAACCAGTTTTTAACTTCTTCCTTTTTCATCTTACCTTTCATAGCTTTTGATAATTTGTCGATATTGCTATATCCAGCTGGGTGTGATACATCATAATAAATTTGATCTATTTCTAATAAGGGGTCCATTTTTCCCAATCAATCTTTTTCTTAATTTTATTTGCGTGTTTATCTTCGCTCGTTGGCGTCAAATATACCTCTGTGTTTTGTGGCGGTTGTTCTTTGATGGCTTTTTGAAGTCGAGCTATGTACTCACGTCTTTTAGGATTGCCAATATATGTTAAAGGTACTTTTAAATCGTTTAACGCTTTAGCAAATTTTTCCCAACCAGGTGGGTCGTTGTTTTTTAATGGTCGCAGTGTATCGCTTACTAAATCGATAATGTTACTGTTAGGAATCACTTCATTATCTACAATCACTGTGCCAGCATCATTCCAATAAATTTTGTTTTTATTTAGTGACACCGAATTCAATAACAACTCACCTTTTTTTACATATGTTTTTGGTATTAAATTTAAAATTTGTTTTGTTGAGTAGGAAGGTTTTTTTTCGAGTGTAAAACTTTCTTGTTGCTTCTCTTCATCACTCAGTGTCTGACTGACAACTACATCTTTATTCTTGATATCATTATTTATATTAAAAAATTTCCAGCTTTCAGATGTGGGTTTAATGTTATCGTCATTTGAAGTTATTATAGGGAGTTCAATGGGACGACGATCTTCTTCCATAAAGTGAAGATATCTTTGTAAAATTTGTAAGTATAATTTACACTTTTTTCGATCATCCATATTACTGTCGAGTATTTTTTCCATTTCACTATCTAAACGAGAGGTAGGATTTTCATTTCTTTTTTGATTTAACTTATCTATCAAGCTTGGATCAACTAACAGCATTTTTTTGGCGTGTTCCATTTTTAAACTAGTCCACTTATCAATCCACTCAAAATAGAACCCAATATAATCGGAAGAAATGCACCACCTTTTTGAACTATAATATTCTTTCTTATTTTATTTGTACTTTTACGTACCAATTTTCGTAGTAGATTTTTGTACTTTTTTAGTTTACTCTTTGATTTTTCTTCAAGTTTTATATTTCCTTGTAAAACGTTATGAATACATTCACATATAAAATTAATTTCGTTTTCGTTACAGACTTTTAAAAGAGCTTGTTGATGTTTTGGTTTAAGTTTATAAAGAGCATTTAATAAGTGTTCATGCGTCTTTAAGCGTCGATCCATCATTTGTAAATGACGGGTATTGGTTGGTTCTTGACATATTTAAACTCTTTTGTGGGAATGTACACTGTAGAATGACCATCAGATGGAAATATCTTTGATTTAATTCGACACATGTCAAAAGTGTCTTGTTTTAGATCTATCATCAAATAGCCATGTGCTTCTTTTGTAGCATCTCTGTAAGCATCTTCTATGAATTTGCTATTTTCTGGTGATACTTGCCGTGCTAAGTAACGTATTTGAGTTTTATCACGTGGGTTTTTAAAATAAATTATGTAGTTTGAATTCAAAGAAATGTCTCTTTGTCCTTTACCTTGATGAAATAAATTTTGAGTAATGTAAAATACACTCAAGTTCCTATGATGACTACCTTTGGTAAATATGTCAACAATGCGACCATCAGATTCCCTCATGAGATCGTCGATAATAATAAGGTTAGCTTCCTTTCCATCAAACATATTCAAATCTGGTATACCCTGATAATAGTTTACATTTGGTAAATTATATAAGGGCTGCATTTCATCAAAACACCAAGTAATTTGATGAAAATTGGTGTTGCACACCTCATTAATATGTTTAATAAAGTTTGTTACAAAATTAGACTTTCCACATCCACTTGGACCTGCAACTATGGCAGTAAAAGGATGATAAAAATGAAACATTTTTAAATACACGTGTGAACTCGAAAAGCGTTTCGGAATGAATAAAACCAGAAGTTACGATTGAATGTATTATATTTGATTTTGTTTTACATACAAAGATTACATATACAAATACTTTGAAAAATGATCACATACAGTTCATAGCTGTTTTGAAAAATATTACAGTAAGAAAATTATTATAAAATAAAGTTAAATCAGGTATAACAAATAACTAACTACATACATTAAAATTTACATCTAATTTTTCATGATATTATACAAAACAGTTGTCATAGTAAAACAATAAAAAAAAAAGATAGTACATAATAAAGACAGAAACACACACACACACACACACACACATTAACATACATATTTTCGTTGTACAGAAATCGTTGATAAAATCAAATGTCCTTTATTTTATAATGACCCCATGCAAGAGTATCTGTTGAATTTTCTATTAAATAACGTTTAGTGTCATTGTGTGATAAAGATATTTTATTAATTTTTTGTGTATATATAGCATGTTTAATTGATTTAAATCTTATCATTTCGCTGTATTGCGTTTTCTTTTCATATAAACATGATTTATAATCGGTAAGACAAAATTTTTTTGTTACACTTTTGTTAATCCCTTTTGCTTTACATATACATTTATTCTGCACATCCATTGCATACATTTTAGAGCGAAGACCTACAAACTCTTTAAGAATTTTACCGTTATTTTCGTCTTTAAAAAAACCTAACCGTTTTTTATTCAATAATGGTAAACCATATTGATTATTTGGTGGATAGTCGGACGTATCAAAGTAGTTGACTAAATCAAGTTTTATATCAGCATAATAATTTTGCGTAAATATTTGATATATTAAGCTATCGGTATCAGTATATAGTAACTTAATATTATCTTGATATTTTATTTTCATATAATCGTAATGGAAATCGTATAGTAATGTTTTAGATATATCTAAAATACAAAAACCGAGGTAAATTGGTTTATTATATAAAACGTTAGTTTTATTTAATTGTATTGCAACTAAGCTCTCTGAGAATATAGATAAACTATGGAATTCTGGTCTTGCTATCAAAGATTGAGCACCTTGAGTTTTGCCACGATTTAACCAATGATTAATTAATTTGACATTAACTCGTTTTCTTACATTTTCCATTGTTTTACCAAAAACAGAATTATTCATAAGTTTAAAAAAATCTTTCTCAAAATCTGAAGTGGCTAATGAACGCATATGAGTATTCAAGTCTATGTAACTTTTCAACCACGCGGATTGTTCAAATTTTAAAATTCTATGTACTTTAACCAATCGGAGACCATTTTTTAAACATTGCTTAAGGTTTCTATAATGAATGACGTAATTTTTTTTATTTTTTAAATTTGGGATCAGTTTCCTGTCTTTGCTGTTTCCTAAACATACGTTTTCTGGACAAAATGGAAAATCTGAATGAAAATCATGTAAATTTTTTGAATATTCTAAATCTACTTCCAATATTAAACCATGTTTGGCATCATCGGCTATATTAAAATCTGTATTTATATCGACCCATTCAAATTTGGCTGTTGGGAGACATTGGGACATAGCCCAACCATAAAGATTATTTGCGTCTAAGTACATCAAAAATGAAGATGGTTTATCTGAATCGTATTCCGACATAAACATGTTATTTGCCACTGCATGTCTATTGCTGCATTGTGATATACCCCCCCGAATATTATTCGCTATAAACGTAACCTTGTCGATATCTGTTAAAAGTTCCAAATTTATTTTGGTAAAATTTAACATAGCATCCCAACTTAAACCAGGTGCTGTATAATAGTGGGCAGGATCTAAACCGTATGTTTTAAGACAGACATCCCTAAAGTTTTCAAATATATCTGCTAACAACAATACATCTGTTTTTAAATACAGGTCTGAATATTCACCCATGTTTTTACAATTAAAATGATTCCACACGTCTTGAGCATGATGGTATTCACTTTCTGTAATGTGACTATCATTTAAAGAACTATAAAATTGATCGCGAGTGGGAAGAGAAGTTATTTTTAAAGAATCAAATGTCGTCATGTATTCGTATGGATAAACACCTTTTCTTATTAAACGTTTAAAATCTTCTTCACATGGATATTTTAATTTGAGTTCACGAAATTGTTCAAGTAATAAGTTCTGAGCTAATTTGTTAAGGCTACTTGACATAAATTTAAAAGAATCAAGAAATCGTAATTTTATAACTCTGTTATTGATTTGTAAAACTTTAGAAAAAGAAATATATTTTTCCTTGTTCTCAGGAATAAGTTCAATGTCACCTTTCTCGAAATCAAGACCATGCACTATGAAATGAGCGTCATAATTACTTAAATTATGTAAAAACACTGGCACAAAATTAGGAGCTTTGTATTTCTGAGAGCATACTCTATGAGCTACACCTTCATATGCACCAGTATGCCAATTATATGATATTGTTCTATCCACGTTTAATTTAGTAGCACAAATGTAACAAGACTCACTTTGATTGATATTTATTTTATTTTCTTCAGTTAACGGTAATGGTGATTTGACAAAAGAATTCTTTTTACAAATATTTTCTAAATCTGCGTAAATGAATTGCATAAATTTTAGCGCACAATCTTGCCCTGTATAAGACCTATATACTGAAAGATTATCATCATAAGAACATTTAACATAATACCCAAAACTATACGTTTCATGTTTTTGGATATTAACAGTTGATGATTGATTTGGATTGTTAGAACAACTCTCTATTGGTTTTAAAAATGCTTCAAAGTCAGCATACACAACGAATGGAACTCTTAATTTACGTTCATAGTTGTTAAATGAAATTTGGTTTGATGGTATTAATTCATTAAACCAGTTTCTTTTTCTATCGTTTTCCGATGGTAAATTTGTACACACATTGAAACAGTCATTTTCTTGGTGTCGTTTTAAATTATCTAATGACGTGAAATTTAATAAACACCCATCACAAATATGAACTGCATGTTCAGAAGTCGATAACTGTTTAGATAATAATCTCGAGAGGTTTTTAATATAACAGAAATGACCTTTGGAACCTTGAGATATATACAATAAGTTTAAGTGAGTAGTTTTACGGTGTTTCGTAAAGTGTAATGGACCCACAACTTTATTTGATTTGCTTATTGAATCATATTGTAATCCAAAAACATTAATACTTATACTATTTAATTTTTCAAACTTATGGATGTCATTAATTTTTATAGGAAACGATAGGTTATCAAATTTTAGTTTGTTTTTGTGTATTATATAAGATGATACCCTATTGGAACTATGAGTAGCTGGAAATAATCCTGACAAAACTGCCCAACGAAAGCATTCATGATCGTTATTTTGAACATTGATTACAGCTTTCTTATGTTTTATATCTAACGGTAGGTCTATGTATGAAGATCCACGCAATGGGTTAAATTTGTTGACATTCATATCCAAGTGATTTATTTTAACTAAACTCCATCCACTACCTTTTTTTTGGAAATTGGTCATTTTGTTTGTTATTTCGGTAATTATAGATGAGAAAATAATATCTTTGTCATCACCTTGACAAACAAGATAGTTTGAAATTTGAAAATCAAAAATATTGTGTAGATTTTTTGTTTCTTGTGTGAAATCCGCATTGAGAATAAAATTAACTTTTACAACAGAATATTCTAAGATAGATCGTTCTAGTAATGTATAAATTATTTTTTTAATATTTTGTAAAAATAATTCAGGTGATTCAAGCTGTGTATCAGAAACTAAACTAGATTGCACTCGATATGTAATAATTCTATTACCGAAAGCACTATCAATGAATTGAACATTAGGTAGATTATTATCTCGTCTAATTAAATTATTTTTATGTTTATTGCTCTTATAGTGACTGGTCATATATTTTTTTGACACATATATGTGACACTCAGGACATTCAATTTTATCATTATGCTGTTCTGTACTTACATTTAAAATGTTATCCAGCGACGATGTAGATGTCGAAGGAGCTTCAAGACGAATATTTTTTCTTCTCTTTAATGGATCCTCTTCAAACAATTCAGTTGGCGCTAATCTTTTCCTGCTGCCTTCTCCATTCTGCATAGATCTGATGGATAAGAAAACTGTTAAAAAAATGTTATCTCACGAAATAAATATGCTACTATGTTTCTATTATTTAAATAGATACTAACATTATTTGTTATTTACACTGCAAACAATATGCTTTCATTGATAATACACCATCAATATCATCCTCATCGGAATGAGTTTGTTTTGAGATTTTATGTCCACTACATGGTGTATAATAAGGAGAAATATCAGGATCTCCCAACATTGATTCTGGCAAAACATTTAATATATACCAAAACCGTATGAAACGATGATATTTATGTAAAATTATCTTTTTATCGAAACTCGCAATCTCACTCTGAGATAAACTAGAAATATCAAGTGAGTGGTACATTTTGGTTGCACTTCAATGTTAAAAATATAAACGGAAGAAACAAGTTGAATGATTGTGCAAGATGTTCGAACCATTATAAATACTTTAAGTGTATCCCCTCTTCATGGATTCCCAAAACATGTTGCAACTAGTCTTAACATAATAAAAAATGTTTTACTCACGTTTCGACTTGTCTTTGTTCCATTTTATCACAGAGCTCGTACAGTTCTTTGTCGTATTGCGATGACATCAGATCCATTGATTCGATGTTTTCGAGAAGTGCGACGAGTTCCATGTTGTATAAATCACAGCTTGTATCCATGGTAAGGAATGTCTCAGTATATTTTAAGTTATTTCAACGCTTATATACTACCCAAAACAATGTAATTACATTCTAAGCTATCCACTTTTTTCCAAACAATTTATGAATGTTCCCAATAACTTTACAATCGTAAGCATGAGCATGAAAAAACACTAAAAAGACTTATAACTATTTACAATAATACTTAGCAATAACACAATTCACAAAGAGTTCTAGAATCAAAAACAAATTAATCTATTAAGTATGTAACTTAAAAGAGTACAAAGTTTAAATACAATACAATGTAAGTTAAATTTAAACAGGTAGATTCTTAAGTACAGTTATTACAATAATAGTTTCTTATTTCAATAATAGTAGTACAAAGCATATGATTAAAGTTATGATATTAAAACATTAACACGCACTGGCACTTTTGTTCATTTGTCTGTGTCTATAAAATATTTCACACAATCGTCCTTACTAGCCAACTGTTTAGTTATATTGTATATAGTGTCCTTAACACTTTGCAAGTTCTTATCACTGTCGGTTTCCGCGTAATATTTGACTCGCACATCAGCGTGTTTCCAATGTTCCGTCGGTGCGATGTTTTTTATTTTATTCACTTCATACACCTCAATTTTTATGAGATGTGATGCAGAACTGTTGTCATCGCTGTTTGATCGGATGTATGAAACACCCCCACTCGTCGATCGACCAACACTGGATGACTTTCTTGTTGTTGTCTTCTTCTTTTTTGGTTTTTCGAAGAACTCATCAATGCTGTTGCATTCGATCGGTCTTTTATTTGCTATTATCGCTTTTTTTACTTTAAAAGCGAGTGTACCTTCTTCATCACTAGGTTCGTCGATTTCTTCAGCATAATAGTAGTTTTTGAAAGTATTTTCAGAAAACTGTAACAAAATGAAATGAAACTGTTTTAATTATCGGTTAAGTAAGTACTGTATGATAAATACTTATAGGTATGCGAAGTATACATGTACACATTAGTAACAATGATAAATTAATAAGACATCAAAGATAGCTAAAATGTATTAACCTGGTGGACAACACATGGCATAAACAATTAATGAAACATCTGGTTACAACACTTTTAGATCAAAGTATATAAAGGTACTTACATTCATTTTTATAACACTTTCACTATTTAACTATTTCACAATTTTACTATCACTTCACTGTTACACACAACTGGAGATCACACTTCGAGCAGAGCACAGAGTGGAATACGATACCATGTGATTTTGAGTCGGTCTTTTATATGGAGAGGGAGTATTGTTTCCTTGCAGACAAGATCCAACATGTTTCGACTTTCACCTTAAATGTTCCGTTGAATACGTAATATCAGGTAATGTGAATAATGGGAACCGTAATTATTATGACAATGAGAAGACCCAAAGGGTTTTACCTAGAATTTGAGAAAGGTATGGTGTATTGTAACGATTGCTTTATCTATAATAAACAATGCCCGTAATGCGTAAAGGGCGACTATTAAGTAATTTTAAACGGCTTTTAAGTAGAAACACGAGTTAATAGAAATACGAGACAAAGACCTTTGCATCCTTCAAATAAAAAAGGGTCGCCGATAGAAAGTAGAAAGTCAATAACACAACGAAACAGGGAAAATGTTGCTTTATCTATCATAAACAATGCTCGTAATGCGTAAAGGGTAACTATTAAGTAATTTTAAACGGCTTTTGCGTAGAAACACGAGTTAATAGAAATACGCGACAAAGACCTTTGCATCCTTCAAATAAAAAAAAGGATCGCCGATAGAAAGTAGAAAGTTAAAAGCACAACGAACAGGGAAAAGGTACAAGCTTAAGGGAACCGTAGACCATGAACAAATTCGTGGTTCACACCTACCTCGCGGGTGATATGAAACGGATTCCGCGGACGATATAATTTTTATTCGCGGGTGTTATCAAAGTAATCCGCGGTCGATATCAAATTAATCCGCGGTAGGTATCAAGTTAATCCGCGGTAGGTATCAAATTAATCCGCGGTAGGTATCAAATTAATCCGCGGTAGGTATCAAATTAATTCGCGGTAGGTATCAAAGTAATCCGCGGATTTATTCCGAATCTGGAGCAATCGAAAACGTCGGCCATCAGCCGCCGGAGCGCCGCGGACCGGCCGTCAAACCTGCTCCAGTATCGGTGAATCCCTTACTACTGGTGCTCTTGATTTAATTCAGTATTTTGGTGATATTTAGTGTTATATTGCATAATTATGGTGGTATATTATCCAATATAGTTCTATTAAAGAGCTCAAATGAAGTGAATTGAAATAATCGTGCTAATCAAGTGTTTTTTGTTGCCGCCAAAACTCCTCGATAAAGTCTTGGTTAGGTAGCCACTGCTTTACTTCGACATACTACAGATAATAAAAAAAGACAACCCTAAACTTGACATTGGCAAAATGTGACCACAAGTGCCATTAAAAAAAAAAGTATATCAAGTAGAAATAGTAGGAAAAATATTAATAAAACGAGCTGAGTGTGATATACTACCCACTGTTGGGACCAGGCCTCTTCTACTACTGAGAGGGTTAAGACCTTAGTCCACGAATTATAAACATTACACACTCACGCCGTTTTATCCCCGAAAGGGTAAGCAGAGGCGCAACTAAGTGCACCCACTTTTCGCCATGCGTATTCCGTCCCATGATGTTATGGGGAAGAGCTTATAAATATTAGTAGGAAGATTAATCCTGTGGAAACCCCGATTTGAGTATACGGAACCAACGCTAACTGTCTCATCTCACTCATCGAAGCGCTAAGATTTGCGAGCTTCATTTGATATTTATTTTTAATTAGGAAAAAAGCAACCGCCCAGCCACTCCTAATTACGCAGCTTATCTGAGGGATGATTTATAAAACTCCAGCCAGTTTTTCAGTACAATAATTAGAGAATTCAATGGACAGATTAGACGGGGGTGTTGATTTATTCATTATATAAATCATTTTTTTTTTTATTAACAGAGCTTGTATTTATAAAGTAAAAGACCACTTATATATGAATAATATCGATTTTGATAGTTATATAGTGTCTATTTCCGCATAGATATAATTTGGGACTCTTCAAGGCAAGCGTGCTTCACCTTAGGCTGCATCATCGCTTAACATCAGGCGGATAGCGGACAAACGTGAGCCCATTGAGAAAAAAAAAAAAACAAAAAAAAAGTTTTTTTTTTATATCAAAATATCTATTATCAGCAGTCTTTATTAGTCACGGTTTTTTACTTACATATAACATAACTGACAAATAATTTTAATTGATTTTTATAAAAATTCCAAGCTGTGTCAGGTGTCATGACTGACGTCATCAACTCAACATTGTAAACACTCATCTAAGAATAAAAATGTACTTACTTAAAAACTTGACGTTCTCTCTATTTAGACGACTCAGTTGTATTGAAAAATTACGTCTCTAAAGAGTGAGGCAACAACACCTAATCGATATTATCTGGGATTGATGATAATTATTATATTGCCTTTAGTTACTTTTTCTGTTTGTGGCCTCCATTCTTTCCTTTACATACCTTTGTGGAATTTCATGTTTGAATTAAGAATCCAGTTAGACGCCACGATGATGTTTCAATAATCACGGAAAAAAAGAAATAGTGTGGCCAGTAGAAAGGCGGGGAGCGCGGCGCGGTGCGGCTGTGCGTTAATTAAAACGACAAAACAAAATAATCGTTGGCTTCACTTACAGTCAGAATTCACACTATTCCGATGCGAGAATTAATTAAACACAGCATGTGTGTGCGGATTTATGTACGCTGGATGAGATAAAGCGGAACTGATAGTTTCATTTCATTAAATCATATTTGTTTCAAAACCTTTACGATAGTTTTACATTGATGCAAGGTGAATTTTAAAAGGCTTTGAGACGTTTAATTATCCAAATAGCTTTAGTTTAAAAAAAAGAAAAATATCTTATAGTGATCTATTACCATGAGTCTTGCTTGGGACTAGACTAGCCAGTGGTCAGTACTATAGTACAATTATCAATGATGAAAGTATCCCATATTACTAACGTGTTAACTGCCATATTTATTATCAAGCCGTCGACAAAACATTTATTAGTCACATCAATGCTTATTAGTTATTAGAATTATCTTCATTTTAAATTATTTTCTTTACTAGACCCTTTATTTATTGATACGAGAGACTCGAAGCCACATCAATTTTTCTACATCCACGGCGTGCCCGGTAGACAGTGTGGGCCATAAATTGAGCGGGACTGTCAATTGCACGCGCCCGCCAATAGTTGCGGTCGCGGCGCCGCGGCACGCTCGCAACTGCCGCCCCGCCCGTTGTGTGCCCACAACATAAAATGTTTTTGTCGACACCTCTGTGCTGGAAAAAAATAACGTTCGAAATTCAAATGAAGAGTTATGTTTTTTTTATGGTATTTATTAAAATACTGTTTGGTTTCATATATTACTACCAACATATTAGTAATCTTGAAGGCCAGTTCCTGATAAATCCTGATTAGAGATAAAAAAGAATCGTTATGGCGTGTGTGACTTTTTTTGTTAATACAAAAATAGTACTTAAAAGATAAAAAAGAGCTATCTGGTAGTAGCGTTTGTTTTAGCGAGTTTCTGTATGGCCTCGGTGGCGCAGTAGGCAGCGCGTAAGTCTCATAATCTTAAGGTCGTGAGTTCGATCCTCACCCGGGGCATAACTTTTGAACTTTTATTTTATTATGTATTTTCTCTAATACAACAAATTAAGCATTTTGTTTTTACGATACGTAGGTACTGAAAATGTATTCATTATATAAATCACTTAATCGTTACGATTTTTTTTATATATATATTGAAGAAATAACCTAAATGGTAAATGTTATTAATAAAAGGTCAATGGTTAATGTTATTACAAAAACAGAATAGCTTTATTTATTAACCTAAATTTGGGTATCATTAACAAACAGTAAAATATTATATAAAGTATATTTCTCTACATGTACACATATAATTGGCGCCTTAAATATTATAATAGCAAAATGTCTAAATTAAATAATCTGTCGTGGTGATGGAAGGGTTAACTGGTACCTAAAAGTTAACCCACTACTTACCTTTACAATTTAGGTACCTAACTACCTGTTAAGGACAAGTAAATTGTGCACTAGTGCTTTATGTCGCTAAAAATGCTGTGTGTGCTTATTTTTACAAGATGCTTAATGATTTTTTATGTTTATGCGAATGTTAGTCATTTAAATAAAACTATTTTTACGGATTTTATCGCGGTTTTTTAATTTATATTTTCTCCCGACGTTTCGAAGGCTTTGCAGCCTTCATGGTTACGGTGCGGACTGAGGTGTTGGTAGTCCTGTGATCATGAAGGCTGAAAAGCCTTCGAAACGTTGGGAGAAAATATAAATTAAAAAACCGCTATAAAATCCGTAAAATTAGTTTTATTTAAATTTACAAGATGCTATACATCTTTTTTTTATTATTTTTAATGCATTCAATGACGAGACGAGTATGCTGTTCGCCTGATGGTAAACGATACGACCACCCATAAACAGTAGCAACACCATCCAGCACCTTGAGTGTAAAACAAGTAAAATTTCATTTAGAGGGACTATTTATTGTTATAAGTAATTTCATCCACGATGACGCGCGCTACCAATTTTGAAACGGCTGTTTTGTGGGTTAAAATGGCTTTAATTATTCATTGTAGTGTGCGTGTGCTCTCATAGGTATTTACCTAATGTGTATTTACAAAACTAAACCTCAGACGGAAGGTCCTCCACTTGTACTGTAAGCTATTAGGGAAAGTGAGGCGCGTCATCGTGGGTGACATTATTCTAATCTATAGCAATAATTATTGTTATTTGAATACCTGTCAAAAGACTCGTACGTCAACGCGGACGAGAATTTCTACGCCATTACGTATGTTCAAGCGGGTCAAAATCTCAACCAATAAGTTGTAACACTCATGTTGTGTTCATATTTTATTACACAATGATAGTGTAACCATAATTGCATATAAATTACATACATACATCACGCCTTTTTCCCATTTCAGGGGTAGACAGATGTGTATCAAACTCACATTTCACCAGCTATGTTAGGTCCCATGTAATAGGCGACCTATTGCCATTTACCGGGCACATTTCCACACTCCGGGCTGATACTTAGGGGAAAAACCAATATCACTTTGCCCGACCTGGGAATCGAACCCGAGACCTCAGCACGGCAGTCGTAGCGTAATACTCCTACGCCACCGAGGCAGTCGTGGCACATAAATTAATGTACATTTTCATTGTAATCACCGTTGATGGTCCTAAATAAATAAATAAACGAATAAATTCGTCTGAATGAGTCTTGATTCAATATTCTTCCTTCTTCCATTATACCATTCTAATAACCCTGCCCCCTATTACATGAGACCTAACATAGCTAGCGAAATGTGAGTTTGATACACCTCTGTCTACCCCTGAAAAGGGAAAAAGGGGTGATGCTATGTATGTATGAATTATTATAATCAATATATTTTATTTAACCAATAAAATGTTATCCATTACCCCAATATAATCCCCACTATATCGTAAATTCGAAAAACAGTTGCTTTAAAATAACAATCAACTCTAGTGTTGCTCTACTATTTATTCTGCCCATAGAAATTGTGCAAGCATATGAATTAAGGGTCCAGTTGAACTGCAAACGATTTGATATGTATTCATTGTGATGAGTAAAACGTTGATCGCTATCGATTTCACACGACTTGTTCCATTTGTGCATATTTCATTTCGTCAATATAAAAATAAATTAAAATATTAGCTATGTAGGTGATATATTTTGTGCCAGTGCTTGCTCGTCTTGTCATCAACGGCTGTTTTCAAGAAACAATCCCAATAAATCTTCGATCCGATCCTGGAGATAACCAAATAAAAATGATTTATTTGTAAGCCTGTCAAAAAGCTTTGTTCTAATTGGTCCAATTTCACGATAGATTGAAAAAGCAATTGGGATTGTTTATTCAAAATGGCGGTATGTATGTTGTACAAAAAAAAATAACCATGGGCGTATATAAGGGGGGGATTTGGGGGTCCGGACCCCCCCTTAGCTTACAATAAAACACAAAACATGTACACATAAACTTATGCCTTGGGGTTCTGGTTTCTTTTGTGCCATGAGGCGGCAAGAACCCACGCTACGGCACTGACATTTTGGTATCCTCGGACCCCCCCTATTAGACAGCTATAGCTACGCCCGTGATACTAACCTGTATTCTCAAAATTGCATAAAGTAGCTCAGAATACATACGTTTTTCGTATCTTTCATATCCATTCACGCTGTTAAACTTCGTAATAAAAACTTTACACAAGAAAGTTCATAGCCTAGATAAGTTTATAGTTCAGTATATTTTCTGTAAACTAACTTTTACAAAACATAATCTGCAGGAAAGTGGAGAGCACTCAATAAAAATAAAATAAAAAATTAACATTTTAAACAATGTAACTTATGCAATGAGGAACTTAATATTACAATTTTCAAGTTGGAGATTTATTTTATTTTCGGATAAATTAGAACTATCCTTTAGGTCTGGTTCATTCAAATTCCAGAGTCGATCTGGCTAATTGCCTATACATGACGCTAAGCAGAAGTATGCAACCACTATTGTGTTCCAATCAAAAAATAACATTGTAGCCAATAAATTTACGGGACATTATGACACTTAACATCGAAATAGTAAAGTTGTATTGTTGAAGTGCTTATAGGCAGTAGCCAAAACCTGGTGAACTTGCGTCTTTAAGTTGTATCAACACAATTTTATATTTATAAAAAAATACGGAGGTGTTCGGTCGTTTGGAAAATATACCTACTAATATAATAATAACAGACATATAAAATTCGCCAGAGCGCTGTCATCAGTTTTCTGTGAGACAAAGGTATCTACTAACAGTCGAAGCAATCCATTCTGACTGGGTTTACCATTTTCAAAACTCATCCACGAAACTAGAGTATGGTCTCATTAAGCTGAAATTGAAATTCACCATATCGAAATACTCTTTAATAACGAAAAAATGACATTACCAAACAACGCCAGACCAAAGCAGAACAATACCAACAAATAACAGTCAATAGAAGACATGTGCCCAACGCATGATCACTGATGCATTTTCTATTAATAGACTACATGATGATCAGTGGCCGACTTATTGACCATATCTATATTTAGCGGTGATGGTGGTGCTGTGGCTCGACGAACGGTAATCGATTCTGTTCAATTGTGATTCGGTTGTGGACTTGATTAATGAAATCATAGTTCGTAATGGCACTTCACTAGTATCACGTGATTGTGATTAAAGGATGTGTGGTTTTGATGCTCGTGATTTTTGCTTTGGAGCTCAGTTCATGATTGGGAGAATTAAAGATGAAATATTGTTTTTCTTTAGCCCTGTTGTCGTCATTATCATTAGCTATAGGATCTACTACATCACATAGGCCTCCCCCAAAGATTTCCAGAGCGACCAGTGGCATACGTTCTGCATTCAGTGACTTCTTGATATAGATTTTGATATATAGATCTGTGATTACAGTCCAGACTACCCATTATCCATTCAGTATTTTAATTAACCCGTTAATCTATTTCATCAAAAGGAAATATTCCAAATTAAATCATTTTCTAGAAAGCTTTTATAAAAATCTACCAAAAAAATACACAAAAGTCATTCGTTCTAAAAGATTCAGACAGGCGGAACTCTGGCCAGAAACTAGGAGACAATAAAAACAAGAACTAACAGACAAAAAATATGCTGGGAACGAAAACATCAATTATGAAATATAGGTCATAGGAGCAGCCGAAATATGTTCTCACAATAATTAACATCGGCATGTTGCCTCATACCAATTGATTTACAGCTAAATAATTCGATTGCTGAACGACGCTGCGAATTGGTGGCAAAATGGCGCCACTGTACTTACAAAATATATCGATATAATAGTTCCGAAAAAATCCGTTGTGAATATAACTTTGTGGTTTCTTATTGGTTACATGGGAAAGTTATTTGTATGTGGATTTTGGGTATTATTTGTATTTCAAGTTATTAATATGACATTTATTAGCTAATAAATAAATAGTAAATACTCGTTTACTATGTGTAGACTTGAATAGTCTTCAAACTATTTTAATAATCATGGTTATTACTCAAAAGTGGTGTAGATACACTGCATATTTTTTAAAGAACATGTGTGAGTTTACGGCTTTTTTCAGAAGACCCACTTAAAGTGACAAAAAGCTGTTGCATTAGCGTATAACAAAAGAGTTATCCGAAAAACCAAACCACCCTACCTTTCTTAATCCTTATTCTATTCTTTAACTCCTGTATTGCGACTGTTTTTAGACAGCAAAACCTCTTAAATCCGGGAACTGACTACTTTATTTTCCAGCCTTTAAAATCTTATGCTCATCAAAATACACTCTAAATTTCCAAAACAAACATCGTCCAATCTGCAATTAAAATTTCAACAAGCCTAATATTTACGATGGTAACTTTGATCATTCTAAAAAACTTGTAATTAAAAGTCGCCGAGTGCGATAAATCAATGAGTTTCAAAGATTTTATATTAAAATTATCTTGAGTTATAGCAGAGGAACGGACTAAATGCATTGGAATAACCGGGGAATATATTTTAAGGAATTTGGTGTTATTTCTTGATTTTTATGGTACTTACTATGATTGATAGAAGATGTATATCGATTGCCTTAGAGATACCAAATTGTCCATTCATCATCATCATCATCATCAGTCCGTTGCAGTCCACTGCTGGACATAGGCATCTCTCAAGGTACGCCACAGAGCCTGCGTCTGCTGCTTTATGCATCCAGTCGCTGCCGGCCCTTAACAGTGGCAAATTAAACTACTTATAACATTGAAGTAGGTACCATGCTCTACACATCACTGAACTCCTCATGTCAAGTCTTATGTTTATTTCAATGGTTAAATACTTATGCTCAACGTCAAAAATAGACTAAGCGGTGTGTAGGTCGTATACATCAAACCAAAACATACTTATCAATTAATAAAGAAGTGTAAAAATGAAAACGCTCCTGACTATTTACGTTAGCAACATTATGCTTATAACCAAATTATATCACATAAAAATCTATCAAATATTTATGATTTTCTTTAACTACATACTGTTTTAATGGTGCTGTAGAAAGTACTTCGATTCGCGACTGGTCTTCCTGACATTAACACACTCTGGAGGATAATATAGTCTCGAGCAAATCGAGTAAGAAATAGCTAAGCGTTGCCCGATCTGGGTATCGAGCCCTGAATCTCCCGGTCCCCGGTCCGTAAACCTTGCTGCTATACCGAGTGTGTATCAACTTCAACTCAAATAAGGATTACTGAGTGTAGATCCCATCAATAAAAACAAACTTAAAAGAAAACCAAAAAAACTCCTATCACTGTAACTCATCGCAGTTAAAATTTTCTTTCCCCCTAATTTATCGCCCCGGGTGATAAAACTGAATGGTCGACGAGTCGCGGTTCGATTCCCCGGCCGTTATCTTTCAATGGTAGCTTCCTCTCTCAACTTATTAATTACTGAGGGGAAATTAACAAATCGAAAAAATGTTATAGCGTTAATGTATTGTCTAGGGGTTTTAAATTAATGATATCTACGAAGACATCATCTGTAATATATAGATAATTTTTGCTATCGAAGAAAGACAAGCTGACGACCAACCTGATGGTATATGGACACCGACACCTTTGATAAATTATAAACCTAGATAGAGGGACGCGCTGCAATGAAACTAAAACAAACAGGCCAACTTTTCTTAAGCTGGTATGCGTGACAGCTTTGTCATACGCTATCGCTGCATCATTCTGCGTATCCTTGCAATGCAATGCAATCAGCCCTGTATATACTGTGTATACTGCCCACTGCTGAGCACAGGCCTCCTCTACTACTGAGAGAGGTTAGGCCTTAGTCCACCACGCTGGCCTAGTGCGGGTTGGCGGACTTCACATAGCTTCGAAATTCAGAGAACTTATCAGGTATGCAGGTTTCCTCACGATGTTTTCCTTCACCGTTAAAGCGAACGATAATTGATAACAATACACACGTAACTTCAAAAAGTCAGAGGTGTGTGCCTTGGGTTTTGAACCTCCGGACATTGCCTCGGCAGACCGTTCCATTCCCAACTAGGCTAACGTCGCAATGCGTATCCTTGTGTGCCCCATAATGATACCAGTTATTACATGGTTTCTATTAAAATGAGGAGAAAATTATATCCATGAAAAACAACAAAAAATAATTCACTCGAACTCCTAATCAACCTAATCAAAGACCGACACTTATACACACATAACTTAGAAAAGTCAGAGGCGTGCCCTTGTGTTTTGAGCCTGCGGTCATTCGTCTTGGCAATCCGTTCAACTCCCAACTGTGCTATCGCCGCTTCTAACCATCCAAAACCAACTATACTATCATAAGACAAAAACTGAATATCATATCCGTAAACTAACTACAATGTTTTTCTAATCGAAACTCAATAGTGGTTACATATAGCAGAAACACAGCTTTGCAGTAGGTAGACCTATCCAGACTTGCTCGTACGACAGACCTGCTAGCAATCGATCTGTTTCAGAGGCCTTTCAAAATACCTTGCTACAATCAAAATCGAAAACAAAAATATGGAAAAGACATTATTAATTGTAGTTTTAGTCTAAGGTAATATATAAATATATAGCTTTTGCCCGCGGCTCCGCCCGCGTGAATGAGTTTTCCCGGTATAAAAGTCCCGCTTAAAATGTAGCTTATATGACACGTTCGAAGATTTACCATAGCAGCGCCATCTATTGATTACTTACTCAACCCAGTCGAAAGGTATCGACATCTGTTAGAATCATTCATAGCAGCGCCATCTATTGATTACTTACTCAACCCAGTCGAAAGGTATCGACATCTGTTAGAATCATTTGGAGTTAAGATAATTGTGACTGTCAAATAATAACAGACAAATAATTAGCAATAAATTAAAATTGCGACTATAATTTGAGATTTAAACTATCCTATCTCTCAAGTTGGATCGAACTGCACATGGTGTGCGAATTTTATTATAATCGGTTAAGTGGTTTAGGAGTCCATTGAGGACAAACATTGTGACACGAGATTTATATATATTAAGATATATATATTGTGAATTTAAAATTGTGCCAGCAATAAAAAAAAAATGTTTCTTTCATATCTTAGCGATAAACAAGGGGTTAAAGCGAACGAATAGATAATAATGAATATTTAGAAAGAGAATACTTTAGTTTTTATTTTATTTGTTGTTAATTTAGGGCACATACAATTAGAGCATCATAATATAACAATCGCTAAAATTGGTATAATCTGGATTGCGCTGCAAAACTCGTGTCTAAAAAATATTATGATTAAGTTCAATTAAACTGCCTTAAATCTTTCTACAAAAGATTCAAATTTCATACCTAAGTCAACAGTATTTGTCTCACGCTTGTTTATAAACTTAGTTGAATTGCTATTCCTGGTGTCAATTTGTTTGTTTCTTTGCCAAATCATAGTACGAGCGACATATTCTAGTAATATGAGGTATTGTTAATACAAATACCAAGCCCAAAGATGTTCGGATTACGCATTACGAATTTCGTGTTAAAGATAATAAGTGAGAGTAGTTCAGAAGAGTCTATTTTTGAATATATAATTAGAATAGAAACGTTCGCAACGTATCCAAGGCGTCCTTAATTAAGATTTTCTTATTCATTCCTGTAGTATAGAAGTCGCTAAAGCATAGCAATTGCAGTTAAAAAAATTAATATTATTTTTCACCGAAATTCGACTTCCAATTTCGGGTGTGCATCCACTCAAGTTATTTCCACGTTCGTATCTCTCGTTGATGATACCATGCGTTGCTGGCCTATCAGAGCATACGTCAATTATATTTTCTCGCTTTGCTTCCGATTTTTAAATGAATTTGCTATCTTTGATATTAACTTCGGAAGGCCTTGACTCGTTTGTGTCTATAGCACATAAAATCAACTTCGACTAAAAGTTAATTACCAATGGGCTTAGAATGTGGCAAAAAAATGACACGACTCCGTTTCGTTTTATTGGGATTGGTTGAGACTTGAGATACTAACACGTGACTGACGTATTGGTCTCTCGATCAATCACAAACATCAAAATTAAACGATATCGTCTTATGAGTTGCGTTTTTTGCCACATACTAAGCATACTGTTCGTTTTCGTAAACGAATATTCAAAGGATCTTTTTAATGCATGTAGCTATTATTGATATTTATATTAAACTAGACTTCTGCTAGCAACTTCACCCGCGTGACTGAGTTTTTCTGGGATAAAACTCCCGCTTTATATTTCCCCGAGATAAAAAGTAGCCTATGTTACGCGCTGATAATGCAGCTTTATATTGGTGATAGAAATTTTCAAATCGGTCCAGTAGTTTCGGAGCCTATTTAATGCAAACAAACAATCAAATCTTTCCTCTTTATGATATTAGTATAGATTGGTATAGATGTCAGCTTATTAAATGTGACCTTGTTAATCAATTAACGTAATCTTTAGCGCTGTACAAATGATTGTAATGTATGTATTTTTGGGATATAGTTACCTAAGTGGCATACATTAATTTGCTAATAAGCAAATTTTAGGGTGGTATTAATAAATCAATCTCAAGTTTGAGTTACATCTCAAGTAGACATAATGTATTCAACTATCAATACTTGAGATGTAACTCAAACTTGAGATTGATTTATTAATACCACCCTTAGAAACGTTACAACTACTTGAGCCCGCAGTCAAGATGCCTCTCTACAATCATTAGCGCTAAAGTTAGATATCGGAATTCTTTTTTTTAACTTTACTACGGCCAGTAGTCTGACGGGAGTTGGCTTTTCTGGCCTCACCGGACTTTCGGGTGAGCGCTTTAGGCACTCGCAATGCAACCCTTTTCGTTTAATGACCATGCTGAGGGCAACCCACTAACGGGTTACGAACCTCGGGTCAGGACGTCACTGCATCGGAAAGACGTGTCGTTGCGATAGACTTATCCTTAGTATATGTCATTCCATATTTTGTTGTCTATTAGCTTTAATAACGATCGTAGAAAGGAATCTTCGCTACGGCCTCTGTACTACGTACTGAGCTAACTTGAATCGTTTTACGAGCCTAAATTCCAATCGATTAGCAACATTTTGAAAATGGATGGGTAATTTTGTTAATGCCTACAAATATATCGCACCTTTAGAACGAAAACGATGCAATAAAAAAAAAAACGAAAAATGAGTTATCTTCATAAAATGACTTGAAAAGAATTTCTCAATACAACAATAGTTCAAACACAGCCATACTCAAGTGGGAAAAGGAATAACTATTATATCGGGCCTTTTGGAACGAAGTTCCTTATCGCGCGTTGTGAAAGGGGGCTGGACGGAAACTTGTCACTACACTTTTTTCTATTATCTTACTAATATGAACCTTAAGTACAATGCGTAGAAGCTATAATTCTTGAAACGGGTATATTTTTATTTATTTTATTTATTAAAGTCATTAAAACCATTTCTTACTAATCTAATATGAACCTTAAATACATTGCGTAGAAGCTATTTCCCCAGCGTTGGCACGGCACGAGTACAAAAGAATTGAACGTAACATTCTTTTTTCAAATTTTGTTGATTTATTCTACTTTACTACTACTGACATTTATCAATAACAAGACTAAACGTGCTTTGCTCGCGTTTAAAAATCTACTTTATGTGGTAAGCGTAAGATCGAATTTGTGTTTAGTCAATCAAAATTTGTGATAAAAATGCTATGCAATAGCTTTACCGCGGTAGTCTCCGAGTGCCACACGTATTTATTTGTTTTTTTTCTCTAGAAACTTATGTATTGGAACGGAAATAGGAAAATATTTATATATTTATATATATACACACTCTGTTATATAAATAAAATTTTATTACAATTCCTTCACTAATTAATCGAAAGGAACTTCGTTCCATCCGGGTGTCCCTTGACACCTCTCATTGCTTTTTTTTATAATATTTTTATAAAAAAGCGACCTGTTTTAAGTCATTTTATGACGATAACTCAATTTTCGATTGTTTTGAATTGTGTCATTATCGTTCTAAAGGTGCGATACTGTCCATAAATATCTTTGGTTTGTTAGGTTGAGTTAATAATAATATAGTAGTCGTGGCGCACCATGAAACTCGAATAACAAAAATATATTGACCTCGACCTGTTGTGTGGAATAAGCAGAGACAAAAAGACAAGCTTTAATCAGAAATGTAGTAAAACGATAAAAAAAAAACATAAAATCAGATTTTATAGAACCAGCTTAAATGTCAAATGTACTGCCATAAAGTCAATGCCATCCTAGTGTAGTGAAGACGAAGTTCAAGGATGAGCTGTCAGGTTCAATGCCAGGGTTCATATCCTTCCTAAGTCATCGTCGTTGTTATTTTGTTTCAGTGTTGGAAGACTAGGATCATGAGAGTTCAAAACTATTGCCTCAGGGCTAGCTGGTTTCGTAGCACAGTTCTTAAATAATATATTACAGAAGTGTTCAACTTAAAGTTTACGTGGGGAATTCTGGGTGGTCGTATCGCTTATCATCAGGCGAACGGCATTTTTTTTTTTTTTCTCGCGGGGTAAAAACGCGTCATCGCTACCACCACTGGGGGGTGAGTGGAACGGTTATATTGGTTTCACACAGTCTTACAGCCCAATGTCGACACTCGGGAGTATGGCATCATCCGAGCGTGCACGGCATGCTCATGTCGTCATACGCTTCATTAAAAAAAAATAGAGTATCAAGAGTAGATCTCAGCACGCTAAAATCGAGTTAAAATTTCTATTTACCACAGTTTCTTTCCTATACGACATTGCAAAGGAACCACTTCACCTGATTGTAAATGGAGTGGGGTAGAGATAGAGTGTCAACTGATGAGAGATAATTACCTCCTCCTGTTTGAACAGGATATACAGGCTGATTCCTAAACACGGCACACTTACGTCACAGTACAGATATATCGCAACTTGAGAACGAAAACGACACAATTCAAAAAAAACCAAAGGAGATGTCCGCTTTTTGTGTGGGTGCTGGGCCTCAAAATCTAAACAGGCTCAAACTTTAGGGATATTAAAGGGGCCAAATATGGATCTTGAATCCATTAAAAAAATATTTTTAGACCCCTCCATTCATAACTAACTTTTTTTAAAACGTTCATATTAAGTATAGTTTTCAAGCCAAACAAAATTACATAAATCTCGAAATCGGAGGTCTTTAAAATTAAATGATTTATTGCAAAAGGCTAGTTTTCAGGAGTTCTATCCAAATATATATAAACTGTCTTGTTTAGAATTTCAGGCCCGTTTTTGGACATGTCCTTTGAGTTATCTTCATAAAATGACTTAAAACGAAGTTCTCAATACAACAATAGTTCAAACACAGCCATATTCAAGTGAGAAAAGGACCAAACTGTCATATCGGGCCTTTTTTATTATATTTTTATGAAAAAGGGACCAGTTTTAAGTCATTTTATGAAGATAACTCAATTTTCGATTGTTTTGAATTGTGGCGTTTTCGTTCTAAAGGTGCGATATATAAGTTTACTATGTTTACGTGGGCCAATATGGCGGTTTTACAGCTATGGTGGTCGTCGCTATCCAAACGAATACAAATGTCCTGCCATCGGTTTTATCGTTATTGTGGAAAAGTCATTAAATGAAAGACTACATTTCATTGATATAGACAAGGACTCAGTCTAAGATTTCTGATTTCCAATATATGTTTCTAACGCCCCATATGTCGATAAGAAGGGCTAAATCTCTTCACACTTTTAAAAGTCGCTTTGATATTCTATTTCTCCTTTTTTTCTATTTATTACTGGATTATATATTTATGTTGTATTGTAGTTGTTTAGTTTGTGTATTATTATATGTAGTTACTTTTATTTTAGGTATTGAATAATAATATTTATGTACATCCGTTTTCTAACCCCTCTTATTACCTGTAGATGACCGCCCGCTCTATTTTTCTTACTTAACTAAACTTCCATCCAAAGGTTGTCTCGAAGAAATCGCCAATTGCGATAAGACCGCCACTTGTACTTCTTATTGTTTAGCCTAGTATATATTGTATATTTGTTATTTCCACTTTGCCTTTAAGATGTGATAAATAGGCAATAAAGAATTTATAAATATTTATAAAATACCCATTTTATGATTAGAACAAAATCACGTAAAACATATTAAATACATACTTATATTATAAATGCGAAAGTAACTCTGTCTATCTGTCTGTTACGCTTTCACGGCTGAAACACTGAACCGATTGCGTTGAAAATTGGTACGGAGATAGATTGAGACTCTGAGAAGGGTATAGGCTACTTTTTATCTCAGGAAAATATATAGCGGGACCTGTATCCCGCAAAATACTTTCACGTGCGCGGAACTGCGAGCAAAAGCTGGTATGGTATGTTTCTTATTTCTTTACACTGGCACGGCAAAGTGACCCCATTTCATGTGATACTAAGCAAAGAGAGGTCCAGATAGTGTCGACTGACGAATGATGATTATCCCCCATCAGTCGATACAATCATGCCGGCCTGTTTTTTTTTTTTCAAGGTTCCGCTATTTGATACTTAACCCCCCCTTCGTCCGAAAGTGCAACAGTGCATGAAGATTAATTAGACTTCTCAAATATTTCTAATCAATCCGGCAGCCTGTTTGAACTGGATGATCCCGGAACTCGGCACAATTACGTGGGCCACTACGGCAGGTTTGACCGCTTGGTACGGTGGGTATCCGGGTAGATATAAATTATATACTACCAGCAATATCAAATCAAATCTAGGATTCATATTTCCAACTCCTCCATATCTTTCTATTTGATTAATTTCGTTGCGGGTTAAAGACAGATTAGTGTTCCCTGAGACTTGCCGAGCTTCACCGCTCGGTGTCATAAAAGGCGTGCCACTGCTGGCTTACAGGAGTTTCAGTGGCGGGTGTGAGGGCGGGATAGTCTCATACCAGCATAATCAAATTATTTTATGCATGTATTTAAAGTAATCGGTTTTGGATAATTGGCTCATATTAAAGCCCTGAATTGAGATAAAGGTAATTCCTGCAAAAGCGCAACTTCCTATTTGCGAACGTATTCTTTTGCAGGCAAAGCCGCGAGCGAACTCTAAACTTTTTTTTATATATTTGTATTCAAACTGAACCGGTTTCGTCAAATTTCGTGTTCACGCTCAATTTTATCACAGTGCCATTAGTCGTCAATCAAGCAGCTTAGCAAAACTGTGATTATGGAAGTTTGTGAAGTAAATATTAATAAGGATTGTTGGAAACACTTTTTTCGGCAGGTATGTTATCTTATTATGATTACACACGGAGTCTTGTCTCTAAAGAAGTAGGTAGAGGTACAATATATGAATGCCTTCCCTATTTGGCAATTCTTTTCACCCAAAACTACTGGACATAATGAGACTTAACATCTTATGTCTCAGGATGACGAGCGCAGTGAAATGCCACACAGTACTTTGTAACTCAAGGTGCTGGATGGTATTGCTACTGTTTATGGGTGGTCGTATCGCTTACCATCAGGCGAACGGCGTGCTCGTCTCATCATTCAAGGCAATAAAAAAAACACTAAGATTTTGATTGCCCAGTGCTCAGTTTTTACAGTTCACCGCCCTGGTGCGTTGCCACAAGACTAACGATACGTTTTTTTTTGTAAAGATATTTGGATTAATAACCGATCACATATAGGTACTTGTATGTTTGATACACCGATATACAAAATATTGGATTTGTAGATTATTTTAATTTGTGCCTCGGTGGTGTAGTTGTATTGTGTGCACTGTACAACACCGCTCTGAGGCCCTGGGTTCGAATCTCAGGTCGGGCAAAGTGATATTGGGTTTCTCAGCTCAGTATCAGCTTGGATTCTGAAATTTATTCCCGATAAATTCGCCCCTTATACATAGAGCGGAACACACATGAGGAAAAGTGAACTTGTAATTAGTACCTACCTAGTTGGTGTTTTTGGTAATAAGATAAAAAAAAATGTGTATTACAGCTCCTAATAGCCAGCGGGGCATGGAACTGCTACTTCATGTTGGGATTGTGCATGGGAGCACCCACGGTGTTCATACCACAAATAAGGAAAGAAGCTAACTCCACAGAAGCCGTTACCGAGGATATGGCTTCATGGATTCGTAAGTATAACTACATCTGTTTATTTATTATATAGGTGTTGCTCGCGGCTTCGTCCGTGTGAAAAGCCTTTCCCGCTACAAAAGACCATAAAACACAGCACGCCAGCGTCATCTACTTAAAGCAATGCAATGTAATGCAATCAGCCCTGTATTATATACTGCCCACTGCTGAGCACGGGCCTCCTCTACTACTGAGAGGGGTTACGCCTTATTCCACGACGTTGGCCTAGTGCGTGTTGGCGGACTTCACATACCTTCGAAATTCAGAGAACTTCTCAGGTCTGCAGGTTTCCTCACGATGTTTTCCTTCAGATTTGCGAGTTAGTAATTGTGTACGCATATCTCCTAACAGTAGCTCAACTGAACTACAAAAAGTAGTAACGTAGCTAAACGAATTTTTGCTCCATACTTAGGTTATTCTATTTTTAAGACAAATTTAAACAACATCTGTTTACTATCATCATCAAGCATTCACTCATACAACTCAATTGCGTCAATCAATTCTCGAGTTACATTTTCGTCACCATTCATTTTTGGTATAACACTAACGGCCGTATTTAAATCAAACAAAAAAAAATTCGGACGGCATTTTTTAATGTAAGCTCTTAGCTTCCTTAAGCTTACTTTCAAAGTTTCTACCTTTTCTTCTCAAAGGTCCTAGTTTAGAAATACTATCTTCATAATTTTTTAACTGTTCATAAATTTCAGATAATTCTAACTCTATACTCTTAATCTAAACTAAATATTTTCTTGTTCAATAAACTAAATTATAATCATGGTATATGAATTATCATAGCCCAAATAAGAAAATAAAATCGATTTTATAATAAAGTACCATGTTTCACACCTTCGACTCGTCATCCTCACGTTCTTGAACAGTCTTACGACGACGGTAGCTTATTTGGGACAGGACTCACTCCATGGCTTCATTCCGCAACTGCGTCTGCATCCAACTAGTGTGGCACTTCTTATAATAAGGAAAAATCCTATCAGGACAGCCAGTAACAGAGAGGCGCACAGGATGAAGGATGTTGTTTGTTTCTGTATGTGCTCCGCTGCTGCCTTTGCGTGGTTGTCGCTTCCCGCAGTCTGCGCAATAATCACTTCTTCCTTGCTCTGAGTTTTGCCCATAGTTTTCTAAATCCAGAGGTAGACAGCTTCGGAATCAATATGGATACGGATACAGAGAGCCACGGATGAAGTCATCACAGGTAACATCGAGTTGGGAGGGTCGCCATGTGGTGTGTGGTGTAGAGACACGGTCCAAGGTTCGAATAAAGAAGACACGTCAAGCCAGTTTAGGTTGACATTGATTAGTGTCACAAATTATTACAATTACGCAAATACATAAGATGCTGACACAAGATATCATAAAGGTAATTACACACTATAGTAACACACCACAATAAAAATATGTTTTACACTGTGTGTGTTGTTCGCTATCTGGGCGGTGACAAAATATACTCTACCAGCATAAATGAATACCTGTTTCATGCTGCTATATCTTTGTTCGTGAAAATATTTTCCCTCCAATCTTGTATCGAATTTATTTAAAAAGCTTTTCATACAACTTATATTTTATTTTGTTTCAGCTGCAATTCTAAGCTATGGTGGTTTACCGTGGATTCTGATTCTACCGTACCTGATATCAGTGTTTGGAAGAAAAATACCGCACATCATCGTCTCAGTAGCAACTTTTGCAGGCTTTACTATATTCTGCTTTAGTACCACCATCACACACATCATCATAAGCGAAATGCTACAAGGATTAGTAGCTGCGTCATATTTAACTATATCTATAGTTATTATAATAGAATACGCGTCACCTAAATACAGAGGGATGTTTCTAACTTTGAAATCTGCTTGCTTCTTCTGGGGAATATTATTTGCCAATACCATTGGAACGTTCTTTCATTGGAAGAAGATAGGGATGGTAGGTTTAGGTTGTTCGGCTTATAATTTAGTGTCTGTGATTTTATGGCCCGAATCTCCTTATTGGTTAGCTGGTAAGGGCAGGTTAGACGAATGTACCAAAACTCATGTTTGGTTGAAGGGAAGAGGCGAAATTTCTGATAAGGAATTGAAGAGTTTGATAAGTACGTACCGACATGAGAGGAATACTCAACCACAAAACCTTTACCGACGAATTCAGATCACAGTCAAGCAAATGTTAAGAAAAGAGTTTTACAAACCAGTTTTATTTTCAGTTCTTCTCACTTCTTTATATTTATTATCGGGGAAATTAATATGTACAGTATATGCTATAGATATAATTAAAAAAATCACGAATAGTGAATCAACTGCTTACACAGCTATGTTAATTTTAGATGCAGTTACTTTGATAAGTATGTATGCCGGTTGTTTAGTTGTTAAAGTTGTCAAACGAAGAGCTATGTTGTTAACGACTTCTTCTATAGGTGTTTTCTTTCTATTATCTATATCTTTATATATGTATTTAGTTAAATTGTCCATAGTTTCAGAAAATAAATATCTATCTGTGTCTTTACTGACTGGGTTTTCAATATCAATTGGATGTGGACCTATGATATTATCAACGTCTATTTCTGGTGAAATATTACCTTTAGAATCAAGGAGTATATCTATGTGTGTGATTGCGTTTATTTTTAAAACATCGTATGGTAGTTTTTTGAAACTAGCATTAACTTAACTTTAGGATTACATGGTATGTTTTTATCGTTCGCATTATCTTCTTCAGTTTGTTTAATACTTATTTATTTGTATCTTCCTGAAACTAAAGATAAGAATTTGCAAGAAATAGCCGATTGTATGAAAGGAGTCGATCCTATGATTGAGAGAGAGGAAGAACTAATGCCTGTTCGAAGAAATACAGAGTAGAAAATAGGAAATAGTGAAAATATAGTTTAAGATTAGTAACTAGTTTAATTACTATTAATAATAACCGCACTCTTGCAGCGTTTCCACATTATCCGATCCAATCAATATCCGATATCCGCCAGTATGATTATGATTGTATCGTATCCGATATCGGACCAGCCAATGTGAAAGGCAGGTTCATTATACATTTTACGTACCCCGATATCGGATCGTATAATGTGGAAACGCTCTTCCTAAACACGACTGCCAAAAATAAACAAGCACTAGAAAGTTTGCTTGTACTTTTTTGAGTGTTCGCTATTTATAAGAAAATATTTAATTTTTTTGCACTTACGTACCTTGCTGTAGTTTCAAATGTGAGATAAATAATTTAATGATTTTGTTTAAATGATTTTTTATTACTTTAAATGCCAAATACTTTTACATGTTATGTATGTCCTTTTTCTATATGGAATTCAATGTCAAATAAAAAAGTATTTTGATTACAACTTGTCTATAACTTATATCCTTATAATACATGGCTTTTGCTCGTTGCTCTGCCCGCGTGAAATAGTTTTTCCGGGTAATAAATATTTTCCCGGGATAAAAAGTAACCTATAGCACTCAGGAGTAATGTAGCTTCCTATTAGTGAAAGAATCACTCATGTGATAAAATAATATTCTGTTAATTTGACGGCTGCAATGCTGAGATTTCGGGTTCGATCCCCGGGTCGGGCAAAGTGATATTGGGTTTTTCTATTTAGTATAAGCCCAGAGTGTGGCATTTATGCCCGAAATGGCGATAGGCTCGCCCCCTATCATATCATGGGACGAAATAACGGCGAAAAGTGTGTGCACTAGTTGCTCCTCTGCCTACCCCTTCGGGGATAAAAGGCGTGAGTGTGAGTGTGTGTTAACATTTTATCTTTTCCAATATTATAAAGAGGAAACGTTTGTGAGTTGCCGTGGGCAAAAATTCTTGATTTATAAACCTAAGTTACCGAGTACTTGAAAGTCATGGCTAAAGTGATGAACGCGACATCTGTACCGTTATAGGGAAGGTGAACATCGTAAACTCTGCCATCTGGTGGCGAAATCTGAACATTTCAGCCTATCGATACTTGGCATTACCTAAAATATTTGTATTAAAAGGATGAAAAATAACATTTAATTGGTTGATGATGTATTGCTGTGAATTTGGATGCTCCAAAACATAAGAATAAGCACATCAAATGGTGTAAAATTCTAATATGTAGCCAAGAATAGTACCTCAGTTCTTACATTCCATGGTTATGTTAAAATAGACAAAAATAATAAAGCTGTATAGAACATACATAAGTATGAGTACCAAAAGCATTTAGAAATGTCTCATTACGTAATTTATAAAAATAAAGAAGTTTTGAAGATAATATTCAATACAAACAAATTTGTAAAAACCTAATTTTGCTTCAATAACATCAAAATAACTAGCTGCCATCTAAAAAAAGCATATTCTGGCCACGCTAGGTATCAATAATATTCGGCCGGAACCCATAATTTATCATTTTTGTGATATTAAAAGAATATATTATAAATAAATTATTGTTCTAAAAAGTTTCTTTTTTTATCCACATGTGGCTCTTTTGTCAAATTTTGTGCTGCCACCTATACTTCGTGCACGTTCCCTTATCTATTTACAAAGATCGATTATGGAAATGGTTTTTAAACAATCACCCTAGATGGCGTATTAAAACAGTGCCATCTATTAGAGTACAACGGAACTAATGCTAAAAAACTATAATCGATGACTTCGAATTGTCACTATGGAAATGTAGATGTCGCTTTACGCAAATAAAAATATTAACATCATCATCATCAGCCCCATGAAGTCAGCCGCTGAACATAAGCCTTCCCTAAAGATTTTCCGACGAACCTGGATTAATATACTATTATTAAATTTTGATTATATCAAAAAAGCGCCATCCGTTTCCGTAGCATATTGCATGATCCAACTTTTTTTCTTGTAGTTTAAAGACGAAACAAGCATTCTGCTCGCCTGGTGGTAAGTGGCACTCTACTGAGCTTGTCAGCCTGAGTCATAAAATGTTACATCTCATAGGTAATGCCCAGTATTTACTCTGGCTACAATATCCTTCAAACCGGAACCCAACAGTGCATACACACTGCTGCTTGGCGGTAGAAATAGACATTGCGGTGGTACCCACCCAGACGGACTCTTACATATGAGACCGACCTACCACCAGAATAATCGTATTTTACGTTACAGCAGTAATACTATCCCCATTCCCCAAACAGAACTAGTAGTAATAGTCATTGCGGTGGTATCTTCCCAGACGGCCCCCCGCATACGAGAGACCTACCGGCTACCACTAGTATCATATCATACAGAATTTTTATTCACAACAACCTAACAGGACTTTCGATTTATATAAAAGTGAAACCTGATTTAAAATCCGACGTTTTTTACCTGACACGTGAACAAATCAAACTTTAGCTAACGGTTTGAAAAATCGACAACCGTACGAATTATACTGATTAGTAGAATCTGTGGTGGTAATTTAAAGTCCTGTATGGCTGTTTTGTTTAGGGAAGACCTGCCACTACATCTTCTTCTTTTCTATTGCATAGTTAATGTCTATCAGGTTTAATGCCCTCCTCCAGCAAAACGGCCTTGAGCATTCGTTCCATACATTTTAGGCGCATGAAATACGGCAGGAGTACCTAAGTTGATTCACGAATTTCTTTAAAAAATAAAATCAGTCTTTTTGAAGATTTTAAACATCCAAAATATTTCTTATTAAATTGTCTATCTAACGTAAGTTAAAAATTAATATCCTTCAATTAACCATACTAGCACACTTCTTTTTTATACGGACAAGGCATAGTGACTCCACTGCACCTGATGGTAAGCGGAGAGAGGTGCTGATAGATTGTCGACTGAGGAGGGATAGTCGTCGCACGCAGTCGACACAATTATGCCGGACTTTTTGAACCGGATATACACAGGCTGATCCCGTAACGCGGCACACTTACGTGGGCTTCTATGGCGGGCTTTAACGCCTTATGTACTCATTGGTGGCAGAAATAGCCATGCAGACCTATGGAAATTTATATTATCGTCGGACTACTTTTGTAACAATATTTTTTTTTGAAGATAATTCTCTGGTGATTCTGGGAACGAAATGTTGTTTTTCAATTTGAAAAATATTTTTGTTATTCTTTATTGATGGTTTAAGCACATTTTAAATGTATTATATTATGTAATTACTTGATATAGTGTAATATAAGTGAACAAAGATCTAAGTCCACGCAGACGAAGTCGCGGTCTCAGTTACTACATACTATATTTCACTTGATATTTATTATTATCAGAAATAAAGGCTATTAGTATTGTATTTGCATATTTGACTTCTTTCTGCTTCTATAGTACATTGGAATGTCGATTTGTTATTCCAGTCAAGTTAACGACCCGATACATTCCAAAGCCATTGTTTTGTCCAGTTATCTTATCTATACCTATCTAGTTTTTTGTAAAATCAACCTGTCAATATGACATCGATAGAGATTTTACAACTGCGTAACAAGTAAGATACCACAATACCACTATTCTTTATCTCACAATGGGGGGCTGGCGCGACACGGTTTTTGGATTATTTTCGACGAAGTTGCCTTACGTTAAGCCTCTGAGGGATTCAGTCCCATATCGTGTTATATTAAAAATCTCACTATTAGCAATAAAAAATGTAAACAAAACATTATTGGTGAGTATAGAATCCATTATTATTATAATATTGATCACCATTGCTGAATTTACAATCTGACACACTTCTTTATAGTACGGTACAAATCTAGGTCATTCGTCTTTATGGAATGATATTCGAATCTTAACCTAGTTATGTAGGAATGCAAGGTTTGGTATGACATAGCAACTAGGGTGTGTCATTAAAAATACCGACAGAGATTGACATCATGCAGGCGATCATAAAAACGGAGGTGAATTCCTGCAATATGCTCTAAAAAAATTGTTGCAGTAACTCCACATTGGATTGGATTAAGAAGTAAAAAAAAATTTTAAGAAGTAACCTACTCTTCAACTGTCTGTTTAATTATGATTCTCAAGGGCAGGGAAATTCCATTTGTAAGTTTTTGATTTGGGAAATACACACTAGTTACTTGGAATTTGGCTGCAAAGTATCGATAGGCAATACCCATAAAATATTCCGAAAAGTGCATTCCCTAATTGCAACCCACAGACCCTTTCAAAGATATGGTGAATATTTATTTATTTTATTGCATTGAATGACGAGACGAGCATGCCGTTCGCCTGATGGTAAGCGATACGAACACCTATAAACAGTAGCAACACCATCCAGCACCTTGAGTTACAAAGTACTGTGTGGCATTCCACTGCGCTCGACATCCTGAGACATAAGATGCTAAGTGTCATTATATCCAGTAGTTACACTGGCTACAATGTCCTTCAAACCGAAACACAACACTGCACAGTGCATGCACCAGCTGCTTGGCGGTAGAAATAGACATTGCGGTGGCATCCACCCAGACGGACTCTTACATATGAGAGACCTACCACCAGTCAATCAATATGTTCCATATCTAGTAAAATATGAGTAATTTTTTGCCAAATCTTAAATTGGCTCAGTAGTTTACCTGTTATTTAGTAGTGTTACGATGATCTCCTTGGATTAAGATAACCCAGAGTCCTCTTATTCGGAATACTATCTCATGACATTATCAGCACATCTTGCTGATATATCATTGATATCGTTAAACTTGCCAATTTAACTAAATCGCAATTGCAAAAACTATTTTTAGGCCAGTCACCTGTTCAAGTTACGAGTCCCAATTCAGTATAGCCGAGAAGCAAATGTATCTTCCGAATTACAGTCATGTCACTGCTACACACTGGCTTCGTCAACCAGATATATTCGACGATAAGTCTCAAAATGCGTAGTGATAACTTCAATGCCAAACATACGTTCTTGCTTATTTTTACTTCCTAGAAATAACGATAGCGTAAATTAGTTTTATTTTACAGCATGCTGCCTACCTTCTTATCATAGGCGCCAATGATTAGGTAGCACTGCTAAACAGGTTATCTTTCCAAGAAAATATTCGTGTGCAAAATAAGTTTGATTAGACGCAAAAAGTTTATCGACAAAGTCAATACAATCGTTATTTTGAAGACTGAATATCTATCTTATCAGATATATTGTAAAGAAGAGATCTACTACCGTCAGTGTCACCCTCCATCTGGGTATCACCGTAATATCTATCACTGCCACCAAGTGACATTATCCAAGCAATGTTTTGATGACAAGGATATTCTTGGTTATTAACTGGGGATTAGGATTTTATTATTACAAATTGGAGAACCACGCAACGTTCTGTAATGCGAAGATCGAGTGGTGTTACATTCAGTTGTATCGTTTACTATCAGGATGTCAGTTTAATACACGCCCTTATACTATAGGGATAGGCAGATATTATTGAGTGAAAGGCGGTCTTGACACACCTCTTTTTCCTCTTCCACATTCAGTTCTCTTTCGCCGGTTAAGGGTACTCCTGACCTGCCCTTTTCGAAGATCGTCAGTAAGTGCCAGTGTATCACCAGATGTTAAGAGATCACTGATGTCAACGTTACAATCAGGTATACTTTTATTGAGGAAAAATTCAAATTCTCGTGGTCATGCATCATTTTTATATTTGGTTTCTTACATTTTGCTTACAAGAGAACATTACAAAACTCATTTCATACAACAAGAATCCAAAGAAGAGATTATTACAAATAGATACGTTGTTTATAATTATATACACATAATCACACGTTGATTCCATATGACATATGCGACGTTGTCGCTACACACCGCATTAAATAAAAATCTTACATATAATACTTGTATGTCAAGAATTACAAGGACTTAAGTCTTTAAAAAGTTGAGGTTTGAGACAAAAATTCAATACAGAATGTCTGAGTGCTAGTGGTTTATCGAAAGAATATATTTCGCGCTGGCCATTCAACCTCTTTAAAACAAGAATTGTCTGTCAATATTGTGAAAATAATACATTTATTATACACGCATTTCACAACGATATAAATACTGACGATAAATTGGCAATGAGATTAGGAAGCGAAAGAAAAAAGAGTCTAGGAGATATTTTTTAATTATTACCTACATTTACAGCACAATCATTACCTAAGAATTCATTTACATTCACATCAACACAATTCATTCACTCTCATCAACAGGTACGCTTCTTAAACTCGCTCCTGAAGATCTTCCATTCTTTTCATTCAATCGATCACTCGAGGGGCAGTATTAAATGCTTTAAAATTACCGTGTCTCACTCTCTGATACAATTAAGTACCAGAGTGACTTATAATGGTACCTTTTCAACTTAAATTTTTTTTTCAAAAAGTAAAAATAAATTTTAAAGGATTTTTTAAAGAATCCTTAAATAGTTTTATCATAGAGATTTTCTTTAACAACATGATCTTTTAGTTATATTCTGCAGTATTACTGCTCTAATTTTCATATATAATAATAATTATTATATATGATCCACTAAACGCATGGAACCTCAGTCGATTGTCATTACTTTTGGTTCTCATACAGTTTTCTACCTCTTCATTCGACAATCTCTAGATTCAAAAATGACTATATCCTTACACCTCCTATAGGCATTCCAAAGCCCGCAATAAGTACATCTATATTTACATTTCTTATAATATTTACATATTTGCAATTATTATCCTCCGTAAGTAATTTCCCAGTTGTGGAGGCTCGACCATCGTCTTGATATTTCCATTCAAAGTTCGAATCTGTGCTACCAAGATTTAGTGTGACTGTTCTGTTGGCCACGAGAACCCATGTTGGGGTACCGGGGAGGAAAGTTGGGGGCAACTCCAGTAGGTGACGTTGGTGGTGTCGCCGGCATGAGATTTGTGGCAGGATGGTAGACCCTTGCTGATAGTGCTGTGTCATCTGTGGAAAATGAGAACGATTTTATGCGATTATGGATATTTTTAATTGATAGAATTATGTTGTGATCAGTTCTGTTTAGATTGACTTAACCATTTCAGATACCTTTCGGCTTACAAGATCTAACAAAGCATAATGAGATTTCAAATAAAAAAATTTAGAGCGATGCGTGTAGTGCTCGGCACAGTTTTGTAATTTTAAATGGTGTTGCAACTGTGCATGAGCTATCGTCGTTATACCACAGAGTTATACCATCAAGCAAGTGAATTGATTTAATTTTTGGACAGTTTAAAAGATATGGCTCAAAATTATTCTTTGCAAAGTAATCACCATCCTTCGTGAACACTACAGGAATCATCGTCTTTGGCAATTTATATCTTAACTAAAAGTCTTTAAGGATAAAAATCATACTCACTCTGCGAGAGTGACCGGCCGAATGTCTGCTTAGAGCTCTTTGAAGACATTGTGATTGTGACACTGCAACAAAAAAATAAAACTTTAAATATGCCATATGAAAAAAATAAAAGTTTCCCCAAGATGATGGGTTTTATTTAATGTCAGGTTTTTCTGGTATAATATAGAAATAATTAATACCCTAATAATTTTGCATATGTGTACATTTTTAATAATTGTATGTTTGCCAAAAATGCATAAACCGCTGAAGGAAGTTTGATAACAGTTATTTAAAAACCAAGTTTTGGATTAATTAGGTTAGTTTTTATCCTTATGTTCATTTGTGTATTATTATTACTCGCTTTAACGAAGAAGGAAACACCCAGAAAAAATATAATGCATAATATAAAAACATCTCAATAAAATTAAAAATATATTCTACCAAATTAATATATTAGGTCAGCGTGGAGAATAATCCCTTACCATCATAAAGGAAGCCCATGTTCAGCAAGGGAACCATTTAAAAGTGGTAAATATTCTATATCGTATCAAAAGTTATCAAAGATATCGTTTATTTGCATAGCTATAACGAACTAACATTCAAATACTTGATACGTAAGGGCATTTAAAACAGTTTTTCATATCTATGAAGGACGCTTTTAAAGTGAAACATGGTTTTGTATTTTATTTATGCTACTGAATGAACAAACAAACCGCACTCCTGATAACGTGTGGTACGCCTTTTCAGTAGCAACGACTTCTGAATTGACAAATTTCATCCAAATCGTTAGAGTGGTGTCTGCCTTTACTCCTAATAATAATCCACACATCCTCACAAACTTTAGCATTAATTATATTAAGATATTAACCGGTCATAGGAAAAAACCGTGGTTGCGGAACATCCGCGAGAGGTCGGGGATTGCAAGCGCTGCAGAAATATTTCACCTTGCAAAGGACAAAAGAAGATATGCTGAGCTGACTACCAACCTTCACTAGTTGGAGAGGCACTACAAGAAGAAGAATATTAAGATATTAAAACTTTGAACCTTAGAATTCACAGCATAGATACCCATTAAAACTATCAGAATACCAATAAAGTGCTGGCATGTCTCAAAATCTGCTAATGCTAATCTAGTAAGAAGTAAAATAACAGATCCTTGAACCTCAAGATTCACGGCATGGAAACCCACTAAACTTAACAGAAAACCAATAAAATGCTGCTATGTCTCAAAATCTGCTAATGGTAATACTTCAAGTCATCAACGAATATTGTATTCAACACGATATCGTATAACAAACACATTCAATCTAGTTGTGTACAAAGCTTGATAAGCAAAATGGCTGTCGCCAATGCTAGGTGAGTAAATACATGAATAAATAGATATGCTTCGTGCATCCGCTGCGTTCTACAATGCAACCACTGTTAGAAACTTGAGGACACGATCTATCTTTAAACACAATCCTACTAATATTATAAACGCGAAAGTTTGTAAGTATGGATGTATGGATGTCTGGATGTCTGGATGTCTGGATGTATGGATGTTTGATACTCTTTCACGCAAAAACTACTGAACGGATTTCGATGAAATTTGGCATACCGGTAGATTACGTCCTGTATTCACACATAGGCTACTTTTTATCTCGGGAAAATATAAAGCGGGACTTTTATCCCGGGAAAACTCATTCACGCGGGAGGAGCCGCGGGCAAAAACTCGTTCTTTATATTTTGCTAGTGGTAGGATGATTGTATCCGCACGGATAGAGACTACCGTAGACGAGGTATAACAGCCGCCTAATAGCCCACGTGTGTCACGTTCCGGGATCAGCCTGTGTATATCCGATTCAAACAGGTCGATATAATTATATTGCTGGATTGGGATAATCATCTCTCCTCAGTTAACACTCTATCTTGAACCTTCTCCACTTACCATTAAGAGCAATTTGCAGTGGCCGTATAAAAAAATACTAGCGGTAGGTGTGTCATATGTGACAGTCCATCTAGTGTTGTCATTCAAGGAAAGAGTTTTTCTAAATATATCTCCCTCAAAATTAAATCGATGATTGAATTTAAATGTTCTATAAAGGAGATGTCCGCTTTTTGTATGGGTGCTGGGCCTCAAAATCTAACCAGGCTCAAACTTTAGGGACATCAAAGGGGCAATATGGAACTTAGATCCATTAAAAAATATTTTTAGACCCCTCCATTCATAACTAACTTTTAAAAATGTTCATTCTAAGTGTAGTTTTCAAGCCAAACTAAATTACATAAATCTCAAAATCGGAGGTCTTTAAAATTAAACGATTTATTGCAATAGGCTAGTTTTCAGGAGTTCTATCCAAATATATATAAATTGTCTTGTTTAGAATTTCAGGCCCGTTTTTGGACATGTCCTTTATAGATCTTCGCAAATTAATTTCAAGTTATAATTGGTTTTCATTTTATTTTCCTTGCATATGTTAGAGGTATTGCTGCATTGTCTATTTCTATAATATGGCTAATTATACTCACGTCTATCGGTTTCTTAGTTCTGTCGATCTAAAGTGACTGATAATTCATATTAAAGGAGTGAGTGGTGTGCGGGGAATACCATACAAATCAACGAGTGTCAAAGATAAAAATATATTGACAAGAAGTGTAGCTTATAAGGCTTACTGGAGGATACGGTTTTGAAGACTAAAATATGTATATTAAAATCTATTATATAAGATCAATGATGTGTCATTATAAGTTTTTTAAAAAATATTTTCCCTTAACTATCAATAATTTTAATATTCATAGTCAATATGAATACCAGAAAGTGCTTTGATAGATATTTTATTATGCATGTTTGCATTATAAAAATCAACTTTTAGAGCACAATAACGGTCATTGTTTAAATATATTTATTCATGACAACGGTTGACATAAATACCAACTCTCGATATTCTCGTAATATATTGCATAACTTTCGACACTTGTCAGGCTTTTTATGAACTTATACGGGTTGACAGACTTATTTGAATTAAAAATGAATTAATGATAAAATCGAACCTCGCGGTTTTCATCTCAAAATCCGTTTCACTCCCCACCGAGCTACTACTGCTCCCTACTTCCAATTTTTTTTTTGCGAATAATCGAATGTATAGTAACTGTTAACGTATCTATAAATTGATAAGATATTAAATCATTGGTGACTTAATCACCATTATTGCTATCTTTGGTCGCGGAACAATTCCGTGTTCATGTATTTTTTTTATCAATTTTTCATAGAATTTTAATATCAATATATTTAGGTGATATTTATTTATATTTATTATTATAAGCAAACAGTGTAACTACTACTGGTTGTTCATAAATAAATCAATATTTGAACTTACTAGCTATATAGGTATGGTTTATAGACCCGCTATATATTTTTCCGGGATATAAAGAAGATTATGTCCTTCCCAGAATCTCAATCTCTCACCATAGTAACTCAACGAAATCCGTTAGGTAGTGTTCGACTTATCGCCTTCAGACAGACAGTCAGCAGTCAGACACACATGGGGGACTTAGTTTTAATTGTAGTGAAAGAAGTTCCAAAACTTTACATACAATTTCTTATAAAAATCGACCATGTGATTATCCTGATGGTAAGGAATCACCAGCGCCCAGAAACATCCATAATACCAAAGAAATTGATGGGTTACCAGCCTTTGAAGTTACTAGGATACCATAACCAGTATTTTTTTATTGCCTCCGAAGGCAGACGAGCTAACCCTGATGATAAATAGTTACCGTCCCCCATGGACGTCAGCAATAACACGAAAGCCGGCTACCGTAAGAATTAAACTTCGTTTACAGAAGATCATAAGGTGTATCCTCGTTAACATCATCACTGCCACGAAGCTGAAACTAGGAGCAACTTTCCACACACTGTGTTCAGCTCGAAAGCAGCGTTCCGATACAGTTCCTATCTTATACAAATACTGCGCAAACCATTTGTATTATTGTATTTTTTACATTACATTGTTGTTTTTGAGTTCTGTTTGGGGAATGGAGATAGTATTACTGCTGTAAGGTAAAATCCGATTATACATACATAGTACCTCTGTTCCATAGGAGTAGGCAGAGACTATGGATTACCACTTTGCTCGATTCTGGCATACTTTTCTGGCTTCCTGTACCTTCATAAATATTTTCATGCATTCCCGCCGGTTTGCCTTTGACCTGGACTTTACGAAGAATGTCAGATATCTGACATTCGAAGGTTCGGTGCGGTCAACCCCTACCGGCTATTCCAGGATTATATTGTGTTCAATAAATTATAATTTATATTAAACGTTGAACCAACATAGAGTGACGGTTAGCTATTGCATAACACACAACACTCCACAGCGACTCTTATCACACACACATAACAAGAAAGAACACAGGAAAAAGATGCTATTGCATAAAATGAGTGACATTTCCCGATATCCAAGATATTATCCTAATCCTAATATTCCTTATTTTAGTGGATGGGTAAAACCTAAGCATTTCAAAAGAATTTTAAGGTGTGAAAAGACTTCGAATCCCTACTTGCTGGTGTTAGGATATTTATATACGCTTGGATAGTGACCAACGTACACAAGATACCTACCATAATGGCTCACGTGAGTTTCGGGATTAGCTTTATATAGGTACCCGGTTTCGGACAGGTCGGCATATTTATGGAATGCAAAGCGTCCAGCCCGGTATTATATACTGCAGCACGGGCCTCCTCTACTACTTAGAGGGGTTAGGGCTTAGTCCACCACGCTGACCTATTGCGGGTTGGCAGACTTCACATACCCTCGAAATTCTTATGGAGAATTCTCAGGTATATTGCTTTCCTCACGATGTTTTCCTTCACCGTTAAAGCGAACGATAATTAATTGATAAACAATACACACATAATTTCGAAAAGTCAGAGGTTTGTGCATTGGGTTTTGAACCTCCGGACATTGTCTCGACATAATTATGTTGACTAGCAAAGGATAAATCTCTCATCAACCATTATGAAGGGAAGTGAGGAGTCAATTTGTCATTAAAAAGAAACACGTTGGAAAAGGAATTTAATCATAGATCATTTTGCAAAGGGCTGATACGTTGTGGACATCGTTCACTAAGTTTTATGAGTAATATCAAATGTCTCAGTTATGAAGCTAATGCACTCATATTATGCAATACTTTGTTATTGAGTTTTATCTAGACTTACTATTGTTATACCATCCCTGGTAATATGCTCATTTCAACAATTATTATTCCTAGCATTATTATTAATATCAAAAGATTAAGCTTCAACTAAAAATCAATTTTCAAAGTCTTTTACGTTCACAACAAAAAATTGAACAAGAACCTAGCATCAAACAGACCCCTTTGTGTACCGAGCTGCGTAATCGCCTGAAAGCCAGTCGCATCAAAGCATCCTTAAGCATTCAATTAAAATCAATCGCTCCAACATTTTTCCCGAATTTCTCCTGAAGGATATCAAAAGAACGTCAAAGTAATCAATTTTACAGATATTTCCACCCTTGTGTACGCCTTTTTCTGTTCCTATGAAATAAATCTGTCGAGGCATCGGCAAAGATACCGTTTCAAAGCACCCAAACAGCATTTATCCGTTACAATTATTTTCAAAATTGAACTCTATGGTTCGAGTCATAAAATCGACTTTTGGATAGCAATATCACGCAAAAATAAGCCAGTGTATCAGATACATCAAAATATGATAACACTGTGTGAAGGCATCGAAGTTAACTTTATTACAAACGTCTGCAATCTGTTTGGGTCCTTCGAGCCGGATGTATACGATCGATATTCGGCCGCCTTGTTTGTAGATACGCCATTTTAGAACGAGAAGACGTCATCAATACTGTATTGCCGTGTATTATCGTCATAACTTGGGCATTAAGACGGAATCGTTCAAGGGAAAAATTGGTTAATAAATGTAATATTAGGGTGTTTTTACATGTGGTCTTACATTACTGGTATTAGGAATATTATGATGTAAGTTCTTTATGATAAAATCATTCTACTATTTTGAAGATCACTTGAAAAGTATTTTGGTTAAATAAATGTAATTTAATATTAATGTTCAAAATCTAGACCAAATAAATTGTGGCTGGAAAACTACTGGATATTATAATACTTATAATTGAGTTTTATAATAAGATAACAAGAAAAGAACCTGAAGATTAAGTTCACGAAAGAACTTTAATAATTTCTACATGGACCAATGTAGGACTATATTTATTTGGAAAAAAGTAGCAAGCCCGTTTTACTGATTTGGCGGTTTCTCACAATATGAATCAACAGACACACACACACACTCACACTCACGTCTTTTATCCCCGAAGGGGTAGTCAGAGGCGCAACTAATGCACCCACTTTTCGCCGTGCGTATTCCGTACCATGATGTGATAGGGGCGAGCCTGTTGCCATATCGGGCACAAATTCCAGTCTCCGGGATGATACTGTATAGAAAAAACCAGTATCACTTTGCCGTCCCGGGGATTGAACCCGAGACCCCAATTGCAGACGTACCTGGCTGATCCAGGAGTCTGGACTTTGTGCCCGATATGGCGATAGGGTCGCCCCCTATCACATCATGGGACGGAATACGCACGGCGAAAAGTGGGTGCAGTAGTTACGCCTCTGCCTACTCCTTCGGGGATAAAAGGCGTGATTATGCGTATGCGTACAATCTAGTAGGTTTTTTTTTTGCATTTAATGACGAGACGAGCATGCCGTTCGCCTGATGGTAAGCGATACGATCACCCATAAACAGTAGCAACACCATCCAGCACCGTGACTTATAAAGTACTCTGTGGCATTTTTTTTGTTTTTTTTTTTATGTTACAGGGGGCAAACGAGCATACGGTTCACCTGATGGTAAGTGATCACCGCCGCCCATGAACATCTAAAATACCAGGGGCACAGAGATGCGTTGCCGGCCTTTTAGGTAGGAATACGCTCTTGAATGCCACTGCGCTCGTCATCCTGAGACATAAGATGTTAAGTTTTATTACGATTAATAAGACCTGGCGAGTAAATTGAATTTAGTATTTTATTTACTGCGAAAGAGTATCTAAAATTAACCTTTTAAAATAAACAGACATGTTCCTTAGTGTAAAAGGTCCGTAACAGCGATCAGTGTATGATGTATCGTGTAACAAAACCTCATCTCCTAAGATAAAGGCGGTCCATTATTAATGTTATGATTCGTGTGTACATTTACGATCGAACTTCATTTGTTGTGTCTTGGTGTTTATTTCGCAGTAATTACGAGTATACATACTAAGATACTCGTAACTGAGGTTTGTACACTGCAGTTTTGCTTGAAGGACATTGTAGCCAGTGAAATTACTAAGAATCATGAGACTTTGAAGTGCACGATAGCCTAGTTAGGAATCGAACGGGCTGCCGAGCCGAAGGTCCGTAGTTACAAAACTCAAAGCATATACGGACTTTTCGGAGGTCCTTGTGTATTTTCCATCAATTATTTCTATAACGGTGAAGGAAAACATCGTGAGGAAACCTGAGAATTGCACATAAGAATTTTGAAGGTATGTGAAGTCTGTCTAAAGTAAACCCGGTCTATTTACCCTATCATTAGTAGAAGAGGCCCGTCCCCAGCAGTGGGCAGTATAAAATACAGGGCTGGTATTATGATATGAGAATTAAATATGTCTTATTTCATTAAAAGATCTCAATCGCTTTATCCATCTATTACAAAAATTGAACAATCAGAACAAAGTTTTTATGACATGCTTACAAATGATTTATTTTGATTGGTTTGTCCTCGGGATCAGATAAAAGATTAAACTGCGGATAGTTTACGCGCCGCAGTGGTTAGCGCAGTGCAATACAATCCAAAATTTAGGTGTTGCCACTGTTTAGACCACTTACCATCGGGCGAGCTTCGCTCGCTCGTCGTTCAGCGTGTTAATCCATGAATTACGAGACCGTAAGCCCAACATTTTTCTTCAATTCCCTCATTACTTAACCTAGAAAATGGCAAACAGAATCTTGGCCCCCATGTCCCGCCCCTACAACTGAAAATCACTAATTACCCCCGCACTAAGCCATACAAATCGGTGATAATGTTTTCTAATTCTCAAAAAGGTCCAAATTTTTTCTGTTTTTTTTTTCGCCCGCCAAATGAACTTATTTAGCTGAAGAGGGATTTAATAAAGATTTTTCACGAGTTCTCTCGGTTTCGTCGAAGTTTCTAGGGGTCCGTAATAACGAGAGGAAAACCATTTAAGATTTAATATTTTTTTACAACAGGACCATGGTTGATATCTAGCAGGATTATTATAGGGTCTAAGAAGGTCAGATTAACTTTTGTGACTAAGCCAATAACCTCTTCTGGGGTACTTAATGATGTACAAATTGTGTTTCAAGCTAAAATTATTACCCAACGTGGGAATCGAATCCAAGAACTCCCAGTTGACAGCCATCATCAATCAGCCAGCATCATTAACAGCCATCGTTAATAACATCAATATAATTATAATATTCTTTATCTAAATTGTTTTCGCAAAATATGCTAAATGCAATTAAAGCATTCAATTATGAATTACTAACTATGGAGATATGATAACGCTATCATTTCCTTTGCCTTCAAAGTAATGCCCGAAAATAAAACGTACTATTGAATGAAGTATAAGTATAATTAAAATACAGTTCGTAAATCAAATGATCGAATGATGTAAATTGGCGGGAAACACTACACTACAATAAAACGGACAGATAGTAAAATTGCTAACTTTTTACACTTGTCATCTTGAGACATATAATGAACAGTAATTAAACTGCTAACATATCCCTCATACCGTAACGCTACAGTGTATGCATACTGCTGCTTGATTATAGAAATAGACATTGCCCTCGTATGCGAGAGACAGTATAGAGGCATATACAGAACCATCACCGCACATGCCGCACGCCCTTCGCCTAATTTATTCCTTCCGTCGACTTTTTTCACCGTCAACTAATCTCGGCAATATTTTTCACGTCTGAGATTGAATTAGTGCATGACAAACGCACCTCGTCCGAGAAAAAAACGCGCGAAATATAAATTCAATTGAAGGACTGATTAGGCTATGTAAATGGGAAATGATTTACTTGAAATGTTAACTGTGTTTTATTTACGAATTGAAAATGGTATAGGGAGTTTTTTTTAGAAAATAATGATTTGTTTGTAGTATCAGTTATAGTAAAACAAAATTTGATTTAAGTAAATATGTGCTCATCCAAAAAAAGGACACGAAGAAGATGTTCCTCAAAAGATGTCGGCTTTTTATGGGCGCTGGGCCTCAAAATCTAACCAGGCTCAAACCTTACGGATATTAAAGGGCCAAAAATATTGATTTTGGATCCATTAAAAAATATTTTAGACCCCTCCACTTATAAGTAAAAAAAAATTAAAAACGTTCATTTGAAGTGTAATTTCTAAGCAAAATAAAACTAAATAAATCTCAAAATAGAGGAACTTTAAAATTATACGGTTTATTGCAAAGGCCTAGTTCTTGGGAGTAGGTACTATCCAAATATATATTATAAAGTATCTTCGTTAGAATTTTAAGCCCGTTTTTGGACATGTCCTTTATAGATTCAATTTCATGTTATTCTTCGATAAAACGTTATGAATATTTCCTCATTCGTACATCAACATAAATAAAAATGTCACCCTATTATATTTAAGCATCGCGCAAATGCCATTAAAATATATTTTTAAAAATCCTATTTCATTCTAGGGCAGTAGGCCTAATTCCTAAAAGCCATATTATTTATTCATGATATATGCTGCCCTGTTAATTTGTTTGTCATGAATCATGTTTGTTGTGCTTTCCGTGTGCATCTAACGTGTCCCATTTATTTCGAAAAAAAACGTCCGCTCAGATTTCAAACAGATGAATCATGGAATCTCTTTCTCATAATAATTAGTTGTGAATCACTTAATCTAGGTCAAAATATAGCGTACTCTATATTCGTTTTCTTTTTGGAAACACACACACATCACGCCTTTATGCTCGAAGGGGTAGGCAGAGGTACAACAAGGCACCCACTTTTTGCCATGTGTGTTCCGGCCCATGATATAATAGGGAGCGAGCCTATCGCAATATCAGTCACAAATTTTATACTTTGGGCTGAACATAAAAACCCAATATCACTTAGCCCGATCCGGGATTCTAACCCCAGACTTCAGCACTGCAGTCGAACTTTAATACCACTACACCACCGAGACGTTTTTTGGCGAGGAAACAAACGTTTTAGAAGTAGTAAGCTATAAGACAAAAGGTAAGGCATATTCATTTATCAGCAATATTATAGGAATTGATGCGTTGCCAAACTATCCGTACGTAAGGGGTCGTCCACTAATCACGTGAGGCTGGAAAGGGGGGGGGGGTTGTAGTGATATATCACGTGTATTTATTTTTCGCACGCGATTCAAATTATATTATTTATACTACCTGTATTTGAAGATAATATACTAAAATTTTTAAGATTCTTTGTACCAAAAAAATACAATTGATCTTTGGTAGGGGGGTGGGTAGTCTAAAACCTCACTACATATCATCAAGGGGAAGGGAGGGGGTACAAAAGTTGCTAAAAAACATCACGTGATTAATGGACGACCCCTAATGATGAGTGACCAAAGTTTCAACCTGATCGAGATTCTCAGCAACATGATCGCGTACGTTAAATACTGAGAGCGAAAAAGAAAACATACCGATAATATTAATCAATGACTAATTTTTTTATGTAACTCGGCAGATTAGCAATTTTTGTTATTTAGATATTCAGACAATGTTTATATTTTATGGACAATATAAACCACTTTCACAATTAAAAATACTATTAATCGTAATTTAGTAAAATAATACCAACCCCTTGATTACCAAAGGCATTAATTCAGATTAAAAAAGAAAAAAGGTAGCACATCAAACAAAGGCGAGGGTTAACAAATATTAAAGTACTCAATATTTCATACCGATACAAATTTTTGTATCTTAACCCTTCGCTGAACGTCGGGCGTAAAGAAAAATATTATTTTTCTTTTTTTCATATAACCAGAGAAAGTCGCAGCGCTTAATTGACATTCTTTATAAGCGTCAGTCCTCAGCCGGGGATATTTTTTAATTAGATATATTTTATGGGTTTTTTTTCGAAGGGGAAAGCGCGAATAAAGGGTTAACATTTGTTTGAGCCTGGGGGGTGGGGGTCAATATTAGCCCACCTTCGTAATCAGCCGGGGGAAAAAATGTCCGATTATATCCCCTCGACGACGTTAATTTAGGATCATTGGTCGGGTGCGTGCGGGGGGCACGACCCCCCCTTCCTTGGACTGTCTTTTAAATTGGCTGTTCTGAATTAGTGATAAAATATATTTTTTATGTCGCTCCGGTTAGGAACGCTTTGTTTTTTTTTTTTTTTTTTTTTTATAAAAGCTCTGCATAGTGACTGCACCGCACCTGATGGTAAGCACGGGGCAGTCCAAACAGAGAATCGAATGGCATTGGACGACTATCCCGTGCCATTCGACACAATCATGCCGGCCTGACCAGCTGTTTATGGTTCTATGTACTATATTTTAGTGAAATGGTATATTTTTACGTTGCGATTTGCCTACGTAATGATTACCTACCATACCAGCCCTGTATTACATACTGCCCACTGCTGAGCACGGGCCTCCTCTACAACTGAGAGGGTTAAGGCCTTAGTCCACCACGCTGGCCTAGTGCGGGTTGGCAGACTTCACATACCTTCAAAATTCAGAGAACTTCTCAGGTATGCAGGTTTCCTCACGATGTTTTCCTTCACCGTTAAAGCGAGCGATAATTCACATAGAATACACACATAACTTTTTAGAAAAGTCAGAGGTGTGTGCCCTTGGGTTTTGAACCTGCGCACATTCGTCTCGACAGTCCGTTCCACTCCCAACTAACTATTGCCGCTTTCTTAGCCGTAATGATTACAAGTGGTAGTTATTATTACCTTGATGAATTACTTAAGGTGTAATGGTGACATAGTGCAGTTTAAACCTACCTATTTTACATAAGTACCTTTTAAACGTCGCGGTTTTTAAATCGCTGAAAAATTTACACCTCATTGGTAAATTTTGAGAACTAATTGTAATTACTAAAACTGAAACATGGTTGAGGAGGCTGATGCCTGGCACATGCGTCATATTCGTGAACGGGTGCTGCTTGCGTGGACTGGTCTGCTCTGTTTGATGGTTGACTCTACTGTTTACTTAAAATTAAACATGTAGCTGGTTATTTGACTTAGGTACTCTCCGTTAATTTTCGCATTTAATATCCATCTTTGAAAGTGAATTTATATGGTTACTTGAAATTTGTAAAATATATATATGTAAAAAATAAAGAAATATAATAATAAAAGACCTACGCTGAGTTTCTTGGTGCTTCTTCTCAGGTCAGTGGGCTTTTCCGAAGCACTGGTAGAATCTTTTAGACGATAAAAAACATTGTAAAAAATGACGTGTAAAAGTGCCCTCAGGGGCCTAATTACTTAATAAATGATTTGAATTTAAAATCACACTAAGGAATTTAAATATTAAATGTTGTATAATGAAAACACACCATAGACAATCAACCCAATAAGCTATATTCGGTTTTTAGGAATACACCTAACTTAGTAAAGTTTAATACAGACTAGGTGTTGCTCGTGGCATCGTTCGTATGAAAGATTTCTACCTAAAAAACCTGTGTAACTCTCCGATAAAAAAAAAATATAGGACATGGTCTATCTATTTGTCAAATTTCTTCTAAATCCCTTCAGCTGTTTCTGCGTTCAACATACACACATCTTCATAAGTTTTCGAAATTATAATACCTATTAGCTATAATTTTTATTATAAAACGTTGTGTTTTCCTACTTCGGTCTCTATTGTTACTACGTGGCAAGTTTTTTATACATCAATGTACGTGGCACCTATTTTAATTTATTCCTCGGTCATTTTTAGGGGTCATTGTAGTAATTTGCACGGTGATGCTTTTTTATTTTCCTCAAACTGTTATTTCCTTACATTGTCTACTACATACATAACATCATGCCTTTTTCCTTTACATGGGTAGGTATGTATCTACTATGTTTTATTTATATAAACATGACAGCTATTACGTGAGTACATCTAGGTACGTGCCTATATGTCTGATTTTACCGCTAATAAGTAAGCATTATTGTGACAAAATTTAAGTGATTATTATTATACAGGGTGACTAATCTAGTGTTTTAAGGTTAAAATTTAAACTTATATGAGTATTTTTTTAATCAATTTTTTTTATGGCGATACATTTAAATTGATCTTTAAGTTACGATTTTGAGTCTAGTCAAAAAGTTACTAAAAGTTACCGTCTGCGTATACAACGGCAATTGTTGCTCGTATCGGCTACTAAGTTTCGTCGTCGCCTGATTCTTTACAGAGCTTAAATATTTTTGATGATGTTAACGACCTTTCTCGGTAATTAATGACTCATTATGATTACAAAGACTGCTCAAAATGTTTCATACAATCTTCTGGGAATTAGGATGTGGGATGTGTTTTTTTTTTTGGTTTAATTAGAGCAGTATACGGACCTTCTTTGTTTAATTTTGTTCGGAAATGCATTGTATGAGTGGGGAATGCGAATCAGAAATCTGATTTTCGCTTCCGTGATCTACATTGGACTGCCTCGGTGGTCATTGTGCGTGCGTGGTACTTATGACACCGCTTTGAAGCTGCGGGTTCGACTCCGGGGTCGGGTAAAATTATATTGAGTTTTTCTTATTGTCATCCCGGAGTCTTGAATGTGTTCCCGATATGGTGATAGGCTCGCCCATATCACATGGGACTGAGCATAAAAGGCGAAAAGTGGGTGTACTGGTTTCACCTCTGCCTATTCCTTCGGAGATAAAGGTGCGATGGTTATTTGTTTTGGATTTAACGGCAATGGATATGAGTTGTGAGAGGTTTTAAGTTCAAATTTCAAATTCAATTCTTTGTGTTTTTGAAGTGAAAACTTATTTAGCGGCGTTGAGCACTTTTGGGATGGGTATAAAATGTTAAACTCGCGTCAGGATCACCTTAAATACAATGCGTAGAAGCTAAATTCTTAAACGACTACATTTTTATTTATTTCCCCAACGTTGGTACGGCAAGAGTACAATAGAGCGTAACATTCTTTTTTCAAATTTTGATTTATAAAGAAATAGTGAAATTGTCATTTTTGTGTACGATAGCGCAATAAATAAATATTGTATTTAACCCATTGATGTATTAATACATCAATAATTTAACCACATAAATGCTAGTACTTTTATACTGATAAATAAAGCAATTCGTGCGAAATTATTCCCTAACCATTCCAAAATATTCAAAAATGGTCAATTTTATGTTTGCTATTGTCTGTACTGAAGGCAAGCAGGTGACCAGTCGTAAATGTGATGCCATCTTCTGCAATAGGCTTGAAAATGTGGGCCGAATATTTTTTGACCTACATTAACTCCTACATATCACATAGTATATAGTATATACTGAAATGTCCTTCAATCCAGGGATACCAAGGCACAATGCTGGTCGTAAATGTTTAACCAGAAAAGGGACAACCGTACAAAAGGTGTAACCCACCATAGTGGCCCAAATATGTGTCGCTTGTCTGGATCAGCCTGTGTAAATCCAGTTTCAAACGCGGAACCTCGCCCCTCCCTCCGCCCCATTGTTCGATACCACGAGGAAATTTGTAAAACAATAAATATAATAATTGTATAATCATTGGGAAAAAAAACAAACATGCCGACATAATTGTGTTGACTCTTGTCTGTCAACACATCCCACTATGCCGTGCCCGAAAACAACCTATTCCTCAGCATATACAAAACTGTTTGGCCTTCCGCATATGACGCCTTACCTATTTAGTCTACAAATATTGATATAGATAATATATATTGACATACAATTATACATAATTATTACACTATCGTAACTCAATATTAGAATTGATATCCTATCATTTGAGGTCTAGGTCGCATTGAACTTGACCTAAACGTTTTAGTAATGGATTTAAAATTGGCATCGTTCCAATTGATGACTAGTTCAGTGTATATCAGTTTGGTATATCGGGTTGTGTGACGAGTTCGTATCCCGTACATTTTTTCCCATGGTAAATAATGGATATTTTATTATATGAGGCTTTAAGTAGATGGCGCTGGCGTCATAATGTGTTTTAGGAACTTTTGTAGCGGGAAAGGATTTTCACGCGGGTGAAGCCGCGAGCAACACCTAGTAATATATAAAGGTCATCATCATCAACCACATGACGCCCACTGCTGAACATAGGCCTCCCCCAAAGATTTCCAAACGGACCTGTCAAAAGCGGCCTGCATCCAGCGTGTTCCTGCGATCTTTATCAAGTCGCAGGAACACGGATAGCCATGACGCAGCTAAATGCCACAGGCTGATTATGGGCAGCGGCATAATCAGCGCGAGAAGCTGCGTCCTGCGCTCGCCAACCCGCCTGCCAAGCGTGGCGAGTATTGGCAAAAACCCCCCTTATGAAGACTAAGATATATAAAGGTGCTTATATTTTATACCTTTCTGCCAAAGTATAAGGGCACATGCTCATGCACACATTTATAAAAACTTAGTGTGCGTCAGACAAACAAGTGTATAAGATTTATTTATGTGTGCGTTCATAATGACACAAAACGGTGTAGTATGAGTGGAAATTTCTCTGTAGTTAAATGGAAAGTGACAGTTTTTTTTTACCAAGCATAGAAGATGTGGCGCGTCCTTTCCAGATAGCTTAACCTCGGAAATGGCAAAAGGGTCGCCTTTATTACATGAGACCTAACATGTCCAAAATGTGTATGTGATAGCACCTTTGCCTATCCGAAAAGGTAAAAAGGTAAAAAGGTGTATCTTCTTCTTTGTCGGTATCACTCTTGACAGAGTGGTCGTGGTCATCACTTCAGGTGTTGGTGGCAAGCTTCACAACACGCCGCCACTCTTCTCTGGTGACCGCCTTCCTCGTGCATTGAAGTAGTGATGATGAGCCATTTACTGCCGCTTTTATCTGGTCAGTCCACCTCATAGGCGCTCTTCCTCGTGGCCTGGTACCCTCAACCCTTCCCTGGACCACAAGTCGCTCAATAGACACCTCCCCTCGGCGGCATACGTGACCAAAAAAGGTGAGGGTACGAGACTGTACCAAAGATGATAAACTAAAATAAAAGGTGTATATGTATGTATTTTTCTTTGACATATCCATTAGAAAGAGACAGCACTATGCCCTACATCGTTAGAGGAAAGAGACTGACTGGTGACGGGCTTTGTTAATCAAACCTCAGAATCAAACGTAATTCTACTTTTGATAATGCGTAATTCTATTTTTGAATTACGATTTAAGTATTTTAATCTATATTCCTTTATTCAATACGTCTATTATAATAAGAATATCTATATAGTAAGTTTTATATACAAATGATAAGAGATAAAATCCTAAATTACGCGAATTTTACCTCATCATCACATAATTGTCATATATATATAATAAGTAATGTAGTATTGAACATCTTTATAGTTGTGCAACGGACTTGGCTACTCATTTTCCTAATCAGATATATATTTGGAATTTATTTGCGTAAATTTCTTGGTAATTTTAATATTTATCACGGTATTGTATTAATAGTTGTTGCCTGCATGGTCATGGCAGCACTTGGGCTGTAGACTGAGTTCGATTCCCAGCTCGCGCAATATTTTATCTTAGTTTTTATAACACAATTTCCCTTAAACTGGTTGGCGTTAGGCCGTAAAAAGGCAAATTGTTTCTGCAACAAGCTTGAAATTCAATTTTTTTTTCTGTATCGACCCCATATTTGGACGGAATAGAGACGGGTGTATTAAGAAGGTATAAATAATAATTATTATTGTATCAGTATAGAAAAAGCAGTCATTTCGAATCATTATTATGACGGCGACAAAATACAATGTAAAACTATTTTAAATTATTTCATTCGGAATTTTATTTCGTCCCCGTAATTCAAATAGCAACTAGCAGTTAGTTGCTAACAGGAAATTGTTTATCGCATGCCAAATGCATTTATTATGCCATTGAAAATATACACAATGTAAATACGTGAATTCTTGGACGATTGTGACCTACTTTCAATTTTTCGAACTTGAGTCAGCTTATATTATACAGTAATGATTAATCCATTTACTCAAAAAAATAATATTCTAATATTTCTACAAGTTTTATGATCTGCGTATTATTTTAACATAAGATTCAGTTTCACTCCGCCAATATAAACCTTACTTATAACAACTTAAAGGTCATATCCAAGGACGTTCATAGGAAATCTGACATAATTAAAAACATTCTCACGCACAAACAAACAAATAGAAGTCGCTGACGCACACGACCGCAAGTTAGGTTGTTGACATCAGTTAGCAAGAAAAAAAACCGTTAAATGCGGTGGACTCCGTGTCACTGTGTCACTTGTGGGCGATATTGAAAGATATTTAAAAATATGTAAGTATTGAGAACCATGTAATTTTGAAGTCGGTTAAAAACTTTTGCAGAAAGATTGTGTCGACGGTTAAGTGGCAATAACTACATGAGACAACTTTACAAAAGGATAAATGTATATCATTTTGTATTTATAATAGTATTGTATATTTTTTAATATTAATAGCCGGATAAATGTTGCAATATACAATATTTTGATGAATTAATAAGTGCGCGTTACACTTTTTTAAATTTAATATAATTATATTTTATATTAAATATAATTGTCGCTAGAATTTCAAAAATCGAATGCGATTCGGTAAATCCCGTTCATCGCTAATTGAACGATCGATACAATTGTATAAAATTCAGATAATGGTATATAATTATCAGTGATAGATATAAGCTATACGCATAATCTATACTTATAATATTTATCTATAATATAATTGAAAACGCGTTGGCGCCTGTTTCCTTAAACATAAGTCAGTGCCTTCCATCCATTCCCCGAAATGTCTTTATATTATATCGTTTGCAATGCATTCGGGGTAAGTCCAAAAACTACAAAACTCGTTTCATTTTATTCGGGAAAAACCGAATTCATGATTAGGTGTCAAAAGCAGTTCGTTCAACTAAGCATCGCGACTGCACACAAAGTAAAAGAACTTTGCTTTACAAGTTTAGTATAGCACACCGTTTGTACTGAGATACCATCATGGCTCGTGCCTAGTAGTCACTTTAACATCCTTTACTGCAACACAAATAAACGTACCAGCAAACCGTTATTTACTTTTAACTGAGTATTTATGAATAATAATGGTATTAAAATATCATGCCTCGGTGGCGTAGTTGTGTTACGGTACGACTGCAGTGCTGAGGCCTCGGGTTCGAATTCCAGGTAGGACAAAGTGATTGGATGACTCAATAGCAGCCCGGAGTCTGGAAATGTGCCCGGTAAATGGCAATAGGCCCGGCCCCTATTACATGGCACCTAACATAACTGGTGAAATGTGGGTGTGTTACATCTCTGCCTATCCCTGAAAAGGGGAAAAGGTGTGATCCTATGTACGAAAATAGCAGCTATACACTGCTTGGCAGAAAGATGAAGCGCGCCTCTGCAAATACCATTCCGTGGACGTATAAGCGACCTACAAAGAAGAATAGAAAAAATGGGAGCAAAACAGTACATAAAAACTGACAGCTTTAACCGCTTCCTTGTCATCGATATTAATCCATCATACAATTTGCATATGAATCCAATATTTTGGATCATCAAAGTACTTTATATATAACTAGCATTTGCGCGCGGCTTCACCCGCGTGGAAAAGGTTTTCCGGGATAAAAAGTAGCCTATAGCACTCAGGAGTAATGTAGCTTCCTATTAGTGAAAGAATTTTCAAAATCGGTCCAGTAGTTCCTGAGATTAGCACGTTCAAACAAACAAATAAACAAACTCATCAGCTTTATATATTATTATATATTAGTATAGATAATATTGGACGCACCAACGTGACTTCCTTGATGCAATATCACCTAGGTCAGTATTAATAAATCAATCTCATGTTTGAGTAAAATCTCAGGTAGACTTTTAATGTATTAAACTTTTAATTAATAAACCAAGCTTAAGCTGTCGTCCAAGCTTGTTCTCAGCTGAGTACTAGTAAATAAAATTTAGCTGTCAAAGTCCGGCACATATTGTAACTTAAGATGTTATTTTAGCTGATGTTAATATAGATTTATTAAATAGCGACTATCTTAAGATCCTGACTTTAATTTGACAGCGTCTCAGGTGATATCGCACTTCAGGGTGAAATTGAGTGGCATTTATTTATACCGCCCTAAGACAGCTAAAGACGACCTTATGGTAAAGGAGTCATAAGTAGAATTACATTCAACTGCAATAAAAAAGTAGGTCAGATGACGGTAAATGATATCGTTGATCATAAACTTCCACAAAGGTCCCATCGATGCGTTGTGGACCCTTTCATTAATCAATAATTCCTCAAAACATTAATATGATTAAACACAACAAAATGAATAATCTAGTTAATTGCGAGAAACACAAAATGTCCTTCAGTAAAAGACTATTTTTGAACCGCGACGCAAAAAGTGGGTTGTTATAAGTTTAAATAGGTGGACACGGGATGTCATTTACTGTAAGGACGTTATCTTTTCGTGTGAATACTAAACATACGTCAAAATTAATAGACTTTTAAGTTATGCGCTGGTTTAGTTATGGTTTACACATTAAGTTATAGCACACATATTTTTGACACTCCTTTGTCCCGTTGATTTACGAACACTTTAACCATTCCGTGCCAACATCTGAGTCAATTAATAATCAAAATCCTAAAAAATAAATTTTGCTTTTAAAACAGACCTAGGTGCTCGTATACGCTTTACTCGTTTTCAATAAACGATCGCAATCTTAATCTTTGATCCATCCCGTGAATTAACCAATGTAAATACGTCATTCGTAAGTATGTCAATAAAAACTTCGTTCTGATTGGTCCATTTTCTCGATAGATTGAAAAAAGCGTTTGGGATAGTATATCGAAAACGTGGGTGGGCCAATCCGAGAAAAATTGAACATATGGAAAAAGTACTGTCACAAAAAATTAGAAACAATTTACAAGACAATCTTATTCTCTATTGAATGCAGTTTTTTTTTATGTACAGTATAGTTCATAAACTTTCGAAAAAATGTATAACGGAGTCAATATTAGCTAATTCAACTGCTTAAAAAATAAAAATAAGGAGCAAAAAAGGGAATTTTAGCGTGTCACACCTCTTGTCGCTAACTTTAATGACCCGAAGATCATAGTTTTTTAAAATATACCTCAGCATTTTTTGTGAGTTTTTAAAGAATATTGTTTTTTCTTTAATTACAACTTTAATTTTACTAACAAATCTTATCGTATTACTATAAAATTCATAAAATGTGATAATCAAATCAGCACCAAGGTGGACATTCCACTTTAGTCACTACTGTTTTATTTGCTTTAAATAGCATAAAAGTACCAAAACAATTTATTTTATTATCATGGTAACATTATTGTGGTAGGTCAGCCATTTCTTTTTACCCATCGGGCAGTTGTGACTTAGTAATCGGTGACGAAAGGCGGCTAATTACGCATAGTCGATTAACAGGTCCACTATAGACACAGTAATAACGTGATACTGGTAAGTTATTAAAACATTATTTCTTTTGCAAATTATACTTAATATATCTGCGTATGTAGTGAAATAATGATTCCCTCTAAAAGAACAAAGAATATTGAGTTTGTCGTCTTTATTAATAGTAAGCGGGAGTACGTCACGTCCGTTTAGTGTCGTGACATATTAGTGGAACAATTTTTGTGACGAAATGGACACATAAAGCTAAGTTTACGTGGTTTATATTTTATCGACAACAACTAAAATTGAGTTATACATATTTGTGTAAAATAATTTGTAAAATTTTATAATTAGGTATAATAAATAGATGGGCTATCGTTTGACTACCTTAATTAACGTTAACTTTCATTTTATTTAGGAAGCAGGTTGGCTTACGTTATTATAGATATAGGATAACCTAACCATAATAATAACAAGGATTTCATTATATAAATAACTAGCATTGCGCGCGGCTCCGCCCGCGTGGAAAAGGTTTTCCGCAATAAAAAGTAGCCTATAGCACTCAGGAGTAATGTAGCTTCCTATTAGTGAAAGAATTTTCAAAATCGGACCAGTAGTTCCTGAGATTAGCGCGTTCAAACAAACAAACTCTTCAGCTTTATAATATTAGTATAGATGGTTAATTAGGAATATCGTTTTTTTATATTTTATCATCATCATTATCATCAGCCATAATATGATGTTCACTGCTGAAAATAGGCCTCCACTATTTAGGGGACAGACACATTTCTAGACACATTTTTTATATTTAGTATTTGATCTATTCGTAGTTCGTACACCTAAAGTATTATGTTTCCCTTTCAGATTAACTCCGCTTACCTATTAATAATTCATTAACAATGGGGATTTTAGTCGATATTGACAAAGTTTTATCTATTAATGATCTCATAAAATGCTTTGATGGTGGACTTCAATGGCCCTGGGAAAAAACCCATTTCATTTTGGCACAAAAATGTTTGGTATGCAAAAAAACAGTTGCTGCTGCAGATTCACGATTGATGCATTTCTCTTTAGCTATGAGCAGACAAGATATCAAGTTTTTATTGAAATCACCATATATTTGGTGTACTTTTTGCAACTCTTGTGTTTACGATCACTATCCAACCGATGAATGCGAATTTTGCTCCTCCTAGTTATAAATGGAAACTTTATAAAATCAATATGTAGATACAACACACATTCAATTTATTTAAGGTGCATGAAAATTTTTCATTTAAACACCTTTACGACGTTATTTCGTCTGTTTTGTTATGACTAATAACTATTATGATGTAAAGAAAGGCTTACTCAAGGGAACTTAAAGTCGAGACGACAATTTTTTATTTAGATCAAGGCGTAGATTATTTAGTAAAGAAAAGCCTCTCGCTACAAAATTATGAAAGGGATGGTCCTACATCTACGAATCATTTGCGGTAAGTATAGCTTAACCCGAAGTCAGTCAAAGCACGGCTGTAAAGTAAAAGCCCTTTTTGATTTACTACATGATAGTCATTGTTTCTAAATATTTATTGTTGTTTCAGTTTATTTATTATATGATGGCACTAACACCTGCTGAACGAGCTAAACGTTACCGTGAAAATCTGAAATTAAATAAAGAAAAATTTGAGGAGCAAAGAAAGAAACAAATAGAACGGGTAAAGAAGGCACAAAAAAAAATAAGGGAGTTGAGCGACCGGGAAAAAGAGGAACGAAGAAAAATTTGGAGAGAACAGAAAAAAAAGCAAAGGAATTCCAAAAAACAAGCTGTAGAGGTAACCGTACCTTCAACAAGTCAAAATCTAAGAACAGTTGACTATAAAAAGAAATATAATAACTTAGCTAATAAATATAAAACTGTTTTAAAGCAATTGAAAAAACTAAAAACCCTAAATGCGAACTTACGAAAAACTTTAAGTCGAACCAAAGAAAAACATAAAAAAGAAATTGATCTAAAAACAGAAGAGAATGATAAGATGAAAGCTAGACATGAACTCCTAGAAATATCGTTAGGTGAGAAATATAAACAGTGTAAAACACACGAACAAAAAAAGATATTGCGTTCGATTGGAATGTCCAAGACCGTTCTCGAAAAAAGAGGATCAAAGACACTGGTATCAAAATGTTTAGGACTTAAAGGTTGCATTAGATTTAGCAGCAATAAGAAATATGTAAGCAAGAAAATAAAAGAAGAGATGGAAGTTTTTTACAACCGGGATGACATAAGTAGATCTACATCTGGAAAACGTGAGTGTAAAACGAAATATAAGAAAAAGATGCAAATACGGTATCTAACCGACAGTTTAATTAACCTATACCAAATATATAAAAACGTAGGAGGGAAATATAGTTTATCCACGTTTTGTAAATACAAGCCGTTTTATGTCTTGTCGCCGACGCGCGCTTCGCGAAACACGTGTCTTTGTGTCAAACATAGCAATTTTGAGCATTTAGTAACAGCTTTAAAAAAATATACTTTTCCTGCTGTTGCATACAAAGGAACCAAAGACCTTATAGAACTAACTTCTTGTGACATAAAGTTATTTAAATGTATGTACGGTTTGTGTGATAAATGCAAAAATAAAGAAAATAATTTCCAAGCTAGAATTAACTCTGAAGTCGAATGGTGGCAGTGGGAGCGTGCAAAAAAAACATATAAAAAAAATGATGAAGACATGACAGCCAGCATAACGAAAAAAGTTAAAATAACAGGAACGGTGCAGGAACTAATAGTGGAGTATAAAAAGCAATTGCCCCTATTCAAAAAGCATTTTTTTAATTTCCAAGAGCAACAGCGGCAGTATAGAATGTGTATTGAAAATTTGAAACCGTATGAGTGTGCAATTCTAGTCGATTTTTCTGAGAACTACGATTGTAAGCTGGCTGAAGAAATTCAGGCACTGCATTTCGGTGGATCAAAAAATTCCATAACCCTTCATACGGGAATGATTTACACGAGCACACAATGTCAATCTTTTGTAACATTATCAGACAGCAACTGTCATGAACCCCACGCTATTTGGGCACACCTTATCCCAATTGTTAAGCTAGCTAAACAAATTTGTCCAGAATTATCAGTTATCCATTTTTTTTCGGACGGCCCAACCAGCCAATACCGGCAAAAAAAAAAATTCTTCCTGCTCAACTTTTTTACCACAAAACTAAACCTTTCTCTTACGACTTGGTCTTTTTCAGAAAGTGGGCATGGAAAAGGGGTAGCGGATGGAATTGGGGGTGCCACAAAAAGAGCGTTAGATAGGCGTGTTTATTATGGGTACGATATTGTCAATGCCACTGATGCATTAAACAATTTGAAAGCGTGCATGAAGTCAGTAAAGCCGTTTTTCATAAATAAATCTGATATTGACAATATCAAAACTCTGGTGCCAAATAACTTAAAGGCAATTGTAGGAACCATGCAAATACATCAAATAATATCAAAAGAGCAAAACGAAATTCTTCACCGACAGTTAAGTTGTTTTTGTGAGCGAGGACTTTGCGCGTGCCTCAGCCCAATCAAACATTGCTTGGTGGAAAAACCAAAGTCGAGTTCTAGCTCAATATTGCGTCATTCAAATGATCCACATATTTCTGAAACAGAGATCGTTGATGTTCTTGATAATTTTGATATCCATTTTGAAAGAACTACACAAGCTACCATGATTAATGCACCACCTATGTCTGATTTAATTGATTTTACCGTAGAATGTTCTGTAGAGCCTCTTATTTCAAAAGAATCATCGCAATTAATGAGAATACTTAGCGATAATTTTGACGATGTACCACTCGAGGAACAGTTAAATGACTTTACCCAAAATATCAGCCTCAACTGGGCTCCAGTGTTTGATAAGTCTGCAATAGAAAGTATTCAGCCCGTGACGACAACTGACAGCGACTCTATTATTCCAAATGTTAATGACGCCTTTCATTGCCAAACTCCTATGTCTCAGGACCTTACAACTAAAATTTTCTTATCTGAAACTCCGAGCTGTGACCTTCCTACTGACACATTCAACAATTATGAAATGGAGTCTATTATAACTGAAACAACTTCTAATGACGATTCTTTGTCTCGTGACCGCGAGTTTCCTCAAATCGCATCTTTTGATGTCCCTGAAAACCCAAAAAAATTTACAACTTACCTGTCTGAAACTCTTAGCTGTGATCTTGCTCCTAGTTCACCAAAAAAATCTAAAAACAAAGACATTAAAATTTCTAAGATTAAACAAAAATGCACAGCTGAAACCGATAAAGCCATTCCTCCGTCTAAGCGCATCAAGATTATTGAGGATATTAGCTACTCTCCTAAAAAAAGGGTTAAAACTTTGAATCCCGTCCCAAATAATCCCCTTAAACCTATTAACATAAATAAAATTAGTACTAGAACATTTTACTGTACCTTATGCAAAACACGAAAGGCTTTCAAATTACATGAAATGATTAACTGTCTTACCTGTAAGACATGGAACTGCATATCGTGTAGTGGTCCAATTCACTCTGAATCATATATATGCGTAAATTGTCTAAAAGATTAATTTTATAAAAAAAACTAATTAAAAAAAAAAACAAAACACCCGACTGTGTCAATATCTGCCATCTTTATTTAATTCATTGAAGAACTGAAAAGATAGAAACAAGATTTTAATTTTAATATTTTATTTTGGTTTTGAATAATCTTAGTTGACAGTGTTCACAAACGCAGTCGGAGGCATTTGCTCACTCCGAGATTTTGTTACTCTACCTATATCACCAACCAAATAATGAGAAGTGAGCGTGTTATGCCTCCGACAGCGTTTGTGAACACTGTCAACTAAGATTATTCAAAACCAAAATAAAATATTCAAATTAAAATCTTGTTTCTATCTTTCAGTTCTTCAATAAATTTAATAAAGATGGCAGATATTGATGTAGTCGGGTTTTTTGTTTTTTTTTAATAAGTTTTTTTATTACCATCTTTTTAGTTTTAAAGCACCTTTATTAGCATTTCCTATTCCAATCTCCAATAAAACATATAAGTTATATATATATTCGTAATCACCGTTAAAAATTCTTTATTTTGATTCAACACTCGATGTATTTTGAAAACATCATTTTTTGTTGAGATTACTTTTTGCCGCCAAAATCCTTAATTTTGTTTTTTTTTTTAATTTTGATGTACCCAGTGTCACTCTCACGACTAACACTAATCTATTGACACCACTCACATAAAAATACGACAAGCCGTTTAGGCTCTAGGGCGCACCAAAGAAATATACATACATACATCATACACACATACATACATCATACACACATACATACATACATACATACATACATACATACATACATACACACATACACACATAACCGTCCTTCTTTTGCAGTCGAGTAAAAACTAAAAGTCATTTTTATAAGAAATTGGAAAGGCATGTAGAAACTGTGTACCTACTGTAACCAAAAGTCTGATTAGGTTACTTTTTATAACACTTAGTTTTTTATTTAACAATAGTATAATATCGTTATATACACCTAATTATAATTAACGTTTATTTTAATTCAGACCTGGATTTTTATGTATAATAATTAAGTTACCATATTATAATCAAAATAAGGGATATTGTATAGCAATGTTTACAGTTTTATGTTTAGCTTTCTTGTCACGTGCTTAGTGCCTAAGTTTAAATAATTCTGTAAAAACTAACTATTCAGTATTTTTTATTCAAAAAGTGAGTCACAAAATATTATACTTAATTCGAATAAGGGTATTGAATAGCAATGTTAACAGTTTATAATATATACCTAAGCATTAGTAACAAAAAATGTGTGACGTTAAGCAGGTATAAGTAAATTCTAAGATAAGCAAGCTCATTTATACCTGCTTATATTATACTTGTTTACTTAAGTTCCAAGAGCAAACTTTTTATATCTATATACCTCCGAAGATACTAAGTTCCTATTAATTTATTTACCAAAGAATGTGTGAAAACCAACAAAAGTAACTATTAAGTATTTTATAATATTGGACAATTTCATGGAGCTAAAGATTTTAAAACAAAAATGTTTTATTTCAGTAACAATTACATGTGAAAATTCTTATTTCTGATTTATTTTTTTAAAATTAAACTTATTATGAACACCGCTTATGTTTCTATTTAGTCACAATGACATTTCCTAGTAAGTCACTGTCACAAATTTTTACTTCAAGTTATAGGCTGTAAAGTGGAATTTATTACTAGTAACGGTATATTTTTGGATGAGATATAGTAGAATATCATACACATTTGCATTTAAAATAGTTTGAATTCATTTTCAAGGTGCTACTTAACTATAAAGTTAAAAATATAAGTCACACTGACATAAAACGTGACGAAAATATTTTAATACGTCATTTAAAACTAGAAATATATTGCCGATAGGTTAAACGAAATTGATTTCAAAAAGAGTAAATATATATAAGCAAAAAAAATGTTAAGAATTTGTAAAAGATAGCTCACATTGCTGATAAAATATTACGTTAGTGAGCGTTACTAAGTGGACAGTTCTTATCCTGGATCATGTTTAAAACTTCGATTGTTTTAAAGCTATATACTATTTAGTTGAATACTATATGTTTTTTTAAGCTTTGATAAATGCCGCATCGAATTATAAAGAAATCTTAAAAATAACATTTTCAAATTGTCCATTTTGTCCCATTTAGTAACGGTACAATTTTTCACGGAATGGCTCGGGTATATGATGCTAAAGCTAAACGCAAAATCAAAATGGCGTCGCAAACACCACAATGACACGCATTAAATCAATAATGTAAATCATAATTAATTTTAATTACACGTAACGGTATTTTCCTGTTATAATATGACGGCGACGTTTTAGTACGGCATGTAATTTTGACGTGATAGTACGTCAAATATGACCACAGATAGTGCGCCCACATACGACCTCTAAGTAACCTAGATGTAACTGTAATTTTACTGTTAAAAAAACCAGGTCAAGTTGGTGTGTGAATTGAGAATACAAGACATTAAAAAGATAATCCGTGTGATTTGCGTTACTTATTTATTGTTGCGATTCTTGTTTGTGAAGAGAAAGTTAGAGTTTAAACTTAGAGCATGGTGAATACTCAATGAGTTTAAATGACAATTTATTTATGGCGCGGCAAACCAGATTCATTTTTTTTTCAATATCCATACGAATATTATAAATGCCAAAGTAACGTTGTCTACTTGTAACCACTGAACCGATTTTGATGAAATGTGGTATCTACTAAGTAATTTTAAAAAGAAGACATTTGAATACGCCTACATTTCTAAAATCTCTTTTGTCTTTGCCATAAATATACATACAGTTTTTAGCTATATGAAATAATAGATTAGCAGAGATTCGAGAGGATTGAAGACGGGAACCCTACTTAGAACTGACCGCTCAATGAATCATTTAATTGTTACACTTGTTTGTTACTTTCTAATAACGCATAATAACGTTTACTCGGAACCGAGACCTTGGGATGATGCAGGTAGTTTTTAGAAATACTTTCACTGGTTTTAACATGTTTGGTCATGTTTCTTTTACGGTCAGTTAGCTTGTTGATATTTTGAGCATGCAATCGTATTTATATTTATTGTTATTTACATTTTAAACTAATGGATAGGAAAAAATACCGGTTAGAACCTATCTAAAGGCAAGTTTCACCGGTTTTTGATAAAGTTCCAGATAACTAACTGACATGATATAACGCTATCTAGTAGCTAGGCGGATAAGTTTCCAATGAGCTATTAGGGACTTTATCTGCATGTGGTGAAATCGGCCCTAAATCAGAGAAGTGTGCTGATTAAAGTTGTTCGACTTTTATAAAAGTCCTAAATTAAAAACTGTATCACCGCCTTGGACTTTATTAACATAATATCTACAATTAGCCAGCGTCTTTATCTTCATAAAAATATTCCCAAGCATCTGTTCTTTTATTGCATTGTTTGTGGAATATAAGGATAGAACATGCTCTATATGTGCCAACTTTATTACAAATCCATTCAGCATTTACTGGTGTTAGGTCTCTCATATGTAAGAGTCCGTCTGGGTGGTTACCACCGCAATATCTATTTCTACCGCCAAGCAGCAGTGTGCATGCATTTCGGTTTGAAGGACATTGTAGCCAGTGTAACTACAGGACATAATGAGACTTAACATCTTATGTCTCAGGACGACGAGCGCAGTGGAATGCCACACAGTACTATGTAACTCAAGGTGCTGGATGGTGTTGCTACTGTTTATGGGTGGTCGTATCGCTTACCATCAGGCGAACGGCATGCTCGGCTCGTCATTCAATGCCATAAAAATAAGTTACTACGTTTATTATACTTCTAACAAATATGCAATATTTACGGTTTTTTTTAATACTAGATATTATAATAGTTTTATTATGCCTCTATAATAGTATCTTAGTAAAATTCTCAGAATCATTTAGGTTTACGCCGAATTCAGAACACAAGAACTTTACTACCTACTAAATTTATAAGACAGGAATATAGTATACTGCCTTGGTGGCGTAGTTGTATTACGGTACGCTTGCAATGCTGAGGTATCGGGTTCGATCCCCGAGTCAGGCAAAGTGATATCGGATTTTTCTATTCAGTATCATACCGGAGTCTGGAATTTGTGCCCCATATGGCGATAGGCTCGCCCCCATCACATCATGGGACGGAATACGCACGGCGAAAAGGTGCATTAGTTGCGCCTCTGCCGACCCCTTTAGGGATAAAAGGCGTGAGTGTGTGTGGGTTTGTTATTATAGTATACAAAATATTTTTCAAAAATAAACTATGTTGCCAATTGCCATTGTTATAAAATCTGTTTTAATAGTTTAGTTGGCATTGCGAAACGGGTTTTTACATTACAAAATAAAAACAGTACCTACATCTTCAAGTTTTTAAACTAGTTCTAAAAATTGTTGATATATCAAAGTATTCAAAATTTACTCAACCTAATATTATCATAAAATTGGAATTATTTGAAGATGTTTGTAAACGGATGAATTTCTTTGTATGTGCATTCCTTTCCTACAAAGAAACAAACTACATGGCATAACTTCAAACACTTATGATTCATAAAGAAATTAGTGATCGTTGAGGCATTTCTTATGCTCTCGCTTTCACCTGTACGTGATTGAAGGTTATTTTTTATTGGAATGCGCATGATCATCACTTTGTGTAGAATTGCAAGACACACGTCCGGTAATGCATTTTTACACGTACGAGTGCGTTAGTCACGATTGTAGATTGATGTATAGGATCAACACCGTCCCCTAAGATTAGATAACATTGGCTAATATAATTACTTATGGTTATGGTGGGTAGTGTAGATGGCAGAAGACCTAGAGGCCGAGCACCTACCCAATGGTCTGACACCATCAGAGAGGTCATGGGGATCCCAGTCACGGATGCTCTGCGACAGGCACAAGACAGGGTGGAGTGGAAGCAGCTTGTCAGCGCCACCACCAAGGCTTACCAAAGCGGGCACGACCTTCAGTCATGAAGGAAACGACGAAGAAGAAGAAGAATATAATTACTAACATTTCAGACATCTAGTTAGTAAGAGAGAGTAGTAAATGCTAGGCAGTGCTTTGTAATTCAGGTTTAATTGGTATTGCTTCTATTTATGGGTAATTGTGTTAGTTACTAGACTTTTTATTGCAATTAAATAACGAGACGAGCTTGCCACTCGCCTGATGGTAAGCGATACGGCCATAAACAGTAGCAACACCATACAGAACTTTAAATTACAAAGTACTGCGTGGCACTGCACTGCAGTCATCACCCGAGAGATGCTAACTCGTATAATGCCCAGTAATTAGCCGGCTAAAATGTCCTTCAACGGAACAGAACAGTACTTGCACACTGCTGCTTTGGATAGATATTGCGGTGGTACCTACGCAGACAGTCCCTCGCATACGAGAGACCTTCCACCAGTACAGGGTACCTTTTAATCTAATTGTAACATCAAATCTAACTTGCCGATAGAACAATACCCACAACAATCAATATGTGCACGGCAAAAACCATTTAAATCAAACAGTTGTGTTTATAAACAACATGGATTCCACAATCACTTCACACATAAATCAACAATGCACCGTGGCTTTTCGAAGAAATAATAACTTTTGAATCGATAACTTTATTCTAACCACGTATGAACATCGCGTCTACGCATTCCGTTGCGTCTGGTTAGTTTCACCAGGGTTGACCTGCTCATCATCGAGATGATGATCACTAGTCAATGATTGATTTCATTTTTGTTTAAACTTCAAGGTATAATGCCCCGTACCTAATGGTAAGCGCAGTGGGTTCTAGATAGAGTCAACTGACGAAAGATGGCTACCCTTTGATGACGACACAATTATACGGCCTGATTGAACCAGATATACAGTGTGATTCCGGCATTACCAACAGACACACGTGGACCACTATTTACGACTTGTGCACGGTGGTTGCTATCCGGGTGGACCCCAGCAGATACGTCTTCTTTAATTAAACCATTTTAACAGTGAAGGATAGATAATTAGTCAAGCCAATGCCTTCTTTTAGCTATGACTTATTTATTAATTTTCTATAATATGGTGAAAGAAACCAGTATAAGAAAACCTGAGAATTCTCTAAAAGAATTTCGAAGGTAGGTGTGTGAAATCTGCCGGCACTAAGTCAGTGTGGTGGATTAAGGTCTAAGTCCTCTCAGCAGCATTTTACTGGTGGTAGGTCTCTCATATGTAAGAGACCGTCTGGGTGGGTACCATCGCAATGTCTATTTCTACCGCCAAGCAGCAGTGTGCATGCACTGTTGTGTTTCGGTTTGAAGGACATTGTAGCCAGTGTAACTACAGGACATAGTGAGACTTGAAATCTTGTGTCTCGGGATGGCGAGCGCAGTGGAATGCCACACAGTGCTTTGTAACTCAAAGTGCTGGACGGTGTTGCTACTGTTTATGGGCGGTCGTATCGCTTACCATCAGGGGAACGGCATGTTAGTCTCGTCATTTAATGCCATAAAAAATGTTTATCCACATTAATTGTCTTTGAAGCTGGCAGCGATCTTTTTTAGATTAAAGGTGTTTATTGAGCTATGAAGATAGCATCAGGTGACGCACCTGTTCACTTGTCAATTATGCAATGAAATATTGCTTAATAAATAAATATTGTCACTTGTTTTAAGTAATTCACTTGCTGATTAAGAATACTTATGTACACTCAACTGATATGAACCAATCGACTAGACTGTATGAATGCATAGTTGGCATTTCTTGGTCAGCAATATGTCTAATGAGGTCAATAAAAAAACAAAACCTAAGCGACTATAAATGCTTTCACTAAAATGAAGCCATATAGTCCCTGAGTGGCTTCCGTAGTGGATCTGGAAATCTTAGGGAGGACTATGGTCAGCAGTGATGCTGGAGCTGATGATGATGATCTTTGAATGCTCTAAGGTTTTTGTTCTTATGTAATGTATCTGAGGTAATATCAGTTCAAAACAGGTAATCTAACGTTTAAAATGGCTTAGATATTTGCATAAATTACCTGATTTTAACTAAACATTTATACTTAAAGTTTTGATTTTTTTTATCCATCTTTATAACTCTACATAAAAATCAACGCAACTATCAAAACAAGCTATCGTGTTTAGCCGAGTTCAAAAACGTAGAGTTTAATCAATTCGTAGTATTTTGTGATGCACGTCGGTCACTATAAAGACGAATACCAAATGAAACGGGAATTCCCCCACAACCATGTGGTTCAATACCACAAGACCACTAAATTACGTGTTTACTACAGTTGAATTGACTACGGAAATATGACATAATGTCGAACAATACACAATATAATAAACTGCTGAACAAATTTCGATGCAGTTTTTACTATTATGTTCAACGCAACTATTCGGAGAATAAATATATGTCATTCCCATTTCACTCTATTCTTTTATTTTAAATTTGTTATGTATACTTTTGTTGGTTGCAAAAGGAAGTAGAGATTAGAGCCGGGTTATTGCCACTTTCTGACATAAAACCATGGTAAGTTGCTCCATTATGTATGACGAGCTTTTGCCCGCGGCTCCGCCCGCGTGAATGAGTTTTCCCGGGAAAAGTCCCGCTTTATATCGACGCTTGAAAGGCAATAATATCTAAGCGACATTTAGCAAATTTTTCAGTAGAGCGTTTTAAAGTTTTGATTTTGACAAAAAAAATCATAACTAATTAACCATTTGCTGCATAAAAATAATTGTAACTGTTTTAGGAACCTCTTAATTTTTGACGTTTTTTGAGTTAAATTAACAGCCCTGAAGATTATAAATTAAAAAGTTAACGTCGCTTAGTTAAACATTACCTAAATTTACAAACAGGTAAAATCATCTAAATGGATCATCTTATGAATACCGTAACAAGTAAATTTAATGAAATACAAATATTTGAAAATGCGCTGTTGGTAAAAATCATATAAGGATATCTAAACATATTAATAAAATCGAGTAAAAATATCTATAGCTAAATTATTGGGTCACACGATCGTGGAGAAACATAAATACGTGCATAATATTGTAAATCTTGTTATTCCTACAAACATTGAACTATTTAATAATCAGTCAATTTTAATAATAATCAACATTTTATTGTTAGATAAACATACTTACATCCAAAATATAGCATAATGATATAGAATTTGTTAATAGCCAACACTTATTTCTTTGGAGGGAGTTTCTCGCCTCAAATATACGATGAGCGGAAGGACATACAAAATTGCCTTATCTGAACATTTACAACGGCTTGCTTAAATATCTCTGTGTAAGCATAACTCGAAAGCAATAATATTATAATTTATTCATTGTGTTGGAAACTCATAATTTTCTCTCTAAATTTATTTTTGCTGAAAGCAAATACATACGTACACACCCACGCCCTTAACCCACAGAGGTAGAAAAAGACTATTGAGCACCACATTCTACGATCTTGACATACGTCTTCCACAAAGGTTTTTCATAGTACTTCGCAAAGACAAGTAAGTGTGTATAGTGTATACCAAAATGAAAAAGAGAGTTCAGAAAATAGTTGAGCAAAAGAAAGAAAAAGGAACTAGACCACAAACCTCGTGAATCCAAAGCGAACCTTTCACTATTCTGGAAACAAATATGGTTGATCAGGGGAGAGTCGGGAACTTCAAAGATAGGAGTCCTCAGAAATGAAGATGGAAGGGTGTTTAGAGATAAAAGGGAAGTATTGCTTGGAAGTCCTACTTCAAAAGATTTTTTAAATGAGGCGATGGGGATGTAGCAGGTGGTTAAGAAGCTATAGACCTGGCTTACTCTCAAAACGAGGCTAATAATGAGATTACGGAAAATGGAATAGTGAATGCGATGAAAAGTATGAGGTTAGGCAAGGCTGCTGGGTGTAACCGTTAAAATGCTGAGATACGGCAAAGGCGTAGTATCAAAATTGTTAAGGCTACTTTTTAATATCTGGTGCAAAACCATTATTATATCCATTTTCAAGAAGAAATTTTCACAGCAAGAATATAAAAGCTACCGCAGAATAAGCCTTCCCTGTGCTGCCAGTAAATTGTATGCCCAGGTCCTCATTAAGAGAGTGATTAATGAGACTGAAAAAAAGGGTGGAATGTCCAAGCAGGTTTTAGGAGAGGAATGGGTTACACACATCAAGTCTTTTACATAAGGTGCATAGCGAAAGAACATTTGGCTAAGTCCAAAAAAGTCTTTTACACCTTCGTAAACTTGGAAAAGGCTTATGATCGTATGCTGAGGAATGAACTGTTGTTAACATTGTTATTTATTTATTTATTTAAGCACTTCATATACAAATGTATAAAGGCGGACTTAATGCCGTAGGCATTCTCTCCCAGTCAACCTTAGGGTGGTGCAGAGATTGTTAACATTGTCTTTAATATATCGGATTGAGAGTCACCTGGTGAGGACTTTGAAGTCTCTGTACGAGAACATCGACGGGAGAGCTGCAAGGCACGAAAAATTATGTGAATGATGTCTTTAAAGAGAAGGGAATGAAAATTAATGTGAGCAAGATAAAAGTGACAAAGACTGCCTCGGTGGCGTAGTTGTATTACGGTACGACTGCAAGGCTGAGGTCTCGGGTTCGATTCCCGGGTCAGGCAAAGTGATATTGGATTTTTCTATTCAGTATCAGCCCGGAGTCCGGAATTTGTGCCCGATATTGCGATAGGCTCGCCCCCTATCACAGCATGGGACGGAATACGCTTGGCGAAAAGTGGGTGCACTAGTTGCGCCTCTGCCTACCCCTTCGGGGATAAAAGGCGTGAGCATACGTAAGATAAAAGTGGTTGTGATAGAAAGAGGTCTGGGCACGTGGAGAGGATGGATTCAAGACAGGTCATGAAAGGTTAAATACCTTTCGTAAGCTTTCGAGCTAATGTGGATGGTACGGCTGGAACAGGGCACCCAACGAGAGCGTGCATTTATCAAATAAATTATCTCCAAAAAGGGTAGGTCAGGATTAGCCTCAACCGGCAAAAAAGTATACGGAGAGAATAGGGAAAATTGGAATTAAATTATTATTAACATATTGTAATACACAATAATGCAACATAAATATATTTATTACAAAAATAAATGTTATTAAAATTATAAAAGTCTATTTATTTGTAAAAAAAACTCACCATATCTACGTAAAATTGAGGCAAAATCATAAAAACGTCGGACGGCTGTCCTCTCTTAGCGACAACCAATACGCGCTGTACAGGATCGCGCGCATATACAAATGACACTTTCAAAACACTAGGTGGTTCGCAAGCGGGTGTATTTACTTTATTATGAACAGGTAAATATCTCTTAGCAATAAGTATAACCACCTGAACATACCCGGTAAAATTATCTATGCGACATCACTGAAGTTAAAGGTTGTCAAGTAAAAATATCTAAGTATAAAAAATAGAACTTATATTATTCAGGTAAAATTATCTAACCGACTAATAATTATTTATTTTATTTTAGGTAAAATTGTATAAATGTACTATTAACAAAATATTTTATTAAGCTGAAAATATCTAAGCACATAAATATGGAGAGTATGGGTCCAGGTAAAATTATATCTATGCCAAAGTTATAATTTTTTGTGTAGGTAATAAACAACTAATTAAAGAGCGAGCAGTTTTTTATTTCAAGTAAACATATATTAATGCAAAACAGTAATATCATGATTTCATGTAAAACACACTAAGTTTAAAATCAATTTCCTTAAGCGTACCAACTACTGTAAATCCAAAAAGTCGTAAAAATTTTGGCGGTAAGTGAGAAAAAAAAAGTGAAATTTACCGGAATCATCTAGTATCTAACCGCCAAAAAAGTTGTCCTAGAGCTACGAAACCCAGATCAATCGACGCAGAAAAATCTGGCGATTCCAAATATGTATATAACTCATTTTAGGTATTTTTGTCGCTTAGATATTATTGCCTTTCAAGCGTCGATATGTTCCCGGGATAAAAAGTGGCCTATGTGTTAATCCAGGACATAATCTACCTATGTGCCAAATTTCATCGAAATCCGTTCCGTAGTTTTTGCGTGAAAAAGTAACAAACATCCATACATCCATACTTACAAACTTTCACGTTTATAATATTAGTAGGATTAGCAAGTTTTTCGAAGACCCAGAAACCCCTATTTAAATTATTCCTATTAATTCCGGCGGCATTCATGATTCTTTGCGTATTGTATATGAGTAGTGTATATTACTGAACTTCAGATGACCAAAATCCTTGTTTATGTTTATTAATAAAAGTGAAATTGATACCATTACAACCTAAATAAATTAATTGATTGGCAATTTACGAACAGATAATTTCATCCATGATGTCGCGCGCTACCAATTTTTAAGCTGGGTTTTTATGGCTTAAGACGACTTTGATTATTCACCGTAGTATGCGTGTACACTCATAGGTATTTATTGTGTATTTACACAACTAAAACATAAGCGGAAAGTTGCCCACTTGGACTGTAAGTGATTAGAAAAAATAGTAGCATGAGTCGTCGTGGATGACATTTTCTATAATGTTATTAATGCTAATTTTCCATTCTCTACATATAATAATAATCCAAACTCCTTCAATGCGGATGAGTAAAGCTAACTGTTTGATGATAAAAGAAGTACTTAAACATAATTATCGATTTAAAAGGCTTAAGTCGTAAAGCCTTAAGGAGCGACAGGTATACAATGCATTCAGCACGTCGACTGCATTAGCAAAATGAATAATTCTTTGTTTATTAGTAAGGAATGCCTCGGTGGCGTATTTGTAAATCGGTACGACTGCAATGCTGAGGTCTCGGGTTCGACCCCCAGGTCGGGCACAGTGGTATTGGATTTTTCTATTCAGTATCAGCCTGGAGTCTGGAATTTGTGTCTATCACATCATGGGACGGAATACGCACGGTGAAACTTGCGTACACTAGTTGCGCCTCTGCCTATCCCGTCGGGGATAAAGGCGTGAGTGTATATGTATCAGTAAGGTCGTTAGAAATATTATTTATGCAGTAATTTATAATAACAATTTTTTAAAGAAATAAAATTAGTGTATTTTATTGACAAGTTTTTACTGGTTAAAAACAATCTAATTAAGCCCCTACTCTCCAATAATTTTCAATAAGTAACAAATATTTTTGGTTGTATCCAAACCTCATGTAAATCATGACTAAAATTTCCTTAATACTAAAAATCAAAGTCGAACAAAATCAATGTTGGTCCTCAATTCATTGACCCTATGCCACGTGAACGATAGTAAATTGCCACGTTATTGGGGTCATGGTAATTCAATACGATTGATTTAAATAGAGTAGTGGGAACATGTACTTATCGTAACTGACATGTCCTTGGAATCGTTGTAAATAAGTCAAAAAGACTTATGTACAACGATTATACAGATACAAAAAAAATATTTACAAGAATGTGGATTTTCTAAGCCAAATCCATTGAAAAATCGATATTTGAATACAGTCTCAAAAGATGTGGATTACAGAGTGTAATGATCTCATTGTAACCTATTTATGTTGGTTAGGTGACAATATACTTTATATTCAATTAAACAAATAAATCCTCACAAGAACATATTGTTTAATGTAGCAAAACAAGTAAAGTGAATTATACATGTATGATTAATTAAACACACATTTCCTGTTATACATTGTAAGAAAAAAATAAAAAGAAACATAAAATAAACTCCCCCGCAGAGGGTTAAAAATAAAAATAACAAAACAAAAAAGAACTTACAAATAAAAATAGTTTCTCGTGCGAAATCCAAAATCAATCGTCAAACAACACACTGGCAGCTTGTCACAATACAAAAAACAAATGCAATATATTTTCAAATTCAGAACAATATTGTTTCCAAGTTTTAAAAATCGAAACCGCAAACGACGCTGTCTATTCGACGAGCAGTTTGCTTCTGAATGGCCATTTGGCGAGATGTCGTCACGTTTAGTTAGGCAAAGTGTCAGTAACCTGTCCATTAGTAATTTTAACCTTATTGTGTCTACTTTAAAGTTGAAAATATAATTAATGAGTGGACAACAACCTTGTCAAACTACATGAAGTTGTTCCAGTATGGAGGTCAGTGACGTCTTTTTTCTGTGGTAAGATAATTTCGCGGAAACGAGCAGGAGTGATTAAAATTTGAATGGGTTAGACTGGGATGAGGAATATTCCTACTACAATATTATAATTCCTGGTTAGTTCCATTTATTTTATTTAATAATACATTTATTTATTTTAATTTAATTACGTAACAGCCTTGTAAGGAATGTAAGCCTTTCACTTTAATAACAGGCTGGTAGGGCTGCCATCTATAAAAAAGAAATTCGTTGTGTAATACCAAATGATTCCGATAGATGGCATTGTTCTTAATCAATAATTTTATAATGTAGAGTCACTTGTAGTACAGTTATTTATATCAAAGTGTTAATATCTTATCTCTATCTTCATACATTGATATGATCATGTTCACTTGTATTTCATTTTATTCGATTTGTAAGTATGTAAATACATACATACACACTCACGCCTTTTATCCCCAAAGGGGTAGGCAGATGCGCAATTAGTGCACCCACTTTTCGCCGTGCGTATTCCGTCCCACGATGTGATAGGAAACGAGCCTATCGCCATATCGGGCGCAAATTCCAGACTGGTCGTAGGTCTCTCATATGTAAGAGTCCGTCTGGGTGGGTACCACCGCAATGTCTATTTCTACCGCCAAGCAGCAGTGTGCATGCACTGTTGTGTTTCGGCTTGAAGGACATTGTAGCCAGTGTAACTACTGGACATAATGAGACTTAACATCTTATGTCTCAGGATGACGAGCGCAGTGGAATGCCACACAGTACTTTGTAATTCAAGGTGCTGGATGGTGTTGCTACTGTTTATGGGTGGTCGTGTCGCTTACCATCAGGCGAACGGCATGCTAGTCTCGGCATTCAATGCAATAAAAAAAAAAACTCCGGGCTAGTAATGAATAGAAAAACTCAATATCACTTTGCCCGACCTTGGGATCGAACCCGAGACCCCAGCATTACAGTCGTACCGTAATACAACTACGCCAGCGAGACAGTCTTAGTCTAAGTACGTAAATACATTAATTTAATGTTATGTTTCGTTGTAATAAACAATTTAGTTTTTTTGGCAATTTAATAAAAAACATTTTGGTATCTTAAAGTTTTCAAAATTACCTAAAATAGATTTTTAATAGTGAAGTCTGCCAACCCGCACTAGGCCAGCGTGGTGGACTAAGGCCATAGGGCCTTAACTGAGAGGGTATAGACCCTCTCAGTTATAGAGGAGGCCCGTGCTCAGCAGTGGTCAGTATAAAATACAGGGCTAGTCTGGTATGGATGGTAGATTTTTAATATAAATAATTCGTAAATCTTTGTATATTTCCGCCCGTAACTCCTGCGCTGTAAATGTATGGAACAAATGCTCAAGGCCGTTTGCTCGGGGGAGGGCCATTGTACCTCTAGGCTTTAAGGTCTATAGTCTTAGGTTGAGTTCCCATCATAATATATTTCCCTTATTCTAGCCATATATCAGAAGCTTGTTAAATTTCGGATACTTGAAAAGAAACATGGGAATATTTAAAAAAATAATAATGCCATCAATAATAATTTTATTGTTAATCCCATTTGATTCTCACATTGTTCATATGTTACACATAAGATACGCCTAAGTCTGGCAAAATTGAGAGGAACTACTTCTCAAATCAGTTAATATTATATTTAGACAACGCTATACTATCAAGCTCAGTCCACATTCATGTTAAAAACTAAAATATAATACAAGTTCCAGATTTTCCTATATTTTTATGGCTGATTACAATTACAGGAAATGGCATTAGTATAATGAAATTAATTCAATAGATCTTGAAAACATATTTTATTGGTAGAGTTCACTTTTTCTGCATGGATGGACTGGCTCCACCGGGGTTTTACCATTGCCTCATGGACGTGAAATGTCAGCTGTATGTGTAGAGCCGGTAAGTATATTCACAGGATGTTCAAGCCAAACTGATGTCATTCGCCGAATGGAGCATTAATTCGAGATTATCCTTTGCGTTCCTTATAGAGTATCTGAAAAAAGAAAATTGTTTTAATATAAAAAATGGGTATTAATCCTTAGAAGCATCGAGTAAAAAAGGGTTCGTCTATGTTTTCTATTCCTGCTACCAAACAACAGTGTGAAAGCACTGCTTCTTTGCTGTTCAAAGGATATTCTAGAACATAATTACTACACTGTGAGACTTAAGGCCTTTTTTCAACTTCTAAGTAAATTATTCTCCTCACATAAATGTATAAGCCAGCCAAATACATCATTCAGACTATAATCTATGCTCCAAAAATTATAGTCTGAATTTCTTTTTTGCATTGAATGACGAGACGAGCATGCCGTTCGCCTGATGATAAGCGATACGACCACCCATAAACAGTAGCAAAACCATCCAGCACCTTGACTGACAAAGTACTGTGTGGCATTCTACTGCGCTCGTCATCCTGAGTCATAAGATGTCAAATCTTATTATGTCCAGTAGTTACACTGGCTACAATGTCCTTCAAAGTAAAACACAACAGTGCATGCACACTGCTGCTTGGCGGTAGAAATAGACATTACGGTAGTACCCATCCAGACGGACTCTCACACATAAGGGACTTACCACCAGTAAAATTAGTACTATCTACATTAGTTGCTTATACGACAACTGTTCAATAAAAGATGTCCGCTTTTTGTATGGGTGCTGGGCCTCAAAATCTAACCAGGCTCAAACTTTACGGATATTAAAGGGGCTAAATTAAGGTATATTTCCTATATCTATTACGAACACGTTAAACAAACACAGCTTTCTAAAGCTAAGTCCTTTGAGATGCACCTTGCATATCATTCGGATTAATATTTTTCAAAAACTGATTCTAAAATCATGAGCATAGTGTTCACATTTCTGTAACATTAGAATCTCGTAATCAGGGTGTCAAGGCAGTCTCAAAAACAATTTATATTATTATCAAATCCTTTCACAATGTGATTTCTTTTAGGATTTGCCTTGATAAGTTACATTGCGCAATATGTTTTTGACCTTTGAGGAAGTCTGCGTGGCGACGAGCCGGTTTTGACACGAGAGTGCGTGGTTTCCCCGCTAATGCAAATGTTTGTGTGACCGGAAATATTTGCATCGGCTATGGGTGATAAAACAAAATTTGTATATAGGTAGGTACATTTCAGAAGTATACGCATGCTCACGCCTTTTATCCCCGAAGGGGTAGGCAGAGGCGCAACTAGTGCACCCACTTTTCGCCAAGCGTATTCCGTCCCATGATGTGATAGGGGGCGAGCCTATCGCCATATCGGGCACAAATTCCAGACTCCGGGCTGATACTGAATAGAAAAATCCAATATCACTTTGCCCGACCCGGGAATCGAACCCGAGACCTCAGCCTTGCAGTCGTACCGTAATACAACTACGCCACCGAGGCAGTCATTTCAGAAGTATATATTGAAACATATTGGATAATGTTGTTGTTTTTATCAAATTATAATCAGTCTATCAACGCTGTTGGGGAATTAATTTTAGTAAATTATTTTCGTAAGTCTATATAATATATATTACTCGAGATTTCAACTCGATTAAGTCACACTATGTATTTTTCTAGGATAAAAAGTAGCCTACATACTAATCCATGACATAGTTTATCTGTGCGGCTTTCATCCAAATCTGCTGAGTAGTTTTACATAAGATTTATAATATTAGTACTAGGAAGTATGACCCACACATATACACACTATCTCTCATACACACACACACACACACACACACACAGACACTCACGCACACGGACACGCGCACTTACGGTCACACTCGCACTCACACCCTTTTATCCCGAAAGTGGTAGAAAAATACCTTATCAGTCCAAACTAGCTGGTTTTCTTCCTGTCTGAAGGACGGGGTTCAACTTTCTTCTTAAACTGTTTTTCTCTTATGGTCATTGGCCTCACTATAAACGAGTTTTGAGGCTGCGAGGGCATAGGTGGGGGTGGAGTAGGCTGCGAGGGCATAGGTGGGGGTGGAGTCGTCTCCCATGGAGGGAGGAGGTTAGTCGCCTCCTGAAAGACCGTGGCGTTGTTGGAGGGTGCTGTGGAGAAAACGTTAGTTATTAAAAATCTTTCTGATAAGGGCGTGCAGCCTGAGGCAAAGATCACCAGTGATTTAAGATTATGATGTATCTTACTAAAATGATAAATAATTTTTTTGGAGGGGTAGGATATTGGTATCCGCCCGGATAGCGACCACCGCGCATAAGGTGTTAAACCCGCTATAGTGGCCCACGTAAGTGTGCCGCGTTCCGGGATCAGCCTTTGTATATCCGGATCAAACAAGCCGGCATAATTGTATCGACTGACGAGAGATAATCATCGTTCGTCAGTCAACATACTATATGGACCCCTCTCCACTTACCAGCAGATGCAGCAAGGTCTCTATGCCGAGCCTGTATGAAAAAAGGAAAAAAAACAAGGTGTGTAATTTTTGATACACTAATATTCTTTTTATATTTTGTACCTTTATCTAACAAAGACATACCTTGTAGTATTTATAAAATATATTATGAGTATTTTTTTCAAAGTTGCCATAGCCTAGTTGGTTGTAGAACGGACCACCGAGACGAATGTCCGCAGATTCAAAACCCAAGGGCACGCACCTCTGACTTTTCTAAAAAGTTATGTGTGTATTCTTTGTGAACTATCGTTCGCTTTAACGGTGAGGGAAAAACATCGTGATGAAACCTGCATATCTGAGAAGTTCTCTATGAGAATTTCGAAGGTATGTGAAGTCTGCCAACCCGCACTAGGCCAGCGTGGTGGACTAAGGCCTAAACCCTCTCAGTAGTAGTAGAGCAGGCCCGTGCTCAGCAGTGGGCAGTATACTGCCATAATACATGGCGGATATGGGTATGGTATATTTTTTTCCTAACTTTAATCTACCAACTGTACTTAAAAACAGATATCCTATCAAACAGGCGTAAATTGGCAAAACATGAAATCCACACGTCATACTTTTGTTTCAAAATGGCCAGGCGTTCCATTTTTAAAATTCAAAACGCTCACCTTGGTGTCGTCTTGGCGCCATTCTTCTGCCAGTAGTACGAATGGGCGGTCACAAACACTTAACCCAGTCTGGAAAACCGGGGAAAAACCTTTCTAAACATACCACCTTCTTTCTCGACCACGTAAAGCGGAATGCGCACGCGATTCTAAATACAATGCATTTATATCAGATAATGGGTAATCACGCCATTCAACTTTTGAATCATTTTCTATTATGGTACATCATTCGATTGTTATTATATGTATTTTTCTGAAGGGAGTTGCGTTTTATGCCTACTTGGTGTTGTATGGTCCTCAACTATTTATTTGGGGTCTACGTGGTGTGGAAATGGTGTTTCGTAGTAGATACTTTACGAGACTTATATTAGGGTTAGGACTAAGCGTATTTATTTTTATTTATTTATAAACTCTTTATTGTACATCTAAGGCAAAGTGGAAATAACAAATATACAATATAAACTAGGCTAAACAACAAGAAGTACAAGTGGCGGTCTTATCGCAATTGGCGATTTCTTCCAGACAACCTTTGGATGGACTTAGTTAAGAAGGAAAAATAGAGCGGGCGGTCATCTACAGGTAATAAGAGGGGTTAGAGAACAGATGTACATAAACATTATATCTAAAATTTAATAAAAACTACGTATTCTATACCTAATATAAAAGTAAATCGCGTATCTATTATATTCTATAAATTATTCTTGAAATCTAAATTCTTTATGTATTTCTCAATCTGCATTCCACTAATTAATTATTATTAATATTTTTCTTACAGTACAAGTTTGAATGGTATTTGGATTTTTTTTTTTATTGCATTTGTGTTCACATTTTGCCAATGTCAAGTTTGGGCTGTCTTTTTTATTATCTGTAGTATGTCGAAGTAAAGCAGTGGCTACCTTACCAAGACTTTATCGAGGAGTTTTGGCGGCAACAAAAAAAACACTTGATTAGCACGATTATTTCAATTCACTTCATTTGAGCTCTTTAATAGAACTATATCGGATAATATACCACCATAATTAAGCAATATAACACTAAGTATCACCAAAATAATGAATTAAAACAAGAGCACCTCATGACACTTCCAAGTTCCCGCAAAAACTCGACAGTAACAGTTCATTTGGATATTTAATTGCTTAGGTGTTTATAAAGGTAAACCGCTGCAAGCAGAAACTAATATAACTATTGAAATATAACCGAATAATTACCGAAGGCGAATAGTAAGGTATTATAACTTATTGGACTAATATAACTTACAAAATATGGGCGATACCCCGTTTACCCCTAATGAGCGATGTATCATTTGTCTCAACGACAAAGTCAATGTTATCGACCAGGTAAAGTACTTGAAGCTGGTGACTAACAGGAAATGGTTTATTAAACAACACGACAACTAATTACTAAGCAAGTACAACGTCAGCGTAGTAGAATGGGGATTTTATCGTATAATAAGGTGGTATTAATTGGGTTTTATCCTACTATTCACTATCCGCGAAAGACGAAGAAATTATGTATTTGAAATGTGGTGCTGAAGACGAATGCTATTGGACGAAACGCACCAATGCATCAATCTTGACCCAGCTTCGAATAATAACTCGCTTGTCCACCATATGCCAAGAACGCATACTCTTATGATGCGCAGAGGCTCTCTGGACACAATAAACCGATTTTGAAAAATATTTCATCAATATGCATGCATGCTCACACCTTTTATCCCCGAAGGGGTAGGCAGAGGCGCAACTAGTGCACCCACTTTTCGCCAAGCGTATTCCGTCCCAAGATGTGATAGGGGGCGAGCCTATCGCCATACCGGGCACAAATTCCAGACTCCGGGCTGATACTGAATAGAAAAATCCAATATCACTTTGCCCGACCCGGGGATCGAACCCGGGACCTCAGCCTTGCAGTCGTACCGTAATACAACTACGCCACCGAGGCAGTCAGTTTCATCAATAGAAAGATAAGTTACTCCTGAATGCTTTTTATCTCGGGAAAATATGAAGCGCGACGTTTATTCACGAAAAACATTCCACGCAGGCGGAGCCGCGGACAATAGTTAGTAAATTATATCGATGAAAACAGACAAAGCAGCGGGCAGGAGCTATATACATTTGGCAAGACGTGTGAGCATTGTGCAAGTTTCGTGGAGTTTACAAGTGTCCAGCACCGGTAGATTATGCCGCCTGGCCGGTTTGCGAGAGAACTTCGCCGGCCTTGTTCCAGTGGACATTGAGACGCCTTCGCATTTCTATTATACCTACTTAAGATACTATAATTCAAGCAAGGAATGAAGCAGTAAGTATGTATAAAAATGGTGTACTGTGTAATTCAATGTTCTGTGTGTTTATTATTTTTAATCAGATATTGCTCGCGCCTTCACTCGCGTGAAAAGCATTTTCCGCTACAAAAGTCCTTAAAATACAGTAGGTACTCGCGAGAATCAGATAAAAAATATCCATTATTTCCCATGGGAGCAAATTACAGGGATAAAAAGTCTATGTGTTAATATAGGACATGATCTACCCGTATGCCAAACAGCCAAATCCGTTCAGCAGTGTCTGTGTTTACTTCTAACATACAAACTTTTGCATTTATAATATTAGTAAGATAACACACACACACACATACATGCGCACACACACGCTCTTCAAAAATACTCTCTCCCATTTGACTGCCTTTTATTTAATTGTGTTAATAAAATGTAAATCCGTTATTGGCCGTAAGATATTTTTATCAGTTTGTATCACTCTAGTATTAAGGGCTGTGGATTTTAATAAACAATGAATAAATAAGATTAATCTCATTGAATGTGTCTGAATGTATGAAGGTACTTTAAAATAATAAACGTGCTAAAATAGCTCTATATAAAAATCTATTTTATTTGACTCTAAGTGGTATTATCGAACAATACTATAAGCTTTGATTAATTATATACCTAGATAGACACTGAACGTTTCAAAAGCGTCGAAAAAAATAGAGGCCCACTAAATGAGTTCGAGTGAATTATTTTTTGTTGTTTTCAATGGATATAATTTTCTACCCGTTTTAACAGAAACCATGTAATAACAGGTATCATTATGCGCGCACACAGGGATACGCAGAATGATGCAGCGATAGCGTATGACACAGGTGTCACGCGTACCAGCTTAATAAAAGTTGGCCTGTTTGTTTTATTTTCATTGTAGCGCGACACTCTATCTAGGTATATAATTAATCAAAGACTATAAGGATGCACGATGCGCCCGAAAGTGTCGATAGCTTCATAATTTCCTTTGGCCTTCTTCTTCTAGTGCCTCTTTAAAGTTGAAGGTTGGCCGTCAGCTTCTTGTATTCCTCCTTGTCACTGGCCAGGCAGAATAGGTGTTCAACGGAGGTGATACCGATCCATTCTTTGGCCTTGTTCAGTTTTATTTATCTAACAGCCAAATGAAGTCATGTTGTATCTCAATATTAGCCAATCACCGCGCCCTTATGCCTACGCACTAAGATGGTTGTCATGCCAAAAGAACTGAGAAACAGACTTATTATCACAGCATTGCTCCGTACTTAGCTAAATAACGTGTAACGTTGCTAGGAACGTTAACTCTCTTCGTAAACGGGCTACCGTTTGTGTCAGTTTAACTACCAATCGAAACCGTTAATTTATCGTATTGGCTGGTTAAACTGTCACTAGTTTTGACGTACGTCTGAACGGCGCTCGTATAAATAAGCGTGCAATGTCACGCGCGCCCTTTTTCTTATAATCTTCTTCGCCGTAGCAACTCTACCAACTAACTGCGTGTTGCCACGTACATCGTTGTTCCCGCTGGGGTGAGTATGCCAACGACTACTAACCGCTTCCAGGTATTCTGTGCATCTGGGCTCGTGAGCTATCACGAGTCACTGGCGCGGAATGCAAGCCTAGCTTGCATTCCGACCCGCTGGGATTCTGATTCCAGGTTTCTACGGTGCGGCGTTGACCACCTTTTCAACGGCGTGGAGTGCTGACTCCATGCTCCGCTGGCGTCGGGAGAGCTGCCTCCCGATCCCGGTCACGTGCTCACCGCCGTCCCTCCATGGTGCGGAGTGCTGACTCCGCCACGTGCACACCACCATAGTCGTCGCGGGTGCTGACCCCGGCCACGTGTGCACCGTCGTCGCGGGTGCTGACCCCGACTACGTGCTCACCACTACCATCGCAGTCGGGTGTGCTAACCCCGACCACCTCACCACCGCTGCGCAGACCACGTGCTACCATCTGCCCGGCGAGCTGTCGCCGGAGCTAGCCACGTGCATCAGCGTCGTGCCGTTCGCCTGAATCGGAGTCTCCGCAGGCCAGTGACTCGTTTGCATACCACCAGCAAACCGTACCGAGTGTAACGCGGAGGTGCAAAATAAAGCTCGTACCACGAACCTAAAACCCTGAGTTTCTCTTCTCTTCTATCTCTAACTATCTACCTGCGGCGCCTCACGCCGCAAACGTTTGCGAATAGGGGCCTAATACGATATACATTATTATTGTACCGATACGCTAAGATGACCATTTTGACAGATTACAATAGAGAGGTAAAATCTCAATAGCCAGCGATCTGTGACGATAGTATTAAACTTCATTTTTTTTAATTTCGAAAATAAATGCCGAGTGTTGTCGTAAAATTATACATTCCAATAAATTTAACTGCACGTCACTATTGACAATTATATACAGTAATTAGCTCCTTCAATGTAGTTATGAATTAATTCGAACTTAATGAGCGGACAAACGTCAAAACGGACATCATAGCGTGCCGGCATAATAATTTCTATTTAACTAACGACAGTCTTATCACTCTCTTACTTAACTGTTTATATTAAACGTACCTGTAAATAGTGCAAGTTAGTTAGAAGTAAACAGATTTCCAAGTCCGTGCAACTTTGCCAAGTGCCAGCCAACTGGCAAACTTGCATGCATTGTCCAACCGGCCTTTGTAGGCGATAAATTGTGATTGTGTATTAAGAGACGCTTTTACGCTAGGAATTGAATTAGAAATTATATCATGAAGCTTAGATAGTTATGGTAGACGCAGGACGGTATGATGACGGTATTTCTTTTTACCCGACTACGGCGAAGCCAGGAAGGGTAATGATTTTAACACCCTACGTATGTATGTATCCATTTTATGTTCCATTCTAGCGTCGCTCCTATTGAACCCATTTTGACAAAGGAGGTGTCTATCGATTCGTATTTTGTTATAAAATTACCTTCTACCTACCTTACCTTACATACCTTTGGAAGTAACTACTGTCTATGAGCACATTCTCCGCATGTCCCTGGTGTTCGGTAGTTCCTTCCAAAAAATTAACAGCAATAAATTGTCTATGAGCTCTAATATCAACTTTGTAACCTTTAGGCGTTCCATGACTAGCAATTCATTTTTTGATACGTTATACCGTCACTTGCTCTATAGCACTCTCTGCCCTCACATCGAATTATTACAATTTAAAGAGATTAATGTAACTAGTTTTAGAATACTACGATACATATGTGAGCGCAAATTAGTATTTAGTGATTATATCTGGAGTTATGAAAAATTCATTATAATATCAATTTTGAATATTCAGCTATAACCCAAGATTTATTGTACAGTAATTTCAAAGGAGGTTGCAGTTATTATAACATTTATATTCACTATGAATGTCTATTGGATTATAAAAGAATCCAGTCAGTTCAAAATTCGATTGACTTCTGTTCCAAAAGTCAACTGGGAAGAAAACTAAACAATATTCAGCTTGTATTTTCATTACGATGGATTCCGAACACGAAAACCCTGGCACCTCGCCGACATATACATTAGTACTCAAGATCAGTCTATTTCATTGCACCGACTAGTGTGCCCAGTACGAGACACCTGGTATTCAAATTCACAGAAATCTAACTCGTATTATAGATGCGAAAGTTTGTGAAAATATTTGGATGTTTGCTAGTAATAAACGCAGAAACCGCTGAACGGATTTGGATGAAATTTGGCACACGGGTAGAAAGTGTTCTGGATTAACACATGCTACTTTTTATTCCGGTAATTTGCTAAAAGAATTTTGTAATCAGATTTTTTGAATAGGTGGCCATGACGTCCTCCTTTGTTTAAGGGACTTTGGTAGCAGGAAAGGGTTTTCACACAGGCGAAGCCGCTAGCAGCACCTAGTATGAAGATAGTCCACAATAGTGGTCATTCGTATGAGATTAGGGTAAAGTTGGGTCAGCTTTCTTACTTTTAGTATAAAACACATTGTAGCGCATTACTAATATAGATTTAAACGATATATATTTCTAACATTTGTCTTACGTAAAGAAAAAAACAGCCACAGCTACTTTGCTTTTAGTTTCTTGAAGTAATACTTTATATTCAATACAACATCCAAGACTTTATTTTAACCCTTATTTCTACTATTATTAGTATAAAAAAACGAATTCTCCTTCAAAAGTGTAAGTATCACGAACCCTTCTGATAAAATGTCACGTAGCAGACCAATTTAACACCCAATTTGTATTAAAGAGACGCCAGAAAAAAGGGGGAAACGACAGATAATACCGGGTTAAAATGCCTACAGAGTATTCGGGATAAGCGGAGATAATCCCTCCCTATTATTTGTGTCGAAAGATCTAGACTAATCAAAGAATGGTGGTAATTCTCTCGAACGCAAGGGTCGGTTTGGGTACGGCAATGTGTATTTCCAAGCAGTAGTGTGCATGCACTGTTGTGTTCCAGTTTAAGGACATTGTAGCCAGCGTAATTAGGCATTATGAGAATTAGCATCTTATCTTGTGGTGATGAGCGCTCAGCGCAGTAGAGTGCCACGCACTTAGTAATTCAAAGTTTTGGATGGTGCTACTGTTTATGGGCGGTCAGTGGTCATTCAATTGCAATAAAAAATGATCTAAGTAGATAGATAGTTTTCGTACGTCATCAAAGGATAGGTTTTTGAGTCATTTATATAACCAAAAAAAGTTACATACATATGCTCACGTTTTTATGACACACTAGTATCGCTCGCGGCTCTGCACGCGTGAAAAGTTTTTCCGGGATAAAAATATTTTCCCGAAATAAAAAGTAGCTTATAGCACTCAGGAGTAATGTAGCTTTCTATTAGTGAAAGAATTTTCATAATCGGTCCAGTAGTTCTTGAGATTAGCGCGTTCAACCAAACAAACAAACTCTTCAGCTTTATAATATTAAGTATAGATTTTTTTTATGATATAGGGGGCAAACGAGCTTACGGTTCACCTGATGGTAAGTGATCACCGCCGCCCATGAACATCTGCAATACCAGGGATTACCAGGGATTGGATTTGCCGACTTTTACTAATTGTTGATGTAATTTGTAATCTTTCTCTAATAGGAAGTCATATTATCCATTACTGCTTTAAGCTGATTAAATATCCTGAGAAGGGTAAACGCGCGATGAGTCGCGAGTCCAAATATTATGTCAAAATAAAATATTATCAGAGTCCAAATATTTTTACTGGTGGTAGGTCTCTCATATGTAAGAGTTCGTCTGGGTAGGTACCACCGCAATGTCTATTTCTACCACCAAGCAGCAGTGTGCATGCACTGTTGTGTTTCGGTTTGAAGGACATTGTAGCCAGTGTAACTACAGGACATAATGAGACTTAACTTCTTATGTCTCAGGATGACGAGCGCAGTGGAATGCCACACAGTACTTTGTAACTCAAGGTGCTGGGTGGTGTTGCTACTGTTTATGGGTGATCGTATCGCTTACCATCAGGCGAACGACATGCTCGTCTCGTCATTCAAAGCAATAACAAAAAAATTGAAACTAAATAATAAAATAGTTAATAATTTTCTTCCTGACCTAATTCCCTAATATACCATCGCGTATACCGCCCAATCTCATACATTTGTCATCAGTTGTCAATGTTTGGGACTGGATCGTAAAAAAATTTACCACCCCTATTTTCCGGCCATAAAGCGTGGTCAATCTTAGCCGTAAGTGACGTCGGGTGTCCCGTTTTTATGTTCCCATAACTTGCTACTAAGGTGGGCCGGATCACAAATTGTCGTCGCATACTTTATGTGTGGCCGAAGATTGTAGGATCTATGGTGTAGTTATAGACACTAGGTATTACTTGTGATTAGACGAAATGTAAGACTGTCAATATACAGCGAGATATAATTGAATTTTTGAGACTTGCATACATTTATCATTTTGAGAATGAGATAGATGGCTTAAAACATTAGATTTTAAATGTGAGAACGCCATGGTTCTTCTAGCTTTTCTAGGCAACAAAACTCTCGAAGAGGTGGGCCGTCTGGTTAGGTACCATCGCGATGTTTATTTGCACTATTATGTTCCAATTTGAAGGACATTGAAGCTCATCTTAAAGCAATTGTGAGACTCAACATCAGACTAAAATAAGGTAGCGTGACGACTGCCACGCAATGCCACGCAGTACTTGTAATTTAAATTTCAGATGGTTACTATTTTTAGGAAGCCGCTTACCGTCAGATCAGTGGCTTCTTCGTCTTCCAATAACAAAACTAACTCCTAGGTCATTTTGCTAAGGGCGCTACCGCGGCACAACCAAATCCATTGAAAGACAACGCAAAGTAACAAATTTGCAATGAATACCCGAATTGATAGAACATAAAATCCCTAAGTGAAATAAGCCGTAAGGATGTCGGCGGGGTATCACTCGGTTTTACTATTGTCATAAACTTTACCCTACAGTGATCTGTCGATATAAAATAACAATGGAGACCGCGAGAAAGGCGAGTTCCTATTGATTTCTACCGGCTTACCTTTGGAAACGTGGAATAGTTATTATAAATTTTACTATAGATTTATAATATTCGTTCGTATTTGATTTTTACTGGCTTACCATAAACTATAGTGCAATTTCTAACCGATTACCCCCTCAAAACTGTGGTTATGAATTACTATAGATTAATTTACTCTGCTCGTTCATGTGGTTATTGCGATTACCACCGGCTTACCTTCCAACTTACAGTGTTCATACAGTGGTGATAATTTACAGCCTCTTGCTGGTTTCTACAATTTTTTCCCTATATTTCTTGACGTGTACAAGACCTTTAAGCTATGAATCTAGCATTGAAGTACTTGCAAATACATAAAAATCAATAGCACATACTTCCTGCATTACTTTGCCAAAACAAAACAGACCGTAAGCACATAAAAAAAAAACTTCATTAACCGCGCCGCATTCACCGGGTAAGTACACGGCGGCCCGCGGATTCACTCGTAAAAATTCGTCACGATTCACAGCAATAAAGCACACATATCCACCGCTTCGCCTGTCGAATGTCTGCGACGTGACTCTGTTTTGTGTTATTGCGTGGAGAGTTAGGAAGGGGCAGAAATCTCGGATAGCGACCACTGTTCTTAAAGCTATTCGTAATGGCCTACGTAAGTGTGGTATCTAGTTAATAATATATAAAGGACTCCTCTCCTCTGACTTTTCTAAAAAAAAAGTTATGTGTGTATTCTTTGTGAATTATCAGTCGCTTTAATGGTGAAAGAAAACATCGTGAGGAAACCTGCATATCTGAGAAGTTCTCAATAGGAATTTCGAAGGTATGTGAAGTCTGCCAACCCGCACTAGGCCAGCGTGGTGGACTAAGGCCTTAACCCTCTCAGTAGTGGAGGAGGCCCGTGCTCAGCAGTGGGCAGTACATAATACAGGGCTAGTATGGTATGATAAAGGACTCTTGCAAAGTGGATAGACGACTTGATAAAGGTCGCAGGAACAGGCTGGATGCAGGCCGCTTTTAACAGGGCCGTCTGAAAATCTTTAGGGAAGGTCTATGTTCAGCAGTGGCTTACACAAATGTATACAAATGGAGTTAATATCGCAGACTTAACGATTTAATAATTCTCTATCAGTCAATCTTAGGGTGGTGGAGAGAAATCATGTTAGATGCATCAAGGTACACATTTCATCCTTATTCTCAAGCCGATAGTCAACGCCTTGGCTGTGCTCCCAGGATTACCTAAATCCATGGGCGACGATGACCGTGGGCCCTCTGTCTTCGTAAATTATAAAAACTGCAATTTTCTGCCACCTCTACATCTTCTTAACTCTACCTATCGGCTTTTACGCGTGCCTAGGTAAATACAGTATAAGAGTGACGAATGTGAGGCACTGTTTGAAGGATAGAGTCATACCATGTACCCGAAATGGATCTGGAACATACGTGGCCCGAATTATTATAATGGTGACGTGTACTCTATTGTAGAGATGAACTTGATTGTAGAAATGAATGTGGCGAATGATTTTATTTTGAATATTAATCAGATCTTGTTTCTAAGGTATAGCAGAAAAATAATTATATATTGAGAAACTCTCCTTTATTAAAAGTCTGTTAACAAAATGCCACGTAAGTTCCCATGCAAAGATTTGAAAAAAAACTTTTTTACGGTCTCGTTTGTCCGTCGTCATAAACGCATCATCTAGCCTTGAAAGAGGAAATTAAAAAGCAATTTAAAGATCTAAGAGATATTTCTATATGAGACGCAGTAGCACCTAGTCATTTCTAGAATGTCAATTAACGAGAGATATTTAAACCTCGATGTAGTGATTAAATTTCGACTATACAATTACAACTTCTTCTTCTTTGTCGGTATCACTCTTGACAGAGTGGTCGTGGTCATCACTTCAGGTGTTGGTGGCAAGCTTCACAACATGCCGCCACTCTTCTCTGATAACCGCCTTCCTCGTGCATTGAAGTAGTGATGATGAGCCATTTACTGCCGCTTTACAATTACAACAGGCCAAGTTAAAACTGGATACAACACAACCTCACAAAATATCTAGAAAAAACAGGCATATCACAAAAAAACAACAATCACCACAACCCTTGTAAAACACGAAAACATCTGATAAATCAAATACCATTACGCACAGGCGACATGTTTATCTCAGTGAAGGCATCAATAACGCTACCCCGATGTTCCTAAACATTTCCCATTACGGGAGCACACGAAAAGATCACATTTGATACACATCAAGTATTGAACGTTGGAATATACGGGCTAATATTGTGTGCGGTTGAAAAAACGCTCGAGGATTGTTGCTAAAAAAAATTACTTATACATATACCAATAGACTGCCTCGGTGGCGTAGTTGTATTACGGTATGACTGCAATGCTGAGGTCTTGGGTTTGATTCCCGGGTCGGGCAGTGATATTGGGTTTTTTAAAGTCAGTGTCAGCCCGGAGTCTGGAATTTGTGCCCGATATGGCGATAGGCTCGCCCCCTATCACATCATGGGACGGAATAACGGCGAAAAGTGGGTGCACTAGTTGCGCCTCTGCCTACCCCTTCGGGGATAAAAGGCGTGAGTGTATATATATATATATACCAATATATTTTCAAATAGTGAATAAAAATGCTATACAATTGCGACATCGCTTAGATTTGTTTTTTTTAATCTTTATTTAATACTCAAGTTTAGAGGCTTTTAATCTACAAGATTACGCCAGCCTCATCGTATCCTAAAACTAAGTCGTTTAGATATACCTACAAATTTTCAATCAGCAAATGAATATTGTGGTCATATTCAAGAAATAAGTATCAAAACCGGTGGTAATCAGTTATTTGATTTCAATTATATGTTAAGAAGTGACTTGCGTTATATCACATCAAAGGATAGAAATAAAATTTTGTAGTTTTTTTTTCAAAATTCGCAATCAAATTTCTGGTTCTGTGTGTGTATGTTAGTCATTTGAATAAACCTATTTATTTAATCAATATTCAACAAAAATACGTATCTTCCATTGAATATTAGGTCACCGATAACAATATACGCAGTTTCCAATTACGAATTTTCCGATAACAGCAAACAATAAAAACCACTTTCAAATACCTTCTCCAACCGCAGCGATCAAAACCGCAACCTACGTACGTATGTTTACACAGATAAGAAAACTTTTCCCTTGAACGCTTCACACCAAATCGAACCTTATGTCACCGCGATAAGTTATATTATGGCCTTACAGTTTTTTATAAGAGTACGGTGGGCAAAGAAATTGTAAAATAAAATCAAATGTAATTTGTGGCATTGCTACTAGCTGGAGGCGGTAAGCTTGCCAATTGTATGTAAATGGATTCCCTTATACACATTTTCGCAAAGTGACTTTGAATTGTTTGACAAAGATGCTATTTTGTTTGGATCTCTTTTGATTGAATAATATGTCGATACGTTTTCTAAGCCCGTAATTGGTTGAGGTCTTCTTTATTGTTGGAATAGGAGTTCTATAAAGGTTGTTTAACCAATATAAAATTATTCATTATCGTTCTATCGACTAACAAACCTAAAAAGCTCTAATAAAGTTAGGCGCTTAGTTTAGTAGGAGGATAAATGTTATCGTGGATCCTCACTGTTAAAAAATATGGTTCCAAATCCTAATTTACCTTTTACCCATAACTACCAATCAGCTGGTAGCTACATCACCAGACGCCGTAGCTAAGATAAACTTATAGAAAAAATTCAATGACCATTCCTAACGATCAGTTTATTAGTACGCTATGCAATTCTCAGACATGAAGTTAGCGTTAACGATAGTACAAACATCTTGGCTACAGCCCCAGAATTTGAAAGTACTGCCTATAATTATCATACTGAGATAATCCTTGTTGATTCTAGTATTATTCAAGTCAGAATGAATCCCTTCCTAGCCAATTAATAAATACTGGTGGTAGGTCTCTCATATGTAAGAGGCCGTCTGGGTGGGTACCACCGCAATGTCTATTTCTACCGCCAAGCAGCAGTATGCATGCACGGTTGTGTTTCAGTTTGAAGGACATTGTAGCCAGTGTAACTACTGGACATAATGAGACTTAACACATTATGTCTCAGGATGACGAGCGCAGTGGAACGCCACACAGTACTTTGTAACTCAAGGTGCTGGATGGTGTTGCTACTGTTTATGGGTGGTCGTATCGCTTACCATCAGGCGAACGGCATGCTCGTCTCGTCATCTAATTCAATAAAAAAAAATTGGCCACGGCGGCCAATCTCAACAGTGATCAGCCAGGTACGCAGGAGAGACTATATTGCATGAGTGCAATACACAGGTGCACTCGCTATTCCTTCACTCCCGTAGTCTAGTGAGACGGCAAGCCGACATAACCGGAGAGAGATCAGGCGCAGGACCAACAGCTTTACGTGCTGCCCGAGGCACGGAGGTATCACACCGCCAACTTCCTGACTCCGAGCTGCGACTGAGTAATTTTTAAGGTGGAAAAACCCAGTCACAATATTTTTGTTCATTTCACAGACCCGGCATTTGAACCCAGAACCTCAGCGCGCAAATCGTACTCCTATCGCGTACGCAATACAACTACGCCCCCGAGGCAGGCAAGTAGCAGATTAAACTCCTTACGGCTTTGTAGAGGCAAAAAAAGGTGTAAAACCTCACTCTTGAGAGACCTTCCACCGATTACCTACATTAATATGTACCATACTTGTGTAACTCATCTACTATAGGATACTATACCAGCCCTGTATTATATACTGCCTACTGCTGAGCACGGGCCTCCTCTACAGCTAGCTCATCTGGCAACACAAAAATATTTAGATATCATGCCTCCCTATCCAAAATATTTAATACCATAACAAAATATCCGTTATAAATGGCAAACACAAAAACACAATACGCAAGGCATTCGAGAAATCGACTGGCAAATGTGGAATAATATATTCGTTGGAAAAATAACAGATTCAATATAAATAGTTGCGCGGCGGGCTGCCATCAAAAATCCCTCTTCTCTACTACATTTATCTGTATTAGGGTGCGGACGGTTTCTGCAAGAGGGAACCAGATATTCTGTTTTATTTTCATTTATTTGGAAAGATTACAGCTAACATAACAAAGCCTAAATTAACATAGGATAGACTTATGAAGGCCAAATACAAGTTTTCACAAGTAGGTTAATATATAAATAGGTGATAGGTCGGTTAAAGCTTTATAAAATACAATACCAAACGATACGAATAATTCATTTAGGTATATGTATGTGCAAGGTGGACAGACGACTTGATACAGGTCGCAGGAACACGCTGGATGCAGGCCGCTTTTGACAGGACCATCTGGAAATCTTTAGGGGAGGCCTATGTTCAGCAGTGGACGTCATGTGGCTGATGATGATGATGATGATGATATGCATAAGCTAGAAAACACAACAACAAAGTATAATTCTAGGTACAGAAAAACTCTTTTGTTAAAATATTTTTGAGTTGACACACGACAGTTTGAGTACACTGGTAGCAAAAAGGTCCAAATCAAACTTAACGGAAAGGTCATTAAACGTTCTACGCGCAGGCGTAGTGAAACAATTCTATATAATATATAAAATAATAATATTAATATAATATAAGTGGTATTAAATTCTTGTCAAGGCGTCTAGTAACTACTCTGACTACTTATTAAGGAGCGTTATGATTTTAAGTTTTAAGAAAAGTCATAATATTCCTAGCTTCACCTGAATCGAATCGCTGGTTGCTTTTGTAGTGACTCGGGGGCGGCAGCTATAGCTTAAGCTAATTGCTTGTATTTTTTTGTATTGCAATTGAATGACGAGCATGCCGCTTGTCTGATGGTAAGCGATAAGACCACCCATAAACAGTACCGACACCATCCAGCACCTTGAATTACAAAGTACTGTGTGGCATTCCACTGCGCTCGTCATCCTGAGACATAAAATGTTAAGTCTCATTATGTCCAGTAGTTACCCTGGCTACAATGTCCTTCAAACCGAAACACAACAGTGCATGCACACTGCTGCTTGGCGGTAGAAATAGACATTGTCGTGGTACCCACCCAGATGGACTCTTACATATGAGAGACCTACCACCGGTAAAATGTATGCCCATTTTCATATATAAAAAAACAAATAATATCGACTTTCGCCCCTCACGTCGATCTGAGCAGACCTCACATATGTTCGAATTTCTATAACACACACTCTCACTTCTTTATTTTTGAAGGGATAGGCAAAGGCACAACTAGTGCACCCGCTTTTCACCATGTGTATTCCTTACCATATTATGATAGATGGCGAGCCTATAGTCATATCTGGTACAAATTACAGACTCCGGGACCTCAGAGCGGTCAGAGCGGCAATTCTTAGTTGAAATACACAAATTTGCTCGAGATGCTTAAAGACCTGGGAGCCTCAAGCATTGATTTCGACTATCGTTTCATTGCAATAGTTTTACTTATGCGTAATTTTAACCTAATATATAAAATGGCCAAGACGAATCACAAGCTTTTGTTTGAAAACACCAATTACTTTCAATATTTTTGTGATTTCCTTCCCTAAAAACTTAGACGTACAAACATAACAAAAACTACTTGCTTCACTCCAACACACCTCATCCACAATTTAAAAGAAGCAAATCAATGTCGCGCACGCTACATGCGAGAGAGAGCCAGTGGCGTCGTTTCTACCCAATACATCATATTACGTTGAATATATATCATATATTTCGCATTCCGCGCACAATGGCCGGGGAAAATGGAGGTTTGATGGCTCTACCTGAAGGCCTTAGCTTTTTTCTACGTGACGCAAATGTTTTGAATTTAGAACAGTTTCTTGGACAGAAGTGGCCAGTATTATTGTATATTCTTTTTTAAACTTTACTACTTTATACTATGCCATTATGATAAGGATATATTAACGTTTATATTAATGAATAGTAGGTAGTAATAACGAATAAAACTGAATACCTTCTTCAACATGCTAGAATAAGTGACGCGCCGGCTTCTCATTGATGTGAAAGAAGCTGGGTGGTGAAAAGAATATGTATGGCTTTTTCAATCACCAAAAAACTCCTGAGAAATCATCGAAACAATTTTCAAGCTGGGCAACTCACGTATTTCGTGTCAAAAGCTTACATTATTCTTTGATCAATCTCAGAACTACTCAAATGTGCTCCACGATTGAGGCAATATCCTAAAAATCCCCAAAAGGCGAGCAACTATCACTCACCCACTTAATAGACCGAGAAAGCATTCAAAATCATTTCCTCCTATAAGGTAATATCTCCGTGAATATAAATCCAACGTTTAAAACTTGCATCTCGTAAAATCTCGCAAGTTTCCGTTGCGGATGTAGTCGGAGTTCGGTATTCAAATTCGAAAAATACGCTCCTTTCCGCTTCCGGCGTTTGATTTCTCCCGTGATACGACGTTTCCTTCACAGCAATATTTGTATGATGCATTCGCGTTTATGACGTTATATTGATACCAAGATTTTAAATAATTTGTATATTTCAATCCAAAAGAATATCGAAACGTTCGCCCCTATAAACTAATATACTTTAAATATAAAAATATATATGCTTAGTATTAGTCGATATACTTTATGGCCTAATATCATAATATACTCACACACAATTATCGTGGTTTCTTCGGAGTTATTGAACCTTAGATACATATTAAACCTTATTTACAATGCCTTTCGATGGAAACTCGCGGTTCCAACTTATCAGGAGCTAATAGTTACACAATGGTAAGCTTTAGAAATAGAGATCGCGTTAGTACCTATCCAAAAGGACTCTCGCAAACCAGACCTACTTATTAACATACAATAGTTCCAAATCACACACACACATAAACTCACGCCTTTTATCCCCGAAGGGGTAGAGGGGAAGGGGAAGAGGCGCAACTTAATGCACCTACTTTTCGCCATTCTTATTCCGTCCCACGATGTGATAGGGGGCGAGCCTATCGCGATATCGGGCACAAATTCCAGACTCCGGGCTGATACTGAATAGAAAAATCCAATATCACTTTGCCCGACTCGGGGATCGAACCCGAGACCTCAGCATTGCAGTCGTACCGTAATACAACTAGTCTCCAAAGGAGATGTCCGCTTTTTGTATGAGTGCTGGGCCTCACAATCTAACAAGGCTCAAACTTTAGGGATATTAAAAGGGCAAAATATGGAACTTAGATCCATTTAAAAAATATTTTTAGACCCCTCCATTCATAAGCAACTTTTTTAAAAACGTTCATATTAAGTGTAGTTTTCAAGCCAAACAAAAACACATAAATCTCAAAATCGGAGGTGTTTAAAATTAAACGATTTATTGCAAAAGGCTAGTTTTCAGGAGTTCTATCCAAATATATGTAAATTGTCTTGTTTAGATTTTCAGGCCCGTTTTTGGACATGTCCTTTCGAGAAGTTCCAAATCAAATGAAATTAACAAGAATGATGGTATAACATTGGGCGGGGTGTCTGGCGAGGCGGGTCTACATCGCGCTTTGCGATTGAAAAATATCATATATTTGAGATTATATGCAGATTACAAGAACAAGAATATAGTGAATATTGTATTTTATATGAACTAACTGCTCGCAGCTTGGCCCGAGTAGAATATTTCGGGATAAAAAGTAACGTAAAACATTTTCGAATTATGTACTTTCTTATTACTGTACCAGCACGCTATAAGGGCCGTTTTGACAGATTACAATAGTTACGTGAAATCTAAATTCATTATCGAAAGAATATACTAGACAGCGAACCTATAAGTTACGATCGTATTAGATTTCATTTTCTAAAATTTCGAAATACAAATGTTGACTTTTGTCGTAATATTATACATTCCGGAAATATCCGCTTTTTGTATGTGTGCTGGGCCTCAAAATCTGACTTTTAACTCACTTTTTGATTACATTCATTTTAAGTGTAGTTTTTAAGCATAATAAAATACCATTCATCTTAAAATCGGAAGACTTTTAAATTAAACGATTTTTGTAAAGGCTAGTTTTTAGGTGTTCTATCCAAATATATATGAATTGTCTTGGTTAGAATTTTAAGCCCGTTTTTGGACATGCCCTTTTACTGCACGTCACTATTGAACATATATACAGCAATTAGCTCCTTCAACGTAGTTATGAATTAATACGAAACTTGATGAGCGAACAAACGTCAAAACGGCCATCATACCGTGTCGATACTAAAGTAAAAGATTTCACAATCGAAGCAGCAACTAGAGGTATTTATCTCATAAGCGATTTGCCGTCCAGGTAGCTACGACCGCAATATCTATTTCTACCGCCTAGTAGCAGTATGCAGGCACTGTTGTGTTCCGGTTTGAAGGACATTGTAGCCATCGTAAGTACTGGGCATTATGAGACACTATCTTATGTCTCAGGGTGACGAGCACAGTGGAGTGCACGCAGTGCTTTGTAATTCAAATATGTATGGTGTTCCTACTGTTCATGAGCGGTCGTATCGCTTACCATCAGCCGAGCGGCATTCTCGTCTCATGATTCAATTGCAATAGAAAATCTTAAGTGTAAGTAGTAACTGTAGGTAGGTATAGATATCTCTACAACTTACAAACGAACAACAGAACCTATAAAGAACTCTTCGCCTTTCCATTACCACCCCTAAACTAAAAACAGATCAGCCGCGAACCTCAAAAAATTCACGAACCATAAGGCAAGGAAAGTAAAACACCCCATATTGGAGAAATTGAGACATCAAGGAGGGTTATAATAAATTTTAATATGCAACATTTAATAATAACTTTCGAAGCGTTTTGAGGGGTTTGGAAAATTTATTGAAGGAACTATGTTATCGATTCTGTATCAAAGTTTTTTTCTATTTTTGTTGGATGATGTTGTTAACCTCTTTAAAGGCCATTAAAGACGGAGTAATTACTGGGCATTGATAGGCTTAACAGCTAATATGAGCGCAGTTTTTAGGTAAGTATCTGTGCTTTTTCTAATTTTGTCAACAATCAGTTTACAATTAAGTACTGTTCCTTTTCGGTTTAATTTCGATTTAGCCAGTCATTTCTAAGCATTATAAGACACTTCAATATCTCATGCTGTTGCGTTTTTTCATCGTCATTTTATCTTAAACGAATGTTATAAAACATACATACATACATGACCCTTTCTATCTTCTAAGGGGTAGGCAGAGACGCAATTAGTGCATCCGTTTTTTTCCATGTCTCTAACGATGTAATGAGGAGCGAATCTATAGCCATCAACATCATCATCAGCCACACGACGTCCACTGCTGAAAATAGACCTCTAAAAATTTCCAAACGGACTTGTCAAAAACGGCCTGCATGTATCGCCATTTTGGGCACAAATTCCAAACATCAACTTAATATTGAACGGAAAAATCTATATTACTTTCAAAATCAAACCCGATACCTGATCCTAGGAGACTCACCAATCCGCCACCGACGCATTCAAATTCTCCAATACACCAAAAAACTCCAACACAAAGATAACAATTTCCTCAATAAGAAAAGGCAATTTACAAATACGTATGGTAAGCGCTTTTATCGTACGATGGAGAAGCAATTGCAATACAACAGCAATTTGGAGTGTCGTTTTTTATTTGATCCGTATCTCCATCGATTGGGGGCCGATCTATTTAGATACCGGAATTGTATTGGTAACTGTTTTGGGGTGTTTTCTTGTTATTAACTGTAAATTGGTATATTTTAACTTATTTATTAAAACTGCGCGGTGGCAACTGCGTGCGTTACAATTCCGAATCGGGCAAAATTATATTGGATTTTCTGTTCAGTATTTATATATATCCAAACTCCGTTTGGATTTTGGGCCCGATACGGCGAAAGGCTCGCTCCTTATATATTGTATACATCATGGGTCGAAATATGATGAAAAGTGGGTGTCCTGGTACCTCTTCATAGCCTAAATAAAGGCGTCGTTTGCTTTTTCTCTATGCTTTGTAATTGATAGTTTCAGTTGTCTTGCTATTGTTTATAACGTGTTGCTAGTATTTCTAAAAAAAGGTATTTTCAAGATATCTATAGCACAGACGTATGAAGACATAGATGTAAAGACGAAGATAATGTTGAATACATGTGTGTTAGTGTCGTGACTCGTGACAATGAAATGAAAAGGTATAAGAAGATTTATTTTGTACTAGGTGGTGCTCGCAGCTTCGCCCGCGTAAAAACCCTTTCCTGCTACAAAAGTCCCTAAAACGCCAACGAAATCTGTTTAAAAAGTCAAGTGAAATATGATGAGACAAGACATAGATAAGACTGCGTGGGTGGCGTAGTCGTATTACGGTATGACTGCAATGTTGAGGTCTTGGGTTCGATTCCCGGGTCGGGCAAATTGATATTGAATTTTTCTATTCAATATCAGCCTGGAGTCTGGAATTTGTGCCCGATATGGCGATAGGCTCGCCCCCTATCACATCATGGGACGGAATACGCACGGCGAAAAGTGGGTGCACTAATTGCGCCTCGGCCTACACCTTCGGGGATAAAGGGCGAAAGTGTGTATAAGAAGTAAGATTGAATAAAAGAAGTCGCAGATATGTCAAGTCTTTCTTATGTAGTGAAAAAAAATGTTTGATCTGCTGCTTTTTATACCTCTATGGTCTATAGACTGTTGCTGTTTAGACGAAGTGTCTAAATGAGCGTGTTGATTATGCTGTTGGCTGCGGATTGATATTGTGTCCGATACGGCGCTTGTCCCTCGCGTCACGGGTTGCACTGACACCCGCTGCAAACTTCATTACTAGTCAAATTTAGGGCGCGGTTGTGATGACAGCGGATTTCAATAATTACGCAGCATACCTACTATACGGTCTTGTTTGCAGCCGGACAGATGGTTGTTTCAGCAGGCAGGTGCTAGCATGGAGACCATAATTAGGTAGACGTAGTGTACCTACAGTCAGCTACAAAAGTAGCTGAACAAATTAAAAACTTCAAAACGCTTCTGCACGTTCACTCTAGTCGAAATATAGTTTTTTCTTTATCTAAAATAAAGTTAACCATGTGAAGTTTATTTTAGTGAAGAAAAAGCAATTGTTGATACTGACGCAAAAGTTTGAACGCGATTTGAAATTTTGATTTTGTTCAGTTACTTATGTGGTTGACTGTACGTCCTGCTGCACGGTGGACTGATGACTTGAAAAAGGCAGCGGGTAGTGGATTGATGTGGACTACTCAAGACCGAGATAGTTGACGTTCACTTGGGGTAGCCTACGTTCACCAGTGGACGGCAGTATGCTGATTTATTTATTGAACTTAGTGTAATATATTAGGAAGTAGGATCTTAGACGTCATCCTCTCGTGGCGGTGGCTGTTATAAAAATCTATACAAAATATTTGGCGACCTGGGATTGAGGCTAATGCATATACGCTGCCATTAGACCAAATAACTGCACAAAACATTTTTTTCTAAAACGTGAAATAGTTTAAAAATCCCGCTCTCCGCTAGCAGGCTGACCGCACCCCATCACAGCATGTCGCGGCGCGGCGGCGTGTCCACGCATATTGCTAATTGTTCATTAATCCGCTAACGCGCGATCGGTGATGGATCGCAATCCGATTTGCGCACTTTGTAGCCTGAGCTTTCATGAATATTTTGGTGTTAGAATTATTTAGTTCTAATGCCTCGTGGTAGATTTGATTTATTGAGCCTATTTTACTTAAGAGTAGAAATGCACATAACCCACATACCTCACATATTCTACATCTCTCGTTTGAGAGGGACCATTGGAGTAGATAAAATCTAAATCTTTGAATATTTATGGCATAATATCGGTGAGAGCAAGAAGATCCGTCGATGACATAGGCTACTTTTATTTCAGATAATTATATAATTCTTCTCCACCGGCAATGCTTTCACTCCAGTAAAGCCGCATGAAAAAACAAATAAGAACAAATATGAACCAACGAAGAAATAATTGATAATGTAAATATTAGATCAAAAAATATTTCTAAAGTATAGAAAAATAAATCTAACCCCAAACTGCTCGCGTCGGTTTCTACATTCAAAACAAACTCGAAAGCCTAATACCCTTATGATATACAACCCGCGACTGCTCAGCGAGTATTGAGACGTGAACGAATGATACATAGAGCTGAACGAATGACACCGGGCGGGCTTACGTCCTTGATCCAGTGATAAACGCTCCCACTGGAACTTATTGGGAATTTTAAAGGCGTTCGCGGTTTAGGGTTGTATTGTGATTTATTGGTTAAAGTTGGGCTAATGTACGCTACAAAAAATCATCGTTAAATATTTAAATTTTTAGATGCTGCTCGTTGCAACTGCGTGAATGGCCTTTTCTAGGCTAAAATTCTTACTTTTTCAGGATAAAAATTAGTCTACATATTTTTCCATGATATGGATTATAATATGTGTGCCAAATTTCACCTAAATCTGTTCAGTGGTGTCTATGTTGTTACCGAACATCCAATCATAAACTTTTCCATTTTCTAATCTTATTATTATAAATGGGATAGTTTTGATGCATGTTTATTATTCAATCACGCAAAAACGGCTGAACGGATTTGGTTGAAATTTTCCACAGTGATAGATTATAATCTGGAATAGGATATAGGCTACCTTTAATACCGGGACTTATGTCGCGGAAAAATCTGTGACGCGAGCAAAGCCGCGAGAAAAAGCTAGTATTAATAAAAGTACATTTAGGATTATGACATTGTCATCTTTACCCATAATAGGTCCCGCATGCAAATTCGCTAAAAGCGGTCGAAATTTTTAATAAAAAAAACCGCCATTTTCGCCATTAAGTGCGGCAAACAAACCGTGACAGGCCCATAAAAATCCACACAAAGATATCCCTCATCAAATTCCAAACATCGTAAGGATAAAGCTCCCAGTTTTAATACCAACCTTATAATAAATACTTTAACATTCACTTTATGAAGGGAAAACCTATTAACGAACAGCGAATGTATCAGGGCGGTGATTGTGGGGGATTCGATATGTTTGTGACTTTTTGTTAGAAATTAATGGTTTTACTTATTATACCGTTATATAGGAAAGTGACAGATACTTATGACAAATTACACGTTAACAATGGAAAAATACTATAATAAGTAGTATCAAAAACAGATTAATTAGTAAAATTATTCCTCATTACCTAATCAAACAATATTTGAATTAAAAGATTCCAATAAATCAGGCTGGATATTCAAATAATCTATGTATATGGCGATAATAAACGAGCAACATCAACCAGAAAAACCCGCGATCCAAAAGATAAAGATAAAGATAAAGATATATTTATTTTGCAAATATGGGTAAAACAGATGTACATACTTAAAATTATTTAGAGCAGCCATATTTAACCAAAAGATGGTATGCAAAATTAAATTATTGAATTTAAATACTATGTCACAAAGATTACATAATAAAATTAAAAACAAAAAATAATTACAAAACAAAAAATAATTAAAAAACAAAAAATAATAAAAAAAAAAGTCAGTCACAGGATGCAAAAGGATTTACATTCGAATGTGACATTGAAATATCGAACGTCGCCGCAATCGCCCCATCGTATATTGTGTAAACACCCCCAAAGCGAAACGCGACAAAATAAAATATCTATTACTATTAAGGTAATGACGGACCGTCTTAAACATGACTTAATATCAGTTGGAAAAAAAATTAGCCTCATCAGTGAGGGATGAGGCTGTTTATTTTTTAGGTCGTTGCGAATTTCGTTTTTTCCATTTTTATTTTCGCGAATGTCGCACGTCATTTGCGCCATTAGGATATGTCGAATGGGTTTGATGATAAAAGATACTTTGTTTTGAAATCGTTTTTGTAGCGCGAAATGATAATATGAGGAAAATGAGTAAAGTATTTAGTGGTCGAATCACTGAAATAATATTGTCGGCCAATGGAAAACATTAAACTATGTCGTCGATTTATCTCAGAGTACACACAGATTCATGAAGACCACGTACCGGCAAGCGCAGCGTTGGACATCCACCTGCAAGGACAGTCGACTTGATATAGGTAGCAGGAACACACTGGATGCAGGCCGCTTTCGACAGGTCCGTCTGGAAATCTTTAGGAGAGGCCAATGTTCGGCAGTGGAATCCATAGGGCTGATGATGAAGATAGAGACTTATTGAGGATTATATTCTTCTCCCGACGTTTCGAATGCTTTGCAGCACTTCGTGGTCAGTCCGCCCCTGACCATGAATGAAACGAAACGAAACGTCGGGAGAAGAATAAAATAAAAAACCTCCATAAAATCCGTTATAGAGGTTTAATTTGTGTCTAACATTCGCTTAAACGTAAGGAATCAGTATGAAGTATTTTTGCAACATTTCAGATATTTATTTATTTTAATAGGTTCACAAACAGTTGCTACACCGAATTTTAATACAAAAAAAATACAATACATAATTAAATTAAACTAAGTGCACAACATAAAAAGTGTTCACTTCATACAAAATATAAAGAGCACATAGTATCTCAAAAGAGAAAAGAAAAAATACAGTAGTTAATAACTTATGAAGTTATGGACAACGTCTAAGCAACAATGACTATAAAGCATTATGTAAGAATGCAGTTCATCTGCTGAGAACCATCATGATGGGGAAAATAGCTGGAAAAAGAGGTGTAGGAAGGAAAAGAAAGTCATGGCTTCGCAATATACGGGAGTGGACCGGCATAAGCACGGTTGAAGAACTATTCCGACTAGCCATAGACAAGGAGAGGTTCAAGAAACTGACTGCCAACCTTCAGTATTGGAGAGGCCCTTGAAGAAGAAGAACAATACGCTTAGTATTTGATATAAATACCCCAATTTTTATAGTACGTCATAGAAACTGACCACAAAAACTTTACCTACCACTGTGTAAGGTAAAATAAGGGTGTATAAAATCGAATCCCCTCGAAGTTTAGTAACTGAGAAAAAATACGACCGCTAACGATGGTTGTTGGAAAACAATCGTTTATCATCCGACAGCGCTATTATGATGTCTGTACGTATGTCATGCTTCAATGGAACTTGTACGGATAGCAAAAAAATATATGTGAAAATATTCCGTTTTTTTAATACCTTTACCGATGGTACCAAAATATTAAAAAGTTGCATAGTTATGTTTGTTAAAATAAATGAATAATTTCCATTAATAAGTACGAAATGGTTCAAATGAATATTTACATGTTTCACATTAAAGTGTTTAAACCGATTTTGATGAAATTTGGTACTTCAATAGAGTAAGCTTGACCCCCAAAAAAAGAGAACATTTTAAAATATGAGAAATATTTTAAATGCGCCGTACAAACCGTATTCCACACGCGTGAATCCGCAGGCTCGGTTAGTCAAATGCAACCATAATTATACTACCCCGTGGCTTAGCTGTATAGCGGTACGACACCGCTCCAAGGTCCCGGGTTCAAATCCCAGGTCGGGCATAATTATATTGGGTTTTTCTACTCATTATATTCAGCCCAGAGTTCGGGACATCTTACATCACACTCTTACATCGTGGGACAGACATACTTGGCGGAAAGTGGGTGCCTCTACCTACCCCTCAGAGGATAAAGGCGTGATGTTTGTGTGTTGTATACTATCTCAGAATTATAGTTATACCGAAATTTTATTTACGTATCAGTATCAATTTAGTGAATACGTGATATTAAATAAACTAAGAGTAAGACAATAAATCCTCTTGTAATGCCTTTTGGACACTGTCCAGGGTTCCATTACCTATAATTCACTTAGCCTCATAAAGTTATGGGGATCTGTTATAACTTGTTTTTATTTGCACCATACATTACTAGAATGCTTTATTTAGCTTTAATTTAGTATGATTTTTATTTTAAGAGAATTAAACCCTAATATTATGATAATTTACGGGGTATATTTCTATTCTTGCCGCTGAACATCATCATGCAATATCTGTTGTGGTTTGCAGGACACTAGCGCGTGTATTAGTAGGAATTATGGAACTTAAGGTCTAATTTTAGGATGACGAATGTAGGGTGCTATGCATTTTATTTCTAAGTTCGTGATTATGCAAAGTCATGACGTTTACATCAGACGAAGCGGTATGCTTGTCTCTTAATTCTTCTTCGTCTTCTTCTTCAGCCTTTACAAGTCCACTGCTGAACATAGGCCTCCACCAAAGATTTCCAGACCAACCTGTCTTAAGACAGGTTGTTAGAAACACCTTTGAAAATGTTTGCTAATCAGTACCTAATCACGCAAAAAAATATGTGTAGAATTATTACTTATACTCACACTTCTTTATATCCTGGTAAACATTTTACTGAGACCTTTTCGGAAGTAGTACCATTTTTTTTTTAATTTTACTCTGACACAAGGTGACCTCATATTATCTTTTCTTCTGACCCTACAGACGTAACTTAAAGCACAAGACAAAAGTTACATCGTTATTGGAAACTCACCGCGTGTTATGATCGACTATGATAAGTCCCTTGTAATATAGTGGTCAAGGAAATCAAGGAACAACTTCTATATCCTTCGTTCTTTTTATTATCCTTCTAATAACATAAATGTTCGAGTTAGGTAAAGATATTTGTATGTTAGAAGTAAACGAAGAAATTGCTTATTGGATTTAGATGAAATTAAGAACTCATACATACATTAAGACAATGTCCGGAGGTTAAAAACCCAAGGCAATCACCTCCGACTTTTCGAAGTTACGTGTGTATTGTTTTCAATTATCGTTCGCTTTAACGGTGAAGGAAAACATCGTGAGGAAACCTACATACCTGAGAAGTTCACTGAATTTCGAAGGTATGTGAAGTCCGCCAACCCGCACTAGGCCCGCGTGGTGGACTAAGGCCTAACCCCTCTCAGTTGTAGAGGAGGCCCGTGCTCAGCAGTGGGCAGTATATAATACAGAGCTGATTGCATTGCATTGCAAGAACTCATAAATCAAGTATTTGTTTATTTCGTAGCTTGGCAAAGTGGCTCCATTGCATCTGATCTTAAGCAAAGTAAAGCCCAAAGAAAGTGGCGACCAGCAAGAGATGAAAACAACCCCAGACGTTCGTCACAGTTTTACCGGCCTTAAAGTCCTGGATTATCAATTCAAAAGTTAATTCTATCCCAGAATAGAAGATTTTTGTAATTTGTTATTATACAACTAGATCGTTGCCATCTCAAGAAATAAATCACGTCGCCTAGTTTCAATCCTAGAAATCCAATTTCAGTAGCATATTATTACCTCAGATATTCTAATAATGTAACTCCTTTCTGCAGTAATAACTAGATAAACAAATAGATTTTTAGATGATACCATGTTTAGTAAAAATATATTTGGTAACCAGTAGATTTGGTACATTGGTAAAATTTATAACGTGTAGAGATGTGGTCATAAAATTAATAATATCAGCCCCATATTATATACTTCCAACTGCTAAGCACAGGCCTCCTCTATTACTGAGAGGGTTTAGGTCTTAGTCCAACACGCTGGCCAAGTGCAAGCAGACTTCAAATACCCTCGAAATTGATTTTTTTGGAGTAGTCCCAAGATTATAGGTTTCCATAATCCTTGTACATAGTATAAAACGAATTTGACCGCCGCCTTTTTACGTGATAAACTAAGAAACTACCGAGTGGATGTAAATGAATGTTGATGTGGAGATAATTTCAGACCTTAGAAAGGTTTTCGACTACTTTTTATCCCGATAAAATATATACCGGGACTTTTATCCCGGACAATCTTTGTCACGCGAACATTATTTATAAACAATACACACGTAACTTCGAAAAGTTATAGGTGTGTGCCTTGGGTTTTGAACCAACGAACATTCATCTCGGCAGACTGTTCTATTCCTAACTAGGCTATCAAGCACCGTTAAACCGTTAAAGCGAACAATAATGAAATACTACAAGAACTTCAGAAGAGTGCCCCAAGTACCATATCGGAGATATTACGCACGTATTACAATTGCATCTTTCGCAGATCATTTTGATCCTATCATTCATCTCCCCCTAGGTATTAAATCAGCCCTGCGACCTAAACGTATCACTTCCACCTCGTCAACCCTTCAGCAGGTGTCTCATACACGCGCCCTGTCAATTTTAATAAGCGGTCGTTAGCGCCACTGTGTTTTTGATTTAATTGCGTGCACGGGAGGGTTGGCTTTCGGTTTGATCTTTTTGTTTTTGTAGTTTTACGTTATTCTTTGTGAGGTTAAATAATTTTTGATATAGGTGTTGGTTCCGAATGTTCGAAATTTGAATTTGATTAATATCATAAGCTCTGCAAAGAGCAATTGTAATTGCATCTCTATCTCTTTGTACATAGTAGTGAATTTTCTATGGTGACTTATTTAATCAGAAAAGTCATTTTAAAAAATCACCTAAGTTATGTTATCCTGCAATGAGAACCAAGTTTGTACTAGAACTGATTTCCAATACTTCTTACTCATTATTTTAATCCCCATTTTCTATAATCGTCATACTATTTTTAAAAGTGGATTAGGCACACAATGCCAAAGGAATGTTATCTCTCATCAGCAGGTCAACCAACAAGTTTACCTCCCATAAAAAACATTGCACTCATAAACCATTTACCAAAAAAGTTATAACCCTTAGTAAATTCATTTAAAAACCCTAATACATAGTTAGGGTCCTAAACAAACGTATAAATTATGTAATTAAAGCTAATTAACACGACAACGGTCGTATCGCAACCCAAAATATGAAGGGATAAATATTTATTAGAAGGTCACAAAATGTCCACTACTTGGTCAACGCGTTGCGTACGAAACGCTTCCTATTTCGGATGTGGTAATATGAGCAGAGGTGAAAGAGTAGGCCGTAGCTTACGTAGCTGTTGGCTTCGTAGAACTACGCGTAATTGAAGTGAAAATTTTAAGTGTCGCGAGTAATGCTACGAAATATTGTAGTAGGTATTGTCTGGCCCTATGTGGATAGTGCTAACTACTGATTTACAGAAAATTGATGTAAAATGACTATTTTACTTTGGATGATCAGTAAAATTGCCTGAGCATATTTAAAATCGCTCTCCCTTTCCAATTACAATATATCTACAAGATAGTTAATGAGTTCACAATTAGTTTACAAGTGCAGGGGCAATTGCGGTGCCTAACATCAAGTCCAGTTCACTTTCTTTGCCTACCATCAACTGTAAATGTGAAAATCTTACTAAACTTTATAGTAAAATTTTTTTTTAGTAAACATAACATTGCTACCAACCCCACACATAAAATATGTTGCTCCAATATATATATTTTTTATTTTTAAGTCGAATCCTATACATCTAGTTCAACAATCCGGCATAATATTTGCGACCAGGGAGACAATGTTTTTAGTACCTAATTGCCGAGATTCACGTTCTTTATACATCCAATTAAACACGCCGGTATAATTCTTGCGATCATGGGAGATAGTTATATAATATAATTATCAATATACCTACCACCGAATGCAATGCAGTACCCTTTTGTTCCAGGATTGAAAATACTCAATATTAACCCAGGATGCCACATCCTAGTCGTACAACTCCAGAGGTAGTTGTTTAAACATGTCACCCCGGGGGCGACATTGCGTATCACGAACCGCTCTATAATTCATGCTATTGCGTAGTTCTCGACTCCTAGTCACCTCTGCCACTAGAATGTAAGACACGATTGTCATGTAACCATCTGCCATACAACTGACTTTTGAAGCATTACTGGTAGGTCTCTCTATGTAAGAGTCCGTCTGGGTGGGTACCACCGCAATGTCTATTTCTACCGCCAAGCAGCAGTGTGTATGCACTGTTGTGTTTCGGTTTGAAGGACATTGTAACTAGTGTATCAACTAGACATAATGAGACCTACCATCTTATGTCTCAGGATGATGAGCGCAGTTGAATGCCACACAGTACTTTGTAAATCAAGGTGCTGGATGGTGTTGCTACTGTTTATGGGTGGTCGTATCGCTTACCATCAGGCGAGCGGCATGCTTGTATCGTTATTTAATGCCATAAAAGACAAAAAGAAAAGAAAGCAGTAGCTAGAAAGGCATCTTGTCTACGGACCCTGACGTTACATTTGCTAAATCAACTATCATAAAAAAAACCTTGTTCTTTCTTTTTTACGACTAAAATGATATTATTATCGTGCTTAGGCTGTTAAATGCTCTAAGGCTTAGGCAGTTCAAAAAAGTTACCCACTTAACAAAATGTCTAAGTTTTCAGTGAAATTTTAAGGTCTGAACAACATTTATTTTAAACGATGTTATATTTTAGTTTCTTTTGGGATCAATTTAGGTAATACCGGATAGCGGGGCAATCCCGTTGTTTTCAGATTACTAAAATTAACACTTCTTCTTCTTCAGCATTTAGACGTCCACTGCTGAACATAGGCCTCTCCCAAATATTTCCAGACTAACCTGTTAGAAACGGCCAGCATCCAGCGGGTTCAAAATTAATACATGGGCATTCAATTATGGTACATTAAAAATAGCACTTCAGGCTATGTTGTCTGTATTAGGAAATGTTGTCGAGGTTAGCATTTATCTTGAAACAACGTGATTACCCAAAAACACCCTACTTTTCTTGTGTGAATGTGGTTCTAAACCAAAAACTATCATGTACGGTCACGCCTTCCTTACGAGTTAAACAAAACCCTTCCCCACAGAAATCAATTCACACTGATCATTAACCTAAATGATATCGCTATCGAAAGTCGCAATCACAATAACAGCGTTTAACTACTATTCGATCGCGTGTGCTTTGAACCCTTAGTTAACTTAAACCATTAACGGGAACACACGACCGGTTAGATAATTGCTTAATAGTAAAGGGTTGAGTTCGATAAAGCGTTCGACCGCGCCTTGATTGTGAAATGTATTAGTTTTGTCATTTATTTTTGGGTTATTATGCGGTCATGCGATGTCTATCGATAGAGTTTAATTTATTCTCGTTATCATTATTGGGGCTAGTCGTAAAAACTCAAGCGTAATTCTGTAACATAGCTGTAAAAGTTGATGCTAAAATATTATGTGTATCTTCAACATTTTTTCGCATGCTTAGATTTTGGTATCTGTGTGGAAATTATATTTGTCTATTTTGTTGTAATCCAAATTGTCAATTATATTGATAGCAATGCATTCACGAATGTCACACACATAGTCGAAATACTGACCTGCTAAATCCATTTAATTTAGGCATGAGACTGCAAATTGCCTTTAATGATTAACGTAGTGATATATAATGAATTGTAATTTAAAGTCAAAGTACTGCCTCAGTGGCGTAGTTATATTGCTTGCACGGCACGAGTACCGCCCTGAGGTCCAGGGTTCGAATCTCAGGTCAGGAGTGATATTGAATTTTTCGACTCAGTATCAGCCTGGTATCTGGAATTCGTGCCCGGTATGGTGATAGACTCGCCCCTATCACACCATGGGACGGAACAAACTGGTTGTACTTTTGCTTAACCCATCGGATATAAATACTTATTGTGTGTTTGTTTTTCACCAAGAATCGAGTCCAAAAATATTACATGGTTTAAGATATTCTCGTTCTTAAACACCAGTTCCATTCGAATCCCCAAAGTCCAATACCACACGACTAATTACTCTTAAAAACACACAAACAATTTCAATATGCGAAGGGTATGGTGTAACAATATCTCGTGTGTCAATACAAGGCTCGTGACAGCACTATGTCAATACTGAAGTTTAACAGCACACAGATATAGAAGCACTGGAAGTTAGTTCTTGGTTGCCATGATAACGTGGTTGACAGGGCTCTGAAGAACAGGTTCAAATTCTTTCTATAGGTCGTCTTTTGTTTTTTGACATGGCGACAACTTTTTATTTCTAAGAATTTATAATTATTGTTTTGTATCTGCTATTATTACTTGATATTGGCGAAATCACCGATAGTTAATCGGTGGAAGCCATAATAAAAAGAAGAAGAAGAAGAAGAATTCTTTCTATAACTCTTGAAAATTGCAGTGGGGTATAGGGAAGTGAACGAAATAGGAGACAACAGATAACAAATATCTATGAAAGCAATATTTTTATTGTATTTTTTTTTAAATGTGACGAATAAGTTGTTGTTGGCACAATACGTTTTAAGCATTATGCAAGGATTTTGTGTTACATTATTGCAAGGATTTTGGTTTGCGTTGACGAATAATTGCCTACTGTCAATTGCATAGAATATATTATTATAGTATTTATCACATTCACACACATCACGCCTTTATCTTCGAAAAGGTAGGCAAAGTTGCAACCAAGGTTACCACTTTTCAGCTATGTGTTTATCATGTGAAACTAATTTCATTTACCTTTAGAACCTCTTGTTGGAATAAACGTTTCTTTACTCCATTCAGAAACACTACATCTATGGACGAAACACATTCCCTAGACAGCGACGGTCGTGCACTCACAATCAAGAATTTTTAATAAACTACTATACTCATATAACTATTTTATAACGTTCCATAACTAACCCAAAACGAACGCAAACGAATGTTTTATACTCTGACTGTAACGTACCTTGATAATTATCTTTGTAAAGGCATAGGAAAAATATTTACCATTGTTTTATATGTGGTTCAATGTTTTTAACTGCTTGGGTGGCGTAGTTGTGTTACGGTACGATTGCAATGCTGAGGTCTCGGGGTCAATCCCCGGGTCGGGGAAAGGGATATTGGATTTTTAGACTCAGTATCAGCCCGGAGTCTGTAATTCGTGCCCGATATGGCGATAGGCTCGCCCCCTATCACATCATGGGACGGAATACGCTTGGCGAAAAGTGGGTGCAATAGTTGCGCCTCTGCCTACCCCTTCGGGGATAAAAGGCGTGAGCATGCGTAAAACTCATTTTGTTTAAAAATTAGGAAATATGGCGTCGTTGTGCATGTGAAATTACATGAATTGTTTTTCTTTAAGCAAAATAACTTTAACTGAATAATAATAAAGGTCATTTTAGTGAAATGATCAACGATAAACACCTCCACTGTTACAAAACAAAACAACGTAACCAGACCCTCAGAATAAAAACAAAATCAATAGGACATAAATCCGTACAGCACTCTCGGAATCGAAGCTGTAGTGGCATCTTCATAAGAATTGATGTGGTCGATAAATCAGACACCGACAGAGCTCACGGCCCACGCCCAAACACTCGACTAATGCGGATTTATGACACTCAGCTCAGTACAGACTGGGGGAGTATCGGGAATTTTATTTTTTAAACACAATATTTTTTGGTCATATGGGCAAAGTTTTTGTTTTCAAAACATATATAAATAAAATTTCCACTTATAGTAAACTATTAAAATTTAAACTGCTCAGTATATACAATTCACGCTTTTACATTTCGTTACTTTTTTTAAAGTTTTCAGAGTTATCATTAAAGTCACAAGAAATTAAAAATAAATTATGGTGGTAACTAAATTTGTAAATTTCATTTCTCTATAAATGCATAAGCCGACAACAATAGCTTTGCTCTCAAATAAATCTTAATAAAAATATAGATTCCTTAGAGGAACCTAGTGTGTACGTGCATATTGGACATTAGCTGAGCGGCACATTTTTACCTATCACGCTCACTTCAATGCCGATCGCACTAATGGACGTTCACGCCTCTACGAATGTGGTATGAGGCATTCAGCTGGGAATAAATAGCAATAGCAATTTATTTTGTTGATTAAAATAGTTCATGGAATTGATATCGATATTAAAACAGATAAAAAAAAATACGTAGCCAAAATACCAAGCAGCAGTGTGCATGCACTGTTGTGTTTCGGTTTGAAGGACATTGTAGCCAGTGTAACTACAGGACATAATGAGACTTAACATCTTATGTCTCAGGATGACGAGCGCAGTGGAATGCCACACAGTACTTTGTAACTCAAGGTGCTGGATGGTGTTGTTACTGTTTATGGGTGGTCGTATCGCTTACCATCAGGCGAACGGCATGCTCGTCTCGTCATTCAATGCCTTAAAAAAGAACAAATAACGGATATCTTTTTTCGTAATTTAAATAATTATATAACATAAAATTACATATTTATTGATATTGTCACAATATTAAGCAAATTTTAAAAATGTTATAGAAAGCAATTCCTAGTTATAAATTAAAATGTCTGTCACCTTATTTTAAATAACATATGTTTGTGGCCATGAAACTATCTTTTTCTGGACCAAAACTAGTCTTGATGATCCTCAATTAATTTCACGTTTATTTAAATACAAAAAGCAACATACCATCTTCCCAAAAATCCGTTGTTCGCTTTCCACACTCCAGTATTCGGAAAAAATGTTTCAATATATTTCTCAATTAGAAAACGAGAGGACACCGTGATATATCGGCTTTCATGCCGGCTTTCGACAGGAGTCCTGATTTGTTTTTTGTGTAGCCGTCATTTTCCGACAATATTTATGACCGCGGTTTTTTATTGAAATCTGGATGCAATGGATTTTTGTCAAGGTTTTTTTCCAGCTGGTATTGGAATGTTTTTATACAGCCAATGACAAGACAAAGTGATATGTATATGTAAATACAGAAAATAACGAGACAAATGATATGAATGCTACAATTGTTTTACGTTATTTTTGTCCACTAAGGTCACGTGTCTGTCCGTAGAAGTTCTTGTAGAGAATGTTGAGGTAATATTCTTAAAGGTGTTTGTGGGTGACAGTTCTTTAGTTAGTCCTAGAAATAAATAAAATAAAAATAAAAAAGTGTATGTGTACTTATGTACTGTCAGCAGCATAAGTATCTGAACAAAATCATCATTTCAAATCGCCTATATACGCGTTAAGTTAAACTGAAACTTTTTTTCGTTTGAATTAAAGTAAATGTCGTTTATTTTATTTTTGCAAAGGGAAAAAAAAAGATTAGTAAGAACACAAAAGTATGTACGCAATTTGAAATTTTGAATTTGTTCATCTACTTATGCTGCTGACTGTACACGCGTTAGAAGTTATACTTCTTTGGCGTAACAAGATAAAAATCTTTTTAAAAAAATTATCTTTCGCCTTATTCTATGTTCAAAATTCAAAAATGTTGACTATAGTTAACTTTAGGGTGTCGGTTTTTCGTGACGATGTGCACGCCCATCGTGAAAATTTACTCTCATCATTTTTCCCTAACGCGGCAAAAGAAGTATAACTTCAAAAATAAAACAATTTATTCATCACGTAAGCGAACATAGTTGCACTTATGATAAGTCAAGATACATTAAATTAAGTATAATATAAATAAAAATATCAAAATTATAGTATTTTACTAAAAATTCATCTTTTAATTTACTATTAATTTTAGGGGGCATATTACATCTGTAACAAAAAAAATATAAAAAAAATCTTTCATTAATAAAAACAAGGACGCTGTCAGAACATACTGTGATAACAACATATTTATTCAGTCACACTGTTTTTTTTTCACAGTTTTCATTCATGAAAAGAGTCACCGAGATACAAGCAATGACTAGTAAAAAAATGGCTCGTGAGGGATTTGCACCCCCGACCTCCGGCGCCGCGAGCCGCTCAGCTAGACCACGACTGTCTACTGATAGAGAGCGCGAGCCGAACCCGCGACACCGGCGCTCTCACTACTGAGCCAACGAGCCCTTGATTACAGGACGCCAAATAATAAACCAGTTTAGGAAATGCTAAGAAAAATTACCAAAAATTGATGAGGATTTGAACGTCATTCTATCGGCTGGATGTCTTAGATATCTCGGTTAAGTTACTGCGCTATTGTGCCTGTGCCGTTGATAGACGAAAATCAGGACATTTTCCAATGAAAGCTTTTCTATTGAGATAATATCAGAATGAAACAATATAATGAATACTATATACGTTATTAAATAATTAAAAAATAAAACAGATTATTGGGAAAAGTTACTAATAACCAAGGCATGCAGAAATAAACTTCTAGTGTTATTGTCAGTGAAAAGTAAAATGGAAAAACTTGCTAGTGTTTTTAGAGACTATTCCGCGCTCACACTCATCTCAGCAACTCCTGTAAGCGAGGATTGACAGTGGCACGCATTTTATGACACCGAGCGGTGAAGCTCGGCGAATCTCAAAGAGCACTCATCGGTTTTAGAACCACAACGATTTTAATCAAATAGAAAGATAGGGAGGAGCTCGACTTATTAGATTGTTCATTAAAAAAAGGGTATGAAATTTTCCTGCAACTCCAGCTTTAAATAAAAATAGCTCGTGAGGGATTTGCACCCCCGACCTCCGGCGCCGCGAGCCGCTCAGCTAGACCACGACTGTCTACTGATAGAGAGCGCGAGCCGAACCCGCGACACCGGCGCTCTCACTACTGAGCCAACGAGCCCTTGTCAACAGGAAACTAAATACTACACCAGTTTAGGAAAAGTAGTGAAATTATTAAAATCATACAAAAAATTCAAGGATTTGAACCTTATTAATTTGAATCAATACCAAGGCTTTTGCGCTAACGGGTAGTAATGGAAGCAGACAAAAGCTTGACGCGTTACAGCTTTTATGTATTGAAATTATTTGATGAAATTGGTTTAATAGTTTAGGTAATAAGAGGTATTTTACATGTCACTGTACGGCTAGTTTCATCGCATCTGATAAAATTATATATAACTATAGTAGGGACAAACTAATTTGGCCGGTATGACATGACACGGTTTTGAATTTTTTGGGTAGACGTTCTCACAGAGTTATCGCGTCGGGAAAAAATTTAATTGTCATACCGGCCAACTTAGTTTGTCCGAACTATAGCTATCTGACATGACGCTACCTAACAAATAAACCTGACACAATACTAGTTACTTTGTCAGCTAGATATTTTTATTCGAGACCGGTGAAACCAAATGTTTTAGTTTATATGGCGGATAAATTCCAAATAGGCTATACGGAACTTTATCAGCGTGTGGTGAAATCGAGCCGTATTTTAAATAAATTTTATCTCTATTTTGATGCGCGAAGAAAAAACTTTGTAAACCTTTTGAAGCACATTGTAAATTATCGAAACCTAACATTTCTAGCAAAGAAAACAAATTAATCCTTATTCAATTAGGACATACAGAAACTAATGATTACCCATAAATCAAGTAGGTGATTGATCAGTGCTGATTAGGGTTGATTTCTTTTTGGCGTGTTCGCGAGCAATAGAACGGTTCCTGGGTGGGGTGTTATTGATTTTATTTTATGGCGTGAACTTCAAATTGCTTGCTTAGTTTAGTGGCAACGCGTTGCGGACTGTTCTGGGTTTGGTTCTCGCGACACTTTGAGTGGTGTCTTCAAATGATGTTCCTTGAGTCGGATCTCCTAGAGAAGAATAACATGATTGTCGTTAACACCAAGAAAAAAATATTTTGGAACTTAAAAATATGTTGACAGTTGTTGATAATTATCTTCTTTTATACGGAAATCTTGTTTTTTGAAAATTCTGCCAACCTGGACTAGGCCAGCGTGGTGGACTAAAGCTTAAACCCTCTCTGCAGTAGAGGAGGCCCGTGCTCAGCAGTGGGCAGTATATAATACAGGGCTGGAATCGTATACGAGAAATATCAGGGTAAAACCATGGCGCCACAATCTAAAAATTCAGTCAGTCTTGGCGGCCGTGACATCACCAAGCGGCCCAACGGAAGATCAGCGCTGGCTTTATTGCCAGCATATGCTAAGTTGGAGCCGTTTTGTGACAACTTTAATTTTAAGCTTTTGCTTTGTTTTAATATTTATAGTTTAATTTGTCACAAATAAACTGCTCTTCTTTCTTTTCTAAAATTTTGTTAATTTAAAATTATCGCTAAGTGTTGCTCGCCTCCTTTCGTGCAAAATTCCTTTCCCAATAGAAAAGTACTTTTTCGAGATAAATAAAGCCGTATTCTTACTGTATCCCTTTCATTCTGTAATTGGTGCATGTATTAGTTTTAAGCCTAAGTAAAGTGTATTAGAGTATTGAATATACATGTACTGTTGATGTACCTTTTTTTTAAATAAATAAATACAAATCTGTTCAGCAATTTCTGTGTTGACTTCTTTTAATCATCCAAACGCATTAACAAGTTTACAATATTAATAACATAATGAAGCCTTACTTTCAAACGAATACAACACAGTATCATTGTAGAACACAATCGTACAACGCGCCGGTGTAATGGACCGAGACACCCCACGGGGGACGGCTTGCGGCAATTACGATTATAGATTCCTAAATATAGCACTGTGCTAGTGAGTGTTTTGTTGTTTAAATGCAAAAATGTAGACGATATTATTATAACTGCCTCGGTGGCGTAGTTGTATTACGGTACGACTGCAAGGCTGAGGTCTCGGGTTCGATCCCCGGGTCGGGCAAAGTGATATTGGATTTTTCTATTCAGTATCAGCCCGGAGTCTGGAATTTGTGCCCGATATGGCGATAGGCTCTCCCCCTATCACATCATGGGACGGAATACGCTTAGCGAAAAGTGGGTGCACTAGTTGCGCCTCTGCCTACCCCTTCGGGGATAAAAGGCGTGAGCATGCGTAATATTATTATAAATATTTACTCTTTCAAATAAATTTTGTTCAGATGTGACAAAATTTGTGAATACAACGGTGTTAGTGAAAAATTTGGTAGATATGAGTATGGTAAATTTTTCTTCGTTCCCAAAAGGTATAGAAAAATTCAGCGTAAGTCATGAAACTACATTTATGAGTATTTAAATCAGGAAATTGATCACAGTGCAGTCCCTTGCAATACTACATTATAATCCAAAGTTTTGGGTCATGTTTTGACAGACAATACACAAATTGAATCAAGAAATGGCTCGCTAACCTCATTTTTAGTACCACAAAATATTTTCATGACGCATATCATTTTTCATAACCTACACTAATATTATGAAGAGGAAAGAATTGTATTTTTGCATGCTTGTAACTATTAAAGTCAAAAACTACTGAACCGATTTTAAAAATTCTTTCACCCGTATAAAGCTATATTATCAGCGAGTAACATAGGCTTTATCCCGGGAAAATATAAAACGGGACTTTTATCCCGGAAAACCTCTTTAAAGCAGGCGGAACCGCGATCAAATCTCAAGTATTTCATACATCGCTGAAGCTCAAATACTATATGCAGCACGTTATCCTCGATAACATACTGAAAGCATGTCCCACTTCTAAGTTTACACTAGTGATGTCAACTTTATCGTAAGCTATGTTTTTATTACATACATACATAACATTGCGCCTATTCCCTTTCCAGAGGTAGGCAGAGTTATAGCACATCCACATTTCGGCAGGGGTGAGACTAATTCACAAACTTCCTTATCTCTACCACCATACCATGTTAAGAGATGTGATGATGCTGTACCTCGTTCTAAGTAAATTGTAAAGTGACCAAGAGAGTTTGCATAGCTTGAAGGTTTTTTTATACGAGTACAGCAAAATGACCCCACCACACCTGATGGCAAGCGAAGAGAGGTACAGATAGAGTCGACTAACAAGCGATGGTTATCCCTCGTCAGTTGACACAATTATGCCGGCCTGTTTGAACTGAATATACACAGGCTGATCCCGGAACGCGGCGCACTTACGTGGGCCACTATGGTGGCGTTTAACAGCTTATTTACGGTGGTACAAAATATGTCCTACCAGCAAAAGGTTGAACTGTCAATATAACGCACCTTTAGAACGAAAACGACACTACTCAAAACAATCGAAAATTGAGTTATCGTCATAAAATGACTTAAAACTGGTCCCTTTTTTATAAAAATATAATAAAAAAAGGCACGATATAACAGTTTGGTCCTTTTCCCGCTTGAATATGGCTGTGTTTGAACTATTTGTATTGAGAACTTCGTTTTAAGTCATTTTATGAAGATAACTCAATTTATATTTTTTTAATTGTGTTGTTTTCGTTCTAAAGGTGCGATAAATCAAAAGAGTGTATCTATATAAGAGTATGTATGAAAAATATGCCAAAATTGTGTGAGTAAACAATTTCAAATATAGGTTCACGGGGCGAGCTGTAACGCGACACACCAGCCTCTTGAATAATTATTCAAATGTGATAGGGTAATATTCAACGCGGTAGTGGTAGCAAAAAAAATATAAAAACTCGTTTACGGTTGACTAGACTTGTGCTTTCGTAAATCTTGAAGTTAAGATTTGATTTCCAGTAATAGTTTGTTATTCAAATTGAATATTGTTTTTGGGGTTGTATCAAATACAGGGTAATTTTTACATTGCATTACTAAATGAAACCACATATTCGTCTTTACCTCTTCTAACATCTTGCCAAAAATCATCCATGAATAACGAATATTATTGCCAAAAACCCCCGGTTGTAGTATTCAAATTTTTTGAACATTTCGTGGTTTAGTGCGGATTTGGTGTGTGCCATAGTGTATTTCTGAATGAAAGTATAATGTTGCCGCTGCGACGAATTATCTTAGAGCAGTAGTAGTGGCATAAGGTCGTGTAAACTTAAAGTTACTTTTTATTAATATTTATTTTGTTCGAAACTTACACTTTTTTATTTTACATCTATGGTTAAAATAACTTAATGGAAAGCGTTAGTTTCGACGAGATAAGTATGTGATTTCATTTATTAACGCAATGTCAAAATGACCCTGTATATTACACTATATTTGTGATTCTGTCCCGGAAGTTTGCAAAGTCTTTTTCCCATGGAAAGTCGGAGGACCAAGTTTATTTTACAGCATTTCTAAAGCGATAAAAATATGATCTTCAGCAGTCTAATCTTACATATCCTAAACGACTGTGAAGAATGAGGATTCCACCAGATTTTTATATGATTACTGCTGTCAATTTACTATCAGAGACATTGTCATTTCAGAGTTAGAACAATAAATCGAATATTAGATTGACCACCCTAGCTTAGAAAACTTATACGTCATGATATTATTAATGAAAATAAAAAATATAAAAGATATTTTTCTAAACAGTATTTTTAAATAGTTCACTTTAAAATATTTTTCATAACAATTCTTTTTTGCCGTCCGTACAAAAACATTATCGAGGCTGATCTCTGAGCAAAAATATTATGATTATCATCAAGCACATTACTAGCAAATGAGATACAACCGGAGTTGTACGCACAGACAAATCACCATTTATACCTACCTTTGCATATTGACGTGGATGTTTTGTATTTTGATGTAGCTAGGTAGGTAAGAGACGGCTTTGGCGTTAGGGGTCGAGAAAAGAAGATACCGTGACATTTGGGCTCGAAATAAAAACTTTAATAGTGAGTTTTTGTCTATTTCTACCACCAGCAACAGTGTTCCGGTATGAAGGATATTGTAGCCAGTGTAATTACTGGGCATTATGAGACTAAGACCGGGTTTTTTTAACTGTAGTTACGGTAATCATCGGTGTTATTAAGCTGGACGCGCTCGAAGCAGCTCGGCGCAGCCCGGAGCCTGGAATTTGTGCCCGATATGGCGATAGGCTCGCCCCTATCACATCATGGGACGGAATACGCACGGCGAAAAGTGGGTGCAACTAGTTGCGCCTCTGCCTACCCCTTTGGGGGTACAAGGCATAGGTGTGTAATATATTCTTATTATCAGCCATGCTGTTCTGTGCTAATCATACTCTACTCAAGATTTCCTTATACAACTACGGATCTTGTAATTAAAAATCCAAACTACTTAAAAAAAGTAAATTAAGTTACCCCATATCGTTACCCCATGATATATAACCAATGATTTGTTCCCACCCTTCAGACGAAAGGAAAAATGCGCAGCTCAAGAGCATTCAATCTTCCGACCGCTGTAATTATCATCAGATATCTACAAGAACACAAGAGGACTAGATGTGGCTTCGAATCGTTATGTTGGTATAGTTGCGAACGTTGTCGGTCGCATTTTTGCTTGGCCATAGATGAATGAAATCTGCCAACCTGCACTAGGCCAGCGTGGTGAAACCCTCTCAGTTGTAGAGGAGGCCCGTGCTCAGCAGTGGGCAATATATAACACAGGGCTGGTATGGTATGGTAAAGATGAATCTGTCATAGAAGTGTAATTTTAGTTTTTTTTGTCCGCTATTTGGCTTAAATTCCAGATTCCAGGTTGATACTCAGCATAAATTTTACCGATCTAAGGATTGAAACCGGGATCTCAGCAAAATAGGTGTATCATAACCATGCCACCAAGGTAGTTACTGTGGTTAGATTAAATAGATTAAAAATAGTATTTTTGGATTTAAATTAATATAACATTCCTAATAATCTCCTCGAAAACCCGGATATTTAGAAAGATTACTATCAATAGGTTACACAGTACATACACATATAATTACACAGGTTACTGATAAACGTAATTTGTTACATATTTGTTGTATAAGCTGACCAAACACAAAAGTAATTAATAATTAATCCCTTCCTAGCCGGTTTCGGCCACGGCGGCCAATCTCAACGGAGATCTGCCAGGTGCGCAGGAGATATTATAGTGCACAAGTGTGTGCGCAATACACAAGTGCACTCACTATTCCTTCACTCTCATAGTCCGGTGAGACGGCAATCCGACATGACCGGAGAGAGATCAGGCGCAGGACCAACGGCTTTACATGCTTTCCGAGGCACGGGGGTATCACACCGCCAACTTCCTGACTCCGAGCTGCGGCTGAGTAATTTTTAAGATGGAAAAACCCAGTCACAATGTTTTTGGCCCGATCCAGGATTTGAACCCAGGACCTCAGCGCGCATATCGTACGAGCGTAACGCGTACGCAATACAACTATGCCACCGAGGCAGTCAAAACACAAAAGTAATACTAATTTAGGAGCATAGATTAGAGTGAGACTTGTATTTGGTACTTAAGCACTTAGGTATTGATTTTCTTACTTTTTGTAATTCAATCAGCAAGGAGGTCCAAGCCACTTCCATAATATAACACCGGTGGCCCCTCGGGCGTTGAAAGGGGGGACGGGCGCGGGCGGTTTGTCTCTTGAAAAAGTCTCAATAACTCGTCGGCCTGGAATGAGAATGACATCGTTAGTCCAAGTGGTTGCGAAGGAAAGGCGAACTATCTACTACTCGTGTTACTCAGGTGCCTATCGGACTTGCATACAGGGTGCTCCGGGGAACGGGAGAATTAATCTTACTAATATTATAAATGATCATGTTTATGAAAATGTTTGTATGTTTGGATGTTGGTAAGAAGTAAACGCAGAAACATTTGAACGGATTTGGATGAAATTTGGCACACGATGTCCTGGATTCACACATAGGCTTTTTATTCTGATAATTTTAACTCTACTCTAACTCTATATCTAAATTTAAGAGAAAATTACAATAGTTTTTGTTTAATAAACTATAAAAATATTTTTTCTAAGCAGTGGAATGTTATTAAGTAACATTTATTGTAATCTGTTATACCTACTTTAAAATTTAAATACTAACACCATGTCTGTCTTCATTCTAAATGTGATCCTTTTATTTGTAATAGTTTTTTTAAATTAAGTGTTGGCACTCAAAGTCTGTGAGTTGTAAACATTATATTATTAAGCTTTTGTGATGTATGTGACTGTTTGTTGTCCAAAAAAATATGTGTGGCACTCGGAGACTGCCGCGGTAAAGCTATTGCATAGCATTTTTTATCACAAATTTTGATTGACTAAACAGAGTAAATGGGACCTGCACGGACTGGTTTAACATCGAACGCGGTGTCAGACAGGGCTGTGTAGCATCACCATGGCTCTTCAATCTCTTCATGGACAGTTGTTTGACCAATTTGAGAGAGTCTGTTTGTGGATTAAGAATGGGAGGATCAGTGTTTAAGTGTCTCTTGTACGCCGACGATCAAGTACTCCTTGCATCGTCGGTGTGCGAGTTACAACAAATGGTTAATATTATGAATGAGGCATTTGAGAGAAAAGGTATGAAAGTGAATGTAAAAAAGACAAAAGTAATGGTTATGGAGAGGGATGAATCGAGAACCGAGTGCAAGATTATGATAGGAGATGAAAGAGTGGAACAAGTGAACGAATTTGTTTATTTAGGATGCATGTTCACTAGAGACGGAAAGTGTGACGGAGATATTGAAAGAAGAGTAAAAATGGGAAATAGTGTTAATGGCGCCTTATATTCGATTATGAATAACAAAATTATTTCGAATAACGCTCGGTTAGCTATTCACCATGGAGTCTTGGCGCCAACACTGATGTATGGAAGTGAGTCGTGGGTGTGGCAAAACAAGCATGTAAGTAAGGTAAATGCAGTGGAGATGAGAGCTTTGAGAAGTATGTGTGGGCTGAAAGTAAGTGATAGAGTAAGGAATAGCGTGATAAGAGAAAATGTGGATTGAAAGAGGATGTAGTGACTAGGATTGAGAAAGGAATGCTTCGGTGGTTTGGTCACATTGAAAGGATGGATGAAAGAAGAGGAACGAAAGAAATATATGTCACAAAAGTGAGTGGTAGCGTCGGACGGGGACGTCCTAGACGTACCTTCACGGACCAAATTGACGACCTCCTAAGGAAGGGCCAAATAAGGAGTTCTCGTAACCGACGAGCATGTATGAAGAGACTGATGACTGTAGAAGAAGCGAAAGAGGTATGCTTGGATCGTAGCACTTGGCGCTCCATAGTCTCTGCCTACCCCAATGGGAGAAAGGCGTGAGTTTATGTATGTTATGATTGACTAAACACAAATTCGATCTTACGCTTACCACATAAAGTAGATTTTTAAACGCGAGCAACGCACGTTTTGTCTTGTTATTGATAAATGTCAGAAATGCAATGGTCATCACAACCAAAGTAGAATAAATCAAAATTTGAAAAAAGAATGTTACGTTCGATTCTTTTGTACTCGTGCCGTGCCAACGCTGGGGAAATAGCTTCTACGCAATGTATTTAAGGTTCATATTAGATTAGTAAGAAATGGTTTTAATGACTTTAATAAATAAAATAAATAAAAATATACTCGTTTCAAGAATTATAGCTTCTACGCATTGTATTTAAGGTTCATATTAGTAAGATAAAAAGATGTCAGGTTATTTTCGTTACGGAATTTCTGGATTCGGTCTCCACGCTCAAGGCCCGCGATAGAAGCTATGAAATAGCTTAATAAAATAAAAATAAATTTGCTCCCATGTAAAATACTGTTTTTTTTGTTACAGTGTTTTAGGGACTTTAGTGGCGGCAACGGTTCTTCACGCGGGCGAAACTGCGACCAACACCCAGTATTTTGATAAAACTTAAAATTAATATTCTCTTAAACGCTATTGCTGACTGAAATTTCTTGTTAGAGACCGATATACACCCTAGTTTTAGTAAAGCTTAACTAACGTACTTTGTTCATACGGGTTCAGCAGTGAAGCGACTTCACCGGATGGTAAGAGAAGCTGGGTTGTTAGGGCGTCGGCTGATGAGAGATGGTTATGGTAATTCAATCGTAATGCACTAATTATACCATTTTAAAAAAATATAAGAAATATTAATATATTTATAAATATTAATAACATTTCCGGACAGATAGGACCTGGCGACCTTCAAAAAAAGGGCGTATTCCCACCTAAAAGGCCGGCATCGCATCTGTGTGCCCCCTGGTATTGCAGATGTTCATGGGCGGCGGTGATCACTTACCATTAGGTGAACCGTATGCTCGTTTGCCCCCTATATCATAAAAAAAAAATTATGTGACAAAAATATAAGAAATAATTAATGGTGGAAGTCTCGCTCGCGTACGAGACTCCGAGTTAGTTCCATCGCTTTGTTGTAAACGGTATGAAATCAATATTTTTTCGCTGTAAATGATATTGAGGCTAGTGCAATTCATCTTGAGATTTAACATACTTCTTGTCATGGTAACAATGATGAACAATGGATTTGTAATTAAAATCTTGGGATGACACTGTTACTGTATACAGACATTTTTATTGGACTTGCTTGTCCCGTCATTCAGACTATGAACAAAAATATTACAACCACTTATTAGTATCTAAACCTCATATTATAAGACTTAATTGATATTTCATAAGAAATACAAAATTTTACACATACATCACTCCTTTATCCCAGAAGGGGTAGGCAGAGGTGCAAATAGAGTACACATTTTTACCATTAAGTTCCACCCCATGATGTAGACTCCAGGCTGATAATGAAATCCAATGTCTCTTCCCGACCCAGGACTCAGAGCCGGGACCTCGGAGCGATGTCGTACCGCCAACCGCGCACTAATAAAATTACGCCACCAAGACAGTCCAAAAACTAAATGTATATAAAAAATAAACACCCTATATCATCAGGTATTGGCTAGATCTGTACACCAGTTACGCGAAAAAAGTCGCGACAGTGTTCATTTCGCGGAAGCAACTTGCAAGCTATTTTCAACCCCATAGGTACTTTTATAAAGGTGTATTTCCCCCAGCACGTCCATAATTTCGTTATTAAAAAACACACTTGACTCGTTCCGTGATCTCGCATCACTAAGCAAAAAGCACTCCTGATGTACCGAAGAATATTTTTATTGAATAAATTGAATTAAGGATTACTGTGAATTGGTGATTTATTTATTTAAGTAATTTTCTTTTATTTCCATAGCATATGATGACTGCAACTCAGTAAAATATAGGTAGAATATTGAAAAATCTATTCAAGTGAAAATAAAATTGATTACAACGTTGACGTTTGGTGGTACCTTCTTAAAGAAGCTGCCTGTTGGGAATAACAATATAGCCAGATTTCTAATTAGTTCGATTTTTGGATTCAACATAATATATTTCATAGAGATGAGTACATTTCATATAGAATAGTACCTGTAACTTATATTTTTAATTGATGTTGAATTCTACAGTAAATTATTTCTTTTGAAAATATTAGGACTGCCTCGGTGGCGTAGTTGTATTACGGTACGACTACAAGGCTGAGGTCGCGGGTTCGATCCCCGGGTCGGGCAAAGTGATATTGAGTTTTTTTATTCAGTATCAGCCCGGAGTCTGGAATTTGTGTCCGATATGGCGATAGGCTCTCGCCCCCTATCACATCATGGGACGGAATAACGGCGAAAAGTAGGTGCACTAGTTGCGCCTCTGCCTACCTCTTCGGGGATAATAGGCGTGTGCGTGTGTGTGTGAAAATATTAGTTTTTAAAAATTACAAGTACTTAAGAAATAAAAAAAATACTTTATATTTTTTGTATCTTTATGGACACATAAAACTATCCGCATCATTTCATAAAAGAGGGTACAGAAAATACCTTGAAAATAGCATGTCTTCTTTTGTGGATTGCATTTTCAATACAGCAGTTAAATTTATGCGATCGTAAAGGGTGCCTTGTAAAGACGAATCGATACACTCAAGTACACCGTTTAATAAGGTCACGATACCTTTCGTCTCTCTTATTGTTTACGTACAGAGTAAATTAACTTTTAAATTTCCCATATTTTAGTTAGATTTTCTATAATTTTATTGTAAAAGTTTCCTATATTAGTATTAAGGGTAATTATAATTTGAATGTTGTAATTGAAGGTGCAATCAACATCTCAGTTGCTTATTTCTTTTGCGGAGAATATGTCTGTTAGCTAACAAAAATGATGATGATTTTCCTATTATATTGTATTGTTTAGTCATGTAAGTAAAAATTATCGTAGCATAAATTTTTCAATTCTGAGCTACGGCCAACTACGCAACTACGGCACGTAGCACGTAGCCGTATCAGTAACGTAGCCGATAGGTCTACAACGTGGTCTACACTCTACACTTGTCGACTCTGGTCTTTCGAATAATCGAAATATTTCAACTGAAATCGGAAGTAGAATGTATTTCCTTCTACTATATCTTATCTCCCATACTGTACGTGCACCATATTTAAACCATTGATATCAGTTATCGACTGCATTGTCACGACATCGCTGCAACGTCGCCACGTCGGCATAAATTGATTTACTGCATTACTGCTGAAGGTTTCGGCTTGGTTGTGTGGAGTCGTGTTTTAAAAGGACTTTAAACTGATTTTGTAATCAGTTATTCTTAATATAAAATACGACATAATTTAAAACTGACAGTTGTATGAATAAAACCTTTATGTTTTAACTTTTATATTCAGTCGAGTTATAATTTACTTTTTGCATAACTTTTGAATGACGTTGTTAATGTTATATTATCTTTAGTAAAAGTGTTTTTGTACTGATTTATTTTGATCGCGTAAAGTTTGAGTTTCATTATACTGTTCTTAAAAACGTATTTAAGAAATGAATAACTTACTTAACTTGCCACTCCTACAATAAAATTAGGAATATTAAATCAAGCTTACTATAATCCACCTATACTACAAAAACATTGTAAAATTAATTGAAGATAGATTTGTAACACTAACTTTTCGAACCACCAACATTTGAGTCCGCCCCGTGACTACGTAGTGCTGCAAAGCCTTCTAAAGGTCGGGAGAAAAATGAAATAAAAAAACGCGATAAAATACGTAATAGTAGTTTAATTTCCCGCTATCACATCATGGGACGGAATACGCACGGCGAAAAGTGGGTGTACTAGTTGCACCTCTGCCTACCGCTTCGGGGATAAAAGGCGTGAGTGTGAGTGTAGTAGTTTAATTTCAATGTAAAATTAAATTCTACTGCCATTAAGTAAAAACAAAGTCCCTCTCCACACCAGGATAGCATAAGCAAAAATGTCAAGAACGCAGTAGACAAGTTGCATATCGTCTTATCAGTCGGTACCATGCTATCATCGCGACCTTCCGTACAATATACGGCCCGATGTCCCTGTTCCATGTTTATTGCACCGCTTTCTTTCCTGATAAAATACTTCAAGGTACCGGCTGTTACTATGTAGTTTAAATCATTTCAATTTTTGTGTCTAGGTTAAAAAAGGTTTGATGTTTTTTAAAAGGATTTATTTTCAAATGCTAACCATTGATGTTAAAAAACCCTGCTAACTCAAATATTCTTATTGACACGTCTTTATTCCGGCTTGGACATAGTTTTGATCAAGAGTGTTTCAATAAGTTGAAAGAGTAATACAGATGTTCATGGGCGGCGGTGATCACTTACCATCAGGTGAACCGTATGCTCGTTTGCCCCCTATATTATATAAAAAAAACTCGTATGTTGATGATACAATGTACATAATTATTATTTTGTGTTTATTTGTATTATACCGACTTGCCACTAGAGTTTCATTGCCTACGCCATCAATAAAAATCGTATTTATGATTCATGCTATCATAAAAGATGACAAAGTCTTTGCTATTATCCAAATTTAGAATGGACTGCTGGATACTCCGAACCATAAACAACTGATGAAGTCAGCTGTTAATCTGACCACTAAACTTTAAATGGAACATGTCATCCTATTACCCTTTTTTGAGTGTAGAAATAAAACCCTTATCATTCTGCTGACCTCGTGTAAAACTTTTTTTTTATTATAATACTGGTTATTTTCCTGGGGAAAAAATCTATAATAATCTAAAATATGGTTTATTAGCGTGCTGAATATCAGCCAGATTTAGCTTTCTGAAAAAACTTGTCGTAGAGGTTTAGGTTCAAATTATGGGCTCGTCTCTATCACATCATGGGACGGTATATACTTGGCGTAAATTGGGTATCATGGTTGCACCTCTGCTTACCCTTCCGAGATCAAGGCGTAATGTGTAATGTGTCCAGTTCATCTCAAACTTTCGCATTATAAGTGTAAGTGTAGAAATTAGAAAGTATATACTTCCAAAATCATAACAATAGTTTACTGTAGTCGGATAAAAACCCAATAATTCCGATTACTATCCTTGATGGAAGCCGACATGCTAACATCTTCCGTAATCCCCTCTCAATTATAAATCCCCCAAAATTCCCAAAAGAATACACGTTGACTTGAAGCACGCTAACGGGTGTAACAAATGTTCCTCCCTTATTTATTTAGCGTGGTAGTCAGGTTTTATTGGACCAATGCTCTGGTCACTTCGGAATTTGTGCTATTTATTTATTGTGCCGTGGCGCGCCGGTGACATATGTCGAGACAATCGGGCACGAAAGTGATTATCTGAGTTTTTAAAATATGATTTTAAACGCATTACTAAAGGTTACGTTATTATGTTTTGTGTTATCATGTTGAGTAATATTTAGCTTCAGAAGAAGTGAGAAAAACATTTAGCTACATAATTAGCCCTAGAATGTCCATTGCTCAGCATAGGCTGTTCTCAGAGATATTCAAAACACGATGGAACCTGCTGGCATCAAGCGTTTTCTTTCAGTATAAGGTCATCTATCCAAATCGCAGGTATCAAATTGTATCCAAAAATGACTATAAATAATATCTGTGTACCTTTAATCTTAAACTATTCAGCTTTTTTACGTTAACATGGAATTTATAATATTTGTTATATTCATTAGGATTATTTAAGTGATAATACTATCTATCTTTGTCCGCGAAATGGTAGACAGAGGCGCAACTAGTGCAAGCAATATTCGCCGGTTGCATTCCGATAATGTGATAGTGGACGAGCCTATCGCGACATCAGGCATTCTAGACATAATACTAGGAGTTATTATATTATTATATTAGTAGGTACATCGTCATCTTTTACATATCATAGTATATAGTTCATCTTTCTGTATCAGTCGACACCCCTCTATTAAATTTCTTATCATCTCCAAACCATCCAAAGGTTGTCTGTAAGAAATTGCGGAATGCGATAAGACCGCCAATTGTACTTGTGTTTTTATCATCTTAGTTTTACTTTATGTTTATACATTCACATTAGTTTGATGTACAAAAAAGTGTTTAATAAATAAATAATACTGAGCAGAAAATCCAATATCAAGTAACTTGTTTATTATTTTAGTAGTTATTGATACCGCTTGTGTAATCGCCAGTACAAAGGAGTATATTAAACGGTGGAGGAGGCGGCGAGTGCCGGCCGGCATTTGGTTTTTATACACCAATACTTTGTCGCATTCTTGCCGACTTTTGTATATTGGCTGGCATAGACACAACAAATGGCTAGACATGGCAACTTTGTGCACTACCGGCTTTGTAACTTAGTAAAGGATATAATATCTGTAAAGCGTTATAAAAGAATATGGATTTTAAATATAAACTGTTTTTTATTATTATGATATGATTTGGCTATTTATTGTATTATGATGATACCTCAATGTTCGATCGTTTTTTTACTTTTCAGATTTTTCTCCTTTTCCTTTTTGTGAAATCATCATCTGAAAGTTTCTGTCTTTATTAAAACTTTACTAACGACAGTATTTTATGTAATTCTGAGTATTATAACTACTATCAATGTCGATTACCACAGGCGAGTGACGTGCTCGTCTCATTATTTAAAGGAAAGCACTGCCAATTATATCAAAAAACACACCTCAAGCTTCGACCCAAATTTTCTTAACAATAAAATAAAAATCCCCTATCACACATTCGTGACTCTACATTCCGACGAGTCAGTCTCTTCCGACTAATAAGGCTGCACTAGGCTAATAAATCGTCGCATAATGTCGTCTCGCAGCGTTATTGATTCCTGTAATTTGGGGACGCGCCTCTTGTTTTGTTGTTTACTCGATTGTGACTCGATAACTGTAACTCGTGGTAGTGGATTTGGTAATATAAATCGGTTAATTTTGTATGTTAAGAGCCTGTTTCACCATTTCTGAGTAAACTACTCGTTACATAAATGTATAAGCCGACCAAATACAAAAGTTACACTATTCTACGCTCCCAAATAAATCGTAATAAAATGAGTACTATCTTCATTAGCTGTTCAGTACGATACATGTAAAATAAATCTCTGGGTGGCGTAATTGTATTGAGGTACGATTGCAGTGCTGAGATGTCGGGTTCAATCCCCGGGTCGGGCAATGATATTGGATTTTTCTACTCCGTATCTCTCCGGAGTCTGGAATTGTGCCCGATATGGCGATAGTCTCGTACCCTATAACATAATAGGACGGAATACGCACGGCGAAAATTGAGTGCACTAGTTGCGCCTGTGCCTACCCCTTCGGGGATAAAAGGCGTGAGTATGTTTTTTTTTTTTTTTTTTTTTTATTTATTTATTTATTTCTTTTGTAATACAATAATTAGGTATTATATGCATAAAAAACCACTGAGGTTTATAGTTATGCAATATAATTTACAAATTCACGTCAAATTAACAAATTAGATAGGTTAGTTAGTTACATTATTATCATAGGAACGCAAACTAGGCAAGCGCATCGTAAGGTTTTCTATAGAATAATAACAATATTATTGTTAGGTACTCAGGATATCTGCAGATAATAATTCTTTAATTTGTTTTTTATATTGATAGGTGTGATACTGTTACGTAAATCGTTAGGTAAATTATTTATTAACCGTGGCATCAAGTAGGAGGTAGTTCGTTCGCCATACACATTGGAGGCGCTGGTCGTGCAAAGCCGGTTCCGTGCAATTGCACGCGTGTACACAGGATGTTTAATTTCGTGCTGGAGTGTTTTATTAAAGAATTGCTCTTTTAGTAGCATATAATTAAACTTAGTATGGACGGGTAATATTTTACAGTGATTAAACAGCCCCAGAGGATCATCACGAAATTGAAGATAATTTTTTTTAGATACAACGTTTTTTAAGATTCTTAATTGGAGTTTATATATTTCATTTAAATAAGTTTTGAACGTTCTCCCATAGCTAGTAAGACCATATTGTATATAAGATTCACCCAACGAATTATATAGCATTAATTTGACTTTAAATGGAATACGGTCTTTTAGTATTATTATGTTTGCTAAGAATTGTCTTAATTTATTACAGACATTTTCAATGTGATAGCTCCAGTTAAACTTGTTGTCTATTACTAGACCCAGATAAGTATGCTTATTGACTTCTTCAATACAAGGGCATTTGCAAGTACTATAGCTGTGGGCATGCAAGCAAGGTTGATCGTGGGCAACAATATTTGTTTTAATAGATTGTTTAGAATACGGTGATTTGATAACCAATAATTTAGTCTTATTAGCGTTTAGTACTAAGCCGGCATCATGGCACCATTTATTTAGATTATTTAAATCGTCCTGTAACAAGGCATTGGCCTTTAGTGGATCATCATCAGCTATCAAAACACACGTATCATCTGCAAACTGAAAGCACGTACTGTGCTTCAAGCAGTTACACATATCATTAACATAGGTTAAAAAATGTAGCGGGCCTAGAACCGAGCCTTGTGCAGTGCCTTCCGTTACTGGTATCGGTTTACTATGTGTGTTGTAAATTTTAACCGAATAAATTCTGTTTTTTTGGTAGTTCTCACACCACCTAAGCATTGGACCACGTATTCCACAATTTTCTAGCCTATTTATCAATTTTTTATGTTGTAATGTATCAAATGCACGAGAGAAATCAATGAATAGGGCTAACACCACCATTTTCTGGTTTAGATATCCATTTACTTCGTCACTGAATTTTGACAACAGGTCAGGTGACCCTTTCCCTTTTTGAAAACCGTATTGGTTAGACGTAATTACGTCATGCTTTTTATAGAAGCTATGAATTTGATCACAAATATATTTTTCCACTATTTTATCTATTGACGAAAGTAGTGTAATCGGTCTATAATTAGAATAATCATTACGTTTCCCTTTTTTATGTATAGGTCTAACACATCCTAGTTTTAATGGGTCAGGATACACGCCAGATAATACGCTACAATTTATTAAGTGAGAAATGGCCGTCGATAATTTTTTACCTCCTATTTTAATCTCCGAGACAGTAATATTATCAGCTCCAGGAGCTTTCTTAGAGTTTAGTTTTTGTATGATGTTGTGTATTTTATCGGAAGAGGCTTTGTGAAAGAATAAACTTGATTCAGTTTGTTTAAAATATTTATCGGATTCTGTTAATTTGACTGTGCAATTAGGAATAATATCTTTCACTGCCCTGTCAAAGCTTGTAGCAAAATTATCTGCGATAGTTTTAACGCTGAGTCCTTGCTTATCGAAAGATTTAATTATTGCATCATCAAGCGATAGTGTCACACGTCCTAACATTTTATTAACAATTTGGTAAATTTTCTTTGTGTCCTTAAAGTTGTTATTTATTTCATTTAAATAATAGGTATTTCTTTTTCTTTCTAATATTTTATGTATTCTATTCCGAATTTTGTTATAATCTCGTCTTAGTTTAGAATTATTAGTGTTTTTTTTCCATAAACTAAATAATTTATCGCGAGTTTTACATAATCTGGAAACTTTGTCATCTATCCAGGACTCCTTGATATTATTATTTTTTGCTTCTTTAAATAGTTTCTTTTTTGTAGCTACTTTTTTAGCGTCCTTGAACGACTTATCTATGAAGCTATAAATTTCATTAGGGCAATTTGTTTTGTTAGCCTCTGACCAATTAATTTTTGATAATTCGTGATACAAAGTTTTATAATCAATTATTAGTTTCGAAACACGCTGTGTATGTATTTGTTTTGATGTTCCAGTCCCAACGCAGGTAAATATAATGGCCCGATGGTCCGCTAGTACGACGTGATGTGATGTGTATGTGTATGTATTTATTGATAACTTATAAACTTACAATAACATTATTGGTGTAGTGTAAGCGTTTTTTTCTATGGCCTGGAATGACGAGACGAGCATGCCGTTCGCCTGATGGTAAGCGATACGACCACCCATAAACAGTAGCAACACCATCCAGCACCTTGACTTACAAAGTACTGTGTGGTATTCCACTGCGCTCGCTATCCTGAGACATACGATGTTAAGTCTCATTATGTCCAGTAGGTAAAGTTGGTTCAATCAAGTAAGCCAAATTTATTAATCGCTTGATAAATGAAACACATCAGAAATATAGATACCCATGGACAATGTATATTGTGTTATACATCTGCCTACGTTTGAGTGATACAGTAATAATATAAATACGTATGTTTCATTAAACTCCAATTTATAACATACATACATAAACTCACGCCTTTCTCCCATTGGGGTAGGCAGAGACTATGGAGCGCCAAGTGCTACGATCCAAGCATACCTCTTTCGCTTCACTTTTTTTTATAACGTAGTGTATAATTTATAAATTTATTACGTAGGTATTGAATAATAAAATTCAAGAAATAAAAATATTTATTTAATTTTCATCAAACAAATGAAAATACTAGTGATTAAATTGCATATGTATTTAGTACAATAGATGATAAAGTAATTACTCCATCCCTACAATACAAACATCTACGACACATAAAGAATCATCAACGCTTTTAAAGTACAAATGGACTCTGTTAAATGACCCTTAATAAATCAATTAATTAGTGACTTCTATCACTACATCAATATAATTAAAGCTTCATAAGCTTGAAATTACAAAGATTTTATTACATTTAACCCCCCCCCCCCCCTGCTCCTCTCTTCATAACCTCTATTCGATATATAAATGGATTTTCCGAATCAGACAAAAACTTCACACACCATACAATTAATAAAAACAATCACATTTAACGCAATGTAGTGTCGGTCGGCAGATTTTATTGATACCCATTAAATAAACGACATCGCTTGTCATCAAATTTATAAATTCATTATTATTGCGTTATCGACGCGTTTTGTATGGGCTTTATGTATGATTTGATCGCGTGTGTAGAGGTCCTTTCATGCAATAAAGTCACACTATATATAAAAGAAGCATATAATATTTTTTGATCGATCTGCATGTCTTTCATCCGATTTTAATCTAAAATGCCATACCATACCAGCCCTGTATTATATACTGCCCACTGCTGAGCACGGGTCTCCTCTACTACTGAAAGGGCCTTAGTCCACCACGCTGGTCTAGTGGGGGTTGGCAGACTTCACATACCTTTGAAATTCTTATAGAGAAACTTCTCAGGTATGCAAGTTTCCTCACAATGGTTTTCCTTCACCATTAAATCGAGCGATAATTTCCAAAGAATACACACATAACTTTCTAGGAAAGTCAGACGTGCGCGCCCTTGGGGTTGAACCTGCAGACATTCGTCTTGGCAGTCCGTTCCACTCCAAACTAGGCTATCGCCGCTAACATCCACATTAAATTAGATTTGCACTTATAATATCAAATAGGATTTTTCATCATCTATACTATTTAGACATATCGACTCTCATACAAACAGTAAATATGGATTTCTATACGCATATACTGCATTATATATAAATAATATAACACCTTTTCTCCTCTAGTATTAGGCTATAACATTACAACGACCAAACGTGTCAAGAACCAAAAAAACTACCTATCATCATACAAATTGGTACTGCGTACTGGTGGTAGGTCTCTCATATGTGAGAGTCCGTCTGGGTGGCTACCCCTGCAATGTCTATTTCTACCGCCAAGCAGCTGCACACTGCTGCACTGCACTCTTGTGTTTCGGTTTGAAGGACATTGTAGCCAGTGTAACTACAGGACATAATGAGACTTAACTCCTTATGTCTCAGGATGACGAGCGCAGTGGAATGCCACATATTACTTTGTAAATCAAGGTGCTGGATGGTGTTACTGTTTATGGGTGGTCGTATCGCTTACCATCAGGCGAACGGCATGGTAGTCTTTTCACCCAATGCCATAAATAAAAGAAAAAAAAAATTCAAAGCCCAAAATGGCACCAATTTTCATTACACAAAAAAAAAGTCTAATACACTTATTTTTCACCTTTCTCTTATACAAACAAAGCTCTGTCATTAACAGTAGTTACTTGCATGCGGTAACCGATCGGCAATAAGGAAAACATTCTGACATGGGGCGAGGAATAATAAAAACTAATAGAAACCGCAGCCATTAGCAGTTGTCGGCCATCGTCGATTACTCGTTCGAGCCCTGCTGAGGGAATGTAAACGATTCGTAGCTAGAGAATCTTTGTAAGTAACTATTTATTTCATTACTAGCTTTTGCTCGCGGTTCCACTCGTGAAAAAGTTTTTCCGAGATGAAAGTCCTGCTTTATATTTCCCTGGATATAAAGTAGCCTATGTCCTTTCTCATGCTCTAGACCATCTATGTACCAAATTTTATTTAAATCGGTTCAGTAGTTTTGGCGTGAAAGTGCGACAGACAGACAGAGCTACTTTCGCATTTATAATATTAGTAAGGATAAGAGAATCTTTGTGAAAAATATTTTATTTATTTTACACTTTCATGAAAATTCAGAAATCATAATAAAAGAAATCAGAATTGCATGTGACAGATGTATGAGGACAGCTGGCAACAGAACCCAGTGGAGACGATTGGAGGCATTTGTTAAAGATCAGCAGAAACACAAATTTATTAATAGATTTGTTTCTATATTATATACTTCAACCATGTAATCTACTCCGGATTCCGGGCTGATACTGAGTAGAAAATGCAATATAATTTTACCCGACCCGGGGATCGAACCCGAGACCTCAGCATTGTAGTCGTACCGTAATACATCTATGCCACCGAGGCAGTCAGTGAATCAATTATTATTATAATATTCGTGCATAGGACAATTCTCTATCAATCAACCTAGAGGAATACAAAGACATGAGAAGGGAGAATTCAGTGTTGACACTATTTTTTCAGCGTCGGCCGTCCACCTGCAAGATAGACGGCTTTATATAGTTCGCAGAAACACGCTGGATGCAGGCCGCTATTGACAGATTCGTCTGGAAATCTTTAGGGGAGGCCTATTTTCAGCAGTGGACGTCGATGATCATGATGATGACTATTTTTTGTAATGAAAAGGTTAAGTCAAAAAAACTTAAATTGATGACTCGATAAATTGTAAACCCACAATTTGTTAATTTATTTGCTAACAAAATATTATCGTACAGCTTTACCATAAAGTATTTTCACTACATGTTAACCATCGTAAAATGAAGACTTAATAATGTGTAAACGCCTAAGATATTTGAACACAACAAAAGCTCTGAAATAAAACCCCTTTAACGAATCACCCCTTTACAGCTAATAATCAGCGCGGACTACACAGGAGTAATCCCGCGTGCTCACAGGGTAATTACGACAAAAAGTCGCGCGACAATCGCACAGACGCCCGTGTGCGCGCGGTCTGTCAACCGCTGTCGTCTCACGTGTATTGCATCGCCCGGAGCACTGAGAGTACAGTCGGCGATATTATATTCTTTGCATTTTTATTTTATTTGTGCCAGCATTATAAAGAAGACTAATGTTATTTTTGATTTTCGAATATGAGATTTAAACGCAATCAGCTATTTGCATATACGTATACTGAGCAACTATTCCATTTTTGAAATGAATAACTATGACTAGACCATAAGTTCATTAATTTATCTTGGCCTAAATTAGTTAATTTTTCTAAGTGACAAAGCCAAGCTATAGACAGCTTAATAGTATAAATGGGCTTGCTCAACTCAGGTTACTAAGTACTGTATTACAAGCGCGCAGTGCAGTGCTACAAAACTATCAAGCTTTGTTGCAGCGTTTATTCCTATCAGTACTATCGCTGCGGGGGCACGGTTCCAATCCTTTTCAAAGAGCCATTCACGGGGATGGAGCTGTGAAGAATCTATAATGAAATTTGTTTGTTATCTAAATAAATAAACTGCATTTATGCACACGACTGTACCCTAGGTGTACCGGCCGCGGCCACAATGCAAACAAAAGAACAATCCCGCGCCGCACAAATCTTAATCTTAGCATTCATTACGGTGTACAAAATGGCGAACTCGAATTTATTCAGCGAACCTCCGCCCGACGCGTTTTATGAGCGGTAGCTTCACTTGTATTTCCTATTTTAATATCATGAAATATATACTTTACATATAGGGAAATACCTCTTTAGTTATTTTGTGGTTTAAAGATGCAGCTCCGGTAGAACACTCTTCACGCCTTTTATCCTTGGATGGGTAGACAGAGGTGCAACAAGGGGCGAGATTATTAGCATATCTGATACAAATTTCAGACTAATACAGAGCAGAAAAACGCATCATCCCTCTGCCCGACTTGCAATTCGAACTCAGAACCTCATAGCGATATAGACAATTTCATCCACGATGACGCGCGCTACCAATTTTTGAGGGGAGATTTCGCGGATTAACAGTACTTTTATTATTTATGGAGTATACGTATATACTCATGGGTATTTTGTATGTATTTACGGAACTAAATCGCAACCAAAAAGTTGCTCACTCCGACTAAAAGCGATTAGGGAAATTAGTAGAGCGCGTCATCGTGGATGACATTATCTAGAGTCATTCGCGCTAATGTCATTGACCGCGCTTGCAGAATGAAACTACGCCACCAGGAGCCACGGCGACGATCGAAGGTAATGCCATATCGTAGTTGTTTTTATTTCTCTAATCTACACTAACATTATAAACAGGAAAGATTTGTATTTTTGTATGTTAGTAACGAACTAATTCAAAAACTACTGGAGCGATTTTAAAAATGTTTTCATCAATAAAACCCGCTTTATATTCTTATACCAGAAAAATATAAAGCGGGTCATTATTCCAGAAAAACTTATTCACGCGGTCGGAGCTGCGAGCAAATGTCTATTATCTATATATTTCTAGTCATGCGGCGCGTGCGTTTCTTTCGCTATGCGTCGTTTAATATTAGTATTGTAGTGTATCTTATACTAAGCCTGTATTGTGTCATCCGTGGTCAAGTAAATTAACGGCATATTACACTGGACGAGTGCTCAGCGCCTTCGTTTCACTCTAAATTCGCCAGTATGATAAGAGCCTAAAGTTTGCCTTAAGTTTTGGCCACGGGTAAAACAACTCGGCAAACTAAACTGATCCTGATCATATTTAACCTATATAGATGTCGACTAAACAGCTTGCGAGACGGTGGTAAGTCGCCTTCAGAACAATGTTACTGGCTGGATTTAAACGTCAAAGATAACCATATTTTCTCCGTAATAATACAAAAGATCACATATAGTAAACACGACAGTTGATATCAAACATGCGAACCTTTAGAACGATTCTCTGCAGGTGTAATAAGCCAATTTCTATATCTTATTGTCAGACATATTTCAAATAACATATTTTTATACTTCACGAAAAACTTATTCAATGTAAAGATATCTTTATCATATAAAAAATATTTAAATAACATCAACCAAATATCGAACCCGCAACCCCACTCTCGTCTTCCACAGCGCCCACCGCACCTGAAGCAATCGTTCCATGTTGGTAATAGGAGCACATTATTACCCAATAGGCCGCGGGCGGTTTTAATTTTCCACGGTATCAGGCGTTCCCTTTTTTCTACCTTAACAACGGAGATCTTGACGTATTCGGTAATTTTTCTGGAGTTCTTGTAAATATATGAGATTTTTGTGAGAGATTTTAAAAATGGAAATTTGTCAAAATAGCATCACACTTCCATCCCCGAAGGGTCGGTGTTAGTGTTAGACCTGGTGATCTACCATTATTCGCTTTGTGTGTTCTGTCCCATGATATGATGGGAATATCGCCATATCGAGCACAAATTCCAGACTTCGGCCTGATGCTGACCAGAGAAATCCTAATGGCTTTTTTTTTAATCCTACTACTATAAGTCCAAAATTTCGACTAAAATAATGGTTATCTATTTGATCATTATAGTTATATAGACTATTGAAACGCTCATCGGATCATGGTGAATTTATATTTTGGGAACGAATTTATTTTCACGTTGTTTTGTTCATTTCTACCATCAAACAAACATGTATAGGAAAAATGATAATAATTGATATTACTGTTCTTGAACAATCATAGCACTAACCACTAGGCGAATTATTACCTAAGGTAGACAATAAGAGTTATCTGCTGTTTCGTTTTTACATCCCCGAAACGATCGCACCTGCTTTGTAAAATATGATCAATGGGCATTTCATCTCGAGAATGTGGACTAGCACCAAATTGGGTGATTGTAAGGTGCTGGCTATCCGGGCGGATACGAAATATATGCCACCACCAGCACCTAAATAAGATAGGTTACTATATAAGTATAATATCGCAAAGTCCCCAAAGCCATACTAAAGTAATAAAACACCTCAAATAAGAAATACCAATCAAACCTGCGAACATTAATGTTATCATCACCGGGGTGGGCAGAGCTCGTAATAATTACCAACTATGGCCGTAAAACGAAGCATTATTTTTATAACATCGTAAAGATATTATGAGGATGTTATTGATGGTTTAATATCGACTTTTTGTGTCACGTGACTTTGTATGGTTGTATATAAGATTTTTTTATACGACTGCGATATATTGATGGTAAGTTGAGTTGCAACCAGATAGTATGAATTGATAATTAGAAATCTAACGTTGCTCACGGCTCCGCCTGCACTACAAAGTTTTTCCGAGATAAAATGTAGCCTGTAGCACTCATGAGTAATAGCTTCCTACTAGTGAAAGAATTTTCAAAATAGGTTCAGTAGTTCCTGAGATTAGCGCGTTTAACCAAACAAACACTTCAGCTTTATAATATTAAGTAAAGTGTAGATTAAGGCCTATTGCACAGTTTAAGTATTTTTTATTTGACAGTTATCGTATTAACAGCTAATATAGACATCTAATTATATTACCATTTATTTGGGAGCATACATAAAAGTGTGTTTTGTATTTAGTCGGCTTTCATTTATGTGACGAGTAGCATTTATCAGCAAGCAGTGAAATCGGCTCTAAATATCCTACTTCCAACTAAACTACGAAGAAGTGATCTTGCGCGTTACCTGAAATGAAAATAGCATAATATTATGTACCTATAAATACATGATATAATAGTGCGATTTCTGTCTTATCGGATTAGTTTTTCATCTTCTGACCCTTACATTATTTGACACTAGCTTTTACTCGCGACTTATAAAAGTCCTTCTATATGATATCTTTCCGGGATAAAAATTAGCCTAAACCTTACCCTGGGTCTCAAACTATCGCCATACCAAACTTCATCGAAATCCGTTTTTTTTAGCATTGAATGACGAGACGAGCATGCCGTTCGCCTGATGGTAAGCGGTACGACCACCCATAAACAGTAGCAACACCATCCAGCACCTTGATTTACAAAGTACTGTGTGGCATTCCACTGCGCTCGTCATCCTGACACATAAGATGTTCAGTCTCATTATGTCCAGTAGTTATACTGGCTACAATGTCCTTCAAACCGAAACACAACACTGCATGCAAACTGTTGCTTGGCGGTACAAATAGACATTGCGGTGGTACCCACCCAGACGGCCTCTTACATAATGAGAGACCTACCACCAGTTTGGTTTGGTGGTTTTTAGTTTTTCGCGTTCAAACAAAGCGGTTCAGCGGGGAGACTTTGTTATATTATGTCAGGATACGAAAATAACAAAACAATTATTAATTAATCCACTAACTATAAAGGAACAGAGAAACCGAATTTTTCTATTTCCAAACAAACTTCACATGAAAAGAGTCTCTCAATAAGCAGTCTGTGGGCAGTATTATCGGATTGGGAAGGCGGGCCAATAAACGAGGAATGGGGATGTCTTTATGGGCCAACAACTAGCCCGGCCCGCTATTAGGCGATCGCTATTAGCTTTGGCAACTTGGATGTGGGAATGAGTGGATGTGGTATCTGTATTTTGGGATTAGAAAAATGAATATATTGATGTCCTTGGAATGATTATAAAATACGCCGTTTAAAAAAATATCTGTAAAAACTTCAGTAGCGAGACATGAGTGAGTACACTAGACATGTTGATATTGTGGTAAGTTTCAATCCACCACAGCACGTTTTAGCCGACATTTTTTACTACGTACTACAAAACTATGGAACCAATTGCCGCCAGCAGCATTTCAGACAGATACGACCTGGCGTCCTTCAAAAAAAGAGCGTATTCCCACCTAAAAGGCCGGCAACGTATCTCTATGCCGCTGGTATTGCAGATGTCCATGGGCGGCGGTGATCACTTACCATCAGGTGAACCGTTTGCTCATTTGCCACGTATAACAAATTAAAAAAAGTTTAGTTTAAGTACAATGTCCACTAACAAGAGACGTTGCGTCCTTCGATTGTTGCCAGAGTTTGCTTACTTTATTTGATGTACAAAAGCTGACTGTAGAATGCATGTCATGTAGGGTACACATTAGTATATTATATATTTGGATTAAATATATACTTTTTCAATGGTAGATATAAATAGCTATTACACGACTGTATAGATAATACATACTGTACGGTCCAACCGCATATATCAACAGACTCAGCATTTTGTCATTGCAATTGTAATCGCAATAAAAATTAATCAGTTCACCATCATAACGCGTCCGCATCGCACATATATCATTAGCATTAAATATCATTTGTGAACTCAATATATTTAATCATTAGTGAAACATGTACCTTGTTTGATTCATATTTCAAAAGGTGTACGGAACAAACCATGTCATACATACAGCTCTTTCCACTTTATTTAGCTCCTGGTAACTCTAATGAACATTTATTTTCAAAAAGATCTCCAAATATTCAAGAAGCCAAGGTTGTTAACCCAGTACGTCTGGTATTGTGGATGTTCATGGATATTGATAACCATACAGCAATATTATTGCGAGATCTTCACTATGCGGAGGTATTTAATCTATATCCCATCAGCAAATTTCACCATACCACTAAAATCCATAGATATTTTTTTTATTTAATTAACACTGCAAAGCTTGGTAACCACGGCTTGCTTTTATTCCTGTCATAGCTCTAATGTACGAAAAAAATACCGCGGATACAAAACAAAATTTTGTAAACTACCGCATCCATTACAATCGATGATTGGATCCCGAACAATCGGTCGTATCTTCGCACGGCACGTAAACAGCGGTCGGCGATCGTAAAAGAAAATGCGTCCGACTGTACTCGCACACAATTTGCGGACTTGTATCGATCAATGCACCGGTGGCTTAGTGGTTAATGGGTGTAGGGGTTCGATAGTTTACATTAAGTAAATGCGAGTGTGTGTCATTCTAGGGCCCATAAATCGTCATATTATTTGGTTATTTAAAAAAATGAAAGCAAATAGCTACATAGACATTAACGAAAAAAAGAGGTAAAAAACCAAAATTTTATAATAATCTGATAAGGCATCTTTGAACATCGGTAGGTCATTTTTTTAACACACAAATGTGCACTCAGGAATGAAATCCCTCTACGGTGCTTTGCATTGTTTTCCAAACGAGGTTTAAATAAGGACTTTGTAAGGTTTTATGTGTTGTCTTTGTGAATTATCACTTGCCTTGACGGTGAAGGAAAACATCGTGAGGAAACCTGCATACCTTAGAAGTTCTCTATAAGAATTTCGAAGGTATGTGAAGTCTGCCAACCCGCACTAGACAGTGACCACTTATCATTCAAAGCCAATCAAAAAGGTAGTAGAACATATTTTTTTACGGATTTTCACTTATAATACCACAAGAGCTTCAAAATTATCGGGTATTTTCCGATAGGTTCGTTGCAAACAAATGAAGGAGTTTTCAGGTTAAAAAATCACGAGCGCGAAGCGCGAGTGATTTTTCCTGGAAAACTTGACGACTTTATTTGTTTGCAGGGAACCTTGAGGGAAATGCCAGATAATTTTGAAGCTCGTGTGGTATTCGGGGGATTATTTTTCCGTCCCAAATGTCGGCCAATAGAATTGCACCATGAGATGAAATGAACAGTCAACAAATAAGAATTTCATAATATATAGTAACGACCAGAGAAAATATTCAAAAAAAATTGTTTCATAATATATAGTAACGACCAGAGAAAATATTCAAAAAAAATTGTCAGTATAATACCATGTAGGTTGTACTCGATATTTGGGTCGGAAAAATAATCAGGTAAATTTTCACCACATAAAGTGGGTATTCGTCAATTTTCCATATTTTAGTTTCTTATATTCTTGAGTTCGATGGTCGCTTTTATGGTCGATATTTGGGTTTATTTCATATTTTAGTTTCCTGAGAAAGGTACAATGTGAACTATATATTTAGTAGAGATTAGTTTTATGCACTAGGCCAGCGTGGTGGACTAAGGCCTAACCCCTCTCAGTAGTAGAGGAGGCCCGTGCTCAGCAGTGGGCAGTATATAATACAGGGCTGATTGCATTGCATTTGCATAGTTTTATGTAATAAGATTCCAAGATAGATAAGCAATTATAAAGTGACAAAATGTCTGCCATTTGTACCGAATACGTAATGAGAGGGCAACGGGGCGCCGTGTTTCGAATATTTTTCAACTCTGTACTAACAATCCGTCGGTGATAAGAAAAGTTAGTGGCTGTCGCGGGCCGCTAAAATGTGCTTTATTAACGAATAGACATCCTACTAGTCCTACTAATATTATAAACGCGAAAGTTTGTAAGTATGGATGTTTGTTACTCTTTCACGCAAAAACTACTGAACGGATTTCGATGAAATTTGGCACACATGTAGATTATGTCCTGGATTAAAACATAGGCTACTTTTTATCCCGGGACAATATAAAGCGGGACTTTTATCCCGTGAAAATTCATTCACAAAAGAATAAATGTTGTAATAACATACAAGCTAAGCACAAGCATGCTCAATAATTAATGCTATGGCCTATCTGTTATAAAAATATTTAATACTAGCTTTTGCCCGCGGCTCCACCCGCGTGCATGAGTTTTCCCGGAATAATAGTCCCACTTTATATTGTCCCGGGATAAAAAGTAGCCTATGTGTTAATCCAGGACATAATCAACCCGAGTGCCAAATTTCGTCGAAATCCGTTCAGTAGTTTTTGCGTGAAAGAGTAACAAACAACCATACATGCATACTTACAAACTTTCGCGTTTATTATATTAGTATTATTATATTATTATTTACTGGTGGTAGGTCTCTCATATGTTAGAGTCCGTCTGGGTGGGTACCACCGCATTGTCTATTTCTACCGCCAAGCAGCAGTGTGCATGCACTGTTGTGTTTCGAATTGAAGGACATTGTAGCAAGTGCAACTACTGGACATAATGAGACTTAACATCTTATGTCTCAGGATGACGAGCGCAGTGGAATGCCACATAGTACTTTGTAACTCAAGGTGCTGGATGGTATTGCTACTCTTTATGGGTGGTGGTGATAAAAATAAAAAAAAATAAAAAAAAATTTAGGTTGTATGGAAATTTTTCCTCAAATCTGTTTTCACATATACTTTCAAAATAAAAATAAACACGTTTTCCCAAATTTACTCATACTGTTAAGATTTGATAACATTTAGTATTCCCCCGATGAATAATATTAACTGTTCAAATATGTATATTCTCTTTTACTCCTCATTACAATTTCTGTTAAATTAGTTTTCGAAGAATATTCTAATTTTCCTAATTTTATCTGAGGCTTCAATTATTGTATTGTTTGAAATGTAATGACTTCTAAGAAAAAGAAAATAACGGTAATTGTATATTCGGATCAAATATATACTTATGTAATGGTAGATGTAAATAGCTATTACACGACACCATAAATAATACAACTCTTTCCATTCTATGTAGCTCTAGTAACTATTATGAACATTTATTATTAAAAATATTTTTTCATAGTGAAGAAGCTATAGGTTGGTAACTCAGAACCTCAGGTTTGAGGATGCTCATAGATATTGGAACCCATACAACCTACTTGTTCATTTGTTTCCTCATCTTCCTGTCTCACTCTAACGCAAGTTTTGTTAAATATTACAGAAAAGTTTTTTGGCACATTAGACTAATGCCCACCACCTCTATGAAAAATAGTCTAAAAAAAACCTACTTTACATCTTAACTCAACTAAAAATGGAACTCAGGAGTTCCCACTCTACCTATCAACTTTGCTAGTAAGACCCCTCTTTTGTCTGCTACCAGACAATTATAACAACCAAAATGCTCTACACTGTTTCGGTATACCCATAAATCTCACATCATATACATACATACATCCATAAATCTCCCAAAACTTTCACCAGCGCCATCGTAACACCCCTAACGGATGCAACGCCGACCCTTTGACATCGACTAACGTATTTAAATTCATAGTCTTATGAAGTTAGCCTGGGCGAAGGGGGGACGCTAAAGGAGGGGGACGGGGCGGGGCGGTTCGAAGCGTGACTGTACACTTTTTGGCTTCGGTTAAGCCGGATCGCCACTGGGCAGCGTGTGGCAAAGTGGGATAAATTGGGAATTTCGATTTTGGAGTTAGAGTTTGTGGTAAGACAGGGTCTTTTTGTATTTAGATAGACGAATATATAAAGAAAGAAAAACATTTATTGGCAACAAAATTGGGTGGTGACAGTAACAATAATAATACAATTATAAAAAAATAAAAAAAAACAATATACAAGAGAAAATTAAAAAAAAAAAAAAACAAATAAAAACAACAACAAATGTGGATGATGTATGTCCCACCACAACAGCGCCAAACAATTCATTGTTTGGCGCTGATTTTCATCTAGAACCTGGCCCAGAGGAACGTCACCCAAAAAGAAAAAACAGTACAATTTTATGTGTATATATGTGTGTGCGTGCGCCAACATTAAAAAAAGTAAAAAATAATAAATAAATAAAAATAACATTCAAACGGATAGCACATAAAATAAAGGGCATAAAAAAGAAAAAAAAAAACATAATAATTAGTTACATACTCTTTGGTTCAGCTAGTATGTGATTATTACTATATTTAGTAACACTTTTTTCAGATACTTTAACGAAATAGTTGAGTCTTAATTGAAAATTTAACACATTTCCGATAATGTGAGATAATATAACACCAAATTGCCTTATCTGAGACAAGCCTTCGAATCTCATTAGAAATTTGCCAATAAATTAAATCTTTAGCCTTAAAGACCAAAAGCTTTTATTACTAACATCCAATAAGCACCTAATAATAGCAAAGATTAAATTGAAAATGGTATACACCACTTCTCAAAATCTTAAAAACCCGTCTATTACCATTCTGCCTCCAGCGTCCATCTCAGAAGGAGTTAAAATGCTATAGTTCGTGCCACGGCATAAATTAACGACGACTCGAGTCAAGTAACCGCCGCGCATATTATCGCAATTTTGTTTAAGATTAACGAAACATTCCCCGCGTTTTTAATATTCATAAAATGGACGGTGTTACTTTCGATTAGTCCTTCAAATTTCATGTGTATTCAGCAGGCGTATAATCTGTGGAATGGTTATGATTATAACAACTATAACTGTTTGAATTTCGAAATGAATGAATGAATAGACCGGCTCAATCGAAGTGCATTCTTAAAGCTTACTGTAACATCAGTCCAAAACCAATTACTCCCTTCTTAATTTTTTACATTTTTCAAACACCTTATTCTAGACTAAATTATGCCTATAGACGGTGTTACCACTTAGTATGTGAAGATAATGTTAGTTTAGTTTTCTGTGCTATAAAAAAGCTATGGCATTTTCTAAGTACTCAGAATTTGATGTAGTAGCTCTTTTTTAATGTCAAACTCACGCCTTTTATCCTCGAAGGGGTAGAGGGGAAGGGGAAGAGGCGCTACTTAATGCACCCACTTTTCGCCATTGTTATTCCGTCCCACGATGTGATAGGGGGCGAGCCTATCGCCATATCGGGCACAAATTCCAGACTCCGGGCTGATACTGAATAGAAAAACTCAATATCACTTTGCCCGACCCGGGAATCGAACCTGAGACCTCGGCATTGCAGTCATACCGTATACAACTACGCCACCAAGGCAGTCTTTAGGCTCTTTTTTAAATAATAAAATAAACAAAAGTATTGTTGTCAAAATGTGTTACAATTGCATGCATTTGTTAGATATTTACATTATTAGCTACTAATAGCATATACGCTAGTGTCCATTGATCCTTTAAAATAAATAAATAAGTAACTAAATGATTATCAAATATATATCATTCTGACGAAAAGCCCACCGAAAACCAAACTACAATAACAATTTAACGACACACTTCGATCAAATTGCAAATAAAATGGCGTAGTACAATCAAAAATAATCCTACCAAAGGCAACTGGACATTATGAAGGCAATATACATGGTGTAGCGGTCGTTTCCAATTACCGGCCGGTCGTAACGGGGACTATCGATAGCACGCTGTATACAAGATGCGCCATTCAATTTGCAGATATAGGGTGTTTGGAAATTTAAATTAATGGATTGCCATTTTGCTCGTTTCTGCCACACTACCTTCGCTGCCTCCACGTCTAGAATTAAAATGACATATCATGTATTTTTGCCTGAGCTATATTTTTAGCGTCATACAACCTTAAATCTTTTTGGTGGGTGTAAAATTACCGACCCCTTCTAAATCCCTACAAAGGTCGTTAAGTCAACTACAATTTTTCTGGAATCAAACTGTCTATACCATAGTGTCTTCATGGACAGCGGAATTCACTTACCATTAATCTACGTGACAGTTTAATTTCTACTTAGAAGACGAAAATATCTTCAAAAAACTTACGCCCGGCCCCTAATATGCGATATGCAGGGTTTTTTTATACAACAATGTATAAACCTTATTATCCAAAAATCCGACTTTAGTTACAACTTTTATTAACAAAGACATTAAACAGTATAGTTATAGACCGGACATGAAGCCCAAATTTTTCGTCCAAAAGTTATTAATCGTGGGTAATAAATCGCTGTCTTATCTGACACACCCATGTGACAAGACGTCTCGGTATGCGCAAATTTTGTACAGAAAACAATATTTTGAAAGGAAATATGTCAATTTGCGCCTTACGTACAGGCTCAAAATTTTTGTATGAAAATTTTCCTAATGTCCGCTGCTCTTAGAACTCTTTGGTTATTAACCATTTTACGTTATGTTTTACTTAATCCCATCTTCCATAGCTTTAAATTCCAAACACCCTGTACTACATTTAACATTACGAATAAGGCCACGTCCGATAAACTATCGATGGTCACCGTCCGACCTTTACCGCCCGGACGCAATTGCCCGTGAAATCGTCTAACCAACCGTGTAACGCAGCCTTTTGAGCTAATACAACGGGCTATTGAGAAAAACTGAACGCTTTTGTGAGCTTATTTTGTTGTGTTAGTGAAGGGGTAAATTGTTAGTTAAAATATCGTCGTTTTTTAAAGTCTGGTTGGGAGTTCGTTTTTGTTTGTAATCGAATATTTCACCAAAGTTCATTTATTTTAGTAGTTGATTTGTACATCGAACTTTGATAAGTTGAGATAATAACCAAATTGAAAAACTACGTTGTGGAAAATGCTGTGTTTTTTTATTGCAATAATAGTTTTATTTAAAATATAAAATTAAATTTGTCACAAAACGGCTCCAACTCAGCATATGCTGGCAATAAAGCCAGCGCTGATCTTCCGTTGGGCCGCTTGGTGATGTCACGGCCGCCAAGACTGACTTAATTTTTAGATTGTGGCGCCATGGTATTTATACAATTTTGGCGTTGCAAGTTAAACCCAAAATAATAAGTACCTAGTGTTATTTTTGTAGATATTCATTACCTATCAACTCTCATAATTCTATTAATATATAGTGTTACATAGTACTTCTTAATTACAGGTATAGACAAATCGCTCATCCCCAGTTAGATCCTCGCGTAGAGGACCTTTGCGTCTCTACCTCAATAACAGGGCGTGGGGACAATTTTTAATCATTTAAGGACCTTAATTGCCGCTTACAGGTGACCATCTGTTACGATAATTAACACAAGTGATATAAACCATATTATAACCGGACCCTCAGGGATGTATTTGGGGAGTTAAAAATAACAATATCCCCACAAATATTAAATAGGTTGATGAGGGTGGGCTGAGGAATAATGAGGGTTCTGTAGAATATTCTTTCTATGTTGAGTTGGAAGTTTTTTGTGGAAATATTTATTTCTTTTTACACAATATAAACACTCTAGAAAGATAGCTCATGAACGAATTATAACAAAATGTGGCTCAAATTTATTATGTAGCTTTTGTGCTCTCAAAACAATAATAAAATCATTGTAATCAGTTTTGTACTGTCCACCTAATGCATAAGGTCACATTTTTATTTTTGGTAGATTAAACAGAGCTACAACTAATGCATACATGATACATTTTTATTGTCAGATGATACAATACAAAGTAATTTTCCATATTACAAAATTCCAATCCCAGTATAAATCAATTTGAATATTTACATAATTATTCAAAATTTACGGTACCCTAAAAATGAACGCGGACACTATCCGTCACGGCGTAGCCATCGCTCTCTTTATCTTGTCCCCGGAGAAAAAATTACGACCGGCCCGGAACAAGTTCCTGACCATAAATTCATTAGACGGCAGCGACATTTTTTTTAAACTCGCGTTGTGACGCCTGTGGAACCGGCTAGAGGTGCAAACGTAGATTTATAATATTTTATGCTCTAGTTTGAATGTTTTGTTTTTGTTGATGTTATTGCGTTCGAATATTGTGTTTTGAGTAAGGTAGGTAATAGTGGAAGCTGGTGTCAGTAGTCAAATTGTAAAGATTTTGAATATGTTGAAGGCTTACGCTGTAGAAGGTATAAAGTAAACAAGACATAGACAAACAAATTCAAAAGCCAACTTACTGATGATACCGATTTTTACCAAAAAAAACTGTGTCAACGAATGGGTCAAAAGAATACGTGAATGTCACATTATATTATATATTTTTTACCGAAAAATGATCCCAAGAAATTTAATTACATTTTATTTATCTATTTTATGAAACCCTGACACATTGGTCACCGCAACTGCCCTGTCTAAAGATTCCAACCCCACTAGCATCCTACAGAGATGAGAGAACTGGAAACCCCCCCACTATATCATAATTTATTCACACCGATGACCTCCGCGAGTGCGGCCCTGCTTTTTCACCGGCTAATACATAATAATACTTTTTTAAAAACGGCATGTATTTTTCATTCGTTAGCAATACCGTGGTAACATTTTTATCTTTCTGTTTAATGTCTTTTTTGGGGGTAGAGTGGGGGGTTGTAATTAAAAATATTATAGGTATTTATTGCTACAGAGGGCCATTTGGCGTGTTTATTCCGAGTCCTAATCGTTCCATGTTTACATTAATTAGCGATACTTTAAGAGTGTACTGCGTTGGCTTTATTGCCGACATAAATTTCATGACCGTTTGAACGCCGCGTAATGGGATTGTGTATTTTTGTAATTTTAATAATAAAATATTTTAATGTATTTTTTTTTGAGTTAGGCATGTAATGTCTGATCATATTATCATGGTAGCTAGGAGATGGAATCTGTAGAGATTTATCTAGATCAAAGTTAAACATTATTGACTTTTACTAATTTTTATTTTTTAATTAGTTTCATTTCACTTTTAACAGTTTTCATACATCTTTGTGCTCAACTAGCTACCATGCTACGCGCTACGCCATCATGCTACGCGATTGCTACGAATATACTAATGTGTTAAATATTTTCAATCTTCTTACTTGTAGCAGCAGTTTACAATCACACCCAATCAATACTTCAGTATTCTCCGTTCGATTCTTCGGTCATAAAATCAAAATTCGCGTGTAAATTACAAAAATACATTTGCTACTAAGCATAAAAATAACTACGAACTACTGTAATCTATACCAATTAACATAGATAACCTCAAATTTTCATGCACAATATTTTACACTATACTTTCACCTCAACCAACATTCCCAATAATATACTTAAAATAGTTAACAATAAACTAATATTGTTACAATTAGAGCATGGTAATTGATTCTCGTATCTCGTATCGGGCGAGGTTGGAACTGAAGGCGGTGGCCGTGATTGCGCCCAAAGGCTATCCGCTCGTACGAGCGACGTACGTGGAACGAGGAGATTTGATACTTTGTTATACTGGCTACACTTAACGGCTATGTTATATCTCGAACTTTCTTAAATCTCACGAATACTGAATGTTGATTGGTAGAGAAATCCTATGGCAGCAAGTCTAAAATTGTATAAATATTAAGAAGTAGCTTTTGCCCACGGCTCCGCCCGCGTGAATGAGTTTTCCCGGGATAAAAGTGCCGCTTTATATTTTCCCGGGCTAAAAAGTAACCTATGTGTTAATCCAAGACACATTCTACGTGTGTGCCAAATTTCATCAAAATCCGTTCAGCAGTTCCTGCGTGAAAGAGTAACAAACATCTATACATCCATACTTACAAACTTCCGCGTTTTTTTTTTTATTTTTATTGCACTGAATGACGAGACGAGCATGCCGTTCGCCTGATGGTAAGCGATACGACCACCCATAAACAGTAGAATACCATCCAGCGACTTGACTTACAAAGTACTGAGTGGCATTCCACTGCCCTCGTCATCCTGAGACATAAGATGTTAAGTCTCATTATGTCCAGTAGTTATACTGGCTACAATGTCCTTCAAAATGAAACACAACAGTGCATGCACACTGTTGCTTGGCGGTAGAAATAGACATTATAATATTAGTAGGATAGTAGGATCTAAGATACCAGCAAATTTAATTATTGTTGCAAAATACACAACAATAATTTGTTTTTCATTTATTGTAACAAATATCATTGCAATGAAAATCAACGTATTTTATACCAAATTAATTGCTTTATAATGCGAGTATCAAAAACGGATAATATGATGATACCTACACAACTCACGTTTTTTAAACAACACTTCTAGATATATTTGAAACTACTTTGAAGTATTTTTTTATACAGCAATACTTCTCAAAACCTGGCAAAACTATTCTAACCCCAAGTATCAATTGTCCTACTTCCAACCACACAGTGTGACGTGGTGCCGTGACCCAAATGTTATGATAGCGCCCAATAACAGCCGCCGGCGGTCAATTATTACTGTTATTAATTAAGTGCTGGAACACCTGGCTAGCTGAAAACTTGGTCCTTCGCTCTCAGTGCAGTAGGGATGGACTTACGTCTTTGGAAACGGTTTGGTATACTCTATAAGAGGTTTATAGACTGCCTCGGTGGCGTAGTTATATAACGGTACGACTGCAATGCTGAGGTCTCAGGGTCAATCCCCGGGTCGAGCAAAGTGATGTTTTTTCTAATCAGTATCAGCCCGGAGTCTGGATATGTGCCCGATATGGCGATAGGCTCGCCCCCTATCACATCATGGAACAGAATACTCACGGCGAAAAGTGGGTGCACTAGTTGTGCCTCTGCCAACCCCTTTGGGGATATAAGGCGTAAGTATATGTCTAGCTTAGTGTCATTTTAATTGCTGCCAGACAAGGAGTAATGAAATGTTAGGGTGAATATAACCGCTTTTGCAATATTTTTTTTAATATTGTCAGAAAAATAACTTCAATTTTAGAAGGTATTTGTAACGTCTTTATCATTCTACCTACTTGGCACAGAAATACAAAAAGCTGTGATGATAAGTCGATGAATTTCTCGCATATGTAAACTACAAAACAGAGCCTTTTTTGTACGGACAAGGCAAAGTGACACCACTGCACCTGACGGCCAACAGAGTCCAAATAGTGTCGCCTATCGACTGACGAAAGATGAATAACTCTGGCAAATCGACACAATTATGCCGGCCTGTTTGGCCCATATACACAGACAGATTCCAGAACGCGACACACTTAAGTGGGATGGTGGATTTTAACACCTTTTGCACGGTGGTCACTGTCGAGGCGAATCCTACTGATAATATAATATAATATATATAATATAATAATATTATAAACGCGAAAGTTTGTAAGTATGGATGTATGGATGGTTGTTACTCTTTCACGCAAAAACTACTGAACGGATTTTGATGAAATTTGGCACACGGGTAAATCATGTTTTGGATTAACACATAGACTACTTTTTATATCGGGAAAATATAAAGCGGAACTTTTATCCCGGAAAAACTTTTAAACGCGGGCGGAGCCGCGGGCAAAAGCTAGTATTAGATATACCCTACCAGCAAAACACAATCAACTCCCAAACAAAATAACGTTTTTTTATAATAAGTTTGTTAGTACCACACATTCCGTGGAAAGGGTTAAGTTATGTTGAACTGAATCTTTAACACCCAACCCCCTCAGTTATTAAGTGTTCAGTGCTAATTCGATTCCACACGGCCGATTGCACGGGACGGCCATTTTTTCTAAGATAACGAAATTTTTAATCTCATTCTCATGGTTCAGTTGGTTCGGTGGCAAAGTTTTTCGAAACCCCTTTTTCTATGTCACTTGTCTTTAGGTCAGTTTATCCGAGGTTTTACGACTGATATAATGTTTATTGTAGACTAGCTGATGCCTGCGGCTTCACCTCTATTATAATCGTTTTTTTTTATTTAAATTTTCAAGTATAGGAAAAATGAACGAAATTCTGTGCAATATTTTTGCATGAGATACTTGTTAGTTTCATTATATTTACAAATAAAGTATTAAAAATGTTATATAAATTAGCCACGTGTGTGATAATCAGGTGGGTATGGTTCAGAATATAAAAAAATATATTTAAAAGAAAAGTCTGTTTCCGCCCGGGATCGAACCGGGGACCTTGTGCGTGTGAAGCACACGTGATAACCGCTACACTACGGAAACTTGTTTGTAGGTGTCGAATTTATGATCGTGACAAAACAAACTATTCTAACGCTACATTTGCACAGCCATCTTTCAACTTGTTTCATACAAAAATTATAAAATTAATTACAACTTTCTTCAAGTAACTCGATACACTAATCAATTGATTGATAGTTTTATTACTAATAAGTTACAACTATGTAACTTATTGGTAATAGTAATATCTGCGAGTAGCGAAGGATTAATGCGATTTGTACCGGCTTACCATTGCACACATTTCTATTAGATACTATGAATTAACAGTAAATATAATATGAAAAGCGTCGACTTCCTTTTGAAAATGTCTAACCCTTCCCTACCGGCGAGAAAATACACACAAAACACAACCGTCACGCTAACCCTTCATAAACCAATTAAAAATACGAACAAAATAAATTCATAATAATTATAATATGCACAAAGACTGAATTAAGTCGCGAGCATAAATAAAAATTAAAATCCGTAAGCAGGTAGACGGGCCCTTATACCCACGAAATATAATTAAGTATAACCCAATAAGGCCCTTAGCCACAAAACAAAAACAAAAACGTTGTAAAACCAACTTTATTTCATTATCATTATTTGCATATTAAAATAATTATGTGCCGGTGGGATAAGAAAGGGGTACGGATTTATAACTCAGTTTCTCGTGTGCTTGTGGGCCAAATCTGGCCGCGTTTGGACACTTTTGTCCGTTGCGGGACATATTGTCCGAATGAGAAAAATTCTACATGCTTTTGTGGAACAATCTATTAAACTGACGAATTTAAATGGCATGAGAAAAGACAAATAATATTGGTATTTACATTACAATTTAATATATAATTACTAAGTTAAATTCCGTTTTCCCTAATTACTTACTACTTTACTAGAGTTTCGTATCAATTGCATCAAAATCCACTCAGCTATTTTACTCGATTCACTTCGAAATAATCAGACTACTTTTTACGTATATTATATACGTTCATTAGCAAATACATATAATAACCTCTTCCTGGAAGATTTCAGGTCATTTCATGTAATTTTTCACAATTTCACGCGGGCCGAGCACGGGTTACAACAAAGACACCGAAGGAAGACCCACGAATAAATTACATTAGAATATAAATTAATACACTATAAAAAATATACAAATTTTAACTCTAAACCTCTACATTAAGGTATACATTTTGAAAAGTTAATTTTTTATTTAGGTAAAGAGATGTTTGATCATTTTAAAGTAATTAATGCATGACCCGGGTTGGGAAGGTATGTTGTTTAAGCAATATGCATAACGAGCTATTGCCCACGGCTCCGCCCGCGCGAATGAGTTTTCGCGGGATAAAGTCCCGCTTTATATTTCCCGGGATAAAAAGTAGCCTATGTGTTAATCCAGAACATGATCTACCCGTGTGCCAAATTTCATCGAAATCCGTTCAGTAGTTTTTGCGTGAAAGAGTAACAAACATCCATACATCCATACTTACAAACTTTCGCGTTTATAATATTAGTAGGATGTACAGATTTTAATGATTTTTAATGGTATCAAATTAATGTTTGAGTCCATCTCATGCGGCGCACTATTCCACCGGTAGCGGGGACCGCAGGTGAGGCACACGGCCCCACAGGTCCCAAGCCCACCACTGGAGGGGGTTGTCGTCCTCTTCGTCGCACAGGTCTTGGTGGCGGCGGGGACGACTGCAGCTCGTCACGTTGGCTCAACGCGTCGTCTTCTGGTATCGCATCGAACACTTCCGAAGCCGACGCCCATGACGCGGAGCTCGACGAGCTGGATGATCTTGGTCGTGCGCATATTATATTCTTTCTGGCTCTAATCGTCGTCATCCATTAAAATGCCGCAATATGTTGAATAAATACATATTTCTAATGTTTACTTTTATGTTGTTAATTTTTGTAGAGTCGTCGAGAATTGACCTCTGGCATTGGTATACTAACCCAAATATTTTCTGCAATATACATGAAAAATTGTTGCGTCAACCCCTCATTGCAGTGAAATAAGGACATATGGAAGATGCAGAGAAATTCGTACACACAACAGGTTAATATTAATTAATCCTTCAACGTCCGCGGTGGACACCGGTGTCCATTAAGATAAGGAAATTAGCTTATAAATATATATAAGAGGGCGTTGACGGGTTAATTGTAATACAATAAAACAAACATGAAATATTGTTCTAAAGAATAACTCTAAGGGCATGTACACATTATTATCCATATGTTAGCAGTTAGACCATTTAAAGCGAAAACTATACGATCTAAAGAAATAAATACATAGTATATAATACAATAAGGTACTCTTATTTTGCAATCTAAGTATATAGTAATAAGCAAAGTATTTTATAATCCCCATTTAAGTACAGTCAGAAAAGTGTATGCTCGGCCACCTTAAGGTTCTTAATAAGTCGCTTGCACGTCGTCTGTCAGCAACATGCAAGGTACAACTAAAGTAGACAATAAGAGTTATCTGTTGTTTCGTTTGAACATCTCCAAAACGATCGCAACTGCTTGCTAAAATATGAAAAATGGGCGTTTTATCTTGAGAGAGTGTACTAGCATCAAATTGGGTGATTATGCGCACGAAAGATTGTTAGATTTGGCATATACACACACACACACACACACACTCACGCCCGTTATCCTCGAAGGGGTAGGCAGAGGTGCAACTAGTGCAGCCACTTTTCGCCGTGCGTATTCCGTCCCATGATTTTATTTTAATAGGTTCACAAACAGTTGCTACACCGAATTTTAATACAAAAAACATACAATACATAATTAAATTAAAATAAGTGCACAACATAAAACAGTGAACACTTCATACAAAATATAAAGAGCACATAGTGTCTAGAAAGAGAAAAGAAAAAATACAGTAGTTAATGACTTATAAAATTATGGACAACGTCTAAGCAACACTGATTATAAAGCACGTAAGAATACAGATACAACTCAAAATTAACTTCGATGTGTGCGCCTATCGCCATATCGGGCACAAATTCCAGACTCCAGGCTGATACTGAGTAGAAAATCCTAATATCACTTTGCCCGACCCGGGGATCGAACCCAGAACCTCAGCATTGCAGTCGTACCGTAATACAACTTCGCCACCGAGGCATATTTGGCACAATTAAAGTTTATGTGGAGAAGGAGTTAAGAATATATTTTAAATTGTGTTCGAATTCTATTGCGCGGCCACTAGTTATTATAAACATGCTACAGTAAAATACTCGTTAACTTCATCGACAGCCACCAAGTTCCCGTAGTGTAGCGGTTATCACGTGTGCTTCACACGCACAAGGTCCCCGGTTCGATCCCGGGCGGAAACAGATCTTTTGCATATTTAAAATACATATCATGATCAGCTTTAGTAGAAGATGAGTGCAAGGAATATAAGGCTGACATTCTTATTCTTCAGTTTTCCTAAACTTAAACACCCCACACTTGTCTTTAATCTCTATTTCTTACATTTAAGACCTGCAACGCAGCCATTACTCTTTTTGTATTGTTTTCAAAAACAGTACAAACAAACAACTTAACATCATATCTCTCACAGTTCACACACACAGACTACCCTACTATCCCTACTTTTCTTTGTGTAAATATTTCTTTTTTACTTTTTTTATGGTATTGAGTGACGAGACGAGCATGCCGCTCGCCTGATGGTAAGCGATACGACCACCCATAAACAGTAGCAACACCATCCAGCACCTTGAGTTACAAAGTACTGTGTGGCATTCCACTGCGCTCGTCATCCTGCGACATAGGATGTTAAGTCTCATTATGTCCTGTACTTACACTGGGTACAATGTCCTTCATACCGAAACACAACAGTGCATGCACACTGCTGCTTGGCGGTAGAAAAAGACATTGCGGTGGTACCCACCCAGACGGACTCTTACATATGAGAGACCTACCACTAGTACCTCCTTTATTATTATTTTCATTTTAACTATGCTTTTAATAGTTTTTATTTTTGGTCTAAATTATCGTTACTTGTTCCTATCCGGAGCTGGGCGCTGTTAACCGCGACACAGTTAGATTAACCAACTACTGCAGTTAGCAACTATCTATTGTACCTTTTTCATGTATGTTTTGTACCAAGTAAAGAAAGATTGTACCAAATATAACCCATTTGTTTGCCATCCTATTTAAAAACTCCACCATTAATACCTCGGAAAACGTATATCTCTAAACATTTCCCTATTGATTTACAAACAAACAATTCTATACCCATTTTAACGGTGCAACGAGTGGCAGCGTCAATAACTTTGGGAGTCCAGTGTGGTCTGTTCGGGCATTCTGGCCCGATTTATATGTTTTAGATTCGCACTAAGCACAGGTTATTGGTCGGGGACCTAATTTGTTGAATGGGTTGTTTAACGACTGTGTTGTGCTCGCGGTTTCGCTCCTGTGTATTTATGGGAACTAAATATCACTCAATCTCACTATAGTCTATACCATCGAAAACTTTCGCATTTATATTAGTTAGATTAGACAGCAGTACAGATACTACAAACAAACTTCGCCTTTTATCCCCTAAGGGGTAGGCAGAGGCACAACTAATGCACCCACTTTTCGCCGTGTATAGTCCGTCCCATAATGTGATGGGAGGCGAGCCTATCGCCATATCGGGCACAAATTCCAGACTCCGGGCTTATACTAAATATAAAAACACAATATTACTTTGCCCGACCCGGGGATCGAACCCGAGACCTCAGCATTGCAGTCGTACCGTAATACAACTACGCCACCTAGTCAGCGGTAACTATAGTGTTTTTAATCGGAAAACGCTATGTTGCATGGCTATCAAATAAGACAAAAAACTGAATAATGATCTATTAATACCTTATTAGAATATCATTTGTAATATAGTACTAAATTGTAATTTTATTAATCCAAATCCTTGTTTTCACAATAACATGCAAATCACGACCAAAATCACAAACTTCACAAACAAAATCGAACTCACAAACAATAAGGAATCTAACAAATCAGAAACTATTCCCAAGTCAATAGTTCCGATGGGAAGGGTTGACGGGCTAGCGATACGATAATACCCCCCGCCAGGGCCGCACTTGCGCATGATATAGTGCGGATAAATCGCCCGCTATCGCCCCCCGGGGGGTTATTGACGGCAACTTCACGGATCGAGTATTCTTTTTGTTATTTCTCAAGTTTGTTGGAATATGAATAGGGATTTGTATTTTGTTGAGATATGATAGGTTTTAAGGATCTTTTTCCCGTGTTCGGGTATACGTGATACTAACTACTAGATAAATATAGGGCCTGTGAAACAGGTTCAAAGTTTTCGAACCGTTAACGTATTAGACAGCTAATGCAAATATTACCGTTTACTTGGGTGCATAGTTGACAGCGTCACTTTCGAATTTGGTCGTTTTATTTAGCGAGTAACTTTTATTCAAACGCGGTGAAACAGGCCCTTAGTAATAATTATGCCAGCAAGTATCAAATATAAAGTTTTTATAAGTAGTTTATAGAACTCATGTTGCTTTCTAAATGAAAGAACTTTCAGGATGAAAGTATTTGAACTAGTATCACAATTAGCACCAAAATAAATAAAAACTTATTTTTTATCCTTAGAAATCAGAATCAAAATAACACCTATTTTTACACCAGAAAAATTTGTTGCCAACACCACGTACGATTAGGTTAGAAAAAGTATAAAAAAAAAATTATAATCAATTTATTCATCGTTTCCTCAATTTCACAAAAAAAGTTCATTACGCGAACATAATAAACAATAACGCTGCACGGCATTACCGGTTGATATTAAATAACTCAATTCGTTTCTAATTTGTCGACAATTGTTCCCGACAAAGGCAGCGCACGAACGAGTGCTCGCAAGTATGAAGGAAGTCAGCAGCTAGGGGGCTTAGGGATGTGCTGGGCCGAGTATCGATAAATGTGACGTTGTAAAGGAATTTTCATTTCTTGTTTAATCGATTTAATTTCACATAGCCATTCGATTAAAGGGCTTGATCACGGGTCTTCTTTTTTAAAACAGTATCGATACAATAGTAGCATTGATTAACATGTATACGACTCGTTATTCAAAGTACGATACTGCGCTCATCGCCCTGACTCATTAACTACCTTATAAATGTTGTATAGCTCATTCAGTATTTTCTCATGCCATGTAAAGTTATTTCTTCAATTTAAATTGATTATTAGTGTTCTTACGAACTACATATTTGGTGAATTTTAATATTTTGTCAATTAGTCTGCACACCAAAACAAATATTTGCACTGATTATCTTTATGAATTTAAAGTTGAAAAATTTAAAATCGGAATAGGATTATATTAAATAGCAATTTTTTTATTTTATTGTACTGTGATTTTTAAATAGCACTCATAGCCTTGCTAAGCGTGGTAATTGGAGTAATGCATTTTGGTTCCACCTGCAAGGTGGACAGACGATTTGATAAAGGTCGCAGGAACACGCTGGATGCAGGCCGCTTTTGACAGATCCGTCTGAAAATCTTTGGGGGAGGCCTATGTTCACCAGTGGACGTCATGTGGCTGATGATGATGATGACGATTCTGGTTACTAACCATCCACCCACGATTTCTCGTGCACATTGGTCACCTAGTTGAAACTCATTGGGTTATTAATACAAACGCAATGATATTCCAAAAACATGTATATGATATTAGCAATCGCAATCTTAAAACTCGAAAGTAACCCAATTGTTATAGTTTATATACACTACACTTAAATGACAAATACTAGCTGTCTTTATCGTTCTTACTGGTTTAAATACGTCAACTCTTTCACACACGTAATGTCAAGAATGTGCGTGAGGAACACTTTTTCGTTAAATTTGTTAATGGCCTATCTATACTTTTTGAAAATCATTGTACAAACGTGATCATGTCACTAGATTAATAAAACTTTCAATCCTGAATAGGAAGCATAATTTTATCGATATATCGACATCGATACAATCGACACATCCCGAAACCAACAAAGCAAACGCCATTGCCACTGGCGTTGTCGGAGCGGTGCGCCGATGCGTTCATAATATTTCATTTATTCATAATAAATTATAATCATGTACATTCGCGACTACCGACTACCGACTACCGACTAGCGAGTAACAGACGTAATCCCATTTGTCGGGACCACTAGTCGGGGGCCATCTTGCATCTTTGGATTAACGCTTTGTAAGATTTTAATTACGTCTTTGTTTATGTTTAATGTCTCTGTTGTAACATGGATAATTTTATTGAAGATCAGTGAATGAGATGGTAGGTTGTATGACTATGTGTTATATGTCGGAGCATAAACCGCTGAAAGGATTTTGAGGAAATTTAGTACATAGATAGAACAAGTCCTACATTAACAATAGGTTACTTTTATGCCGCACTAGCTTTTGCACGCGTTAGCGGCCATTCCCGGGATAATAAGTAGCCTATAGCACTCAGGAGTAATGAAATGAAATGAAATCATTTATTCGAATCTATAAAATGTTACACATTACTTAAATGCAGTAAATTTTTACTCTACCACCAGGTCGGAAAGCAGTTTCTACCAGAGAAGAACGAGCAAGAAACTCTAGGGTTGCTCTTTTCAAAATCAGTTCAAAGGTAGGTAAATTAGGTACAGTGTATAAAACAAAAAGAAATATATACAGATTTTTATTTTGTTTAGAGCAGTATGAACTGCTCTATTATATATTTACTTGCATAATAATAAATTCTCAATTCCCATCCGAGTGTGAGAAAGAATGAGACTCACTATTACTGAAAGAATTTTTAAAATTATTTTAATATTTTTTGAGTTGCATAAAAAGTTTTTGTATTTTAACCGCAGAGAATTAATTTCCAAAAATACCCTTGGTGCTTAATTTCATCATTAAAAGAACCTTAGTGCAATATCATGCCTCTAGATCCAGTGGTTTCAGCATGGCATTGATCGATCGGTCAGCCATTCAGTTTCTTCTTTATAATAAATGCACACCATCTTTTATACCGGGAACTACCATACTGACGGACTCTCAAACTAACCCACTCTCAGACAAAACTAATATCCAACTGAAACCCACTGTAAAAACAACCGATATAAACTAAATAATTTTCCACTACAAAAACAGTTTATTCGCAGTTCACGAGCCACTAAACCATCATTCTTGGAGCATTTTTCCGATGCTAAGGTATTCCAAATTGCTCCATTCCGCAGATTTATACCGGTTGTGTTATTGCCGTCGCTAGCGCCACGTGGAAATCTCGTATAATGGAGCACCCTGTATAATCCAATTGATTTTACTCACTTCCAGATGTTAGTGTTTGTCAGTGTCATTATACCATATTCAAAGAACGTAAAAATGAAACATTATATGTTGTTAATAGTTATATTTGGTGTAATAGACAGAGTTGAATAGTTTTTTTTTAAAGGAAGGTAGCCTTTTTATTTTATTTTTCCATTCCTGAATACGAAAGTATTTTTGGTCTGTCATAATAGGTGAGGTCTTATAGATAAGTACCACAGCTATGTTTATAATTGTTCTACGTATCTCGGTCTACAATCTTTCACGTAACTGCCACTATTGATTTTACAGAGTATCAAGTATGAGTACGATAGCCAAGTTGGGAATGGAACGGTCTGCCGAGACAATGTCCGCAGGTTCAAAACCCAAGGCACACACCTCTGAATTTTCGAAGTTACGTGTGTATTGTTTATCAATTATCGTTCGCTTTAACGGTGAAGGAAAACATCGTGAGGAAACCTACATATCTGAGAATTCTCCATAAGAATTTCGAGGGTATGTGAAGTCTGCCAACCCGCACTAGGCCAGCGTGGTGGACCTAGGCCTAACCCCTCTCAGTAGTAGAGGAGGCCCGTGCTCAGCAGTGGGCAATATATAACACAGGGTTGATGATGATGATGATGAAGTATGAGGATGTTGTTTCCTTGACATAGTGGGCCTTGACATAATGTTGTAGGTTCAAAACCCAGAGCCAATTTCAAGGACTAGATCTATCACATCATGGGACGGAATACGCACGGCAAAAAGTGGGTGCACTAGTTGCGCCTCTGCCTACCCCTTCGGGGATAAAAGGCGTGAGGATGCGTAGATCTTCCAGATAGGGTTGACTTCAAGGCAGGTAACACGTCGTAAAAACTAGCCCATTTTTTTAAAAATATATGGCTGAAATAGTGTATTGCGCCCACCCCACACTAGAATGGCCTAAGTCCGGACTCAGGATGGAATAGGTTTCATTTCAGGTTAAATAGGAGGATAACATTATGTGATACAAACTGACTATTCATATTTTAAAAAAATATCCTAACTTGTCAATTTCACTTCTTTTTAACCGACTTCAAAAAATGGAGGAGGTTCTCAATTATTCTGTTTGTATGTTCTTTTCTTATGTATGTACACTGATTTCTCCGAAAATTGTGAGCCTATTTCCGTGATTCCTTTGTTCTTCATACAAATATCCTATGCATCTATTTGGTCCCATTTTCTACGAATATAAATTATAAAACACTTTAATTGAACGTTTTCTTATAAATTAACACGTTTCTAGAGAAAATTGAGTTAAAAACATTTTCATAACTTAATTTAAACTACGTTATCTATACATATAAATAAAATTGGAGTGTCTGTTTGTAATATTGAAATAACCGTTTTTTACTACATGTATATGAATATATATACGGTACATACACCAAAATAATGTTTTTTACAATTTTTGTCTGTCTGTCTGTCTTTCTGTCTGTCTGTTTGTTCCGGCTAATCTCTGAAATGGCTGGACCGATTTTGACGGGACTTTTATTGGCAGGTAGCTGATGTAATAAGGAGTAACTTAGGCTACTTTTTATCCCGGGAAAATATAAAGCGGGACTTTTATCCCGGGAAAACTCATTCACGCGGGCGGAGCCGCGGGCAACAGCTATATACATATATATTTTGGCTTAAATTTCAGGAGAGAGTTTGTTCTGCTACATTTTTTTACTATCACGAACAGTTCACTCTTGACGTTATTTATTATATTTTCATCGATGTGAAATGCACTTTTGAAAATTTTAGATTTTTGAATAGATGATACATTAAAACAGTTTTTTTGCAAATAAAAATTTCTTTGTGCAAGCACTGCTATGATCCACTACGAAATAATTTAGAACCAGTTTGATTTTTAGCCATTATGTGACTTAGCATCTAATGTCTCGGAGTGATTAGCGCACTATAGTATAGAAAAAATCATCCATAATGACACGCGCTACCAGTTTTTGAGCGAGGATTTCGCGGATTGAGAGGACTTTGATTATTCATCCTAGTATATGTGTGGACTCATAGGTATTTAGTATGTATTGAAAAAACTAAAACACCAGCGGAACGTTGCCCACTTGGACTGTAAGCGGTTAGGAACATTAGTAAGGTGCGTCATCGTGGATGACATTATCAACACTTTGTAATTCACAATGCTGTGTGGTACTGCTACTGCTTATGGACAGTCGTAGTGCTTGACAACAGGCAAGAATTTATCGTCATTCATCTGCTTAAAAAATATAATAAACTACATTATCTAATATACATAATATAATAACCGGGATAATAGCTTCAAATCTGCACCGATTGATATATACAAAAACACTCATCACCACATAAAACCCAAACAATAACTTGAAGTCATCCGTTCTGAAGGCAATAATTTATCTCGTACAATGAGAACGCGAACTTGGTTCGAGGAGCTTTCTTGAAGGAGCTTGAGAACAATACCAAGAATTATGGCGGCGCGTGTCCGGGGGAAGCTCGTCGGCGGCCGGAAGCCGGCAAAAATAGTCGCGGCTTCGACTCCGGACCTGGCCTAGCTCAAGTTTCTAGATAAATATTGTTGAATGTCTTTGTAATGCTGGATTTGTGCATTTTCAGGCAATTTCAGTCTTCTCAGAGAAAAATGCTTATATTGTCCTAGACCAGTTTTGTAAGACCTCTCTCAATTTCAAATGATTGACTATAATCCATGCTGTAGCAATATAAGTTCTTTGGTCGCCAGAGCGTTATTTGCTATTCAGCAAAATTAAGCTAAAGTTCACATTGAACACATTGAACCCCTTACAAATTGCTTACCTCAAACTAAACCAGAGCCGAAATTACTTAGGTTAACACCAAAAAATCTTCAGGTCAAAATTGAAAACGCTGACCCAAATTTTAAGGTAGAAATACACATCAGTAACGTAATTTGTCCCGTAAATGCGGGAAAAAAAAAACAAATTAATTCCCGGGCACATGCGTCAAACTGTCTCCTCTGGCGGAGTGTGGCGTATCGTGACATATTTATGAGCGTCTTCCACCTTCGGTTTTAGAGTTCCGTGTGTCCGCGATAAAAACTTTTTACCTCTCGGAATTTATGGTGGAATGACGTTTAAAGGACTTGTCCAAAAACGGCCCTACAATTTTAACCAAGCCAGTTAATGTACATCGTCATCATCATCATCATCAGCCACACGACGTCCACTGCTGAATATAGGCCTCCCCCAAAGATTTCCAGACGGACCTGTCAAAAGCGGCCTGCATCCAGCGTGTTCCTGCGATCACAACCAACAAAAGTTAATGTCCATTTGGATAGAACTCCTAAAAACTAGCCTTTTACACTAAATCGTTTAATTTTAAAGACCTCCGTTTTGAGATTTATGTAATTTTATTTTGCTTAAAAACTACACTTAATATGAAGGTTTTCAAAAAAGTTAGTTATAAATGGAGGGGCTTAAAATATTTTTTAATGGATCCAAGTTCCATATTTTGCCACTTTAATATCCTTTAGTTTGAGCCTGGATAGATTTTGTGGCCCAGCACCCATACAAAAAGCGGATATCTCCTTTTCTAGGTGTTCTGGTAGTGTACATTCAATCTGTACAATGGTGGTTAGTCGTTATCTAATTGACTATAAAATATATGAGCAGCGTCAATAATGTTTTTATAGTGGCATAGTGACCTTACTGCACCTGGTGGTAGGTTTTCACTGGTGGTAGGTCTCTCATTATGTAAAAGGCCGTCTGGGTGGGTACCACCGCAATGTCTATTTCTACCGCCAAGCAACAGTGCATGCACTGTTGTGTTTCGGTTTGAAGGATATTGTAGCCAGTATAACTACTGGACATAATGAGACTTAACTAACATCTTATGTCTCAGGATGACGAGCGCAGTGGAATGCCACACAGTACTTTGTAAGTCAAGGTGCTGGATGGTTACTGTTACTGTTTATGGGTGGTCGTATCGCTTACCATCAGGCGAACGGCATGCTCGTTTCGTCGTTCTATGCTATAAAAAAAAAATACAACTACGCCACCGAGGCAGTCAAACAATTATTATAACCAGCAGACCGGCATAATTTCCTCGAGTGACGAAGGATAATCATCTGTCGTAAGCCAACAATCTATCTAGACACCGACTCTATTACCAGTAGGTGTAGTCGAGACACTTTGCCGTACATGTAAAATAATCTAAGATCTCAAAAAAATATCTATTGATTACGTTTTTAGGATTCCCCACAATAAAGTTTTGAGTAATATTATTTAATTTACTAAGATTCTCCAACAGTCTAAACGTTTCTTTTAAAAAATAATATAACATACGACGCTTTTAATATTTTATACACAATATACGGAACCCACTTCCCACCGCACGCGGCGCCCTGCCACTGTTATTTATAATGACAAGCCATTCATACTTCTTCGCGTTTGTTACGCCCGCGATCACCACTTACCATCCAACGTACAGAGAAAATTGTTTCACTGTTTACACCAATGCCATTCTTGTCTTTTTAAGCAAAAGGGCAAATGGTTCACCTGTACCCTTAGATAATAAAAGATTGCGCCAAGTATTGGTATCAAGTACTTAACGTTTAAGTATTTTTACAGTCGTTAGATATAGGTAAAAAAATAATTGCTACCGATTCCCATAAATTTTAACCGACTTTAAAAAAGCAGGTTCTGGGTTCGATCCGTGGGTATGCATGTTTGTATGTCCGCGATTTTCTCAACAACTAGGGATTTGGATGAGGTTTTCGGTATTTAAAAGTATATTTTTCAAGGTTTAATGAGTTAACTGTTCTAAGCCTATGCGATTGACTATTCGAAGTTTACGCGCGTAATGTTCATGCTGCTGAATTTACTTCCAAATACGCTCGCGATGCATTGTTAAAATTTCCATGCGTTTACTTAAACGAATCTATATTTTAAAGTATAATAATAATAATCCCTTCCTAGGCGATTGGGGCCACGGCGGCCTATCTCAACGGAGATCAGCCAGGTACGCAGAAGATATTATAGTGCACAAGCGTGTTCGCAATACACAGGTGCACTCACCATTCCTTCACTCCCATAGTCCGGTGACTCGGCAATCCGACATCACCGGGGAGATATCTTTTTTTTAAAGTAGACCTACATTCTTGCCAGGGGTACTAGAGGATGTAGGTCTTAGTCCACCACGATGCCTTAGTACATGTTAACGGAAGTTCGAATTTATAAATTGGGAATTGATTTTGCAAATTGCCTAGATGTATCTCGGCCTACCTCCTTCGAGTATACGTGAGCTTAATAATATTATTATTCAGGATGCAAAAGTTGACTGCAAAAATTAAGGACACACCGACAATCGTTTATCAGAAAATAATTAGGTAGCTATTGATAAAATTATATTTTTATTTACATTCTGCAACGGTTTATTTTTATACAATGCCAAAATTTCATGGATCATGTAAAGAAAATAATATTTTAAAATAATTTAATCATTGAGGCTGATGCTACCGAAAGACGCGAAGCGCCATCTGTTATCGAGTAGCATTAACTAAATTCATTTTGACTTACAAAACAGTTGTATTTGTTGTAGAGAAAGACAAGTTATAATGTGTGGTTTTAATAAGTTAATATCAATTTGAGTTAGGGCTGATATTTTAATTGTGAGATAATAATTATTCATATGATATAATGCAAAGTAAACAACATAAGAATGTCTGTGTATGAACAAAATTATTCAATATATAATAATTAACCTGACTAAAAACTTTTATCGCATGATTAAAAATTGTCTTTAATTAAATTTAATAAATTCTATTATTCAAGTTTATATGTAATTCTTTACATTAGTATGATAATTATTTTTCTTTATGAATGTGATATCTTCCCTACGTAACGAATGTAATAATTATATTATGCAATAATATTCGAAGGTGATTTGTCGATTCTTTCAGAATGCGCCTTAAAGACGATATGAGCCTATAAAAATCTTATCACAAAAAAGTATTCCTTTTAAAAGACGTACTTGCTTTGTTGAAACTATTAAGGCAAACTCATATCGCCTGTAAAGTATAAAACGTAGAGTCTCAAGAAGACGTATACCGCTACGTCGCTACAACGCTACGAACAGCTAAGCTTACAGCAAAATGTTATTCCGAACTTCTATTATATTGAGTTGTGTATAAAAATTATTGTCCGAGGATAGAATCTATTAATTTAAAAACAATAGAGCTTTAGAAGTGTACATTTGTTGAATCTTGAATAATAATAAATATATTTTATTGCACTTCGATGCTACGTCATGCTACGAACGGCTACGAAGCCTATAACGAAAAGTGACACACATCTTGGTATACATCACCTATTTACCTATGGACAGCGTGTTTGCTGTGAATTTAAAGACACTTCCATCCCTAGTTTTTTTATAGACTCACATATCACGCCTACATCCCCGAAGGGGTAGGCAGGTGTGCAACCATGCGACCCAATTTTGGCCATGTGTTCCTTTCCATGATATAATTGGAGGCGAGCCTATCAGCATATCCGGAACATATTTCAAACTCCGGATTGATATTAAGTAGAACGCAATATCACTTTTTCCGACCCGGGATTCGAACTCGGGACCTCAGAGTGGTGTCGTACAGTGCAAACAATACAACTACACCACCGGGTCAGTTTTTTATAGACAGTGCGTTTTTGTACCACCTTCCCAGAATTATTCCCAGAGGGATGCTATAAATAGGCGAACGTATATAAAAACCAAACAAAATCTTATATATGTACATAAATATATATAACACGTACATACATTTATATATTACTTTGTTTCTCATTCTTTACAGTATTCATCCTAAAGCAGAGTGTTAAAATTCATGCCCAGTTCAATATTTCAAACAAAGCCATAAGTTAGTATTGGCTGTTATAGAAAAATTATGATGTAAGAAGAGAAAACATAATTTACCCAGTCTACCATAAGAGGCCTTTCTGATCCTACATTTCTTAACCCTTTACAAAGCAGAACATACTTTATTTAGGGTTATTTTTCCCTCGTCCTCTACGCGGCTCATTAAGTAATAAACCTGACGGTCATAAATATCACTTCCTTAACACTCTAATGTACACAATTTTCGTTTTAAACACAAAAGCGACAATCCTTTATTATTATTTATAATTATTTTAATTTTAACGTGCGTGACTGTTTTGCGGGATATTAATACAGAGTTATGCTTTTCTTTTGTTTTAATTTATGATTTTTGTTATAAGTCGATGTATAAGGAAAGAAGATAATATAGAAGCAATTTTTGAGGACTTATTAAAATTAACATTGGTCAATGTTAATGCTAATAAGGTCACTGCTTCGGTAACGTAGTTGTATTACGATACGACTACAATCCCGAGGTGTCGGGTTCGATCCCGGGTCGGGTATAGTGATATTGGGGTTTTTATTCAGTATCCGCCCGGAGTGTGAAATTTGTACCCGATATGGCTATAGGCTCCCCCCTCTATCACATCATGGGACGGAATACACACGGTGAAAAGTGGGTGCACTTAGGTGCGCCTCTGCCTACCCCTTCGGGGATAAAAAAGGCGTGAGTGTGTGTGTGCGTGTGTTATTAGCATTAAAATGCATAGGATTTGTTTTGGTACAATTAACTGACGACGCGCGAGTTTACAAGTGTGAGAGAGTTATTACAAAGGTTATTAATAAGGTCCTTAATTAGACTATTCAATACGAAGACCCTAGATTATAGGTAGACCAAAATACACGAAACACGAAGACTATAATTTTTTCTTAATAATTATCTAATCATAACATAAATAATTAGTAACTAATCAAGGTATCTTAATATTGAAACTATCTTCCACTGTAAGTTATCAGTCGATAGATGTGTAATATTTTCAGGTTCAGTTTCAGGGGCGCGCCGTATTGGCCCCGCCCCGTCCACGTATCGGTCTCGATATCGGTTCGAGAGTGCGCAATGGGCCGATCGGTTTGACTGCAAGCCTTCGAACGCACGCCCATTCAATCGCTCCGGGTTCGGGACTTGATACTCAATGGGCATGTGACTGCCGTAACATGAACATAGCTGGATGCTTGATGGTCTCAGTGACTGCCGGTGTATGGTGATAAGAACCGTCACGTTGAGTGAATTGGGCGATGTTATAAAAAAAATGAAAATATTGCATATATCAACTAGATCCTAAATGCATAATCTTTGCTCAAAAAGTTTAGTTAATCCAGTTTGTATGCTATATTAGACGGCCGTCGTAGCGCAGCGGTAAATCGCTCGGTAACTAAAAGTAACCAGTTGGATCCAGCGTTAGTACGAATGAAAATCTAAGAGCGTGTCTTACGTATATTGAACACTATTTTATTTGGATTTTAGAGTCTCTACTTAATAAGACTATTTTGCAGTTTTGAAATTGTAATTCTAGAGTTTTACGCTATAAAACCGCTGAGGTTATAGATTCGATTCTCAAGTCATGCAAATAGGGCCTATTTCATAGGTTTCAAGTAAAGTATTTGTCAGTTATTGTTTTAATCTAATGTAGATATTACTTGTTTTATTATCGTTATTTGGGGACATAGATTATATAATGTGACTTTTGTATTTGGTCGGCTTATACAATTATGTGACGAGAAGCATTTATCAGCAAGCTATGAAATCGGCCTTAGTATTTTTGATATAATTAAAGTAGCAACTGAGTGGGATATGTAACCTAAGTACCTTACAATCAGTGCCCATAATATATCGCCTTCTATTAGATTAAGAGACGGAAATAAATTGTATTTACATCTCTACCTACCCTTCGAAAACAGTCGTGAACTTACTAACAATCTATTCACAAAAAATACACATAAATATAACTCACAACAGAAAAATCAAAACCAATCGGTCGCCTCCCAAAGGCGTGCATCGGAAGCTATCGATACATCGATGGCCACGCCCAGCGGACAGGAAAAAAATGGGCCATATCGCGCATGTCCGGCTCGGTCACTCGGATTTATTGAGCAATCTGTATCGCACGTCTGGGAGGTTATTGATAACGGTTATCAAGGATGCGATGGGACTTCATTACATGTTTATCTATGAACTTCTACAAAATAGGCTCGCTCCGTATTACTATTTATTATTTTATTTTATTTTCTTATTTTCGGAAAACTTACAGCTAGATTGAACAATATTAGAGGAACATAAATATGAGAAGGCCATTTAAAAGTTTTCACAAATAGAATACAGTACAAAAGTTAAGGGGTCGGTAGCACAAATATACACTTATTGAAATATAAACATTAGAAAATAGTATAAACTAATTTATAGAGGCTGATTTAGAAAGGAACACACATGGCGAAAAGTGGGTACCTTGGTTGTAACAGAGGGTTGGGATAAAGGTGTGTTGTGCGTATATAAATGTATATAGACGGATTTAATGTCATATCTTGTTCTAGGCAACTATGTTGGTGTAAAGATAAAGAAGTATTTACAGTTAATGCTATAGATATCAAATGAATTATGATGATGCAGAGATAAATAATAGTTTTAGTGTTAGTAACAATTCGTTTTAGATACGCCAATAGATTTGCTTGCGGAATATATTGCTGTTACATTAACCAACTTTATAGATAAGATTATTTTATTAATAGCAAATATGAAATAAATAACGCTGCTCGACTTGCATGGAAGATTGACTACCGATTTGACTTATAGCACATTTTTGAGTTTGGTAAAATTATTGTTTAATAAATCCCTAACAAATTAAATTATATTATTATTATTTAGACTATTGGCGAATATTTCGCCGAATAACTTGGCGAATAAATATTTATTTATGCACTTTATATACAAAAGTATATAGGCGGACTTAATGCCAAAGGCATTCTCTCCCAGTCAACCTGTGGGTGGTGCAGAGATAAATAAGGTAGGTGCAACAAGGTCACTTATAAATATAACATATATAAATGAAACATACATATATAAACGTACATAAAAGTAAATATAGCAATTAATAAAAAATGCCTATCTTGAATATATACATAATATAAGTAAAATTGTAAATACATAACATACAAATTACACTTACATAAATACATATGTAGGTATATAATATAATATTATTATTAATGTGGTGACTCTTCTGCTTCGTTCAACAGTAGCTCTCGTACTCTTCTTTTAAAGGCAAACCGAGAGGTGGCCGATCTGATTTCGAGGGGGAGTGAATTCCATAGAAGAATAGATTGGATAGCAAAGGACGAGTGAGTGAAGTTAGAGCTATGAGGGGGGCATTTGAGGAGAAGATTGCTAGAGGAGCGGAGGTTCCTAACGTGGCTATTGCAGAGGTATTGATAGTTTGATGATAAGTAACTAGGAGGAGTAGGTGAGGTAAGCAAAGAGAATAAAGTGGTAAGTGCCCGCAAAGAACGCCGCTGACGTATGGGTAGCCATTTTAGTTGATGACGATAGGAAGAAATGTGGTCATATTTGCGAAGATTGTACACAAATCGAATGCAGTTATTTAGAAGTCGGTCCAGTTTATTGAGTTGGTCTGCATCCAGATCAAAATAACACACATCACCATAGTCGATTACAGGAAGGATTAAGGCTTGCACAAGCATAGTCTTGGTCTTAGGCGGGAGGAAGTTCTTCAGGCGGTAAAGAGAGCGAAGAGTGCCAGTGACTCTCTGACAGACAGAGGTTACCTGGGGCCTCCAGCTCAAAGTGGAGTCAATGTGTAGGCCGAGATTTCGAGCACTGGAGCTCCAAGGGATGATATTGCCGTTGAATATAACGGGTGGAATGATCATATTATCCAATCGGCTAATCATTCTGGAGCTACCTATAATCATAGCTTGGCATTTTGCAGGGTTTACAGAGAGACCGAAATTGTCGGACCAGATTTTAATCTGGGCTAGGTCCTTGTTCACCCTGTCCACAGCCGTCGAAACACAATCTACCCCGTCCTGAGAATATATTTGCAAGTCATCGGCATACAGGTGGTACGCACACTGAAGTTCTTGAGTTAAGAGGTTAATAAAGATAGAAAATAATAATGGGGAGAGTATGCCGCCTTGAGGGACACCAGAGTCGATATGGCACCAACTGGACGAGGCATCGCCGAGTCGCACCAACTGCTGGCGTCCCTGAAGATAGGACGAGAACCAATCCAGAGCCGAAGGAGAGATCAAAAGGTGGGAGAGGATGGCAAGAAGGATGTCGTGACTAACGGTATTGAAGGCGTTCGAGAAATCAACCAAAGCCAACACAGTGACCTTGGTGTCTTCCATGCCCGCCCTAATATCGTCAGTCACTTTGAGTAGCGCAGTAGTAGTGCTGTGACCAGGCCTGAAACCGGATTGCAGTGGACACAACAGGTTGTTCAGGTGCACAAACCTAGATAACTGTTTGTGTGCACAAGCCTCAAGCACTTTGGATAGGAAAGGAAGTATGGAAATAGGACGGAAATGTTTCACATGGGAAGGGTTAGGGGTTTTGGGAAGAGGAATTACGATGGCTTTCCGCCAAAGAGACGGGAATATGCCAGAGGTAAGGGAGCTATTAACGATGTGCGTAATGGCTGGGAGAAGGTGATCTAGGATAAGGATTATCATACGTCGACTGACGTTGTCACAGCCAGTCGCATTGGACTTGATGGAAAGGATTACCTTTTTGATCTCACCCCACGAAACTGGAGAAAACTGAAAAGGGTTGATGTTAGGCGTTGGGAGACTGGCTAAGAAACCTATGGTACGACGCCTGGTTTGGTGATCTATCGGGGTAGTGGATGAGAAATGACGATTTATATCATCCAAACCGATAGTCGCCCCACAGGAGTCCAGGTTTTTACATTTGCCAATACCTAGAGTTCTGAGGAATCTCCAGATACTTGCCGGAGAAGATAAAGATATATTACTAAGAATATGACGGCGTTTAGCGTTACGCACCATCTGATTACACCGATTCCTTGCAGTTTTAAAGAGGCACCAGTTTTCCTCTGAACGGTCCCTCCTATATCGTCGAAAAGCCCGGTCTCTTCGTCTCATCGCCATCAGAACTCCTCGAGTCATCCACGGTGCAGGGGGACGCTTTAATTTAATTTTTCTAACAGGGGCATGAGTGTCGAAGAGAGCCGTTACAGAGCTATTAAAAATATCAACTTTCTCGTTAATAGATGTGGCTGCATACAGATGATCCCACTCACAATTGGCAGCATCTCTGTCAAGCTTCTCAGCATCAATGCGACCAAAGCTACGCAAGTGCAGCACCTTGGAGGGGGATTTGGGGGGTTTTAGGGCGTAGGATATATAGATGAGATCGTGGTGAGAGAAGCCAGGGGCTGGAATTTGGCCATGTGAGGAGACAAGGGAAGGAGCAGATGTGAGGATGATGTCGAGCCAAGTGTCATGTCCATCCATGTTATGGTGGGTAGCTTGCAGTGGCAGGACATGTAGCTTAACCGAATCAAGGATGTTCAGGAGTTTATGGGACCGAGAGGAGTGTTGGGAAAGGAGATCGGTATTCAAATCACCCATGATGATGTGATGAACGTATTCTGATCCTAAAGATTCCAGAACTGATTCCAGCCTGGAGAAGTAATCAAGAGATGGGGGACAGTAAACAACACCAAGTAAGGTTTTCACTCCCTTGACCCAAACCTCGAGGAAAAGAAATTCCGCATGAGCAGAACAAAGTGCAGAGGAAGAGACTACAAGTTTATATTTGAAGTCGCTACGTAGGTAAATAGCGACCCCACCCCCCCTCCTGTCAACTCGATCATTTCTAATCAGAACGAAACCAGGGAGGGGGTAAAGGGTTGAAGGTAGGTGAGGTTTGAGCCAGCTCTCAGAAATCAGAACGGCATGAATGTTGGCACCTGCGAAAGTCTCTAACAAGTCGCTGTAGTGACTCGGTACACTTTGCGCGTTAATATGACAAACGTTGAAGTTGTGACAAGTGGGCAGATTAAATGTATGGTGTATCAAGTCACCAAGCCCATCAGATGCCGAGTAAAAACTCTCGTCACCAGAAGAAGCTACCGAAACATTTGCAGAGAGAAAGGAATCACTATCGGAAAACATAAGAATAAATATATATAAATATAAAGTAATAAGTATTATATATAAAAAAAAAATAAAAAACACTAATAATAATTGAATTGACCAATGCAGTGCAGCACTAAAAACTCTGCACCACCCACCAGCTGCCCTACACACTCATGAACACAAAAACATATTAAACTAGACTTAAGTATACAACAGTAAAAATAATTTCACAATATGAAATCGGTGTACATACATAAAAAGAAAAATATATATATACAAACACACGAATTGAGAACCTCCTCCCTTTTCGGAAGTCGGTTAAAAAAATAATAAACAAACGATAATGACAAGTTACAAGCAAGGAGCATTTTACAAAATCGAAAAAGGTAGAGAAACAATAAAATATAGGTAAGTTGTAACTTGGTTGCAACATATAAGTTTCCGAACGCAACGAAATCTAAAAGTGACAGTTGACACTTGCCAACTGTCAGATGCTAGTGAGTGACGTACAAAAACAATTGTAAACACTATCTACAGGTAAACAAGATATTTTAACAATAGTATAGAAAAGCAACAGAGCAAGAAAACAAACAAAACACACTATAGTGATAATCTTTACAACTATCAACGCCATAATTTAGTTCTTACGCGGCTTGGGGTTACTAGACGTTGCCGCAGGAACACCGCTGCCGCCTCCTTTTGTCGCCGTTGATGAAGTTGCCTTGGGGAATTTCAAAATAAATGGACTTAATTCTTCAATGGCGGAGATCTAATTACGAGCTCCGTCAGGAGTCTTTAAAAGTACCATGCCATCCTGAGTCCATACCGCCCGCATGCCAAAATGCTGCCGAGCCTTGGAGAAAACAGCTTGCCGAGGCCTCGTAAGGAACTCCCTTACCGAGATTGATGTGCCCTTGAATTTTGATTTGGCCCTCCATACGGCTGACCGATGATCTGCATGGGAGAACCACACTAAAACTGGGCGGTGGTGATCTGGGTTGGATGTCCCTAATCTGAGACATGAGGACAAGTGTGCCGCAGAAATATCCTTGAGGCCTAAGTTGTTGCTGACTGTGTCAAGGATAACAGAAGAGCAGTTTTCTCCTCCTGACTCTGGAATTCCCAGGAAAAGAAGAGCCTTCCGCCTGTTTCTTGCTTCAATACCGTCAATCAGCAGATAACATTCCGAGATTTGCCTTCTCAGCAGCCGCAGCATTTCGAACATGAGTTCTCTAAATGTTCTGAACTCCTCTGCAACCCGTGCCACTGTGTCCTTTCCTGGTCCACCGGACTGCAGTTTAGCTTCGAGTTCTGCCATGCGCCGAGTGAAGCATTCCTCCAGCTTATTTTGTGTGCTCTCAATGCTGGCCAGTTGTGCCATTGCGAAATTATTATATTATGTAAATGTTTTAGTGTCAAAAAAAATGCAGGTGCTTAGCTGGTAGGTGGTGCCCAACAAAAAATCTTACATGAACAGTGTTAAAAATGATTCTGTTTACATAGAACACTATACAGCACTAAAATCACTAAGAAAATGTTGTAAAATTGGTGAGTTTATAGCTTTATTTTATTTTAATACACAGCTGTTTTTCAAAAACGTCTCGACTTTTTTCGCACCTACCGCCAAAAAAAAAAATATGATTATGAATTAGTAACGAATACACCCGAATAAGCTGTTTACACGCTCGTATTCGTGACTGTCCGTCTGTACTCGGCAATCTAAATCAGGGGTTAGAAATAAAATAAATTAATCGTAATTTTAAAACCAACCATAGCATAGACAATGCAAAAATATGAGATTTAATAAATAATTCATCATTATTACTGGGAACTATGACACAGTATAAGTAGCGAGACCGCCGAGACTGCCGAGACGAATGTCCGCAGGTTCAAAACCCAAGGGCACGCACCTCTGACTTTTCTAAAAAGTTATGTGTGTATTCTTTGTGAATTATCGCTCGCTTAAAGGGTGAAGGAAAACATCGTGAGGAAACCTGCATATCTGAGAAGTTCTCTATAGGATTTTCGAAGGTATTTGAAGTCTGCCAACCCGCACTAGGCCAGCGTAGTGGACTAAGGCCTAAAACCCTCTCAGTTGTAGAGGAGGCCCGTGCTCATCAGTGGGTAGTATACAGGGTCATTTTGACATTGCGTTAATAAATTAAACCACATACTCGTCTTTGCTTTTGCTAACATTGTGCCAAAAATCATCAATGAGAAACGAATATTATCATCAAAAATCTGAATTTTACTTTCCTGTTTTTTTATAATTTTGTAATTTAGTGCGAATATGGCGTGTTTGTGAGTTTTTTTCTAACTGAAAGTGTGATGTTGCTCGAGTGGCGAATCCTTCTAGAGCAGTAGTAATGTCATTAGGGCGTGTAAGCTTAAAGTTAGTTTTTATTGATATTTATTTTGTTCGAAACTTACACTTTTTTATTTTACATGTATGGTTAAAATAATTTAATGAAAAGTGTTATTTTCAAGGAGATAAGTATGTGGTTTCATTTATTAACGCAATGTCAAAATGACCCTGTATAATACAGGGCTGGTATGGTATGGTGATATGGATGACACTTTCTGGAAGAGTACTCACAACACTTTGTACTACGGGAAATATTTTATATCTCGTTATACATAGAAAAAATGTGCTATAGAAGTTCGTTCCGGGGACAACCTGCGTATTAAATGGCAGAGAGACAAATGTCTTAGTAGTTGATTTTATACGCATTTATAATGTATTTACCATAAAGTCTGATTTAGTTTTCTGTGCACTCACACTCTCACGCTTTTATTCCCCAAAGGGATAGGCAGACGCGCAACTAGTGCACCCAATTCCCGCCGAGCGTATTCCGTCCCATGATGTAATAGGAGGCGAGCCTATCGCAATACCGGGCACAAATTCCAGAATCCGGGCTTATAATGAGAATAAACACCCAATATCACTTTACCCGACTGGAATTCGAATCTCAGAGCGAAAGTCGTACATTATATTTGTTTGTTAAGTTCTTGCCGTTTTTTTCTTGAAATTAAATTAAAACGCCCCGCTGGCCCTTTGACATTATAAACAGGTTCAATTCTCAGTAGACATTTGAGAGAGTTAAGAACTAACCTTAGTTTAACTTAGGTTGTATAGCTGATAAAATTACATTACATACCTTAGTTAATAGATGCTGTCTGCACACAAGTATGGAAAAATATCTCAACGATACAGGCTATAGTAAACTAACTTAGCTTATAGTCTGCAACCAGCATTAGATTTGATAACTGACTTGACTGGTGGTAGGTCTCTCATATGTAAGAGCCCGTCTGGGTGGGTACCACCGCAATGTCTATTTCTACCGCCAAGCAGCTGTGTATGCACTGTCGTGTTTCGGTTTGAAGGACATTGTAGCCAGTGTAACTACTGGACATAATGAGACTTAACATCTTATGTCTCAGGATGACGAGCACAGTGGAATGCCACACAGTACTTTGTAACTCAATGTGCTGGATGGTGTTGCTACTGTTTATGGGTGGTCATATCGCTTACCATCAGGCGAACGGCATGCTAGTCTCGTCATTGTATGCAATAAAAAAAAAACACGAATGAGGGATTCACAGGTTTTACATGCCTATTTTTAACACGCCAAACGCCGCCCTATTCCACCCATAAAGTGACAAGATATTTCCCCATATACACAATGCACATTTACAGTAAACATGGTTAATCGTTGTGTTGATTGCATTTAAAAATTGACGTTATTAAACGTTGTTGATAGAAACAGGCTGATTGAGATTGTGTTTTAAACAAACAAAGTTGAGTGACGTTGTAGTCATTTATTTAAACCAATAAACGATAACAATATCTTCGGAAAATAAATAAATCAAAATGTGATTTATTCAAATTCTAAACATGATGAGGTTCTTTTGTTGAAATTACACAGGGCCTGTAGTCTCGACATAAATTAAATATCTTAAAGTAACCATTCGATAAAACCAGAATTATCTGTCAAAATTTAGAACGAATTGACCGTAAATCGCAACCGTAAAACCTTATGATGATTAACTTATGACGACACAATCGGTCCAGAAATCTTTTGGCGCCAAAAAGAAGACTTCGCTTCATCCCAATAACCTATAACGTATCGTATTAACACAGGTGGGCGTGTGTGCAGGCGTGCCACCGCCAGCTCCTATTGGCTGATTGGAAACCAATCGATACCCGATATCGGGCGAAATGTTCAGCCGAGCGAGCGCCGAGTCGTCGCGGTTGGACGGCCGACGTCGAATCGAAAAATAGATTTTTTAACGTCTTTCCGGCCAGTGTCTATGGGGAGTATTTTTACCGGCCAGTTTTATGAAGTAGATTATGTATCCTTTTTTAAACATAGAGTTTAAATTTTTTTTCTAGCCAGTGTCATCGAAAATATTAAACGTTTTTAAGTTGCCAATATCAACAATACACACGATTTGTTTAAAAATAGTTTGTGCTATATTCCTTCGAAATTTGAAAGTCGTGGGATGGATGCTGGAATTTCTCCTATCGATTATAATGTAACTTTAAGTACTAATTGGTTCCATCTCTATCTATCCACTTGGGGATTAATAAATAAGTTTATATTACATTTTCTCTTCATTCAGCAATGATTAATTTAAAGATGTGCTCAACGCATCTCTTGATATACAACAAATGCCATAGAACAATAAGCATTTTTTCAAATTAAGATCGCATTCAAAGGCCCACAATAGCCCACAATTCCACAGTGAGTGAATCTCAAACTAATTATTCGCGCGTTCCGGCATCACTCATATTTTTTTATCTACACACCGGCCTTCTTTCACTTAAAGGATAAAATAATTACAAGATAAAAGATTCCTGCGAGGCGCGGCCTTCTTTTTTCCTGTGCCGATGTTTTTTCCCGTTTTGTCTTTGGTCCGAGACGCGATCTGTCGCAGACTCTCATTGTGATACTCATTGGCGTACTATGTAAGATTAGTGGAGATCATTACTTATTTATAACTAGACTTCTATAAAAAGTTTCTCCAGGATAAAAATATTTTCCCGGGATAAAAAGTAGCCTACGTGTTAATCCAGGACATGGTCTACCCGTGTGCCAAATTTCATGGAAATCCGTTCAGTAGTTTTTGAGTTTATTCGTTACAAACATACTTACATACAAATCTTGCCTCTTCATAATATTAGTATAGATAATTACTTTAGTAGGTGCGTTTTTGAGGGAGGGTGTCATGTTATAGAGCATTCATAAAACGTAATTCAATGCTATGGTTTCACTTTGTAATAGTTAATGCAGAAAAGTTTATATTTAGACAAAGAATGTGTTTGTTTCCTATGCCTGTACAAGGTAGGCAGGGATGTAATGTTTTAGTTGGCCAATACACATTACATACCACCATTTACTGGTGGTAGGTCTCTCATATGTAAGAGTCCGTCTGGGTGGGTACCACCGCAATGTCTATTTCTACCGCCAAGCAGCAGTCTGCATCCACTGTTGTGTTTCGGTTTGAAGGACATTGTAGCCAGTGTAACTACTGGACATAATGAGACTTAACGCTTGCCATCAGGCGAACGGCATGCTCGTCTCGTCATTCAATAACATAAAAAAAAGAAAAAAAATACCATTATGTGACACAAAGATTATTTTCCAAAATGTAAGTTCACGAATATACTCAAGCTAGTTCTGAACGTTGTTTTAGCAATTAATGTACTTCCCTACTTGACTATTGAACAATGAACAATCACCAATTAAAATTAGAACGTGAATGATGATAATTATCATTTGGAAGTAAAAAAAAGCCACGCTATAGTCAATAACATGAAGGCACCGGCTCAGTCGTGGTAATATTACTGTCCAAGTAAACCGATATTAAAAATGTAATTATAATTTATTCTTCGCATATCGTATCCACAAATTTCCAACGTAGTGTTTTAATTCAATTCTTGGCCCATACTAATTAACCCTTTCCAGACAATCCTTTGCGAACTGAAAATAATAAGCAACCAAATGAACATTCATGCTGGAGGCATTTTTTATTCTCTTTTGTTTATTAATAAATACTGGAATATCTAACGGTCTCGTCTGCCAGTCGCCGCTCTTAGGATTTTAAAACACAAACTTGTTTAATCTGGTTGCAAATTAGCTGATGCCTCGTATAACTGTGTGCAGCTCGATTCTAATGAGCAGTGTTAGTGTTGTCTTCTAATTTGATATATTGACGTAGATTTTTATAACCATCAATGCCAAGACAAAACCAATCGAAATTTGAAAAAAGATGTTCTGATTGGATATTTGCTGTCGATTCAATGGTTACGTTAGATCTGAGGATTCGATCGTTAATATAATCAGCTGTTAATAAAATATAAGGGATATTTTAGTTTTGGAAAAAATCCTAAGCATTTTCCATACTGTTTTTTTATATTCTGTTCGTCATGTTGTTCATTTGTATACAGATTTTTATAACAATAACGACTAATACCAAACATATATAGCAGGAATCAGGATGAGTCACTAAACGTGAAAAAAAAAGTTAATCTTAATATTTCCTGGTAAATTAAATTTCATTTTTATTATAACACTGTAAAAGTTCCATTGCAGTGGTTAGTGATAGATTATGTCTATACTATATTTTAATATAGGTTTTCATCATTGACATCCTAATAAATAAAAAAAATACTGGATTTATTTTTCCAATCAATAACCTACTCATCGTCCTAACATTATGTAGAATTATAATGAATGGGGTCTTTTTGCAACACAAAGTATAAAATACATTTCCTAATACCATCTAGCATTAAAAACAAACAATTGCTTCAAAGGTGCACGTTAATTCAGTAAAAAACTTCCTTAAACCCCGCCAACACCGACAAACCATTACCGACAACGTCCAACTGCAAAGCACATTTAAAAAGTAAAAATTACAGAGCGCCATCCCAAAGTTCTTACACATCAAAGCGACAAACCTCCTTCTAATTAACAGTAGAAAAAAATCGGTCGAAAACAAATAACGAAGTCGTGTTAATCCCAACAAATGGCAGGTGCGCCCGCATTAAACTTGCTCCCTAACCCTTCCTTTCCGAGGGTCATTATGGCCCTGCCATAGAGTTTAGTTGGAGATAGGATGTGTGATGCCTTGGTGTGTGTGTCTTCTGAGATGATGTATACGAAATTATGTCTTTGTTTGGTATCTAAACATAATATGTTCCAAAAATTTCTAGTGTATAGAGTTGATTATAAGATCGGGTTTTTTCAACTGTAGTTATCTTTTTGTCAGGTTCTTATAAAGCTGGACGCGCTCGCAGAGCTTCGAGTGCTCCAGGTGCTGCGAGCTCGTCCAGCTTAATAAGACCCTGACAAAAAGATAACTACAGTTGAAAAAATGGGGCCTAAAAGTGGTGAATAGGCGGGCTTAACTAGGATAGTAAAACTGTCTCAAAGAAAACCAAAATGACTTAACAGTTGGCTGTTGTGTTTCGTTTGATATGTAAGATTTGAGATTTTGTGAATGTTTATGGTCACAACTGCTTTCTGGGTCACTTAACATCAGGTCACTTGTTCTTTTGCTGGCCTATACTCAAAATTTTTAACAATAGCATATGCATTGTTTATCGAAACAACCGTAAATGATAGTAATAATAATAAAATGAATAAAAAATGGCAAGATTGAAATGTAAAATGATATTTGTCTCCTCTGCGAAATATTCTATATCCGGTCTTACCGACCCCACTGGTCATCTTAATCAACCCTTCAAAGAACAATCGGTCCTCTTGACCCCTGGGATCGGCCCGAATCGCGCAACTAATTATTGTTATAACCCATTATTAGTGGACTTCGGTAAATATTTTATGTTATGTTATGCGACATAATTGTTTTTGGGTTTGTTGCATTATTGTTTGGGTATTCGGATTCTCTTAAAGGACATTCTTGATAGATTTTTGAATTGGATGTGACTGAAGCCGGCATAATTGTTTTGGGCCCTATTCTGCTCATCATCAGGTACGAGGAGTCACTTTGCCGAGCTCGTAAAAAAAACTAAATGCCAAAGTTTGTTCGCGGTTCTAACAGAGTAAAAACCCTTCTCGGAATAAAAGTGACTTTTTTCTGAAAAAAAAGTAGCCCATAATATGATAGCCGAGGACATGGCTTTTTTATATAAGAAAATGTATAATATGATTCCGTTCAACAGTTTCTGCTAAAACTTAATTTATACCGACATCACAAAAAGAGCTGCTCAGTTAGTCTTATTTTTATTAACACCTTCGAGCCAGTTGCCCTAGTCAGCTACTCATGTGACACAATATTTCCCCATACATATAATGCAAATTTATAATAGACGTGATTAGACGTTTTATAATTTTTATTTAAAAAAAATTACGTTATTAAACGTTGTTGGCCCGAACGTGCTGTATTTTTTTTTTTGACGAGACGAACATGACGTTCGCCTGATGGTAAGCGATACGACCACCCATAAACAGTAGCAACACCATCCAGCACCTTGACTTACAAAGTACTGTGTGGCATTCCACTGCGCTCGTCATCCTGAGACATAAGCTGTTATTTGTTAAGTCCAGTAGTTATACTGGCTACAATGTCCTTCAAACGGAACACAACAGTGCATGCACACTGCTGCTTGGCGGTAGAAATAGACATTGCGGTGGTACCCAACCAGACGGACTCATACATATGAGAGACCTACCACCAGTCTACTTACAAAAACCTAATAAAATTATAATTTACTTCAACCGCGAATCATCCGCCAATCGACAAAACTTCGAAAGACGTTTAGGGTCGATTTCACAGCTTACTGATAAACGCTATCAGTAATCTATCCTAGATCAGAGTTTGGTTATACATTTATATGGCGGATAGCGTTTATCACCAAGCGGTTAAATCGGCCCTTAGCTCTCCGAATACATACAATGTTTGACCCTATGTAATACATTAAGTATTGTTGTAGCCCCTGAGTCAAGGTCCGATTGGGGTCAATACGACGTGCCTGTATACAAGTCGTTTACACTGGACCCTGTGTACACACACTAGGCTACACAATTTTGAAACAGTAGGTACAATTTTTATTATATTTCTACTTATATGGCAGTTACTTTTTGAAAGTGTGGACTCAGAAAGGTGTTTTACGAGTACTGTTTCAAAAATGTTGGCTATTGTCTATTTATTGAAATTAAACTATTATAACGGATTTTATCACTGTTTTTTATTAAATTTTTCTCCCGACGTTCTATCTAGTCTATCCATTGATGTGGTTTTTTAATACATCAATGAGTCTATCTAATAATTTTTTGTGACATAAATTGTGTTCGAAATTTAAAAATTGCCTCGCGACTGCCTCGGTGGCGTAGTTGTATTACGGTATGACTGCAATGCTGAGGTCTCGGGTTCGATCCCCAGGTCGGGCAAAGTGATATTGGATTTTTCTATTCAGTATCAGCCCGGAGTCTAGAATTTGTGCCCGTAATGGCGATAGGCTCGCCCCCTGTCACATCATGGGACGGATTACGCACGGCGAAAAGTGGGTGCATTAGTTGCGCCTCTGCCTACCCCTTCGGGGATAAAAGGCGTGTGTATATGTGTGAGCAATTTAAAAATAAAAGGTCCTTACATATAACAAATAACGAACTTTAAAATCAATTGTACGTAATACGTACGATCACATAGTAGTTGCTCGTAAAACGAAGGCACACGAGACCCTTTGGTTTAGCTCGGAGTTCGCTGATATCTTTACGATATCCGCCCATGATGGCCTGGACGGACTTGGCCACTGAGTGGTTTTATGCCATTCGTTGTGAAAACTGAGAAATCATTCATTATTCTTAATCGTTAAACCTAAGTTAAGAGCTTTCAGCAACATGCTTGAAAAAGTGTTGCGTCAACCCCACATTAGATTGGGAAAAGATTCTACCTCATACTATTTTATTTGGGTTTGGATAAGGCCTTATCAGCTATCATCATTTTCTGTTACGTACAAGTCTTCTAACATACATATTTTATTTGACGAAGAGCCACTATAACAGATTTTAGCTCGGTATTTAGTCAGGATTGTTATACCATACCATACCAGCTCTGTATTATATACTGCCCACTGCTGAGCACGGGCCTCTTCTACAAGTGAGAGGGTTAAAGGCCTTAGTCCACCACGCTGGCCTAGTGCGGGTTGGCAGACTACACATACCTTCGAAATTCAGGGAACTTCTCAGGTATGCAGGTTTCCTCACGATGTTTTCCTTCACCGTTAAAGCGAGCGATAATTCACAAAGAATTCACACATAACTTTTTAGAAAACTCAGAGGTGAGTGTCCTTGGGTTTTGAACCTGCGAACATTCGTCTCGGCAGTCCGTTCCACTCCGAACTAGGCTATCGCCGCACTCAGGATTGTTAACTATCTATTTAAAGACGTCAATACAGTAAAGTAACCTAATATACAAGAGAATTCTCCGTTTCTAAACTTATAAATCCGAGTCCGCTCCATTCCAATGGGCCGGACACTACCGACATCTAATTGCGATTCGGCTGGGCAGGGGCTAGTGTGGGAACGATTTGATACCGACACCGTACGTGGGATTCTTGGAAACTTACCTGCAAGTTTAGATTAATATCGATTATACCCTTCATTGTTATACGTGTTTTTTGACCTCTTAAAGACGAGAAACCAACTCGGTATCAATACCCTTTACTATCTTATTCTCTATAATATGTTATCTAGTTAAGAAAAAAATAGAGGCCAATTGTTCCCCGCTAAATGAGTTCGAGTGAATTATTTTTTGTTGTTTTTCATGGATATAATTATCTCCCCGTTTTAATAGAAACCAGGTTATAACTGGTATCATTATGCGCGCACACAGGGATACGCAGAATGATGCAGCGATAGCGTATGACACAGCTGTCACGCATACTAGCTTAAGAAAAGTTGGCCTGTTTGTTTTAGTTTCATTGCAGCGCGTCACTCTATCTAGGTATATAATTAATCAAAGGAAGATAACTCAATTTTCGATTTTTTTAATTGTGTCGTTTTCGTTCTAAAGGTGCGAACTGTTCAATAGGTACGGTACGCATTGCCTGTTATACCTGTTAGGCTATGAGAGTCTTATTGTTTTACTAGTTTTTGGCCGCGGTTCCGCCCGCGTATGAGTTTTCCCGGGATTAAAGTCCCGCTTTATATTTTTCCGGAATGAAAAGTAACCTATGTGTTAATCCAGGACATAATCTACCCGTGTGCTAAATTTTATCGAAATCCGTTCAGTAGTTTTTGCGTGAAAGAGTAACAAACATCCATACATACAGACATCCATACTTACAAATTTTCGCGTTTATAATATTATAAAGTAGGATTTTTTGTATAAATTTTATATTACTATTATTAGGTATAATTTCTGTTTATATGTATAATTTATGGTTAGTGTGAGTTATCGCAATAAACGTATTCTTTCTTCTTCTTCAAGTTCAAAAACCAAAGCACACATCTCTATTTTTTCGAAGTTACGTGTGTATTGTTCATATATTACTGTTCGCTTTAACGGTGAAAGAAAACATCGTGTGGAAACATATATACCTGAAAGTATGTGTCTGCCCGCACTAGGCAACTTTACTGGTGGTAGGTCTCTGATATGTAAGAGCCCGTCTGGGTGGGTACCACCTCAATGTCTATTTCTACCGCGAAGCAGCAGTGTGCATGCACTGTTGTGTTTCGGTTTCTAGGACATTGTACCCAGTGTAAGTACAGGACATAATGAGACTTAACATCCTATGTCTCAGGATGACGAGCGTAGTGGAATGCCACACAGTACTTTGTAACTCGAGGTGCTGGATGGTGTTGCTACTTTTTATGGGTGGTCGTTTCGATTACCATCAGGCGAACGGCATGCTCGTCTCGTCATTCAATGCCATAAAAAAAAAGGCAAGTGAGGTGTTCTAAACTTTCTCAGTAGTAGAGAAGATTTGCTCAACAGTGGGCAGTATACAGGGTTGTTATTATTATGACACCATCTTATGACTTTACTGTCCAAAAACAAACCATTTTATTGCTTAGTCCAACAAACAGTCCTATAGATCATGTCAAGTTATCTACACGGCCCATAAATACAAAAATAAATCATCAACGTTCTAAAAGGAATGGGTATTAAGAGAGTGTTTGAGCAAAGGACCCCAAAAGATCCCTCAACAGGGCCCGAAAAAAAACAATAGCATTGAAAAAAATGTCTATTGGTTTCAAAGTGGTTAATCAACGTTTCAGAACTCTGTTTTGTTTGTGAAATCAACCCGGTCCAGATAACACAATCGGGCCCTTCTATCCCCTTTGTCTCTTTATTTTTTCTTAATTTCGTCTTGATCCCAATCAGGAGTAAATTATAATGGAAACTTAACTAGAAGAATGTCCCCGTTGTATTGTTTGGTTTTTTCTTTGTGATCATCGGTATTTGTATAGAGATGTTTGTGAATAATTCATCATTTTAATTAGTAATATTTTTCTTTATTTTTCCTACGACAGATACCCATTATTTCAGAAGGTACCTATTATATTAAAGAGATTATTTTTTGTTCTTACATAATGTGGATATATTCTTGGATTCTAGAACACATCTGAGTTGCCTAGTATTGGGAATTAAGACCGGTTTGATGCTAGCCGCCTAACATATTACCATAGGAAAACTATAAGTTCGACGAATTATGGGACGCACTTTGGACGCACTAGTTATGCCTTCTGCCTAATCTTTCGGAGAGAAAGGCATCAGCTTATTTTTTATTAACATAATTCATTTTGAGATAAAACTAAATTTTTTACCATATTGCACTTCTAAATATTTAAATACTGTCACACTAAAACTACTCCAGTCACACCAGATTACACAGTCAAAAAATAAATAGATGTGTATCAAAAATTTTTCCGGGTCGCGATTTCGTTTCCTTTGCCGAAGTTAAATTAACTTTTTTTTCGCCTTTTTTGTTTATCGACCGCCATCTTAAACCCTTTCTTTGGTTGTATCGTAGGAACAGTCAAACGGTGCAATGAATGCCGGTACAAAATTGAATTTTTATCATGATGAAAATTTACAATTAAATTTAACGTTTCGATTGTGAGACAGAAAGGATTTGGACGTCGCCATTTTTTTGTATTAAGACGTAATGGAGCGTAGTTCTTTGTTGATTTTTTGCTTGTTTACTTTAATAAGTTTTTAACGTTGTAATTAATTATAATTCGCATCTTTGTTGGAAATGTTTTTGATGGGAAGTATTTCCGTTTTGTATTTTGAAAGATTTGAATTTTGATAGATTTTAATTACAGTATAACTTTTATCGAATGAATAATATGTCTGATACGAAGTTTTTTATCCGATGAATTTATTTATAATATATAATAATAAACAATAAATATAATAAACCAGTCCTTATCATTAGTAGAGGAGGCTTTCTTGGGCTAATAGCAGCATATAGACTATGGATCGGACGACCCTGGGTTTGAATCCGAGTATGGTACCAGGTGAGATTCTAGACCAATAAAACATCTAATAAAACCACGCTTTATAGAAAATCCAACTAAAACATAGAAAATAAATTTGAATTAAGAATAGTGTAAATAAGAAAAATATGTATTTTATTGTAAAAAAAAAGCTTGGTGTGCTTTTTAAGATATTATCAAAATGATATATAATACTTCTACTCATATTATCTGTCAATAAAATATTTATAACTATTGACACTATGCACCCCACGCTTTTTTGTACAATAAAATTTTTTTTTTTCTTATTTACACTATTCTTAATTCAAATTTATTTTCTATTTTTTAGTTCTGTTCTACTATTGTCCAACAGATGTCACTAAAAACGAAAGCGCCATCTTATGAAACGTAGGATTTTTACGCATAAGAGTAGCCAGTTTAGTTGTAATTCTATTATGGCCCAACAGATGTCACTAAAAATAAAAAATATATAAATTGACAAAAATCTCATTTTGCAAATTGAATAATGGAATAATCTTATGAAATTAGTGTATTGCCATCGGTCCTCGACAAATCTACAAAGTTTGAATAAAATCTGACCGTTTAAAGTGGGCCAAAATCGCGCCCAAAGTGGTCGGTTACAAACATACAACAAACAAACATACAAGTGAAGCTAATATAAAGCGTGTAAAAAGAATGGAGATGAATATGACAGTTAAAGTTACTCGTCATAAAACAGTTCATAAAATCTAAGTACCAGAGATTCATATTAATTGCCAAGCCACTAATACAAAAACATTCAGTGTACAGCACTTGAACGAGTAACTAGCGCAAACGGTAGCTCAGTTAATTAATGTAAGTGTCGACTTTTTGTTCGGGGGGAGTCCGCTTGGAAAATTGTTTTTCAAATGTCGCCTCAATAGCTACTGTAGTGTGCGGATTGTGCCCACTTCACGTAAGGGCTTACGTGACAATTGAATTTCAAATTCATTATGTTGGTAAATGTTGGAATACTTGGATGGGCTTCAAATAACTAGGTGTCGCAGCTTCGCATACGTGGAAGACCTGGATAGAAGGCTGTATGTTTTGTGTTCCATGTAGCCTATAGGAGTCCAGGAGTGGTAGCCAAGCCTTTTACAATTCTTAGCGTTAACTTTATGTATGGGTATGGCATATCGTAGCGATGGACTTATCGATATGTCATTCCCATACATTTTATTCTGTTTTCTATTAGTGTTAAAAGGCATCTTGGTTACGGCACATGGAGATGTTTTATCAATGGTTATTTCAATACTTCATTAATTGCGTTTTCTTCTAACGTCATCCAAATATCAAAAGTTTTGCATGTATATTACTAGGAATTATCGTAAGATGCGTGTGTAGGTGCGTAGTTGTATTACGGTATGACTGCAATGTTAAGGTCTCGGATTCGATACTCGGGTTGGGCAAAGTGATAATGGGTTTTTTTCTATTCAGTATCAGCCCGGAGTCTGGATCATGTGCCTGATCTGGTGATAGGTTCGCCCCCTACCACATCATAGGACGGAATACGCAAGGCGAAAAGTATGTGCACTAGTTGCGCCTCTGCCTACGCCTTCAGGGATAAAAGGCGTGAGTGTGTCTGTGTACAAAATATATGCTAGGTACAACTCTGAGTTGCTTGAGCTAAAGGAGCCATATATTTAAATTGCAACCGAAATATAAGTGTAAGAATTTATCTCAACCGAATGCAGGAATTAAGCGTCGGAGCAAAAACACCGAAGGCCAAATCAGTTTTTGGAAGACGTCAACTATCCAGGCGGAGCGAGCGTCTTATCCACTGACATTTGAATAATTTTTACATTTAAAATCATTCGCAACGACAACATCCAAAGGGTAACCACTCTGAATCGCGACCATTGCCGAAGAGATAAGAATGGAACTCGAAAATTTGGCGCGATTTGGAAGATTTCCGCGAGTTTTGGAATGGAATATAAAAAAAAGCTGTTTTATTATTTCCTTTAACTTTACTAAAACATATCTGCATTACGCTATGCAAGAACATTCCGTTAAAAATGGTTGTATTTTGTGCTAAAAATATTTATACTTTATAGTATAACCGCATTCTGTTAAAAAATAAACCTTCTGACTTGTCATGGAGCCTTCTGTCTGTATCTCATGTTAATAGGTCATGTCTGCCAACCCGCACTAGGCCGGCGTGGTGGACTAAGGCCTAACCCCTCTCAGTAGTAGAGGAGGCCCGTGCTCAGCAGTGGGCAGTATATAATACAGGGCTGAATGCAATGCATTGATTGCACAAGCAAAACAAACCTTTTTATGGGGTGTAGCGTAACGCGAAAACAGAAAAAAATATGGGAAAGAATAAACTATCGATAAGTATAATTTTGTAAATAGCGCTATGATATGTCATTCCCAAACATAACTTAAGCGTTGACATTTATAGAAATGCATCTTGTCTGCGACCCCTGGACTACGTTATTAAGATAGCACCTGTAATCGAATGTAAAGGATATGTCCGCTTTTTGTATGGGTGCTGGGCCTCAAAATCTAACCAGGTTCAAACATTATGGATACTAAAGGGCAATCTTGGATCCATCAAAAAATATTTTTAGGGCCCTTCGTTAACTAACTTTTTTAAAAAGTTCATGTTAAATGTAGTTTTCAAGCAAAATAAAATTGCATTAATCTCAAAGTCGGAGGACTTCAAAATTATATGATTACAAAGGCCTAGTTTTTGATAGTACTATCCAAATATATTATAATGTATCATGGTTATAATTTTAAGCCCGTTTTTGGATATGTCCTTTTCCTTTGAGTACCGCTCAAAGCTCATGCCTTGTCTCTCCTTCCAAATAAATTCCGAGTGATTCTTTTAATACCGATTTTAAGCAGATTTTCTGTGGAGTAAGTAAAAACGAATCCGTCAGCCCGCTAAAGGTTTAGCGGCGCTCTGTGAATATTTATAAGTTTTTCTATTATTTTATATTAAGTCTTCGGATTTAAGGCAGATTTCGTTTGGCACTCTGTATAGATTAAATTAAATTTTGTATCTTCAATTTCTTTTGTGATGGTTTTGAATGTGGATTTATGAGGTGGAATAAACATTTATATAATATGTTTATTATATAAGTTCTCATCGATATCTTACACATCATCCTTGTGGTATACCATAAAAGCCCTGTTTTATATACTGGCCGATGGCTGAGCATGGGCCTCCTCTACAACTGAGAGAGTTTAGGCCTTAGCCCACCATGCTGGCCTAGTGCGAGTTGGCCGCCTTCACATACCTTCGAAATTCTTATATAGAACTTGAACATGCGGATATTCGCCTCGGCAGTCCATTCCACTCTCAGCTAGGTTATCGCCTCCTCTCCTAGTGGTATAGAAGCATAGAAAACACTACCACTACCTGTCATAATCTTGGGGGTACCCTGAAGTCACTAATACTATATCTATACTATTATTATATAAAGCTGAAGAGTTTGTTTGTTTGAACGCGCTAATCTCAGGAACTATTGGACCGATTTTGAAAATTCTTTCACTAATAGGAAGCTACATTACTCCTGAGTGCTATAGGCTACATTTATTATCCCGGAAAAACTAATAGCACAGTTATTGGTTGGTTACCGACATACCAGCCTAAGATCGAACCCGAGAGCTCAGCATGGCTACAGCCAACTGTGAACTATTTTAGAATTTTATGGAGGTAACTTAACTAACCTATGTCATTAATTTATTCTGAGACCTTAAATACCTACTTGAAATAATTAAAACGAGCGTGGATGATGGGAAGAGACGTCCACATTATGCAACACCAAAGCATACATTACAAATTAGACGCTAATGCGTTAGTTTTTGACTAAAATTTTTGGGTAATTTTCTCGCTCGTATAAACTTTACTGTCCCGTAGGACTGGAATCTCCATTATCGCGAAGTAAGAAGTCTAAGTGACACACATCCGATAATGTAGGCTAATTAAGAGATGTTGGTTACAGCAAAAATCCATCTGAAACTTGTCACTTAAGGGCTGTCGCGGTACTGGTGTGGCTCGCTCTCTGTGAGGAAGTGGAGTCGCGAAATTCGGAGGTGGTATTTTGATTATCGGATTTTGAAGGTTATGTTTTATGTGAAGGGTGTGTAGATTTGTATTAGATAAGTGTTTAGGTAACTGGTGCTTAATGTAAAATGTGCAGTGCTTATAATAACGATGTGCTAGTGCTCAGGTTGTGTTACAACACAACATACATCACGCCTTTATCCCCGAAGGAGTAGGCAAAGACGCAACCACTTTTCTCCATGTGTGTTCCGTCCCATTTTGTGATAGTGTTAGGTATGTTACAAATACATAACATAATTATATTTAATTAAAAATATTTGCAGGAACAGTCTTTAAAAATTGCTCAGCAATTTGCTCCTATGAAAAATAATGGATATTTCTAATCTGATTCTTTAAGTAGATGTCGCTGGCGTCGTATTGTGTCTTAGGGACTTCTGTAGCGGGAGAGGCTTTTGATGCGGACTTTGAATGCTCTCGTCATAACACAGCGTATACTAAGTTGGCCACCTAGTTGCTACGGTGTGGACGTGCAACTTCTTATTTTTCGTCGTATGCCTATCTTAAATTTATAACATTTTCCGTTTTTTTTTGTTTTTTTTTTAAATATACGTACCTACCCACCTTTTTGATGTACCCTACATCAGTGGCAATAAAAATGTTTCTTCTGTCTATAATTTTTCAGTCAACTTTACCAAAACCACAAATCAAACCACCTCATTTCATACATCCATGTAAACAAGGTGGCTTCGCGGACACATTAGCACAAGCGAACGCATTTCGCCTCCCATGGCCGGGATAGAAACAATAATGAGTGTACGCGAGATTTCCCAAACGGGCCCTAAGGCCTATGTGTTCGGTAAAGTTATCAAAATTTCAAAACTGTGTAACGCATTAGAGGGCCGACGCGTCGCCGTTTCGGGGGCTTAATTATAATTGCAATTATCACTGTGCCTTAAACGTGTGCCTGGCTTTTTGAGCCTTAAGATTTTGTGAAATGTTGATGCTTACTGTAATTGTATTGATTGTCGTGTAACTGACTTCCAAGAAAAGAAGCACTAGAATGTGGCAAAAAAAATCAACTCGTAAGTCGATATCGTTTAATTTTGTTGTTTGTGATTGATCGTGAGTCCAATACGTCAGTCACGTGTTAGTCTCTCAAGCAATCCCAATAAAACGAAACGGAGTCGTGTCGTGTTTTTTTTGCCACATTCTAAGCCCACAGGTTCTCAATTCGTGTGTTTGTGTTTCATGTATTCCATAACATAATCTGAAAATGCATTTTTAGAAGTGGCAGACTCGAAGAAAATTTTCTTTATCTAGTGGCAACAAGGGCTATGGACCGACACGCATGAGTTTTTTTTTTTTTAGGTAGGCGATCCTGCATTCAACACCGGGGGAAACCTGCGAATGGGATACTGGAGTCCCCCGGCTTAGCGACTGCAGGGGCCTGGGAGGGGAGTGTAGGAGGAATATGGAAGGGAAGGTGGGGGAAGGTTCCCAGGATGGGCGGAAAGAGACGGTGCCAGGAAATGTTCGCGGCCCCTTTTAGGCCTCAATGTGAATTACAACCAGGAGGTATACACACTGACTGTGTGCCTCGACCCGCGACAAATGTTCCCCCGTGCGACACGCCTGAGTTTGAATTCTAGGTCGAGCAACACTGTTTCTGTAACTCAAATTGCTTAGAAATGGATTCTCCAGAGGGGATGCCGTTACTCAGGCTAGCCATAAAAACTAAGCCAATTCGCGCAACAAGCTTCACTTCTATTGCACTAACTCTACATAAAAGACAGATAATTTACATTTCACCTACTCCCTAAGCGAGAAACTAACCTAGTTTTTAACATAATTCATTTCATCAATAAAGTTCCCTGAAAACTCAACTTAACTCCATTAATTATTCCAATAATGCCCCCTGAACTAGCGCATGTCGATATAGCTTCGCGGCCCGTAGATCGTGGGCCCCGGGGGCACGCCCGCAAACTCATCGCCTCTATAATCAGTAATTACGCGTACAAGTCTAATTATTTAGTACTCGCTAGGTGTAGGTGCTGGCCGACTGATTTTCTTCATATATCATATGGAGTAAATACTACAGAACCTCTTATATTAATTTTAGTCTGGAGTTTGTGTCCGATATGCGAGTGAGCATTGGGATCGCCCACTATTACATCGTGGGACAGAACAAACATGGCGCAAAGTGAATGCCCCGGTTACATCTCTATCCCTTTGTGATGTGTGTGTGATTTGTTTGTAGCAAGCGCAAGTTCGGTAACACTGCATTAAATATTTCTGCCAAGTAATAATATGCAAGCATTGTTCTGGTTCGAAAGAAATTGCAACCAGTATAATTACTGGAAATTAACACGTGATATCTTGTATTTTTATTTGAGGTACTGTATTAAGTTATTACTAATTATTCGTCATCGTCACACTTAACACCAGACAAGTATCTTTTGGTTCGTGTGGGATATAAAAAGTGTGTGTGTACTTATGTACACGCGTTAGAAGTTATACTTCTTTGGCGTAACAAGATAAAAATCTTTTTAAGATATTTATCACACGCCTTATTCTACGTTCAAAATTCAAAACTAAAATGTTGACTATAGCTAACTTCAGGGTGTCGGTTTTCTTTCGCCTTATTCGACGTTCAAAATTCAAAACTAAAATGTTGACTATAGCTAACTTCTGGGTGTCGGTTTATCGTGACGGTGTGCGCGCGCATCGTAAAAATTTACTCTTATCATTTTTCCCTAACGCGCCAAAAGAAGTATAACTTCAAAAATCTTTCTTTTCGTTCAAAATATGCTTCTTCGTTGAAAATCTTAAATTAATTATTATAGCTGAAGATCAATTTTAAACATCAACAGAATATAATTTAAATCATACAAAACACACCAAAACTATACCCAAACACACCCGCCAACCTCTCCAAAATTCCATCTAATAGAACAGTTTGACACGTACCAATTTTCGGTTCATTTGATATTAAAAGCTTTTCAGCCCAGCCCGCTGCTGGGGTGACATCATCTATTCAGAATAGAGCTACGTTACTGCCGATGCCTAATAACTCAGGACTTCATTGCGCTGGCTTTTGCCACTGTTTTGTTGAGAATTTGATGTACTCGGTACTTGGTAGTGCCTTTGTGGCATTGTTGTAATATGTAATATATCTATGTTATGCATTCCAGTGCATGATAGCCTAGTCGGCACTGCCGAGACAAAAGTCTGCAGGTTTAAAAACAAAGGATCCTCTGACTTTTCGAAGCTGCGTGTGTATTGTCTATCAATCATCGTTCGCTTTAACAGTAAAGGAAAACCTATTATCTGAAAATTCTCCAGAAGAATTTCGAATGTATATTATAGTTGCTAAAAAGCGGCGATAGCCTAGTTGGGAGTGGAACGGACTGCCAAGACGAATGTCTGCAGGTTCAAAACCCAAGGGCACACATCTCTGACTTTTCTAAAAAGTTATGTGTGTATTCTTTGTGAATTATCGCTCGCTTTAACGGTGAAGGAAAACATCGTGAGGAAACCTGCATATCTGAGAAGTTCTCTACAGCAATTTCGAAGGTATGTGAAGTCTGCCAACCCGCACTAGGCCAGCGTGGTGGACTAAGGCCTAAACCCTATCAGTTGTAGAGGAGGCCCTTGCTCAGCAGTGGCCAGTATTATAATACAAGGCTGGTATGGTATGGTACGGTATGGTGTGATATCTGCTAACCCACACTATGGAAATTACGCAGACCAACTCGTGTAATAAAAAAAATCTAACTAGTGATTTGTGAAATAAAAAGTGATGTACTTTAAACTAGCATTTCAATTAGTAAGACATAATCAGCTTTAATTCCACTTTTCCAGAGTGGTGAACTGAGGCTTAAACTGTGACTAGCATATGGGTCATCAGCAGTGGAACAGTATCATAATACAAAACTGATATTATTAATATTAATTTAAATCTTCACACCTCCTTCTTTTTATTGATGTCTCGAGACCGTCATAAATTACCCCCACTTCTCCCAATATTACCCCCATGTCTCTGGGGATACCAAATCCGAATACTCCCAAATCTTACAATCGGAATAACCAAAGCATAATTCAGTAGAACCAAAAGGGTTGCAACCCCACGGCATTGTAGGTAATTATTCCATTGTCATTTTATTTATATTTTCCGAAGTTATCGTGGTGATATCTCCTAATAAACTTTAAGAGCCGGTAGAAGGGAATCTTAAGTGTTGTTTTATGTTAAATTCCACCATAGTTGTGTTAGGTAAGTCATAAAACGTCCCAAGTTTGATTTCATTTGCATTTTTGAAATGTGTCCCCGTTAAATTATGTTTTGCTGTTTTCATATTTTGTTTAAGTTTGAATTTTGCGATTTTCACTCAGATCTAATTGGATTAATTCGTAAATTTGTATTGTTAGCTCCGGTATTTTCTATCGAAAGATTGATTTATACTTATGAAGGGGTAGATACGTGATTTGCCAGTTCTATCAGAATATTACGAAGTCTATGGTTGAGATACCTACATAAATAGTAGACATTAACGTCTTATTAATTTACAATCTTAATTTTTATGTTTACGCGACTGTTCGCATCGAAATAAAACTACTTAAAGGTTTTTTTCGCGATAAGTTGTTTAATTTTACTCCCGACGCGACGTTTCGAAGACTTTACAGCCTTCATGGCCATGGGGTCGTCTGAGGATTTGGTTGTCCGAAAAGTTAATGTTAGGTTCAATATCTACATTTTTTTATTTTAAAATTTAAAAAACTCGAGAGTAAAAATCAAATTTTATCATAATAAAATCCGATAAGAAGTTTAATTTTAATGATATCATTGACAATTAATGAACTAGTGTGAGACTAGATTCATAATATAAAAACTCTAAGGCACCGAGCAGACAATCAGACTCCAGCTCCAGCAACTGACAGTTTCAAGGTATTATTTCTCGGCAACAAGTTGACAGCATGTGCGAGGGACCTAAGATGGCTTTTGACACTTTAAAAAAAAGTTACAAAATCCACTTTACCCATCTTAAGATCAGCATCTGCGCTAAAGGTGAACAATTTCCCGCCGAGTGCTGCTAACGGCCCATGTATCAATTTAAAGCATCAACTCGCAACAAAAAAGTTTGTTGTTTCGCGCGAAAAAGACCCGTTAACTGCCTAACTCGGAACAAAGTTGCCACTTGTCATCGGTGACTTTATTTAGGCTGTGGGGAGTGTACAATAGGCGGGAAACGCCGCGTTTTTATTGTTTGGGGAGTGTAAGGTTGAATGATAATTTTCGTAGGTTATTTTTGTTGTTTTCTAGATAAGCATGTAGTATTTTTTAATTGTACCTATTAAAAATAAAATGAAACATTAATTTGATTTATTCTTTTATTGATTAAAATCGAAAATATAGTAATAAACATTCAACTCTATTTCTGCTTATACTATGTTAAGATAAAAATCATTAAAAGCATAATTAAAATAATTATATATTATTGTTTCCGTTAAAATAAATTATTTTTATTAGTTACAAATAAAGCAGGGTAATATAAAAACGAAATTTAATTAATTTACGTGCTGTTGTTGTGATTGGAAATATATATTTTCTTTCCTTCCTTGCTTTTACAATACAAATACTGGCGTTGCAATTAGAAATCGACGTATTTTTTATCGCCGCGTTTTCATACAGTGTGCAAGCCTCTCAACACTTTATGCTAATAAAATGATATTGTTTTCTTTATAAAGTGCTATTAATTACGAAGTGCGGCACGTTTTATTAATCCACACCGAGTCGGGAAGATTCCAGCTCAGCTATTAATGTTGGAAACTTTGCGATCTCGAGGTGGGCACAATAAAATAAACTGTTATTTATATGCAATAATAATTCACAATTTTATTTAACCGTGTTATATTTATTGCCATAGTTCTTAAATGAGATTTTGCTTGTGATTTTTATGTCCCATTTTGTATATTTAGAGTTGACAATAAAGTAAGTTAATATTTTATTGTTATTTGAGATTTTTTATTGGTACTTCTTATAGTATAAATGACTTTGATGTTGTTGTACTGTTTGCTTTGAATGTAGCAAAAAAAACACGACACGACTCCGTTTCGTTTTATTGGCATTGGTTGGGAGACTAACATGTGACAAACATCAAAATTAACGACATCGACTTACGAGGTGCGTTTTTTGGAGACATTCTAAAGGTAATCACACCAATTGCTATGGTTAAAGATAACAAAATGTTTCAAGAAATCATTGCTCACTTGAAAATTTGTTATTCTTATTTTTTTCGAATTTAAGATATTTCCCCATAATTGGTAAAAGCATTTATTTATAATTTTGGGGTTTTATCTATAGCTATGCCTTAATATAATAAAGTAGCTATAACGAAGTTCCAAAGTTAAAGTTAATATTCTCAGTTATCTACATGTTGCATATTTCTAAACAATTTCCTATATAATAATAATAATACCAGCCCTGTATTATATACTGCCCACTGCTGAGCACGGGCCTCCTCTACTACCGAGAGGGGTTAGGCCTTAGTCCACCACGCTGGCCTAGTGCGGATTGGCAGACTTCACATACCCTCGAAATTCCTATCGAGAATTCTCAGGTATGTAGGTTTCCTCACGATGTTTTCCTTCACCGTTAAAGCGAACGATAATTGATACACAATACACACACAATAACTTTACTAATGCTTTGCAAAAACAGTTAATATTCCCAAAGTATCTACATTTTCAAATAATGTAGTAGGTGTAATATAATTACCACGAATGATCTGTAAAAATAGTCTATTTTATATTATTTCCAAACTGAAATGGCCGTTCTAGTACTTCAGGCGTGCTCTTCAAAATTATCTATCTCTTCCTAAACAAATTCCCTTACTATTACTATACTGCAAAAACTACTGCCTTATTGGCGTAGTTGTATTGCGGTACGACTGCAGTGCTGAGGTCTCAGGTTCGATCCCCGGGTCGGGCAAAGTAATATTGGGTGTTCCTACTCAGTCTGGAAGTCTGGAGTCTGGAATTTGTGACTAAATGGCGATAAGCTCGCCCCCTATTAAATCATGGAATACGCACGACGTAACGTGTACTACTTCTCTGCTTACCCCTCGGAGGATAAAGGGCGTGAGTGTGTATGTGCAAATAGGAGTATCGTCTATCAGTGTTGTTCTACGGTGATGTTTGCCCACAGATGGTCATTCGCGCATTCATGCCTCTGGACAAATGTTGACCAACCGTTTGTGAATACCAATGGTGGTGCGTTTGGGTGGGGTTAGTTGGTGGAGAGGGACATGTTGATGGGAAAGTTGATTGTAGAAATGACATTGGTCACTTTGGTGTGATGTGGATAGTGGCTTCGTTTTTATTCTAAGACGTAATTGTATAATTTTGGTTGATTGCATATTGATGTTCTATTGTAATTAATATGGATTTACGCATGCTCACGCCTTTTATCCCCGAAGGGGTAGGCAGAGGCGCAACTAGTGCAGCCACTTTTCGCCAAGCGTATTCCGTCCCATGATGTGATGGGGGGCGAATTTCCACTTTAAACTAATGAATAAAAATATAATACCTATTTTTTTAAATCATAAGATTACGTTCCACGATAATTATCAAGTAGATAATCTATTCAAAATAACTACTGTAACGCGCGAGTTTTGACGGAGCGAGTTTAAACGGCGCGCGCCGAGCGGCTGCTCGGCGTTGGTTATTATATATGTCGCGAGACGCATCCACCGCGTCGCTAGCCATTCTGGTTGGTTGGAGCCGCTCCGACGTGCGGCATGCGCAGCAAATCACAGCGGGCGCCGGTCGGCGGCGACGCGCAAAGCATTGCGCCTCGGCCCCATACCGGTAACCGGCGAGATGCTCTCGGGCTCACGTACTCGCGGCTCGCGCGCACGAATATTGTCGGGTCACAATTAATGTACGTACTGTACTGATTATTATTAAAGTTTAAAAAGCACTAACAGTGGTTTTTATAGTGGCGCTCAACTTACGGCCCGAAAACACACTCGCGTGACGACAAATTCCCGCAATTTGGTACCTACTCGCGTATCTACATTCCGCGATCACGAGCCAAGAGGATGCCGAGGACGACGCGTGCACGGACCGGGGACTCCAGCGAAGACCGCGACTCTGCAGAAGACGATCGCGTATCCGCATTGGACCCCAGTTCGCTGTTAATAAACAACGCGCAACTGACAGCAATCATCGCCGCAATTTCATCGAGCCAAGCAGAAGCCAGCAGACAAGTGTTTGAAAGCCTTCTATCCAGTGCTCGAGTGTCACCGTCACCGGGGCCCGACGACTCGTCGCGACTCCGCGCCGGCAACTTTTCAAAGTGTACCGCGCGGTTCGACGGCGCCGGCGCCTCCCACAATATCGACGAGCAGCTCGAAGCGTTTATAGACGCGATCCAAATATATAAGGAATGCGCGAACATAAGCGACGAGCACGCACTACGTGGTTTGCCGATGTTACTGACGGGCGAAGCCGCCGTATGGTGGAGAGGTATTCGAGTCAATACCACCACATGGCAGGATGCGTTGAAGAGACTTCGGGGCCGCTTCGGAACGCCGCTGCCGGCGTACCGGGTGCTTCGCAACATTTTCAAGAAGGAGCAAGGGAGCGAGCGCGCGGATGCCTTCGTGTGCAGACTACGCGCGTTATTGTGCAAGTTACCGTACGACGTACCTGTGGACATGCAGATCGATATTATTTACGGACTGTGTGATAGAAAGTTACGTAAACACGTGCCGCGTGAAAGTGTTACGGACTTAGATATGTTTATCAGGGTGGCTAGAAACGCGGAGGAGGCGCGTGCGGAATACGACGACCGTAAGCAGCCGCAAACCGTAAGTAAACCTTCCTTACCTACCGCTGATTCGAACCATGTGACCCAAAGTGATAGCAACCCACAGCCTAAACGAATAAGGCCGCGATGTTCTTTTTGCAAAGTGTTCGGTCATGCGACGGAAGAATGTCGAAAAAGCGCGAGTCGTGCCGTCGCGACTAAACCCATCAACGACATGGCATCCAAACCCGATCATGCGATCTCCGGTATACGGTGCTATGGGTGCGGTCAGTTAGGGGTAGTGCGCTCGAAATGTGAAACTTGCCGCCCTAAACACGAGACTCCCTCGACGTCATCCAAACACGTCGACTTCAATAGTGTAACGGGAAACGACGCAAATTTACCGACGGTAGAGGTCACTATCGTGGATAAAGTAGGTGTCGCAATTGTTGATACCGGGGCCACGCACTGCATGGCGAGCCCCGCATTGCATAATATTCTCGCCAGCCACGGAATCAAATTCTCAAAGGCTGAGCGAAAATTTAGTTTAGCCGATGGTTCGAGCCAAACACGCGAAGTATTGTCAGCATATGTTGATGTAACGCTAAAAAATAGAGTTATACCTACCCAGTTTTTAGTGCTCCCCGGCGCCGACAATAAGACTTTGTTGGGCCGCGATTTTATAATTAGCGCGGGGTTGAACATAGACATACCCCAAGACACGTGGTACTTCGCGGACGCTCCAGAAGAACGACACGACTTCGTGCGTGAGTATGCTCTATCTTCCGACGAGTCGGAACTTATGACTGTTACGACTGCTGACATCTCCCTGAGAGATGACGAAGGATCCCAGCTGACTCCACAGCAAAAATTTACGCTTAACGCGCTTATTATTAGCAAGGCAGAACAATTTGCACCCAGTGGCCCTCCAACGGAGTTCGCAGTACATCGTATAAAGGTAAGCGTTAACCAGGAGCCCATTGCATCGCCCCTCTACAGGATGTCTCCAAATAAGAAGGAAGCCCTGAGGGAGGAGTTGGAGAAGTTGCTTCAGGCCGACGTAATCGAGGAGTGCGAATCGCCCTGGGCGGCGAACGTCGTCCTTGTAGGTAAGAAGGATGGCGGTATCAGGTTATGCATCGACTACCGGAGGCTCAATGCCATTACCGAAGCCGATCGCTATCCACTCCCGCGCATAGAGGACGTACTCCACGCAGCAAAGACCACGAGGTACATGACCACCCTTGACCTTCGAGCTGGCTACTTTCAGGTGAGTGTACACCCCGATGACCGCGACAAAACCGCGTTCGTCACACCCCTGGGAACATTCCGTTTCAAGCGGATGCCCATGGGCCTGCGTAACTCAGGCGCGACCTTCCAACGCCTGATAGACCGCTTTAGGTCTAATCTCCCAGATGTTACGACTGTTTTGTCGTATTTAGATGATTTGATCATCCTTTCGGAATCTTTCGAGGACCACGTGCGAGACCTGGAAACTGTTTTCAACAGGTTAAGCCTATTCGGTTTAAGGGTAAACCGCGAGAAAAGTCATTTTGCGCGAGATTCGGTGAAGTTTTTAGGACACGTCATCGTACCCGGCGGCGTCCACGTAGATCCTGACAAGGTCAGTGCCATCAGAGATATGGCAACACCGCAGAACGTCAAACAGGTAAAGAGTTTTCTCCAAACCTCTAGTTGGTTTCGGCGTTTTATCCCGGCTTACGCTGATATCGCTCGACCGTTAACCGACCTGTTAAAGAAGGCGAGTATTTGGCATTGGGATGATTCCCAGCAGGAAGCTTTTGAGAAACTCAAAAGCCTCCTGACTACCGCCCCGATACTCAGGCAGGCTGACGAGTCGAAGCCGTTTGTTCTCCGAACCGACAGCAGCGGATACGCCCTCGGAGCAGTCTTGCTGCAGGGGGAGGGCGCTGACGAGCGGCCGATTGAATACGCCAGTCGTTTGCTAACTAGTGCCGAAAGGAACTACAATACGACTGAGCGGGAGGCCCTGGCTGTCGTTTGGGCTGTTTCGAAATTTCGTGGGTATATTGATGGAGGTGAAGTGGTCGTGCGATCCGACCATCAACCACTTCGGTGATTGATGAGCCTAAAATCGCCGAGCGGCCGACTTGCCAGGTGGGCACTCACTTTGCAAGAATACAACTTGTGTATCGAGTATACACCTGGCAGGGCGAACGCCGTTGCTGACACATTATCGCGACCAAACTGTCCCGAAGAAAGCGGGATTTGCTTGGCCACCGTCGATTTGCCAACGAGGTCCCCGAGCGACATTCGAGCCGGCCAGCTGAAAGATCCAGACGTCGGTAAGATAATAGAGGACATGGAGTCCGACGAACCCTTTAGGGGGAGGCCATGGGCCGACCGAGGATATGTACTATCCGACGGCATTTTATACAGGTACAAACCCGACGGGGACGAAGACGAGGAGCAAGCTTGCCTCGTCGTCCCACGGATCGAGCGACAGAAAATCATGCAAGATTTCCACGACGCTCCGACTGCCGGACACTTCGGCGTCGAGCGCACGCTGGCGCGTATTGGATCGCGCTTCTACTGGCCAGGTATGAGGACCTATGTGGCAAATTATATTAAAGAATGTTCGGCGTGTCAGAAGTACAAGGTGGACAACCGCAAGCCAGCAGGTCTACTGCAAACCCCCGCCACTGCGAGGAGATTTGAGGTCGTGGCAGTAGACTTGTTTGGCCCCCTTCCTGAGACTGCCGACCACAACAAGTGGATACTCATCGTTGAAGACGTGAGTACGAGGTGGGTAGAGTTGTTTGCGCTTAAGAGCGCAACGAGCCCAGAATGTGCTCGAACATTATTGAGCGAAGTATTTCTAAGGTTCGGCGTGCCGCGCCGCGTAGTGAGCGACAACGGTGTTCAGTTTATAAGTGCGGTTATGCAACAGGCTTGCCACTGTATGGGCATTGATCAAACGCTTACTCCGTTATATCACCCGGAGGCGAATCCGGTAGAAAGAAAAAACCGGGATCTGAAGCCGCAACTTGCCATCCTTGTCGGCCGCGACCATACTACGTGGGACCAACATTTACCAGCAATCAGGTTCGCGATGAACTCTGCCGTGACGGCCAGCACGGGGTTTTCCCCTGCGTACCTCACCTTCGGCAGAGAACTCCGAGCGCCTGCCGACACCGCTACAGATATGCGCCGCATATTAGAAGGTGATAATTTTATATGTAGTATTACCCCTTACCTTAAAGGGCTTTCCACAGCACTTGTAGAGGCCAGGGACGTACACGAGAAGGCTCAGGCCGTGCAGAAGAAGAGTGCTGACGAGGGTCGTCGACCCCCGCCAGATTATAAGGTGGGCGATCAGGTCCTTCTGAAAACCCAGGGGGCAAATGACACCAGCCGAGGGCAGACGCCCAAATTCATCCCTAGGCGAGACGGGCCATACCGTGTCAGGCAGGCCGTCAGCCCCACTACTTATCTACTAGAGCGGACTAGTGATGGGGAGGCGATAGGTAAGTACCACGTTTCCCAAATCACCCCCTACATTGGTCGAATCCAGGCACCGATACAGGAGAAACGCAAACGGGGTAGACCGCGTAAGGTTGCTAACCCGAACACGGGGTCGCATGGTTCGGATTAGAGGGGGAGGGTGTAACGCGCGAGTTTTGACGGAGCGAGTTTAAACGGCGCGCGCCGAGCGGCTGCTCGGCGTTGGTTATTATATATGTCGCGAGACGCATCCACCGCGTCGCTAGCCATTCTGGTTGGTTGGAGCCGCTCCGACGTGCGGCATGCGCAGCAAATCACAGCGGGCGCCGGTCGGCGGCGACGCGCAAAGCATTGCGCCTCGGCCCCATACCGGTAACCGGCGAGATGCTCTCGGGCTCACGTACTCGCGGCTCGCGCGCACGAATATTGTCGGGTCACAATTAATGTACGTACTGTACTGATTATTATTAAAGTTTAAAAAGCACTAACAGTGGTTTTTATACTACTTAATTTACTAATAAATATGTATTTTACACTCCAAAATCATAGAAAATACTAACACTATCCGTGAACTTCAAGCGAATAGCCGTTCAAGCTACTCTCCCTTACAAACGCAGCACCCCCATCCGGCGGAGGTAATGATGTCCTATTGACTACAAGCCGGTCCGAGATTTGAAAGAAACGTCTTCCGGTCAGTGTAAACAGGCATTAATAGACTGCATTCACTGCATGCAGTTCAGTGTGATTGCGGCTTACGAATCAAAGTTCCCGTATGATGGACATTGGAATCCTGTTGTGAATGGTTGGTTATGTGTTCGAAATTTAAATTTACGCAGTGTGTTCGAATTTTAAATGTACGTTGATGTTTAACAGTTTTTCGTTAACGAAACGTGTATACGTTTTACTTGAATTACTGACACAAGCTTTTTAGCTGTGTTTTTAGAGCTGATATTTCAATTCAGATAAAAATTATCTATCAAAATTTTAACGTAACTGAATATAAAAGTGAGACAATTGAAGAACTTTTTTCATACTACTATAATTTTTAATTCGTTCGTGTTGTGTTTTATGTACTACAAATAACTTTTATGTGATGACTGAAAAAATTGCCTTGGTGGAAAATCTCGAACAGTTTTTACTCTACATAGGAATTGAATTCAGAATTTTACATTTCTAAATATTTATTAATGAACATTTTCATTATGTAGTAATCAAATGAATATTCCCAAAATTTCAAATATTTTATCGTAAAGAAGAAAAAGAAAAAAATATGTTATAAGGTTGTTATTCTGTCCACCCCATCTATACTGTGACCGCACGACGATAACTTATAGAATATTACAGCGCAGTGTAATATAGGAACTCATCAGGTCTGTTTGCCGAGGTATTGACTCTAACTTACTGTGGGGCTTATTAACCAACTTGCTAGCTTATGTACTGCACACGGTTCTAAACGAGCGTATATTGTGGTTTCATGATTATGTAGTTTTTATAGTATGTGGCATGTGATAAATGACCCACAGCCCATAAATACTTAAAACTCCAGAAATATCATAGATGTACTGGTAAAGTTGATTTTAATTGTCTTTACTTATATGCCTAAGCACATTTTTTATTTTTCAAAATAATAGTAAGGAAGTTGTTTGGGTCTCCGAATATCCCGACCACAGAACCCAACAGATAGCCATTATTTCATGCTGATTTTCTGTAAACAGTGGTCCAAACACAATAGATTATCTCTAATAGACAAAATTAACCTTAGAAAAAAATAATTCCGTGACTATCATTTACAAATCTGAAAATCTGAAAAAAAATATGTTTAGACTTACACATCTTTATATTTTGAGTGACGAGATGTTTGCATGTAAGTATTTCTAATAGATATGAACTATGATAAAGTAGTAGCTTATAGCGAAATATAACACTCAATAAATAGGATTTTTTATTACTAAAAGGAATTCGATTAATAAGGAAAAATAGTGTAGGTACAGGAATTCGTTTAGATCAGATTACAAATATATACTTATATTATTTGACTGCCTCGGTTACGTAGTTGTATTACGGTACGACTACAATGTTGAGGTCCCAGGTTCGATCCCCGGGTCGGGCAGTGGTATTAGGTTTTTCTATTCAATATCAGCTCGGAGTCTGGAATTTGTGCCCGATATGGCGACAGGCTCGCCCCCTATCACATCATTTACGGAATATGCACGGCGAAGTGTGTGCACTAGTTGCACTTCTGCCTACCCCTTCAGGGATAAAAAGCGTGAGTGTGTGTTATATGATTTGATATTTTTTAAAGTAATAGATATTTTTATTTTGTTCTCTATTGTGATAACAACGAGGTATTTTTCTTTTAATAAAACTTCTCTACAAATACAGACAAATATTTCGATTTTATATCACAGTTTTTCCAATATAAAAGCGGTGGCAGACCAAAAAATAAGCTAAGTTACTTTAGCTTAGTTTCCATGGATGAGAAATTTACACATAATAGCTTAGTTTACAGTTAGCGGTCTGCACACAAGTATGAAAAAAAACGCAACTATGTGAACTAAGGTAAACTAACTATAGTATTTATATTTATATGTATAGCAAGTTCTCGCAGTAATATATTGCGCTAGAACTTCCAAATGCGTTTACACTAGCGGTAACATTTCAATTATTTTATACACATAGGTGACGCTGCAAGTCCTTCATTCTTCAAAAAATCCTGAAGTTAACTTGGCGGGATTATTTACAAAGTAAAAATCCATGCAGAATTTTCTTACTGATGTAAACGTCACTTAACGCATTTTTTATGTAATAGGCGATACAAAAATAAATTAATTTAAATAAAGATTAACACACATTGTCTAACTTAATGTACAAACCCATCTCGAAGTTAACTGAAGTTTAAGGACCAATTAGGCGAACAACTTGCAAGTGTTGCCCCCGAATTGATTAGAGAAAATCAAACAATACCTTACCTCGCTCGACCTCTTGCAAGGTGGCCGATGTACATTTCTTGGAGTAGTGTGACCATGATTTACATAAACAGGATATCTTCACTATTATTATTGACTGGCTGGGATTATTGGCTTGCGATATGGCGATGACATTTGGTATAGAGATAGTTTGAAATCCTGGAAAGGACACAAGTTATTTTTTATCCCGGGAAAATTTGAAGTGGGTCTTTTATCCCGGGAAACTTAAAGACGCGGGCGGAGCCGCGAGCAATAGCTACTTAGTTAAAAATCTCTCACCAGTTCCGTCGTTTGTATGTATAAAAAAAATAGATATGAATTATGATTTGCTCGAATTTATTTCTCTTAAAAGCGATGTGCACAGGCGGCCGGCAAAACCAAGCTAAATGTTTTTTTTTCAATATGCAAGAAAACGTATATGACACGAAAGACAAGTATAAGAAGAAAAAATATGTTTGTAGTAATACCTACCTGCTAAGTGACGATAGTCTAGCTGGGAATGGAACGGTCTGCTGAGACAATGACCGGAAGTTCAAAACCCTAGGCACACACATCTAATGTTCGAAGTTACGTGTGTATTGTTAATCAATTATCGTTCGCTTTAACGGTGAAGGAAAACATCGTGAGGAAACCTACATACCTGATAATTCTCCATCAGAATTTTGAGGGTATGTGAAGTGTGCCAACCCGCACTAGGCCAGCGTGGTGAACTAAGACTTAACCCCTCTCAGTAGTAGAGGAGGCCCGTGCTCAGCAATGGGCAGTATATAATATAATACATGGCTGATTGCATTGCATTTCCATTACCTACCTGCTATAAAACCTTTCATACTGAAATAATTGTGATAGCGATTATTTAACAAATAAAATGGCTACAGCGTGACTCTACCGCGACTCTACTTAATGAAATGACGTATTTGTAAACTATTTGACAAGTATCGTATTAAACAGCTTATGTAGAGTAGGTACTCATTTTAATACCATTTATTTGGGAGCATATTTTAGACTGCGACTTTTGTATTTGGTCGGCTTATACATTAGTTTGACGATTAGAATTTACTCAGAATTGATGAAACAGGCCCTTAATGTCGTATATATTTGTAAATACCTCGTTGTCCTGTCTGACTTGTCCGCCAACCACCAAACTCATACACACCCCGAAGATTCCTTCAAAGCGACGATATTTGCTTCCAAACTTACTGACCGCTATTGACTCAGTCGATTTGCGCACTAAGAACATCACAGTTATTAGCATATGTAATAATCTAATTGTTGTTTGTTGAGGTTGTGTTCTACAACTTCGTATTTGCTCACACTGCTTGTAACGGTTATAAGTATGGTACGTTTGAAGGGATTTACTTTGGTCTCTAATTAGCGGCAGCGGCTTGATAGTAGTCCATGGCTACGGTGACCACTTACCATCAGATGTTGATGGTAGGAAAGTAGTATCCGAATAGTGACCTCCGTACCCAAGGTGTAAATCTCGCCATAGTGGCCCACATAAGTGTCGCGTTTCGAGATCAGCCTGTATAGTGACATTTTGACATTGCGTTACTAAATGAAACCACATACTTATCTCCTTGAAAATAACACTTTCCTTTAAGTTATTTATCCTAAGATGTTAAAGAAAAAAGTTTAAGTTTTGTACAAAATAAAAAGTAACTTTAAGTTTACACGCCCTAATGCCACTACTACTAATCTAAGAGGTTTCTTCGCAACGGCAACATAAATCTTTCAGTCAGGAAAACACTCACGCACACGCCGTATTCGCACTAAACTACAAAATGATAAAAAAACTCAGGAAAGTGATATTGAGATTTTTGGTGAAAGTATAATTTTTCATGGATTATATGTGACATAACGTTAGCAGAGGCAAAGACGAGTATTTGGTTTAATTTATTAACCCAATGTCAAAAAAACCCTGTATATCCAGGTTAGAATAGGCCGGCATAATGACGTCAACTGGCGAAAGATGATCATCTGATCGACTCTACTGACTCTACTACTCTACTCTATCTGAATGTCACTCGACTTATCATCAGGTACAGTAAAGTAAAAACATCTGATTTATGGAGTTATTAAAAAAAGTTTGTTTAAAGTTACCTCTACTACTATGTTGATGCTGTTGACTCTGTCTACTGGTTTGCTTGCAGTATCTCACAGAAAACATCAAGAAATTTGCTGCTGCGTCTTGTTTGATAATACTACATACTCACGCCTTTTATCTCCGAAGGGGTAGGCAAAGGCGCAACTAGTGCACCCACTTTCGCCGTGCGTATTCCGACCCATGATGTGATAGGAGGCGAGCCTATTGCCATATCGGGCACAAATTCCAGACTCCGGGCTGATACTAAAAAAATCCAATATTGGCCCGACCCGGGGATCGAACCCGAGACCTCAGCATTGCAGTCGTACCGTAATACAGCTACGCCACCGAGGCAGTTTGATAATACTAGCCCTATATTATATACTGCCCTTTGCTGAGCACGGGCTTTTCTATTATTTAGGGTTTGCTTTAGTTTACCACGCTGGTCTAGTGCAGATTGGCAGACTTCACAAACCTGCGAAATTCTTATGGAGAATTCTCAAGTATGTAGAATGTAGATTTCACGATGTTTTCCTTCACCGTTAAAGCGAACGATATTGATAAACAATAAATACGTAACATCGAATCAAATCAATTTATTATGCTATAAACATGGTATGTTACAAAGGTGTTAAACATAATATATATAATTTGCAACATGTTTTACCGTTTCAACGGCATGCAAAAGTTTTATAGGTAGGTATATACTGTCTGCTTACAATTAACATAAATTATTTTATATAATTATTATTTCTATAGAGGGATGGTCTAGGTAATGCGCACTTTACAATTATATTATACAGTTATTTATCCTTACATGATAAAAGTCGAAAAGTCGAACGTGTGCCTTGGGTTTTGAACCCACGGACATTCATCTCGGCAGAGCGTTTCGTTTCCAACGAGCCTGTTGTACACTGCTTATTTCGTATGGTGAGAGATTCTCAGAGGCCGAAATATCCCATTTCTCCCCAAACCCTTTATCCGCATGACATTAAGTCATGAAAACTGATTACCTTTCATGTCACATGGATATTTTTTGAATATTATCAAATATATTTTGCCAAGGACGAAACCAATCCAAAATCCGTAGCTAAAATACCAAACCATTGGGTGCGCTAAATCCACATTTTCATATAATTAAAAGTAATAAAGCTAATAACGTGATGTCGCGAACAGAAATCGGTTCAGAGCTCACGACACACTGGCCGTGGGGGGAGGGGGGATATCAAAATCGTTAAAACTAACGCACCGAGGACAGTCCGTCTAGTAATTCGATGGGAACGCCCAAATTTCCATCAAACCTGGGCGCTGGTTTGAATTGCGAGCGACAGCGGGTATATTTTTTTTTATTGCTTTGAATGACGAAATGAGCATGTCATTCGCCTGATGGTAAGCGATACGACCACCCATAAACAGTAGCAACACAATTCAGCACCTTGAGTTACAAAGTACTGTGTGGCATTCCACTGCGCTCGTCATCCTGAGACATAAGGTTTTAAGTCTCACTATGTCCTTTAGTTACACTGGCTACAATGTCCTTCAATATATAGTTTTATTATATTAATTAAACACTGAAGGGGTATGATATAACTTACTATACCTATCAGTGCACTGTTGAGTACAGTTCTCTGCTGCCGAGCGATAAGAGAGTCAATTGTACCACCTCTCTGCCTTTATCATGTTAAATATAATATTTTGCTAATAAACACATTAATTGATGTAACTTTGACTGCCAGCCACTTGCTTCTGTTAGCTGAAAAGCTTATTAGCAATATTATGTATAGCTATTTTTGTAAAAAAAAAAATAAGTAGGCGCTATTTAATCTTCAATTACACTTTAGTGTACTGCCAACTGTTTCATATGCCTAAGCATAAAAACATGCAATTAAATTATTAAATTTGACCATTATCTATCTACAAATAATTTAGCTCAAAAATTGTTTTATAGTTAGCTTCACCAACTGAAAAATAGACCCATAACCATATTTACCTATTTTCATATGATCATTATCAGCCAGTATTATCTATTTATTTACAACCAATCGCCACCGCTCCTCCCTTACACTACAAACCCATCGCATGCTCCAACCGCGCCCACTATTTCGTATAGACTAACACGATATGCAAATATGGGACATAAAGGTAATATTTCGTGATAGCGTTGGATGGTAATTAATAAAATACGTACCATCCGAGGGTTTGGTCGTATTAGTTGTGATTGCTTTGGCTCGTCTGATTTATTGCTTTGACCTTAATTATGGCGTTTTTAAGGTTAGAATGTGGTGTAAGTTATGAACGTCGGTGATGTTGGTATGTCATCGATGACTTTAATTTTAAGAGATTTTCGGAGAGATTTTTAAAGCTTTCCTAAACTTGCGTCTTTTCATCTCAATTAAGGTCGAAACACGTCATTGTATAAGTTTTTCTGTTTTTCAAAGGTGTACACTATGACCTTAATATCAGTATAAACATTAGGTCAACATAGTGCGTATGTATTACTTGTGCAAAATTAATTGACACAGGCCTTATTTTTCAACGATACAGAAGTATTAGTAACTATCATATGCCTAAAAACTGGAGAACATTTTTAGTTTAAAGATCTTTATCCCCCTTAAACTCAATAATTACAAGTAATTATATGATGTATTAGATGCACTGCTGGCCTTAAAGAAAGGAATAAGGATGGAGATTATTTGCGCTTCCGGATATCTCACTAACGATAGCTTAATTAACAGTCATTTTTGACTAACGGTCTTACACTTATCCGAACTTACCCCACACACAATATTATAGATTAAAAAAGAATCCAATTTACCTATATAAAATCATAGATTCATAAGTGCAAAATCTTTCACACTAATTAATAACAGTAGTAATGAACAATATTAATATCACGCCGTGTGATCGCATGTGTAGCGACAATTAGACGAGGACGGAAACTTCCACCCGTGTGTCACGTATGTTTGATTTAACTATTACGTTTGAGTATAAATAACGTTTGTTATTAGGAACAAAACAGTTAGCGAATGTCGTTATTTTTTGTTCTGTTTTTGAAATTAGGATATAATTTTATGGTCTGTAACGGGTTTAAGAAGATGCTACCTTGCTTTAGGGCCAGCGTATGTCGACCGACAGAGAAATCCCGGATTTTACTTCCGTGTAGGGTAACCACTGGGCTTAGAATGTGGCAAAAAACTCAACTCATAAGACGATGTAGCTTAATTTTGATGTTTGTGATTGATCGAGAGACCAGTCACGTGTTAGTCTCTCAACCAATCCCAATAAAATGAAACGGAGTCGTGTCGTGTTGTCACATTCTAAGCCCACTGGTGATTTTCTAAGGATAGGATTCTCCAAATCAGGCAGGCAGCCGCAAAATCAAAGTCAAATCATCTCTGAAATAGCTTGAAAAAGTGTGTTACTCAAGTCCACAATTAAAGAAGGAGACGAGGGAAGAGCATCTTACTTTTTCCTTAAAAATAGACTAGGCCGGCAAAAAGATGCTAAAAGTGAGAGATGCAAAGCTACGCAAAGATTTTTTGCTCTTTTCATTTCGTACTTCTAGTAAAAATGCCTAACCCTAAACATTACGACGTGGACGTGGATCTTAACGAGGACGATAGCCTAGTTGGGAATGGAACGGTCTGCCGAGGCAATGTCTGGAGGTTTAAAACCCAAGGCAAACACCTCTGACTTTTCGAAGTTACGTGTGTATTGTTTATCAATTATCGTTCACTTTAATGGTGAAGGAAAACATCGTGAGGAAACCTACATACCTGATAATTCTCCATAAGAATTTCGAGGGTGTGTGAAGTTTGCCAACCCGCACTAGGTCAGCGTGGTGGACTAAGGCCTAACCCCTCTCAGTAGTAGAGGAGACCCGTGCTCAGCAGTGGGCAGTATATATTATAGGGCTGGTATTATTATAACATTACCCCACGCCCAATGTCCATGTATGGTTGATACACACTAACCTCTGCATTGTTAATGAATAAACGCCTTTTAACATAACATAATCCTTGGGTTATTTTCATTCGTCAAAATATTCATTCGTTTTAATATACTTTATATATTTTATTTTACTGGTGGTAGGCCTCTCATATGTGCGAGTCCGTCTGGATGGGTACCACCGCAATGTCTATTTCTACCGCCAAGCAGCAGTGCATGCACTGTTGTGTTTCGGTTCGAAGGACATTGTAGCCAGTGTAACTAATGGACATAATGGGACTTAACATCTTATGTCTCAGGATGACGAGCGCAGTGGAATGCCACATAGTACTTTGTAAGTCAAGGTGCTGGTTGGTGTTGCTACTGTTTATGGGTGGTCGTATCGCTTACCATCAGGCGAACGGCATGCTCGTCTCGTCATTAAATTCCATAAATATATATATCTATATATACACATTGACCATATCATACTAGCCCTGTAGACTACCCCACTGCTGGGCACGGGCTTCCTCTACTGACAGGCCTTAGGCCTTAGTCCACCACATCAGCTTAGTACGGGTTAACAAAATTCACATACCTTCAACATTCTTAATGGAGAATTCTGAGGTTTCCTCAAATGTACTTTATGCTTCAGGTATTTTCTACCAGTCAACCCACACATTAACACTAATATTTTATTAATTACATCTTATCAACCACTCCTAAGCACATATAAATCTATTACGAACCCGCCCTATGACATCACAGATCGGTATCATCGCCGCACCCGATGTGATTTCATACAAATCAGTAATGAAAATGACCCGACACATTCGTATCATTTTTTGCGTTTGATTAAAATTAATAAAAACGGATTATTACGCTTTGTCATGGTATGGTGTTTCAGATTAGAGTGTAGTAATTACCTCTTTCGTCTAATGGTACCATGAATTAGATATTAGAAAGAGTTAGGATTTAAGAAAGTATGTCTACGTGAAAGATTTTTTTATGGCATTGAATGACGAGAAGAGCATGCATGCCACGCTTTTTTTTTTACAATAAAATACACTTTTTCTTATTTACACTATTCTTAATTCAAATTTATTTTCTATTTTTTAGTTGGATTTTCTATAAAGCGTGTTTTTTAGTTGTTTTATTCTATTAGATATAAAGTTACTGTAGACAAAAGTAACGACGTCTTACAAATAAACACAAATGTGACGCATTTTTTTCTAATTTTAACCTTAAGGTCAAAGGAATAAGGAACCCCCATATCAAAGATATAATCAGTAATTTTTCACTTACCCGTGCACCCCATACGTTCCTTTCAACCACCAATACATTAAACTTTTAAAAGCCATCAAGACTCAAAGAGGAAGAGAAAAATCATTGTCAAACATCCGGTGAATATTTGATGTTTCATTAAAGCTTGTGATTAGGTTCTGTTGAACTCGTTTCAGTTTTGTGATTGGCATGGCATAGTTTCATTAACGATGGTGACCACTTACTATCAGGTGGGCTGCTAGCTCGTCTACCTTCAGAGGTAATAAAAAAATTGCCAGTTTGTACCTGTGAGCTGTTCTTGTGATCATTTTTTTCAGTAATGAAGTTTTAGGTGATTATAAATATAATAGAATTAGATAAAGCCATATTTTGGTGTTCATTAAATGTTTCATGGTCATTTGACAATCAACATTGCAGATTAATCCATAGCCTAGGATCACCATATAATACTTGACATGGTTACCATACATTACATAAGAAGATTAGTGAAATAGCAATACTGTAGGACCCATTAGGTGCTATTAGACCTACCTGGAGCATACATAAGTAATCAATCAACGTATTATAATCGAAAGGTAACATGACCATAGAGTATATAACAAGATCGCCTGTTAGGTATCTCTTAAGCAAGTAATTTCAACCCTTTTTTAGAAATAGCCAGTATCGCTGGAAGCTCTCGAATTTTCCATTCAAAATGTTTTCCACTAAAATTATCTGGTATAAAGCCGAAAAAAACGATATAATCCATAGAGCGGAGTTAAAAAGCCAGTCTTCAGCTCTCGTCTCGACATCGGTCGTTCATTTTTGATGAGGAATCTTTTGATATCATCCCCCTGCGATGCCCCCTTTGCCTACCGATAATACGCGATACATACTGACATAATGTTCCTCCAATGTTTGGTGTTATGCTCAGTTTCCATTGCAGTTTTAGTTTGATTATGACTTATCGTAATCTATTATTGCAAAGAAGTAATACTCTTTGTTGGTTATTGATGAACTCTCAAACAATTGATTCAATTGTGATAATTGTTTCAACAATAGGAAGATATATTATTTTTATTTCAGGAACGGACCTAACGCGGGCAATGCCACGCACGAAATAGAGCATCAATTATAATAACCCGATTTATTGAAAATCGATCCAAATGACACATTTAAATTAATAGGACAGTATAATATCAAATCTATCTATCAATCGTTGACGTAGTATAATTAGCCATTGCAGATATAATTATACTTTGTGACTATTTACTATTGTACGCATACTCACGCCTTTTATCCCCGAAGGGGTAGGCAGAGGCGCAACTAATGCACCCACTTTTCGCCATTTTTATTCCGTCCCATGATGTGATAGGGGGCGAGCCTATCGCCATATCGGGCACAAATTCCAGACTCCGGGCTGATACTGAATAGAAAAACTCAATATCACTTTGCCCGACCCGGGGATCGAAGCCGAGACCTCAGCATTGCAGTCGTACCGTAATACAACTACGCCACCGAGGCAGTCATTTTACCATTGTATAAGAAACATAAATAAGTTTAGTGCACCAATAAAACAACTAATAAGATATATATATTACACTAGCTTTTGCCCGCGGCTCCGCCGGCGTGAATAAGTTTTCTCGAGATAAAATTCCCGCTTTATATTTTCCCGGGATAAAAAGGACATGATCTACCTGTGTGCCAAATTTCATCGAAATCCGTTCAGTAGTTTTTGCGTGAAAGAGTAACAAACATATACAGGGTCTTTTTTACATTGCATTATTACTAAATAAAACCACATATTCGTCTTTACGTCTTCTAACATCTTGCGAAAAATCATCCATGAATAACGAATATTATTGCCAAAAATCCCGGTTGTAGTTTTAAAAATTGTTGATCATTTCGTAGTTTAGTGCGAATATGGTGTGTGCAAAAGTGTATTTCTGAATGAAAGTATAATGTTGCCGCTGCGACGAATTATCTTAGAGCAGTAGTAGTGGCATTAGAGCGTGTAAACTTAAAGTTACTTTTTATTGATATTTATTATGTTCGAAACTTACACCTTTTTATTTTACGTCTATGGTTAAAATAACTTAATGGAAAGCGTTATTTTCGACGAGATAAGTATGTGATTTCATTTATTAACGCAATGTCAAAATGACCCTGTATACATACACACGCTATTACAAACTTTCGCGTTTATATTAGTAGGATTCCACACATAGGTGCTCAGTTTGTTAACCCAAATGTTGGCCGAAGGTTCAACCAATACACTCCATAAACCCCCACTGGGCGTGCGGTTCGGTTTGTATTGAAATTTTTGAATATGCCAACACTCGAGAATCCAGCTCTTTGAGTGTATCCGAAAATTTTCGGCGTAATTATACGGGCGAGGGCATCCCGATTTATGCACGGGTGACTAGCGATTCAGGCGCGGATTTGTCTGGCTTTTCGACGTTTTGGGGGGATTTTTTAGTTTGCAACATTGAATGCTAATTCTGCAGTGGACCGTGGTAAGCAATTAACTCTTTGTAGTTTGTTTTTAGAGTTTGAAGTTTAGTTGGTTCGAAATAATAATTTGCCGTTTTCTGGTAAGTGAGTTCAATTCTCGTAAAGAATCCGTATATTGGCAGGTTACTTTGCAGTTTGTAACTCTTATAACACGAAAATAACACTTGTTAAAGTCTGACCTCTTTTACGAATATAGCATTCTTTGTGAATTATCGCTCGCTTTAACGGTGAAGGAAAACATCGAGAGGAAATTTGCATACCTGAGAATTTCTCTGAATTTCGAAGGTATGTGAAGTCTGCCAACCCGCACCAGGCGACCGTGGTGGACCTTAATCCTCTCAGTTGTAGAGGAGGCCCGTGCTCAGCAGTGGGCAGTATATATTCAGGGCTGGTATGGTATGGTAAGCAAGATGTACACACAAGTTTTCTACCGCCAAGCAGCAGTGTGCATGCACTGTTGTGTTTCGGTTTGAAGGACATTGTAGCCAGTGTAACTACTGGACATAATGAGACTTAACATCTTATGTCTCAGGATGACGAGCGCAGTGGAATGCCACACAGTACGTTGTGAGTCAAGGTGCTGGACGGTGTTGCTACTATTTATGGGTAGTCGTATCGCTTACCATCAGGCGAACGGCTTGCTCGTCTCGTCATTCTATGCAATAAAAAAAAACAAGTGTTATTTTTATGTTACTGGTGTTTCCTTTTTAATCGACTTCCAAGTGAGGAGGTTATCAATTCGTGTTTGTATTTCTTTTTATGTATGTACACTGATTTCTCTAAAAATTGGGAGCGTATTTCCTTGATTATTTCTTTATTTAGTAAATAAGGGTCTCGAAGTGGTCCCATTTCAATATATCTTGATTTAGGGTTGATCATTTTATGAAACAGGTTGATTATAATAAAATTTTAAAATACATAGAATTTCTTCATTAGATTCACTCATTTTGACACAAAGAAAAAAAACGATAAATAGCTAAAAATAACAATTTACAATTTTTGTTCTTTTTTTTAAAGTAACCTTTTTAATGTCATCAAAACCAGCCAGATACAAATAGTATCTACATCCAAAGAGATTTTATTACAGGTTTATACATACTATATGCGAAAAGACTTATTCCCCGACCTATTATATCAAAAAACTTCATACATCACAATATCGTTGGTCGGATGAATAAACACACATTTTAATTTTTTCCTCTTGTTATGGAAGCAATCCATGAAATCCGGGGGGAGTGCATGTCTGCCCATTTGCCACTGCAATGCTAATGACGAGCAGCTATAAAGGTAGGCGTGGATGTGGTAATCACAATTGCAATCATTAAAAATAGTTAATATCTAATAAGTGTTAAAAGCCTTTCCTACAAAATAGCCTAAATACCACGTCACCAGCGCCATCTATTTAAAAAAAAACTGATTAAATAACGCGATTATTACCCAAATCACCGGGATAAAAAGTAGTCAATGTGTTAATGCAGGATCCATGATATACCGGTATACCACATTTCATCCGAATTCATTCAGTGGTTTTTGCGTTTTAACAAACATACAAACATCCAAACATTTTCACAAACTTTCGCATTTATAATATAAGAAAGAAGCAAGATTTGGCATGCAGATAGACTATGTCTTGGCTTAATATTATATCATTTTGTGCCGAAAAATGTTCTGTGGAGAAAACTATATCATACGGCCCGAAGCGCATGCAAAATCGAATCTTAACGATGAATACTTTAAATTGGTGAAGTTGATCAACTAGTCTACTGGCAGATGTAGACTGAGGATTGGGAGATTGAATACGGCATCTCTACAATTTATCTAGAATTTGGTTCCATAGAGGAGGTTGAGGTAGAACAAGTTAACGGCAACGTAGCGCGTAAAATATGTGTTGTGCAGACCCATCGGATTGCGATAAGGGCAGCTGGTGGATGAATAACTTTTCACCATGTGTATCGTGGCATTTTAGAACAAAAAAAAATAATTAACACATCCAAAATTTCCCGGCGCCATGTTGAATTTCACATGTTTTTGTTCGGTTCAGTCTCACGCGTCAAGTTACATAGTTTTTCAGTTTCCTTTATACTTGGCTGTCAGATCTCTTGGCGAGCTTAATTTTAGCCTACCTAATGGCCGCTGCGGAATTGTCTCGTATTCTGATTACTGTATTTTTGTCTTTACGCCTTTTGGTTTATTTTATTTTATTTTATTTTTATTTATTAGGCACAGAAACAATGTACAAAGATACTTAATCATCTAATATACAATATACATAATAAGAATTTTAAATTTGTACACCGATAAAACCCGCGCACAACATTCAAATAGTATCACTAAATTTTAATCAATTAAAAAGATAAAGTTACATAGGAGATATAAAATTTTAAAGTAGTTTTAGATTTTTAATATTTTTTTTAAAGTGGTAAACACTCTGGTGAAATATATCCAACTCCTTGCAGTGCTCATTGTAACAATTACACATACGATGTAACGGACTATTATGTGCTACATTTATCGTAGCTGCAGGTACTGAGAACAGATGTTGTCTACGGTTTGATCTAATAGCGGCTCTAAGAAACACCTGGCCCAACAATGTGGTGTCCAATTTCGAATTTACAATTTTATATAAAGTCATAAGATCGTATAGTTTTCGTCTACACTGTAATGTATCTAGTTTAAATTCCTGTAACCTATCCTGATAATTAAGAAGCTTCAAACCAAATCTTGCACTCAACTGTTTGACAAAACGTTTTTGGACCGACTCCAATTTATTTATGTGGACCTTATAATATGGTGACCATATGACACTACCATACTCCAGTATGCTTCGCACTAGGGATATGTATAGAGTAAGTAGACTTGAGGGTTGTTTGAAAGGGCGTGTTACTCTGTTTATGAAACCCAGCATTTTTCTGGCTTTCAACACAACTGTTTCATAATGAAGTTTAAAACTGAGCTTAGAATCAACCAGAACGCCCAAGTCCCTTACAACATTTTCACGTTTTAATTGTGAATTTTGAATACAGTATTGAAAGGTTATAGGTTTTAGTTTATTGGTAAATGTTATACACTGACATTTCGCAATATTTAAGGACATATTATTTAATTTACACCAATTATTAAGTTTGTTAATATCAGCCTGAAGCTTATGACAATCATCAAGACTTGCTATAATATTAAAGATTTTTAAATCATCGGCGTAGGCGAGACAGTCACATGAGAATAATTCTAGCAAATCATTTAAAAAGATGTTAAATAATAATGGTCCTAGGTTAGATCCCTGAGGAACACCTGACTTAGCTTCAAAAGGAACAGATTCATAGCCATGTACAGTGACCAGTTGATTGCGGTTAAGAAGATACGACTCTAGCCAACGTAATAGAGAACCATGTATACCCAAGTGTTCAGCTTTTGCACAGAGAATATTGTGATCGACTCTATCAAACGCTTTGGCAAAATCTGTGTAGATGGCATCTACCTGTCCCTTTACACCAAGAACTTTAGAGAGCACATTAGTATACGTAAGGAGATTAGTAGTTGTTGATTTGGAGTTAACAAAACCGTGTTGCTTGATGCTAATTATTTGTTTAAAATGACAATAGAGATGTTTGTACACTAAAGATTCAAAGATTTTGGCAAAAGAGTTCAAAATACTAATCGGGCGGTAGTTGCAAATATCCTCTTTGCAGCCAGATTTATACACTGGCACTATCTTACATAATTTCCATACGTCTGGAAAATATCCTTCAGCTAGGGACTTGTTAAAAACTATGTAAAGTGGTTTAATAAGTACTTTGGCACACCTTTTTATAACTATAGGGGGTAACTCATCAGGACCAGGACCCTTATTTATTTGAAGCCTGTTTAATGAGTTTTCGATTTCTCTACAAGTTATATGTAATGCGGACATACAATGACTAGTTTTGGGGAGTTCACTTATTTGAGGTTTTAATCTAGTTTGATTATAAACTGTTGCAAAGTGTTTGGCGAATAAATTTGCAATATCTGTACCATTATCGGCGTGCTCATCTTTGTAAAACATATTGGCGGGGTATGAGTTAGTTTCTTTTTTAGATTTCGTATATCGCCAGAAAGACTTAACATCATTATGGAGGCTGTTCTCAATAGAAGAGATATATGTTTTAAAGCACCTATCATATGTCATCTTAGCTCTTCTTCTCAACAAGGAGAAACAGTCATAATCACGTGGGTTTAAATATTTGACATATTTGGAGTGGTATTTATCTTTTTCTTTAAAAATTTTAATAAGTGATCTCGAAAACCAAAATGGATAAACCTGTCCTTTTCTAGAAGATTTCGGGGTATGTTTATCAATAGTAGTCCATATTAAATTGTAGAATGACTGCAAAAAATCATCACAATTGAAATGTTTATAAGAGTCCCAGTTAATTTGCCCTAGATCTTTGATGCACTCTTCATAATTAGTTTTGTGAAAAACGTATTTTTCTGCAGATTGTAAGCTCAAAGTTGATTCCCTTTCACATTTTAAATAAACACATAAGGGAGGATGATGTAAGTCGAGTTTGCTAATTTCTAATGCTTTTTGAACACAAAGCTTCAGTGTTGGTTGAGCAATAACAAGGTCTAGCATCCTATTATTGTAATTATGGATGTTATTATACTGTAAAAGATTTGTCGAATGTAAAAACTCATTAAAGTAGATGGATTTCTGAGAACGAAAATCAAGAGGAACACTCGGTACATTATCAGGCCATTTTATATCATCTAAATTGAAATCTCCAAGTAAACAAAATTTGTTACCTGCGTAATCCGATGATAATCGCTCACAATTATCAAAAAATTCCACAAAGTGATCGTAGTCCAGATACGACGGTAACTTAGCTTTTTTGTAACATTGTCCACTGTTTTCAGATTTGGTATTTGGATTTAGGATGATGTTAATGGAATCACTCATTATTTAGTAGTGAAAATATAATGACTGCCTCGGTGGCGTAGTTGTATTGCGGTACGACTGCAATGCCGAGGTCTCGGGTTCGATCCCCTGGTCGGGCAAAGTGATATTGAGTTTTTCTATTCAGTATCAGCCCGGAGTCTGGAATTTGTGCCCGATATGGCGATAGGCTCGCCCCCTATCACATCATGGGACGGAATAACGGCGAAAAGTGGGTGCACTAGTTGCGCCTCTGCCTACCCATTCGGGGATTAAAGGCGTGAGTGTGTGTGTGAAAATATAATATTCAAATAACATTATATACCTTTTTCATATTTTGATTTTATTTGTTAACAGGCAGAGATGAATGAAGAACAATGTTTAATTACTATTCATCTAGATTACATATATATGGTAATTACCTACACTTCATAACAGAAATAAGTATTTTAATAACATTAATGACACTATACAGGATGCATCACGATAGTGTGTCCAACTGGATCAGGTCGATAGAGGACCTCAATGTTAATCGAATTAACCCCCATGTATGTGGCCCGAAATTGGATAGTTTAAAAGTTATTTAGATTTTTGTATTTTTTTTATGAAAGTTGACATGACCACTTTTTTATTTTTATTTTTTATTGCATTGAATGACGAGACGAGCATGCCGTTTGCCTGATAGTAAGCGATACGACCACCTATAAACACTAGCAACACCATCCAGCACCTTGAGTTACAAAGTACTGTGTGGCATTCCACTGCGCTCGTCATCCTGAGACATAAGATGTTAAGTCTCATGATGTCCAGTAGTTACACTGGCTACAATGTCCTTCAAACCGTGCATGCACGCTGCTGCTTGGCGGTAGAAATAGACATTGCGGTGGTACCCACCCAGACGGACTCTTACATATGAGAGCCCTACCACTAGTAAACTTAGCTTTGTAGTTAAAGCTAAATTATTAGGACTACAGTCATGATATTTTTACTTTAATAAGAATAATAATTGGCCTTTCAAATAACTATAATAGTTAGAATTAGCTTATTATAGATTTAGAAATAAACTGACTGCCTCGGTGGCGTAGTTGTATTACGGTACGACTGCAATGCTGAGGTCTCGGGTTCGATTCCGGGTCGGGCAAACTGATATTGAGTTTTCTACTCAGTATCAGCCCGGAGTCTGAAATTTGTGCCTGATATGGTGATAAGCTCGCCCCCACATCATGGGACGGAATACGCACGGCGAAAAGTGGGTGCACTAGTTGCACCTCTGCCTACACCTTCGGGGATAACGGGCGTGAGTGTGTGTGTGTGTGTGTGTGTGTGTAGAAATAAACAATCATCTTTACGAAGGTAATGAACTTCAGATTTTACGCAAACTTTAAAGGGCTCTGGAATAAACTTTTCATTCATGTTTTTTTTTCTAAAACCTATATTAAAAAGTGCCTGCATTCATAGAAGATTAGCCTTCCAAATTCCGTTAGAGTAGTAGTGGGGCAACATATCTAAAAATGTATTCGAATCAACGAACACCGAAAATCGTAATTTGTTCCTTTTGCCTCAAATGCCTCAAGCCCACAAAGAATATGATTCTAATAAGCTTACCATATGTTAGGTGACAGATTATAATATTTACCAATAGAAATTTACGAAATATGACAAAAACATTATTAATTCAACAGTCACAAATATACAATCGCTTTAATACCTTTACTGGTGGTAGGTCTCCCACATTTAAGAGTCCGCCTGGGTGGGTACCACCGCCATGTCTATTTCTACCACCAAGCAGCAGTGTGCATACACTATTGTGTTTCGGTTTGAAGGACATTGTAGACAGTGTGACTACTGGACATAATGAGACTTAACATCTTATGTCTCAAGATGACGAGCGCAGTGGAATGCCACACAGTAGGTACTTTGTAACTCAAGGTGCTGAATGGTGTTTATATTGTTTATGGGTGGTCGTCTCGCTTAATATCAGTCCAACGGCATGCTGGTCTCGTCATTCAATGCGAAAAAAAACGCAGTATCGCAACATTATGGTACGAAAAATAAGCAAATAAAAATATAAAATTTCAATATTATTATTCAATGAATCTACGAAATGACAATAACACTGGATACATTTACAGAGCACGATATTTGCATTATTTTAAATTATTTACACAAAACATTCTTCGTAAGCGCGTACACCCTATCAGAAATACAACACAAATAACACTTCTCAAAATAAATTTTCAACCTTACATCACAAGAAATAAGGCATACACAATGCCGATATGTAAATTTGTTGAAAATTCCAATACAGTACGTTCCCCAAACCGTATCATGCTATGCAAACGCGCGGTGTACTTGTCAGATTATGATTTCGCGCCAAAATAACTTTTATTGCTAGGGAAATAAAGTTTTGAGGTTATGTTGTGAGTGGTAAGTGTAAAGCTGTATTTTATTTAAAATTCAAAGAAACAATATCGGATGTATATCGCATCTTTCTTACCGCATCAAGATACTTTATGTGCGCTGTGGGAAATACGACATATCCCTTGTTTTTTCCAAAATAAAGAAAAATGGCGGAATTTATTACTTGTCATTGTGAACCGTTAAATTGTTCAACCTTAAAATCGATTTAAACATTATTCCTTTGGGACATTACCTACTTAGAATTTATTTTATAAGTGACTATTAAAGAGCATTCTAAAAAAAAACTTGGGTTTAACTATAAATTAATATTTATTGTTAATAATCCTAAACACATATGTCCTCATTTATAAAAGTGAAATACAAAATGTAGGTAGGCATACATAAATATTGGTAACTAACAATATATTTATTAAAAAGTTGTAATACAAAATAATATAATAAAACATAAAAGTTACCCCATAAAATCATAAAGCAATGAAATAATACGCCAAATATAACCCTCTTGGGCGCGATCGGTAACAATGTACCCCAATCCCGGGTTTTTACAACGAAATACATTCAATAAGACGCAAATAAGGTAAGGGGTCGGAATGACCCCTCGGACGTGTGCCAATATGTCGAAACTTAATGTTAAAGGATTTTTCTTCTTTATCAATTTATGTAAGTGTTTTGTCGAATTTGTAAGAGGGCGATTTTATGAGATATCAACCACTTGAGTTGCCCAGGTTAGTAAGAAATGGGATATGATTAAAGCACGGTAGAGCTTACAGGTCGTTTCATACTGGACGATGTCTCAATGCAAAGAAATTGCTATTGTATGGTTTTAGATTTGGGGTTGTTCGAAATTTGTATTATTTCGAATATCTTTTAAAAATAGCGGGCAAACAAAAACTTGTGTTACATTATCATTTGGGTATGTTAATTTATTTATCTAAAAACAAAATATTAATCTATACAATTAGAAGAATTTCAACTTGAGTTCTCGTATTTTTGACAGTCATCCACTGCACCAAGAAGATAGAATATCAAACTATCAAAGTTAAAGAGTAGGACTTAATTACCTTAAACGGGCTAGCAGTAATTGAATGTCCGAAAATCATGACCTTACCCTTTGAAACAAAGCTTGCTAGCATTTTTATTTCACGTATTGAAGCGACAAAATTTCCAAAGACCCATTGTTCCATCTCAACATAAACTCCCCCATCATTATATCTTCCTTTTTAATTTGTCATTCGACCACTTAAGCCTGCATTTGAGACTGTAATCATTAAAAGAACCTCGCTTTCCGAGCCAGGCGTATGTCTATGCCATACTCTATACTCTATGCTCCGCTCTACACTATGGACAATAGGACAGTTGTCTATGGCGCCCGTCCCATTGAATTTCCCACTCCTAGATGTGAATGCAGATTTAAAGTGTCGCTTGTGAAAGTGTAAAAGCGGCCTTATGTCATAGAGTTTAGATCGCAGAGAGCGATGGGTTATGTTGGCAGTACTGCAGGTAGAATATAAAAAGGAATTTCCAATTGGAAAAATTCAAATAGGTGAAATCACGTGTGTGGGTGTCTTTACAATTTATTCAGTGAAGGGTAGTTTATTTTAAATATCCAACTTGGCTATAAATTTTCGTAACAATGATTATTTTGAAACTAATGTATTAGAGATAACTTTTAAACTCGATAAAATATTTCATAGATTCATGGACAATATTTTTTTTATGTCTACCGTTTATAATTTCAATCTGAATATATTATCATTAATTTTATAGTCATTCTCACTACACAAACAGTATAACAACATCAATTCACAATTAAGTCCTGTTAAGATATCAAGTCGAGAATGATTATGGGTCCAAGGAATGCAATTTCCTCCGTCCAAGGCACCGATACGTCTCTTAGACGGAGGCAAATAAATAAAAATCAAGCTCTTGGCGGGGGCAGTTTGTATTCGGCGCGGAAACTCTGAGAAATGCACCAGGGAATGAGAATGTAATGCTGGAGTATAGAAAATTGGCTTTGTTTAGATAGGCGTCTGTGGGATAAACGGAATTGTGTTTAGCGTGGTTTCTATTGAGATTGAGTTTGTAGGTGCAGATGATTACGTTTTAGACACAATTTTGTCTAAACTTTTATATAAAGAGTAATATCACTGCGTGAAAGGAGGCAAGAGCAACAAATATATTTACTGTTTATATGAAAGCGGCGATAGCCTAGTTGGGAGTTGAACGGACTGCCGAGACGAATGTCCGCAGGTTCAAAACCCAAGGGCACGCAACTATGACTTTCTAAAAAGTTATGTGTGTATTCTTTGTGAATTACGGTGAAGGAAAACATTGTGAGGAAACCTGCATATCTGAGAAGTTCTCTATAGGTATTTCGAAGGTATATGAAGTTGCCAACCTGCACTAGGCCAGCGTGGTGGACTAAGGCGTAATCCCTCTCAGTTGTAGAGGTGGCCCGTGCTCAGCAGTGGGCAGTATATAATACAGAGCTGGTATGACGGTATGGTGGTTATATATATTAGTAGAAGAAAGGATAACAAAAGCGATTATTCGTTAATTTAATCATTCATATATTTTATGTACATACATATCGAACTATCCTTAAACCCATTACCTAATGATAAAAAAAACATTTCTTATTTTAAAAATACACAATTACTGCAATCAATAAACAAAACTGATTTATACCCGATCCAAAGTACGTGTTACGAATGAAGACGGGGTACTCCTATTATATGTTATCTATATAGATACCAATTAAAATTCAATCCTAATAATAATATGTTAAGTGTGGAACACATTGATGTATTAAAAAATCGCATCAATGGTGGAATATAATTATTTATCATTAACATTAATATTACTGATTCGCTAACTTTAAGTAAAATTTTTTAGAACTTCTTACCTTTTAACCAATCAAGTAACTAGATTACATCTGAATATTATCTAACCTTTTTTTACCTGCACCCAAAATGACGACGATATTATCATCTATAGTACGATTTGTATACAACATATGTTGAGTATCAGCATATTTAAGATGTGCAATAAACTCACAATCCTCTTATTTCTTAATCAACATACCATTATCAACAACAAAGTTAGCACCAGTTATTCCCTTCGCCTTATCACTCGCTAAATACAAAATCATATCAGCAATCTCTTCAGGCTCCGATATTCTTTTCAAAGCAGAAACTCGTATGAAGTCATTCCATTTTGTAATACACTGAGCATCTTCTAACAATTGGGTTTTAACAGCTCCAGGTGTTATTGTATTTACTCTTACACCGTAATTTGACAGTTCTAGTGCTGCTACTCTTGAAAAATGTGCCGTACCAGCCTTCGATAAGCCATATGGTGTGTACTCTGGAACTCCTATACGATTAGTACCAGACAAGCTCGAAATATTTATAATACAGCCTTTAGTTTTAATAAGATAGGGAGCGGCGGCAACTGTCAAACGTACTACAGGCCGTAAGTTACTTGCTATCATTTCGTCATAAACTTGAAGTAATTTACCACTAAGGATAGTAGCATATTTGATGGCACCAGCACAGTTAATAAGTATATCTAGTTTTGCGTATTCCCGTATAGTTTTTTGTACGATATACTCTATTTCACTGTCTTTGGTTATGTCGGCTTTGATAACAAGAGGTTTGGTAGCACCGATAGTGCATCGCTCTTCTACTGCTTTCAACTTTACCTCATTTCGTCCGACTATGGCTATCTTTGCTCCTTCCTTAGAAAACAACTCTGCTGCGGCGGCACCGATACCCGAACTTCCACCAGTAATTATCACCACTTTATCTTGGAAACTCATCGTAAACGAATATTTGTTGCAAGGGTTCTGGTTGAATGGTTATTCACTGTCTTTTGTACTTTACGATGACATTCCCATTGTTATAGCGAACATGTTTTAATTTACATAATAATTTGTTTACTCCGTAAATAACATGACATTGATGTTATTCATTGTTTACCTGTTGATGCGAGTAAATAGTATGTAATTAGTAAAGCGAAGAATTAATGGAATACATTTTCCAAAGACATTAAACAGTATAGCTATAGATCGGACATCAGGACCAAATTTTTCGTCCAAAAGTTATTACCAATTGGTAATAAGTCGCTGTTTTATCTGGCATGTCCGTGTAACAAGACGTCTCGAAGAAAACAATAATTTGGAAGGAAATATGCCAATATACGCATTACGACCATGTCAAAGTATGTTCTAATGAATTTTACATACGTATTTTGTTATTGGTAGATTAAGTTACTGACGAACAGGCTCAAAATTATTGTAAGACAATTTTCCCAATGTCCGCTCTATGTAATCTTAGGACTCTTTGGAATTTACGAAGAGGCGTAGCGTGCACGGCCCGTGTCATCACACGCGTAAATACAAAGGTATGATGATGTACGACGTTGCTTATAAAAATGCGAGACGTGAAGAGTGACGCCGCCCAACGCAACGCGCGACGCCCCGCGTCTCCGTTAATGAGGCCTAACTTCCAGTAAAGTTTGAATTTTGATGTTTAATGATTTGTAAACTCAATATTATAGTCTTAATAAGTCAAACGATCTTAATTGGTATAATCAATATTGAAATATCTACAGAATCACCAAATAATAATGATAAATTACATCATGTTATTTTTACAAACCTGATTGATAAATTTGCCCATGGCTGCATTATTTCCTCACTTGCATACCATTATCCATAACGTAATTAGCTCCAGTAATACTCTTAGCTTTATCACTAGCTAAAAACCCAATCAAATCAGCGACTTCTTCGGGTTCTGTAATCTTCTTAATTGCACTGTGTCTTATAAAATCATTCCATGTATAAGAACTCCCTGCAGCTTCGTAAATGCTCGTCCTCACTGCACCCAAACTAATAGTATTTATTCTTATATCGTACAATCCTAGCTCCAAAGCAGCACACCTCGAGAAATGGTTCAGACAGTATTTAGAAGTTCCATAAGCTAGAGCGTATTCCGGAACACCGATCCGTTTATTGCCAACTATACTGGATATGTTTATGATATTACCTTTGGTTTTAATTAGTTCTGGTGCTGCTAATGTGGTCAAATGTACCACAGCCCGTAGATTTATGTTCAGTACTTCATCAAACACATCATGGAGAGAACTATCTTTAATTGTTGCAAATTTGAATAACGCCGCACTGTTGATAAGTACGTCTATTTTTTTGTATTTCTTAATGGTTTTTGCAATAACAGTTGAAACTTCTTCGTCCTTAGTCAAGTCAGCGATGATGACGTAAGGTTTAGTACCAATGGTAGAACAATTTTCAGCTACGGTAACAAGTTTGGTCTCATTGCGACCAACGATGGTAACATCTGCTCCTTCTCTGCAGAAGAACTCTGCTGTCGCCGCACCAACGCCTGAATTTCCACCAGTTATTAATACCACTTTATCCTTAAAGCTCATTGTAAATACTGACTCAAATGAATCCTCTTTGGCCATTGTATGTTAATTCTGATGCTATTGTATTATAATGTAATAATTGTCTGTTTTTTAGGTTAATTTTAATCGCGGATCCATTTGCATGACTCTTTTTCAAATGTATAACTGCGCGTACTGATGAGAAATAAGGTTATCGCGGTATTCGACAAAAAAGTAACCTATAAAAAAAGTCTTAAATACGTGATGTATTACTATGAACATTTGTATATTTTAAACATTATTAGTTAATGAAATAAAACTATTTTAGGAATTTTATCACGGTTTTTTAATTTATATTTTCTCCCTTTCCTTCACCATTATAGCGAATGATAATTGATAAACAATACACACGTAACTTCGAAAAGTCAAAGGTAGGCAGACCGTTCCGTTCCGTATCCGTAAAATAGTTTTATTTCAATGTCTAACATTCACGTAAATATATGAAATCATTAGTAGAGTTTTTTTTATGATATAGGGGGCAAACGAGCATACGGTTCACCTGATGGTAAGTGATCACCGCCGCCCATGAACATCTGCAATACCAGGGGGCACAGAGTTGTGTTTTCTCTCCATACATAAAATATTGATAATAAGGAACGTGAAAAATGATATCCCTACTACGAAATTGACGCTATAAACCGTTTTATAGTTCGGACAAACTAAGCTGGCCGGTATGACAATTCAATTTTTTTCCCGAAGTGATAACTCTGTGGGAACGTCTACCCAAAAAAATCAAAACCGTGTCATGTCATACCGGCCATATTAGTTTGTCCCTACTATAGTAATGATCTTTTATGTTTCTACGAATGTTCGACATTGAAATAAAACTATTTGTTTCATGTTATGCCCCACATTTTGAAGGCTTTAGAGCCTTCATGGTCACGGAGCAGACTGAGATGTTGGTTGTCCTAAAAGTAAATGTTACAATATTTACCTTCATTATTTAATTATACATATTTTAAATTTGTTGTTATTGACGGTCCGACCTACGCAGAAACAGCTCACAGTGTCATGAGGTCTGGCAGTTGGTCTTTTGGGGTCCGACTTGTATGTATGTCTAATGGGGACGTATGCAGTCGCACAGACGGGTGATCAGTTCACTTCCTTGGGAACCATTTCACCCTTAGTCCCAGTTTGGGTGGAGCTGCCACTTTCGCTTTGGTTCGGTTCGCTTCGCAGGTGGGGGTGGGGTGGGGTCCGACTTAATAACAAGTATAACTGAATCCCAGGCCTGTTCCAACCACCTACACCTTCTCTATTGAAATTTAGTTTTTTTTTAAAGTCAATAATCTCTCGAATCGTCATATGTAGAAATCGGTGTTCTTGGGCAAGGACTTGTGGTTTGACCTATTTAGTTGCAAAAACTATTTAGCTTAATTTCTTAAGACCGTCACCAAAAGTCCAAGTAAAAACACTAAGTAGAGTTTTGGCAGGAACTTGGAAGTGTCATGAGGTGCTCTTGTTTTAATTCATTATTTTGGTGATACTTAGTGTTATATTGCATAATTATGGTGGTATATTATCCAATATAGTTCTATTAAAGAGCTCAAATGAAGTGAATTGAAATAATTGTGCTAATCAAGTGTTTTTTTGTTGCCGCCAAAACTCCTAGATAAAGTCTTGGTAAGGTAGCCACTGCTTTACTTCGACATACTACAGATAATAAAAAAATACAACCCAAACTTGACATTGGCAAAATGTGAAAACACAAGCGCCATAAAAAAATAAATAAAAAAAAACACTAAGTACGAAACACCATCAATTACTGTTAAAATACACGTAACATTGTTATTTAATGATAATAGTCACAACACACAACAATTTCCTCAACCGTCTTACGTCGATGGCGACCCATTGTCCGTGCAAGATGAACCTGTAAAGATAACGTGCAATAATGAACTAAGGTCCGCATTGTCCTATCATAAGTAAAGGTCGGCCCAGATTAAATTTATGCCCCTAAAATAATTAATTCCCTTTAACTTCATTAAGAAACCCGCATAGGTGTAATTACAATGAGCCAAGGAATCTTAATTGTAGAATTGAATGTGATACACACGGTGTTTGTTGATGGCGAGCGTGGCGGTTTGAGAGCAAATTTGTTGGATGAAGTGATTTACATATAGCAATTATGTAGTACACACACAATATAACATTTATTTCTTTACTATTAGATGTGATAAATTGGTGTTTGCTATTTTCTTCTTTAAGTAAAATTTTGGTAGATATGATTTCTTCAAAAATCATTTTAAAGAAATTAGTAGTATATCCCAAATGTCTTTTTTGTTTGTCCTTTGATTAAATCAATACATTAATGTTTTTCTTTCGGTCGTTCCCTATGAATAATTGGTTAAAAATTAAGTACTTATTCTAATAACTATACTTCTTCGACTCACTGACAATAAATATGGCCTAGTGTTCAACAGAACACGTATGTTGTAGGTAATCAAAGCAACCCGCCCTGTGGTATGGGGGCATTTAAAGAATTCCACCATGGTATTCCCTGCCTGTCGTAAGAGGCGACTAAAAGGGAGCTAGTGGGAGTTGCGGCTGCGCAGCGGGGAATGCGCAGTCTCAAGTTGACGGCAGCACGGAATCATCGTGCTGCCATTAAAGAAGGGGACCTCTGAGTCCAAAGAGGCGAGCCGCGAAGCGGTATAGCGCGGTGACGGGTCCGGCGAATTCGGATGCATTCACGACCCCCCGGAACCGTCCCACATGCGCAGAAGCGGGCCACCGCGGGTTTTAGTCGGTATGCCGGCATAATTTGAGGGACCCGTTCCAGAGGTCATTTAGATGGCATCTGGGTCGGAACGCCGGTGAGTCCGACATAACTATTCTTCCCCTCCCCAGGCTCAAGATAAGTATCCATAAGACGGATTTTTCCTGCGGGACAAAAAAAAAAAAAAAAAAGGTAATCAAAGCAAAATTTCTCCGAAACCGTTCTCCGTTGGCTACATCCGTATATACCATCTCATAAACACTACCGGCCCTTATTCAAGATCACATAATGGGATGAATATATGGGTTACTGTCGGTCAGGGGCCATGACGTCCCAACAATAACCCGCCCCGCCTGATCCACGTACAAAGGAATGATCCATGAAACAATATGGCCATTTCAATACGGTGAGAATTAGTGCTAAACCGCTTGTGTTAACGCTATTAGTTTTAATTTATTGAGTTATGTTTACTTGGTGAAGATAACTTTACGACCATCGCTAATATTAAGCAGCATCTGTTATTTCTGTAATTGTGAATGTTGAGTATCAGGGCGTGTAGCCAAGACGCTTTTCTATAGGCGATAGCGCCCATAAAAAAAATATTATTTTATATTCTACTAGCATTCGCTCGCGGCTCCGCCCGTGAAAAAGTTTTTCCGGGATAAAAGTCCCGCTTTATATTTTTCCGGTATAAAAGTTGCCTGTCCTTTCTCAGGCTCTAGACTTTCTGTGTATCAAATTTTATTTAAATCGGTTCAGTAGTTTTGGCGTGAAAACGTGACTGACAGACGTTACTTTCGCATTTATAATATTAGTAAGGATTAGCGTTAACGCTTGTAGAAAAACATCTTGAGAGGCTCAGGTTACGCACATTTTTTTTTATTCGGGCTCAGCATTGTGATTTGTGACCTCACTGCGCCTGCTGAGAAGTGGATAAGGTTCCAGATAGAGACACGAGATGATTACTCTTCTCCAGTACTACTTTCTCCAGGAAAAAAAATCGACACAATTATGGCTACTATAATATACCTTCTTTGTTAATTGTTTGTGTGCGTCCCAGTATATTGTGCGAATAAATGTTTCTTTCTTTCTTTCTTTCTATAAAGGGTGTATACGGTTGTGTACGGTCGCTTTCCGGGTGGATATACATTTTCTACCAATAATATCTTTCAACCGATTCGGATTATTAAAGAGTCAGCCCTCTACACTTTGTTATGTACGTTATAGAAACGATGTAGCTGGACGGAAACTAAGGTCAATCTCCTTTGGGCATCCATTCTCGTGCATAATATCGTTTTAAGAAAATTCATCGATGTATTGCTCGACCTGGGTTGACCTGTGGCTGGTGCCTTACATTACTTTGTAATTTAAAGTTCTGTGTCATATTTTGTGTTTATAAAGGCGCTTGCTTTCAGAACAATAACCCATATAAAAAGGCTGAAACTTTGACTTACCACGTGTCAAACAATGTCTTCAAACGAGATATCACTGATATCCTGAATATGAGATCGACAAAAGCTTTCAGTATAGTTGGAATAGAATATAGCAATACCAAAGCTACCTTATTAGAAAAAACTTCATCGGAAAGCCTGTGCTGTGCTACTTTAACAATCTTTCCATCGTATGCAAGCTGTGCTTTATTTCAGTAGCTATAAAGTTGTTATTTGAAGCACATTTACTTTTACAGGAGCATGAGTTAAATTTGCCTTTTTCTATTTAATATTGACTCGTCAACAACGTTTGAAACTTTTCTCATTTCGAATACAGTCGAATGGCACTCGGTATAAAATGTTGGCATGTTTTTATATTCGTCCTTAAATTATTGTTTTTAACAGGAAATGTGTTTTGATATATTATTTTGAATACTGGTAGAAATCTTTGGAATAGAAAACGACCTGTAGCTGTGCTTGTTGTGCCATCCCTGAAGGTAGAGATGGTAATGTTTTCCGTTTTAGAACTTCATAAGCGTAGGTATAATAAATACAGCACTGGATTTATAAATAATGTCATATCATGATTTCGAAAGTGTCTGCCAGTGATAAAGATAATGTCGTAGTATGCAATTATAATCACAATCGCTTTTACTTTGTGCGTATACATACAACTTTATGATAAACCTAAGGTAAATAATAATTTTCATCACTGTAATGTAGAAAGAGGACAACACAAAATATTTATTCAACAGATATTTAAAGAATAAAAAGAAGGGGAAGGTATTATAGGTACGTAGCGGCTTGGAAGTGCCTCTAACAATTGGCATTGCTAAATTCTATAAGCGGCGGCAGCCACTTACCGGCAGGCTAACCTGCCTTCTAAGGCAATAAATAATAATATTATAGCCACGAGTAAGATACTTTACCAAACTTTAGAAAAAACATCATAGAGGCCCATTATAATTATTTAAAATTAGCTGTTGGTTGCGGGTTCGTCCACGTCCAGTTTTTTCAGGATAAAAGGCCCGTTATACAAAAGTTTCTGATGTTCTGCCCAAGGTCCTAAACCAAGGTCATCGAAATTCGTTCCGCAGTTTAAGAGTTTATCGCGTTCAGACAGAGAGATACGGCGGGGGACTTTGTTTTATAATGTGTAAGGATCTTTGAGTATAAATACTCAAAGATGCAGATGTGTATTGCAGATTCTCTCTGATTTCCCGATAATGTAAGTAGTATGTCATACTAACGTTACATAATAATAAATCGTATCATGAATGATAAAACGTTTCCCTTTGCCTTATCTCGAATGACATTTATTAAAATGACTTAATTTATTACAAGATCTCGACTGAAGTACATATCATTCAAGATGAGTTTTGATAACAAAGTGGCAATTATTACTGGAGCCAGCGAAGGAATCGCGGCAGCTACTGCGATACAGTTTTCTAAAGAAGGCGCCGACGTCACATTAGTAGGAAGAAGCGTGGACAAACTGGCGAGAGTACCTGCAGGGTGCGCTAAATACGGCTAGAATCCTCTCGTGATCAAAGCTGATGTGTCGAAGGACGAGGAAGTGAAGACAATCGTCGCGCGAACAATACAGACGTTTGGTAAACTCGACGTCCTTGTTAACAATGCTGGCACATTCTTCCCCGATGATATTTTGAAATCCAATTACATGGAAACCTTTGATATCACAATTAACACAAACCTGCGAGCAGTTACGCTAATAACCAATTCAGCAGCACCTCATCTTATTGAAACTAAAGGGAATATTGTCAACGTATCAAGTAACGACGCCACTATGGTGAAAGTTCCTAAGTTCTCCACCTATTTCGCTTCGAAAGCTGCTGTTAATCATATCACAAGATGTATTGCTTTGGAACTAGCTCCCTATGGCGTCAAGGTGAATACTGTAAGTCCCGGACTAGTCTATACAGAGATACTAGAAAGAGTCGGTCTTGGTGGAAATCCCTCCCACCGCCAAAGGAGACGTAGAAGGCACCAGGTGGAGGATTGACCGGCGTCTCCCGCCGTGTGGATTGGGGGTGTTTGGAGAAGTCCACCACGGTATGGTACGGTGCCTGTCGTAAAAGACGACTAATAGGGGCCACCGGGGAACGCGAGCGGGCGGCAGGGGGTAGTTCCTCTTTAATTTTGTATTATCTTTTAGTACATTGTTGCGATCTCAATGATGGAAGATAGCGTGGAAAGTAGGCCTCGCGCTGCCGTTGACGCCGAAAATTTCCAACTCCTCCCTATTACTATTTGATTGATTTCGTTGCGGGTTAAAGACAGATTAGTGTTCCCTGAGATTCCCCAAGCTTCACCGCTCGGTATCATAAAATGCGTGCCACTGCTGATCCAGGCTTACAGGAGTTGCAGTTATGAATTTTTTAAATCGTTTTTTGGCTCTGGTGTAAAGTTAGATATTTCGAGATACGACAAAATCGCTTGTTACCGTCGATATGCATAACATATCTGTTTGTGTCTATAACCTTGAAAATTATACCAACTTTTTATCACTTATCTTGAAAAAGTACATACTGCATTAATTTCAAACATTTCAGCGCATGTTGCTTCAACCAAAAAAATAAACGCAACAAATATTTACTGACGATTTTATCTTTTACGACAGATATAGAAATTTCGTTGGACATTGGTACCAGTATCCTGCCTCTCGCAGACGTGAGACTTAAAATCTTGTAGTAATTCAGTTGATAAAAAAAAAACATTTTTGGAAGGTCATGATCTTACCATTTCGCGAACAACTTGGTCTTTTGAACTGTCTTCGATAAACGTTGCTTTAATTGCATAATATTATTATCTTGTGATAGATAACATTTTATACAAGCATCTTAACATAATTATGCAAGGTATAAACCTGCGTTGAGTTAAAGCTGTATAATATAATAAAGTAATTTAAATATGACGTTTTAGCGATACGCAGACGTAATCAAATTATCTAAAAATTATGAAGGTCGCGGCAACGATCGAGGAACTCCAAACCAACTGGACATTGCCAGGAGATCGACGGAGTATTTCAGCATCTAATAAAAGAAAGTAAAAATCAACTTTGCTGTACATCCTGCTTACTTGCACAATGTGTAACAAAATCATGATTTGACTAGAAATCGAAAGGAATGTTTAGACATTTGATTTATTCTAATGGGGTTAGCTGTTGATAATAGCACATTATTTATAGAATTACCACTTTTTTTTTTTGCGGGGAAAGTGACTTATTACTGTCGCCCAACCTTCAATGGGGGCGACTGAGCACGATATGTTGGGTTCACCGTACGACCCGAGGTTGAGCTGCCCGGAGAGATGGAACCATCAGGCGACCGCCCGGCCGCAACGCCCTCAATCCTCATGGCGGTTAGAATTACCAACTGCAGACGATGACTTGATAAAAATAGCAGGAACACGCTAGATGCAGGTCGCTTTTGACATTTCCGCCTGGAAATATTTAGGGGAGGCCTATATTCAGCAGTGGAGATCATGTGGCTGATGATGATTATTTATAGAATTTGCTGAATTGTTAATCATGCGCATCGAACATTCTCTCCTATCTAGTGTTATAAATAAAGTTGTCATCTGCGCAGCGCCTTACGTATAAACAGTAATATCATCAAACAATGAATATTAATGTTTCCACATTAACTAAGATAATATGCATTCGTTTGCATTTATCAGCGGTTACACTTACTATAAATTTCTCAGTAATATTTTGTTTTTTGGTCAGTCAATACTTTATTAAATAACAGAACTTAAAAATGAGTTTCGACGATAAAGTAGTGATTGTTACTGGGGCCAGTGCTGGCATTGGGGCAGCTACTGTCGTACAGTTTGCTAAAGAAGGCGCAGACGTCGTTCTAGTAGGAAGAAACGAGGACAAACTGGCAAAAGTATCTGCAGAGTGCGCTAAATATGGCAAAAATCCTCTTGTGATCAAAGCTGATGTATCGAAGGACGAGGAAGCGAAAACAATCGTCGCGCGAACAATCCAGACGTTTGGTAAACTCGACGTCCTTGTTAACAATGCTGGCACATTCTTCCCCGATGATATTTTGAAATCCAATTACATGGAAACCTTTGATATCACAATTAACACAAACCTACGAGCAGTTACGCTAATAACCAATTCAGCAGCACCTCATCTCATTGAAACTAAAGGGAATATTGTCAACGTATCAAGTATCGACGCCACTATGGTGAAAGTTCCTAAGTTTTCCGCCTATTTCGCTTCGAAAGCTGCTGTTAATCATTTCACAAGATGTATTGCTTTGGAACTAGCTCCCCATGGAGTCCGGGTGAATACTGTAAGTCCAGGACCAGTCTATACAGAGATACTTGAAAGAGTCGGTCTTGGCGGAATGATGCCTATGTTGCAATCAAGTACAGCACTCAATAGAATTTCAGAACCAGAGGAAATCGCAGACTTAATTTTGTATTTGGCAAGCGACAAAGCAAAGAGCATAACTGGATCTGATTACGTGTGTGACAACGGCATGATTTTAAAGTAATTGTAAATTTTTGTTTTGTTCATTACACGATGACTATCAGTTGTTTTATTTATTGTTTATATCTAAACGTTACGTCTTGACAGCGCTCGATTTATGTTCCAAATTATAATCAGTTCTAGTGTCTCAAATTTTGTAAATTGTTGTATGTTGTAATCTGTTAAATCTACAGATCACTATTTCTACACTCTTACATAGCGACAGGGTTACTAAACTGTAATTTCATGAAAATTCTTTTTTGATCTTATTAACTATCCGATAATGAACGGTTAATATTTTTTAACTTTCGTCATGAAAGTTTTATATTTTCAGAAGACGGAAATTTATTGATTTTCGTCTATTTCCGGGAATCGGGTTTCTATCAGATCATGTCGTTTTGTATGTATGGATGTAAATCTCCCACAATTGAGTGTGTGTGTGTGTGTATGTGTGTAAAACTTTTTCACGCGGGTGGAGTTGCGGGCGAAAATTTGTGTATTGTAAAATAATTTCGTCTTAAATACCTAAATTTAATTAAGGCAAACGACTACCGTATGCCGAAAATGACGACTGTCTCGGTGGCGTAGTTGTATTACGGTACGACTGCAATGCTGAGGTCTCGGGTTCGATCCCCGGGTCGGGCAAAGTGATTTTGGTATTTCTATTCAGTATCAGCCCGGAGTCTGGAATTTGTGCCCGATACGGCGATAGGCTCGCCCCCTATCACATCATGAGACGGAATACGCCCGGCCAGGAGCGGATTTCCCTATAGGCCGAGTAGGCCCGAGCCTATGGCGCCAAAATTTGCTCGTATTTGCGGCGGGTGAAAAATTATTTACGGTCAAAAATGAACAAGGACAGATTGAACGCTCGGGCTATCCTTTGCATCGATTCACAGTTGCTACGGTCTTTAGATTGTGATAATTTGATAAACAAATTCGCTGCTCAGAAAGCCAGGCAACAGACAATTTGTGAATAACGATTCATTGTTACTCACAAATAGAAATGGTAAGAATCAGTATCTGAAATACACAGATTGAGATAATTCAATCATTTACTGACTATCATTTTTTATTTTCATTTTAATTTAATTTCTATAGTTTATTAAATTTTTCATGCTTTACAGCACATAGGGGGTGGCAATCTTTCGTAGGCCTAGGGCAGCCAACGTATCAAACCCGCCCCTGCGCGCGGCGAAAAGTGGGTGCACTAGTTGCGCCTCTGTCTACCCATTCGGGGATAAAAGGTGTGAGTATGCTTATGTGTATTTTTAAGATATGTTAACCTTGAGCTGATGCTGCAGCATCAATAAGTCAACGGGATGCCCAACACTTAAAAAAATAATTTATTAATCAAGTAGGCTTATAAAAAAGCACTTATAACGCAGTCATGACAAGGTAGAGACAATAACAAATTTCATGATCATCATCAGCCCGTTGCAGTCCACTGCTGGACATAGGCCTCTCCCAAGGTACGCCACAGAGCCCGGTCGCTGCCGGCCCTCTTGTGCAAGTCGTCCCGCCATCTCGCCAGAGGGCGTCCCACGATACGATTTCCAAAACGCGGTCTCCCTCCAGAATTCGCTTACTCCAGCGGTTGTCTGTTCTGCGACGTATTTGGCCAGCCCATTGCCACTTCAACCTGCTAACTTTCAGAGCTATGTCGGTCACCTTGGTTCTCTGACGGATTGCTTCGTTCCGAATTTTGTCCTTCAGAGACTCCGAGCATAGCTCTTTCCATAGCACGTTGAGCGACTTTAAACTTATGGATTAGCCCCACAGTCAGCATCCATGTCTCGGCTCTGTACGTCATTACGGGGAGGACGCACTGGTTGAACACTTTCATCTTCAGTCTCTGTGGTATATCCGACGAAAATATGTGGTACAACTTCCTAAACGCTGCCCAGCCCAACTGAATCCTCCTATCGACTTTGTATCTACCCAACTGCATTAGCTGCCCGAGATAAACATATTCCTTGACAACTTCGAGAGGTGTGCCATCGATGATTACTGGTCCCGGAGTGATGAGGTCATTAAACATAACCTTCGTCTTGTCCAGGTTCATCCGGAGACCAATTCGTCGGGAGGCTTCATTTAGGCTGTGCAGCATTTCTTGAACTTCCCGCAGCGATTCTGCCATGACTACGATATCATCGGCAAACCTTAAGTGCGAGATGTATTCGCCTAGTATTGATGTCTCGCCCGTTCCAGTTTAGTGTGTTGAAAACGTCTTCTAATGCATTTGTAAACCGTTTTGGGGATATCACATCCCCCTGTCTTACTCGTCGATGTAATGGAATCAGTCTTGTTTGACTATTCTGTACTTGGACGGACATAGTTGCAGCGTCATACAGGCCTTTCAGCACCTCGATGTATCGAATATCAACTTGGCACCGCTGCAGGGAGTTCAGAACAGACCAGGTCTCGATAACAAATTCACAAATGTACATATACCAACAATTAAATAATTTAAAGTAGGTACTGTAATATAAAAAAATAAAAAATAAAAAATTTGGGGTGTTTTAGGTTAACAAACACCGGGTTTCGGGCGCCAGGCACAGCAATCTCACAAGACTACTATTGCCGATTTACTAAACAAAATAAGCCAGATAATAGTCAGTCGGCGCATTAGCTTTTGATCTTAGGGGAGTGGAAAATTAAAACCAAATTAGTTTAATTAATTAGGCTATATTTCCGTAGACACTGTTACATATATATATATTAAAATTATGATTATTTATAGAAATTTTGATATTATTATTTATCCCAAATTTACAATTAGTTCTAAACCAAGATCTGTCATTAGTGCACTCTTTGTGATTACGCAAATATCACTGGATAATCCAGTCCACGTTCGCTGAAGGCGTTCTAACAAATAAAAGGTACATACCTCATGGCAACAAAAAGGTTACCTCTAACATACTCATAGCGAGATTCAGAAGAAATTATCCTCTTGCAATGAAGTAGCCAGACAGCAAGCCAGTTAACAATCCATGCAGGCCTCTTCACAAGATGGCGGATCTGCAGCCAAAGCGCAGATAATCCGACCAAGCAGATTGCAGAACTTGCGATAAATTTCCAAGCAAATACGTAGAAAAACGTAGATAAATCCACAACGTAACGTAAACCGTAACTAAAACGTAAACCAAACCAAACCGACCGCAGAGCTGAAACAATATCATTACTTTAGTAATGGCTACAGCTGCGTGGTTCACAATTTAATCAATATTTTATTAAAAGCAAAGTTTTACGAACCGGCCGTTTATTAAAAATTCTCGAATTCAGCCGAAACAATGGTGCTTGAGTTCAGCAACCAACTGCAAAGAGCACGACAACGTAAATTCATCAACTCGTGTTAACGTCACCAACGTTATATTCAAAATTTAGGAATAAATGGACTCACCATAAAAATAACACCGCACCACTTTGGTTTGCATGTTCTAATATCAAACTAAGCCATTGTAGGCTGTTAAAGACTATCAAAATAGAGGATCGCTTTAGATTTTCACATAGCGATCTTGACTCTCGAGCAAATGGAAGGAAAGTGACGTTTTTAGAGACGTCCCGCCGAAATGACACTCGCGCGCACTAGAGATGTGACGTTCAAAATCGTTAAATCAGACTAAATTTCTGTATTATCTGTGGTAACATAATAAATATGTTACATCACATACTTTCCCAAAAAAATAAAAGAACAAAGTTCTTTTATGAACTTGAAATTTAAGATAAAATCCGAATAATTAAAAACGAGAAAATGCTAAATTAAGTTTTTCGAAATTCTAGGAAAATAGCCAACCTTATACTATCTTTATAAAATAAATTGATAAACTTGTAAAAGAAGATCATGCAAGTCAACTTCCAAGTCATCAATGAAAATTATTAACCTACAGTTAATCAAGACATCTTCTTCCTGACTAAAAGTCCTTAACTAAATTACACATCTAACATAACCACCATTTGAGATTAGCTAAACAAAATTGTCGCTAACTCTAACCATTACGAAAACCAACTTATTCAAACCTAGGAGATTAGTTAGACAAAACTGTCACTAACTCATAATACCTACTCCAAACCGTTATAGTAAATTCTGAGATTAGTTAGACAAAATAGTCACTAACTCGTAATACCTCTACTCTTCCAACTCTCTTCTAAGAAAACAGTTAGGCTAATTAGCCACCGTCTCACCTATACAACTCAACACACACACCAATATCAGTTAGGGAAAATTCCGCTGATCTAAAACTCAAAAACATTGTGAAGCGAAGCGTACTTCTCAAAAGTGAAGCATCAAGGAAAAATGTTTCCTATAATAGAAAATGACATTCCGCGGTCAGCACAACTCTACTCCGACTTTCTGAACGCGAAAGCATTGCAAAAATATCATATTACGATCGGCACAACTCTACTCCGACCTTCCGAACGCAATAGATAAAATTGTGACCAGTCCAAATATCTGAGAGCAAAACATCTCACAAAAGAAACACAATTATTAGGGCCGACACACTCCGACTTTTCGTACCTAATAATGTGGGAACAAAGGTAACTTAAGCATAAGCTAAAGTTCAAAAATTGTTTGTCTGCCTCAAGTGAGCACAGCACAAACTTTGATCTGAGACAAAAGTACACAGAGCAAAACCAAAAGGTCTGATGCTGGTGCATACAGAGCTTACATAAGTAGATATATCTAACTACTTCTAAAATTGTTACTAAATATATATTAGTAAAAACAGAAAAGACAAAAAGAAAATATGTATGTATTTTCCTTAAACAATAATTATGTACAAAACGACAACATCTTTGTACAACAAAATATAAAATAGATATAAGATCTATTTCAGTTGGGAATTGAGCTAATGAATAACTCCTTGTAAGAACATAGCTGTTTTATTTATTCCAAACTGTCCTAAAAATCTTTAGTAGAAAATAAGTATAGAATTCTATATTATGACAAAAAGTTTCCTAACATACATCCCTTTCAAAGAGCAATCCACAAACATGCTTTCTTCTAATCCATCCACAAGCAGACGCTCGGCTTCAGTCAAAATACACAATTCAAAAACTTTAATTCAAAGAAATACCAAAAGTTTTAATTTAATATTTAATTATGTCTTTGACATGGTAACGACCAGTATAGCCTTTAGCCAAGTCTTTCAAAACATAAACGTTATCAGAAACTTTTTCTAAAACTTCACATTTTATAAATTTAGGAGCAAGTTTCGCCGAAAAATATGCCGGGGCATTAGAATGTACAAAACTACGTTTCCAACAAATATCACCAACCGAAAGAGAAATGACTTTCCTTCCTTTATTATAATAAGAAGCGTTACGCTTATAGGCTTTTAATAAATTCGTTTGCACCTTAGCGTAAACTTCACTCAACGAATTTAATGAATAAGCATAACAATTACGACTACCTAACTCAAGCTGCGCTAAATCATCAATCGATCCACTGAATCGATGAAGAGATGAGTCAAAAATAAGTTCACGACCAAACATGAGATAATTGGGCGTAAAATCAGTTGCTAAATTAACGTTATTATTGAGAGCAAGTTGTACATGTGGGAGAAAGTTTGACCAAGACCTATGGTCATCCTTAACATAGCAGGATATACAAAATTCTATAACTTTGTTATAACGCTCTACGGGATTGTTTTGAGGAGTGTATAGAGTGTTGTAAAATATTTTCGTTATATTATAGCTTTTTAAGAAATTCACGAACGCTTTAATAGTAAATTGAGAAGCATTATCAAGAATGAATGACTGGGGAGTTCCAAATTTAAGAAATATTTCTTTCTCAAGAATTTTACAAATAATTCTAGTAGTAGCATTTTTCATGGGGAAAATCCAACAGTATTTAGTGAAAACATCTACAATTGAAAGAATGTAACGATAACCGGAATAAGTTTTAGGTAAAATACCAATTATATCCATGGACAATAATAACATAGGAGAGTCTACCTTTTTTGGATTAATCATAATACCCGAACTTGACAAAGTGTAAGTGAAAGTCTGAACCAAGAATGCATCTATTAGATCCACTATCAAGTAAACCGGAATAACATATGTTATCAATAAAGAATTTCAAATAAGGTCTAGTATCTTTCGGAGTTGAAAAGAGAATAGGAGCAGAACTATGAATTTTAAAGAAAACTTTTAAATAATCTAACCAATCAGAAAATTCTTTTCTTCTAGTATTGTCATCAGGTGCGTATGAAAATTTAGCAACAAAATTGGAAAATTTATTTTTTAAGTTTAGATTGGAATTTAAGTTTATAATTTTTAATAGCCATTGATACACTAGGCGATTTCTTAGAAATCCGTGATCGATGGAAACGAATTAGTTTTTCTTTTGATGGGGGCAAAGAATCTTTAATATGAGATAAAGTTATCAAATCCCTAGTATCAGGTAAAACATTTGAAATTTCAGGAGCAACAGAAGGTACTAAATTCTCCCTAGTCTCGAAAAGACCATCCGTCTGAGTTTCAGCATCCATATTTGAAATCTCAAAGTAAACTCACAATAATCTGAATTAAAACTTCTCAAGAATGCAATTAAGTAACCACGAGTAATATCAATAAATTTTTGAAAATGTTTAAAAATGTTGTAAAATTGTTATATTAAACTTTAAGAAATTATATTGTTTAAGTTTAAAGAGTGCAGTATTGACTTACAAAATTGTAATATTAAATTAATTACAATGTTTTAATATTATCAATAATAAATGGGAACAAGTTTCCCGGCTTAACAGAATTAACTTATGTTAACCGTGATCTAAAGTTTTAACACAGAAATATAAGTGTTATATTTAAGTAATAAAGACATTAGTTGACTTGACACTGTCTTAATCATTATACACAGAAAGTATATTATGAGGTTAGAATAATGTTTAACTGAATCTACAGGTTAATTTTAAACACAAATGTTAAGTAACATTATAAGATCTACAAAGTCAGAAACTATTATACATACATGAACTGTTGTGCTGATAACGCCTTTCTCGAAGTAGTTGTTTTTATTTAGAGCTATGATTCTATACAATGCAAAGGAAAAGTACACAGTAACCCCGTCACATCCCGAACGTTATAATATGCAAATTATGCATTTTGCAATCACAAGCAATATTATTTATGGTCAAATTATTAAATATTAATCAATGACTTTATATAAAAGTCTCAAAAGCTAGAAATAAGCATGAACATGAACAGCAAATGGAGTTCTTAATAAATCCCTGCATAAGTGTCAGTCAACAATTAAGCTAGTTGCTTATATTATACAACATGCTAATAGCGTCAATAAAGCTACAACTATTATGTACTCACAATTATTAGAGTGCAATAATGACCTAAAATATGACAGTATCTACTCAAGTCCCTGAGCGTACAGCGCCAATTGTAATATAAAAAAATAAAAAATAAAAAATTTGGGGTGTTTTAGGTTAACAAACACCGGGTTTCGGGCGCCAGGCACAGCAATCTCACAAGACTACTATTGCCGATTTACTAAACAAAATAAGCCAGATAATAGTCAGTCGGCGCATTAGCTTTTGATCTTAGGGGAGTGGAAAATTAAAACCAAATTAGTTTAATTAATTAGGCTATATTTCCGTAGACACTGTTACATATATATATATTAAAATTATGATTATTTATAGAAATTTTGATATTATTATTTATCCCAAATTTACAATTAGTTCTAAACCAAGATCTGTCATTAGTGCACTCTTTGTGATTACGCAAATATCACTGGATAATCCAGTCCACGTTCGCTGAAGGCGTTCTAACAAATAAAAGGTACATACCTCATGGCAACAAAAAGGTTACCTCTAACATACTCATAGCGAGATTCAGAAGAAATTATCCTCTTGCAATGAAGTAGCCAGACAGCAAGCCAGTTAACAATCCATGCAGGCCTCTTCACAAGATGGCGGATCTGCAGCCAAAGCGCAGATAATCCGACCAAGCAGATTGCAGAACTTGCGATAAATTTCCAAGCAAATACGTAGAAAAACGTAGATAAATCCACAACGTAACGTAAACCGTAACTAAAACGTAAACCAAACCAAACCGACCGCAGAGCTGAAACAATATCATTACTTTAGTAATGGCTACAGCTGCGTGGTTCACAATTTAATCAATATTTTATTAAAAGCAAAGTTTTACGAACCGGCCGTTTATTAAAAATTCTCGAATTCAGCCGAAACAATGGTGCTTGAGTTCAGCAACCAACTGCAAAGAGCACGACAACGTAAATTCATCAACTCGTGTTAACGTCACCAACGTTATATTCAAAATTTAGGAATAAATGGACTCACCATAAAAATAACACCGCACCACTTTGGTTTGCATGTTCTAATATCAAACTAAGCCATTGTAGGCTGTTAAAGACTATCAAAATAGAGGATCGCTTTAGATTTTCACATAGCGATCTTGACTCTCGAGCAAATGGAAGGAAAGTGACGTTTTTAGAGACGTCCCGCCGAAATGACACTCGCGCGCACTAGAGATGTGACGTTCAAAATCGTTAAATCAGACTAAATTTCTGTATTATCTGTGGTAACATAATAAATATGTTACAGTACCTACATTAAACAACGAACAACCAGCACGGGCTGATAGGTACAGAGGACACGGACATTGGGGACGGGAATAGGGGTAGGGAAGGAGAAGTGGAGCTGATATAAAAGAAAGGGAAGGAGTACCTCTAGGAATCAGGATGTCTACGAGTCGTTACGTGTTTAAAGTTAAAGTTGAAGAACTACTTTCGGGTGAAGTAGCGGAATCATCGTGAATTTCTAGTTTACGTCTTGGATATTATCTATCAATTTGTAACTACGTATATATTTATTGTAGACACGTTTATATATTGTATATGTTTGGTATATATATTTATTAATTTTGCATTATACTTATCATAGTATGAATCAATATTTATGTATGTATATTTATAAGTTTATATTATTTCGAAATAACTACCTCTGATGCACCTACCTTGTTAATCTCTGCACCACCCTAAGGTTGACTGCGAGAGAATGCCTACGGCATTAAGTCCGCCTTTATACATTAGTATATGAAGTGCTTAAATAAATAAATACCTTAACATTACGAGGAAAGGAAACGCCACGGTCCTCGCCGGCGAGGATAATAAAGCAACTTATAGCAGATATAGCGTGTGTGGGCTCATAAACGGTCTCAACGAGTAGATCTTAGATAGTTGATTATTAAGGACCCATGATGGAGAATATAGTAATTGAAAAGGTTTGTAATAAAATTAAGGTAAAATTTAAATAACCCCCGACACAAAAAACCTCTAAAAAGTAAAATAATAAAAGTGTCTTTGTCGTTTAAGTACCTAGTAATATTTTGACTCAAGCGTCCTCGCGTCGGGGGACCGAACTCCGGACCAGGGAGATGAAAATACTTCTTTCGCGGTAGACATACATATTGCGATGCAGCCTAACCAGTCACGTTCTTGCAAACTACCTAATAAATTATTTATTTATTTTATTTTTATTTGTATATTTTTAAGGAACAAACAAACAATTACACATTGAGAATGGTAGAACTAAGTATAAGGTATTTACAAAAATACAAATGCGCAACTCACAACGTTGTCCACGGATTATAATATATTATAATATACTTGCTCTAAATTACAAGTGAAGACAGTATGACAATAATAAGCTAAAAATAAATTGGCTATAAAATATCGCGATTTAAAGAACTAAAAGTTGGAAGCAATCTGTGTCAACGTTTTTCGATATTGTCAATTGGACATAGCAAATATATTATCTAGGTTTGTACAGTGTTTGTTGAAGTTTGCAGCGATACGACGTAGCGGTGCGCGTAATCCAGCATTAGTTCGGCAGGATGAAACCGCAAAAATTGATATCCGCGCACAGCACGCCTCATCACTGCTCTCGGAACCACATAACAAAGTCTATTACTTATAGGTACTATTGTAGTCATATTTTTTATTACAAATGTCAAAGAGAAACATCATTTCCAATTATAATCTTCTGGACTATAGACTCAAGAGATTATAGTTTTTCAGTCAATGTGCATACGATGACACCGATAGGTCATAGAGGTAAGACATTTTCGATGTACTTTCTCTAGATTTTCCACGTACTTATTGTAGTGAGGATTCCACGCTACCGCAGCGTACTCCAATTGGGGTCTTACAAGGGACTTGTAAAGGTGGATATTTAAGTGCTCACTTGTTTAAAATCAATCGTGGACCTCATTATAAATCCATACATACGATAAGCGTTATTAACTATTTTGTGAATATGTAAATCAAGATGCAATTTCTCATCAAGCAGTACTCCAAGATCTCCGATAGATTTTACTTTATTTATGATGTCTACGTTTAAATTATAGTTGAATGATATTTTCTTGTTAATATTTTTCGTGAAAGAGATAGCCGAACATTTCGTGGTATTTAAATATAGTTTGTTTATTGCACAATAATCCGGAAAGCGATCCAGATCTTCTTGTAGATCATGGCAATCGGCAAGAGACCTTATTGATTTAAAAAAATTCAACTCATCAGCGTAGAGTAGGAATTTGGAGTGCTTGAAACATTTTTCCACGTCATTTATGAATAAAGTAAACAAGAGAGGTCCCAAAATCGAACCCTGGGGCACACCCGAGGTAACATCTACAGATGATGAGTGAAAACCTTTGATTACGACCTTTTGTAATCGATTTTGAACATACGAAGAAAACCAGCCCAGCAAATCACCACGAATACCATTATATGCTATTTTTGTTAATTACAACTTATGATCTACTTATCTACTTTGTCGAATGCTTTCTGAAAGTCAGTGTATATTGTTTCGACTTGTACATGTTGATCCATATTATTAAATAAATAGTCAAGAAATAATATTAGATTTGTAGTTGTAGGCTTTCTAATAGTTATTCAGTTGATAAAAAACAATTTGTAGGCGGCCATGATCTCACCATTACGCAAATAACTTGCTCTTTTGAACTCTCTTCAATAAAAGTCACTTTAATTTTATATTATTCTCTCGTGATTGATAACATTTTATACCAGCATCTTAAAATAATTATGCAAGGTATAAACCTGCGTTGAGTTAAAGCTGTAAATACTATTGTATAAAGTGATTAAATTATGACTTTTAGGCCATGCGCAGACGTAACGAAATTATCAAACAAATTTACTGTACAGTACAGTAATCAGGAGCTAACTTGCACAATTTATCACAATATCATGATTTGAATAGAGATCGAAGGGAATGTTCTGATATTTGATTCATTATATTCGAATTGGGCTAGCTGTAGACTATTATCATTTACAAATTTTTGTATAGAATTTGCTGAATTGTTAAATAAGAGCGTTGAAAATGTTCACAGATCTTATTTAGTCTATTTGTAATTAAGTCGTATGCGTAGAGCTTTAAATATAAACATAATAATGTCATCAAACAAAAAATATTAATGTTTCCACATAAACTAAGATAAAATGCATTCGTTTGCATTTATCAGCGGTTACACTTATTATAAATTTGTCAGTAATACTTTGTTTTTTGGTCAGTCAATACTTTATTAAATAACGGAACTAAACAATGAGTTTTGACGATAAAGTAGTGATTGTTACTGGAGCCAGTGCTGGCATTGGGGCAGCTACTGTCGTACAGTTTGCTAAAGAAGGCGCTGAAGTCGTTCTAGTAGGAAGAAACGTGGACAAACTGGCAAAAGTATCTGCAGAGTGCGCTAAATACGGCAAGAATCCTCTTGTGATCAAAGCGGATGTGTCGAAAGACGAGGAAGCGAAGACAATCGTCACGCGAACAATCCAGACGTTCGGGAAACTCGATGTTCTTGTTAATAATGCTGGCACATTCTTACCCGATGATATTTTGAAATCCAATTACATGGAAACGTTTGACAAGACAATTAACACAAATCTGCGACCAGTTGCGCTAATAACCAATTCAGCAGCACCTCATCTCATTGAAACTAAAGGGAATATTGTCAACGTATCAAGTATCGACGCCACTATGGTGAAAATTCCTAAGTTCTCCGCCTATTTCGCTTCGAAAGCTGCTGTTAATCATTTCACAAGATGTATAGCTTTGGAACTAGCTCCCTATGGAGTCAGGGTGAATACTGTAAGTCCCGGACCAGTATATACAGAGATCCTTGAAAGAGCTGGTCTTAGTGACATCATGCCTATGTTGCATTCAAGTACAGCTCTCAATAGAATTTCAGAGCCAGAGGAAATCGCAGACTTAATTTTGTATTTGGCAAGCGACAAAGCAAAGAGCATAACTGGATCTGATTACGTGTGTGATAACGGCATGATTTTAAAGTAATTGTTAATTGTTGTTATGTTCATTACACGATGATTATAATCAGTTGTTTCATTTGTGTTTTATATCTAAACGTTACATCTTGACAGCGCTCGATTTACACCTTTTATGACGGCGAAATTCGGGGATATTTTATTTTTTAGTTGACGATAGTCTAGTTCGAATTGAACCGGTCTTATGAGACGGATGTCCCCAGGTTCAAAACCCAAGGCACACACCTCTGATTTCTCGAAGTTATGTGTGTATTGTTTAACAATTATCATCGCTAATTTAATGTACGTACATAAGAATATAGAAAACTTTCCAAAAGTTTGCGATATCCATGGCTTAAATACTAGAAGCAAAAATAATCTAGTTAATCACAAAACAAGGCTCCAAAAAATCAGCAAATCTTTTAAGGGTTACTGTATACACTTTTATAATAAAGTTCCCACTGAAATTAAGTGTTTAAACATTGGTAAATTCCAAACAACTATTAAGCGAAAGTTATGTAATAAAGCTTATTACAAGATTTCAGAATACATAGAGGATAAAAAAGCCTGGGATTAATTTAAAAAAATTTTTTTTTTTTTTCATGTGATTTTCTTTGGAATCATGTCTTTCGTTTTAATAAAGTTTCTTTGTTTCCATCTGTGAGCGGCTTGGGTATGACATACTCCTTAACTGTCTGTGCCTGCGGCGGCGTCGTGTGCCGGGTCGGCCACTTCCCTGTAATATGGTTGAGGAGGCCGATGGCTGGCACATGCGTCATACTCGTGAACGGGTGCTGCTTGTGTGGACTGGTCTGCCCTTTTCGCTTACTATATTGGGGGTATATCTTAAACTTAGTTTAATAACGACATCTTGAAGATTTCAGATCAAATTATTACATGATTCCTGAGATAGTTATGCACTCGTGTTGGAATTTAAATTTTTATTACCTATTTTGCGAGTATATAAATGAACTGCTCTAAACATAAGTAAACAAATACTGAATTGTATATATTTATTTCTCTACATAATGCAATGTATTTTATACCTTGAACTGATTTTGAAAAGAGCAACACTAGAGTTTCTTGCCCGTTCTTCTCTAGTGAGAACTGCTTTCCGAACTGGTGGTAGAGTTAATATTGACGGAATCTAAATAATGTATAACATTTTATGGGTTCGAATAAATTATTTCATTTCATTTCATTTCATCGTTCGCTTTAACGGTGAAGGAAACCTACATACCTGAGAATTCTCCTAAAATCATTTCAAAAATATGTGAAGTCTGTCAACTCGCACTAGGCCAGCGTGGTGGACTAAGGCCTAACCCCTCTCAGTAATAGAGGAGGTTCGTGCTAAGCAGTGGGCAGTATATAATACAATATAACCTTATCATATATTTAAAAAAATATGTTACCGTGAACAAGGAAAAAATATAATCAATTAGATTTTTGCATAGTAATCATGTTCAATGTATTATAATAAGATAACTCCGAATTAAATATCATTTATCAACGTAGACGATAACCGTAAGCAATTTATTTATTTATTTATTTATTGCACCAACAAAGTGAACACCATTACAGTCATAAGAACACAACGCCAAATTAAACACTGTAGATGCCACCTTAATTATAGGTACAAATGGCAAGCTTGAACAGACAGCAGCTAATGAATATTAACATATTTCTACAGGAACACACTAAAATAGAAATAATACATTATAATACTACACTATATAACTGTTACTATTACTATTAAGATAAAAGTACAAATAGTTAGTTAAAGTTAGTTATTTTATTCTTACAGTTTTTGAGATAGGAATAAGAAATTACTAACATCAAATATAAGATGAATGTGCCTTACTGACTAACAATTTCAAGTTTATTTTAAAGCTTTGAAGACTATTCGAAAATATATCAATCTGTTTGCCCACTATATCATTATTTTCCCCACAATCAATCTTGGTATTATAGAGTGTATTGTAATTGCCTAAAATCCTATTCATTGGAGAATAATGACCCAGATTCGTTTGGGCAGCGTTTAACACAAAAGGGGTAAATTTATTGCATTGTCTCACACGTCTACTAGGTACACGTAGATTTAATTTAGACAGTAGATAAGGGGTGTCAATTAAGTTGTTAAATAATTTATATAAAAACATACCATCGAGTAGTTTTCTCCGATAATGGAGAGATGCCAATCTAAAATATCGTAGTCTATCATTATAAGAAGGCAGTTTGTTTGCTAAATTATGATTAAAAGTCAAATGCCCTAAGAACCGCTTCTGGACACTCTCCAAACGTTTATTATAAACATCGTAATGTGGATTCCACACGATGCTGCAGTATTCTAGAATGCTGCGTACGAGGGCAGTATAAATCGCAATCTTGGTGGAAATTTGTTTAAAACCTTTGCAGTTGCGCAGCACGAATCCCAAAGCTCTAAAGCTTTTCTTTACGACATTGTCGATGTGCAAATTGAACCGCAGTTTACTATCAATTATAATTCCCAGGTCCCGAACATTATCTACTTCAGCTAGTACTTTCGAATTTATGTAATAGGTACGCGGCGTAAGAAATTTTCTTCTTGTGAACCGAATTACGTGGCATTTATCGATATTTAAAACCATACCATTAAGAAGACACCATTTTGTTAGATTGTTTAAGTCACCCTGAAGCAGTTGTGCATCCCCCTCTGACAAGACTGGCCTGAAAAACTTCAGATCACAAAAAACTTCTTCAATTAATGATAACAAGAACTTATTATATTTATATAATTATATAAAATGAAAAATATCTATGTCGATAAACACTTGTAATAAATGAACATTGTTTTAAATGCCGTACACTTATCTTTAAAACAGCACATATTTCATTAATTTCAAATATTTCAGCCCATGTTAGTTTAATCTAAAAGAAGTTTCTAGAAAAGATAAATAAACGCAATCAAAACATAAGATAATGAATTTCTCTTTTTCTGGTGGTAGGTCTCTCGTATGCGACAGGCCGGCTGGGTTGATGCCACAGCAATGTCTAATTCTACCACTAAACAGCAGTGTGCATAATATACTTTTGTGTTTCGGTTTGAAGGACATTGTATTCTGCGTAATTACTGGGTATTACGAGACCTAGGCCTAATTTCACCAAGCTCTGTTAGTTACTTTAACTGACAATTAAATTTCTTGACGGACTGTCAAGGTTTTTGAGTGTCCCACTATGCTCTAACAACTGGTTATTTTCCCTAACGAGGCATTAGATTTATTTACCGCTATAGAGGTCCGTTAAATTAATAACCGATGATTATAAACGTCAAAATGGCCGCCGCGTACACAAAGAATAATTTTTGAAGATGATGTTTTGCAAAGTATTCATAATTAATAAATAAAATAAAAAGAATACTTACTACGTCGTCCTAGAATTTTTAAAACAAATCGCAACTACTTTAGCACAAGAATTAAATTGAAACAAATTATCAAAGGGAGTTTAAAACAACACAAATTCAAATATTTGTCAATTTTATTTTATTTTATTTTATTTTATTATTTGAGGATTGCCAACAAAGTTTACAATAACACAAACATAATAATAACAATCAGAAAATAAAGCTAAGTAATTGTAATTCAGACTACAGGCAACCACAACGTGCATAATATAATTTTACGATATAATTACTCAATTAAATATTATAAGGAACAAAACAAAAAAGAAGAATAGATTTATCAGAATGTTAGGGTCCAAGTTAATTAATGTCACCTAAAAGAGTTTTCCTAAATGCGTATATTTTCATAGTAATAGCATTTTAATCAACTGGCTAAAAGTAGTTAACATCTAATTAAAGCCTCAGTAATTTAAGACATGTACAGTCAACCACATAAGTCACTGAACAAATTCAAAACTTCAAATCGCCTCTACATTTTTATGTTCTTACCAATTTTCGTTTTCTCTTTATCAAAATAAAATAAAGGGGATTAACTTTACTCCACACAAAGAAAAAATAATGTTTCTATTGAACCTAACGCGTATAGGCGATTTGAAATTTTGAATTTGTTCAGATAATTATGTGGCTGACTGTACATCAATTCGCACCTTTAGGACGAAAACGACACAATTGAAAAAAAAACGAAATTTTAGTTATCGTCATAAAATTACTTAAAACGAAATTTTCAATACAACAATAGTTCAAACACCGCCCGCCATATTCAAGCAGGAAAAGGACTAAACTATTATATCGGTCCCTCTTTTATTATATTTTCATAAAAAAGGGACCAGTTTTAAGTCATTTAATGACGATAACCCAATTTTTGATTTTTTTTAATTGCGTCGTTTTCGTTCTAAAAGTGCGAATTATGCTGCAACGGAAAGTTAAACACATAGTCCAAAGCAATAATGCGACCAATAGTGACATTTTGTTTCGGTCATTTTAAATTATGAGTGAATAGTTCAAGCAAAATATTGACTTAAGGGTTGATTAAGTAATGGACTGTTACATTTCATTCATGGGACATGCGATACTTTAGCATTAGCGTTTATTTTAATGCCGTATTAACTAACGCCCGTTAAAGAAGAAATTAGTGAAATTGGACCATAAAATCTTACGTCTCAGGGTGACGAGCGCAGTGGAATGTCACACAGTACTTTTTAATATCGAGTTCTGTGCGGCGTTGCTAGTGTTGCTACTGTTTATGGGCGTTCGTATCGTTTACCATCAGGCGAGCGGCATTGTTTTCTCGTCATTTAATTGCAATAAAAATACCTTTCACGGTAGAAATAGACATTGCAGTGGTACGTAACCAGTCATACCATACCAGCCCTGTATTATATACTGCCTCTGCTGAGCACGGGCCTCCTCTACAACTGAGAGGGTTAAGGCCTTAGTCCACCATGCTGGCCTAGTGCGGGTTGGCAGACTTCACATACCTTCGAAATTCAGAGAACTTCTCTGGTATGCAGGTTTCCTCACGACGTTTTCCTTCACCGTTAAAACGAGCGATAATTTACAAAGAATACACACATAACTTTTTAGAAAAGTCAGAGGTGTGTGCTCTTGGGTTTTGAACCAGCGGACATTCGTCTCGGTAGTGCGTTCCACTCCCAACTAGACGTAGCCAGTCAAGTTCGTACAAACTACCTAACATCTTATAGTTATTCAGTTGATAAAAAAATGTGGATGGCCATAATCTCAAAATTACGTAAATAGCTTGCGATTTGAACTCTCTTTTATAAAAGTCACTTTAATTGCATATTATCTCGTGATAGATAACATTTTTTACAAACATCTTTAAACAATTATGCAAGCTATAAACCTGCGTTATGTTTAAGCTGTATGTAATAAAGTAATTAAAATATGACTTTTAAACGAACGCAGACGTAACCAACCGATTGCCTCGGTGGCGTAGTTGTATTACGATACGACTGCTATGCTGAGGTCTCAAGTTCGATCGGGCAGAATGATATTGGGTTTTTGTAATGAGTATCAGCCCGGAGTCGGGAATTTGTGCCGACATGGCGATAGGATCATTCCCTATCACATCATGGGATGGAATACGCCCGGCAAAAAGTGGGCTGCACTAGTTGTACCCCTGCCTACCCCTTCGGGGATAAAAGTCGTGAGTGTGTGTGCAGAGGTAACCAACTTATCTAATAAGTTGCGGCAGCAACCAAAGAGCTCTAAATAAACTAGGCATTGCCAGGAGATCGTCTGAGTTTTCAGTATGTAATAAAAGAAAGTGAAAATAGCCTTTGCTGTACGTCCTGCTTGTTCGCTGACAATTTGTCACGAAATCATGATTTGACTAGAAATTGAAAAGAATGTTTCAACATTTGATTCATTATACTCTAATTGGGTTAGCTGTAGACTATTATCATTTGCACATTTTTTTATAGAATTTGCTGAATTGTTAATCAAGAGCGTCGAAAATTTTCAGGGAACTTGTTTTGTAAATTAAGTCGTCTGCGCAGAGCTGTACGTACAAGTATAATAATATCATCAAACAAAAAATATTAATGTTTCCACTAACTTAGATAAAATGCATTCGTTTGCATTTATCAGCGGTTACACTTATTATAAATTTGTCAGTAATACTTTGTTTTTTGGTCAGGCAATACTTTATAAAACAACAGAAATTAATAATGAGTTTCGAAGATAAAGTAGTGATTGTTACTGGGGCCAGTGCTGGCATTGGGGCAGCTACTGTCGTACAGTTTGCTAAAGAAGGCGCTGACGTCGTTCTAGTAGGAAGAAACGAGGACAAACTGGAAAAAGTATCTGCAGAGTGCGCTAAATACGGCAAGAATCCTCTCGTGATCAAAGCTGATGTGTCGAAGGACGAGGAAGCGAAAACAATTGTCGCGCGAACAATCCAGACTTTCGGGAAAATCGATGTCCTTGTTAACAATGCTATTTCCACGATGATATTTTGAAATCCAATTACATGGAAACGTTTGACAAGACAATTAACACAAACCTGCGACCAGTTGCGCTAATAACCAATTCAGCAGCACCTCATCTCATTGAAACTAAAGGGAATATTGTCAACGTATCAAGTATCGATGCCACTATGGTGAAATTTCCTAAGTTCTCTGCCTATTTCGCTTCGAAAGCTGCTGTTAATCATTTCACAAGATGCATTGCTTTAGAATTGGCTCCTCATGGAGTCAGGGTGAATACTGTAAGTCCCGGACTAGTTTATACAGAGCTATTTGAAAAACTTAGTCAGACCATGCCTTTGTTGCAATCAAGTACAGCGCTCAATAAAATTTCAGAACCAGAGGAAATCGCAGACTTAATTTTGTATTTGGCAAGCGACAAAGCAAAGAGCATAACTGGATCTGATTACGTGTGTGACAACGGCATGATTTTAAAGTAATCGCAATTATTTTTGTTTAATACACGATGATTATATTAGATAGTTGTCTAATTTATTGTTAATATCTAAACTTATTAATTGTGTACGTATATTTAGCACCACAACGGCATCTACGAATAAATTAGTTAAATGAACTAAAAAAGATATTCACAAGCGGCTGCAAAATATCGACAAAAAGATGAAACATTTCTTTAATTCAATTAAAGGAATAGATAGTGGTAAAACTATATTTATATTATCGTATTTCCAGTTTTAAAGCTTTGTGCAACGCTGTCTCCCACTCAAACATGAAATTCCATATAATTCACCTACTATTGATGCTAGAATTTAATTATATTTAAGACTTGTAAAAACACTATATGAATGAACCAACCACCTTTAGTTTAATCTTTAAAGGAGGCCTATGTTCAGCAGTGGATGTCATGTGGCTGATGATGAAATACCTTTACCATTTATAATAAAACCATTGCTAATAAAACATGCAATGAGCAGTTTAATAACACAGAGTAAAATACAAACAAGAAATTGGCGACTACAAAGTTTTTCATGATGATAATATTGATAACAACAGATAACGTTGCACTAAATTCAAAGATATTTATGTGTGTACTTTTAGTATCAAGTACAATACTAAGATTAAATAAGATATTATATCTAAATATGTTGGACTATCACCCGTTATTATTAGAATAATGGCCTTGGTATTTCTTATGCATTATTCTAAGAGAAGCATCGCAATAATATTCGGAGATAATTTCCTGTACGTTATATAATTAAATAATTTGTCTGATGATATAATAGTTATCCCTAAATAGAAAGGCCTTAGTCATCACTCAACGACTCGGTACTAAGGTTCATACCATCGGAATAGGTCCTGGCAATTTATACACAACAATGTTACAGGATGTAAAAACCATACCTATAACATGCATGATTTACACAAAAAATCTGTATTTAATTTTGAAAAAATATATTAACCTGAGAAATTAAAGATCTTTGGAGTATTATCAGCAATTATATTCAAACAGACTCAAAAGCTATTTGTGAAAATAGGAATGATATAAATACCACATTAAATCAATAGTTTACCATTATCGATAACACAACAAGTCCCTGTAAAACTTTTAGCTTTATCACTACCCAAATACATAATTAATTCTGCAACTTCCTCAGCATCCGCTATTTTACCAAGAGCTGTAGTTATAGCAGAGTCCTCAATGTTACCTTGTATTCCAGCGGACACCATTATTCCCGTTCTAACTGGTCCAGGAATGATCGAATTTACTCTTACGCCAACTGGAGCAAGTTCAACAGCCAAACATTTTGTAAAATGATTCAAAGCTGCTTTAGATATGCTATAAGATGTGTATTGGGAGCAACAGACATCCATACCCGCTATGCTTGAAATGTTAATTATGTTTCCTTTGGATTGTGTTAAATACGGTATTGCCGTCTGAGTGAGTACAATTACAGCTCTCATATTAATCTTCATCACCTCATCAAACTTTTCCATAAAATCTTCATCAAGAATGCGATCAGTTTTGACTGTAGCTGCGTTGTTGATCAGTATGTCGATTCTTCCATACTCCTCGATAGTGCGATGAATTACGTTAACAGCTTCATTGTCATTAGTGAGATCTGCAGTTATAGTCAGTGGCTTAGAGCCTATGGCAGCGCATTGTTCAGCAACGGACCTTAGCTTAATTTCATTGCGGCCTACGATAGCCACTTTAGCAAATTTTATGGAAAATATTTTTGCTGTGGCAGCGCCTATTCCAGATCCTCCGCCTGTTATCACAACTACTTTATGCTGCAAATTCATTTTACGTTTACTAATAGTAATATGGAGTATTTATGGACTCGATTTTAGAATAACAATAAAAACATATTATGCAAATACTTATTATTTAACGACAGCGGTATTTCTATTATAATTAACAGATAATATATTAAAATACAATAGGAAAATAATCCGTGAAATTATGCTGCCATAGACAACAATATACAATACCTATGACTCACAATATGGAGTAGGCAGAGACGTACCGACCAAGCCATGAACTAGTGATGGCACAATGGATATCAAACGTCAATGCTTTATGTTTCATTTTTAGTTTGTAATTCTAGTTATTATACCTTTAGTTTATAGTAGATTGTTTCACTGGATATCATATAAAACGGCTAGAAATTATACTAAAGGAAATGTCCGCTTTTTGTATGAGTTTTGGTCCTCAAAGTCTAACCAGGCTCAAACTTTATGAATATTAAAGGGGCAAAAATATGGATCTGGGATCCATTAAAAAATATTTTTAGACCCCTTCATTTATAACTATTTTAAAAACGTTTACGACTGTAAAATTATACTGTTTATTGCAAAGGCCTAGTTTCATTACTCCACTGAGGCACTCAGTAATATAATAGTAAGAAATGTAATAGGGAACGTGCACGAACTATAGGTGGCAGCACAAAATCGACACAAGAGCCACATGTGGATAAAAAAGGAAACTTTTTAGAACAATAATTTATTTATATTTTCTTTTAATATGACAAAAATTATAAAATATGGGTTCCGGCCGAATATTATTGATACCCAGCGTGGCCAGAATATGTTTTTTTTAGATGGGCGCTAGTTATTTTGATGTTATGTTATGTTCCATTAATTACATATTTGTTTGTATTGAATATTAACTTCAAAACTTCTTTATTGAAGTGAAAACTTCTTTAGCGGCGTTGAGCACTTTTGGGATGGGTATAAAATGCTAAACTCGCGTCAGGATCACGTGACCGATCGAAAATGCGTAGGAGGTTTTACCATCCCTTACTAATATGAACCTTAAATACATTGCGTAGAAGCTATAATTCTTAAACGAATACATTTTTATTTATATCCCCAGCGATGACACGGCACGACTACAAAAGAGCGTAACATTCTTTTTCAAATTTTGATTTATAAAGAAATAGTAAAATTGTCATTTTTGTGTACGATAGCGCAATAAATAAATATTATATTAAACCACATAAATGCTAGTACTTTTATACTGATAAATAAAGCAATACGTGCGAAATTATTCCCTATATGTTCAAAACAAATATGGGATATTCATTTTTTTGTTAACTCCTATTTAAGAGGGAGAAACTAAACCGCTGAGCCGATTGTAATGAAAGGACAATGGCGAAAACGTATTTATAAAAAAACTATGCGTTTAGAAATTCCATACTTGGTAATCTCAATATAATTATTTTGTATGATTTTACAGGATACCAACTTTAGTCGTATAAGTTGCATAAATTAAGGGCGCATTTACAAATTTCCATGGTTTTGAGGTACCATTTATTGAATCAGGAGTCACGCTTATGAGGAGATCTTGGTATATAAATAAAGATTAAACATTCCTCTTTGCTTATAGCATATAGAAATTGTATGCTCCCATACAACATTATCACGGAAATACGTTTATTCTGGAGCAATAATCGCTGAAAATGACGAAAAATAGGGTCTGAATCGGAACCATTATAGCTTAAACTAATGAATATTTTAACATAAAACCGAATTAATATGATGGCTTATATAGTCTTCTCGCTTTATAGCTAATTATTTTTAAGTCAATTTAAATACTTTTCCAGTTATGAGAAAAAATATAAACTGAATTGAATTTCTTCATACATTTTCCAATTTCGGGCTGTCATTCCGCGCTGAGACGCGGCCGAGGAAGCACGGGTGTACAACTTTTTTTCAAAAAATAAATACGCAATAAATTTATCGCGATGTCATTATACTACGAATAAAATAGTTGATACTATTTAAAATTATTATTTTTCAAAAAGCAAGTATGAAAATTGAATATTACAATAAGTCAATGCAAGTTTGATTTAATTAATAAAACATTCATTTATTTTAATGCGAATATTCAAATTTCATAATCAAAATGGCGGATGTATTTTTATATATTTACAAAATCGACAAGTTTTGCAGTGTATGGTATTTACTATTTCTCTATTTATGATTTTTAGTATCGGTGATTATTATTTTTAAATTTTACTAGGTTTAGTTCGCGTTTTTGTCCACGTTCAAAGCTTTTCCCGCTACAAATATATCTAAACACTCACTACTACAGTTCAGCCACTACTTTTTTTTTTTATAGCATAGAATGACGAGACGAGCTTGCCGTTCGCCTGATGGTAAGCGATACGACCACCCATAAACAGTAGCACCACCATCCAGCAACTTGTCTTACAAAATACTGTGTGGCATTCCACTGCGCTCGTCATCCTGAGACATAAGATGTTAAGTCTCATTATGTCCAGTAGTTATACTGTCTACAATGTCCTTCAAACCGAAACACAACAGTGCATGCACTGTTGCTTGGCGGTAGAAATAGACATTGCGGTGGTACCCACCCAGACGGCCTCTTACATAATGAGAGACCTACCACCAGTAAATGGGCATGGCTGCTTCGGCGAGTAGCTGTGTCGTATCGTAGGTTTGGAGGTTTCGGCTGTGTGTGCCATTGTGACAGTTGCCCGCTGAATATGACTTAATATACGTTTGAGTTTTGCCCAGCCTCGAATGAGGAGTGAAGCGCTCTCAAAGCAGTCGTCGGAGGCGGCCTTTCGTTGCCGGCCGTGGTCGCTCCCATGGTCGGCAGTCAGGAGGTCTGGCGTGTGTGGCCCACTTCTGCGAGATAGTCCTCTCGTAGAATGAGAGTGCCGAGATGGATCTGGAACGCGAGGATTCCTCCCGCCGTCAGAGGAGACGTAGGAGGCGCCGGGTGGACGACTGACCGGCGTCTCCCACCCTGTGTGGATTGAAGGTGTTTGGAGATTTATTTATTTATTATCCCCTGCCTGTCGTAAAAGGCAACTAATAGTTGCCACCCGGGGGTCGCGGGCGGGTGCCGTCTCTAGTTTCGTCTTTTTAGCACATTGCTGCGACCCCCCTGATGGACAGCAGTGTGGCAGGTAGGCCTCACGTTGCCGTTGACGCCGAGAGCGCCGAGATGCGCGGGAGCTCCTCAGGATAAAGCGTGGTATATTCCAGGGTCAGGCTACAGGGTACAGCCTGAGACCATTGTGGTTCTGCATCGCCCTGAATCCTCTCAGTGCTCTGTTGTTGGATTCAGGGTTAGGATACCGTCTATGGAGAGGGAGTGAGCCTATATCTCACTTGCTGTACATGGATGATCTCAAGTTGTTTACATCAAAACAAACAAAATTGATTGAGTCGTTAAAAATAACTGAAAGATTTAGCAACTCAATCAATATGAAGTTTGGTGTAGATAAATGTGCATATCCATGTGAAGCGAAGAGAGGTCGTGGTCTCTGGTGACATACAAGTCTTAGAGACTGTAAGACTTAGATCCGTTTTTGAGACGGAAACTTAAAAATATCTGGGTATGCCTGAGGCACTGGGTATTATGAGTGCCGACGTAAAACAATCGGTGAATGACCGTTTCTTCGGCCGCCTGACAAAAGTACTTAACAGTTTTTTGTCAGGTGGAAACAAGATTTGTGCTTTCAACGTTTGGGTTATGCCTGTACTCATGTACTCTTTTGGTATACTCAGAAGGACTCAGACTGAATTGGACGCCCTGGATCGAAAGGTCCGGACCCTACTGACTGCATATCGTATGCATCACCCACGGTGGTCAGTAATGAGGTTGTACATCCCGCGGAGATGCGGAGCCGAGGCTCACTTAATGGACTTGCATAGCCGCGAGGTATGCAATCTCAGGGATTATTTCCTTCACAGCGAAGTGGGCATGTATAAGATTGTAGTCATGGTGGATAAGGGATTTATCCCACTTTCCTTGGTGAATGAGAGCTGGCGAAAACCTATAGCGATGGGCATTAGGGAACGCGAGGTGATATGGAAGAGCAAATAACTATACGGTCGGTTCTATCGGGGCCTTCAGCTTGCGTCCGTATCTTGGCTACGTTTTGGTAAACTATTTGGGGAAACTGAGGGTTTTGGCTTTGCAATTATGGACAAAGTTATGAAGACGAACAATTATAGGAAATACATCCTGAAGGACGGTACGGTCGATATCTGTTGGGCATGCCACCGTCCCGGTGAATCAATCGGGCATGTGATTTCGGGTTGTTCGTATCTTGCTAACGGCAAGTACTTGCATAGGCACAACCTAGTAGCCAAGGTCTTGTGTCTTCTGAAGTGCCATATTACCAGTATGTGCGTCAACCAGTTCTCGAAAATGATCTTGCAACGCTGTACTGGGATCAGTCTATTATCACCGACAGGACTATTGTTGCCAATAAGATATTGTATTGTAATAGTAGATCGTAATAGTAGATCCTGATATTGTTATAGTAGATCGATTGGCGCGCCGGGCAATACTTGTTGACGTCACCATTCCGCATGACGATAACCTTGTTAAGGCCGAAAAGGACAAAATGTCTAAATATTTAGATTTGGCACACGAAGTTACCGACATGTGAGAGGAGGACTCCACAATTATTGTTCCGATTGTCGTTTCTGCTCATGGGTTGATACTAGAGTCTCGACCAACACCTGCAGAGGCTCTCAATTGGTCGTTGGGTCAAGAGCCAGATGCAGAAAGCAGTACTTCTGGACACCGCAATGTCAATGTCTTTTTCTACCGCCAAGCAGCAGTGTGCATACATTGTAGTGTTTCGGTTTGAAAGACATTGTAGCCAGTGTAACTACTGGACATAATGAGACTTAACATCTTATGTATCAGGATGACGAGCGCAGTGAAATGCCACACAGTACTTTGTAACTCAAGGTGCTGGATGGTGTTGCTACTGTTTATGGATGGTCGTATCGCTTACCACACGCATTGTGAGGAGATTCCTCACTTTGAATCCCTGACTACCGGTGGCTTGGGTCTTGAGCCTTGCCATCGGAAAGTGATTCACTTTTTTAATATTTTATATGTATTAATGTTTTTTTGTATATATATAAAAATGTAAAAAAGGGAACATTCAAAATAAAGAGATAAATATGTCTATTACATGATGAAATTACAATAATTTTTATTATTAAACATAATTGTAAACATTCGACAATTCCAAAAAAATAAATATGAATGAGTAAAATAATAACTTCAAGTATTAAGATTAGCTCGTTCAAATGGAAAATCTAGTTTAAATCGGTTTCGATGTGTGCGCGTGTAGCAAAGCGCGTTCTTGTCATTCAAATATCTAAAATCGAACATGTCAAAAATGTAATAGCGTCCTTAATAAAAAAACTTAATTGACTTTTTTTGTAATGTGTCACGGCCTTTTTTTATGAATGGCATAGGACCTTTTAGGCTACCAAAACATCATTATCATCAGGTCTCTAAAAATTGCAAAAATATATCTGACTAAAAAATGTTCATTAGGAATAACAACAAAGATCTCAGCTTTCTTGCTACATGTTTATTACTATGTATATTCTATTCTATACATTCTTACCAGATGCCTTTTGGCTGTATAGTTACGGTCATTGCTTATCTCATTTTAGAATAAAAAGCTATTTCCGTCATTTCGTTTCTAGCATGTATTTTTGTAAAATGTGTGATAATATATTGTGTTGATTGAAAATAATGTACCTGGTCGAGCAACCGTATTGTAGGTTGCTGCGCTCATGCCATGACAGTTGTCTGGTATTTGGGACGGGCCAGTCGCCTGACATCAAGGCAATATCTGCCCCGGCAGAATTTTCAGATCAGTAATTTATCACAGAGAATGATTATGAAGAAGATGAATAAACATAAAAAAACAAGTGTTTTATTTTTCTCCAGAACTCGTTTTTATTTAAAAAGAAATCCCGAAATATAGGACTTAGGGTCTGAACGTATTTTCTCCCAATAGTTCCAATAGTTTCAGAGTTTATTAAAATAAACAAATCTGCTATTTCCTATAGAGACTATCCCGCCCTCACACCCGCCACTGTAACTCCTGTAAGCCAGGATCAGCAGTGGCACGCATTTTATGACACCGAGCGGTGAAGCTCGGCGAGTCTCAGGGAACACTAATATGTCTTAAACCCGCAACGAAATTAATCAAATAGAAGGATAGGGAGGAGTTGGAAATATTAATTGTCCACTTCCCTCCATAGCAAAAACGGGCGACAAAAATAATGAAATAAGGAGGTATTTTAACCTCAAGTTTAGAGACGCTTACAACTAGAAAAGCCAGTTGTAAAGCACCACGGATAAAATTTGAATGAAAGGGTCCTATCATATGAGCTGTCAGATTTGATTCCAATAATAGGCATGGCAAAAGCGCCGGAAAGCACGGAAATTCCGTCTAGTCTCTACAAGGTCCATGTAGTATACAACCCCAGATGTTATTTGCATACTATCCAACATGATGTTGCGTTCATCATGCCAAAGACCACACTCCCAAAGTACGTGATGTGCAGATTGTTCATATACGTAACCAGGTGTCGAGCATGGGCACACAGGAGAGTCAACCAGCCTAAATGAAAATAGTTTGCCCTTAAAATTACCGTGGCCGGTAAGAAATTGCGATACACAATGATCTATTTCTAGCCAAGTTTTAGTTAGACGATCGCGAACGCACGGAAAGTATTTATATAAATGACGCCCTTTCGATGATACGTCCCACCGATATTGCCATTCGTTTAACAGCTCATTGTGTACATCAGTTTGCGGTTTAAATAATCTATTGATTTTTAAGAGCTCACGCGCCGTAAGAAATCTTTTGTCCATATCCTCTCTAGTGGAGAAATACATAGCGGCACGACGCTGTACCTCCAAATCGACTGGGAGTACGCCCGCAAGGACAGGTAAAGCTTCCGTACTAACAGTTCTATACGCCTTACACAAGAATATCAACGCCAGACGTTGACTCTGGAGCAGTTTTCTGCGCACAGCACCGATAGTAGCCCTATCGGCCCATACAGGTGACCCGTATGTAATACATGCTAAGTAAGTCGCTCCATAAATGACTTTGAGTGTAGCGAAAGATAGTCCCCACGTAGAAGTCGATATCCTTGTCAAAGCGTAAAAGTTCCTTTTTGATTTGCTATTTCCTATAGTAGTAAAGATAAAAAATGTTTTGATATATACCTAAGCTTGTATAGCTGAGGTAGGTGCATGCCGCGCGCTAGTATGCCGTGTGGCGGATCACCTTCTCCATGTTTAGTGAAATGTTATGTTCGAATGTGGTAAGGGAGGGCCTCACTTGAGAATAAACAGATTACCAAACATTTTGAGTTTCATTATTTATATTATTGTGTAAAAATCAATTCATAAATGTCAACTAAATCATAACCTCAAAATCTTTAAAATGAAAAATCTTTAGTTCTAGACTTTTTTCACTAATAATCTTGATACATAATTGTTTGGGAATTGCTGTTGAATTGTTATATATTTTTTTTACTTCTAAACGCTACACATTTACATCAACTAAAATCATGTATGGAGACCTGCCATTGTCCTTTGGCATGGAGATATCTTGAACGTTGAAAACAAATATGGGATATTCCTTTTTTTTGTTAACTCCTATTTAAGGGGGTAGAGGAGGGAGAAACTAAACCAATGAACCGATTGTAATGAAATTTGCTATGGAGATATGTTGAATGTTGAAAACAAATATGGGATATTCATTTTTTTTATTAACTCCTATTCAACGGGGTAAGAGGAGGGAGAAACTAAACCGCTAAACCGATAGTAACGAAATTTGGTATGGTGATTGTCACGCCTCCGTGAACAAAACTTTAATTTAAAATTTAGTGTAATTGTTAATTATTACTCGGGCAACATTTAAAGTTATAAGACCTTTGTCCACGCGGCCAAAACGCGCGAGTGATGCGTCGAACAGGGGCTGCGAGCTACGTCACAGTTGCCTCGTCATTCAGCGTCACAGATAGCGAGACTGGATTGTCAGCGCAAGCGTCTACCACTTAACTCGAATATTATAATTATTTAACTACACTATTTTAAAATTATAAATTGTTATTAGTGTTGTGAACCCCGTAATTGGGTAAGTTGTTGGAATATATTTATGTTCGCTTTGCCATAATTTCCACTACATGTGTATCAAAGTACTTTTTTTTTTTTTTCGGTAGGCGATCCTGCAGTCAACACCGGGGGAAACCTGCGAATGGGATACTGGAGTCCCCCGGCTTGACGACTGCAGGGGCCTGGGAAGGAAGCGGGAAAGGATGATGGAAGGAAAGGTGGGGAGTGGAGAAAGGTTCTCAGGATGGGCGGAAAGGAAAAGGGTGCCAGGAAATGTTCGCGGGCCCTTTTAGGCCTCAATGTGTTATGCAACCAAGAGGTATACACCGAGGTATATCGCTTTGCAACCAAACGTAACCGATTTCTGAAAAAAATCGAAACTTTGAATGTAAATAAAAACACTGCTGTTCATTCAAAAATTATGTTTAAAGTACATTTTACAAACAGCTTTTAACAATGCGTTAGATATTTTTTAAAAAATTACACATTTCATACTCAAAGAAAGAAAACGAAGATCTCCAAAGTAAGTAATTAAACCGTAACTCTATATTTGTTATTTTCTTTTTAGTACACAGTCGTAATTATTTCTTTATAATAACAACCAATTGAAAATTTATGAAAGGATAATCGAGAAATTTTATCAGTAAATCAAAATGAACGACTAGCAATAACTAACTATTATAATAAAAAAAAACTCCTGATTATAATGTTTAAGATTTAATAAATAATCTAACTCTATTTACATACGATAATAAACTCCTTGAATAAAAAATCGATTGCATTCAAGAATCGGTTATTTGGAGCACCTGATTTTTGTTCTCTTCCCTACACATAGTATTCCGTGAAGTGTCAATAAAGTGTCACACCGGCCAGCTAAGTTTTTTTTATTTTTTTTTTATTGCATTGAATGACGAGACGAGCATGCCGTTCGCCTGATGGTAAGCGATACGACCACCCATAAACAGTAGCAACACCATCCAGCACCTTGACTTACAAAGTACTGAGTGGCATTCCACTGCGCTCGTCATCCTGAGACATAAGATGTTAAGTCTCATTATGTCCGGTAGTTATACTGGCTACAATATCCAGATTGACAGATTGATTGACAGATTGTCCATACTATAGTAATACTAAATATAAAATGCCTCGTTGGCGTAGTTATATTGCGTGCTCGCTACGATTACCCCTCCGACGTTTCGGATTAGAATTTCAGATCGGGCAAAGCGATATTGAGATTTTCTGCTCAACATTAGCCCGAATGCTGAAATTTGTGCCACATATGGTGATAGACTCACCCCCATCACATCATGGGAGGAAACAGACTTGGCAAAAAGTAGATGTCCTAGTTGCACCTCTGCTTACCCCATCAGAGATAAAGGCGTAATGTCTATGTGTCATACATACCCATTACCTAATACCATGCAAACGTTATCTTTATAATTTTTATTATATGATATCAAATAGTATTACTATTTCAACAATGTAACCACCACAGAACAGATATAGGTAACCACCTATGTATCACGAGTGAATAAATGATTGATTGATTGATCAACTTCCGATGAATATCAAAATGCTGTAGAAAATTTATTGAGAAGCACAAATTATAGTTACATAATCGATTTCACAATCTCGGAATAATACGTATAATATTTAATACAAGGCATAATGTACGTGTAAAGTATTAGAAGAAAAATCATTTACAAGTGCCGGGATGCAAATTAATTTACATTAGTAGACTGCCATTATCCGACACGTAATCAGATCCAGTTACACTTCTCGCCTTGTCGCTTGCCAAGAAAATAATTAAATCAGCTATTTCATCAGACTCACCAAACCGTTTCAGAGCTGTTGTTGTTTTTAGATCAGGTACGAAGTCAGAAAGGCCAGCCTTTTTGAATATATCAGTGTACACCGGTCCTGGACTCACTGAATTCACTCGGACTCCATAAGGAGCTAATTCCAAAGCAATGCATCGCGTGAAGTGATTCAAAGCCGCTTTTGAAGTTTTGTATGACACAAAATTAATAAATTTTACCATAGTAGCCGCGACACTTGATATGTTCACGATGTTCCCTTTAGTTTCTACGAGGTGAGGAGCAGCTAAATGAGTGATCAGCGCCACAGCTCTCATGTTAGTGTTCATTGTAGAATCAAAGTTTTCCATGAAGTCAAGCTTCATTATATCATCGGGGAAGAATATGCCAGCATTGTTAACAAGGACGTCGAGTTTCCCGAAAGTCTGGATTGTTCGCGCGACGATTGTCTTCGCTTCCTCGTCCTTCGACACATCAGCTTTGATCACAAGAGGATTCTTGCCGTATTTAGCGCACTCTGCAGATACCTTCGCCAGTTTGTCCTCGTTTCTTCCTACTAGAGTGACGTCAGCACCTTCTTTAGCAAACTGTATGACAGCAGCTGCCCCTATGCCATCGCTGGCTCCAGTAACTATCACCACTTTGTTAGCAAAACTCATTATAAATGGTATGTGTAATATTCGAAGTGTAATAGTATACTAAACAGCCCAAATAATAATTTACTTGTGATAACAGAAACGTCGCATTTTATAGTCAAATGATTACAGCTAAGTAAACGAATGTTCATTTTATTTAACGTAATAAACACACAATACAGTCGGCCGCATAAGTAGCTCAACAATTTCAAAATTTCAAATCACTTATACGCGTTAAGTTTAATTGACTTTTTAATATTTTTTTTCTTTGTGTGAAGTAAAGTAAATCATTCACAAACACAGTGACCGAATAAAAAAAACCTTTTGAATATGTAAATCTTTATAAACCACAAACTATTATATACATACGAATTAGTACATTAGTATTTTAACAATAAATGTGAATGCAGATTTACTCAACAATCTTGACTGTCTTTTAAATAACTGCATTCGATTCATTTTTATTCTCCGCAAGTATGACCATGTTTCCTCATGCCGCTCCCAGCTTAAGTGGTTACCCATTCGTCAGCGCCACAGTCTGCCCGCTGACCACACTTTTTTAACCCCCGACAAAAAAGCGGGGTGTTATTATTATTTATTTTATTATTTGAGGATTGCCAACAAAGTTTACAATAACACAAACATAATAATAACAATCAGAAAATAAAACTATTTGTAACTCAGACTACAGGCAACCACAACGTGCACGATATAATTTTACGATATAATTACTCAATTAAACATCATAAGGAACTAGACAAAAAAAACGATTTATCAGAATGTTAGGGTCCAAGTTAATCAATCTCACCTAAAAGAGGTTTTCTAAATGCGTATAGTGAATCATGAAATATGTCAAGCTTAGTAATTTTCTTCGATAGCTGATTATATAATGTAGACAGTCGAGGTATAGGGGAGTGCTTACCTATGTTGGTTCTATATAATTAACCCCAGGCAAAAGCGGAGTGTTATAAGTTTAGGGTGTGTATCTGTGTATCTGTATGTCTGTCTGTGGCATCGTAGTTCTCAAACGAATTGACCAATCTAGACACGGTTTTTTTTGAAAGCTGATATGATCGCGATAGTTCTTAGGTATAATTTATGAAGATCTGTTCAGGCGTTAAAAGATTATCAGCTCATTTCCAATTTAAAAAGCCTGATTGAATTTAAATTTGGTGTACTGTGACTTCGGCAATATTTTTAAACATGAGCTGATGCTGCAGCATCAAGTAGTCTGCGGGATACCCAACTCCTTAGCAACTTATAGCAGATATAGCGTGTTTGAGCTCATAAGGATGGTCTTATCGAGTAAGTGTTAGATAGTTGTTTATCATGATGCAGAATAAAGTAATTTTAAATTTGAAATAAAAATTTAATCAAAATTGAAATAACCCCCGACACAAAAATCTCTAAAAAGTAAAATCATAAAAGTTTCTTAAACGCTAAAGAACGGGGACCGCTAAAGAAGTATTTTCGTCTCCCTGGTCCGGAATTCGGTCCCCCGACGTAAGGACGCTTGGCTCAAAATATTATTAGGTACTTAAACGACAAAGACACTTTTATTATTTCACTTTTTAGAGATTTTTGTGTCGGGGGTTATTTCAATTTTAATTTTTTCCTTTATCACTTCCCCTATTCCTCCCTCTTATTTAATTTCTTAAATTTCAATATTTGGGTTACATAATCTACCCGTGTGCTAAATTTCATCGAAATCCGTTCAGTAGTTTTTGCGTGAAAGAGTAACAAACATCCACACATCCATACATCCAGACATCCAAACATCCATACTTGTAAACTTTCGCGTTTATAATATTAGTAGGATTACATGTATACAATATGACAAAAGTGTTAATCATTGCTAAGAGTATGATGCCATAGATGTTAAGCATACATTAATTATCATTAAGTAAGGGTCGCCTTCTATAAGACAATTTAAATCGCACAGATTAGTTAATTTATTCACAAGTGACATAGTAATTTTACCGCTATCTTGAACTACCATTGATTTATTAAAAAACCTACATCAATGTGAACTACATAAATAATTTGTTTGTTTATTCGGTCATTCTTAACTTTTGATATCGGATTGTAATTATCAGATGAATACTATCTGGAATGTATATTAGCCAAATAAAATTTAAGAACGTTTATTATAGTACGCAACTTATAGCGGATAAGACATCAAAATGAGTTTTACTAGTAAAATTGGGCTAGTTATGGGGGCTAGTAGTGGAATAGGAGCAGCTACCGCCATACTTCTTGCTAAAGAAGCTGCTAATTTAACGATAGTCAGGAGAGACGACGCAAAACTAGCAAAAGTTGCTGAAGAATGTGGTCAATTAGGCAAAAAACCTCTCATCATCAGTGCCGATGTGACTAAAGACGATGAAGCAACCGCTATCGTCGAACAGACCATTAAAGTATTCGGTAAACTAGACGTCCTCACCAACAACGCTAGCATGATCCAACCAGATGACATCTTACACCCAAGCTTCATGCAAATCTTCGACTCTATCATGAACACGAACATGAGAGCTGTAGCTTTACTGACTAACTTAGCCACACCCCACCTCAAAGCAACCAAAGGCAGCATTGTTAACGTATCAAGTGTTGCAGCAACTTAAGTCAGCAAGCCGAGATTTATATCGTACAAACCATCTGAGGCAGCTCTAAACCATTTCACGCGATGTGTGATGTCTAAAGCAACAGAGCTAGCCCCACATAGGGTTAGGGTGAATTCTATCAGTCCCGGACCTGTGTCCACAGATTTGTTTGATAGGGCCGGTATGCGTTGACCGTATTGAGAGATGCCACTGCAATGGATAGAGTAAGTGATCCTGGTGAAATAGCAGAAATGATTTTGCTTCTAGCGAACGACAAAGCTAAGAGTGTTACTGGATCTGATTATGTAATTGATAATGGAATACTATTGAAATGAAGTGACTACAAATAAATTAACTAACTACATTAAGTTTTTTGTTACTATATGAGTAATTATGTTAACCCTTTTCTAACATTCCTGGAGATAGTAAAAAGCAGAAAAATCTATATTTTATACGGCTAGTATGCTACTTTGTGCAATACATATGAAAATGAATCATCATCATTTAAATTAATATGCACACATCAAGCTTTTTCATTAATTAATTAATTGAATTCAAAGAATAGCGACCTCAAATCCCATAAAAAATAAAAGAATCATTTTTTTATTAAGTATGTGTAGTGTTTTCTCAATAGCTTTCGCATTTTATTACCATTTATCTTTTCTGATGGTGAGTAATACCTGCCCATAAAAATACCAAAACCTCGTAGATATTTGAATTACAAGTGGTGTGTGTTACTGTAGTGGTTGCGCTGCAATATTATAGTAGTATCAAAACAGAACCTATGAGGGGTTCAAAATTAGACGAAACGCTTTGAGAAAGGTACCTCATCACCGTTCTTTAGCAATCCACTGCTGTAGACAGGCCTCCTCCAATACTCGGCATTTTTTCCTGTCTGGGGATTGTCGTTTCCAGTTTCTCTCAGCGTCCTTGCGTAAATCGTCACACGTGGTGTCCTACTTTGCCTTTGGCTTGTCTACACTTGAGCACTAACGTGTCCTGAGATAAATGCTATATCTCATTATAACCAGCTTATATTCAATAACCTTCAAATCTAAACGTACCTACTCTTTTACATGTTTTTTGCAGCCATAGCCATATTTTCAGATAGTTTCGTTTGTTCTTTATCTGTGTATAATCTAAGATCTCTGATTATGATTACAGTCATAATATCTTCTTTCAATATCACACTATCATTATAATCTTATATCACTATAATTATATCTTCGGATAGACTATTTTTGACATAATATTAGTAAAAGATATCATCATCTAAGTCTGTTTACGACAATATGAATAATTTTTTTATCGGAATAAAGGCAGACGAAAAGGCGCTTTACTAGGTGATCGCAGCTGTGGATACACCAATAATGACGGAGGAAACGTAAGCTATTTTTGGAGAATGGACTGAAGGGTTTTTTGAACAATGTAAGTTAAGGCATCACGCAGACGCAGTGTAAAATCTATACCGCGTCAGAGACGCAACAGTGTCGACCTAAGCCGGCGCGAGGCTCCGGACGAAAGCAACAAACAGGCTCCTTGATTTCAGCAATTTCGTATGTAATTTGTTGGTTACCTTATCAGATTGGTGACCTTAAAATAAAATCCTCTAGAGAGAATACTACAGCCTTAGATTTGCACACCATCGATTATGATGCATTTGTCACACAGATTAACATTATAAGAAAATCATTTTTTTGTAATAACCGCGTAAGTGGGAAAAATTTCAGGCCATAGTTAAAAGAAAAAAGAATAATGTACTGTCGTGATATATATAAAAAAGGAAAAAAAAGTAATGACAACCGAATGTGTCGATAAGTACTTTTTATTAACCGACTTCCAAAAGGAGGAGGTTATTTTAAGTATAGATTTCATTTTGGCTTTTTTTTCGACAGTGACGCAGTATTTACCGGTGCTAATTCCACACGACAATGTCCCCGACGATAAGCTTACTAATAATGCTAAATAGTAAATAGTACTATAATTAATCCGCGAACAAACAATACAATTATTTATTCGTGAATTTGATATCATTCACAAGAACTATTACTAAATTCATTTATTTTTAACCGTATTATCATAGAAGATAGCACTAAATGAAAACAAGTATGTAAACCCAAGCTGATAAGAATGTTTATTGTCATGATATTTAGTTTCGAATATGGGAGCGAATGGGTAGTAGGGGCAGTACTGTCGCTTAGTGATTCCACCTAAATTAACTACTTACCTGCTGTGTTTTGTCGGTAGCAGGATATTCGTATCCACCTAAACGACCACTTGACTGCCTCGGTGGCGTAGTTGTATTACGGTACGACTGCAATGCTGAGGTCTCGGGTTCGATCCCCGGGTCGGGCAAAGTGATATTGGGGTTTTCCTATTCAGTATCAGCCCGGACTCTGGAATTTGTGCCCGATATGGCGATAGGCTCGCCCTCTATCACATCATGGGACTGATTACGCACGGCGAAAAATGGGTGCACTAGTTGCGCCTCTGCCTACCTCTTTGGGATAAAAGGCGTGAGTATGAGCTAAACGACCACCGTTCACAAGGTGTATAACCCGCCATAGTGGCCCAGGTAAGTGTGTTGCGTTCCGGGATCAGCCAGTGTGTATCCGGTTTCGAATAGGCCGGCATAATTTTGTCGACTAGCACGGCATAATACTCTTTACCCAATTGACGCTCTTGGATGCCAATCCACTTACTATAAGGTACAGTAGGGTCACTTTGCAGTGCCTATATAAAAGAGACTGAGATATCCGAAGGCCCAAACATCCCCTGACCCCTAATCACTATTGTTTTGATTTCCTGGAAGAGCATCTATGATTCTTCTGATATTGTGGCGTTTATGGGCCAAAGAAGAAACATAAGGTGACCGGTCACCCATTTGTTCGTCGATCTACTCTTTAAAAAATAAAACTATACGTCGCTCAAACCTTAAGTTGCTGAACTGAACAAAAAACATGCCCGAACTCGACTCGGATCATAAACAGTAGCAACACAATCTAGAACATTGAATTACAATTGCGTGGCATTTCACTGTGCTCGTCACCCTAAGACGTCTGATGTTAAATCCCATAATACCCAGTAATTATGGCTATAATGTCCCCAAACCAGGACACCAAAGAGCTAGCACAATATTGCTTGGCAACAGAAATTCACAGCGCGGTGGTCTCCACCCAACCGGACTCCTTGATCGAAAGGCCTTTATTGCGCCTGGTGGAATGTTAAGGCAGCATCAGCTATCGTCGTGATTCTACTCGCTATCAGGCTCCAGTTAGTAATGGACCTACTCGCAATTCTTTATTATTCTTACTTGGGGTACTAGCAAAGACATTAAACAGTATAGTTATAGACTGGACATCAGGACCAAATTTTGGTACTAGTTAGATAAGTAGGTCCGGTTTGATTATAATTACACACATACACTCACGCCTTTTATCCCCGATGGGGTAGGCAGAGGCGCTACTAGTGCAACCATTTTTCGCAGTGCGTATTCCGTCCCATGATGTGATAGGGGTCGTACCTATCGCCATATGGGACACAAATTTCAGAGTCCAGGCTGATACTGAGTAGAAAATCCCAATATTACATTGCCCGACCCGAGGATTAAACCCAAAACCTCAGCGTCCCAGTCGTACCTTAATACAACTACGCCACCAAGGCAGTCCTTAACTTTGATTAATTATATACCTAGATAGAGTGACGCGCTAGAATGAAACTAAAACAAACAGGCCACAGTGACAGCTGTGTCATACGCTATCGCTGCATCATTCTGCGTATCCTTGTGTGCGCGCATAATGATACCAGTTATTACATGGTTTCTATTAAAACGGGGAGATAATTATATCCATGAAAAAAAAACAAAAAATATTTCACTTGAACTCATTTAGCGGGCAACAGTTAGCGTCTATTTTTTTCGACGCGTTAGAAACGTTCAGTGTCTATCTACGTATATAATTAATCAAAGGTCCTTAATTATAATTATCAGTTGGAAAACCGGTATTCCGCCTGCTAAGACGTTGTCGCATAGACAGCTATAGAGGTCCCATGTCTAATTAATTAAAAACCAGTTTAGTTTAAGGAGAACAATTGATAACAAATAACGAAGAAGAGGTCCGAATTATAAGTCATATTTAATACTTTTTACATTATAAATACAATATTCACTATGCAATTCACAGGTCACAGGAACACGCTGGATGCAGGCCGCTTTTGACAGGTCCGTCTGGAAATTTTTGGGGGAAACCTATGTTCAGCAGTGGACATCATGTGGCTGATGATGATGATGATGACTATACAATTACATTATTGTAAATTTTTGTCTTTAAGATAATACAGTAAATATAGTATAGTTGACTATAGTCATTATTAATGATTCAAAAACGTTTAACTAGCGCAAAAGTATTTAATTTAAAAAAATGATTGTCAGTATGTACCGTCTAGTGCAAATACGTGGAAAAGACGGCCCGTCATACACTTGGAGATGCGCAATCGCATCCAGATTCGGAAATACTTTCATTTTTTTATTTATGACATTTTTCAATTTTACAATCGCAAATTCATCTGGACACAACAGAACTGCCATTATCGATGATAACAGATGATCCAGTAATACTTTTAGCCTTATCACTAGCCAAGTAAAGGACCATATCAGCAATTTCTTCAGGTTCTGACACTTTACCGAGGGCTGTTGTAGGGGCTAACACATCCCAAGTTGATATCGGCATTCCTGTTGTAGTCATGATATCAGTTCTCGTGTACCCTGGGTTGATACAGTTTACTCTGACTCCAAACTCTGCCAGTTCCATTGCTGAAGCTTTTGTGAAATAATCCAACGCTGCTTTCGAAGTGCCATACACCACTTGGGTCTTTTTAAACCTGGTGCTCATCACACTAGACATGTTGATGATGCTCCCCTTCGTTTTGATTAAGTGTGGTGTTGCTAAGGTAGTCAGAACAACAGCTGATCGGAAGTTTGTGTTCATAACTTCATCGAATTTAGGAAGGAAATCATCATCAACTAGATTCGTAAGACAGGTGATGCCAGCATTGTTGACTAATACGTCAAGTTTTTGGTACTTCTCAATGGTTCTATCGATGATGGTGTAAAGATCTTGTTGTTTAGAGACGTCGGCAATGATGGGGAATGGAGTAGGGCCGAGGGTCGAGCATCGGTCAGCGACAGCGCGAAGCTTGCTCTCATTGCGTCCCACGATGACGACATCAGCTCCATTCTTGCAGAACAGCTCAGCAGTCGCCGCTCCTATGCCAGAACTACCACCAGTAACTAGCACGACTTTATTCTTAAAGCTCATTATGTGTGACAGTCGTTACTGACTATTTGAATGGTGGAATATTAAAATCCTGGTGTGTAAGTCTTGTATACTCACTGAAAGGTAGAACTAAATTGTCTCATTATATCGCGCCCTCTTTATATATACAATGTAGAAACGATAAACAATAACATATTTTAATTACAAGGTGTTACAAAAAATTAGTAATTATTTAAATATTTTACGAGCAATGTACGAGCAAAATAAATATAAAGATGAATAGTTTGTAGGTATTTTTTTCAAGCCAGTAGAGGTACTTCTTACTAGAAACTAAAGTGAAGTACAGTACTGTCAGTAAGATTATCTAAATATTAGATCTGTGTAATCCCGATAAAATAGCTTCTGTCAGTAGCAGCAGTAGTAGTAGTAGTCGTAGTAGCAGTAGCAGTCAGGCAATGTGAGTATTTAAGGGAGGTAACTGCAATAAAAAATAACTCTTCAAAAACATCAGTCTGTATAAACCTAATTAATTATTTATTACATATTGTAGCAACCATGTGAAAATATGCAAACGATGTTAACTAGAACACCTTGAATTACTAAAAAATAAAATAACATACTTTATCACGTAGGTGAACAAAGTTGCAATTATACGTTAAAACAATTCATGATTATTATTGTGTATACAACTTATATCTAGTATCTACGAACATTTTATCTATACTTTAAAATACTGGGAATAACATTTATAAAGAAAGGTCAAAGTAAGCTAATGAAGCCAGCACTGAGATAAAAAGATACTACCGGAAAAGGCATACTGGTGGTAGGTCTCTCATTATGTAAGAGGCCGTCTGGGTGGGTACCACCGCAATGTATATTTCTACCGCCAAGCATCAGTGTGCATGCACTGTTGTGTTTCGGTTTGAAGGACATCGTAGCCAGTATAACTACTGGACATAATGAGACTTAACATCTTATGTCTTAGGATGACGAGCGCAGTGGAATGCCACACAGTACTTTGTAACTCAAGGTGCTGGATGGTGTTACTACTGTTTATGGGTGGTCGTATCGCTTACCATCAGGCGAACGGCATGCTCGTCTCGTCATTCAATGCAATAAAAAAAAAAAAAAAACGCATAAATTGTAGTCATCACTAGGCACTGTGACATAATATGTAGTGTTTTATCCAATGATGTTTAAAGAAAAAGGTGTAGATGCGTTATAAATAGTCTCCAAATGGCACACGAAAATTGAGCTAATTAGCAGTAGTAAGGGATTCACCGATACTGGAGCAGGTTCGACGGCCGGTCCGCGGCGCTCCGGCGGCTAGTCGCCGACGTTTTCGATTGCTCCAGATTCGGCCCGCGGCGCCCGCGAATTAATCCGCGGATTAATTTGATACCTACCGCGGATTAATTTGATACCTACCGCGGATTAATTTGATACCTACCGCGGATTAATTTGATACCTACCGCGGATTAACTTGATACCTACCGCGGATTAACTTGATACATACCGCGGATTAATTTGATATCGACCGCGGATTATTTTGATAACACCCGCGAATAAAATTTATATCGTCCGCGGAATCCATTTCATATCACCCGCGAGGTAGGTATGAACCACGAATTTGTTCATGGTCTACGGTTCCCTTAAGCTTGTAAATTTTCCCTGTTCGTTGTGCTTTTAACTTTCTACTTTCTATCGGCGATCCTTTTTTTATTTGAAGGATGCAAAGGTCTTTGTCGCGTATTTCTATTAACTCGTGTTTCTACGCAAAAGCCGTTTAAAATTACTTAATAGTTACCCTTTACGCATTACGAGCATTGTTTATGATAGATAAAGCAACATTTTCCCTGTTTCGTTGTGTTATTGACTTTCTACTTTCTATCGGCGACCCTTTTTTATTTGAAGGATGCAAAGGTCTTTGTCTCGTATTTCTATTAACTCGTGTTTCTACTTAAAAGCCGTTTAAAATTACTTAATAGTCGCCCTTTACGCATTACGGGCATTGTTTATTATAGATAAAGCAATCGTTACAATACACCATACCTTTCTCAAATTCTAGGTAAAACCCTTTGGGTCTTCTCATTGTCATAATAATTACGGTTCCCATTATTCACATTACCTGATATTACGTATTCAACGGAACATTTAAGGTGAAAGTCGAAACATGTTGGATCTTGTCTGCAAGGAAACAATACTCCCTCTCCATATAAAAGACCGACTCAAAATCACATGGTATCGTATTCCACTCTGTGCTCTGCTCGAAGTGTGATCTCCAGTTGTTTGTAACAGTGAAGTGATAGTAAAATTGTGAAATAGTTAAATAGTGAAAGTGTTATAAAAATGAATGTAAGTACCTTTATATACTTTGATCTAAAAGTGTTGTAACCAGATGTTTCATTAATTGTTTATGCCATGTGTTGTCCACCAGGTTAATACATTTTAGCTATCTTTGATGTCTTATTAATTTATCATTATTACTAATGTGTACATGTATACTTTGCATACCTATAAGTATTTATCATACAGTACTTACTTAACCGATAGTTAAAACAGTTTTATTTTATTTTGTTACAGTTTTCTGAAAATACTTTCAAAAATTATTATTATGCTGAAGAAATCGACGAACCTAGTGATGAAGAAGGTACACTCGCCTTTAAAGTAAAAAAAGCGATAGCAGCCAATAAAAGATCGGTGGAAAGCAACAACATTGATGAGTTCTTTGAAAAACCCAAAAAAAAGAAGACAACTACAAAAAAGTCATCCAGTGTTGGTCGATCGACGAGCGGTGGTATTTCATACATCCGATCAAACAGCGATGACAGTAGTTCTGCATCACATCTCATAAAAGTTGAGGTGTATGATGTGAATAAAATAAAAAACATCGCACCGACGGAACATTGGAAACACGCTGATGTGCGAGTTAAATATTACGCGGAAAACGACAGTGATAAGAACTTGCAAAGTATCAAGGACACTATATACAATATCACTAAACAGTTGGCTAGTAAGGACGATTGTGTGAAATATTTTATAGATACCGACAAGTGATAAAAGTGCCAGTGCGTTACAATGTTTTATAACTGTCAAACTATTATTTTAATAACTATACTTAAGTATCTATCTGTTTTATTTTAATTTACATTGTATTGTATTTAAACTTTGTACTCTTTTAAGTTACATACTCAATAGATTAATTTGTTTTTGATTTTAGAACTCTTGTGTTATTGCTAAGTATTAATGTAAATAGTTATAAGTCTTTTTAGTGTCTTTTCATGCTCATGCTTACGATTGTAAAGTTATTGGGAACATTCATAAATTGTTTGGAAAAAAGTGGATAGCTTCAAATATAATCACATGGTTTTGGGTAGTATATGACACCGAAATCACTTTTGAAACTGCGCAAAATAAGACATTCGTCACAATGGATACAAGCTGTGATTTATACAACATGAAACTCGTCGCACTTCTCGAAAACATCGAATCAATGGATCTGATGTCATCGCAATACGACAAAGAACTGTACGAGCTCTGTGATAAAATGGAACAAACACAATTTGAAACGTGAGTAAAATATTTTCTATTATGTTAAGACTAGTTGCAACATGTTTTGGGAATCCATGAAGAGGGGATACATTTCAAGTATTTATAATGGTTCGGACATCTTGCACGATCATTCAACTTGTTTCTTCCGTTTATATTTTTAACTTTGGAGTGCAACCAAAATGTACCAATCACTTGATATTTCTAGTTTATCTCAGAGTGAGATTGCGAGTTTCGATAAAAAGATAATTTTACATAAATATCATCGTTTCATACGATTTTGGTATATATTAAATGTTTTACCAGAATCAATGTTGGGAGATCCTGATATTTCTCCTTATTATACACCATGTAGTGGACATAAAACCTCAAAACAAACTCATTCCGATGAGGATGATATTGATGGTGTATTATCAATGAAAGCATATTGTTTGCAGTGTAAATAACAAAAAATGTTAGTATCTATTTAAATAATAGAAACATAGTAGCATATTGATTTCGTAAGATGACATTGTTTTAACTGTTTTCTTATCCATCAGATCTATGCAGAATGGAGAAGGCAACAGGAAAAGATTAGCGCCAACTGAATTGTTTGAAGAGGTTCCTTTAAAGAAAAGGAAAAATATTCGTCTTGGAGCTCCTTCGACATCTACATCGTCGCTGGATAACATTTTAAATGTAAGTACAGAACAGCATAATGATAAAATTGAATGTCCTGAGTGTCACATACATGTGTCAAAAAAATATATGACCAGTCACTATAAGAGCAATAAACATAAAAATAATTTAATTAGAAGAGATAACAATCTACCTAATGTTCAATTCATTGATAGTGCTTTCGGTAATAGAATTATTACATATCGAGTGAAATCTAATTTAGTTTCTGATACACAGCTTGAATCACCTGAATTATTTTTACAAAATATTAAAAACATAATTTATACATTACTAGAACGATCTATCTTAGAATATTCTGTTGTAAAAGTTAATTTTATTCTCAATGCGGATTTCACACAAGAAACAAAAAATCTACACAATATTTTTGATTTTCAAATTTCAAACTATCTTGTTTGTCAAGGTGATGACAAAGATATTACTTTCTCATCTATAATTACCGAAATAACAAACAAAATGACAAATTTCCAAAAAAAGGGTAGTGGATGGAGTTTAGATAAAATAAATCACTTGGATATGAATGTTAACAAATTTAACCCATTGCGTGGATCTTCATACATAGACCTACCGTTAGATATAAAACATAAGAAAGCTGTAATCAATGTTCAAAATAACGATCACGAATGTTTTCGTTGGGCAGTTTTGTCAGGATTATTTCCAGCTACTCATAGTTCCAATAGGGTATCATCTTATATAATACACAAAAACAAACTAAAATTTGATAACCTATCGTTTCCTATAAAAATTAATGACATCCATAAATTTGAAAAATTGAATAGTCTCAGTATTAATGTTTTTGGATTACAATATGATTCAATAAGCAAATCAAATAAAGTTGTGGGTCCATTACACTTTACGAAGCACCGTAAAACTACTCACTTAAACTTATTGTATATATCTCAAGGTTCTAAAGGTCATTACTGTTTTATTAAAAACCTCTCGAGATTATTATCTAAACAGTTATCGACTTCTGAACATGCAGTTCATATTTGTGATGGCTGTTTATTAAATTTCACATCATTTGATAATTTAAAACGACACCAAGAAAATGATTGTTTCAATGTGTGCACAAATTTACCATCAGAAAACGATAGAAAAAGAAACTGGTTTAATGAATTAATACCATCAAACCAAATTTCATTTAACAACTATGAACGTAAATTAAGAGTTCCATTCGTTGTGTATGCTGACTTTGAAGCATTTTTAAAACCAATAGAGAATTGTTCTAACAATCCAAATCAATCATCAACTGTTAATATCCAAAAACATGAAACGTATAGTTTTGGGTATTATGTTAAATGTTCTTACGATGATAATCTTTCAGTGTATAGGTCTTATACAGGGCAAGATTGTGCGCAAAAATTTATGCAATTCATTTACGCAGATTTAGAAAATATTTGTAACAAAAATTCTTTTATCAAATCACCATTACCGTTAACTGAAGAAAATAAAATAAATATCAGTCAAAGTGAGTCGTGTTACATTTGTGTTACTAAATTAAACGAGGATAGCACAATATCTTATAATTGGCATACTGGTGCATATGAAGGTGTAGCTCATAGAGTATGCTCTCAAAAATACAAAGCTCCTAATTTTGTGCCAGTGTTTTTACATAATTTAAGTAATTATGACGCTCATTTCATAGTGCATGGTCTTGATTTCGAGAAAGGTGACATTGAACTTATTCCTGAGAATAAGGAAAAATATATTTCTTTTTCTAAAGTTTTACAAATCAATAACAGAGTTATAAAATTACGATTTCTTGATTCTTTTAAATTTATGTCAAGTGGCCTTAACAAATTAGCTCAGAACTTATTACCTGAACAATTTCGTGAACTCAAATTAAAATATCCATGTGAAGAAGATTTTAAACGTTTAATAAGAAAAGGTGTTTATCCATACGAATACATGACGACATTTGATTGTTTAAAAATAACTTCTCTTCCCACTCGCGATCAATTTTATAGTTCTTTAAATGATAGTCACATTACAGAAAGTGAATACCATCATGCTCAAGACGTGTGGAATCATTTTAATTGTAAAAACATGGGTGAATATTCAGACCTGTATTTAAAAACAGATGTATTGTTGTTAGCAGATATATTTGAAAACTTTAGGGATGTGTGTCTTAAAACATACGGCTTAGATCCTGCCCACTATTATACAGCACCTGGTTTAAGTTGGGATGCTATGTTAAATTTTACCAAAATAAATTTGGAACTTTTAACAGATATCGATAAGGTTACGTTTATAGCGAATAATATTCGGGGTGGTATATCACAATGCAGTAATAGACATGCAGTGGCAAATAACATGTTTATGTCGGAATACGATTCAGATAAACCATCTTCATTTTTGATGTACTTAGACGCAAATAACCTTTATGGTTGGGCTATGTCCCAATGTCTCCCGACAGGCAAATTTGAATGGGTCGATATAAATACAGATTTTAATATAGCCGATGATGCCGAACATGGTTTTATGTTAGAAGTAGATTTAGAATATTCAAAAACTTTACATGATTTTCATTCAGATTTTCCATTTTGTCCCGAAAACGTATGTTTAGGAAACAGCAAAGACAGGAAACTGATCCCAAATTTAAAAGATAAAAAAAATTACGTCATTCATTATAGAAACCTCAAACAATGTTTAAAAAATCGCCTCCGATTGACTAAAGTACATAGAATTTTAAAATTTGAACAATCCGCATGGTTGAAAAGTTATATAGACTTGAACACTCATATGCGTTCACTAGCTACTTCAGATTTTGAGAAAGATTTTTTTAAACTTATGAATAATTCTGTTTTTGGTAAAACAATGGAAAATGTAAGAAAACGAGTTAATGTCAAATTAATCAATCATTGGTTAAATCGTGGCAAAACTCAAGGTGCTCAATCTTTGATAGCAAGACCAGAATTCCATAGTTTATCTATATTTTCAGAAAGTTTAGTAGCAATACAATTAAATAAAACTAAAGTTTTATATAATAAACCAATTTACCTCGGTTTTTGTATTTTAGATATATCTAAAACATTACTATACGATTTCCATTACGATTATATGAAAATGAAATATCAAGATAATATTAAATTACTATATACTGATACCGATAGTTTAATATATCAAATATTTACGCAAAATTATTATGCTGACATAAAACTTGATTTAGTCAACTACTTTGATACGTCCGACTATCCACCAAATAATCAATATGGTTTACCATTATTGAATAAAAAACGGTTAGGTTTTTTTAAAGACGAAAATAACGGTAAAATTCTTAAAGAATTTGTAGGTCTTCGCTCTAAAATGTATGCAATGGATGTGCAGAATAAATGTATATGTAAAGCAAAAGGGATTAACAAAAGTGTAACAAAAAAATTTAGTCTTACTGATTATAAATCATGTTTATATGAAAAAAAAACGCAATACAGTGAAATGATAAGATTTAAATCAATTAAACATGCTATATATACACAAAAAATTAATAAGATATCTTTATCACACAATGACACAAAACGTTATTTAATAGAAAATTCAACTGATACTCTTGCATGGGGTCATTATAAAATAAAGGACATTTGATTTTATCTACGATTTCTGTACAACGAAAATATGTATATTAATGTGTGTTTTAATTGTGGTTTTAAGTAACTTAAAGTTCTGCCGTATTATGTACTATTTTTTTTTAATTGTTTTACTATGTTTTGTATAATATCATGAAAAATTAGATGTAAATTTGAATGTATGTAGTTAGTTATTTGTTATACCTGATTTAACTTTATTTTATAATCACTTTATTACTGTAATATTTTTCTAAACAGCTATGAATTGTATGATGTATGTAAATGATCATTTTTCAAATTATTTGTATATGTAATCTTTGTACGTAAAACAAAATCAAATATAATACACTTAATAGTAACTTCTTGTTTTATTCATTCCGAAACCTTTTCGAGTTCACACGTGCATTTAAAAAATGTTTCATTTTTATCATCCTTTTACTGCCATAGTTGCAGGTCCAAGTGGATGTGGAAAGTCTAATTTTGTAACAAACTTTATTAATCATATTAATGAGGTGTGCAACACCAATTTTCATCAAATTACTTGGTGTTTTGATGAAATGCAGCCCTTATATAATTTACCAAATGTAAACTATTATCAGGGTATACCAGATTTGAATATGTTTGATGGAAAGGAAGCTAACCTTATTATTATCGATGATCTCATGAGGGAATCTGATGGTCGCATTGTTGACATATTTACCAAAGGTAGTCATCATAGGAACTTGAGTGTATTTTACATCACTCAAAATTTATTTCATCAAGGTAAAGGACAAAGAGACATTTCTTTGAATTCAAACTACATAATTTATTTTAAAAACCCACGTGATAAAACTCAAATACGTTACTTAGCGCGACAAGTATCGCCAGAAAATAGCAAATTCATAGAAGATGCTTACAGAGATGCTACAAAAGAAGCACATGGCTATTTGATGATAGATCTAAAACAAGACACTTTTGACATGTGTCGAATTAAATCAAAAATATTTCCATCTGATGGTCATTCTACAGTGTACATTCCCACAAAAGAGTTTAAATATGCCAAGAACCAACCAATACCCGTCATTTACAAATGATGGATCGACGCTTAAAGACGCATGAACACTTATTAAATGCTCTTTATAAACTTAAACCAAAACATCAACAAGCTCTTTTAAAAGTCTGTAACGAAAACGAAATTAATTTTATTTGTGAATGTATTCATAACGTTTTACAAGGAAATATAAAACTTGAAGAAAAATCAAAGAGTAAACTAAAAAAGTACAAAAATTTACTACGAAAATTGGTACGTAAGAGTACAAATAAAATAAGAAAGAATATAATAGTTCAAAAAGGTGGTGCATTTCTTCCGATTATATTGGGTTCTATTTTGAGCGGATTGATAAGTGGACTAGTTTAAAAATGGAACACGCCAAAAAAATGCTGTTAGTTGATCCAAGCTTAATAGATAAGTTAAATCAAAAAAGAAATGAAAATCCTACCTCTCGTTTAGATAGTGAAATGGAAAAAATACTCAACAGTAATATGGATGATCGAAAAAAGTGTAAATTATACTTACAAATTTTACAAAGATATCTCCACTTTATGGAAGAAGATCGTCGTCCCATCGAACTCCCTATAATAACTTCAAATGACGACAACAATAAACCCACATCTGAAAGCTGGAAATTTCTTAATATAAATAATGATATCAAGAATAAAGATGTAGTTGCCAGTCAGACACTGAGTGATGAAGAGAAGCAACAAGAAAGTTTTACACTCGAAAAAAAACCTTCCTACTCAACAAAACAAATTTTAAATTTAATACCAAAAACATATGTAAAAAAAGGTGAGTTGTTATTGAATTCGGTGTCACTAAATAAAAACAAAATTTATTGGAATGATGCTGGCACAGTGATTGTAGATAATGAAGTGATTCCTAACAGTAACATTATCGATTTAGTAAGCGATACACTGCAACCATTAAAAAACAACGACCCACCTGGTTGGGAAAAATTTGCTAAAGCGTTAAAGGATTTAAAAGTACCTTTAACATATATTGGCAATCCAAAAAGACGTGAGTACATAGCTCGACTTCAAAACGCCATCGAAGAACAACCGCCACAAAACACAGAGGTATATTTGACGCCAACGAGCGAAGATAAACACGCAAATAAAATTAAGAAAAAGATTGATTGGGAAAAATGGACCCCTTATTAGAAATAGATCAAATTTATTATGATGTATCACACCCAGCTGGATATAGCAATATCGACAAATTATCAAAAGCTATGAAAGGTAAAATGAAAAAGGAAGAAGTTAAAAACTGGTTGCAATCCCAATCTACGTATACACTCCACAAACCAGTACATAGAAAATTCCCTCGGAACAAATACGTTCTCTCTAATCTCAATGAACTTTGGCAAGCTGACTTAAGCGACATGCGGACTTATTCTAAAGATAATAAAGGTTTCAACTACATTCTTTGTGTTATTGATGTTTTTAGTAAATATGCATATGCTAGACCCTTGAAAAAGAAAAATTCAGAAACCATAAAAAAATGTTTCGACAGTATATTTAATGAAGCTAATACTACACCCACTCACATTCAATCTGATAAAGGCACTGAATTTGTATCGAAAGATGTTCAAAGATATTTTAAAACAAAAAACATAAATTACTATACAACAAATAATCCAGACATCAAAGCAAGCATTGTAGAAAGATTTCAAAGAACGCTAAAAATGAAGATGTGGCGCTATTTTACACACAAGAATACACATAAATATATTGATATTTTGCAGAATTTGATACACTCTTACAATCACAGTTTTCATTCTAGTATTAAAATGTGTCCTTCAGATGTTAATTCTAATAATATAATGACAGTTTGGAGTAATTTATATGAAAAATCTGAAAAATCATCAAAAACTATACTACCTATGTTTCATGTCGGTGACCATGTGAGAATAACCAAATATAAACATGTATTCCAAAAAGGTTATGAATCTAATTGGAGCGATGAAATATTTGTGATTTCTTCTATAATAGAACGTACTCCGTGGCCCGTTTATACTATTAAAGATTTAGATGGTGAAGAGATAGTAGGAACCTTTTATGAACGAGAATTACAAAAGGTAATTTATGACCCCACCATTGAACACAAGATTGATAAAATAATTCGCTCTCGTTACTCTGGCAGCAGACAGCAAGTGTTAGTTAAGTGGAAAGGTTATCCAAACAAATTTAATAGTTGGATTTTAGCTTCCAGTTTAAAAAAAATATGATTAAAGATTTTTATTTAACTTTACTTAGCAATAGTTCAATGGAATATTTTCCTGAGAACAAAACATCAATTTTTTCAACAAAATTACCCAAACCCATAATATTGGAAGGAGAATGGTGTGTAGGAATCGTTGAATTCCAATATCCATGCACCATGTTTACTGTTCAAGATCATGAGAATGTTATTTACATAACAAAAATCATGAAAATGCCCAATGAAGACAAACTATCTACAGTTTATTATAAGACTCACATACCTGCCACTAACTATGATAATATTAATCATATTTTATCAGCATTAAATAATATCAGAGAAAAAATCAAATTCCGCTACGACAATATATCCAAATTTGTTTCTGTTTCTGTGTTAGACGAATCAATAAAATCTGTAACATTATCTCCTAAACTAGGCTTACAGTTGGGATTTGAACCAAACAGAAACCTTGTTGAAAAGAATTTAGCTAAATGTCCAGCTAATTTACATTTAGGGTTGCCTTCTCAACTATTCGTTTACTGTGATATAGTTGAACCTCAAATTGTAGGTGATGTAATGACACCTCTTCTAAGAGTAATACCATTAGATCCTTCAAAATACATCTATGGTGCCAATAAAATGCATGTATTTTCACCTCCACATTACTTATCGGTAATGCGAAGAGAATTCGATACCATCGAAATAGATATAAGGTCAAGCACCGGACAAAAGATACCATTTCAGTTTGGAACGGTGTGTGTTAAACTACATTTTAAAAAATTATAATGCATTTTGAACGCTCCAACATGATATGTCCCTATCAACGCTATTATTCTCATCAGGCTGGTTCAGGTATAGGGGTGGTATACAAAGGGGCGCCTTATCAAAAAGGACATGGAATTGGTAGTTTTCTTGGGGGATTGTTTCGGTCAGTTTTACCATTACTATCTAGTGGTGTTCGAGCTGTTGGTAAAGAGGCATTGAGTGCTGGTGTTGGCCTATTGACAGATATGGTTAGTGCGCGACCAATGGAAGATTCAATAAAAGCACGTCTTAAAGAAGTTGGTTCCAACTTGAAACGCAAGGCCGATGAAAAAATAGATAAAATCAATATGTCTGGATCTGGATATATAACAAAACGAAAACGTCTACCCGGAGTCAGTCCGTCGTTGACCGCGAAAGTGAAAGCTCTAAAAAAATCAAAAATTACTCCAAAACAAATCAAAGATATATTTTCTAACAATTAATCACAATGTCTTTTTTACACAGTCATTCCTGTGAATGTATTAAGTCCGAATTGGATTTGTTTGCATTGCCATCAACTCAAACTAGCATTGAAAGTGGAATTTGGATCCATTATAAACCAATTTCGTCTCTTGCCGATGATGGTCCTATAGAATTTCAAATTCCTGGAGCAGGAGATGACTACATAGATTTATCGCATACGTTACTTCACTTGAAAGCGAAAATAGTAAATCAAGATAACACCAAACTAACCGCATCTACAGTCGTTGCTCCGGTGAATAATTGGTTGCACACACTTTTCAGCCAACTTGATGTCTACTTAAATCAAAAACTTGTATCACCACCCAATAACACATATGCTTATCGTGCGTATATAGAAAACTTATTGAACTATGCTCCTGCAGCAAAAAAGTCTCACCTCACCTGTGGTTTATGGTATGAAGATACAGCTGGAAAAATGGATTCCGCCGATGATACTAATAAAGGATTTACTAAGAGGCAAGAATTAGCCAGTGAAAGTAAAGAAATGGAAATGATTGGTCACTTACATGGTGATTTATTTAATCAAGAAAAATTTTTAATCAATGGTGTTGATATATGTGTTAAGTTAGTTCGTTCTAGGGAAAATTTCAATCTCATGGCCTCTACAGGTGACCTTAAATTAAAGGTATCTATTACGGATGCATCTTTGATTATTCGTAGAGCACGAATCAATCCCAGCGTGTTACTTGCTCATCAAAAGGTCTTAGCTTCTACCACAGCTAAATACCCCATTACTCGAGCTGAAGTTAAAGTTTTAACAATACCATCAGGTGTTCAAGGAAAAACTCTAGATAACATTTTCTTAGGACAATTACCTAAAAGGTGTATAGTGGGATTTGTAAATAACGCTGCTTTCAATGGAAACCTGACTAAGAACCCATTTAACTTTCAAAATTACGACATCAATACTTTTAGTTTATATATAGACGGTCAACAAATACCATCAAAGGCTTTACAACCCTCATTTGAGAACAAAATTTTTACTTCAGTATATCATACATTGTTTTCTGGAACAGGTATACACTTTCTCAATGAAGGTAATGGGATATCCCGAGAACAATACGCTGAAGGGTATTGTATGTTAGCGTTTGATTTGACACCTGATTTATCAGCAAACTCTGCAAGTCATTGGAATCTTGTAAAGCATGGTAGTGTGAGATTAGAAGTGCGTTTTGAAACAGCTTTATCACAAACTATTAATTGCATTGTTTATGCGGAGTTTGATAATGTTATTGAAATAGATAAAAACCGCAATATTTCAGTAGATTATAGTAGTTAAGAACACAAAATTAACTATTTAAGATTAGATTAAGCGTGAATAATTTTAATAGAGATCTGTTTGTTAGATTTAAGTTACCAATAAAATGAATTTACAAAACTTTAAGTTCTTTGTATACTATAATCCTTGCAACCCCACACCAAGAGTCAACTTGCCTGATAAGTGCCATAATAGTGTCTTGTTAACCTTATATATGACATTACCATTTTATCATTCGACCTGATAAGATTCTGCAGCAATACGGTGAATAAAAATGAATACAATAGAAATACAGAACTACTTAAAGAAAATTGATCCATGTATTGAATATAATGTATATGCAGCCAATCGTCTGCCAATATATGTGGTAACTCCTACATACGTAGTTAGCAACTTAGACCCCGATAACAAACCAGGTTCTCACTGGGTCGCCATACACATAGATAAGAATGGTTTTGGACAGTACTTTGATTCATACGGTCGACCACCTCAAGGATACCACCGAATGTTTTTAGCGAGAAATTCTAGAATGTGGAATTACAATACAAGTCGAATTCAAAATGACTTTACTATAGTTTGTGGAGAGTACTGTTTAATGTATCTGTATTATAAATACTATGGTAAGAGTCTCAAAGATTTTCAAGTATTATTTAGTGATAATACAATATGCAATGATGTGTTTTTAAATGGTTTATTTAAATCATGTTTTGAGGTGAATAAATGAAATATGAAAATGAATGAATGATGTTTCTTTATTGAAGATTAATAACCCCATACAATAGTTATAATTCTTCCAAACAATTTATGAATGTTCCCAATAACTTTACAATCGTAAGCATGAGCATGAAAAGACACTAAAAAGACTTATAACTATTTACATTAATACTTAGCAATAACACAAGAGTTCTAAAATCAAAAACAAATTAATCTATTGAGTATGTAACTTAAAAGAGTACAAAGTTTAAATACAATACAATGTAAATTAAAATAAAACAGATAGATACTTAAGTATAGTTATTAAAATAATAGTTTGACAGTTATAAAACATTGTAACGCACTGGCACTTTTATCACTTGTCGGTATCTATAAAATATTTCACACAATCGTCCTTACTAGCCAACTGTTTAGTGATATTGTATATAGTGTCCTTGATACTTTGCAAGTTCTTATCACTGTCGTTTTCCGCGTAATATTTAACTCGCACATCAGCGTGTTTCCAATGTTCCGTCGGTGCGATGTTTTTTATTTTATTCACATCATACACCTCAACTTTTATGAGATGTGATGCAGAACTACTGTCATCGCTGTTTGATCGGATGTATGAAATACCACCGCTCGTCGATCGACCAACACTGGATGACTTTTTTGTAGTTGTCTTCTTTTTTTTGGGTTTTTCAAAGAACTCATCAATGTTGTTGCTTTCCACCGATCTTTTATTGGCTGCTATCGCTTTTTTTACTTTAAAGGCGAGTGTACCTTCTTCATCACTAGGTTCGTCGATTTCTTCAGCATAATAATAATTTTTGAAAGTATTTTCAGAAAACTGTAACAAAATAAAATAAAACTGTTTTAACTATCGGTTAAGTAAGTACTGTATGATAAATACTTATAGGTATGCAAAGTATACATGTACACATTAGTAATAATGATAAATTAATAAGACATCAAAGATAGCTAAAATGTATTAACCTGGTGGACAACACATGGCATAAACAATTAATGAAACATCTGGTTACAACACTTTTAGATCAAAGTATATAAAGGTACTTACATTCATTTTTATAACACTTTCACTATTTAACTATTTCACAATTTTACTATCACTTCACTGTTACAAACAACTGGAGATCACACTTCGAGCAGAGCACAGAGTGGAATACGATACCATGTGATTTTGAGTCGGTCTTTTATATGGAGAGGGAGTATTGTTTCCTTGCAGACAAGATCCAACATGTTTCGACTTTCACCTTAAATGTTCCGTTGAATACGTAATATCAGGTAATGTGAATAATGGGAACCGTAATTATTATGACAATGAGAAGACCCAAAGGGTTTTACCTAGAATTTGAGAAAGGTATGGTGTATTGTAACGATTGCTTTATCTATAATAAACAATGCCCGTAATGCGTAAAGGGCGACTATTAAGTAATTTTAAACGGCTTTTAAGTAGAAACACGAGTTAATAGAAATACGAGACAAAGACCTTTGCATCCTTCAAATAAAAAAGGGTCGCCGATAGAAAGTAGAAAGTCAATAACACAACGAAACAGGGAAAATGTTGCTTTATCTATCATAAACAATGCTCGTAATGCGTAAAGGGTAACTATTAAGTAATTTTAAACGGCTTTTGCGTAGAAACACGAGTTAATAGAAATACGCGACAAAGACCTTTGCATCCTTCAAATAAAAAAAGGATCGCCGATAGAAAGTAGAAAGTTAAAAGCACAACGAACAGGGAAAATTTACAAGCTTAAGGGAACCGTAGACCATGAACAAATTCGTGGTTCATACCTACCTCGCGGGTGATATGAAATGGATTCCGCGGACGATATAAATTTTATTCGCGGGTGTTATCAAAATAATCCGCGGTCGATATCAAATTAATCCGCGGTATGTATCAAGTTAATCCGCGGTAGGTATCAAGTTAATCCGCGGTAGGTATCAAATTAATCCGCGGTAGGTATCAAATTAATCCGCGGTAGGTATCAAATTAATCCGCGGTAGGTATCAAATTAATCCGCGGATTAATTCGCGGGCGCCGCGGGCCGAATCTGGAGCAATCGAAAACGTCGGCGACTAGCCGCCGGAGCGCCGCGGACCGGCCGTCGAACCTGCTCCAGTATCGGTGAATCCCTTACTACTATTAGCAAAATCGGCCTTAGTGACAGAATCTGTTGAAGTTAGACATCTAAAGAATGTTCGATAAAATTTTCTATTTAATCCCTTCCTAGCCGATTTCGGCCACGGCGGCCAATCTCAACGGAGATCAGCCAGGTGCGCAGGAGATATTATAGTGCACAAGTGTGTGCGCAATACACAAGTGCACTCACTATTCCTTCACTCTCATAGTCCGGTGAGACGGAAATCCGACATGACCGGAGAGAGATCAGGCGCAGGACCAACGGCTTTACGTGCTTTCCGAGGCACGGGGGTATCACACCGCCAACTTCCTGACTCCGAGCTGCGACTGAGTAATTTTTAAGATGGAAAAACCCAGTCACAATGTTTTTGGCCCGACCCAGGATTCGAACCCAGGACCTCAGCGCGCAAATCGTACTCGTAACGCGTACGCAATACAACTACGCCACCGAGGCAGTCAAATTTCTATATGATAATAATGAGAATGATGATATGCCGTAATACTTTCACGTGTCATATTATAGTTGGTTATTGTAATATTAAATTAACTATGTGTGGGATAATGTGCCGTTTTTGAGAGCCGAGTACAGTATAGGTGCCGTATCTACCCATTTTTATTAAAATATCATTGGTTTTATCCAAGTTCCTAGGCAATGTTGCTTATTAGAACGTCGTGACGTTAACGTAAATAAACTATTCGTGTATAATAAAAACATTTAACTACCACGTTGCCTTTATGAATAATATTAGGTCCTTAAATATGAAAATGGCATTTTGTTGTACTAGTCACTTTGATCTGAAATATCTCCCCTTTGGTTAAGAATTGCAAATTATAATTTATAAATGGATTTAACTGGAACATTTGAGTTTCGAGACCAGTCATTTATTTGTTTTTTCCTGATTAGTTCTTTTTTGGCGTCTTTCATATCGCATAATCGAAAACATGAAATATCGCTATATTTACGAGTATCAGATCCACCGTGGCACCAGTGCTGCAGAAACAGCTCGAAGGATTAACGATGTGTATGGCGCTGGTGTCGCAAAAGAAAACACGGTACGTTTTTGGTTCCAACGTTTTCGTTCTGGAAATTTCGACCTTCAGAAGCCCCTTGGAAGTCCGGAGACCAAGGTGGGTAATGAGGAATTAAAGGCTATTGTGGAAGCGGATCCATCGCAAACCACTTCAGAGTTAGCTGCAGGCTTCGGTGTGAGTGATAAAACTGTTAATCCACTTGAAGCAAAATCGGGAAAGTAAAAAAGCTTGAAACAACACACACACTGCACAACAGACGGCCGCTAAACTAGAGGACTGCAATTGAAATGTCTCTGACATCCACCGTGCTCCCCGGACCTTGCTCCAACAGATTACCATTTTTTCCGTAATTTGGCCAACTTTTTACAAGGGAAAAAATTCAACTCCGATGGGGCAGTCCAAGCCGCCTTCAGAGAGTTTATTGATTCTCGCCCCTATGGTTTTTTTTAGTAAAGGGATCAATGAACTCCCTATAAGATGGCAAAAGTGCATAGATAACAATTAAATTAATTTATAATTATATTTTACAAAAAAAATCGGCTTTGTATTCCTCCCATACAAAACGCCAATATCATATGTAAGGACCTAATATTTGAAAAGGGACATCAATACTCAAACAAGCGTTATAACACAATATATACTCACGCCTTTTATTCTCGAAGGGGTAAGCTGAAGCACAACTAGTAGACACACTTATCATCGTGTGTATTCCGTCCCATGACTTGATAGGAACCTAACGCCATATCGGGCTCAAAATAAACACAATAATACTTTTACTGGCGCACTCAGAGACATCACTTAATTTTAATGATGATTTTAGCCTTTTTTATATTATATTTTTGAAGTGAAAACTTCTTTAGCGGCGTTGAGCACTTTTCTTGGGATGGGTATAAAATGTTAAACTGGCGTCAGGACACGTGACCTGATCGAAAATTCGTAAGACGGAGGGAGAGTAGACCGCCGGCGCGGCCTAGGAGAGCAAGTAATTTATGTAATATAAATTATTATTAATCATTTTTGTGTACGATAGCGCAATAAATAAATATTGTATTTAACCCATTGATGTACGAAAAAACCCTTTTTTAATACATCAATGATTTAACCATATAAATGCTAGTACTTTTATACTGATAAATAAAGCAATTCGTGCGAAATTACAACCATTCCAAAATACTCCAACATGCACAAGGTTAATGTTCAAGTTTTCGCTTCTGCCGGCACTCCCGGAGTGCAGCCCGTTGTTTTTTTTATACCTGTAAGACAAAGTGACCCCACAGCACCCGACGGAGTGCCGACCGCCAAGAGATGATTATCCCTCGGTCGACACAATTATGCCGGCCTGTTTGAACAGGACATACACAGGCTGATCCAAGAACGCGACACACTTACGTGGGCTACTATCGCGGGCTTTAACACAACTGTGTACGGACTACGGTGGTCGTTATCCAGACGAATATAAAATATACCCTACCTCCAGCATTATTTCTTACATTTTCCCTGTATTTAGTAAAAATACTAGGCGTGAATTCGCTCCCGATGTGAAAAAACTGAAATAACAAAAACTAGATAATGACGTTATAATGCAATTAACTTTTAACGAACGTTATAACTTAAAAACATTATTTTGTGTTATAATCAAGCTTTTCACGTTTGCCCTATTGTATTTTCTGGTAGGAGAGTTGGCAAGTAATGCCAGTACGGTTCGACTGCTATTGAAATCTTGTCTAATGGTAAACAAATATTTGCGAACCGTCTTGCGTTTGTGTTACTTTTGGAATTCGTAAACTTAGTCAATTTGCTTTGGATTTATTTGCAAAGTCCTTATTTTGTTTCAATAGACAATAAAAAAAACTATATTTCATCAGCGTCTAGTTACAGTACATTAAAAACTGTTTTATTCTATTTTCTTCTATCTCTTTAAATTCTAAATCGGACATCTATCTTTACTAGTAGTAAATCTCTCTAATTCGATGGGTGCATTCTGGGTAGCTACCACCACAATATATTTTTGAGCAACCTAGCAAGCACTGTGCATGCACTCTGAGATTAAACCATAACATATGTCTCAGGGTGACGAGCGCAGTGGAATTTCACGCAGTACCTACCTACTTGATGGACGATAGCCTAGTTGGGAATGGAACGGTCTGCCGATACAATGTCCGGAGGTTCAAAAACCAAGGCACACACCTCTCACTTTTCGAAGTTACGTGTGCATTGTTTATCACTTATCGTTTGCTTTAACGTTGAAGGAAAACATCGTGAGGGAACCTACATACCTGAGAATTCTCCATAAGAATTTCGAGAGTATGTGAAGTCTGCCAACCCGCACTAGGCCAGCGTGGTGGACTAAGGCCTAACCCCTCTCAGTAGTAGAGGAGGCCCGTGCTCAGCAGTGGGCAGTATATAATATAGGGCTGATTGCATTGCATTGCACTTACCTACTCTGTAATTTAAAGTTCTGTTTTGTGTTACACTTGTTACGGACGGTCTAATCGTATACCATCAGCTGCATGCTCGTCACAGTATTCAGTTGCATAAAAAACAACTACTGGAAGAGCTTAAGCCTTAGTCCACCACGCTGGCCTAGTGTAGGCGTACTTAACTTACCTTCGTAATTCTTAGGTAAGATATTTATTTATTTATTTAGATTTTTACTGATGGTAGGTCTCTCATATGTAAGTCCGTCTGGGTGGGTACCACCGCAATGTCTATTTCTACCGCCAAGCAGCAGTGTGCATGCACTGTTGTGTTTCGGTTTGAAGGACATTGTAGCCAGTGTAACTGGTGGACATAATGAGACTTAACATCTTTACTGTCTATCTTTAATTTACGCCACACAGTACTTTGTAACTCATGGTGCTGGATGGTTTTGCTACTGTTTATGGGTGGTCGTATCGCTTATCATCAGGCGAACGGCATGCTCGTCTCGTCATTCAATTACATAAAAAAAATGTATTTGCCCAGATAGCGACCACCGTAGTATATGAAGTGGAAAACCTGCTTTAATGGCCCACGTAAGTGTATCGGGTTTCAGGATCAGCCTGTGTATATCTGGTTCTAAACAGGCCGACATAATTGTGTCCATCATCATCAGCCACATGACGTCCACTCCTGTAAACAGGTCTCCTCTAAAGATTTCCAGACGGACGTCAAAAGAGTACCTGCGCCCTTCATATCGACCTTTTTAATTGTGTCCACTGGCTCCTAATCAGCTCTCGTCAGCCGACACTGTATCGGACTCTATTTCACTTACCATCAGGTGCAGTGGGTTCTCTTTGCCGTATCGGTTAAAAAAGGTATGTGAAACTAGGTGGTGCCCGCGGCTTCGCTCGCGTGAAAAGCCTTTCCCGCTACAAAAGCCCCTAAAACCCTACACGACGCCAGCGCCATCTACTTAAAGAATCAGATTAAAAATATCCATTATTTCCCATGGGAGCTAATTACCCGGATAAAAAGTACCATATGTGTTAATCCAGGACACGACCTACCCGTGAGCCAAATTTCATCCAAATCCGTTTAGTTGTTTCTGGGTTTATTTTTAAAAAACATCCAAACATTTTCACAAACTTTTTCATTTATAATATTAGTAAGAAATAAGATAATACAAAACTAATAAACAGCATCTAATAATTTCAACTTAAAAATATCTAATACTAGCGGTGCAGCGAACAAATCAGGGCTGGGAGCGCGCCAGCGATAGCGCCAATTTATACGGAGCCTGGGCCGCCGCGATAGCTCCCGGATAGAATAACGGTGTTAAAAATATTTACATCGATTTATTATTTATTCTAGTAGTTTAACTTTTTAATTTCTAAAATCGATTGCAAATAAATTATAGCGGTAATGAATAAGACGTTTTGTGAGTTTTCAAATGTTACTAATCATTGAACTGTTCAGGGAACGAAAAAATTAAGTATAAATAAATATCTCCCATATTTTCAATTATCTCTATTGTATTTCATGTAAGCAAAATATTTATTTAAAAAAAAGTATTCTTCGTTTACGTTTTATTTTTCCTGCCCTGAGCATAATATTGTACCTATTATAATATGTGTGCTAAAACCTAATATGCATCTTTCGCAGCCTAACTTTAATTAAGCAGCATTTCCCGGTGTCTGCTACTAATTCTATGTATAAAGATTAACCATACATGATTCAAAACTTACATGATACGACCGGACATCCTCACAACCTGTTTTACCCAATTAAGTAGTATAAAATCTTCTAAACAACACTCTTATATTTAAAGCTGGCAACACGAACTGAAGCACTTAAGAAGAAGCTTCCAATCTTAGTAAAAACCGTTAAGGTAAGTGCCGCTGTTGCCGGCCGTACTAATAACGCGCGTAAATATCGTCAGAAGGCTTAATATTAAAACGGCCATACAATGCTTGAACGTTAACGCGTCAACGTTAGGTAGCGGCTACATTAAGATGCTCAGCACTTGTGTAAGATGGCGTAAATGTTTGTGCGTATATTGTCGACATTTCTGACTCTGTAGATTGTAATTTGCAAGTTATGGCTAACGAAATTATTCGGTGTCGATGTGATGCCAAAAAATATGCAACTTAATGTAAATAATTTTAGCTGATCATGTCTGAAAATGCAATAAATCCGCTCAACTTATTAAGAAAACATGTTTATACCAGTAGAATTGATATTAGCAAACACGTACAGAAGCAGTCAAAACACAAATTCTAAAACATGTAGACAATTTACACAGCATTAATTTCAAGCTATTTACATTAACAAAAACATTATAATGTAAGCCTAACCTAACTCGGAGGCGATACTAAGACGCTCGCAAGATAGTGCTCGGGGGTCATCGCAAACAAATGAGGGGTGTAAATCCACCCCGAGCCCACCCCGCAGGTGCCCCCACAGGTAGCACTTGCTCAACCCTTTCTTGGCTAACATATGGGTATACGGCGTAGATTTGTCTAAAACTGGATAGTACAGGTGAATTATAGGTGTGTAATGCAAGACGCTGGTGTTTTGCTTTTATATGAAGTGTTCTGTTTAATGGAGGTATACCTACGATTTTTAAATGAATTTAATTACATTAGATAATTGACTTTGTTTCTTCCACCATAACTAAAGTGTATCGTCTGTTGGAGCATTATAATTAAACAAATCGTTCAGTACTAGGGGTGGTATTAATAAATCAATTTCAAGTTTGAGTTACATCTCAAGCAGACATAATGTATTGAGCTATCAATACTTGAGATGTAACTCAAATTTGAGATTGATTTTAATACCGCCCTAGGACTCTCTGGACTGTTCATTCCGGTTTATCTAAAACTCAGAAGAATTTTCCAGATACATAGTGAACTATCTATACAATTAATGTATGAAAAATCGACTAGTAAAAAAACCATATTACTAACTTTCTTTACTTTTAAATTAACAATAAGTATACCCTACTTTTTATATTTCTTCGTATGTTTTCTATTACCCAAAAACGAATAGTCCGATAGTTCCGATCCACACAAACACGATCCACGACGTACGTATATCGTGCGGGTGTGTGCGGTTAAGACAGTTGAAGTGTTTCGGACGTCCTGGTGGATTTATAGGCGGACTCTATTGGTTCTATTTTGTGAGGGTAGTGCCGGCGATGGTAAATTAAGCTGCTTGTACTATTCGAAATCTTCAGTAAATCGGGGACAGAACGAGATCACCTCTTTACGTGTAATTAAGTAAGGGAATGTTAAAGGTAATGTGTACTAGAGTACACGGAGACATTATAAGAAGAATCACTTTTATTTAGTGTTTAAAAATAATGTCTAAAATTCCCTGTATTACATACTGCTACGGGATACGTCAGTTTAGGAGTAGGAAATAAATCGGAGCAAATTGACTGAACAGTATGACTCTACATTACTTGTAATTTGTTTTTGAATCTGTTTTGTATATGAATTCTTAAGTTAGTATTCTTATAAAAAAAACGAATATAATTTCCTACTCCCTTGTTTTTGGTTACTAAAATAGACTAACTATTCAATTGTTTTCTTTTATTATTTTATCACATTCATCACAATAATATTTTTAAAATGCATACATAAAATAAAAAACGATGTTTTTTATCTTACTTCCAATTATGTTGATTATCCAAAAAAAAAACAATTATAATATTTCTCATTAAGAACTTTCGATATCTCCGTATATTGAAACGGATTATTCTAACAAACATTGATAACATTCATCTCATTACGAAACTATCAATGACACAAAAGATACATCAATCAACAGATACATTTTTCTCCGGAATTCCCAGCCGACGTGCCACCATATGCAGTGAAACAATTCCAGCGGTAATTGGGGTAGACGTCTCCAGAGTTCTATGACGTATGACGATATTGTGTAAATTGTATACCCATCGGATGTGACGGGTACGGGTGCTGTCACCCTATTTTTATATGACTCCTACTTAAGATGTTTGAAATGAAAGGTTGGAATGGTATTGGCTGTGATTTTTTATAGGTCACGTCGTCTTCCTAGGGGATAGTTTAAATGCTAGTGTACGTATATACATTTGCCTAAATATTAAATAGTCCCACACTGTGATAGGAGCGACTGTATATTATGAGATAAAAGTTCTAGTGTCCGGCCGATAGACGAGAAATTGGACACCTGACGTGATTTCTAGAGCCCGTATACACCAAGATACCACACAAATCAAGGATACCTTGAGCTTAAAAGGAATAATAAGAATTAGCATAGATTTGTATTTGTAAAATAAATGTATACAGATAATTATATCAATTTAAAAATAGGTATTGAGCACCTAGCTTGGCAAAATCTACTAAAAATACTCCATACCTACTCATGACCATCCAATTCCATCCCAAACCCGTATATTACCTCAATGGTATGGGAAGAAATAAATATTATTTGCGCTGGTATCATAAATAAAGCTGGAGACAGACGAAGGGACACGCGTCACCTTTTGATACATTTCCGCTGTCGTTATTAATGACAAGTCATCGGTGCCGTCCCGGCGCGGCGGGCTGTCGGGTAGGGACGGCACTACGCTAAAAAATGTATTGTCTATTGCCGGTAATTAAAATTACGTATATTGGACGTTACTAATTACAATTGCGAGGTAAAAAAATAATTTATTAATACTGTGTAGTATTTTCATGTTTTATAACAATTAATGATTATAATTCTAAAAATTGTCACACGCAGTACTAACACCTTTCAAGGGATTTTTGAATTGAAAAAATGCATTTGATCTCTCGCGGTTGTTATGCCTTATATTATAGTAATTCTACAAAAGAATTTCGAGTGTATGTGAAGTCTGCCAACCCGCACTAGGCCAGCGTGGTGGACTAAGGCCTAACCCCTCTCAGCAGTAGAGGAGGCCCGTGCACAGCAATATAATACAGGGCTCATTGCATTGCATATTATAGTAATAGCCATTACCTAAGTCATGGAATAGAAAATTATTGAAGTAGAACCAATAACCTCTGCTTTGTCCGCTTATCGTCGATACAAGCATTGCCATTTGTCGGTCATTTCACAAAAATGAATCAAATAACGTCAATGAAAAGGTTTCATGTTAAAACTAAGCTTAAGTTTACTGTCAGTGTACAAAGCAAACCCAAATTGTACCCAAACTCCTCAAATAGCCATCATCGCTGTTTTATCTTTTTCTCGTTTCAAATTATACCATCACAACATATTTTTCTGATAGAAGAACTCTGTAATCAAGATCTCAAGAATCTATCCGCAATCAAATTAAATACACAATATCTTTGACCTATTTTTAAAATGTACCGCAACAACCCTAAAGCATTTCATACGTCGCGACCTGCCCAGCATAATAATAGATAGGGCCGTGGGTGGCACATCGCCACCCCTTAATAACATGTGAGAGGCGCTCTGGTAAATTTATCAATAGCATTATATCGCGCGTCTAGCTCTGTGTTGCGCCTTATATTTTATTCAACGTGCGATGTTTTGACATTGATCTCTGTTGGTTGATGCCTTAAGTTGATGCGGATATCCTTTATGTGCCGAGATTATTTTCAACATGATCCAAGCGATATAAAAATCATTTTTAAAATCAGAACGTAGATCAACTATGTTTATCTTTTGTTGTTGTATTGGCACCACTGTTTAGTCTCAATTCAAAAAGAGAATACTCTAAAAAATATATAAAATCTCAATTCAAACACTCAGTCAATGCCACAAGCAATTGCTAATCCTTTAAAACATCCAAAATATTAAATTATCCAACGGCATACGTATGTTGGGAAAATGTTATTTATCGCTGCCTATACGTTGCCTTATTTATAAGAAAGCACGGCCCGCGTTCGGGGAGATGAAATTACGTGATACCATTTGGAATCAAAGTGAAATACTGCTGGTGTACGGGTACAATCAGTTCTTACCTGCCACCCCCCTACAAAGAGGGGTGATGTTTTTATTTGGCCGTAAGTGGATGGCTTGATTCCGCCGCGATTCTAATAATTCGATTCCCGTAAGTGTATAAGGCTTTAGTAAGAATATACTGTCTTGTCGCTGGCTTCTTATTTTTAGGTTAAAATTGGAAATGCTTCATAAAATTCCAGGTTATGATTCAGAAAAAAGTTAAGCCTAACACTGAGAAATCACATAAGTTCACGCTTTCATATTCATGGAAAGGCGTCATACTTAGTGCACCTACGGTTCGTTGAACTTACCTTCACCCAATTACCCAATTTGGTGGTACACTTTCTCAAGATAAACTGCCCATTTTTCATATTTTACGATTATTTTGGAGATGTACAAAGGATTCAGCAGATAACTCTTGTTGTCTACTTTAGTTGTAAGTTGCATGATGCTGACTGAAAAACTCGCTTCTCCACTATATGCCAACAACGCATACTCTCATACTTCGGCCACACAATGCGCAGAAACGATGAAAATTTGGAAAAACTGATTGTGGTGGGGAACACAGAAGGCAAGAGATCGCGCGGTCGTTCATCAGCAAGATGGACTGACCAAGTAAAAGACTCATCGTCCTCTAAATTCTACACAGCCGTAAGAGACGCGCTAGACAGAAACCGGTGGAGGCAGATCATCCGCTCCAGATACAACCCTGATGCCGACCACGATCCTCAGACATGAGGGACCGACCAGAGAGAGCATGATGCTGACAAACGACGCACAAACGACTTTTTTTTTGTCCCGCAGGAAAAATCCTTCCTATGAATACTTATCTTCAGCCTGGGGAGGGGAAGAATAGTTATGTCGGACTCACCGGCGTTCCGACCCAGATGCCACCTAAATTACCTCTGGAACGGGTCTCTCAAATTATGCCGGCATACCGACTAAAACCCGCGATGGCCCGCTTCTGCGCATGTGGGACGGTTCCGGGGGGTCGTGAATGCATCCGAATTCGCCGGACCCGTCTCCGCGCAATACCGCTTCGCGGCTCGCCTCTTTGGGCTTAGAGGTCCCCTTCTTTAATGGCAGCACGATGATTCCGTGCTGCCGTCGACTTGAGATTGCGCATTCAACCTACAATTCATACATGCTGTCACAATTTATGAGCCAAAGAAATCAAAGTATAAAATAATGCAAAATAGTTAACTAAAAGTTGTATAATAATATGTAAAATATGTCAACATAGCGCGATTACAATTCATTCAAAAATAAAGGTTTTCAACTAGATCGAATTTCAAATCGATGTCCTCAAATAAATAAATGAACTCTTTATTTATAACATAATTTATAGATTGATATAATAATAAATAAATACACAAAATATTATAGTTTAGAAAGTCACAAATGATTACCAAACATGCTTGGCCTTCCATATTATGTACTTCGCATAACTCAGATACAATACGTAATTGGTTAAAATATTTCTTTACTGTCGTTCTTAATAGTTCTCTTTTTCCAGTAATAAAACGCTAACAAAACGCGAGAGCCAACTGTCAATGTCAAAATAGAAATTTGCCGTTTTGTATCAAAACATAGCATTTTTGTTTTATTTCACAATGGATATGCGTTTATTCGAAATGAAATTGGCTAATCATAAAATGTTTAAAGAAATAAAAGATGGATTATCCGAAAATCCTAGTGGAAAGTTGCGTAATCTGTTAGATATGAGAGACGATGTCGTGTATGTTTGGAACGCTAAAGAAAACTGTTTGCTGAGCCTAAATTTGAAGCAGTTAGAAGAACATGGGGAGGAGACTATGTACCAGGTATTTATTAATGGTTTTATCGAGTATGTGTCATTTAAAGCTTAAATTAGTCAGCCGGCGCGAAAACACGTAACGGTTTTGAGGTTATGTTTTGATGTCAAACATTGTTTGGAAAGTTTATTTCATACTTTAGGCGCAGCTGTTTGGATCCCTAAATATAGGGATCCTGATTTTAAATTTTAAAGCTCCTCCTTTGTCCACTGAAGCAATTGCTCTTTATGAAGCGGTATCCTACGTTGAATCCCACAAGCTTAATAAATCTATCATATTTTCTGATTCATTTAGTTGCCTTCAGGATATCTCTAAATTCCCCCTCCGATCTAAAACTATTTTCCCTTTAAACGTGAAAACTAAAGATTTGCTCTATAAATGTCACTGTCTTGGAAGAATTGAAGTGGTATTAGCTTGGATCCCAAGTCACAACGGCATTACAGGTAATGAAGATGTAGATTATTATGCAAAAGAAGCTTCCAGGTCAGGATGTCCCACTCATTTTAAAGTTTTCCCTTCAGATCTTTTCACACTTGCTAAACCCCGTCTTTTTGAAAAATGGAACAATATTTGGCTCAGTTCTAAAACTGTTAAGGGTAAACATTATGGTAGTATACAAATAGAAGTCCCAGTTAGACCGTGGTTTTTCAAATATCGCAATGCCAGCAGGTGGGTTACTTCCACCATTATTCGTCTCCGTTTGGGTCAAGTTTGTTCGCCTGTTTTTCTGGCTAAAATAAGGATTAGGGACCATTCGTTGTGTGAATGTGGGTTGGAGGATGGTACTATTGACCATATTTTCTTTAATTGCCCAAATTTATCTGTTTCCCTGTATGATTTAATCCCCCCTTATATTCCACGCCCTACAAACTCTATCTGTTTGCTTTCTCGAGTTCACTCCCCATTTATTGAAATTTTATCAAAATTCATCCTTATTAATAACATAAAATTATAGTATTTCATACTTTTATTTCTTAAGCCCCACCCCCTTTCCCTCTTTCTCTCTGTCTCTCTTTATCTTATTCTCTTGACCTTTTTGTAATTTTAGTTGTTCGTCTACAAAGTCATTTAACAGTTATAGTCTTAGAACTCTTTGTTCATCTTTCTGCATCTTGTTTGAATGTTGTTGTTTCTCAGTGTTTTTGTTTCTGTTTCGTCTGGTCATCTGGCATAGTATTTTTTTTTTATTTCTTCTGTACATATATCCGCCTCACTTGACATTGGCCAAATTGTCCTAAAGGACAGAGCCAGATAGGGAAAAAAAAAAATATTTCATACTTTCTGTGTATCGTTGAGGATAAAAAAAATATACAATCCCCTTATTAGTTTATTTTATTACTATTATTTATACATAAAATATTTATGCATACATAAAATTAGGATTATTTTTTTTAAAAACATCAATTGTCTACTCAGCAATTCATTTTGCTACACATGGCTGCTACATCAACCACTGTCATAATATAACCCTTCAGTACATAGCTACCATAATTCTACAAACCCTGAAAGTATGCAGCGGTGAACTTGTTTGGCATTATCTTTCAATGGCACTGTTTTACTTAAAGTTCATTGGACTAATGGTCCCGTACTAGAATGAAACACAGAAGTGCATACCTTTATAAGCTAACACTAGGCAGATATGCACTCACATTTTACAAGACTATTATGTGATAATGTGCAAGCATATCAGGTTGGGCTTTAATCGCAATAAGAATATTATCAAATATTTTTCAATATGGGCATGGCAATGTGACCCTACTGCCTGTTGGTTAATGGATTAGCTTCAAGCTAGAATATCATCTGACGAGATCTGAATCTCTCCCCAGTCAACACAATTATGCTGTTGAAATAATGGCCTGGGATCCAGTTATTCATCTTATTAATTCGGACCCCAAAAGACCAACTGCCAGACCTCAAGACACTGTGACCTTCTGTGTAGATCGGACTGTCAATAACAACAAATTTTATTAAAAAATTGTATAATAAAAAAGTGGACGATAGCCTAGTTGGGAATGGAACGGTCTGCCGAGACCATGTCCGCAGGTTTAAAACCCAAGGCACACACCTCTGACTTTTCTAAGTTACGTGTGTATTGTTTATCAATTATCGTTTGCTTTAACGGTGAAGGAAAACATCGTGAGGAAACCTACATACTTGAGAATTCTCCATAAGAATTTCAAGGGTATGTGAAGTCTGCCAACCCGCACTAGGCCAGCGTGGTGGACTAAGGCCTAACCCCTCTCAGTAGTAGAGGAGACCCGTGCTCAGCAGTGGGCAGTATATAATACAGGGCTGATTGCAAGATTCCAAGATAATGAAAAAATGAAGGTAGATATTGTAACATAAACATTTTGGACAACCACCACCTCAGTCTGCCCCATGTCCACGAAGGCTGTAAAGTATTTGAAACATCAGGAGTTTTCTCCTATTTGCCTCTGACCTCGGCCGTATTGAGGATGGCTGCCAGAATGAAATATGGCGCGCCGGTAAAGAAAAAGAGATTAGGTGGACGATAATATTTCTCAAAAATTAAACAATTTTATTGTGAAAAAATCTGTTACGTGGTTTTATTTCAATGTCAAACATTCACATTAATATAGAAAGAAAGAAAGAAAGCAAAAAATATTTATTATTAACACAAGCAGTACATGTATCTTTTATAAAAAAAGGGAGAAAAACTAAATACAAACAAATATAAAATAAATACATGCATTGTGCCAACAACGGGAACCCCCATTCAGCTTCTTGCTGCAGCATCAGCTTGACTGATACTGCAGCGCTGATTTTCAATGGGGGACCCAGGTGACTTACGGACACTAAGTAATATAAGAAATCATTATTACAATTATGTTGGCTTGTTTAAAACTGGTTATACATACTATGTTTATGTATTATAGACTGAACTCACAATATGAATGTGTACAAATTAGGTTTATTTATTGTTGAGATTTGATTAATCTGGGGTGTATATTTTTATCTGATATGACCGTTTATGATTTATTCACAAATTCTGAGCATATTTCAAGAATACTTTAATAATTGAATGTTCAAAAGTCTGTTAACAGTATTGTATCATCTTTACAGGTAAGTTGCCGTAATAATAAGAAACACAAAGTTTGTGTGTTACAATATCTGCGCCAGGAATTACCTGAGGTCTGCCGAACTGAGTAGAATCGTTTCAAAAGTAAACCGCATTATGTTAAATCAGTAAGTAATATATTATTTAATATTTTATTTTATTAAGTTTACAACAAGTCTCGCACCTTTAGAATGAAAACAACACAATTCAAAAAAATCGAAAATTGAGTTATCATCATAAAATTACTTAAAACGAAGTTCTCATTACAACAGTAGTTCAAACACAGCCATATTCAAGCAGGAGCAGAACAAAACTATTATATCAGTCCCTTTTTTATTATATTTTTATAAAAAAGGACCAGTTTTAAGACATTTTATGACTATAACTCAATTTTCGTTTTTTTTTTTAATTGTGTCGTTTTCGTTCTAAAGGTGCGAAATGTTAACAGTGAATAGGATTGTGTGGATAGTTTAAAGTTTATTATTGAATAGGGTCGCTAGATAAATTAGCTTTTTTTCTCATTTTGAGGGGAAAAGCATTCTAAATATGGAGCGAGCGTCTTTTTTTAATATTCTAGTCTGGATCAAACTTACATGTGCAGTATTTGTTAATTTTCATAAAATTACCTTGTGTAATTTTTCTCTATCAAATTTGTATATGTTTTTTTTATTAATTTACAATAATGCTGCATAATTTTCCCTTTAGAAGAAAGCAATTATGTAGCCTAAAATGATACAAATTGGTTATAAAGAGAAATATTGTCTTTGGCTATGGCTTATTTCTATTAATTTCCATAGCTTTTTATTTCTTTACTACATGTTATTCAAGTAAGTGAAATAATTAATTTAATTATTAAATATCTTCCTTCATACGAAATAACCATTTCCTTTTTAAAAGATTAGTTCGACGGTTGGCGGGCTAATTGACTTAAGCTCGATTTCTTTTCGAAGAATTTGAACTTTGTTTAACAAACTGAGCAAAAGGGCTGATTCGGAATATGCATAAAACTCAATGTCGCAAAAAAAATCGTTTAATATAAATAGTTAATTAGTCCGCGAACCGTCGAGTTATTTATTTTTAATCCTTACTCCATAGTCACAGTGTCATTTTCATTAAAACCGCAATCGGAATCTGCGCGCGCGGCAAATTTCGGAGAAACAGTATGCTTAATTGACACTATTTATTTACACCAAATGTATCATTATCGCGGCGGCCTCGTAAACTAAATTTTTAAAAGTATGAACGTTGATTCATTGACCACGCCCACCGTCGACTAACTCGCCAAGTTCAACAGAATCGAGTCGTAAAACTGTCTACTTTCGACTGCCTGGTGGCATCCAGATTTCGGCGATCCATTTTTTAATGAGCGCAAGTGCTATAAGGTTGGAGTTCGCATGTTTATAGGTTAATTCGCTTGCTATTCTTTTCCTATGAAACTGCGTCCAGGTAAGCGCGGCGGCGCGTCGAGGCCAGTACCGCGCATACAAATTAAATGCAATTCAATTCAACGCGCTTCGATTCTCAAGTCGACAACGCGGCAAGGCTTACTATATTGTGATTATTCAAATCATGATAAGGACAAAAAGAGTTAGAACACGGAATATCAATGCACAAATCCGACTCGCAGTTCATTGAATTTTTAGACTTCACTGGTCTATCATATGTAACGGTCCGTCTGGGTGGGTACCACCGCAATGTCTATTTCTACCGCCAAGCAGCAGTGTGCATGCACTGTTGTGTTTCGGTTTGAAGGACATTGTAGCCAGTGTAACTACTGGATATAATGAGACTTAACATCTTATGTCTTAGGATGACGAGCGCAGGGGAATGCCACACAGTACATTGTAAGTCAAGGTGCTGAATGGTGTTGCTACTGTTTATGGGTGGTCGTATCGCTTACCATCAGGCGAATGGCATGCTCGTCCCGTCATTCAACGCCATAAAAAAATAACTTTACCATACCCCTTTAACTGAAACACAATTTTACTTGACCGCACTTTACTTAACCCCTTAGAAATTGTATAAAATTTATGTTTTAAATGTAACACAACAAATCAATTAACAACCTTATATACAATAAACAACTGTGTCCATTGAAAACAGCTCTCGATTGCCTGCCACAGTCATTAATCTCACTTGTTGGGCACGCCGCAGAATTAATTATCCCTTGACCATACGATTTAATGGGCCTCCTAAGGGACCCTGAGGTTTCCTATTAAATCACTACATCTCATTGGCCGATTTATTGTAAGCTGCCCGTTGGATTCGGCGGGCTTTTGAGAAGGTTGGAATTGAGAGTTTGTTGTTACGAATTAGTAATTACGAATGAAAGGACTATGAAAGGTATCTTAGTTTTTAGGTTATGGGCCATATTGAGTTTGCATTGGCAATTATGGAATTCTTTTCGATTGCTTGAGTACAATTTAATATTATGAACTTGAATTGATTTATAAAGGCGTTATTTTTCACATGATAGTGACTTAAGTCTCTTGTTCTAAATATTTTCATTCAACCTTTATTTTTAAGAATGCTTGCTTATGTAAAGAGGAGACTGTATTAAATATCGACTAATTTTAATGTATGTCTGACATCAGGTTTAATTTTTGCGGTGTGAAACCCTTCTTTATAGCTCAAAGATTAAACTAAACGCCAATAATACCCTTAAAATACATTATAAATGAAAATAACAAAGTCCGAGATCCGTCCGAGCCCTCTACATAACGTTCATAACGTCTTAAGGTCAGTCCAGATGTATAAAGAGCTATAAGATGGCCCTTTCCACGGAATTTATTGCAAAGGATTTGCCCTTCGGTCCGCTGCTACTCGGGACGATTGTTAATCCGAACTTAGGTGTACTTTTCACCTCACTGTGAGCCAAGACACCCTTAAATCTGAGCGAATTACTTTCGGCCCGGTCTTGGCCGCGGTGATAATATATTTGGCCTGGTAAAAGGTTTTGTTTTGTCGTGTTTCGATGGTGTGGAGAAATAGGTCGAGGCTGAGTAAGATGTTTTTGTCATGGTGCTTTTGAAGTTATTGGTGGTAGAAAGGTACTGTCGTTTTGGTTTACTGGCTTATAAGGGCTGTGTAACGAGAGTTCCGGGGCCGGAATCCAAGGTCTAGCAAAACTTTTGAGTTTTTCTAATACAGGTTGCGCGGGACTGTATCTGTCTCGCTTCAATGTGAGGTCGACAACACCCTTTCTCAAGCATGTTGCAGAAAACTTTAGGATTATTTTTTACGACTGGCCACGTGTCTGAAGTCAAATCCCCTTACCGTACCATACCAGCCCTGTATTATATACTGCTAACTGATGAGCACGGGCATCCTCTACTACTGAGTAGGTACAAATCCCACAAAAACCTTAATGTAATCTAATCACGGGCAAATTAATTAACTCATCCGGCATATGAACTGTAAAAATTCAATATCGATATTATTTTTTGATAATACCCTCACTATCTACCTGTATCGCCTCAAGACGATAACGCCAACCCTCATAAGCCACTTGGTATCGTCATTTGGCAAACACGCTTGGCCCACTTGACCCACCTTGTGAATTTCTTGGGCAAATATTGTCACAATTAGAAGATAACATCGACGTGTAAACAGGGACGCGAGTGCCCCGTGGCAAGGAACCATGCTGGGCTGTAGGATGGTGTAAGTGGATGGGAGGGGCGAGATTTTATAAATAGATACATTTTTATGAATTGCCGTGTATTTTTGGAAGGAAAGTCGATGAAAGGCATTATGTTATTGAGATCACGGATATGGAAGTGACCAGGGGTCGCTGCCAGGTAAGGAAGTAGAGACGCTGGTACCTGAAAATATATTTATAATACCTGTGGAAATTTTCGAATGGTGGTGAATAATGATTATACCAAGTAGTGCATTTTTCGTTGGTATGTAGCGTTAAACACCTTTTTGCTTTAAAAAGGAAAAGAGATGTAGAAGGTTCTAGAAGTTTTAACATCTCTTGCACACATTGTACGACGATGCTCAACAACTTTTTACTGGTGGTACGTGTCTCATATGTAAGAGTCCGTCTGGGTGGGTACCACCTCAATGTCTATTACTGCCGCCAACCAGCAGTGTGCATGCACTGTTGTGTTTCGGTTTGAAGGACATTGTAGCCAATGTAACTACTGGACATAATGAGACTTAACATCCTATGTCCCAGGATGACGAGCGCAGTGGAACGCCACACAGTACTTTGTAACTCAAGGTGCTGGATGGTGTTGCTACTGTTTATGGGTGGTCGTATCGCTTACCATCAGGCGAACGGCATGCTCGTCTCGTCATTCAATGCCATAAAAAAAAAACTTTTTAAGAGAGAATATAATTATCGTGTCAGAAATTTAAGTTAGTCGTTCAAGGCTATCATAATTTGTTCTTATTAATCTTTTACGGCTCTGTAATATATCGTTGTCTCTGCAGTTATTATTGCAACCGCCATTCTACCAAATATGAATGGTACAGTAAAAAACTCATCTAAATCTAATCCTCGCTGATCTCTCACCTCCTATCCCACGCGCCGAAGACATTTTCGTCCGTGCCTTAAGATCGTTTTATTACCATCCCGGATGGACTGCCGCGATGGATGGTAGTGAATGTAAATTTAGTGTACGGAACCGGACGCGCGGAGGTGAGCGTCGGATTGTCTTGTTTTTGCCCGGGCAGCGTTAACTATGCTGTAGCACCGTGCTGTAGTTGAGTGAGTTTTGAGTTGTAGGATGGTAATGAGGTTAAAATTTATGTTATGTGTTGTGGAGACTAATAAATTTTCTGATGATTTTCTTTTAGTATCTGAGTGTATATTGTTGATGCGGAAATTTTACAAAATTGTGGTTTTTTGACGATTCCGTTAAATGTTAGGCATTTTCTCTTTAAATTACTGAATTTAAAAAAAAATGTTGACTTTAATTGTATGTTGTTATTTTACATAATGGCCATCTTTTACCATACCATGAAAAACACATATAATAAAGGATTATTTAACTATTCACAATTACGTTTTATTGTAAACATTTCGTAGTTTTCAAACAATACAACGACACATACAATTCTACAACTTAACCTCATCAAACAAGATTCATTTTCGAATACGCGAAACTTAGTTTTGGTCCTTCGAGTCGAAGGCGGTGGCGTGTTACGGAGAGCTTTGCCCAGACGTGTTAGATCGATGTGTTTAATGTACACGGATCGAAATGCCTTACACACACGGCCGGTTTAATTTTGTGGCTGTCCATTTGTTCCGATTGCCTGTTAATTTATTGTTGTTTCGAATCGGTTCGCTGTTTGCGGATGGGAAAAGTTTCGCGTCGATTTACGACGTTTCATCGGTTTGATTGTGTTGGTCTTTTGTGAGCTGATACGTAGTGGTAGTGTTCATTATGTCCCCCACTTTGTATTGAAAGTGGAATTTAATATTTTGAAATTCTTACCTTGATTAATTTCGTGAGGGTTAGACTGATTTGTGATCCATGAGACTCGCCGAGTTTCGGCGCTCGATGACAAATACGTGCTATTGATTCTTGTGTACAGAGGCTGCCGTGGTGGTACTTATAAAGTCATTTATCATCAACAGTAATCGTCAGGATAAAAAATCGATTTGCATTTTTCAACTATAAGTAAAGCTAATGAACCGACCTTGAAAGTTGTTTACATCTCAAATATGTGCCAAAAATATAGCCAATACACCAATCATATTTGCACAAAAGTTAAAAAAAAATTCACAAAATATTTGTCACCATAGCCAATACAACGTTAAACGTATTCGAACACCGTAATCTGACCGTATATTAATCAAAACTTCAGCATCTATTAAACATTAACGAGCGGGGTTTCTTGTATCGATATTGGCCCACGGCGGGCCGGATTAGACCCGGCGAAGGATTTGTTGGCCCAAGGCGGTGTCCGTTCTTTGTCTAAACCGATTCCTCGTCCCGTGGGACAGGTGCTTCGGTGCTTCCTTACTGCCGCTTTTAATTAATTATGTCTCGATACGTGTCTTGTGATTAAGGTGTGTGTTGGGAGATGTTTTAGATTTATTGTGTGTGTTTTGGATGTGCAATAAGTTATTGTCGAAGCTGGGTTACGTGTAATTTATGCTTGTAAAAATAAGTGAGCAATTTGTATTATGGAATATACAGAATGTTGGTTTTCTTGAAGTTTGTAATAAGTACATGATGTAAAAAAAGTGATAAAAAGTGCGGATACTCGTATTAAAGTCGCTTTTAGGCTCTTACATTCGACAAGTCAATGTGTGTTTGTGTATCTTGTATCGTAGGTATGTTAAGTTTATTGCTACTTTATTTTTATTCTAGGAAAAGGCGTTCACTCCTTCTCCACAAATCTTTGCTGTCTGAATAAGATTTATCCTCAAATCGGATCAATTATTTCCACTCAGTAACAGTTAATAATGCATGATTAACACCTCTCGGAGAGGCTATACGTCTGGTCCCTCCTACCGGCCCCGGACCTCCGCGGCATCGACGATTTGTCGCCCTCCAGTGTATTGCATCTGTGCCTATATTAAGATATATCGGAAGACGGGATGCGGGGCCAAAATCGAGGAATATTCAACTGTGATCCAGACATTATTGAGTCTGTTTATAATATTTGTAATCAATACATGTGCGTAGACGAAATTTATAATATTGTTTTCTGGATTAATGCTGACCAACGAAGCTACCTAGAAAAATTGACAATCGGGCAAAAACGACTGATAACAAAAATTGTTTGAACAATCTATCTTTCTACAGCATCCACGATTATCCAAGCTTCTTTCTGATAATATAGTTTGTTTGCAATGCAATGCAATCAGCCCTATATTACATATACGGCCCTCTGCTGAGCACGGGTCTCCTCTACTACTGAAAGGGGTAAGGCCTTAGTCCACCACGCCACCACTGTTTGTTTGTTCCTTAAAAATAAATAAATCCCCATCACTAGCAACTTCAATTCCAGACAAACACAACAATTTCGATTGCTCGCCCTGAGAATCTAACCCAAAGATACATGGTCCAGATACACTGATAGCCACTACACCACTTACAGATGAACAAAACTAATAACAAGTATCTTTAACTGATGACAATAATAAATAAGATACTAATTCGTACAACGTAATTACACAAAGCAATTGCAGTCGGAACCCAATTAAAACGATAGTGGTTGCAAAATATTATTTTCTTTGAGCTAAAAGACACTTGAGCTCGTTTGGCAGCACTGGATCCGAAACAGATCTAAAGCATCGAGCTCAGAACAAAAGGACTTAATTTAAGACTATTGTTTGAATACGATGACATTATTAGGGACAACGCAAATAACAAGTGGAACTAGTATTGCACTAGGGGTATTTGAGATTTATTATTAATTTTGTAAGGTATTTCGATCGGTCTAAAATAAATGTGCTCGGTGGCGTAGTTGTATTACGGTACGACTGCAATGCTGAGGTCTCTGGTTCGATCCCCGGGTCGGGTAAAGTGATATTGGATTTTTCTATGCCGTATCAGCCCGGAGTCTGGAATTTGTGCCTAATATGGCGATAGGCTCGCCCTCTATCACGTCATGGGCCGGAATACGCACGGCGAAAAGTGGGTGCAACTAGTTGCGCCTCTGCCTACCCCTTCGGGGATACAAGTCGAGAGTGTGTGTGTGTGTAAAATAAGTGTAAAAATAGCTTTATTGAGACTGAGGTCTGCTACCACAGGTTTTGATTTCTATAATTCGGAACATTACGTTGCAGATATAAGATACTAACAAAATATTCAAATACCAAATCAAGTCTAAGCCTGAGTCCAAAAATATATTGAAAATAGTTTGTTTCGCGTATGCTGTATTTCAAAAGCTTATAATTAAACTATTTATGAATTTTACTAGATTAATCTTAGTCTATAGTTTGTAACATTTAGATGGTACTAAAAATTCGTGACGTTAATGGCCATCCCCATTAGATATCCTTCCTAGTAACAATTTAGTTCTTTTACCTCAATATCACACATAAAAAAGTAAAAAATAATCCATTCTATAACTACAATAAAAAAATGTAATAAAAACATAAAATGTAAACATTAAAAACACTTCGCGCGCTTTTTAATCGAAAAACAAAAATGGCGTCATGTTGAAACGCACATCGGCGCACTTGAAACTCCGGTTCTTTTCCCGCCAGCCAGTGTCGGCGGCATTAAATCTTAATAAACGCCGTCATGCGCGGCCCACGGTGGCCCCTTTGATTTTTCACTCGGCAAACTTCGTCTGCTGTACGTATCAAAGAAATCACAACTCTTTTCAATGAGCGTCGATATAATGTTCACAAAGGACGCCATAATTGATACCGGTGGCGCCCTCTGGAAACTTTAATGGCGGGCGCGTCGTAGTTTTCGGATGGTTCTGTATGTTTTTAATCGGCTAGTGTTATATATAAGCAGAATCCTCACACAGTTAATCACACTAAGGCGAATAATCGAATGTGTCACTTCTAATCCCTTTTTGTGTAAATCCGTATACTAGAAAAATACAAGTAGCCGCACGTTTGCTTCATTGTCTAATACAGTATTAACAAAATTATTAACGATAAAATAAAAATCAAATCTGAAAACCTTTTTAACAACTTAAAGGAGGTTCGCTGCCTCGACCCGCGTCTCAATACCGGACAATGCGCCTTCAATTTACTAATACAAATAGGTGAGCGCCGGCAGCGTTGGGCGACGCTCTCAAAGCACCATTGTGTTCAACCCTCAATCGCGGTCTCGATTATCGGAAAGAAAACACTCATCTATATTTTAAATAATGATCACGGTACAAGAGACCCTCGGACGGGGTACAGTCGACCCCGGTGATGGATTGCGATGCGGGCAATAAAAGCTTTGTAAGGTTGTCACCTTGTACGCGGCGGTTGTTTTGTTTTCGTTTGTATGGGGTGTTTTCGGCCAGTGTGAGGATTTTGTGAATGATTTTTCTTTCGTAACTGGCCTATACTCTCATTTGTTTAATGGTATCAGAATCAGGGTTCGAAAATATCCGATATATATTATAAATATCAAAATATCGGATATTTATGATATATATCAAGTTTGATATATATCAATTTTGTATGAAAGCCATATTATTAGTTTATTGTATTATTTATGAATACTATTTGCATATATGTTACATAAACATACTAAAATTATCAAAAAGAAAAAACAAATGTTTTCAATGTTTTATTTATTTAGGTACATAAAATCAGATAAAAGAAACCAAAACATAAAATCTTCTTTTAGATAAGACAAAATCAACTAAAAAACATAAAATGTTCTTTTAGATCAGGCAAAATAAACTAAAAAATATAAAATCTTATAATCAAAAAATCTACTTAAAACTTAGAACCTTTTTTATAAATTCTAATCAGTCAATTACTTAATAACATATTTTTTTAAACAATTTTTGTATTGCAATATATTATAAAAAAAAACATTTGATATATATCCTCGAACCCTGATCAGAATGTTAGGACACCCGGCAATTCATAATGATTCCTTGCGTTTACGCGAATGTTAGACATTGAAATTAAACTACTATAACGGATTTTATCGCGGGAATTTATTTGCAATACCCAGGTTGGCCAATCTGAAAACAAATATCGATCTCAAGGTACTTAAAAACATGCCAGAGAGCTAAAATTTACCTATTTTTAACCGACTTCCAAAAGAAGGAGGTATGGTATATAATAAATAATTCGTATGTTTGTATTTTTTTTTATGTATGGTACACTGATTTCTCTTATAATTTTGGCTTAAACAGAAATCGCAAAAAACGTTAAATACCCAAATATAGAAATAAACAAAATACAATAATCAAATGCCATCTATAAAAAAACAGGCGTGTAATGAAGGCGATGCGCGTCATCGCCCGACCCCCATACCCCCCATATAGGTACATCATTAACCGTCAGGAGTGCAGCGCAAACAAACCCGCTCTAGTTTCTAGCGGGGAGGCCTGGTTGGCGGCGCGGCGGACACCAGTGGATTCGTTACAGTGAGACGTGGAGGGCCCATTGTGAGTCGAGAACGTCTGCGCCGTTGTGTCCGAGATGTGGGTAATTGCCCCCGCTGCTTGGTGCCTGGAGTGTGGAAAAAAATGTTATGGATGCGTTCTTTGTTTGGAGATAATTTTTTTGTTTTTCTTAAATCGGCATAGGTGTTTGTTTTGTAATTCCAATGTACGATTTTTTTCACTAAAATTTTTAAAGATAGAAACGTGACGTAGACGTACCTTTTCTAAGCAATGGCTTTTGGTTAATTTCTAAAAACACAGTATTTTTAAAAGATTTTTTTTATACTAGCCCCATTTTAGCTGATAGCTGATATGATTATAATCTATCTGAGTTTACTATCAAATCGTTTAAGCGATTAAATACAATAAAAATAGCAACATAACCTCATCTAGGATCATGCGACGAGAGCTATTACGTCCAAGCCGTTTCTTCAAGTAGCAGGGACATTATGGCGGATTCCGTTTGACAGGCACCCAGGTGAACGACCTGCTTCCATGGTTAAAAATGTACGATGGCTTGTTGTTTTATCGACTGTTTTAATATGGATCGAAGGGCTCATAGCTTTTGTTAACATGGACCACAATTTAATACTAAAGATGGGTTTTACTAAGTAAATTTGGGAATAGGTTCACCTAATATTAGTCTTTGAAATACGTGCACTAAATACCTGTTCCAATTGAAATAAGTATTTCAAGTTTAGAAAGAAGGATTTATTTATTGCTGGCACAATTTAAACGAGAAAATAACAATGTTAAAGCACAAAATAAATTAGATAGTTTCAATTGCTTAACACTAATCACAGCCAGTCTCTCCAGGAACTGTAAAAGTATCAACTAATTTAAAATTCATAAAAGTAGTCACACAAACTTCATAATTCAGGCAAAATTAACAGTATGTACTGTCGACGAAGGCACTGGCTGCTAGCCACTACTTTTGTTCCTACTTATGAACAATTATGAACTAATTCTAAGTGGACATTATTTCGTCACTATTGTAACAGGTATTGCCTAATAAAATACCTAATCTCGCACCTGTTCCAGTATATACGACCCTATAATCAACACTCACCCAAATGTCGCTATTAAAATTCAATAACACGTAACCCCTTCTAATATACACGTCGTACGCCAGTCCATAAGGCTTAATGTTGGCCCTAAATTTGCTTATTGTCCCCTAAGATGCTCCGTGTCCCATGAACAGGTGAATGATATTTATCGCACCATCGTCATTACAAAACGTGAATAGTTCGCGAGTTTGGGCTGACTTTAATGGCGTTTGATAGTTTTGAGGGTTTATTGTGTCTGGTATGGTTTTGTCTTGGATCTGGGTATGTGGATTGTAAAGGATTTGATTTGGTTGTTAATAAAGTTGCGATTAAAATCTTCGTTCGTTGATTTTGTAACCATAGATAACCTTTTATAGGAGTGATACAAGTTATCGGATACCGATCGCAAATAATATTTGTACGTACGCGACGTTCTAAATTCAAAAATCTTATGTTGCCAGTAATAAATTAGCCTTGTATTTGAAATAGATTTTAGCCATTATTAAATATCCAGAAATAAACACGGACTTTGCCTTCTTTTCACCAATAAAAAAATATACAAAATAGGTTTAATACCTATTTTGACGTTACAAAAAAGTATAGTGAAGTGAATGTTAATAAAATCAAACCAGCACGGGGGATATTATCCCGGCCGAGTCTGGATCACGAGTGGCCAACATCTTGAAGGCGACAATGGGTTTCCGACTTGTTCTTTGCCGGTGCACCGTTATTAAAATCTCGTGAAACAATCGACTCGAAAGCGCACTTCCGCACGTCTTGTACAGACTTGCACACTCGTTGACGTTGCTGTGTGATGATGGTTTTATTTTTAATATTAGTTCTGTTTTTATGCCAGTGCTTATTAGGTTCTTTTTTTAATTCATTTTTTTTATTTAAATGTTATCAAAAGAATGTGCATCTATTCGATTTTTGAAATAAATTAAATTATCAGTCTTTTGCGCATTCATTAAAACTGCACACCAAAACGTAAAAAAATACTTAATGCTAAAATCACCCGCGAATTTTAGACATATTTTAGGGTTTTTTTTCGTTCCACAAAATGCTCAGTGCCGAAATATGAACCCGCACACGATGCACGTATTAATACGTCAACAAAGCCGATGGTGGCAGCGATCATTAACGTGTAATCACGATGCCACTTGAGGTAACCGCCGCGGGTTCCGTACTCGAAAATCTGATTTTTTTGCTCCTCTATTTCGACAGGAAGACGATTATTTACCGAACAATTTTTTTGTAGTATACTCCAGTTGAGAGGGTTGTTTGTTTGACGATAGATGGCGATGTTGTAATTACAGATAATTTGAATGAATGTTTATACGTGGGTATACAGACGTCTGAACGACAGCATGAAACGTCTTAAGAACTACAAAAGATGACAAAGATATTGTTGGTGTGGGTGTTGAACAAATATAAAGTTGCCAATTGGGTATGTTTCACAACGAAAAGTACTCTATTTTGAGTGTTTTTGCAATAATGAGCACCAATAAAAAAATAAAAAAATAAAATAAAATACTTTATTCATCACGTAGGCGAACATAGTTGCACTTATGATAAGTCAAGATACATTAAATTGATTATATTAATAATTATTATAAATACCAATGGTCACTTATATAACTACCGACATTTTTATTGGGAGTAAATCTATGATAAGAAATAAACAAAAACAAAAAAACAGCTCGGGCTGGCAGGAAAGGGGATATAAAAAGGACATCATTTTATTAAAATAATGGGAGGAACGCGTCGCGATCCTCACCGGTGAGGACACTACAGGCCCTAGCCTAGCTAACCTACCAGCCTTTCACTAGCTACCTAAGCGATGACGACCCGAAGAAGAAAGGCAGAAAGAAACTCCGGGCTTACTTTTTTTGTCATCAATTGTTCATTGTTTCTTTCTCTTTTTTTTTCAATTCTTTTGTGCTGTGTACAAAGTCAGATTAGTTATATAAGCTAATGCACGCACATCACCGTTGAAATAAGATAAAATCCAAATGAAGGGATTTAGGGAATACCTGGACAGGCATGTACAAATACGTAAAACTGGACATAACACAAAAAAATAATAAAATAACGGTGTACAATGTGCATTCGCCTACATTTACAAAATTATTTTTGTTGTATTGCTCTTCCTACTTTCTTAATAAAATGAAACTTATAAAGGCAAGCGCAACAAAATGATCGGTCGGTCGTCTTCCCTAAATTTAAATTATATGAATGAGGGAATATTTATAATTGTAGTAATTAGGTTATATACCTAATAGTCACAGTAGATTTAAAAGTTAAAATTATTGTAATGTCAATATTAAAGATAGATACAGATGAGACACTTTATGCAGTCAACCACTAGTAAGTGTTAACAGGGTTGGCCATGGTGTGCAGGACCACTTCTCCAAACCGTCTTATCATCGAGGTAATCCGCTACATTATAATACGCTCTAGACATTAACTCGCGCCTAACATAACACTTGAACTGGTGTCCGGGCAAATCGGCTACTTCGGAGGGAAGTTTATTGTAAAATTTAATGCTATTCGCTAAGTATGATTTACTCGTTTTACAGAGCCTAAAATTTGGAACAACTAGTTTATTCTTATTTCTAGTGTTCAGACAGTGCAAGTCACTGTTTTTAATAAAAGTACTAAGGTTTTTGCGGACATACATAATATTCCGGAAAATGTATTCGGCCGGCAAAGTCAGTATATTAGCCTCCTTAAACAGTTCCCTAAGGGAATCACGAGATCGAAGGTTGTAAATAGCACGAATCGCTCGTTTCTGTAAGACAAAAATGGTCTGCAGATCTGCGGCAGAACCCCACAGAAGAATGCAATATGACATAATGCTGTGGAAGTAAGCAAAATATACTAACCTTGCCGTAGCCACGTCAGTTAAATGTCTGATCTTTCTAATAGCGAAGATGGCAGAACTCAATTTACTCGAAATTTTCTGAATGTGGGGTCCCCATTGCAATTTATTATCTACTGAAACCCCGAGGAAAACCGTTGACGGAACTAATGCTAGTTTATTTCCATCTAAATCAATATTTGGTTCATTTTTATTACTCAGTAGCGAGAATCGGACACATTTAGTTTTTGCCGCATTTAATAGTAAATTGTTAGCTGAAAACCAGTTAGAAATCAAACTAAGTACTTTATTGGGCTCCACAAAATTTTGTTCCCTTCTATTTATCTTAAAAATTAACGAGGTGTCATCTGCGAATAATACTACATCTGCCATATTGTTAATCATATAAGGCAGGTCATTAATGTATACTAAAAATAAGAACGGACCCAAAATTGATCCTTGAGGAACCCCAATCCTAACTGCGGACCCTACAGAGGAGACATTATCAATAAATACTTTTTGTTTGCGGCCTGATAAATATGAGGATATTAGTTTAAGCCCTACTCCCCTAATACCATAATGGTGTAGCTTTAGGATGAGGGTACTGTGATCGACGCAATCGAACGCCTTGGAAAGATCACAAAATACCCCTAAAGCATCCTGTGATCCCTCCCAGGCATCCAACACAGCTTTTACCAATGCACATCCAGCATCTTGCGTGGACCTACCCTTTGTAAAACCGAATTGCCTATCATGTAAGATCTCATTTTTATTAAAAAACACCAGCATTTGATTAAGCATTAATTTTTCGAATACTTTACTTAGGGCTGGTAAAATAGAAATAGGCCTATAGTTAGAGGGTGTGTTAGAGCAACCTGCTTTAAAAACTGGTATTACTTTACTAATCTTCATAAGATCAGGGAATACGCCGTCTCTTATACAGCAGTTAAAAATATCTGAAAGGATTGGGGCAATGCTTACTATTATTGACTGCAACGCTTTAACAGACAAACCCCAAAGATCTTCAGTGCTCTTCAAGTTTAAGCTCTTAAAAACTTTTATAATATCGTAATGAGTAACAGATTCAAACTTGAAATTTGGAATTGATAATTCTAGATTTTTTTTTAAGAACGACTCAGCTGCCCCTGGTGAGGATGGCAGACATTTTGTCGTCTCAAAAGGTATGTTAGAAAAAAATAATTCAAAATAATTAGCAATATTATTTTTATCTGAAACTAGTTCGTCATTAATGTTCAATACAATATTGTCTTTACACTTGGTTTTGCCAGTTTCAGTATTAATAATCTTCCATGTTGTTTTAATTTTATTATCGGAGTTTTTAATATTACTACTAATATAAGCAGCTTTAGCAAAGCTGCAAACACTTTTAAAAATTTTAGAGTAAGTTCTTACGTAATTGGTAAAATTGACATCAGGTGTATAGGACCTTCTGTCATATAATTCGTACAGAACATCTCTACTACGCCTAATACCTTTTGTTGCCCAAGAACTGAACGATATTTTATTTTTTAGAAGCACTGATTAAAGAGTACCAATAGTATTAAAGAATCCGACGTACACACAAGTAGATGACGGATGATGTAGATGTACACAAAAACTTAATCTAGTTTATGCTGCATCTCTTGTTAAATTAAATGTTAATTGTTTTGATAATAGTAATAAATAAAAAAAATAAAAAATACTTAAGGATATCTTAATGTCAATCGTGTTATTCTGTTCTTAAAACCCACTGTAGTGGTCGATATCTAGATCTTATTTTAATTTTAAATTATAGCACCGTCTACGGTTAATACCCTTAAAAAAGAAAGATTTCTCAAACACCACGTTGGTACATGATTTAGATATGCATGCCCGTCAGTTCAGAAACAGTCCAAACGCCCACAACCCCTCACAAGGCCAAAGAAAACAAAACCGTAGCGCAGGTAGCCGATCCAGAAAAGTTACATTAATTATTATCAAATTCGGTGTAACAATAGTTTTATTTGCCGTTTCGTAAGGTTGAATTTGCCAATCCCTCAAAAAGGTCGGGTAGTTGTTAAATAGTGCAACAATAGATGTGGCCAGTGTTTCATTAATGATGCATTCGGCCGGACCTTAGCCTTTTGAGTCGTGTATGAGCAAAGCTTTTGTATTGTTTCATACGATGTTTATTCTTTTCGGATCGATTTTGAGCCGCCGGCGGTTGGGTGTTTCTTCTAATGTAAAATTATTATGTTTGTACGTTTGGTGCTTTAAAGTCAGCGAGGTCGACTAGAGGTCAGATGAGGCGAAAATGTTTTCCGCTTTAAATGATCCGATATTGATATTTTATGTTCTAAATGGAGACATGTTACGATCTCTTTGTCAAAAAAAACCGTTCATTTCGCAGACCAACTTAAACTGGTTAAAGATATACATTTTAAGCGGAGTTTTTTTTATGTTTGTCCTGCTTTCCTTTACTTCCTTCACTACGTAGTGATAAACTCAAAAACTACTGAACGTATGACGATGAAATTTGGTATGCAGATAGTTTGAGGCTCTGGAAAGGTTTTGGGCTACTTTTATCCCGGAAAAATACAACGCGGGTATCCCGGTAAACCATTTCACGCGGACGAAGCCGCGAACAAAAGCTAGTAATGGATAAATTGCTGAACAACTTAACCAATTTTGACAATGCCCTCACTAACAATAAGTTACTTTACACCCTGAGTGCTATAGGCTACTTTTACTTCGGAAATGTCCTTAACGCGGGCAGAGCCACGATCAAAGCTAATAAATCAATAAATACGGCCAAGTGGATGAGGATTTACCAGTATAATAATCAACGCCATGATTTTTTCAAACACGATCGCGCAAAGGTCTCAAAACATTCGTCCAAAATAAAACCAAACAATGTGTACACAGAAATTTGAGGCACGGGCCGACATTGTTTGCAGTGCGGGTCGAAACTCGGACTTACCACGCGTGAAATTACTATCACCAGCACCTTAGGTAAATATGTCGGGTTAAGAAATTCACTTTGAACCCGGCGAGGGCCTTTGTTGTCCGACTAAAACTATTCACCGTTAATCCCGTCTAAACACGGCTTGCTAATAATTTTAACCTGTTATTAATATATGTTACATGCGAGTTGTCATGCGTCCCCTAAGGCTACTGTTACACCCACAAAGGTTTACGCGTAATAAGAAATTGTTTCGTGCGGGCCATTGTAAATATTGTGAGTTTATTATTCAGTATGATGGTTTGTTTTGATCTCGTTTTGTTGGGTTTTAGTTTGCGTTAATTGATTAATTGTGAGGTTATGGTTAGTGTACATTGTACAGCTTATAAATTGGTTAAAGTATTCACTGTTGATTCCCGATTTATGGTTTCACGTTTGAATTATAGATGAACTACGATAACATGGCTCGCCGATAATTTGATATTAGTGACACCGCTAATCGAGCAACAAACCCTTGGATTTATTTTTCTTATTGACGGCCCACTCGGCACGCACTGTATGCGTTGTGAGTCTTGGTGGGGCTTTTTAAATACTTTCACAAATACTTTAATCGTTTGGAATTTTGGAGGCGCGAGCCATGTTATAGTAGATGATCTATACGATCTGAAGTATTTGTCCCGCAGGTTACATTTTCACATTATTTTAAGTCATAACTTTTCTATTTATAATAATTTTGCTAAGCGATTCACTAAAATACTCATAAAATCAGCGAAAAAACTTCGGTCCAAATACACTAACAAAAATACTTTTCTAAAATCTACATTTTTAAAATCCATAATATAAGGTCCTAAACTTGAGTGAATATAATTATGTTAGATAATATATCATAAAAATTAACTAAATTTGTATTAATTGCACTACCATACTAGCCCTGTATTATAATATACTGCCCACTGCTGAGCACGGAACTCCTCTACAACTGAGAGACTAGTGCGAGTTGGCGGACTTCACATACCTTAGAAATTCTTATAGAAAACTTCTCAGATTTGCAGGTTTCCTCACGATGTTTTCGTTCACCGTTAAAGCGAGCGATGACTCACAAAGAATACACACATAACTTTTTAGAAAGGCCAGAGGTGTGTGCCTGGGTTTTGAACCTGCGGACATTCGTCTCGGCAGTCCATTCCACTCCCAACTAGGCTATGGCCGCTATTAACAACACTACCTCATAACAATCAGACAACCATACATTAATAAACACATCGAAAATCCAACGTAATAACACAAAATAATCTCTATATCCCCATGCGCGTCTAATAAATAGTAGAAAAAGTCGGTCAGAGCGTAGATCCCGCATCTAAGTGAGTGCTTTACGTCATAGAAGAAATCCCCGTAAAGTGAGTCGAGTATAAACCGCGCCGTTCGATGGTCCCGGCTCGCGATCTCTGTAATAGCAATAGCTTTGTGTTAAAGCCGCTGGGAAGACGTTTTGGAGGTTGGTCCGTAGGGTGAGAGGCAGCGGGGTTGGGTTTTGTTTTTTGTAAATGGGTAACCTGCAACATGGTTGAGGAGGCCGATGGCTGGCACATGCGTCATATTCGTGAACGGGTGCTGCTTGCGTGGACTGGTCTGCTCTGTTTGATGGTTGACTCTATTTTTTACGTAAAATTAAACATGTAGCTGGTTATTTGACTTAGGTACTCTCCGTTAATTTTCGCATTTAATATCCATCTTTGAAATTGAATTTATATTGTTACATGCAATTTGTAAAATATATATATATAAAAAAATATATTTAAATTAAAGACCTACGCTGAGTTTCTTGGTGCTTCTTCTCAGGTCAGTGGGCTTTTCCGAAGCACTGGTAGAATCTTTAGATGACAAAAAATTGTAAAAATGACGTGTAAAAGTGCCCTTAGGGGCCTAATTACTTAATAAATGATTTGAATTTGAATTTGTAGATTTCAAATTGTCTTTTGGAGGGTGTATTGGTTAAATATCGTGGGTTTGTGTGTTTTTTTTTTCATAATGCCACTTCGTCCGCGTTTTTTTTTTGTATTATTTACCTCATCATGTGGCTTTACAGTCCACCTTTAATAGAGTTTCAATGAACACAGCCTAGATAAATATGGAACTTCCATGAGTATCATACTCTATTTATAGATTAGTATTTGGTACTACATTTATATCGCATTGCAGTGCACTTATTAACCTTAATCATTGAATGTGAAGTTTCAAAGTCCATTAAAATGTCTGATGTGCAAGAAACTGGTGCAGTGCGACAGTGCTTGCAAACTTCTTATTTACGACAGAAATAGGCAAAAACGATGCCTAGCCTGTGAATAACTACATATAAATTTACGTTATAAAAAAATTATGTACGTAATTGTATATATTTTAAATAATTATTTATGTACACAGTTATATATGTAGCATATGTATATATACATATATTTTGTTAAATAATTATCATTGTATATTTATTCTCATATTTATTATTATTTTTCATTATTTATAATTTACACCTGCCTCCTCTGCACCACCTTAAGGTCGACTGGGAGAAAATGCCCTTAGGCATTAAGTCCGCCTGTACTTTAAATTTGTACAAAGTGTCAAATAAATAAATAAATAAAAAGTCTGCTGTATAATAGATAAATATAGAACTTATAGGTTTCGTTTTTCATGTATAAATTAAAGCCAGAATCTCCGAATCAGCTCATGACTTGCGCCGGAACGTTATATCGGCGTGGCTTAGCGCTTTTTCATCAATCCTGCTTTATTAGGGCGGATTCGCTTTTGTCTACGGGCCGGATGTCGGTCATTTAGCCTGACCGCACCAGTCTCTATTACTTCCATGCGATTCCATTCGTATCTGTCGTCCGTCCGGCCAGTCCGCCCCGTCCGCCCTGTCCGGAATTCGTCTTCGGACGTCATCTCAGCCGCCGTTTACGGCTTTCGGACGTTTTCTTTTTTTCCTTTCGTCCTCTTTTTAAGCCACTTGATGTATAACCGGCCGCCATTGTACGTTTGTTTTCTGTTTGGCAATTTTTAAAGGGATTACTGCCGCCCGCCTCGAGTTGATCACGTCTTCGCAGCTGCCCTCCATTTACGAGGCAATATTTTATGGAATATCGAGTAAAATGACCTTTAATCTACTAATAATAGCGGTTTCGTTGGAAATATATCTTCGCGTTCAATTGTTGTTTCGCTTTTCCTATTGTGGTGGGGCGACGTCGTCTTAATGGGCATTATGAGATTATTAGAACGTATAAGGCTTTGGTTTTATTGTGTTGTATGTGATCTATTGAATTACATTATGACTAGACTTCTGCTCGCGGCTCCGCCCGCGTGATTGAGTTTTTCCGGGATAAAAGTCCCGGTTTATATTTCCCCGGGATAAAAAGTAGCCTATGTTACTCGCTCATAATGTAGCTAGCTTTATATTGGTGAAAGAAATGTCCAAATCGGTTCAGTAGTTTCGGAGCCAATTCAATCCAAACAAAGACAAAAACAATCAAATCGTTCCTCTTTATAATATTAGTATAGATGACAAAGGCTTTCATTGAAGCCTCGTTATTATTGAATCGCCCGGTTTCCTTTGATAGCAAAGACGATGTCACATAGGCATGTGTCGTTTAGACCTCGAATATGTCGGTATACCCCTACAACCCTTCGCGACAAATGATAGAAGTAATTTACGAACCTAACGGAAAAAGTACATTTAAAAAGTTTTCTATCATCATCATCAGCGACATGACGTCCACTTCTGAACATAGGCCTCCCCTAAAGATTTCCAAACGGACCTGTCAAAGGCGGCCTGCATCCTGCGTGTTTCTGCAACCTTTACCAAGTCGTCTATCCACCTTGTAGGTGTTTCCAAAGGTTTCCTATATAACTAGTTAAAACAATTATGAACAACAAGACTGCGTCAGTGGCGTAGTGGTCGGGCAAAGTGATATTAGGTATTTCTGCTCAGGATCAACCCGGAGTCTGGAATTTTTGGTCCAAAATAAAGCCGCGCTAGGCCTCTATCACATCATGGGACGGAACGCACTTGGCGAAAAGTGGATGCCCTGGTTGCAGCTCGTCAGCAGCTCCAGCATCTCGGGAACACCGGTGGTGCTTACACCATGAAGAGACTCACAAAACCCCTTTGCTATAATTTCGGCATAAAAACATGATTTCATTAAAAGTATACATATCTACATTACATAGTATTACCCCTTGTTCTCTAAGCTTGTAGGTAGTCACCGATAGTACCCTTAGGTGGCCGTCTCGATGTATCTGGCAGTGTTCCCGATGTAATGGTATTAAATCATGCGACATTAACGTCGCCGCCCGGTCGGCCGCCGCAATAAATAATCTTCCTTTTATTAAACTCGTAGAGATAAATGATTATAGACTCTGCCGTCCCTTTCGCCCCGCGTCGTGACGTGTGAACACTACTTGCTGGATGGGGCTAAGATAGTTGATGTTTTGATTGTTTGTTTAGGATTATTTTAGCGCTTAAAAATTTTGATAGCTACATAATTTGCCATTGAATGCTTTAGAAAAAGCTTATCACTATAACCTAAGCGTTATTTAGAAGTATACAGGGAATATTACTAACACGAATTTCCAAGACGTCCAGGGATGTGAGTAAAATTAAAATATGTTCGCATTAAACCCGGACGACTTATTTTAAATAAAGAACACATTTCCTTCTTTGCAAGCTCATTAAAATAAATATGTGTCCGGGGAAAATGTACTTCACTCAGGTGCCCGAAGTTTTTGATGCTGTTGAACAGTTTATCAATAAATAAGTGACAGTATTTAGTTTTCATTTCACTGCTAACATACAGCTGAAACTTTAGTGGCATATATTTAATATCGTATAACGACTTTTGACATACTAAAGAAAAATCTATTTTGTTTAAATATGAAAAGTCTTAAAACCCCTTCCAGTAATTATACCCATTTTCTAACATCCATGCGGTTATTTTCTGCATAGCGTGTCCATTGTCCACCATATTGGTGACGTGGCTTAGTTTTGAGTAATTGTGCCGCGCGACAGATGCTAAGACAGTGGCACTACGTGTAAGGGGGAGGGGCGCGGGGGTCTAAGTAGGGTGTGCTATATCGTTGATCATTTATCTTCCCTCGATATCGTTTGCAAGTCATCGTGTGATACATTTATTCTTGACAAATGTATTGGACGTCGTCAATGCATTAATTACTACTCGAAACAATTTGTAATGTTTATTTGTTAATGATGACATTTCTAAACTTAGTGGCTGATAAGTATATTTTTTTGTTTATTCTAGATTTCAAGTTCATAAATAATAATAGATTCAATGACTATTATTATAGTTTACATCAATATAAATCATTATATTTATTATAGTCTAAGCTTTAAAAATTATACGCATACGCATACTCACGCCTTTTTATCCCCGAAGGGGTAGGCAGAGGCGCAACTAGTGCACCCACTTTTCGCCAAGCGTATTCCGTCCCATGATGTGATAGGGGGCGAGCCTATCGCCATACCGGGCACAAATTGTAGACTCCGGGCTGATACTGAATAGAAAAATCCAATATCACTTTGCCCGACCCGGGGATCGAACCCGAGACCTCAGCCTTGCAGTCGTACCGTAATACAACTACGCCACCGAGGCAGTCTTTAAGAATTATCTGCTTTCTTAATTCCATAATACACACGAGAAATATTAAAATTTAATAAAAATGCAAGATGCAGATTCTGTGTAGCGTATTCAGCACGCCCAGTGCAAAAAATCCAAGAGTCATTATTAGTTACGCTACGAATAACTAGCAGTGCCTAGTTATCTAGTGGAAATGCGCTACGAACGTTTATTAGCTACGCTTTTCAATTGGATGCGCTACGAATATCTCAATTCATGTTAGCTCATAAAGATACGCTACGAACTTAGTTGAACTGAACGAGAGTCGTAGCCACTAGCTGGTAAATAATATTACTCCGTTGTTATTATGACTGCAATGATAATACATTTTTTTATAACATAAGTCCGGTAGACAAATAATAGCAATTCGATCACCACTATTTTCAGTAGCGAAACAGACCTTTGAGGATTAAAATGACTATATTATGGATATTCGAGAAACTTCTCGAGCTATTCTATCATTGACGACACGAATTGTACTATTTTATTTCATATTTTTGCATAAAAGTATAGTCCAAGTTCTGTATTTCAACCCATCGTTTGGTATCTAACTCGATTCAACGATTCACTATAGCTACCAGCACTGATGGGCACTCGTTCTCAATAATGTAGCCTGATTATACCAAAGCTTATTTAGCTAATTAATCTCAATGACTCTCATGGTTAGCAAATTTATCGCGCGTAGTGTCTGTCAATCGGCACATCGAATGCTTGTAATCGAATGTGTCGCGCCCGCGGCTGCGGCCCGGCTAATGGTATTACCTTTATTAATCATTGGCCATTCGTTCCTCGTACCACCACGCCTTGCTGTTCTCAACATTTTCGCGTTGTATGTTGTAGGGTTTGTCTTAAAATGATAAAAAAAATGTTGAGATATTGAAACACAAAATATATAACAATGAAAATAAAAGCTTAACAAGATTATGCTTTGGCTAATCCTTATTTGTTTTAGAGACAGTTTGTTGACATGTTTTATTTATTTATATTCTTATACTGGGACGCAATATACAGTAAGTCATTGCGTGTCATTTCTCAATGTTCACATATACAATTTAAGACTATAAAATAAACTTGGCACGTTTATATCTTCAATATAACCATACTAGCCCAAAAACAGTTTCATTGGATATTATTTGTATTAAAAAAACAAAGAACCTTTGAGAAGCGCGGTGGCATGTCGCTTATTGTCACCTACTCGTAGGCGCAGGAAAAGATATTTGATTAGTGACCACTGGACGCCGAGGGGCGTGCGGGAACAATGCGCGTTGATTTATGTGACGCTGGAAACGGCTGCCTGTTTGTGTTTCGAGACAAGTAGTACTTATTTTTATGAATTTCGTACAAGTTTGTTTGCGTATTGAAGGTCGATCGTATTTCGAGTACTTTAATTATAGCCCATAACTGGATAGTTATTAAGTTTTTTGCAGACAAGAATCTGCAAAGATTAACTGTTCGTACGTTTTATTGTAACTTGATCTAAAGATTCTAGTTTTTGTAAAAAAAAAATAACATTATTTCGTAGCACATTTATGCGCGTTCCGTAGCCTATCGTAGCTTTAGCTAATATTGACGTAGCAGGCGTAGCATGTAGCTACAGTAGAATTATATGCATTATCTACATCGGCTACGAAAGCTACGCCTAAATTTATGTATAGAAATTCCAAATGTAGCGTATTCTTCCTGTATCTTTAATCCCGTATCGCGTCCCGAGACTGGACAATGCTCCCGGTTGCGTCATGGGAAATACCTTAAAATAATTCGATACTGCTCCATTTGGGACATCGGAGTGTGACGTTGTGTCTACGTGATGCGATGATGACACATGAGGCCAGTCGCGGCGGGGGCTGACAGATATCATGGATAACGATGTTATTTATGTCACGTCTTCAAACAATCTTTCGTATGTGTTAAGGGGATTGGTTGATTGAAAGCGTTGTTCGTGTTGATATTTGTGTTAGTAATGACCTAATGGCTGTGGACTGAGAAAGAATCCGAATTCTAGGTCAAGCAACACTTTGAATATGTTTCTCTATCATAATTTGCTCTCGTGAACGTTAGGCAAGTGATCGATTGTAAAATCTCAGCTAAATCATTTCTGCAACATGGTTCAAAAAGTGTGTAATTAGAGTTCAATAACGTTAGGTAGAAGATAATAATATTGCAGTTACTATACAGCGTTAATTTCGAGTCTAATCCGGAAATTCTATAAAATAAATAAATACGAAAACGGCACACCCTAATGACTAAGCCTACCTCCAGTCATTTAACCCTATAACGGTCACTGCCTACGTTTATGCCCTTAATATTCACATTATCGGCCGCAATACAATTCAATTATAAGTAATAACAGTGAAAAAGCTGAATGTCCCGCGGGGATTGGGCAATGATCACTATCTTTTATAGTACACCACAATATGTTTGATGCTCGTGGGTTTGGATCGATGGTAATGGCATTTGTTTGAATATTGTTTGATGGTTTTGTTGGATTTAGTTGTTTGGGAGAAGCCGTTTTTTACTGCCACCAAATAGTGTGAATGAGTTAAATGGAATTGTAGGTTCTGTAAGCGGCTTCTAGTGTAGTCTCATATAGCTATATAAATTCCCTGTTTTTTTATTATAAGGGACAGACACGAGTGAGTTGTTCTTACAGTCTGTGATCATTTTTAAGTGACACAGGAGATTTGGATATGGATTTGCGTGGTGTAAGTGATTGAAAGGGATGATAATGGCAAGTGAATAATATTTTTGGTTTTCGGCAATCTCACTAACGTAATTGCGTGATTTTCTGTCAGCATAAACGTAAATATGCTGGCTGACTGTGAAATTCTAGATATTTCTCTTTGAATTTTACATAAATCATGATGTTTGTAAGTTCTCTATCATATGAACGGAGGCGATATCAAACCATAACAAGAAAACCGAAGGAAAAGTTCCATGCATCGGAGTAATTTCATTAGAAAGCATTAATAACAACATCAATTAATGTGATGTTTGACGGGAACGCGGGCGTGGCCGCCCATACGCTGATAGGCCAGTAATTAGCCGTGGCTGGGGTGGCCATGCGTATTGATTGTTCAGGATCTTTCCTAGTTTTAAATGTATATATTTTTTTAACAGAATGATATGAGCTATTCACCCACCAATGTGAATGAAAAACTATGAATTACATTGTATGTAACTGCAAGTATTATTTTACTCATTTGTTTTTGAATGCTTTTGCTTGTGTTTTATTCCCGCCTTAATCCTCCTTAAATGTTGGCAACGCAACAATTCCTTTAGCAATGGCTCTTAATATTGACCGCAACAATCAGTATTAATCTTTTCTAACCTAAACTAACTTACACACACCCATTCCTCCTACAACAACATTTGTTCTATCTAGACATAATACTAACGTAACCTACCAACTCCCACTACTTTTATGTCAGTCCGCCGTCAGTGATCCAACTGACGGTAACCCTACAATTTGACTATGGTAACGGGCTATTAATCACTAATTGAGTTTGGCGACCGGTTAACGACTTATTTTGCCGATGCCGCCCGTGTATTTTTAACCGTGAGTTAAATGCCGAATATTAATTAGTTCAATGTAGTCAATCACGTGTTTCAGCTTTGGGGAGTGCGCGATAGATATATTAATTCGTGTTTAATGGATGTTTGTTCATTATAGTTTTTACCTAGAGAAAATACAAAATAGATTAGTGAACATTGATTAATAACAATCTATATAATACGTGACTGCCTCGGTGGCGTATTACGGTATGACTGCAATGCTGAGGTCTTGGGTTCGATTCCCGGGTCGGACGGACGGAACGGAATACGCACAGCGAAAAGTGGATGCTCTAGTTGCACCTCTGCCTACCCCTTCGGGGATAAAAAGCGTGAGTGTGTGTGTGTGTGTCTATATAATACGTGGAGAAAAAACATTGTACCCCTTTTAAAGTATATTGCGCGCACGGTGGAGTATGAGATTTGGCATAATTAAAGTTCATATAGAGGAGTGCCGAAAAATAATAATTATGACTAATATATTAAATTCAACGGTTAAATCTCGAATACTGGACGACTACTAGTAACAATTAATATTTATGGAACATGTGTTACTGTACGTTTACTTCTTAAAAAAATAAAAATGAGTGAATTTTAAAAACCCAGTCTCATAATATAAATCTGCGTTGTCCGTTCCTTTCAGTCCTTAAATGGTACAAGCAGATTTGGAAAACTTATAAGAATACAACATATAGAAATAATTATGAAGATATATTTGAGTATTCATTATAAATTTTACTGCCTCGGTGGCGTAGTTGTATTGCGTACGCATTACGAGTACGATTTGCGCGCTGAGGTCCTGGGTTCGAATCCTGGGTCGGGCCAAAAACATTGTGACTGGGTTTTTCCATCTTAAAAATTACTTAGTCGCAGCTCGGAGTCAGGAAGTTGGCGGTGTGATACCCCCGTGCCTCGGAAAGCACGTAAAGCCGTTGGTCCTGCGCCTGATAGTAGTAAGGGATTCACCGATACTGGAGCAGGTTCGACGGCCGGTCCGCGGCGCTCCGGCGGCTGATGGCCGACGTTTTCGATTGCTCCAGATTCGGCCCGCGGAACCCGCGAATAAATCCGCGGATTACTTTAATACCTACCGCGAATTAATTTGATACCTACCGCGGATTAATTTGATACCTACCGCGGATTAATTTGATACCTATCGCGGATTAACTTGATACCTACCGCGGATTAATTTGATATCGACCGCGGATTACTTTGATAACACCCGCGAATAAAAATTATATCGTCCGCGAAATCCGTTTCATACCACCCGCGAGGTAGGTATGAACCACGAATTTGTTCATGGTCTACGGTTCCCTTAAGCTTGTACCTTTTCCCTGTTCGTTGTGCTTTTAACTTTCTACTTTCTATCGGCGATCCTTTTTTTTATTTGAAGGATGCAAAGGTCTTTGTCGCGTATTTCTATTAACTCGTGTTTCTACGCAAAAGCCGTTTAAAATTACTTAATAGTTACCCTTTACGCATTACGAGCATTGTTTATGATAGATAAAGCAACATTTTCCCTGTTTCGTTGTTATTGACTTTCTACTTTCTATCGGCGACCCTTTTTTATTTGAAGGATGCAAAGGTCTTTGTCTCGTATTTCTATTAACTCGTGTTTCTACTTAAAAGCCGTTTAAAATTACTTAATAGTCGCCCTTTACGCATTACGGGCATTGTTTATTATAGATAAAGCAATCGTTACAATACACCATACCTTTCTCAAATTCTAGGTAAAACCCTTTGGGTCTTCTCATTGTCATAATAATTACGGTTCCCATTATTCACATTACCTGATATTACGTATTCAACGGAACATTTAAGGTGAAAGTCGAAACATGTTGGATCTTGTCTGCAAGGAAACAATACTCCCTCTCCATATAAAAGACCGACTCAAAATCACATGGTATCGTATTCCACTCTGTGCTCTGCTCGAAGTGTGATCTCCAGTTGTGTGTAACAGTGAAGTGATAGTAAAATTGTGAAATAGTTAAATAGTGAAAGTGTTATAAAAATGAATGTAAGTACCTTTATATACTTTGATCTAAAAGTGTTGTAACCAGATGTTTCATTAATTGTTTATGCCATGTGTTGTCCACCAGGTTAATACATTTTAGCTATCTTTGATGTCTTATTAATTTATCATTGTTACTAATGTGTGCATGTATACTTCGCATTTACATACACAAATACATTGAAAAATGATCACATACAGTTCATAGCTGTTTTGAAAAATATTACAGTAAGAAAATTATTATAAAATAAAGTTAAATCAGGTATAACAAATAACTAACTACATACATTAAAATTTACATCTAATTTTTCATGATATTATACAAAACAGTTGTCATAGTAAAAAAATATAAAAAAAGATAGTACATAATAAAGACAGAACTTTAAGTTATTAAAAACCACAATTAAAACACACACACACATTAACATACATATTTTCGTTGTACAGAAATCGTTAATAAAATCAAATGTCCTTTATTTTATAATGACCCCATGCAAGAGTATCTGTTGAATTTTCTATTAAATAACGTTTTGTGTCATTGTGTGATAAAGATATTTTATTAATTTTTTGTGTATATATAGCATGTTTAATTGATTTAAATCTTATCATTTCACTGTATTGCGTTTTCTTTTCATATAAACATGATTTATAATCGGTAAGACAAAATTTTTTTGTTACACTTTTGTTAATCCCTTTTGCTTTACATATACATTTATTCTGCACATCCATTGCATACATTTTAGAGCGAAGACCTACAAACTCTTTAAGAATTTTACCGTTATTTTCATCTTTAAAAAAACCTAACCGTTTTTTATTCAATAATGGTAAACCATATTGATTATTTGGTGGATAGTCGGACGTATCAAAGTAGTTGACTAAATCAAGTTTTATATCAGCATAATAATTTTGCGTAAATATTTGATATATTAAGCTATCGGTATCAGTATATAGTAACTTAATATTATCTTGATATTTCATTTTCATATAATCGTAATGGAAATCGTATAGTAATGTTTTAGATATATCTAAAATACAAAAACCGAGGTAAATTGGTTTATTATATAAAACGTTAGTTTTATTTAATTGTATTGCAACTAAGCTCTCTGAGAATATAGATAAACTATGGAATTCTGGTCTTGCTATCAAAGATTGAGCACCTTGAGTTTTGCCACGATTTAACCAATGATTAATTAATTTGACATTAACTCGTTTTCTTACATTTTCCATTGTTTTACCAAAAACAGAATTATTCATAAGTTTAAAAAAATCTTTCTCAAAATCTGAAGTGGCTAATGAACGCATATGAGTATTCAAGTCTATGTAACTTTTCAACCACGCGGATTGTTCAAATTTTAAAATTCTATGTACTTTAACCAATCGGAGACCATTTTTTAAACATTGCTTAAGGTTTCTATAATGAATGACGTAATTTTTTTTATTTTTTAAATTTGGGATCAGTTTCCTGTCTTTGCTGTTTCCTAAACATACGTTTTCTGGACAAAATGGAAAATCTGAATGAAAATCATGTAAATTTTTTGAATATTCTAAATCTACTTCCAAAATTAAACCATGTTTGGCATCATCGGCTATATTAAAATCTGTATTTATATCGACCCATTCAAATTTGCCTGTTGGGAGACATTGGGACATAGCCCAACCATAAAGGTTATTTGCGTCTAAGTACATCAAAAATGAAGATGGTTTATCTGAATCGTATTCCGACATAAACATGTTATTTGCCACTGCATGTCTATTGCTGCATTGTGATATACCCCCCCGAATATTATTCGCTATAAACGTAACCTTGTCGATATCTGTTAAAAGTTCCAAATTTATTTTGGTAAAATTTAACATAGCATCCCAACTTAAACCAGGTGCTGTATAATAGTGGGCAGGATCTAAACCGTATGTTTTAAGACAGACATCCCTAAAGTTTTCAAATATATCTGCTAACAACAATACATCTGTTTTTAAATACAGGTCTGAATATTCACCCATGTTTTTACAATTAAAATGATTCCACACGTCTTGAGCATGATGGTATTCACTTTCTGTAATGTGACTATCATTTAAAGAACTATAAAATTGATCGCGAGTGGGAAGAGAAGTTATTTTTAAAGAATCAAATGTCGTCATGTATTCGTATGGATAAACACCTTTTCTTATTAAACGTTTAAAATCTTCTTCACATGGATATTTTAATTTGAGTTCACGAAATTGTTCAAGTAATAAGTTCTGAGCTAATTTGTTAAGGCTACTTGACATAAATTTAAAAGAATCAAGAAATCGTAATTTTATAACTCTGTTATTGATTTGTAAAACTTTAGAAAAAGAAATATATTTTTCCTTGTTCTCAGGAATAAGTTCAATGTCACCTTTCTCGAAATCAAGACCATGCACTATGAAATGAGCGTCATAATTACTTAAATTATGTAAAAACACTGGCACAAAATTAGGAGCTTTGTATTTCTGAGAGCATACTCTATGAGCTACACCTTCATATGCACCAGTATGCCAATTATAAGATATTGTTCTATCCACGTTTAATTTAGTAGCACAAATGTAACAAGACTCACTTTGATTGATATTTATTTTATTTTCTTCAGTTAACGGTAATGGTGATTTGACAAAAGAATTCTTTTTACAAATATTTTCTAAATCTGCGTAAATGAATTGCATAAATTTTAGCGCACAATCTTGCCCTGTATAAGACCTATATACTGAAAGATTATCATCATAAGAACATTTAACATAATACCCAAAACTATACGTTTCATGTTTTTGAATATTAACAGTTGATGATTGATTTGGATTGTTAGAACAACTCTCTATTGGTTTTAAAAATGCTTCAAAGTCAGCATACACAACGAATGGAACTCTTAATTTACGTTCATAGTTGTTAAATGAAATGTGGTTTGATGGTATTAATTCATTAAACCAGTTTCTTTTTCTATCGTTTTCCGATGGTAAATTTGTGCACACATTGAAACAGTCATTTTCTTGGTGTCTTTTTAAATTATCTAATGACGTGAAATTTAATAAACACCCATCACAAATATGAACTGCATGTTCAGAAGTCGATAACTGTTTAGATAATTAACACAAAGAATGTAGTTGAAACCTTTATTATCTTTAGAATAAGTCCGCATGTCGCTTAAGTCAGCTTGCCAAAGTTCATTGAGATTAGAGAGAACGTATTTGTTCCGAGGGAATTTTCTATGTACTGGTTTGTGGAGTGTATACGTAGATTGGGATTGCAACCAGTTTTTAACTTCTTCCTTTTTCATTTTACCTTTCATAGCTTTTGATAATTTGTCGATATTGCTATATCCAGCTGGGTGTGATACATCATAATAAATTTGATCTAATTCTAATAAGGGGTCCATTTTTCCCAATCAATCTTTTTCTTAATTTTATTTGCGTGTTTATCTTCGCTCGTTGGCGTCAAATATACCTCTGTGTTTTGTGGCGGTTGTTCTTCGATGGCGTTTTGAAGTCGAGCTATGTACTCACGTCTTTTTGGATTGCCAATATATGTTAAAGGTACTTTTAAATCCTTTAACGCTTTAGCAAATTTTTCCCAACCAGGTGGGTCGTTGTTTTTTAATGGTCGCAGTGTATCGCTTACTAAATCGATAATGTTACTGTTAGGAATCACTTCATTATCTACAATCACTGTGCCAGCATCATTCCAATAAATTTTGTTTTTATTTAGTGACACCGAATTCAATAACAACTCACCTTTTTTTACATATGTTTTTGGTATTAAATTTAAAATTTGTTTTGTTGAGTAGGAAGGTTCTTTTTTTTCGAGTGTAAAACTTTCTTGTTGCTTCTCTTCATCACTCAGTGTCTGACTGACAACTACATCTTTATTCTTGATATCATTATTTATATTAAAAAATTTCCAGCTTTCAGATGTGGGTTTAATGTTATCGTCATTTGAAGTTATTATAGGGAGTTCAATGGGACGACGATCTTCTTCCATAAAGTGAAGATATCTTTGTAAAATTTGTAAGTATAATTTACACTTTTTTCGATCATCCATATTACTGTCGAGTATTTTTTCCATTTCACTATCTAAACGAGAGGTAGGATTTTCATTTCTTTTTTGATTTAACTTATCTATTAAGCTTGGATCAACTAACAGCATTTTTTTGGCGTGTTCCATTTTTAAACTAGTCCACTTATCAATCCACTCAAAATAGAACCCAATATAATCGGAAGAAATGCACCACCTTTTTGAACTATAATATTCTTTCTTATTTTATTTGTACTTTTACGTACCAATTTTCGTAGTAGATTTTTATACTTTTTTAGTTTACTCTTTGATTTTTCTTCAAGTTTTATATTTCCTTGTAAAACGTTATGAATACATTCACATATAAAATTAATTTCGTTTTCGTTACAGACTTTTAAAAGAGCTTGTTGATGTTTTGGTTTAAGTTTATAAAGAGCATTTAATAAGTGTTCATGCGTCTTTAAGCGTCGATCCATCATTTGTAAATGACGGGTATTGGTTGGTTCTTGACATATTTAAACTCTTTTGTGGGAATGTACACTGTAGAATGACCATCAGATGGAAATATCTTTGATTTAATTCGACACATGTCAAAAGTGTCTTGTTTTAGATCTATCATCAAATAGCCATGTGCTTCTTTTGTAGCATCTCTGTAAGCATCTTCTATGAATTTGCTATTTTCTGGTGATACTTGTCGTGCTAAGTAACGTATTTGAGTTTTATCACGTGGGTTTTTAAAATAAATTATGTAGTTTGAATTCAAAGAAATGTCTCTTTGTCCTTTACCTTGATGAAATAAATTTTGAGTAATGTAAAATACACTCAAGTTCCTATGATGACTACCTTTGGTAAATATGTCAACAATGCGACCATCAGATTCCCTCATGAGATCATCGATAATAATAAGGTTAGCTTCCTTTCCATCAAACATATTCAAATCTGGTATACCCTGATAATAGTTTACATTTGGTAAATTATATAAGGGCTGCATTTCATCAAAACACCAAGTAATTTGATGAAAATTTGTGTTGCACACCTCATTAATATGTTTAATAAAGTTTGTTACAAAATTAGACTTTCCACATCCACTTGGACCTGCAACTATGGCAGTAAAAGGATGATAAAAATGAAACATTTTTAAATGCACGTGTGAACTCGAAAAGCGTTTCGGAATGAATAAAACTAGAAGTTACGATTGAATGTATTATATTTGATTTTGTTTTATATACAAAGATTACATACACAAATACATTGAAAAATGATCACATACAGTTCATAGCTGTTTTGAAAAATATTACAGTAAGAAAATTATTATAAAATAAAGTTAAATCAGGTATAACAAATAACTAACTACATACATTAAAATTTACATCTAATTTTTCATGATATTATACAAAACAGTTGTCATAGTAAAAAAATATAAAAAAAGATAGTACATAATAAAGACAGAACTTTAAGTTATTAAAAACCACAATTAAAACACACACACACATTAACATACATATTTTCGTTGTACAGAAATCGTTGATAAAATCAAATGTCCTTTATTTTATAATGACCCCATGCAAGAGTATCTGTTGAATTTTCTATTAAATAACGTTTTGTGTCATTGTGTGATAAAGATATTTTATTAATTTTTTGTGTATATATAGCATGTTTAATTGATTTAAATCTTATCATTTCACTGTATTGCGTTTTCTTTTCATATAAACATGATTTATAATCGGTAAGACAAAATTTTTTTGTTACACTTTTGTTAATCCCTTTTGCTTTACATATACATTTATTCTGCACATCCATTGCATACATTTTAGAGCGAAGACCTACAAACTCTTTAAGAATTTTACCGTTATTTTCATCTTTAAAAAAACCTAACCGTTTTTTATTCAATAATGGTAAACCATATTGATTATTTGGTGGATAGTCGGACGTATCAAAGTAGTTGACTAAATCAAGTTTTATATCAGCATAATAATTTTGCGTAAATATTTGATATATTAAGCTATCGGTATCAGTATATAGTAACTTAATATTATCTTGATATTTCATTTTCATATAATCGTAATGGAAATCGTATAGTAATGTTTTAGATATATCTAAAATACAAAAACCGAGGTAAATTGGTTTATTATATAAAACGTTAGTTTTATTTAATTGTATTGCAACTAAGCTCTCTGAGAATATAGATAAACTATGGAATTCTGGTCTTGCTATCAAAGATTGAGCACCTTGAGTTTTGCCACGATTTAACCAATGATTAATTAATTTGACATTAACTCGTTTTCTTACATTTTCCATTGTTTTACCAAAAACAGAATTATTCATAAGTTTAAAAAAATCTTTCTCAAAATCTGAAGTGGCTAATGAACGCATATGAGTATTCAAGTCTATGTAACTTTTCAACCACGCGGATTGTTCAAATTTTAAAATTCTATGTACTTTAACCAATCGGAGACCATTTTTTAAACATTGCTTAAGGTTTCTATAATGAATGACGTAATTTTTTTTATTTTTTAAATTTGGGATCAGTTTCCTGTCTTTGCTGTTTCCTAAACATACGTTTTCTGGACAAAATGGAAAATCTGAATGAAAATCATGTAAATTTTTTGAATATTCTAAATCTACTTCCAAAATTAAACCATGTTTGGCATCATCGGCTATATTAAAATCTGTATTTATATCGACCCATTCAAATTTGCCTGTTGGGAGACATTGGGACATAGCCCAACCATAAAGGTTATTTGCGTCTAAGTACATCAAAAATGAAGATGGTTTATCTGAATCGTATTCCGACATAAACATGTTATTTGCCACTGCATGTCTATTGCTGCATTGTGATATACCCCCCCGAATATTATTCGCTATAAACGTAACCTTGTCGATATCTGTTAAAAGTTCCAAATTTATTTTGGTAAAATTTAACATAGCATCCCAACTTAAACCAGGTGCTGTATAATAGTGGGCAGGATCTAAACCGTATGTTTTAAGACAGACATCCCTAAAGTTTTCAAATATATCTGCTAACAACAATACATCTGTTTTTAAATACAGGTCTGAATATTCACCCATGTTTTTACAATTAAAATGATTCCACACGTCTTGAGCATGATGGTATTCACTTTCTGTAATGTGACTATCATTTAAAGAACTATAAAATTGATCGCGAGTGGGAAGAGAAGTTATTTTTAAAGAATCAAATGTCGTCATGTATTCGTATGGATAAACACCTTTTCTTATTAAACGTTTAAAATCTTCTTCACATGGATATTTTAATTTGAGTTCACGAAATTGTTCAAGTAATAAGTTCTGAGCTAATTTGTTAAGGCTACTTGACATAAATTTAAAAGAATCAAGAAATCGTAATTTTATAACTCTGTTATTGATTTGTAAAACTTTAGAAAAAGAAATATATTTTTCCTTGTTCTCAGGAATAAGTTCAATGTCACCTTTCTCGAAATCAAGACCATGCACTATGAAATGAGCGTCATAATTACTTAAATTATGTAAAAACACTGGCACAAAATTAGGAGCTTTGTATTTCTGAGAGCATACTCTATGAGCTACACCTTCATATGCACCAGTATGCCAATTATAAGATATTGTTCTATCCACGTTTAATTTAGTAGCACAAATGTAACAAGACTCACTTTGATTGATATTTATTTTATTTTCTTCAGTTAACGGTAATGGTGATTTGACAAAAGAATTCTTTTTACAAATATTTTCTAAATCTGCGTAAATGAATTGCATAAATTTTAGCGCACAATCTTGCCCTGTATAAGACCTATATACTGAAAGATTATCATCATAAGAACATTTAACATAATACCCAAAACTATACGTTTCATGTTTTTGAATATTAACAGTTGATGATTGATTTGGATTGTTAGAACAACTCTCTATTGGTTTTAAAAATGCTTCAAAGTCAGCATACACAACGAATGGAACTCTTAATTTACGTTCATAGTTGTTAAATGAAATGTGGTTTGATGGTATTAATTCATTAAACCAGTTTCTTTTTCTATCGTTTTCCGATGGTAAATTTGTGCACACATTGAAACAGTCATTTTCTTGGTGTCTTTTTAAATTATCTAATGACGTGAAATTTAATAAACACCCATCACAAATATGAACTGCATGTTCAGAAGTCGATAACTGTTTAGATAATAATCTCGAGAGGTTTTTAATATAACAGAAATGACCTTTAGAACCTTGAGATATATACAATAAGTTTAAGTGAGTATTTTTACGGTGTTTCGTAAAGTGTAATGGACCCACAACTTTATTTGATTTGCTTATTGAATCATATTGTAATCCAAAAACATTAATACTTATACTATTTAATTTTTCAAACTTATGGATGTCATTAATTTTTATAGGAAACGATAGGTTATCAAATTTTAGTTTGTTTTTGTGTATTACATAAGATGATACCCTATTGGAACTATGAGTAGCTGGAAATAATCCTGACAAAACTGCCCATCGAAAGCATTCGTGATCGTTATTTTGAACATTGATTACAGCTTTCTTATGTTTTATATCTAACGGTAGGTCTATGTATGAAGATCCACGCAATGGGTTAAATTTGTTGACATTCATATCCAAGTGATTTATTTTAACTAAACTCCATCCACTACCTTTTTTTTGGAAATTGGTCATTTTGTTTGTTATTTCGGTAATTATAGATGAGAAAATAATATCTTTGTCATCACCTTGACAAACAAGATAGTTTGAAATTTGAAAATCAAAAACATTGTGTAGATTTTTTGTTTCTTGTGTGAAATCCGCATTGAGAATAAAATTAACTTTTACAACAGAATATTCTAAGATAGATCGTTCTAGTAATGTATAAATTATTTTTTTAATATTTTGTAAAAATAATTCAGGTGATTCAAGCTGTGTATCAGAAACTAAACTAGATTTCACTCGATATGTAATAATTCTATTACCGAAAGCACTATCAATGAATTGAACATTAGGTAGATTATTATCTCTTCTAATTAAATTATTTTTATGTTTATTGCTCTTATAGTGACTGGTCATATATTTTTTTGATACATATATGTGACACTCAGGACATTCAATTTTATCATTATGCTGTTCTGTACTTACATTTAAAATGTTATCCAGCGACGATGTAGATGTCGAAGGAGCTTCAAGATGAATATTTTTTCTTCTCTTTAATGGATCCTCTTCAAACAATTCAGTTGGCGCTAATCTTTTCCTGCTGCCTTCTCCATTCTGCATAGATCTGATGGATAAGAAAACTGTTAAAAAAATGTTATCTCACGAAATAAATATGCTACTATGTTTCTATTATTTAAATAGATACTAACATTATTTGTTATTTACACTGCAAACAATATGCTTTCATTGATAATACACCATCAATATCATCCTCATCGGAATGAGTTTGTTTTGAGATTTTATGTCCACTACATGGTGTATAATAAGGAGAAATATCAGGATCTCCCAACATTGATTCTGGCAAAACATTTAATATATACCAAAACCGTATGAAACGATGATATTTATGTAAAATTATCTTTTTATCGAAACTTGCAATCTCACTCTGAGATAAACTAGAAATATCAAGTGAGTGGTACATTTTGGTTGCACTTCAATGTTAAAAATATAAACGGAAGAAACAAGTTGAATGATTGTGCAAGATGTTCGAACCATTATAAATACTTTAAGTGTATCCCCTCTTCATGGATTCCCAAAACATGTTGCAACTAGTCTTAAAATAATAAAAAATGTTTTACTCACGTTTCAACTTGTCTTTGTTCCATTTTATCACAGAGCTCGTACAGTTCTTTGTCGTATTGCGATGACATCAGATCCATTGATTCGATATTTTCGAGAAGTGCGACGAGTTCCATGTTGTATAAATCACAGCTTGTATCCATGGTAAGGAATGTCTCAGTATATTTTAAGTTATTTCAACGCTTATATACTACCCAAAACAATGTAATTACATTCTAAGCTATCCACTTTTTTCCAAACAATTTATGAATGTTCCCAATAACTTTACAATCGTAAGCATGAGCATGAAAAAACACTAAAAAGACTTATAACTATTTACAATAATACTTAGCAATAACACAATTCACAAAGAGTTCTAGAATCAAAAACAAATTAATCTATTAAGTATGTAACTTAAAAGAGTACAAAGTTTAAATACAATACAATGTAAGTTAAATTTAAACAGGTAGATTCTTAAGTACAGTTATTACAATAATAGTTTCTTATTTCAATAATAGTAGTACAAAGCATATGATTAAAGTTATGATATTAAAACATTGACACGCACTGGCACTTTTGTTCATTTGTCTGTGTCTATGAAATATTTCACACAATCGTCCTTACTAGCCAACTGTTTAGTTATATTGTATATAGTATCCTTGACACTTTGCAAGTTCTTATCACTGTCGTTTTCCGCGTAATATTTAACTCGCACATCAGCGTGTTTCCAATGTTCCGTCGGTGCGATGTTTTTTATTTTATTCACTTCATACACCTCAATTTTTATGAGATGTGATGCAGAACTATTGTCATCGCTGTTTGATCGGATGTATGAAACACCCCCGCTCGTCGATCGACCAACACTGGATGACTTTCTTGTTGTTGTCTTCTTCTTTTTTGGTTTTTCGAAGAACTCATCAATGCTGTTGCATTCGATCGGTCTTTTATTTGCTATTATCGCTTTTTTTACTTTAAAAGCGAGTGTACCTTCTTCATCACTAGGTTCGTCGATTTCTTCAGCATAATAGTAGTTTTTGAAAGTATTTTCAGAAAACTGTAACAAAATGAAATGAAACTGTTTTAATTATCGGTTAAGTAAGTACTGTATGATAAATATTTATAGGTATGCGAAGTATACATGCACACATTAGTAACAATGATAAATTAATAAGACATCAAAGATAGCTAAAATGTATTAACCTGGTGGACAACACATGGCATAAACAATTAATGAAACATCTGGTTACAACACTTTTAGATCAAAGTATATAAAGGTACTTACATTCATTTTTATAACACTTTCACTATTTAACTATTTCACAATTTTACTATCACTTCACTGTTACACACAACTGGAGATCACACTTCGAGCAGAGCACAGAGTGGAATACGATACCATGTGATTTTGAGTCGGTCTTTTATATGGAGAGGGAGTATTGTTTCCTTGCAGACAAGATCCAACATGTTTCGACTTTCACCTTAAATGTTCCGTTGAATACGTAATATCAGGTAATGTGAATAATGGGAACCGTAATTATTATGACAATGAGAAGACCCAAAGGGTTTTACCTAGAATTTGAGAAAGGTATGGTGTATTGTAACGATTGCTTTATCTATAATAAACAATGCCCGTAATGCGTAAAGGGCGACTATTAAGTAATTTTAAACGGCTTTTAAGTAGAAACACGAGTTAATAGAAATACGAGACAAAGACCTTTGCATCCTTCAAATAAAAAAGGGTCGCCGATAGAAAGTAGAAAGTCAATAACAACGAAACAGGGAAAATGTTGCTTTATCTATCATAAACAATGCTCGTAATGCGTAAAGGGTAACTATTAAGTAATTTTAAACGGCTTTTGCGTAGAAACACGAGTTAATAGAAATACGCGACAAAGACCTTTGCATCCTTCAAATAAAAAAAAGGATCGCCGATAGAAAGTAGAAAGTTAAAAGCACAACGAACAGGGAAAAGGTACAAGCTTAAGGGAACCGTAGACCATGAACAAATTCGTGGTTCATACCTACCTCGCGGGTGGTATGAAACGGATTTCGCGGACGATATAATTTTTATTCGCGGGTGTTATCAAAGTAATCCGCGGTCGATATCAAATTAATCCGCGGTAGGTATCAAGTTAATCCGCGGTAGGTATCAAATTAATCCGCGGTAGGTATCAAATTAATCCGCGGTAGGTATCAAATTAATTCGCGGTAGGTATTAAAGTAATCCGCGGATTTATTCGCGGGTTCCGCGGGCCGAATCTGGAGCAATCGAAAACGTCGGCCATCAGCCGCCGGAGCGCCGCGGACCGGCCGTCGAACCTGCTCCAGTATCGGTGAATCCCTTACTACTCCTGATCTCTCTCCGGTCATGTCGGATTGCCGTCTCACCGGACTATGAGAGTGAAGGAATAGTGCGTGCACTTGTGTATTGCGCACACACTTGTGCACTATAATATCTCCTGCGCACCTGGCTGATCTCCGTTCAGATTGGCCGCCGTGGCCGAAATCGGCTAGGAAGGGATTATTATTATAAATTTTCGCATATAGCATGATTATTATAAACAGACTGTTTTAACTGGCTTTGCTATTAAATTCTGTTGTAGAATTAAGTCAAACACAGTTTTCATAAAGTGAAAGTTAAAGTAGCAGCTAAGGTAAACTCCATTAGAGTTGCATCCATCCACAATACAGACTTAAATAGTCATCAGGAACAGTAAAACTGGTAATGTAAATAAAGAAGGTTGATATTGGTAGGTATACATTTTTGTTCGAGCTAAAGTTAAAGAAAATGAGAGACTCCTCTAGGCAATCAGTTTCTTGAGCCGTTATTGAAGCCGGTAAAATGAGAAAAGAAAATAAGTATTCCTTAGTCGATAGACAGAAAGTTGTTTTTTAGGTGAAATTACAGTACCTATAGTATATTTGATTTGTATAAGTTATACATAAAATTAGTCATTAGACATAATAAAAGTCCTGATTATTTATACTTGGTAATAAAAATCCCTTCAAAATTGCTTATCTGTCATAAACTCGAAGAATCAAACATCTATATCAAGACAAGCAAAAAATTAAAATCATGCTTAGATTTTAGTATCGTGAGAATAACTGTATGAGCTTAGAAAATAACATTATTTCCTAAACACAGACTAATTTTGTATAGATTTGATAGAACTATTAGTTACATAATATTGAACCTTATGCCCCAAATACAATATTGAAAATACATTATCAACTAAAATACCTCCCACAACGAGACAACGAAACAAGCATGAAGCTAAAGAAACACCTAAAGTAATTAAAACGTTAAAAAATTCGCATTCACCGCTCGTGGGTACAAAGAAAGATATTTTTTTATAACTAATGACGATTATCCGCGCCGAAAACTGAATGCACCCGCCGTACATACAGAGAACATCGCGCATGATTCCGTTGCATATTAGATTTAATGGTGCGCCTCGAATGTTTTAATCACGGCTTAAGGGGCGGTTCAGTTGTGGGTATGGACGAGCGTTCGGTTGTGCGTTCGGGGCGAATTTTTGATTGAGTTTTGATGTAGGATGAATTGGCAATGAAATTGTTTTGATATTTGCTAAGACGTTACAATATCTAACGCTTGTATTTGGCTAGCGTAATGGTAGTTCTGTGTTAGTTAAAATTCTGGGTTTCTTAATACATTCTTAACTTCGTGATTTCAAGGCTAGAATCATAATGTCTAAACTATTGTTATTTTTTTTCAGACTATCGTTTATTGGATACTTTTATTTGTCAATCCGTAAAATATTAGCTAGCAATTTGGTCTTCTCGCACATTCTAACGTTGGATCCAGTTCAATGGTTGCAACGTATTCTTTTCTTTAAGGTCCTCTATTTCCATCTTAATTAACAACAATACCCTAACTTTCTCACTTTTATAACATCAACGAAACTCCATGCTAAATTTTAAAATAAACATGCATTCCGCATATTCGCTAACGAATTCGCTGTGACACGTCGCGGGATCGCACCTTAATCAACTCGCGCCGTGGCCGTAGCTCGCTCAAAGCGAATAAAGATATCTATATTCATTAAAATTTAAAACGCGAGCGGGTTATAAGATTCAAAAGGAGGGCGTTCGCTGTACACTGTACACAAAAGTGTGTATATGTTTGAGATTATGTTCTCCTGGTACCTCGGGTGCGTCATTTTGATTAAAAATAATTAGCTACGATGTGTTTTTGTTTTGTGTTTGGTCAAATGTTGGTTAATTGGACGTTGGACTGTTGATTGGATGTTGGTGATAAATGATGAACTTCATTATGAATTGTTTGATCCAAGATATAGTCAGAGACACACAGTGCGTAGATTCCACGTTGTATTTTGTAATTTGTGGTTTCTGATCCTATTAAATTAAATGTAGAGTCCTCCTCCCTTTTAAAATAAACAACAAACACTCCAAAAAGTCGGTACACAAAGCCATTTGGAAACGCGAATCAATAATGGTATCGAGTGCGCGAATTTGCATCAACAACCTCCTATCGGCTTGAATATTAAACAGCGGTGCGCAAGGAGTTCGAATAACAATATTGAAATGCGAGACCGCCAATTAATACGCCGATTGTAGTGCAGTGCCGGATCGAGGCTCCCCGTCCCGCGCACCGCGCCCCCCCAATTTGCGCGAGTTACAATTTTTGCCACCTAACGCCGCCCGCGCAATAACAATTACGATTCAGAATCACGCACTTGTCATTACACGAGCGTTTTATCTTGAGACGGCAGCCCCCAACCCTTCACCGTCTAATCGTGAATTATAACATGTAATAAAATTCTTTAATCAAAGAAACAACCGAGCGCCATTAAGGCGGGCACACGTCGCCACCTAGGGCCCCGCTAACACAGTATATATTTACATACATGTGTCATTATGTGCCACCCCTAGCGCCACCCCGCCATAATTAAGGGTATAACGGAATCTTAGCGTCTTATTACGCGAAAGTAACGATATCCTTTTCGGTGGAAAATTGTAAGTGTTGTAAACATTCGGTAGCGATGATCACCGGTGTGCCGCGCCGCCCGTGCGTGCCTCGCTTCGATGTATTCTGAACTTAAATGTGAAATATCCTCTAATGAATCAGACAATATTTTAAGGCTCGGGTGGCAATAAAACCCCCCCGTCGCCCACTAATGTACACCGACACTTTGTCTCTTATTTAGGGATGGGGTGATTTGCGTAAATATCGATGCGGTTCCTGCTGCGGTGACGCGTGGCCATTGGTCTGTTTAGGAATAAAATGTGATTATGGTACTGTTTTAGTGTTTAGTATCGTTGCATTTGGTTTGCGTGTAAAATAATTTAGGTACTGTAAAACGTTTTTAAAATAATATTTTAGTGTGTGTTTAAGGGAAGAGAAACGTTAATAACTCATAAGTGTCGATAAAAAACTAACTTACATTTTATGGTAACACTAAATAATTGTTTCATACAAAATACAAAGAGATACGCATGACCTTCACTGTACTTACCACCGGTGACAAAATACTAGCCTCAAAGTAAAAAAGGTAACACAAAATTATCGTAACCAATCATAACAATATCACGTGGCGACATCCCTAGTAACCCACACACGGATGATAATGAGTAACATCTCTTAACATTCGGTCATACTCGGTTTTTGCCGCGGCGGGGGCTCGGAATTGTGTCAAGATGATGGTAGGACGTGAGGCACGGTGCACGGAACATGTTCCAATTGCGACACTGTGTAATACTTCGGGGATTGGACTGTGGTTGAAATATGGTCTCGGTGTGTTCAAGATGGATTGATTTTAACAAGCAGATGTTCAGTAGATCTAAAATTATATTAATAGTTTATATTATCTCAGTTATTATGTTTATATATAGCTTATTGGCGCCCGCTTTGTAAATAGTTCGTTTGTAAAAATTAGCAAAATATACCGTTACCAGTTACCATAACTGTAAAACGTTAAGTAATATATTTAGAGTTCGTCCAGTAGTTTTAAAGAATCCATACCATACCATACCAGCCCTGTATTATATACTGCCCACTGCTGAGCACGGGCCTCCTCTACTACAGAGAGGGTTTAGGCTAAAGTCCACCACGCTGGCCTATTGCGGGTTGGTAGACTTCACATACCTTCGAAATTCTTATAGAGAATTTCTCAGGTATGCAGGTTACCTCACAATGTTTTTGCTTCACCGTTAAAGCCAGCGATAGTTCCCAAAGAATACACACATAACTTTTATAAAAGTCAGAGGTGCGTGCCCTTGGGTTTTGAACCTGCGGATGTCTCGGCATTCCGTACCACTCCCAACTAGCCTATAGCCGCTGATAGCTATAAAGAATACGACGTCATATAAAAAAAAAATCGAAACTTTTTCTACTTCCTTACATATTATAAAACAACCCCCCCTCCTCGTCTGTCTGAACGCGATAAACTCAAAAAGTACCGAATGGATTTCGATGAATATTGGTATGGAGATAGTTTGAGGCCCAGAGAAGGGCATAGGCTACTTTTTATTCCGGGAAAATATAAAGTTGGACCTTTTTCACTTATTCTATAGAGACACTTAACTATTGCATGACTTTGACATTATTAATCATCTTCAACACAAAATAAAACACCCTATATCCTCAGAGATACGCATAAATATCAATAACTACACCGCAGCGATGCGGCCCAAGATTGTTTCTGAGATGTACTGGAGTACAGCGAACGTTCTGCGGTTTGGACTCGCGACTGACTCCCGAGGCCTACAAGTGTTCGTATGGAAGTTTACATTAATACGTGATTGACACACTGTTCGAAAGGATGTACAATAATACAACACGACCTTTTGTGTTATTGGAGACAAATGTAAGACCAAAAAATATTGGTTAATAATGCAGAATGTTGTTATTCAAATTGAAAAATGGATTACCAGATCACCTTTATGGAATATTGCGCGCGGCTCCGCCCGCGTGAAAAAGTTTTTCCGGGATAAAAAGTAACCTATAGCACTCAGTAATGTAGCTTCCTATTAGTGAAAGAATTTTCAAAATCGGTCCAGTAGTTCCTGGGATTAGCGCCCTCAAACAAACAAACTTTTCAGCTTTATATAATAGTATAGATTAAAATCATTTCTCCAACAGCGCCATTTCATAATACAACAAGGGGAAGCACTGTCTGATCTCTGCCCTATAAAAGATCCAGAGGCCGCAGCCAAGATGCCTTTTTATAATTATTAACGCTAGATTAATAGAAAACGAAGAAAAAATATGGGAATGACATAACCAAACGATAAGGCTGTCGCTAGGATGTCATTCCCACACATGTCATTACCGATAGCGATTAGGATGCAATGCAATGCAATCAGCACTGTATTACATACTGCCCATTGCTGAGCACGGGCCTCCTCTACTACTGAGAGGGGTTAGGTCTTAGTCCAGTACGCTGGCCTAGTGCGTGTTGGCAGACTTCAAATACCCTCGAAATTCTTATGGAGAATTCTCAGGTATGTAGGCTTCCTCACGACGTTTTCCTTCAGCGAACGATATAATTGATAAACAATGCGCGCGTAACTTCGAAAAGACAGAGGTGTGTGCTTTGGGTTTTGAACCTCCGGACATTGTCTCGGCAGACCGTTCCATTCCCAACTAGGCTATCGTCTACGTCAGCGATTGCGATAGTTGACTAAAATCAATTGCAAACAAATAAATAGAACACATAAGTTGTCCGAACTCTAGCACAGTGAGTGACAATAAGCAAACAACAGCAAACTGTTTGAGATGCGATGATTTATTGATTCCAGCGGCGACCGCCCCGGGACTGCCAGCCCGCGATCACGCTCGCTTTCATTATCTTCAGACTAATTGCGTTTCGGTCGTGCATGTATGATTGTCTATGAAGATGTGGAAGGGTTGCTCGAAGGTTTTTTTGGGGTTTGTTGAGATTTAGTAATGTTTCTTCGCCAAATAAATTTGATGAGGTGGTCGTGCGAAAATATTAAGTGAAATTCTCGTTAAAAAGGTGTATTGGGCTGACCCTATTTTGAAGTTGGATTGAGGCGAATGGAAGAAGAACCTTTAACTGTAAAATGTTTTACCCCTTGTTAAAAACAGGTAGAAGAAAGAGAGCACACTAAATAAGGAACAAATAAGTAGTATAATATAATAAGTAGTATTGCACTACTATACATTTCAAAAACTTTTTTTTTATATTGCATTGAATGTTGAGACGAGCATGCTGTTCGCCTGATGGTGAGCGATACGACCACCTATATACAGTAGCAACACCATCCAGCACCTTGAGTAACAAAGTACTGTGTGGCATTCCACTGCGCTCGTCATCCTGAGACATAAGATGTTAAGTCTCATTATATCCAGTAGTTACACTGGCTACAATGTCCTTCAAACCGAAACACAATAGTGCATGCACACTGCTGCTTGGCGGTAGAAATAGATGGAACAACTTGCTTATTCTGATCAATAATATGCAACTTAAAATCAAACCATTCATTATACGAGGTCGAAGCGATCGCGTTGTGCGGGGGAGCGTTGTCAAAGCGCGGGATCAATGTGGCCATCCCCCATTTAGCGCGGTTTTTAACATTCGTTTTACGCGCATCCCGATCGTAAACCGCGGTGTTAAGTGTTCGGCTGGGGTTGCCAGCGAGAAATGTGGATTTTGGCCGAAATTCGTAAATATATTAGGACTGGACGTAATAGAACAAAAATTATCACATACACTTATAAGAATGATAGGTATAGTTTGAGTTTGTAGGAGGTAATCTTTGGAACCGATCCCAAAAATGTTTACTAATAGAAGTCATCAATTGTCATTGAAATTAAACTATTATAACGGATTTTATCGCGGTTTTTTATTTTATTTTCTCCCGACGTTTCGAAGGCTTTGCAGCACTTCGTGGTCACGGGGCGGACTGTCACCCCCCCCTGGGTCCGCCCCGTGACCACGAAGTGCTGCAAAGCCTTCGAATCGTCGGGAGAAAATAAAATAAAAAACCGCGATAAAATCCGTTATAATAGTTTAATTTCAATGTCTAACATTCGCGTAAACATAAGGAATCATCATCAATTGTCACTTATGTACTGATAACTTTATGAAACGTCGGTTGCGAAGTCAAGACTAAATATTCAGAGAAGAAATACTAAATATAATATACAAAAACTATCTTATCTAATATGATAAACGCGAAAGTTTGTGAAAATATTTGGATTTTTGGTAGAAGTAAACGCAGAAACAACTAAACGGATTTGGATGAAATTTGGCACACGGTTAGGTCATGTCCTGGATTAACACATAGGGTACTTTTATCCCGGTAATTTGCTCCCATGGGAAATAATGGATATTTTTAATCTGATTTTTTAAGTAGATGGCGCTGGCGTCGTACTTTGTTTTAGGGACTTTTATAGTGGGAAAGGCTTTTCCCGCGGATGAAGCCGCGAGCAACACCTAGTATTTAATAAAAGCCTATATTAGAACCTAGAACCTTTTATTTATAATTGGAAAACGGGTATCTAAAATATATATATTGTTAAAATTCATTATATATTTTTTTATTGGCATAGCAAACAGTTACAAAAAAAATACATATTATCAATTTAAAACAAAGAATTTGGGTAACAAGTAATTATAATAATGTAACCCACTACACTATTCCCATCCCAAATTAAAAACAAAACAAGAAATAAAAAATACATTATAGTTTAGTACAGTATGTTAATATTATTCTGTACTAATATGCTATGCACTACATTTGATTATTTATTATAGAGCTACACCTACTCTAATATAATATGATAAGAATAACAATATTATGGCATAAAATACAACACAATAAACACCTGAGATACACCACGCTTATTCATTATATTTTCCTCGATTAAGCTATAAGCTGGCAACCCATCCGCCCCATCGAATCGACGCACTCCAGGTAGCTCATTAGCAAGCCGTGTGGGCTCAAAGGCGGCACTACACGCCACCGCCCGTGTCGACGTTTGATTCCGACACTTGAACGCTCGTTAGATGCCCGATTGACGGCGTGAAAAAGGCCAGCTTTGATGCTTGCAATCGGGTATTGGGTGCAAAGGATAATATAAATGATTCTAAATACATAGCATCACGCCTTTTCCCCTTTTCAGGGGCAGGCAGTGTAACACATCCACAATTAGCCAGCTATATTAGATCCCGTGTAATAGGGAAGCTTATTGCCATTTACTGGACACATTTACAGACTCTGAGCCAATAACGAGCAGATACACCCAATATCATTCGAATATACCCAACATCGAATCCCTTGCGCCCCATTCTGCTTTGGTCTAGGATAAATTTATAATCTTAAACACCTCCTCTCCGTTAATCAGCATTAGGATGACTTTTCGTGGTACTATTACATTATAATTTAACGTGAATCGTGTATCGAAGTTTTAACTGTTTTATAACAGAAAATAGTGCCAGCTTCGCTGCCGATTTTCGTACCGATAACAAGGGAAGGGTTTGGGGGCTCAAAATCTTCATAAACCATATTTTTCTTAATAGAAGAGCAATAAATACACAATATCTCTAACATTGTGGTGGTTAATTTACCAGACTTTTGCCACAAAACACAAAAGACGTCGACAGTGAAATCAATAAAAACTCGTTTATTTCACTCGAAAACCCAATAACACCGCAAAGTCTCCCGATTTAGCCGACATCCGCGCGGCGCTAATGTACCCCCGCCCCAGCTATTAACTGTAAGAACTCTCTCCCACCAAAGTGTCACAATTCACCGTAATTAATATTTTAATTGGGCATTTCGTACATTCTCGAGCCGTTGGTATTGCTCGGTAAATTCGGTAAATTCGCCTACGGTGATAATGTACACGCCCCTTAACGGAGTGCCTGTTACCGTTTCGATTTTGTTAATGGGTTTTTATGTTTGCTCTGTGTGGTTGGGATTTGTGATAGTATACTGTCCCACTGCTGGGCACGGGATACTGAGGGGGTTTAGGCCTTAGTACAACACGCTAGCCTAGTGCGGGTTGACGGACTTCACATAGCTTTGAAATTCTTAGGTATGTAGGTTTCCTCGCAGTGTTTTCGTTGACCTTTACGTGTTTCTTTAAGGTAATGTTTGAAGAACTCTTCCCAAAGTTTAGAAAGTGATATAGAATAATCGATGATCGATGAAATAGGACATCTATCCTACTAATATTATAAACGCGAAAGTTTGTAAGTATGGATGTATGGATGTTTGTTACTCTTTCACGCAAGAACTACTGAACGGATTTCGATGAAATTGGCACACGGGTAGATTATGTCCTGGATTAACACATAGGCTACTCTTTATCCCGGGAAAATACAAAGCGGGACTTTTATCCCGGAAAACTCATTCACGCGGGCGGAGCCGCGGGCAAAAGCTCGTGTTTAACTAATTACCAATTTATCACCCAAAAACATCAGCAACGCCTGAGTAACATTGGATGTTACTCTGGCATGTCAATATAAGTGGAAGTAAATAAATAGGAAATATTTTAACCATCGCCAACAATCTATTTCGGCATAAAACCGCTGCAATACAGATGCCACTGCCACAAAAAAAATATAAATAACATCAAAGTTGACTTGACATAGGTTTTCTGTGAGACTAATATCATTCTAGTCGTGCCAGCTCATTCACAATGTCTATAAAACTACCAATGACATCATCTTTTAAAACCATTTTCATCCAAATTCAAATATCATCAGTCCACCAAAAGCCGAGCCATGGCTTCTAAGTTTATTTCCTTACCCAAAAGATCCAATATAATCGCATCAAACCCGCTTACCCGAAAACCTCTGAACAAACACCGCAACCCCTAAGCGGTGAATATTAACCGTTAATGGGCCCGGTCTCGATGCAAGATCAAAAATTCACGGATGCACGCGCGAATTGTCACCTAAGGGTTGCATTTACCCGTTTGGGTGGGGGCGGGTTTGTTTTATTGTCTATGTGGGTGATGGTGATGATTTTTGTATGTTGGTTACGGTTTTAATATGAAATTTATGATATATTATGTAAATTTGTATGTTTTATTGAGTCGATGAATTTCGTGTTAATTTAAAAAAAATCGGCAACATGAAGGCCAACATTTTAATCCAGAACATGGTTTAGCTACGTGCTAAAGCTTATACTCAGATCAGCGCTTTCAGAAATTATATCTAATAAAAAAATATATAAAAAAAAAAAACAAAAAACCCGACCGCGTCAATATCTGCCATCTTCATTAAATTCATTGAAGAACTGAAAAGATAGAATCAAGATTTTAATTTGAATATTTTATTTTGGTTTTGATAAATCTTAGTTGACAGTGTTCACAAACGCAGTCGGAGGCATCTGCTCACTCCGAGATTTGTTTGCTCTACCTATACCACCAAACAAATTATGAGAAGTGAGCGTGTTATGAACGAGAACCGAGAACTATGTTTACCTACGTTACCAAAAATAAATGATTAATTATGATTAGGTCTCGAAGACCTAGCGATATTATTTTTTATTTATTTATTTATTTGCACTTTATATACATAAGTATATCGGCGGACTTAATGCCAAAGGCATTCTCTCCCAGTCAACCTTAGGGTGGTGCAGAGATACATAAGGTAGGTGCATCAGGTACTTAACTTGATATTAGAGATACGAATAAACATACATAAAAGTAAACAAAGCAATCAAGCATAAATATGTAAACCAAAAAACTCTCCTTTTGAAGGCAAACCGAGAGGTAGCCGATCTGATTTCGAGGGGGAGTGAATTCCAAAGAAGAACAGATTGGATAGCGAAAGAAGAGTGAATGAAGTCACAGCTATGAGGGGGACATTTGAGGAGAAGATTGCTAGAAGAGCGGAGGTTCATATCGTGGCTACTGCAGATATATTGAAATTTAGAAAACAAAAATTTTACCACCCTCGCACAATACATATATTTATAAATATCACAATAATTTCTCGTTTATACAAAACGAATCATCAAAAACTACGCCTGTGATGTGGTAAGAAGACGATAGTCATGGCTTCTATTTTCAGTTCTGCTAAAATGTTTTAGTCCGACATTTTTAGAACAAATATAACCATTTCATAATAAATTTTGTTAATTCCTTATTCATTACTAAAAGTGGCAACTTCTCTGCTCACGTAAAGTTTCACGAGTATTCTTTGCTGCGTCATCGTATATCTTAAATTTTATAGCTTTTACGTTTATGAGACTTAATATAACTGTAAAATGCATCCGTGATTTTTTTTAATATAATCAACAAAAATATGAACCGGCCCTAATTTTATTACACATCTTGATTACAATCTTGATATAAACTATTACGCCACAACTTAATTTCCGAGTTACAGAAGTCACTAAAAGGGTTGTTGAACGCAAAATCACTCACCAAAGTTTCGTCACAAGCGATTGAATGATTAGGAACGCATAGAGGACAATATATTCATTTTTATTTATAGATATAGACATCACCCGAAAACACCTCACCTTCCCTGTACTCCCCCCATCTGTCATCGCAGAAGTTTTATGCATAGATTATCATGTTTAGAAACCCCCCCTTCCACCCGTCATCGCACGACGCGCGTTAATGAACGCAATCAATAACTAATGCAATCAAACAGCGTAATTAAAACAGCACCCGCCATTAGCATATGAAAACCTTTGTTATTGATCATCGGAGACGCCCGCAGACATCGCGAGACAATGACGTAACGGGGAAGGTGGGGGGAATTGGGCCTCGGGAAATATCGGTGAATTGATGGTGAGACAAATACTTGTGCACCCGGTGTGCAGTCTTGAGTTCATTTGTTTTTTTATTTTGCTAGCGGCTCTAAGGACAAAAGGAGGTATTGAAGTATATAGTGGCTTTCTATGATGAATTTACCGAATAATATGAGTCAATTATGAGACAATGCTGAGCGCACAAAACAGCGTCACAACTGTCCATAAACAATAGCAACACCATGAAGAATTATGCATTACGAGTATAATACTGATTTGCGATCATCATTGACTTCATTTGTATGAACAGTCAGCCACATAAGTAGCTGAACACATTATAAACTTCAAATCCCCATACACTATTATGTTCTTACAAACATTTTGTTTTTCTTCACGAAATTAAAATAAATGTGATTTGCTATACTTCACACAATGAAAAAAAAATGTTTCAATTAAACTCAACTTTTAGATATAGGTGATTTACAGCTTTGAATTTGGTCAGCTACTTATGTGGCTGAATGTAAATAATTTTCAGTAATAATTATATTGACTACAATGTTCATCAAACTGGGATACAATAGTATTTGAACTGCTGCTTGATGGCGCCAACTTTCCTCGTCTTGTCATTCAGATGCACAAAATACTAAAATTTTAAACAAACATCACATTCATTCTAATAGCTTGTAAAGCTTGTTTCATGACTCGTCAAATATAACACGACTAAATACAAAACTCACGCTGACGATCATACTCCTAAATAAATGGTAATCAAATAAGTCCTATATTCATTAGCTGTACATTACCTGATGAATAACGTTTACTTGAACATTCGTTATTGGGTTCTTTACTTATTATATAGACACCATATACCACCATACCAGCCCTGTATTATATACTGCCCACTGCTGAGCGCGGGCCTCCTTTACAACTGAGAGGGTTAAGGCCTTAGTCCACCACGCTGGCCTAGTGTGGGTTGGCAGACTTCACATACCTTCGAAATTCAGGGAACTATATAGATATCTTGACATAATATGAAATTTAATACATTTGGTATAGTATATTTGTTTTGAACATCGCATCAATGCTAACCCCATAATTTACGCACCTAGCGATTCTGTCTGCACTTTTCTGGCAGTCGGGCTGTTAAAACGGCGTTGCAACACTTGTTTTTTTTTCTTATAAGTAAGGATCAAAAATCTTTGATCTGAATAAATGTGGGTAAAGTAATAAAAATTCTTTATGTAGCAGTCTTTTAAACTATCAACTTAATACTACTACTAATACTAGTTAATCATTAACTTAATACTAATTTAGTGAGGTGCATTATATTGTTACATATATGCGGAGACTATTCATAAGCAATATGTTCATTTAAGTATGTATGTAATATAAAGTTGTATTTGTCTGTAAGTCTTCCTAAAATAAATAAATAAAATAAATAAGTACGAGAACGGGCTTATTTACTTATTGAAAGACTTTTTATTATAACGAACTACCAATACTTTTACTATGAAATAAGTTAATACAATATAGTCACACATCTATAAATAATCCTGACCCGGCACAGGGAACACGATTCAACATATAGCACCTACTAACAAGTAAGCAATTTAATGTATCTTGACTTATCATAAATGCAATTATGTTCGCCTACGCGATGAATAAAGTTTCTTTTTTTGTTTTTTTTTTACTTTTTTTACCTATGCAGCCTACAAAAAATTCGGCAAGTATCATTGTACTATGTAAGTCGAATCCGCGGCTTCTTCTTTAATACCCTATAACTTCTGTTACACCACGTAGCTGTGACAGCCTTCTCTCAAAACCGCCATGTCCCCATAGCAGCACTGGGTAGAAGGCGATACAGCGCACTCACTTGTTTTACCTTCCAACTATAAGCTCACTATCCGCTCCCGCTACCTCCGCTATCCAAAATTTTCCTACCCGCACCCTCTCTTCTGCAACACTTTGTATAATACGAATAAGACCATATTTGCTTGTTGCCCTATCTACCAACCATATTACCAGCTCCCGCCACCTGTCCGCGACCCGCGGGTTTCGTACCCGCACCGCCTCGTCTGCAACACTCTGTCTGCGACGCCAGCGGCGACGGCACAAGAGCGTACTCACTCGTTGAAAAATTAATATGCCGTACACACTAGTTTTATGTTAGCGACTCCGTCCCTACGGCTTAATGAATGGTGTGTTTACTGTTTTGATGGTGTCCGTTTCGGTTTGGATGTATTGGGGAATGTGACGTCGGTAATGTCAGCCGGGAATCGAATGGCAAATTGTGTGAGTTTTATACTAGAAGAATTGTTCCCTAATCTACTTGCTATGTCAGTGTTGATCTATGTAAGCAATTCGATTATAAATAAGTAAATAATTAGAGGCTTACATAGAAATTATTATTTTGAACCGAGTTTGATTTGAAAAACTCTCTGGTCACACATCAAACCCATGGAATTTACTGAAGTACCGTATTCTAGTACATACATACATACACATACACTCACGCCTTTTATCCCCGAAGGGGTAGGCAGAGGCGCAACTAATGCACTCACTTTTCGCCGTGCGTATTCCGTCCCATGATGTGATAGGGGGCGAGCCTATCACCATATCGGGCACAAATTCCAGACTCCTGGCTGATACTGAATAGAAAAATCCAATATCACTTTGCCCGACCCGGGGATCGAACCCAAGACCTCGTACTGCAGTCGTAACGTAATACAACTGCGCTACCGAGGCAGTCTAGTAACGAATGAAAAGTATAATTTTACACGGCGAAGCAAGAAGGGTAATGCTCTGAGGCATTTAGTACTCAAAATCCTCTTTGACCAAAACAATAGCTGATAATACCCAAATACTACAGACGATACAATCAAGATAAATCAAACCCAACGATGAACCCTTTGGAGCGTGCGTTGAGGTCCATTAATAGCTCGGTGGGCCACCGATAGGCGCTTTATCGGTTGTTAAGGGCAATATCTGGTCGATGATGGCGCCCCGCGGGCCTCAGACCTCGCCTATCTATTACGCGCCGATAGGTACAAGTATTGCGGACCCTTGAGATATTGAATAATTATTGTGATTTTCTATTAACGAGAGTCTTGGCTCAATTGAATGGTGATTGGTTGGGTGCCGTAGGGCTGCTGTAACACAGAAGTACTAGGTTTAATGCGTAGTGAAATTTGTGTTGGTTACGTGAAACATTTTGGAGGTTTCTTAGATTTTTGTCGCAAAGACCGCTAACGTAGAGTGAGTATATTAAGTTCAGGTAATAGTTTCATCCTCATGATGTAATTGCATAAATATAAATAAAGTTAAAGGATTGAGCACACATCCAATCTGGAAACCGAGTTAAAATTATAAAAACACGAACACACATCATTCCTTTATCCCCAACGGGGTAGGTAGAGGTGCAACCAGGGCGCCCTGAGTGAAAAATCATTGTATAATAATAGTAACAGCCAAAATATTAACAACAGCCTTTGCCATGATTGTGAAAGAGTTAACATCACCGCCTAAATCCTGACGTGTGGTCAAACTGCATTGTCCACAGTGAACACAAAGCCCCCACAGCATATTTATCGAAGAACAGCAATCGATGCACATGCATAGAAAGTACGAACTAAGATTCATATCCAAATAATGATACTTAAATACTGACTTGATACTGAAAATGCCTGAGCATGCTACTTCTTTTATGGAAAAATCTTTCGCTGTTGTCGCTGTTAGGTTATGAAATGCGTTGCCAGTAGCTATAAGACTGGCGCAATCACTACCAGTTTTTAAAAAAATGGTAAAAGAACATTTGCTCAGTTCCTAAAACTTTAATTGTTAGACATTGATTATAATTTGTTATACATATTTTTCTGTTATGCAATAATTATTTATATATATGTTTGTTTATTTTATACGTATATAATTCATGTATTTTGTGTGTATGTATGTATATATTTATTGTATTATTGTGTATGTATGATCTATAAGTATTATTGTGCTTTTAATTTTAAATTATATATATATTTCATATTTGCTTATATGTACGCCCTAGACTACCCTTTTCTTTATTTTCTCTTATTCCATCCAATGGTTGTCTGTAAGAGATTGCCTCGAGCGATAAGACCGCCAATTGTACCTGTTCTCTGTCATTGTTTTCTTAATCTTAAGTACATTGTTTTTGTTTTTGGTGTACAATAAAGCTTTAAATAAATAAGTAAATAAATAATGAACACGCATGCAAACCATTCACATCCAAATATCTATACCAATGTTAATCCAAATTCCAAATGGATCTAGCTATCTCTTTCCGATAAACAAGTAATCAGATCAATCGACCCACATCTGAAATTCGAAACAAAGACGCCCATCAAAAACTACAAAACGATTTAATCCCTTGCAATCCAACCGGACACACACATACAATCCTAGTTTAATTAACCGGTCAAACCCAAACGTTTGGCCCACGGAACATCAAAGCCCATCGTAATATGCTCACAGACACCCCCCACCTCACACCCTCAAACAAACAATTTGTGTGTCGTCTTCATGCGAAATTTTCGCCCGCCCGTGTCCAATAGACTATTAAATGCTTACTACCAATAAGACTCTATCCTTTGTTTATAATAACACTTTCTATTTTGTCCATCTCTGTCTGGCTCGTTGGGTTTGTGTGTAGCTATCTCTTTCTCACGTATCGCGTACGCTCTAGTATGCACTAGGGGTAGAAGAGAGTGTATACTCTGAGGAACGTTAACGACTCGCCCGGAGTGCGCCTGAGGCCGATTCAATTACTACTGTCCTATTATTTAGACGAAAATATGTATGTGCGGTGTGTATTACTTCGCTGGAGACTTGTTTGGTTAGGGTTTTCGTATCGGCTTTACAGATCGTTGATATGTTAAATTAAAAATACCTCGGTGGCGTGGTTGTATTACGGTATGACTGCAAGGCTGAGGTCTCGGGTTCGATCCCCGGGTCGGGAAAAGTGATATTGGATTTTACTATTCAGTATCAGCCCGGAGTCTGGAATTTGTGCCCGATATGGCGATGGGCTCGCCCCCTATCACATCATGGGACGGAATACGCTTGGCGAAGGGTGGGTGCACTGGTTGCGCCTCTGCCTACCCTTTCGGGGATAAAAGGCGTAAGCATGCGTGCGTAAAAATACCTTTACACCTTTTTTGTTATGGTCGATGAGAAATAGGAAAATGTTTTGCTAATTGGCTTTTGGCCTGCGCGCTTGAGTCTTTTGCTGGTTTAGAAGGTATCAATTCAAAGTAAACATAGCTTATAGGGTTCAAAGACGGTGTAAGTGGTGTTTGTGAAAAATTTAACACAACTTTATAAGCATCATGCAGCGGTAATGGATTTTATTTTGAATAATACTTTAGCCAGTACGATTACAAGGAATCATGAGGCTTCGCATCTAACTCAAGGTGACGGCCAGTGATTTGGCAGTATTCAGTAATTAAACATTCATGGTGTTGACATCAGTCGTTTACAAAGAGAGCTTCAAACTCGTCTCTACATTCACAAAATAACAATAAATACCAACCGCAAAAAAACTCACAAATAATACGTCTATACCAACAATAGAAAAATACTTTCCCATCCATTTAAAATCCATATCGCACCTCACATATTTGACGTGAGAAATAATTCATCCATTCTTCCAGCATTAAGGGCATGTCAAAGAGCGATCGTCGGCGATTGAACGATGGTTCTGTCAAAATATCGTAGGGTCGACGCCCAATCCATCTTGGCGCTCGTTCCCACAGCGAAAACCAGGCTATCTTGCGCTTCCTCAACCTCCTTGTTGTAGAAAATGTAGTACTTTGAGGAGAGTGGAGGTGAAATAGTAGGGGTCACGCTAAACTGGTTTGATTTGATGAAATTATTTTCACCAGCGCCATAGTGACGTTTCGATACACTCGCAGATGGATTAATTTGATTATCCACACAACAGATGTTGCTTTATTAAATATTACTTTGGCGTTTGTTTTGTGTCTGTTGTTGTTGTGTAGTTGTAAATGTAATTCCCTTCATATTATGAAATATTTTGAAAGGTGTTTAGAAATTCATTCAAGTTACAATCAAAGGACATGTCCAAAATCGGGCCTAAAATTCTAACCAATACAGTTTACCTATAAATATTTGGATAGAACTCCTAAAAACTAGCCTTTTACAATAAACCGTTTAATTTTAAAGACCTCCGATTTTGAGATGTACGTAATTTAATTTTGCTTAAAAACGACGTTTATTATGAACGTTTTTAAAAAAGTTAGTTATAAATGGAGGGGTCTAAAAATATTTTTGAAGTTATACTTCTTTTGGCGCGTTAGGGAAAAATGATGAGAGTAAGTTTTTACGATGCGCGCGCACACCGTCACGAACAACCGACACCCTGAAGTTAGCTATAGTCAACATTTTAGTTTTGAATTTTAAACGTAGAATAAGGCGAAAGATAAAATTTTTAAAAAGATTTTTATCTTGTTACGTCAAAGAAGTATAACTTCTAACGCGTGTACATAAGTACACACAAACTTTTTTTTTAATAGATCCAATATCCATATTTTGTCCGTTTAATATCCCTAAAGCTGAGTCTGGTTTGATTTTGAGGTCCAGTACCCATACAAAAAGCGGACATCTCCTTTAAATGATTTTGATAATTTTCTACTATCTATGTATTTTAAAGCGGTAAGGTAAACTAATAATGATTCCCACGTAAAACGCCGGCAACGCATCTCTATACCCCCTGGTATTGCAGATGTTCATGAGCGGCAGTGATCACTTACCATCAGGTGAACCGTATGCTCGATTGCCACATATATACTGACGAACTGACGAACATCATGACTCATGAATATTCATCCTAAAGTAGGGATCAGAAAAATCATACATGATTGACATTATACAGGGTCATTTTGACATTGCGTTAATAAATGAAATCACATACTTATCTCGTCGAAAATAACGCTTTCCATTAAGTTATTTTAACCATAGACGTAAAATAAAAAGGTGTAAGTTTCGAACAAAATAAATATCAATAAAAAGTAACTTTAAGTTTACACGCTCTAATGCCACTACTACTGCTCTAAGATAATTCATCGCAGCGGCAACATAATACTTTCATTCAGAAATACACTTTCGCATATACCATATACGCACGGCTTTTTGGCAATAATATTCGTTATTCATGGATGATTTTTGGCAAAATTTTAGAAGACGTAAAGACGAATATGTGGTTTCATTTAGTAATGCAATGTAAAAATTACCCTGTATAATGAGGAGTCAGCGAGAGGGAAATTGCAACTTGATTGCACTAAGAAATAAAAGATTTTGTCAATTCGACGCGTGTGTATTTTAGCCAAATAAAATTACATTATTTTTTACTTAATAATCTCTCATCAAAACACAGCTGTTAATACCAAACACGTTAAATTTGATTCCGTGAACCTCAAGGCGTTCCGGCTGGTCGTGGTCGGCAGTGGCATCCAATTGGCTAATAACTCAGGTCAGGCAGTCCGTGGTACTTCAATCAAGCGCATCCCGGCGCACGTCGGCGACCGCCGGCATTCTCAAGATTGCACCATGTTACAGATTAGTTTGTTAACGGCTTATACTAGGTGCCAGTTTGGGATGGTTTGTTATGTAGGTTCGATTTCTGGAATGTTGTTTATAGTAATGGAGTGCAATAGGGTTTTTAAGTGTATGGGACCTGATGGAGGACATTTTATGGTGTTATCAACTTATTATAAAGTATAGTGAAATTTTCTTAGAGTAAACTTATTAAGCGGGACTTTTATCCCGGAAAAACTCATTCACGCGGGCGGAGCCGCGAGCAGGAGTCTAGTTGAAAATAAACCCAATAGCCGTTTAAAATAATGAACACAAGTAACCACATCCAGATGTTTACTCGGCCAAGTTGAGTGTGTCTATCGCGTAGATTATAGAGATTACCAACTGCAGTTTACATGTGTCGAACTAGCTTAGCAACAAGTTGGTAATGACGCTGGATAGAATGGAATTGTGGCGAATGACGTGTGTTGATGAAATAGAATTATTATGCTAGCTTCTGACCATTTTTCCAAGATAAAAAATAGCCTCTGTCCTTTCCGTGGTCTCAAATTATTTTCATCGAAATACGTTCGGTAGTTTTTGTGTTTATTGCGTTCAGACAGACAGACGTGGCGGGTGACTGTTGTTTTATAATAATTATTGTGTATGGATAATAATATAACAACAAACAGTCACGTAAACGGGGCCTATTCTGGATGGTCGGTTTATTTATGCGAGAGATTGCAAAGTCTATTATTCTATTTCTAATAACAAAAATCTTGCTCCGCCCACAGCCCACAGTAAGAAATGCTTATCTTAAATTGTGGGAATCGGCAACTACGAAAGGAAAATATGGGTAAAATAAAAGAGATTTACTTTACTTCAAACGAAGAAAAAAAATATTTAAAATTTTGATTTTGTTCAGCTATTTATACTGCTGACTGTACACCTTGCACACAATCTTAAGGAATTTTAAACTATGTCACATTAAGCTCATGATAATAATTTTCTTAATCATTCTAATGCCAGAGTTCTGACTTGTGAAAATTAATATATTATGTCTTAAATAACCTTACGACCCAAAAACAATACAACAATCCGGAACATTCGACTCCGCTAAGACGTCGTCAAAATTCCCTCAGATAAAAGAAAACAATAAATCAAAAACATGCAAATCCCGCTAATAAGTTGCACAAAACCGAAACCTATTTCACGGGCCCCGAACTTCGGCTCGTAATCCACGAATATTTAATACAGGCAAGCACGCAATGTATAGGGGGGGCGCCGCGGACCTCTGGGGTGCTATTTCCATGCTGATGTTTAATAATTGATAATACCCCGCGAAAAACGCTGGGGATCTTCGGTAAGTTTACCGAGGTGTTTCAACGGTTTTTTTTTTCGCTTTTTTGGAGTATTGTTTTGTAGGGTAAAATTTTATGAAGTTTATATTGTGCTTATCGATAATAAATATCTCAAAAACCTGGTACTAATGGCAGAAGTTTTACGAAATTCGATCTAAAAAATATATTTTGTACTTTGAAGATATCAATGTACTGATATATGAATGAATAGCTTATGGTCACAGTTTAATGGTAGTAGGGCTCTCGTATGCGACGGGCCGTCTGGGTACATACCACCGCAATGTCTTTCTACCGCCAAGCAGCAGTGTGTATGCACTGTTGTATTCCGGTTTGAAGGATATTGTAGCCAGCGTAATTACTAGGCATTATGAGACTTAACATCTAATGTCTCAGGGTGACGAGTGCCGTGGAATGCCACGCAGTACTTTGTAACTCAAGGTGCTGGATGGTGTTGCTACTGTTTATGGGTGGTCGTATCGCTTACCATCAGGCGAACGGCATGCTCGTCTCGTAATTCAAGGCGGTAAATATTATCACACCAAAACGATACCCAGTCACACTCACTAACAACCCTATGATATATAAAAAGTTCACCTGCCCGTACCGCTGGCATCGTATTATCAGCCTCCACGACTTGTAAACTGAGCAACTCAATCGATAATCATCTCGCATACAAACAAAACGGAGGAGTTGCTATCATCATACCGTATGTATATAACGATTATTGTCTGCGGAACGAATGTGTGTGAAACAATAATGGGATACGGGAAATACGATGTTGATAAAAGAAAGTTTGTACAAATATGTGCTTTATTGTTAAGTGATAAAATTTGGATTTAAATCTCTTTGCAAAATGTAATTATCTGCTTACTGACTCGATTTAATTTTTTGTAATAAAAACCTAGGTCTTTGAGTAAACACAGCCTGTGATTTCATTTAGTTATGTTTATTTTAAGTTCTAGAGATTAGCTCCTACACACTAACCTACAAAAATATTATAGTTCATACATACATACATACACTCACACCTTTTAACCCCGAAGGGGTACGCAGAGGTGCAACTAATTCACCCACTTTTCGCCGTGCGTATTCCGTCCCATGATGTGATAGGGGGCGAGCCTATCACCACATAGGGCACAAATTCCAGACTCCGGGCTGATACTGAATAGAAAAATCCAATATCACTTTGCCCGACCCAGGGATCGAACCCAAGTCCTCAGCATTGCAATCGTACCGTGATACAACTACGCCACTGAGGCAGTTGTTTATCCCGAATTTGGAATTTTAAATCTTTTCAGTCTGCGTTCGTCTTCAAAAACTTTCGCATATATAATAATATTAGTATGACTGTTATGTATATTCAAAATATAATCTTAATATTATGAATGCGAAAGTTTATGAGAACGTTCAGGGATGTTCGTTAGAAGTAAACGCAGAAACAACGGATTTTGATGAAATATGGCACACGGGCAGACCATGTCCAGGATTAACAGTATTAACACATGGCTACTTTTTATCCCCGTAATTTGGTCCCCTGGTTAATAATGGGTATTTTTAATCTGATTCTTTAACTAGATGGCGCTGGCGTCGTAATGTGTTTTTTTTTATGGCATTGAATGACGAGACGAGCATGCCGTTCGCCTGATGGTAAGCAATACCACCCCCATAAACAGTAGCAACACCATCCAGTACCTTGAATTACAAAGTACTGTATGGCATTCCACTGCGCTCGTCATCCTGAGACACAAGATGTCAAGTCTCACTATGTCCTGTAGTTACACTGGCTACAATGTCCTTCAAACCGAAACACAACAGTGCATGCACACTGCTGCTTGATTCTTATTTCATCACTTCAACTCATCATCAACTTCCAGATGCATTAACACTAGTGGCAATATTCCAATAGTTTTATGCTCATGTGACATGCCGCAAATTTGCAGTACTTCAAAATTTGCAGATGACAGGTTGCTGCGATTTTTATCGTTAAAAATTGCTGATGGAAGACGACTTCTGCGAGCATTTTTCGAACCAATTTCTTTTATTTAAGAAATAACAAGTAATTAAAGGACCTGGCATTGGCTTATTGTTTTCCCTACGAGTTACGACTAAATCAAAAATTTCCAAATTTTAACTTTGATTCATAGAATAAGCTACGCTAACAATGTTCATTAACAGTTATTATAACAGGTACTTTATTGCATATATACTATAATGCGCTTTTATTTTTAAATTAATTTTATAAGAAGAAATTATACCCTAGTGTCACGTCGAGTGTTAAAGTGCAAGAAATAACTAATGATACTCGTTTTGTCGATAAAGTAGGTACCATTTGCAATATACGCAAATATTTACTGTACATCCAGTCTATTATATTACTTATATTATAATCCACCTTTATTTGCCATTGTCGGTTAAGCGGCATGCAAGAAATGCAAACACAGAATACTATATTCTTTAATATTTAAATATGCTAATCTCCCCATACAAAACTCCCATTTTGTACACCTTGGCTGCATGCGAACGCTCCCGTGCCCCAATTGAAATGTTTATAGATACAATAACGGTGCGGGATCAATTCCGAGCGGGTACGGGGGAGATGGTTAATTTATTTCTACCAAGATAAACATATTTCGCGTGTTTTGATAATTCAACACATTATTTACCAGCCTACTTATTAAAATGTGTGATATTTTTTTCAAAAATATTAGTGAATTCATTAAACTCAATAAATCAACAGCGTGACAAATCTTAGAACTAGGGCTGTTAACGTGCAAGTATATAAAATATCGACTGGCAACGTAAGGCCGTAGCGTGACGTTAACGCAGAATTAGGGCACGCAGCATGCAACGCAGCACGTGCTGGCTGGAATAAATGCATCGTCATTAGGGCGGGCCGGTCGGTTCATTAGTTATTCATTGGCACGCTACAGATGTAACTTGGCGTGCCAATTTGCAGATATATTTTTAACGAGCGCGTAGCTTGATGCCGAAACAACGTGAAGCGTTGAGATACCGTGGTATTTCGGCTATTTGTGTTTTATTTATATTTTTGTTTTGTGGCCTCTTGCTCGGCGTGGACAGCGTTTGGAATTGTGAAATTTCATTAGTATTTCGTTATTTCTAAAATAGCTAAATAAGATGATTTATATATCGAGATTAGTCTAATTCAGGAAAAATGCAGTAGAGAAACACGCCGAACTGAAAGCAAGGCGCGAAAGTCCACACACAATTCCGCATTTATCAAACATTAAATAATTTACATTAATAAAGTAGACATTTCCCTATGTCTGAACATTAAAACGTGTCTGCCGCGTCGCGTAACGAAGTGACGAGTGGTGTTCGTCGCACTCCTGTTTAGACGCCGTGTTGGATCTATGAGAGCGCCCTGTGCCGAGATACATTTATGCCCATTATATGATTAGATAGCGTGAAACGTCTAGTCATTTTTATTATGATTTTTTATTAAGGAAATTCTTTGATGGTTGTTTTTACACTTTTTCCTGTCTTGGAGTGTTTGGGTTGGGAGATGCAGGATATTGGTGGTTTGTTTTGAGTTTGAGTAGATACATATTCACCTTATCGTTATAGTAGTGTAATCGGGCTGTCGTTATGAACAGTATATTGCTAAGTTTAAGATTCCCAGATCATATAATAAAAGGGCTGTGATTTTCTTTCGAATGCACCTGAATAGGCCGATATTGCCGCCTGATACAATGTTTGGGTCGTCTCCTATTTTAGTATGGTACATTAGCTCGGCGAAGTATAGGCCCACTACTTGCACTGTTGCGTAAGCTTTCAGGGATAAAATTGTAAGCTTACGTTATAGATTTTTTGTAAGTTTCAAACTAAATATCTCGATTTGTCATAGATGTAATGATGTAGAATTTGTAACCCTCAGCGTGACATTACAAGCATTTAGTTCTAATATTGACCAGTAGCTGTGTGCAAGGACTTAAAGTTTTAAAGGAAATTGCACACAGTGTTATTTCTAGGTATTATAAAACTTGACATCTAAGGTCTTGGGGTAACGAGTGTAAGCCAAACTATGTTGAACTTTCTAATTCGAAATATATGACTAACATTTCTTTAGTTTATTGATATTTAATTCGCTGATCATAGGTGAACGACTTAATCAACAAGTTGTATACAAAAATATTAATGGAATTATAATCAAAAGTACTAATAAAACAAACCCATTACGCATCTCAAAAAATACTGTTCAAATTAATAGCTTTACTATTCAATTATGAAGTACAAAAACATTCTCAGAATGAAAGGTAATTGTTGGAATACAATCTGATGTTCGGACAATCGTAAAGAACTTCATTAACAACGAGATTGCTCTCCAAATAAAAATCCATCGTCTACTTAAGGTAAGTAGGCGGTGTGTAGACCAGTGGTTCTTAAAGTTGACTGGACCGCAACCCACGTAACAAAAAGTTTTATTTTTGTAATCGGAAAATAATTTCGAATGTATAGTGTATACCTACATATTATGTTGTGGTATTGAATGTAGTTATGTAGGTTCATTTTTGACGTAGATCCTAACGCCTACAATGCATGTCTTGCACATTTTTTTTTATGGAATTGAATGACGAGACGAGCATGCCGTTCGCCTGATGGTAAGCGATACGACCACCCATAAACAATAGCAACACCATTCAGCACCTTCAGTTACAAATTACTGTTTGGCATTCCACTGCGCTCGTCATCCTGAGACATAAGATGTTAAGTCTCATTATGTCCAGTAGTTACACTGGCTACAATGTCCTTCAAACCGAAACACAACAGTGCATGCACACTGCTGCTTGGAGGTAGAAATAGACATTTCGGTGGTACCCACCCAGACGGACTCTTACATATGAGAGACCTACCACCAGTAAATAATAAAGTCTCTCGGTTACCTGACTGATTTCCATCGCATAAAATGGTATGGAACGAGCCTACAACCATATCACTAACCCCAAACAGACTTACGTGTTACAGATCGAAAAATTCCCTAGAATATACGTAAAAAATCCCCGCTAATTGACGACAAATAAAACGCTCCAATACAGTAATGGCGTACATTCGCATTATTAAAATGTACAAGTGGCTTATTAGTGCCATACAAGAGTTCGCGGGACTGCGGGGCAAATGTCGAATGCGAAATGTCGGCAGATATTAAAATTCGCGTAACACGAGGCGCGCGTGACGACTCGCAGACGCTGAGATGTGGGCGATTTGACGTGGAGAAACGAACGGGGGGTTATTACGTGTCACGTTGATTGCTAATGATAATGGTAGGTTGATAGAAAAAAAAGTAAAGTGAATGTATGATAGCGTATACAGCAGCGTTGGACGTCCACCTGCAAGGTGTCTTGATCAAGATCGCAGGTACACGCAGCATGCAGGTCTCTTTTTCAGGTCCATCTGGACATCTTTAAGGGAGGCTTATGTTCAGCAGTGGACTTCATGTCATGATAATGACGGCTGATGATGATGTATGTACGATATTCGTAGAACATTATAAATTGATTGTATCTGTCTACTTGTAGTAGTAGTTGAAAATAGAAATCCAACCTTGTAATATCCTTCTTAAACGTAAAATTATCTTGACTAATTTAAGAATTGTGCTTACAATTTTCATGCTTGAATTACAAGTTTAAAACATAGTTGATAATTTAAATACCACTCTTAATGGTGTAATAACAAGAATCATAATCCTCTTGTCCTCAACCACTTCAACTATCCAACATGCGTAAATATGTTACAAACAAACTTAGCTATTGTAATATTATATCCCGTCTATAATCAAAGCCCACCCCACTCAATGAATAAGCCATCGCAATAGCCGATAGCCTTATCGCGACCATACAACGATACGTAATAAAACCGAGCAAGTATCGTGTTTTTGCGTAACAAGCAGACTAAATTACGACAATTATTCAATGTTGCCGTGTTATCGGCAGTTATAAAATCGGGAGACACTGGGGGACGGGGGGGTTGTCTCATTAAGGTACGTCAGGGGGGCGTCGGGGGGCGTACAGTTGTAAAAAAAGGCACTTGATGCGGCCCCGAGAATTTTCCAGTTAATTAACATCTCAATAGTTGATATCTAAATTGTTTTGAATGATACGGTTTTTGGTGTGAATGGGGTTGGTTTGATGGCGCGGACTTTATAGGTGCGACTTTCAACGTTACTTTTGAAGTGGTAAGGGCTGAATTTTACACAAATTCTGTTAGTAAATCATTTTGAATTTTTGCAGGATTTCTATAGACTTTGTTTTCTTTTTATATGGACATGACAAAGTTGCCCCACTGCATCTGATGCTTAGCAGATATGGGTCCTGATAGTATCGACTACCGAAAGATCATTATCCCTCGTCAGTGGACACTATTATGCCGGTATGTTTGAACCGGATATACTCAGGCTGATCCCGGAACGCGGCACTCTTACGTGGGCCACTATGGCGGGTTTTAGCCCTTTATGTATGTACGGTGGTCACTATCCGGGTGGATACGAAATATATTCTACCGTGAATGGTTGAATTTACTTGACGTATGCATGAATGGTGGACAGACGACCTTGTAAAGGTCGCAGGTACCCGCTAGATGCAGGCCGCTTCCGACAAGGTGGTCTGGAAATCTTTGGGGGAGGCCTATATTCAATGGTCTTCTAAAGGTTGAAGAAGATACTTGAATAAATTCGAATGAAAACGCTCTAACAGTAAATATCGTGGATATTCCTAACATTTTAAATTCATAAGTAATTAAAACGACCCGTCCCACAACCAGATCTAACAATCGAACCACCCAACAATGCAGAACTACATTAATACCTACTGATGGCACGCCACACGCACACCACCCGCGTCAATGCTATCCGTTGATCAAAGTGGATCGCACGCTCCGTTGATCTCGCCAGCGAACATCTGAGCGATTAATTTGACGTTTGATTTTGGAACAGGATTATTTTGAAGTTGGATGCCCTTTGCGGATTTTGATTTTGTACGTTCGCTTTTTAGTGTTGATTAGTGTTAATAGTTATAGTTTAATTGGTGTTTTTAATAGTTTTGTGAGCTTATTTTAATTAGCTGTGGATTCAATTCTGTATGGGGACTAGTTAGTTAGCTAGTTAAGTTTAGATAATGCGGAGTCGGTTTTTTTTTCAGATGCGAAACAATCCTTGACACTTAGAGCCGATTCCAACGCTTGCTGATACACGCTATTTGTTACATAAATGTATAAGCTGACCAAACACAAAAGGCACACTGTAATCTAGGAGCATAGATACATTTATACGACAAATAGCGTTTATCAAGATCAAGCGGTGGCCCTTAGTGTGCATTAGGTACTATGTGTATTCATATTTTATTTTTATAACAATAGTATTATAATATTTACCTGGTGGTAGGTCTCTCATATGTAAGAGTCCGTCTGGGTGGGTACCACCGCAATGTCTATTTCTACCGCCAAGCAGCAGTGTGCATGCACTGTTGTGTTTCGGTTTGAAGGACATTGTAGCCAGCGTAACTACTGGACATAGTGAGACTTAACATCTTATGTCTCAGGATGACGAGCGCAGTGGAATGCCACACAGTACTTTGTAACTCAAGGTGCTGGATGGTGTTGCTACTGTTTATGGGTAGTCGTATCGCTTACCATCAGGCGAACGATATGCTCGTCTCGTCATACAATACCATAAAAAAAAAACAAAAACAAAAGCAATAACGGACTGCCTCGGTGGGGTAGTTGTATTACGGTATGACTGCAATGCAATCTCGGGTTCGATCCTCGGGTCGGGCAAAGTGATAATTGATTTTTCTAATCAGTATCAGCTCGGAGTCTGGAATTCGTGCCCGATATGGCGATAGGCTCGCCCCATATCACATCATGGGAAGGAATACGCACGGCGAAAAGGGAATGCACTAGTTGCGCCTCTGCCTAACCTTCGGGGATAAAAGACGTGAGTATGCGTATGCGTATTTTTTTTTTTTATAGCATAGAATGACGAGACGAGCATGCCGTTCGCCTGATGGTAAGCGATACGACCACCCATAAACAGTAGCAACACCATCCAGCAACTTGTCTTACAAAATACTGTGTGGCATTCCACTGCGCTCGTCATTCTGAGACATAAGATGTTAAGTCTCATTATGTCCAGTAGTTATACTGGCTACAATGTCCTTCAAACCGAAACACAACAGTGCATACACTGTTGCTTGGCGGTAGAAATAGACATTGCGGTGGTACCCACCCAGACGGCCTCTTACATAATGAGAGACCTACCACCAGTGAACGATGATATATGCGTATAACAATAACGCAAAGAGTTCGCTTTTCCTTATGTTGAACTCTACATAGAATTACCTTCCCTAATTCGTAGAGAAAGTCTATCACAAAAATTAGAAAATTAATTAATTAATAATTATTCATACAAAACACTACTTACAAAAGCAAACCGAAAAAAACGCCTGAAAAGAAATTTCATCTTCGGCGTACCAATTAAGCTTTCCAATCTAACTTCAATAACTTAATATCGTTAAATACTATAATTTTTTCCATCCAGCACCTGCATCCCCCGCGGGCTTAATAAGGCGTCGCTCGTTTGACGCGGGTTTTTACGCCACCAACCTCCCCTATTCTCGGTATTTCGATACGCGTGTCCTTGGTTTAGTCAATGTCGAGTAATCAAGGAATATGAGGTAAGTCGGTTGTGGTGGGTGTTTCGTAATACATTTGATGAAATGTTGAGAAATATTTATTTGTTGTGGAAAGTCAGTATTTACTCAGTTCTTAAAAACTCTTTATAAAGCAATTAAGTTGGTATACATACGCTAATTCCAGTAATCAATGACAATTTAGAAAATATTACATATTTATTTATTATACTTAAAAAAAGTATCTTTTCCAAAATTATTATATTTTACAATATTCCAATAAGAAAAAACTATACGTTTGAGTATATTACATTTTTTATCCAACGTTTATTTTAAAAACTCAATCATCGCCGAGAATACTCGTCGTGATCCTTCGAGCCGGATACTCGCCCCCACCTTAACGGTTTTCATTAATGAAGATGGCTACGGGGCTGATCGTTCGAGCCACTGTATACCTTGATCATAGGGTGATTTTAATGCCCATTATTTTTCTCTCTCTCTTGACATCGTGAGTTTGCTGTTTTTTTATGTATCCAGCGTTAATGATATATTGAATGGGGCCGAAATGGTGCTTATAAACATAAATACCGGTGGCAGAATTTGAATTCACCGTTGTTTAGGTTATGGAGAATTTACGCTTTGTTTTTATATGATGATTTGGTTTTGCTTATAGGAAGAAATACTTAACTTTTTAAAGTAAGTAATAGCTTTCATGCTATCTTTACATTTCTTGAAGGTTTTCCTGATATAAGATACCTTAATATAAAGCACAGGCGAAGTGCATTATTGAAAAAAAGCACATACGATACATTTAACATATTTTGTCAACTTTTTAATTTGCATTAATGCCTATTACGATAGCTTTGTATACGTTTTTGAATGACGCCTTATCACTACTTCCTTGCTGTTTCATTGTCATGTCGCGAACTTTCAAAAAACGTCTAGATTTTGAACAGACAAGTTAACGGCTTAATTAGCGGTCAACGCTTTGATTGACAAGGACACTGTTAAGCCCCAACCCATCAAAAATATGCGTCTTCTGTGACCCTGAGACTAATGAGGAATGTGATCAATAACCAATGCACATATGAAGAAGTTTGAAATTTGAATGTTCAACAACCTTACCATCCCCTAGGTCGCTGATTGTCTATAGGAAGCAAATGAGCAAGTGCATAACCTGATGGTGGTTGATGACTCTATAAACATCCTGAATACCAGAGACATCATCAATGCCTTTGAGGTATACGCTTTCTTTTTGAAGATTGCTAAATCATAACGGTCTAAAACACAATGAGGAAGCAGGATCCCGATGCTAAATTAACATCTTCACCAGGCGATCGAGCGTGTAATAAACCGTTTCAATTACAAGAGCACGCGCCTCCACGGTCTCTTCCTCCTCGTCTCGATATTTATTCAAATCGAATATATTTCTTTGCAGTTTTGCATCACAAATCTGGACTTTTTGTGAATTCTTAAGTCGCCCATTTGGCGAACTGCCGGCATTGTTTGATTGCTATTGTTTCGACTCGAGTTCATTATGTCATTGAATTTTAATGTTTCTAAGTTATCGGTGAATAAGTAATGATGTATTAGCGGTTGGTTGTAAAAAGTATTTTTCGTTTGTACGATGACTCCAATAATTACATAGTCTGGTAGTGCTTGCACTTAGATATGTCGTAGATTTATTTCTTGTGATACTAGGACTATGTATCTTGAACTGTTTTCGTATTTATATGGATTGGGGACGATTTATGTAAATCAGAAAGTCAATGTACTCAGACTCCAATGTATCCACAGCAATCCCACATTGAAAGTAATGGTTGCTCTGAAAGCCGTAGCATAAGTACGGAAATCAACGGAAGCAAAAACAACATGCAAAATTCCAAAGTTGAAACAATCGATTGTCAACTCCCACGGCGGGCATTATCGCTCGCGGTGTTTAAGACGCTCGCGGGGCGTGACGCGGCCCGAGGGGGGCGCGGGGGGGTACCAAGCACGGACGAGGTCGCAGTTTTTTCTCCAGTCGTCAGATAGATTGGATGACACTCGATCTCCCCAAGAGGGCGAAATTAAAACGGTGGCGATGAGCCCAGCCAAATGGCCGGGGAATTATTTTCCGTTGAGTGATTCTGGCCCATAAAATTTCTGATTGATCAATTCATTTCCCGGTGTTTCCATTTTGCCTTAATGAAGAGCACGTTGTTGGTGGACAGTTTTTACCCCCCCCCCCTTCCCCCTTGCTCGTCCCTCCCCGGGCTCTTTTTCCGCCTGTTTTCGCTTTAGTGGGTGTTTTATTAATTTGCCGAACGTGTTTTTTTTTTCCGTTCGCCACGTCTCCGGCGGATTTGCATTTGCGACTGTCGAAAACAAATCGGCGGCCGGCGGAGTGTGAACAAATGATTTTATAAGTTGTTTGCTTGTTAAGTCCTATTTTGTTGTATTGGCGCCGTTACAATGTACTTACTTTGCAACTGAAGAGCAACGGGCAAGAGGTAAAAGGCTCTCTTAAAATTTATATCCATGACCAGCCATGACTTATAAAATAGATAATTTAGCAAGACGTCGGCAAATAAGCAAGTAACTACAACTGCATTGAGATGAACTAATGAATGCCTATGAATCTACACAATGCCGTAGAATTCGATAAGTCACGGTGATTGTTATCCCACTCACACTCTGCTGCCATTCTACTGATCATATTTAACCTAAAAAGGCCAAGTAAAGCATCATTTCTGCCTACCCCCAAACAGAAAGAACACGCAACACAATCGGACAACACTCATTAATCGCAACGGCGAGCGGTAACACTTAAAACTTGTCACACGATCGGGGACGTTGGGCGAACATGGCATAGCGAATTTTATTGCGGGTCCTTCAGGATATTAAGTGGGGGAAAGGGGGATAATGGGTCCCGATCTTTCGGACAATGCTTCTGCGTGCCATCATTTCGGTCACATTTCATTAAAAACAACAATAAGGATGATAACGACTGTCGTGCGGGGCTATCGTGGGGAGGCAGGGGGCGTATGATCGCGATTCCTGATTTTCATTGTCTGTACGTAAGTTGGTACAAAAGATTGGTATTGTTTTGGGGTTTTATGTGTAACCCTTGAGTTGTTAATGAGGTTTTGATTCTTGGCAACATTGTTGGTAATAAAAATGGATTTTGGTGTGCGTGTTTGTTAGTTCGGCATGTTCTAAAACAAATATGATGGCCTGTTTCCTAGGGACTGGCTGAGGATAGCTACACCAAAGATTAAGCTCCTGAGTTTGCGTCCAAGTAATAATTTCAAAACACTACAAAAGGCCTATAATACCTCATTTCAATTTTATCAAAACCTGAATACAAGGATTCAGTAATAAGAATCTTATATAGTCAATTCTCCAATGAATAGTTCTTAAGTTTCTCCATAGAGACAGACACTAATGCCGTAAAAAAAATAACACGTATATTTTTGGTACCCAAATTAATTTAAAAAATCCACAATCATCCCCATGACTATCAACAGTACACACACCGTCTCATTACCAAAAGCCATTCAAATTGAATGAGCCCAAGCCGTAAAGGCGTTTGATGTTTATCTATACAGATCCCCGATCCACCGATAAATAACGTATAAACAAACGGAAAGAAGGAAAAAAGAAAAGATGCCCGCGACCCCCCGCACGGCCCACTGCTTCCCCCTGGCATAATTTCATTATTTGCAGCGAACACATCAGTTTAAATTTTTCTCGATTTATACAATAGATTTATAGATGACTAGTTGGTTGATGGGGATATTTTATGGTGTGTTAAAATTGTAATGGTTTAGCAAACTTTACGAGTATATTGTATCGTGGGGAGGCAGGGGGAGTATGATCGCGATTCCTGATTTTCATTGTCTGTGGTGTGTCTGTGGTGGTAGGTTTACTGATGGTAGGTCTCTCATATGTAAGGGTCCGTCTGGGTGAGTACCACTGCAATGTCTATTTCTACCGCCAAGCAGCAGTGTGCATGCACTGTTGTGTTTCGATTTGAAGGACATTGTAGCCAGTGTTTGTGGGCGGTCGTATCGGTTACCATCAGGCGAGCGGCTACTCGTCTCGCCATTCAGTAGAAATAAAAAAAAATGTGACTGCGGTAATTCTGGATTACTTTAACTCCCTTAAATACTGATTTCAACAAATAAGGTGTTCTTGGAATGTTTATAGCAATTGCATTTTATGTGACAGGTATATGGGGACTTTTTATATCTACCTATATATATATATTATAATTTGCAGGATCTTGATTCGTTTATCAAAACGTTTAAAAGGAATGAAGAGGATTTACTTGTTACTAATTGACAGCAAATAAAACCTTTCCCTGGACTACAGTTACTGTAAGGCTTGAAATGTAATGAAAAAAAGCTCTAAATATTATGTATTATAACTACTGGACATAATAAAAAAAATGTATCTGTAATCCTGAAAATGCAGTTCAGACATGAAGTTGTTAATAAATGGAAAGAATATCATCATTTATTTATATTTATACTTACATAATACTTAATTAATAGTTAAAAACATTACCTACCACATAGTTGCTTTGCTACGGCTTACTACCAGAATTTCTAAGCAAATTAAGACATCCGCCTCACAACAATTAGTACAATTAACAAAAAAATCCGTACATTCGTAACACAAATGTAATTCAAATGCGTAACGTTCGTAACGATCTCTAATTTTAACAAATGGCTGCCGAATGTTGTTAACGGCGAGCCCTCGACGGAACGCATCTTTAACATAGACACGGTACAAATGTTAGGACAGACAAATGGCCTTTATTTCATAATTCACCTGGAGTACATTTTCGCCACCCGCGGGGGCAAGACGCGGGTAGGGAGCGGGGGGAGAGCGCCCGCCCCCACCGAAGGAAAGATGTGTTTTCGTCGTGTTTTTATTAGTGAAAAACAATGATGAATTAGCGAACATCCAGTTTATTAGTCGGAGCGTGGGTTTTTTGTCTCCGAGCTTTTCGGGGTTCCGTTGCGGCCGGAAAACCAATTAGCGCGGCGATTATGCGGATAACTTCACAATGGTGGTATTTTTTTGTTTAAAAATTTCGGCGCACTTTTTTGTGTAGTGAGTGGCTATCGGTATCTTTGGATTGTTGTTTTGTTAATTGTTTACTCAATTAACTGGTGTCACATAATTTCAAATAGTCATGTCCATAATGAAAATAGATGTGTCGATTCTGTTTAAGTATGTAAGGTTGGCACGTAGCTCTTAAGATCCCGCCTCGTGGAGAACCTGTCCCTTACTATTCAGGGCCTTTTCGTGTATAAATTCCACGTAATAGTAAATTTATTCAACATTAGAGGCTTTTCTTAAAATATATTATTTTGACTGCCTCGGTGGCGTAGTTGTATTACGGTATGACTGCTGTGCTGAGGTCTTGGGTTCGATCCCCAGGTCGGGCAAAGTGATATTGGATTTTTCTATTCAGTATCAACCCGGAGTCTAGAATTTGAGCCCGATATGACGATAGGCTTGGCCCCTATCGCATCATGGGACGGAATACGGATGGCGAAAAGTGGGTGCATTATTTGCGCATCTGCCTACCCCTTCGGGCATAAAAGGCGTGAGTGTATGTATGAATGTATTATTTAAACCATGAGTAACCTATTTTATATTTCCTCTGCTTAACTTCAAATTATTTGTCGTAAATAAGTGACAAAACAGTGATTAGTTAAAGCCTTGTCGATAATGAGGTTCAATGATTAAAACATTCAAGTCGAGATATTCAAACAAAGCGAAAACATCGCGCGACGTGTTCCTTCGCGCGCCACAATGTTGCGACTCACTTGTTGCATATGTTGCCCACGTATCAACATACTGAACCAACGCGAAAACTCGTCTCAATGTTCACCAAATTTTATAATAGATGGGCGCGCGTAAATTTCCCATTAATAAACTGCCGGGCACATTATCGGCGATCGCCCTGTGTTGTAAATTAAATTGTTTTCGTTCCTGCCCGGCCCCTTCAGGTGTCTTAGAAATGCGCGAACATAACAAAAAAAATGTAAGGGAAAAAATGTGTTAATATCGAATAAATTGGACGGCGTCGGGTAATTTGCTAGGCGGTGGTGTTTTGGTTATTAAACGGTGCATGTCGATTTTTGATGTTTGTATTGAAGTGGGATTACGGGCTCATTGATATGGGTTCATAGGATAGAGATCCTGGTTTTGATACAAGGTCGGGTATCGCTATTTGTGTTTTTCGGTTGGAAAAAACATCAATTTATTCGTGATTGGAATTTGTAGTTTTGATAAGCTTGGCGAACTTCGGAGGCTTTAGTTTGAGATGTTAGTTCGTATTTGCCAAATTAGACCAGCTGGATAGACTACTTGTCTCAAGGCCATTAATTTCCCAACAGTTTTCTCGATAAAGATAATATGCTCTAATACACACATTATCAATGTTTCTTACCTATCGCTTCATTATCTCCTAGTAGCTCAAAAACTAACTCCTAACGTAACACGAACAAAAAGGCACGTCCGCCAACATTTATGACACTAACACAATATTATCATTGATGAAATAATATGATTACAGATTTTCTAAAATTAGCTCAACGTAACACGAAGAAACAAGGCGGCGCAGCTTACACTCCCGGTAATATTTGATGAGGCCACCGTCACTCTGCACTCCTAGTACACGTCAATTTCCTCTCGCACCTCAGTGTGGTTAATTTTCATATTAACGAACGACCAACGTGGTTGCAACGTGATACCACAACGTAATTACGATGCACCCGTACTCGGAGTGTTTTAAAAGAATTTTCAATTTGTGCTATACAGGATTTGTTTCTTAATAGGTGGAGCTCGCGGCTCCGCTTGCGAAACCTTTCGATAACTTTACCGTGTCAAGAAAATAAGAATTTTCCCTCCTCAACTCAATTCTCCTTACCATACCATACCAGCCCTGTATTATAGACTGCCCACTGCTGAGCACGGGCTTCCTCTAGAACTGAGAGGGTTTTTAGGCCTTAGTCCACCACGCTGGCCTAGTGCGGGTTGGCAGAATTCTCCTTAGCAAATTATAATGTTGTACAAGTCCATATTTCACTTCGTCTCGCTCTAACGGTCGCCAAACCTTACTATCGCCACAAGTTTTATCCAGCTAACAATGAGCCCGAAAAAATTTCACAACACCGCCGGAGATTCAGACTGTAAAACGGTTTCCCATAACGTTTGCCGAGGAAAACGCAAGCGACCGCGCGGAAGGGCGTAAGCGCCATCTGAAATTGAACGTCATCCGACGTTCCACCACTTTGGGTACACAGAGAGCCGTTATAATGGCTTACTTTGACTTACTAGATGGAATTTTTAATGCAATAATTTCGATAATTTATCTCTAGATGGCGCTCCTTTGTGACGGAGGCGGTGAGCGCGCGCGGGCAAATTGGTTTTCTTTTTATCAGTAAACATTAGAGTGGCCGACTCGATTGACCTCCGGCTGTTGGGACACACTGCTGGGGAAGATGTCGGACGGGACGATTTGTAACCCAAATTACTAGATAATAAGGTTAATTATCTACTCCTTTCAAGACAGTACGTCTGGGTAGAGGTATCGTCGCTTCGTGTATTTCTTTCATATACCAGCGGTGCGCAGACTTGCTGTGCTTCGGTAAGAGTATTGTAGTCAGAGTAATTCCTGTCCCATCTCACGTCTCAAGGTCAATGTAGTAATACATACCATATGCATTACCATTGAATGGTTTGATTTGTTACCACTATAGTGGACAGTGGTTCTTATCAGGCAACACTAGTTCGACTCGTCATTAAAAAAATACTGACTACAGCTTATTAAAAGAATAGTAAATTCTGCCAATATACCGCATTGCATGCTCGTTATAACGCTCCCCTACCTCCAAAGTAATGTGTACTAGCTTTCAATTCTAAAGCGACACTTTTGAGGTAACGTAGGCTTTGTAATTAAATACGTGACGCCGTTTGCCCGTGCCCACTCCGCTGGTAATTTGGGCAAATGGAAAAAATGGCCGCGATACCATCTCACAGCTTTGTTTTTTTTTATACTAATGATTTATATTTAATTTTATTCAGATTGTGATGGGCAAGTGATTTAAGAGTTTGTGCCTAAAAAAATTACATCACGCTTTTTATCCTCGTATGGGTAAGCAGAGTTGCAACCCACTTTTCACGTTAAGTGTTCCGTTCGAGCAAAAAAAAACAAGTGCCGTTATGGTAGATATCCGAAATAACTCAACTACTTAATACCTATTAATTTAACAGTCTGTAGTAAAAATTGCGCTAAAACCTTCTGCAACGTGCTTGAAAAAGTGCGTGGCATTAGCCCCACGTTATAGTGGGAGGATACGTGGAAAGACACACTATAAATAGAGCAGCAGTGTGCATGCACTTTTCTGTCTCGTCTCGTCATTCAATGCAATAAAAAAAAAAAGAAATCCTATTTTAGAATATTAATTAAAACTCCGATATGGAGATAGGTTCGCCGCCTATCACATCATGGGATGGAATACGCACGCCAAAAAGTGGGTGCATTAGTTGTGCTTCTGCCTACCCCTTTGGGGATAAAAGACGCGTGTGTGTGTAATAAAAAAACGAATATCCGAAATACCAATCACTTTTAAACTTCAAACCGTTATAACACTAAACACATTTATCATACACATTTGACAGTCAACCGTTCGATGCGAACGTAAATTAATTTCACAATATTAAAACGTAAAAAGCTATTAGTTATTCAAATAACAGCATAAGGCTTGATAATGAAGTGTGCCGGGCCCATTGCCAAAATGTTGTATCGGTATTTACGAGAGATCGTATCGTTCATATTAAATTGCATATTATCTGCGCATATACTTTGTGTGTACTATCTATGGGAATATAGGATTGTTTTGTAATGTATTCAGATAATATTATAAAGAGGTTTAGTTTGTAAAGGACATGTCCAAAAATGGGCTTGAAATTCTAACCAAGATTTGTATATTTGGATAGAAGTCCCAAAAACTAGGCCTTTGCAATAAATCGTATAATTTTAAATTCTATCCAAGATTATTTATATATATTTGGATAGTACTCCCAAAAACTAGGCCTTTGCAATCAATCGTATAATTTTAAAGTCCTCCGATTTTGAGATTTAAGTAACTTTATTTTGCTTTTAAACTACACTTAAGATGAAAGTTTTTAATAAATGGAGGGGTCTAAATGTATTGTTAATGGATCCAAGATCTATTTGATATTTTTGGATTTTTAATGTCCATGACGTTTGAGCCTGGTTAGATTTTGAGGTCCAGCACCCATATAAAAAGCGGAAATCAAGGATATCCTTTGAGTGTAGGTAAGAGGTAATCTCCGGAACCAAACGTTGGTTTTTTAAAGTTTTTGAAATATATGTAGCTCCGTTATCTCTGAGTGCTATAGGCGACTATTTGTACCGAGGGCAAATTAAGTGAAGTAGGGCGGCATGCTAAAGCTCGTATAGGAAAATATGGCGAAATTATCAATACATTAGATTTTGTTATGAATGCTTTCACTCTATTTCACACAATGTTTCAATACCAGCCAGTTATAACCATAGACACTTTTACATTTCTTTTCCATAACGACTAAAGCAAATCCAGATTCAAAAATCGAACAACGCATTCCATATTCAAATCGCTTCAAATCTAAACTCCGAAAAAGTTCGCAAGACATTAACGGCGCACCTCATCTCTGGCCACCCACCTGTCCTCAAAACGGGTCGCCGGCATCGAACAACGTGAAATAGTTGCCGAAACTCAGTACATAAATCAAGCAACTCCGACGCGAGCCACTCTCTGAGCGCCCATTAGCATTTTTTATGCATAGAAATCGATCCGGCAACCATCTAATGCCTCCCGCGATACATTAATATCTTACTTTTTATGACTCTTCTGTAACAATCCGTCTCACTGATCGTGACGTAAGCGACTGTGGGCTGTTTATACGATTTTCAACCTTATTGTAAGGAAGGTGGTACGGTTGTTTTCAAGTCGTTTGATGCGAACGGAATCGAGTCAGATAGAAACAAGGTTTGCGCCGTGGATTACAGGTTGTAGCCAACGTTTGTGTGTTTGTTCAAATGTATTTAATGTTTGTTCCAACTATCTTTGGTGCTTTTTTCCAGTTTCCAATTTTAAATACTGTTTGTTAGGGTCAGTTTTGGATAGATATATTTAAGTCACTATAAATTTCACTAGTAAACATCCTGAAAACGTTCTTAAAATTATACGTGCAAAAAAATTATTATGTTAACTAAACATCACACTAGAAAAAATAGTATTTTATTAATTTTACAACAAAATCTGTCTCTAGGTAAAATCAATCATAAAATATATTATTTCATATTATAACTATTGAGTTATTCCAAAACTAAGGACAAACAAAAGCCAATAGTGTCAAAAAAAACACGTACGTAAACTAAAAAAAACTACTGCATTATACTTACTGGTGGTAGGTCTCTCATTATGTAAGAGGCCGTCTGGGTGGGTTGGTACCCACCCAGACGGCCTCTTGCGGTGGTCCGCAAGTCTATTTCTACCGCCAAGCAACAGTGTGCATGCACTGTTGTGTTTCGGTTTGAAGGACATTGTAGCCAGTATAACTACTGGACATAATGAGACTTAACATCTTATGTCTCAGGATGACGAGCGCAGTGGAATGCCACACAGTACTTTGTAAGTCTAGGTGCTGGATGGTGTTGCTACTGTTTATGGGTGGTCGTATCGCTTACCATCAGGCGAACGGCATGCTCGTCTCGTCATTAAATGCCTTAAAAAAAAAAAAAACAAAATCTCGAACAAACATTGGCCCAAACATTGGCTCCAACCGCTACCGGTTCGCAGTTGATAATAGGTGGCGTTGGTGATTTCCTAAACGCGTCCATTTTTCTTTCACGAGCACTTTGAGATTAAAAGTTTGGAAAATGAAATGAAAACTTGGCCGTGGCGGCGCGATATCGGGACTATTGGACGGTTTATTAGTCACGGAGTTTTTATGGGGGATATTTATTATGTTTTTTTATAGACCGGTAGATGAGGTAGTGAGTCATGGAGGTTTTGCTTTGGCTCCGGCCGTGTTAGGAACGAGGTCGTGAGTCAGGTGTAATAAAGTAAATTTTGCTTGCTTTATCAGACCTGAGTCTGAAATTTGTGCGTGATCTGGCGATAGTCTCGCCCCCTATCACACCTTGGGACGGAATACACACGGCGAAAATTGAGTGCACTAGTTTTACCTCTGCCTGTGTGTGTGCTCGCCAGTGTTAAAATCATTTACCTGAATCAAATTTTATGGTGCATTTTTCCGGTATAAGAAACTGCCTATACAATAATTAATCCAGAGATTGATCTTTACAACTTCAGTCCAGTTTATTGGCAAGTTTATGATTTTAGTTTTAACAAAAATTCAATTAACTCCACAAAACTTTTACGTTTATAATATAAGTAAGGTAGACCCTTCGTGCTTTATTTCAATGATCTAATACCACTGTTAATATAAAAATGCCCATTATTGTAATCACCGATGGTCATTACGGTAAGGGGTGGTTCATTGGTTATGTGTTGGTAATTTCACGGTTTTTAACCCCAGTCACAGGTCCCTACAGGTTGACTCCGCGTCCCCACCGTCACGCCTTTGATAGTTTGATTAAAATTATATTAGTTATAGTAGAGATATCTATGAATCCGGAAAACCCGATATGATTAGTTTAATTTTCATTCTACTTAGTATTATATTATGAAGAGACTGATGTCTGGAAAGAAGCGAAAGAGGTATGCTTGGATCGTAGCACTTGGCGCTCCATAGTCTCTGCCTACCCCAATGGGAGAAAGGCGTGAGTTTATGTATGTATGTATGTATTATAAATGCACAAGGCTATGAAGATATTTGGAACTTTGTAAGAATTATCACAAAAAAGGCTAAGTACTCCGGAAAGTAAATAGTGCCAATTTGAAGTTATACTCCAAGAAAGGTCTTTCAAGTGAGCGAAACTGCGACCTAATACCTACGTCAAAAACATTATAGTACTTAATTTTAAGTGCTTGCGATAATCGCGAGTTAACAACCAATAACCGATTCTTATATTTATCTTTATTTAGGCAAATGTACATACCTGAGAATTCTCCATAAGAATTTCGAGGGTATGTGAAGTCTGCCAACCCGCACTAGGCCAGCGTGGTGGACTAAGGCCTAAACCCTCTCAGTAGTAGAGGAGGCCCGTGGTCAGCCGTGGGCAGTGTATAATACAGGGCTGGTATGATGATGATGATAGGAAAATGCTACCACACTAAACACTCTAATTTAGGTCTTCCTTTCCTTGACAGTGAAATGTGTTTTACGTTTAGCATAAAGTTCACATTATTTTAATTAAATGGTATTATCTCTTAAATCGCAATATTATAGAAGTGATTGATTTTGACACTTTGTAAGCTTTTTTAAGCAAATTGCGCGCACGGAGGAGTATTAAATTTCATATATTATGAAGTGCAGTCGAATTTCGACCAGTGGGCGACCACTAGTTATTATAAGAATAACTCAATCTTTCAATAACAGATTCTGAACTAAAATCAGTCTTCTTCGATACCCAGACTGTTGACAAAACAAACCGTTTCTATAATCGTCTTGCGGCGTATCGTTTTCACAATATTTTCAGCGCCTCCCACCGCCGTAGATAACGGCGCTTGGCTACAATCCAACTGCATCTAAATCTTATGCCGATTGTGTGAAGATACGTAAATACATAAGTATGTTAGGGGTCTGAACATATGGTGTTTTTAAACGTTTCACAGACGTTCAGAGAGTCACTGGTGGTAGGTCTCTCATTATGTAAGAGGCCGTCTGGGTGGGTACCACCGCAATGTCTATTTCTACCGCCAAGCAACAGTGCATGCACTGTTGTGTTTCGGTTTGAAGGACATTGTAGCCAGTATAACTACTGGACATAATGAGACTTAACATCTTATGTCTCAGGATGACGAGCGCAGTGGAATGCCACACAGTACTTTGTAAGACAAGTTGCTGGATGGTGTTGCTACTGTTTATGGGTGGTCGTATCGCTTACCATCAGGCGAACGGCATGCTCGTCTCGTCATTCTATGCTATAAAAAAAAAAAGTTACATCGAAGCTAATCATAGGACATAGACTAATTTTTATCTTGGGAAAATATGTAGCGGTACTTTTATCCCGGAAAAACTCACGCGGGCGAAGCCGCAAGCGAAAGCTAGTGCAGTGTAAAGGAAACGGTTCTAGACTAACACATGCTAGTTTGCAACATATTTTCTACTAACTTTTGCGCGTGGCTCCGCCCGCATGGAAAAGTTTTCCGGGATAAAAAGTAGCCTATAGCACTCAGGAGTAATGTAGCTTCCTATTAGTGAAAGAATTTTCAAAATCGGTCCAGTACTTCCTGAGATTAGCGCGTTCAAACAAACAAACTCTTCAGCTTTATATATTAGTATAGGTAGTATAGATTGGCAGAATATGGAAATCCGCCTGGATAGCTACTGCCACACACAAAATGTAACACCCGCTATAGTGGCCCACGTATGTCACGTTTCCGGATCAGCCTGTATATACGCTTCCGTACAAGCCTACATAATTGTATCGACCAGCAAGATGATTCTTTAGTTGGCTAGACAGGCGTCACGGTGCGCCAACATTCCGTCTGACACAGATGCTGACGGGCCACGGGTGTTTCGGCTCGTTTCTGTGTCGGATCGGAAAGGAGGAGTCTGCCGTGTGCCATCATTGTGGCAACGGCTGCGACGACACGGTCCAACACACTCTTGAGGAGTGCCCAGCCTGGGACCTACAACGCAGCGCTCTTAGAGCAGTCGTCGGAGGAGACCTCTCGCTGCCGGCCGTGGTGTCCGCCATGGTCGGTGGCTGGAGGTCATGGCGAGCGATGGCCTCCTTCTGTGAGTGCGTCATCTCGCGGAAGGAGAGCGCCGAGCGGGACCGTGAGCAGAACGATCCCGCCCGCAGCCAGAGGAGACGAAGAAGGCGTCGGGTGGACGACTGACCGGCGCCTCGTGCCCTGTGGCCCGGGGGCATCTAAAGAATTCCGCCACGGCATTCCCTGCCTGTCGTAAGAGGCGACTAAATGGGGTAAGCGACAGTCGCGGGGCGAGCAGTGGGGGTATAACTGCTCGCTCGACTACTCCAATGTAAGCGACTCCGAGGTGGACGACAATGCGGGTGGTCGGTCTCCTGCAGTCGTAGACGTCAAAGGCGTCCTGTAGAGCGCGGGGGCATTTTAGTCCCCTCATTTAGAGATGGGCCGCAATGCGGCTTCGCGCAGGGGCGGTTCCGTGCAGCTATCTTCGTGCAACAAGATACCCCGGGGCCGTCCCGTAGGCGCCGAAGAAGGCCACCGCGGGTTTTGGTTGGTATGCCGATGTAGGGTGTACATAGTGTTAGGGACTCGGTCCAATGCTCGCTCGGATGATGCTATACTCCCGAGTGGCGACATTGGACCGTAAGATCGGTGAAACCAACATAACCGTCCACTCACCCCCCAGTGGTGGTAGCGATAACGCGTTTTTCCCCGCGAAAAAAAAAAAAAAAAAAAAAAAGGGATAATCATCTTCGAATACAACTTCAGTAGCAAAATTGAGAAACTGGATAATTTTGGCGATAAATTTCCAAGTTTTAAAGAAAAAAATATGATTAAGCAGTCCTCTTACATAATTTATTATAGTTTATATTAGAAGTTTATTTTATTTTTGTTTTCTTTTTCACTGTAGCATGTAATTTTTATACAACAGATGCTTATACCTGCGGGCTTATAATATATCGGCCTGTGATAGAGTGTTTTTTATACGCATCCTCACGCCTTTTATCCCCGAGGGGGTAGGTAGAGGCGCAACTAGTGTACCCACTTTTCGCCGTGCATATTCCGTCCCATGATGTGATAGGGGGCGAGCCTATCGCCATATCGGGCACAGATTCCAGACTCTGAGCTGATACTGAATAGAAAACCCCAATTTCACTTTGCCCGACCCGGGGATCGAACCCGAGACCTCAGCTTTGCAGTCCCACCGTAATACAACTACGCCACCGAGGCACCGAGGCAGTCATCTATAGTAATAATAAAAAGGAAAGATTTGATTGTTTGTAATGGATAAACTCAAAAACTACTGAACCGATTTCGAAAATTCTTTCACTGATAGGAAGCTACATTGCTCTTGAGTGCTATAGGCTTTTATCCCGGGATTTTTTTTTATTCCGGAAAAACTTTTTCACGCGGGCGGTGCCGCGAGCAGAAGTCTAGCAAATAAATAAATCTCTTATCAATCAACACTATCTGGACTTCACTCTGCTTTCATCACGTGTAGTGGAGTCAATTTGCCGTGCCATGGTAAAGGCGTGTTTTCTAAACTCACTTAATCTAAATCCTCGACTATGTATCAATTTTAATATTATAGGAATTAATGTGATTTTAGTATATTTTCAGTCAAATAAATGTAACTTTCTAAGCAACGTAGTAAGACAGTTTGATACAAGTAACGCCATCTGTAAGTGAGTAGCGTGAACAATTTCGGCCTTCACAAGTTCGTACTAAAAATATTTTGTTACGAAGGAAATAGAGTAATGAAAAATAAGTTTTTTTGATTAATCTGTGTAGTAAAATATATGTAAATTTAATTTGTAATCAATAAACGTTTTTGGATAGTATTTTCAGTAATCCCTGTCTTATAGCTTTCTATCTTACATGAAATTATTTGAAAAGCAGTTAGGGGTAAATCATTTATATTTTTATTATTGTTTGGCGCTTATCTATCACGTTTCTATAAGTGCTACTCGAGAAATAAAGTAAACCAGAATCAAATACAAAAATCATCGTTTGCTCTGAAAGTGATTTTCAAATCAGTACCTTCTGCATTAGCTGTCTCTCTTAGTTCTCGATTTGTGTTTACTTAGATATTAAACAGATCCTAAGCCCGAGTTTTTTCAACCGTGGTTAGGGTAATCTTCGGTGTTATTAAACTGGATGCACTCGTAGAGCTTCGAGTGCGCCAGACGTACGGCGCGGAGTGAGGCGCTGGGAGCGCGTCCAGCTTAATAAGACCCGGACAAAAAGATACCGCGCTTGAAACAACGGGGCCTAAGACCATAATGGCTAATGTGTCACAGTGACCAGCAGGGCAGTGTCATGGAATATTTAAGATTTGAAATTTCTGAATTCTGGTCTACGCGGCATTTTTCCTATAAGAAAAGGCAATAGATTGGCTCGTCCCTTCTTTCAGTAAAAGGTTTTTTTTTGTTTTTATGGGATCGGCAAAATGATCCCACTGGACCTGATGGTAAGTGACTGGGGTTCAAATAGATTATGGACTGAAGAGAGATGTTTATCCCTCTCCAGGTGTTACAACAGGTTAGTTGACTACTTTTTTAAAAATACACATACATCAAAAAAGTATGTCATCCTTAATGTAACGGAAAAAGAATTTTCAAAATCGGCGCAATAATAAGTAAGTTATAAAGCTTTGAAATTTTATAGAAAGGGTAGTTGTCAAATTACAGTCATATCAGACTGTTACGTCACCGGGTGTTACCGGCCATAACGCTGCCTGCGTGCGAAAGAAATAGCGCGATATGGAGATATCGCGCTATTTCATGGAGACCAAGCCCATCTTTTGTTCACAACAATATTTCAGATTTTTATAACTACTTTATTTTTTAACCATTTTTGATGCTGATTTCACAGAAGAATTTCTTTTTCGTATTATTTTCTGTTACATATGAAATATGTACAAATTCAAAAATAGGAAACTACCCTATTACCGGCCTGTTTAAAACCGCATATATCAATGGTAATTTCCAAAAAAATATAATATTACGAATTAAATTAAACACCGAACACAATCTCGCCTACCAATTGGGATTCAGGCCGTTTTTATATCACAAAAAATAACAATAATTCGTACGTATTCGTACGGATATCTTCGTGCCGGGTCACGTATGCGTGGGGCGTAAAAAATATCTGCCGCGGACACCGATCGCGATACACTGGACGCGGGTAGAATAATTTAAATATTTAGCAATATAATTATTTAATTCTTTTTTATAATAGCGTGTTGCCGTGGTTTTGTTTGGGGTGAAGCGGGAATTGGGTTGTATGTAAAGATATGGTTACCTTATCCGAATGTCTCGTTTCCTTTAGATTTCGCCTAGAATTCGTAAGTAGCATTATTGGTTTTAATGTTTGACTAAAATTTCTTTACAGACATACCTAGTTAAATCTAGAAGCGTCGGCTTTGACTATCAACTTTGGCGGTCAATGAGATTTCAGCCCCTGCCAAAATGCCATTTTTATCTAAAAGCAAGGAAATGTTGTCGATTCTTGTGACATTTTAGACTGCATCACTAATTTGTTTCGTTGATTTCATAATGTCCATATCAAAGTCAATCAAACTGATGGACCCTTATTAGCTTATTTAGATCGGGTTTTTTCAACTATAGTTAGGGTAATCCTCGGTGTTATTAAGCTGGACGCGCTCGCAGAGCTTCGAGTGCTCCAGATGCTTCGAGCGCGTCCAGCTTAATAACACCCTGACAAAAAGATAACTACAGTTGATGTGGAAAAAACGGGGCCTTATAGTCTTATAATAATTACAATCTCCCTAACTTTAATAAGATACCAATGCCATAAGAAACCCAAACATCTCGTAACCGATTCATCGCAAGACGCATCCGAACACAACTTTATTTAACCCAGTGCAGTAGGCTTAGAATGTGACAAAAAAACACGACACGACTCCGATTCGTTTTATTCTGATTGGTTGAGAGACTAACACGTGACTGACGTATTGAAATGAAATAATTTATTCGAACCCATAAAATGTTATACATTATTTAGATTCCGTCAATATTAACTCTACCACCAGTTCGGAAAGCAGTTCTCACTAGAGAAGAACGGGCAAGAAACTCTAGTGTTGCTCTTTTCAAAATCAGTTCAAGGTATAAAATACATTGCATTATGTAGAGAAAAAAAAATATATACAATTCAGTATTTGTTTACTTATGTTTAGAGCAGTTCATTTATATACTCGCAAAATAGGTAATAAAAATTTAAATTCCAACACGAGTGCATAACTATCTCAGGAATCATGTAATAATTTGATCTGAAATCTTATTGGTCTCTCGATCAATCACAAACATAAATTAAACGACGTCTTACGAGTTGCGTCTTTTTGCCACATTCAAAACCCACTGAGCTGTAAGTAATCGCGCGTCAAACACACACACAAACGCGAACGCTTTGTGAATGCGCGGTATTAATTTTATTTTATTAAATATGGAAAAACTGGACAAGTGTGAGCTTCGACTTGCGTGAAGAGTTCCGCACCCCAATCAATTTTGTCTACTGTGTAAACATTAAAGTACCTGGTATATAATATATCTTATTCAGTAGAAATTTAAACCTGCACTAGAAAACAGACAGAGTACGACGCCTTAGTAAAAAGGTAGCCACGGAAGACATTGCCTTGTTTTTACCGCTGCAAATAATGGCGACTTACTGCTTAGGCAGCCACGAATGAAATTGATTGACTTTACTGCTGGCGTTTCATTTATCCATGGAAGTAATACCACCTGCCTACTTACTGTTTAGTCTAGAAACAAGAAGTTTCTTTAGTGCCCTGGCTACATAACCCTAAAACCAAGCGTGCGGTCGCGGCGGCCCCTCGGAGGCGACCGCCTTGGTCGGACGCTGGCCGAGCCAACCCGTGTGTGTATCAGGAATTTTAATTCGCACAATAATCCACGGTGGCCCTTATTTTTATTGTGCTCTTCGCGTGTTTGCATATATAATTTACTTTGTTTCCCAGCTTACGCGGCGTATAAATTATTTTCGTGTATCTAAAAAGGGTCGGGTATAGATTTTTAATCAGATTTTTGCAAGTATGAATATTTTATGACCTTTTTTATAATATTTATAATGCTGCCCACGGAATGTCTATGTTATATTACGAAATGTACGTGGGTGTTTAATATGAATGGGATTTGATATCATACAGTTAGTAGAATACACAAAACAAAAATACTCGAATCTTTCTAAACGTACTTGTGATGACAAAACGACATACATTACAAATAAAATCCAACTGACATTACCAATATGTCACTAACAAAATTACAATAAATTCGCAAAAATTATTCCTCCGAATCGCCCCATTGCTCCGAATTGGTGGATAAGATATTTTTCATGTAAAATAACACTGAAATGCCATAATTCAAGCATGAAATTCGTAACCATTATCGCTTCGCGTGGTCCACGGTACGGAACTGTCAGAGGTTTTCGTCGCCCGAATTTATGCCCGCCCCCCCTGTGACCGCAGAACGAGTTGCCGATTCCAGGTTAAGGTGGTGGCGGGTAGCGGGGAGTCCATAGGCGGTTTGGATTGACGTGAAATTGATAATTATTAGCTGTTCGTTTTTTGTTTTGTTACATATTTTCAGAATGCAATATGATAATAATAACAGACATTACCACACATTAAAAAGTGTCTTTAGAGGATGTGTCGTCATAATATTAGTATAAACAAATTATGACATATCCAGTAAGTTTTTTTCAATTATACTAGACATTTTTTAAATTAAATTCTGATCTAAGCCTGCAATTTTGATCCCTCTTATTAATTCTATAAAAAGTGTACTGTCCCATTATAAAAGCAAATACATTTTAAAAGGGGTTATTGTCGCTGTTACACTAACCACGCCTCTCGATTACGCCGAGGGTCAGAATGTTCGGGCGCGCGCTCGGCGGGGTTAACTTTTTGATTCTTTTCGATAATCACTCGTTAATACAGTAGCCTGCCCGAGTTATTTATGGAGTTCGATGCCTGGTTCGGATACTTTTTTTTTGTTTGGATTTTGGCACGTGGTTCGGCATGTTTTAAGTACGTTTATGGTGGCATTCTAGTGTTAGAATAATCATTTTGAAGGAAATACCATACCATACCAACCCTGTATTATATACTGCCCACTGCTAAGCACGGGCCTCCTCTACTACTGAGAGGGTTTAGGCCGTAGTCCACCACGCTGGCCTAGTGCGGGTTGGCAGACTTCACATACCTTCGAAATTCAGAGAACTTCTCAGGTATGCAGGTTTCCTCACGATGTTTTCCTTCACCGTTAAAGCGAGCGATAATTCACAAAGAATACACACATAACTTTTTAGAAAAGTCAGAGATGTGTGCTCTTGGGTTTTGAACCTGCGGACATTCGTCTCGGCAATCCGTTCCACTCCCAATTAGGTTATCACCGCTTTGAAGGAAATATAGGCGTTATAATTAATATTATGCTTATTTAAACTATCTCTAAAGCCTACAATAGGCTTCAAATTTACCTCTTCGTGGGAAACCGATGTGAAATAGCAGCTTTTTTGTTACGTTTGGTACAGTCGGTGATTTGATTGAGGCCTAATAAATATTCTCTTAAACTCCACAAAGTACTGTAACTGGTGGTAGGTCTCTCATTATGTAAGAGGCCGTCTGGGTGGGTACCACCGCAATGTCTATTTCTACCGCCAAGCAACAGTGCATGCACTGTTGTGTTTCGGTTTGAAGGACATTGTAGCCAGTATAACTACTGGACATAATGAGACTTAACATCTTATGTCTCAGGATGACGAGCGCAGTGGAATGCCACACAGTACTTTGTTACTCAAGGTGCTGGATGCTGTTGCAACTGTTTATGGGTGGTCGTATCGCTTACCATAAGGCGAACGGCATGCTCGTCTCGTCATTCTATGCTATAAAAAAAAATATTATCCTCCGACTGTTCAATTTGTAAATAAATTGAATTAAACAAATGCCCTTAACTGATAAAATAAAACCCAATCAGAAGACAAACTCAACTCGATCGCTAAACATTCAACACAATCCAAATCCGGAAACCGTAAACCAAAACTCGACTAACTCGAGTCTCGACCTTTCAATTTGTAAACAAATCGAGTTATCCAACGATCGGCCTCTGCTGATCTGTATCCCATTTCACAGTGGGCGATCAAGGCAACTTTTTCAATTTCCTCGACGGAGCGGCGCGGACCGCGGGCGGGCCGTCAAACGATAAATGATTATAACTGTGACGTCAGAGGAAACGAGCGGAGGCGCCGCGCCGTAATGAGAAATAAGGCGAAAAAGTGCGGCAAGTGAGTCGTGTGGGTGTCCTGTGGTTCTGTAGGGACCAGGGTCCGCGGCCAAGATGCTTTTCTACAAGCGTTAACGCCAATAGAATAGAAACAAATATATGGGAATGACGTATCCAGAAGCAGCGATAGCCTAGCTGGGAGTGGAACGGACTACCGAGACGAATGTCCGCAGGTTCAAAACCCAAGGGCACACACCTCTGACTTTTCTAAAAAGTTATGTGTGTGTTCTTTGTGAATTATCGCTCGTTTTAACGGTGAAGAAAAACATCGTGAGGAAACCTGCATACCTGAGAAGTTCTCTGAATTTCGAAGGTATGTAAAGTCCGCCAATCCGCACTAGGCCAGCGTGGTGGACTCAGACCTAAACCCTCTCATTTGTAGAGGAGGCCTGTGTGTGCTCAGCAGTGGGCAGTATATAATACACGGCTGGTATGGTATGGACATATCATTGCGCTAGACTCTTCGGTAAGATATGTCAATCCCATACATTTGTTTCTGTTCTAATGGCGTTAACGCTTGTAGAAAAGCATCTCGACTACAGACTCAAGAAAGTCCTGGCTGAAAACAGTCCTACATAATATAAAGAGATTACCAAGTTAGCTGATGGTAAGAATAGAATCTAGAAGAGTGCCTATAGACATTACCAAGACCTGTAAGATATTTTTAAGAATTGAGCAACTTGCCTGGTGGTAATCGATTTTATTGCCTGTTGATATAGGAAGGACTTGTTGAGCCTCTGACAGCAGTGCGAAATGCATCAGCAAGCGCGTAGGTTTTCTACAAAGCAATGGAACAAACAATGGAATCTACAGAATTGGCTACAAAGTGGGCAGTCAAGTACACTGTATACATGACTGGCCAAATTGTAGCTAATTTATACTGTATATTTGATCTTAAGGAATGGTAGTCCAAATAAATAATCATTTACCACCAATTAGACTAAAAACTTATCCTCTTTTACTTTATTATGATAACTAAAACTATCATCAATACAAGTTTTTCTAGAATAGTATAAGGAACTCTGAAAATTCAAGCCAGGAAGCGGAGCGGCCTTCCTCGTTGCCTTTTTCATCTTTTTATTGATTAAAAAAGTTTCCTAATCTAATATTTCCTGGGAGTCCGTTTCGTCCAGAAATAGTTGGGTATTGATTCGCTTTTAATAATAAATAAGATGTATTTATCAAATCTTTAAAATCGCAGAATTATGATACTATCTCCCAGTGACTAGTCCCACCAGGTATTGCGCTCATATGATAGTCATCCCCAAAATAATCTTACACTATCCAAGACTTCTTAATGTGTTATTGGATGTGTAACTGTTTAATATATTTTCTTAAAAGAAACGCATATGATCTCTCATGGATGTTTCATTTTGTTATAACATCTCGACTTGAATGAAATCTCGATGATATACAATATGCCTAGTCAATCGTCTTCCTAAGACATTAGAATATGTTATATATTAAAGGGTTCAACTTCATAATATTCTGTTACAGAAACTCCACTTCCTGACTCCGCCTTCGTTCGCAGTGGAGCGCGTGATGAGCAGCGCGTGCGGCAGCCGCGTGTGCGTGTGGGGCTCCAGAGGGGTCACCATCGCCGAGCTGCCGTCGCGTTGGGGCCGCGGCGGGCTCTTCGACTCCGGCAACCAGACCGTGCTGTGCAAGTGAGTGATGCCTCATTCTTACACTAGATACTATGCGCGGCTCCGCACAAAAGTCTTTTCTTGCCTCATGCATTTTTGGGATAAATATAGCACTTTTATCCAGGATAAACGGTAGTTGGGGCAAAAAAGTTCTCGAGTAGAGACCACGTACCGGCAAGTGCAGCGTTGGACGTCCACATGCAAGGTGGACGGATGACTTGATAACGGTCGTAAGAACACTCTCGTTGACGGGCGTTTTTGACAGGTCCGTCTGGAAATCTTTAGGGGAGACCTATGTTCAGCAGTGGACTTCATGTAACTAACTGATGATGACGATGAATCCAGGAATTCGTTTATCTGTTTTCCATAATCATCAAAGTCGTCTATCTTTTTCATCCTAACATCAAAGAAACTTTCGCATTTATAATATCAAAAGGATGAGCGGGGTTCGAAGGTGTGTCAAATGTACCGACCTCCACTAGGCCAGTATGGTAGACGAAATGTCTCCCCCTATTCAATTGTAATAGTGACCCGTTTCCATACTATTATACCTACATTACAGACCTCCAAATTAAAGTAAAAAGCTTCCGTATATACCTGTCATCGTAGAGCTGCAGCTATCTAAAATATCCGCCACGAAAAATCATGAAAATTTCCCTCCCATCTAAAACTATAAATGAAACACGATGATCCCTCCTTATACGGGAGAAACTAAACACCTGAAATCTAATAACGGTTGATAAGTGCCGTAGAAAGGCTGCCACGTAAGCATCGTGTATTTTCTACTATCACGGTAAATTTTGTAACCTATTAAGCTCCTCGAAGCGGCTATAATGTTAGCCTGAGGTAACGATTAACTCATAGAGTAGTTGTTGTCTCGGCTAGGAAGAGACGTGACAGTGCGCTAATGGATGCGCGCGGTTGGTTATAAACGTTTTGAAAATATTATAGCAGTTATAAATTAATAGATTTTACTTTATTTTGAGTTCAATTTTTCAATTTTTTTTTGTACCTAACATTGCAGTAAGCTCACAAATACTGTTTGCTCACTTTGAGTAAGTACTCTCAAAGGCTCGAAGAGAAGATTTGATCTATGCACCGAAAACTTCATACTTGGTGATAACAAGTATACAACACTTCAATCTTAATGTGGGGTCAGCACTATGTTCGTAAATGTATTTACATGCGCCTTGATGGTTAGGGATACTGGTGTAAAGTATGTTTGTTATCTTTTTTTATTTAAAAGGCAGAGGGAAAGCTTAGTTCAGCCTCGTACTTTGTTTATTTGTCTCCAAGAGACATCACCATTTAAGGCACAACTCAACCCACTTAAACACGGCAACGCTTCTACACGATAATCTGAGCAGTTCGCGCGCTCGAGTCACCACTCTTTTGTACATGTTATTAGGCGGCTATATCTCGTAATTTGCATATTTTGGCAGTAAAATTAATTCGAAGATTTGCCCGCATCCAGACGGGGGTGTCTTATGAGGGGTGGTGGCTGTAATGTTTTTGGATTTGTGCATTTGAGGTTTTCTTCATGCCGATACGGCTGGTACAAATCCTCAACGTCTTTTGATTAAGTTTTGGATTTTTTAACAGTTCTCTGGTCTTGGATGGTTTGGTATTTGCATTTATTTTGGTTATTTTTCAGTGAGGATTTTTAGAAGTATATTTGAGTGCTGATGCGATATTTCAATAATGAATAAGTTAATTTTGTCATGAAATTCATAAACCCTAAGAGGTCATATTGACGCTCTAAATTACTAAATTCTACCGTATTTTGAACAGCATATTAAATTAGGACAGGTTATCCATTGAGCTTGTAAACTTTGTTAACAACTTAGTATAGCCTACTTACCAACTAGCTGACAAATCATGTGTTTAAAACTCAACATATATACATACATAAACTCACGCCTTTCTCCCATTGGGGTAGGCGAAGACTATGGAGCGCCAAGTGCTACGATCCAAGCATACCTCTTTCGCTTCTTCCACAGTCATCAGTCTCTTCATACATGCTCGTCGCGTCGGTTATGAGAACTCCTTATTTGGCCCTTCCTTAGGAGGTCGCCAATTTGGTCCATGAAGGTACGTCTAGGACGTCCCCGTCCGACGCTACCACTCACTTTCGCGACATAGATTTCTTTCGTTCCTCTTCTTTCATCCATCCTTTCAATGTGGCCAAACCACCGAAGCATTCCTTAAAACTCAAAATGCTAACATTTCTGAAATTTCTATACCCAATAGTTCGAACGTTCCGATCACCACACATTTCAAAGTACACAAATAACCCCCCAAAAACTTACGGCAAACGTTAAAGGGTAGCTCGACTGCAGTATTAATCCTAACAACTAATATTAGCGATGAACGGCCCCATTCGCCTAATTATGCTAAGATGTTTCGAAGTTGCCGTCTGCAAGGAGGATTTGGAGTTTTGGCTCGTTTTGTTTGCTTTTATACGAGCTAGTGTCACGGTATCGTAGGCTGTGTTTTTCGAATTATTAAACGGTTTTTTTTATTTCTTAATGTTTGTGTCTTCTCGTGGATTGAGGCCAAGTAGTGTCAAAAAAATGTTACATAATTCATAAAGCAGTTGCGTTATTGTACAGATAGACATACATAATCCTACGTATTTTCCTTTTCTGGGGCAGGCTGAGATGAGGCCCACATTTCTCCAGCTATATCAAAGTCCCATGTAGCGATATTGCCATTTATCTAACATAATTTCAATCTCCCGACTCGTACTGAGCAGAACCCAATATCAGTACCCGACCCAGGAATCGAACCCGGAGACCATAGCCAGCAATAAAACTTAGCCACCGAGACAGTGTGCATTCATGTATCCTTGATAACACGTATCAGCAGCGCGTTAGCCACATTTCCCCAATATCCCCTTCCTCTCGGCAAACCTCTAGCTTCCCCCACTCCCCCGCACCCTAAATCTTAAACGTGATACACCTTTACGAGAGTGTGTTTGCACATAATATCCACTTGATTAACCAGATTATCATGAAGTTTGGAGGTAGGGTGGTTAATATTAATTGACTGTAATAACTTTAAATAATCGCCTTTTTGGTCTAGTGGCAGTGTCGAGAAGCAATGGGTCCTGAATTCGATTCCTAAGCTAGGTAAGCTAGTATTATTTTTTAATTCGAATTGGCCGGGATTGGATTGCCTATAAGGAATTAACTTTAGGCAGGCGGTCGGGCGTAAACACTAAGCTAAATAGTTTCGACAGCAAGTATTTAAATATAATCTGTTCTCGGTGGCGTAGTTGTATTGCGTACGTGTTACGAGTATGATTTGCGCGCTGAGGTCCTGGGTTCGAATCCCGGGTCGAGCCAAAAACACTGTGACTGGGTTTTTCCATCTTAAAAATTACTCAGTCGCAGCTCGGAGTCAGAAAGTTGGCGGTGTGATACCCCCGTGCCTCGGAAAGCACGTAAAGCCGTTGGTCCTGCGCCTGATCTCTCTCCGGTCATGTCGGATTGCCGTCTCACCGGACTATGAGAGTGAAGGAATAGCGAGTGCACCTGTGTATTGCGCACACACTTGTGCACTATAATATCTCCTGCGTACCTGGCTGATCTTCGTTGAGATTGGCCGCCGTGGCCGAAACTGGCTAGGAGGATTACGTTTTTTATAATATGTTGATATTCGTTGACGACGTTTACTATGTGTGTTAAGGAATCGTGGATGCATCTACGACTATAGCCATACATATGTACAAAATGTTGCCCAATGAGCGTGACCGGTATATTGTTCTTCATATACAATGGCATGATGGGGCAGCTTTGGTGTTTCATACGCTCAGTCAAACAAAGCCAGTCAGTCAGAGGTTATTGAAAAATCATTTTGACTTTAAAGTCTATTTCCGTCCTTTCATTTTCACTATAGGGTCGTAATTCCCGTGGTAGGGTGATGGTGGATGGATGCTTGTTTAAAACCTTCACTAGGTGTCCCATCTAAGATATCTAACAAATTAAAAATAAATACAAGTGAATACAACTAGCCCAAGGTCCGCAGGCCCAGACGGACGCCAAACATTCGATCCTGTGCAAACGGAAACGAAACAAACACAGACTTCGCACGGGAGTTGAACCTATACCTTGAGGGAAGCTTTGTTTGTTAAGAAACGAATGCTAGCCGAAAGTTAGGTGTAGTATATATTTATATAGGAGATACGCGCATACTCACGCCTTTTATCCCCGAAGGGGTAGGCAGAGGCGCAACTTAGTGCACTCACCTTTCGCCGTGCGTATTCCGTCCTATGATGTGATAAGGGTCGCCCCCTATCACATCCTATCGCCATATCGGGCACAAATTGCAGACTCCGGGCTGATACTGAATAGAAAAATCCAATGTCACTTTGCCCGACCTGGGGATCGAACCCGAGACCTCAGCACTTATAGTCGTACCGTAATACAACAACGCCACCGAAGCAGTCGAGTATATAGGAGATGGTGAGGCGAAATTAATGTGGAGAATGTCATGCTGGAGAAATAAAAATCGCAAAGTATCAAAATTATCACGGTAATATCCCTTTCAACCGCCAAGCAGTATTGTACTAGCTCTGTTACTTTTTAAATAACATTTTTACCAATGTATTTACTGAACATTATGGGACTTAACATCTGAGGCCGTACCAAGAACCTTTTTAAGATCGATAACGCTAGTAGAATATTAAAAAATATATGGAAATGACATACCCTAACGATGCACCTACAAGGTGGACGGACGACTTGATAAAGGTCGCATGGACACGCTGGACGCAGGCCGCTTTCAACAGGTTCGTCTGGTAATCTCTAGGGGAGGCCTATGTTCAGCAGTGGACATCATGTGGCTGATAATAATCCCCTAACGATAAGTCTATCGCTAGGGTATGTCATTCTCATACATAAATTTAGCGTTAACGATTGTAGAAAGGCGTCTTGTCTACGGACCCTTATATCTTTGGGTCGAGCGCAGTGTGTGATACAGTTTGTAATCCAAAGTTCTTAAGCGTTACTTCTGGTAATATCAATTTTATAACTCTTCATCAATGTGTAGAAAGACCAATATTTAATAGCATCCCATTACAACCTTCTTATAATTGTCACTTTATCCTCTTTAAAATCGGGTATTGAACCATCAAACAGTTTACCTCAAATAGTTCCGTCACCAAACATTCGCAACCAAAAATGTCGCGACACAAACAAATCCCGAAACAGATTACATTACCGCAAGATCAATACATGGGGAACAGGCGTAATCCTTTAACCGCCGACCGCCGCCGCAAAACCGAATCATCCTGTAAGTCTCAATTACTCCACCGCCCTGATTTACCCACGACCAAACCAATTTGTGAACGGTTCTCTGATCGAAGAAAACTATCCTCAACCAGCTGAGCTGATATCGACTCTAAGATAGTTGTTTAGAGTTGGGTTTGCCGAGTAGAGGCTCGCAGATCACTTCCCAAGTCGATATTGCCTAGTCATGCGAATGATGACCATGGATTTTGGGATTAAGTGACTGTAGACTCTATTGATTGGTGGATAAGGTTTTGATTGGATTGTTTGCGAAACGGACACCGCGACCTAAACCCCAATTATAGGCCACAAACTATTTTATCTAACGCCCGTGTGACAGCACTAATCTTATTAGAATCTATTGGAATCGAAAGTGCCGGAGGAAAGTAAGGAATAGGAAAGGATTTCTTCATATGCCTTTTCTAGTGAAAGTTGAGGAATAAGGATAAAAAAGTATTTGCTTTTGCATTGATAAATCGGTCCTCAACGAGAACAGATGCTAGTGTCGACAATAATATGCCACAGAATTTTATAGACCTCGTATCAGACATTTTGAAAACATCATTACTATCGTAAGGAAATGGTAAATGGTATGTTATTAATCGTATCGTATCGTATAACCGAACCGAACTATGCGTTGGGCAAATGTGTAAGTAAAGAAGGAAGGTTTGACGGTAGTCGTCTAGTCAGAAAGAAGATTCAGTAAAAGACGTTACACGTGGCTTGGAAAGACGTTAATAGGCCCTTACATCTATCATTAGAACGCTAAGAGTTAGTGTGGTCCACGAATATTTGTTCCAGGTATAGATGATCTGGAAATAAAAGTTTCTCCTAGTTCCTAACAGTCACAATTCAACATTTGTGTCCTAGAAGCGGCGATAGCCTAGTTGGGAGTGGAACGGACTGCCAAGACGAATGCCCGCAGGTTCAAAACCCAAGGGCATACACCTCTGACTTTTCTAAAAAGTTATGTGTGTATTCTTTGTGAATTATCGCTCGCTTTAACGGTGAAGGAAAACATCGTGAGGAAACCTGCATATCTGAAAAGTTCTCTATAGGATCTTCGAAGATATGTGAAGTCTGCCAACCCGCACTAGGCCAGCATGATGGACTAAGGCCTTAACCCTCTCAATTGTAGAGGAGGCCCGTGCTCAGCAGTGGGCAGTATATAATACAGGGCTGGTATGATGGTGGTCCTAGTATAAGATTAGAGATATGTTAATGGCTAATACAATAATACTAGCACTATATTACATACTGTTCCGGTGAGGCAAGAGCCTCCTTTACTAATAAAAAGATTTAAAATTCAGTTCACGAAGCTGACCTAATACGGTTTAAAAATACTGGGCGTTTATACAGAAGAGGAATAATCAACAGTGACATGTTTCCTTTGAGATAAAATGCCCCTCCATACATCTGTAGCACATATCTCCACCGATCAGGATTGATTCCTCTGCCGGGTGTAACCGACATTGTGATCCGGGCTTTCGGCTTAAACCAATTTGCCGGCTAATCCGTCGGGGCGTCCGCGCCGGCGCCTCCGTAGCGCCCCTACGGAAGCGAAGGAACTACCGGTCGAGGATTACTTCTTATTCGATGGACCTATTGATGTTTTATAGGCGGTAAAAAACGGTACCGAGGTTTGGGGCTGGATTTATGTTAAGGAGTTGGTGAAGGGGATCAGTGGCCGCAATTTTGAGTATTTTATTCTTCGAATGGTGGTTTTTATTTGCTTAAAATATGGGGGAAAGAAAGTAAGAAGTTCGTTCTTCTGGCACTGTTCTAAAGGACTTTACTGGAATACAAACTGCGTTCAATGTCATTTGAACTTTACACTTGTGAAGTAAAGAGACTGTCAATATGAGGCGGGGCAGCGCGTGATCTCTTTTCAAATACAGAATTTTCCACCTTATTGTTTTATCATCTGAAACTGTCTGAACTTTAAGTTTAAACTCTATGATTTGATCAGGTCCCGGCTTCAAATCCCAGGTTAGACAAAGTTATGTTGGGTTTTTCTGCTCAGTGTCAATCTAGAATTTGTATCCGATATGGCGTTTGGTTCGCCCCCTATCACGTCATGGGTCGGAACACATTTGGCGAAAAGTGGAATGCCCTAGTTGTATCCTCTGCCTAACCCTTCGGGGCTAAAGGCGTGATGTGTGTATATTTTGTTTGGTTTTGATTCTATGATTCGAACCAATACAAAGTCGCATTTAACAGTTCCTAAGTACACCTCTGTGCCCTATTAAGTAGTTTCAAACAAATTAATTTCCAGACAACATAATTAAAGCCTCATGCCGTCTCAGATAGTCTTACTGTAATAATTCTCATGTAAACATGCCTTACCGATATGCAAATATCGTGTCCACCGGTCGGTCAGTCCACTGCAGGCCCCTACGTCCCTGTGTACACTCGTTTACTGCTCGTATCGGTGGATTAACTCCTTATGGCCTACGCATACAGTGGCTTAGTTAATTGAACGGTTGATTTAAACGTGTGCTGGGTCTTTAAAGCCATATGCTATATTCAGCCTAGAGCAATCCGTAATCCAAACGTCTTCACGTTGCAGGCTTATAGGAACAACACCTCATTCTATAACCCGATAGTTCGTATGTGTCGCTCGTATAATGATTTGGCGAAAAAACACAAACACCTTGATGTTATGAATGGCAGATTTGGATCATTCTCAAGAGGTCTACAAAAAGTTTTTTTTCTGGTAATAGTTGTTGTTAAGTTACCCACATACTGTTGTTATTTGTTTTATTTTTATTGTTAACTGTATACAACTCAATAGTTTTAATTAATCTTAGTTCGCACCTTCTGTAATTTACCCATATAAGGGCGCATATTTTGGTATGCAATCTAGTTTTAATGTAAGCGTGTATGTTATATAAAATTGTCATGATTGTACTCTATTTTGCGTCTTAATTAAATAAATAAATAAAGCAATGCCAGTAAGGTCTTCCTTTTGTCCTTATTATCTACTAGGTGTTGCTCGCGGTTTCGCCCGCTTGAAAAGCCTTTCCCGCTACAAAAGTCCCTAAAACACAGAACGACGCCAGCGCCATCTACTTTATCATCATCATCATCAGCCACATGACGTCCACTGCTGAACATAGGCCTCCCCCAAAGATTTCCAGACGGACCTGTCAAAAGCGGCCCGCATCCAGCGTGTTCCTGCGACCTTTATCAAGTCGTCCGTCCGCCTGCAAGGTGGACGGACGACGGCCAACGCTGCGCTTGCCAGTACGTGGTCTCCACTCGAGAACTTTATCTGCCGTCAGTTCTTCGAGCTATGTGTCCTGCCCACTGCCACTTCAGCTTGCTAATCCGCTGGACTATGTCAGTGACTTTCGTTCTTCTCCTCTCCTCATTTCTGACTTTATTACTAATCAGATTAAAATATCCATCGTTTCCCATGAGAGCACATTACCGGGATAAAAAGTAGCCTATGTGTTAATTCAGGACATGATCTACCAGTGTGACATATTTTATCCAAATCCGTTTAGTTGTTTCTGCGTTTACTTCCAAAAAACATACAAACATTTTTACAAACTTTCGCCTTTATAATTTTAGTAAGATAGTAAGATTTTTAGTAAGTTCCTGCCTCCTTCTCTCTATTTTTTTTTTTATTTTTTTTATGGCATAGAATGACGAGACGAACATGCCGTTCGCCTGCTGGTAAGCGATACGACCGCCCATAAACAGTAGTAACACTCTATAGACCACCCCTAAGGTTAACTGGCATGTCATTAAGTCCGCCTGTATACCATGTGTAATAAGTGTAATGAATTAATAAATATGGCCACTATGTGACTTATGCTTTGGATAATTTTAAATCTCCATGAGCTGATGGAGTACTAGTGTACTCCAAATACAATGTCCACCGATGCAAGACGTTGTTCCTCAACGATCGAGAGAATTATGACGACTTGTGTTACTGGATATAAATCGGCTTTCAGAAAATGTAACTCGGGTTTATTTCTTATGGGAGAGGGGGCAAACACACAAATGGATAATGAAGGTAATTGAAATTGATCACCGCCGTTCATATACATCCATGATACCAGCGGTATATACATTCAGTATTTACAGCAACCTTTAATCTGAAGATCCACTCATAAGATTTCTTTTTTGAAGAACCCTCAGTGTCTCTAAAGAGCTCACTATACGTTGGTCTTTTATTACTTATTACTTACTTCATTAACATTCCGATGAGACGTCCTCTAATGAAAGAAAAACACACCCTGCCATGTCCAAAGCTTAAATAAAATCTTTTTTAAAAATGACACACGCTATGTATTTTAATTAGAATGGTGGGGGATTAATAATGAAGTTACAATTATTAATCAATTTTCAATTAGAATTTTGTTGATTTTTTATATTAGCTCCTACTAAATCTCTTTATTGCTTGACGTCTTGTATTTATACTCATAAGTTAAAAAGAGCTGTTGGTTCCTGACGTTTAAAGTTGAGCTTCAGCTCCGGCGGACTCAATTCTTATAGGGTATAAGCAATACTATTACTTCACCTCTGTTTTCTGTAGAAGAATGGTAAGTAGCTCCTCAATCGAACTGGGTATTGATGCTATAGACAAATATAGCTATGCTGTTACCTAAAACCAACAATCTTTGTAACAGGGTAGTTGCCTATGTTTGATTTTGTAAATTATTTTAGGTAACAGAAAATAATACGTGTTTTTTACATCAGTGTACGAAAAAGAAATTCTTCTATGAAATCAGCATCAAAATTGGTTGAAAAATAATGCAGCTATTCATGTTTCAAATATTGTTGTGAGCAAAAGTGTGGACGTGGAGGAGATATCGCGCTATCTTTTTCGCACGCACGTAGCGATATGGCCGGCGACTCTCGCTGACGTCACAGTGTAATATTACTGTTATTTGACAACTACCCCTTCCACCAAATTTCGAAGCCATATAGCTTACTAATTATTGCCCGAATTTCGAAATCTATTTTTCCGTAACATTTTGGATGGTATACATTTTTTATAAATGTATTAAAAAAAAGTAGTCAACTGCCCTATTATCAATACACTCGTTACTATGGAAAGTCATAGACGTCTATCTCAGAATCTAATCCAAACCTCCGTGTTGCTCATTCAACTTTTGCCTTCTCTTATTTATTATTTAAACAGTTCCGAAATCAATAATTCAAATCAAATAACACCTTCAAAAAACCAATAGAAAAAGAAAATCCGGACACCGTCAATATTCAAATGAAAAATAAATTTTCTCACGTTTAAACGAGTGGTTTTCGCCCCGCTGAGACTTCGACCGCACCGATTTAGGGATAGATCACAAAGAATTCCCTTTTTATCCTCAGGGATGCGCCCCCGATCCACTGGACCGTGTCTCCCGTATCGATAACAAATTGAGGCGTCGGGGCGAACAGAAAGGGTTGTTCCTTGTAAGACGTTTAGGGGTTTATTGGCTCAATTGACATGTGAGGAACTTGTTGCGCCGTTTTTTTCGGAAGGGTCAAGTTAAGGGATTTTGAAAGTGTTTGCAATTGGTTTATACAGATAAAAATGTTTTGATGCAGGTTGGAATGTAGATGAATATGTAGTGTTTTGTATTTGATATTCATTGGAGTTTTGAAACTATCAGCTCTATTTTAACGTTTAGATCATATGGTCTAGTGGAAAGCTGATGGTAAAAGAGAGGCTCAGGTTCGATCCGTACAATGAAACAATCTTTTCAGCAGTAATAAACATTGCGCATACGAAAGACCACCTGGTGCAAGAGTACAGAGAGTGAGAGGTTCGAAAAAAATACACCCAAGCACTCAACCGTTTGCTTTCAAATAAAATCCCAAAAGTCATCCACATACAACATGCAATATGCGTCACAGAAAGCATAATGCCAAAATCTAACAGCTAAAAAGCAATTCGCATTCCGTCAATGTCCAGTACGTAGCAACCCGTTGGGCGCCAATAAAATACCTGCGTAGTTTTGTATAGCAATTAACAGAGGCCCGCAATCCGCAACAGTTTAATTTCGAACACCGTCGGCCGCAATAAACGAAATGCAAACGGACCCGAACCGGACTGTGTTCGGGTTGCCAGCTCAGTGCGGGAATTGTTGATTCTGTTGTCAGTTGTGGAGAAATTCTAGCAAGTTCTATATTGAAGTGAATTTGAAGAGCTCTTACGACAAGTCAATACAATAAATAAAAAAGATCAGTATAGAGAATAGTATAATCAATATTCAATACACTGGCAATTACTTTACCCTTTCAGTTTACAGTATGATACGGGTTTTTAATCGATAAAAATTGTGACGCATCAATTCGATTATAATGTCTTATTATAATCGATGAACCCTTGTCTCGAAATGAGGCTCGTCCATACAAGCTGTTGTTGTTTTCCATCTTTGTATATATGATCGCTGTTCAGTTGAATATAGTATGTTATGTCTTCACACAAGCCAAACGTATTATAGTGTAAATATGTTGTGCGTCGTATAGATTATTTCAATGATCTTATTTTAAATAAAAATCGCGAATAGTTTTGAGTCAAATAAAACACTCTAGACAACGGTAACTTTTACCTTGTTATGACGGAAAAACGAACTAAGAAACTACTGGAATGTTACCGAACTCACGGGTTTTCCGTGAAGCTGGCAGCACACACTCAAAGCCATCCACCGAAAGGGAATGCGATGAAAAAGGCATGATGTCCACACACTCTTGAGGAGGAATGAAATTACAAGCGGCGGTCACCGGCCGCGCACACGTAATATCATTCCGCGCGAGTCTTGGAAACGAAATTAAATTTTGCATGAAATTTGTACAATATACAAAGAAACTGCGAACAAAGGCGGTGGCGGGTCCGCGGTCAGCTCTGGAACACTTATCACACGCGGCCCGTGTAATTTGTTTCTAATCACATTACATTTTTGTACGCCGGCGGCCCCGCGGCACTCGCAGTGATTTGATTTTAATTAACATTTTTTTGTCGTTTCCGCGCGGTTTCGCCAGGTGGGTTTCGTTTTAGAATGGAGTCGTCGAGATAAGTGGTTGGGTTTTTGTTTTTATTTTCGCTTTGAGTAGTCGCTTATTGCTGACTTTATGACAATACTGATTACTGACTTCTAATATTCGTTGTTCATATACATGCACCATTTCTTTTTTTTTTATTGCATTGAATGACGAGACGAGTATGTCGTTCGTCTGATGGTAAGCGATACCACCCATAAACAGTAGCAACACCATCCAATACCTTGACTTACAAAGTACTGTGTGGCATTCCACTGTGCTCGTCATCCTGAGACATTCTCATTATGTCCAGTAGTTACACTGGCCACAATGTCCTTCAAACCGAAACACAACGGTGCATGCACACTGCTGCTTGGCGGTAGAAATAGACATTGCGGTGGTACCCACCCAGAAGGACTCTTACATATGAGAGACCTACCACCAGTCTATTATATATATTTTATCACATGAATAGTTTACAAACACGGTTTTACTCACGTATTCTTGGTCAGAATTGAAAATCAAATTCAGTCATTATTGAAGAAACTGGTCGGCGATTCTGACCAAGAATACGTGAGTAAAACCGTGTTTGTAAACTATTAATGTGATATGTCTCGCGTTAGTTTTAATAATATTATATTTCATCACATTTCCAATTGATTTACTATTAAATTTCCACAGCATGTTAGACACTAGATCTCCTAATCCTGGCAACAATGCCTTTCAGAGCGGTCCTTGCTCACTACTCTCCCGAAGCATCTTAAAGCGACAGTTCTTATCTTGATCTTTCTGAGACCTACCACCAAATATCCTTCTAAGAACATCACGAACTATGCGACGCACAACATTCGACTGTTGTATTTTTGAGCCGCGCGGGCAGGTAGAGCGGTCGCTCCCACCGTTCCATTATTAATGGCAAGTGTGCCAGTCTGTCGGTTAATTATACCTTTCATAATGTACAAACGTTTTGGGAATCTCACTGGATAATGTACTGAATCCGCGATGTGCCTAACGCGATCTATTTTTTGGGTACCGCTGTTGTTTTGAAACCCTGGGCTGAAAATACGAGATAATTACGATATCAAATCATTTCCGAAGTGGTAGAGCTACGTCCGTGTCGATCAGGGTATTACTACTGCCTTGTAAAAAAAAAAAAAAAAAAAAAAAAATACTTTATTCATCACGTAGGCGAACATAGTTGCACTTATGATAAGTCAAGATACATTAAATTGATTATATTAATAATTATTATAAATACCAATGGTCACTTATATAACTACCGACATTTTTATTGGGAGTAAATCTATGATAAGAAATAAACAAAAACAAAAAAACAGCTCGGGCTGGCAGGAAAGGGGATATAAAAAGGACATCATTTTATTAAAATAATGGGAGGAACGCGTCGCGATCCTCACCGGTGAGGACACTACAGGCCCTAGCCTAGGTAACCTACCAGCCTTTCACTAGCTACCTAAGCGATGACGACCCGAAGAAGAAAGGCAGAAAGAAACTCCGGGCTTACTTTTTTTGTCATCAATTGTTCATTGTTTCTTTCTCTTTTTTTTTTCAATTCTTTTGTGCTGTGTACAAAGTCAGATTAGTTATATAAGCTAATGCACGCACATCACCGTTGAAATAAGATAAAATCCAAATGAAGGGATTTAGGGAATACCTGGACAGGCATGTACAAATACGTAAAACTGGACATAACACAAAAAAATAATAAAATAACGGTGTACAATGTGCATTCGCCTACATTTACAAAATTATTTTTGTTGTATTGCTCTTCCTACTTTCTTAATAAAATGAAACTTATAAAGGCAAGCGCAACAAAATGATCGGTCGGTCGTCTTCCCTAAATTTAAATTATATGAATGAAGGGAACCGAGATGAAGTGGCAGTCTTGCGTTTCGTTTGGTAGAAGTCCATTCTCCTCCATTCTTTTTCCTAGCCCTAGTCCTTTAACGCCTCTATATTTTGAGTCTTTAGGCACGTCACATCACAGATTTTTACACTTCTTGCCGAAGGCTTAGCTTTTTGACCGGCTGCCTGCCTGACATCAACCCCCTATTAAACAACGGCAATAACAAAAACAGTAACGAATTCATCGTATATTTATTTATTTAAATAAATTAAATTCCATTAATTTATTTCGAACATACGGAACCACGAAACAGGAACGGGTAACAACTCGACTTGTCCATCAGTTTTCGGTCACTTGAATTATTAACCATGTAGGCGCTGTACCAAAAATGTATTCACTAATGCGAATCGAGACTTAAAGAGGAGAAAGGGCAAAATAATTAAAGAGTGCCATTAAAAATTCCCAACCCCGCTCCGGATGCGTGGATTTTAATACAGTGTACGTTTAGAAATTATCATTACTGTGTTATGGAATATGCTAGATTAGGTCCGAGGGTCGGGGGAGATTGGGGATTTATGGATGGTGATTATAATGGAACAACTGTTGGTTGTAAAAATAGGGCAAATTGTTTCTACATGATTAATTAATATTTTCAATACTCATATTGGTGTTAGATAAAGAAAGATGGAAGACAGTTATCCCACATTAAACATACCTACTTAGAGTAGGTACGTTGAATGTGGGATGTGACGTAGACGTAGACGTCGAACGCAAAACACGTCACACGATTTTACCCATATTGCTATGTATTCATTTTGGATACAAATTCTAATCCAGGACACGCATACTCACGCATTTTATCCCCGAAGGGGTACGCAGAGGCGCAACTACTACACCCACTTTTCGCCGTATTCCGTCCCGTGATGTGATAGGGGGCGAGCCTATCGCCATATCGGGCACAAATTCCAGACTCCGAGCTGATACTGAATAGAAAAACTCAATATCACTTTGCTCGACTCGGGGATCGAACCCGAGACCTCAGCATTACAGTCGTACCGTAATACAACTACGCCACCGAGGCAGTCGGGGCACCTGACATTTCCAATTTATAATTTAAATTTTACAACCATTTTAACTAAAATCGGCATCGATTCGTTTCATACTTGCACTATTAAACCTCCGGCCGTTTCGACCGCAACCTAAAGGTGAAACAGAACCGAAGGGCGCTGAAAGACCAACAGGCCCGGCGCAAAGGTGCAAGATATTGCGATGTTTGCGGCTGCGTCTGGCCTGACGTACGAACTGACAGTGCGGCAGAGGCCTAACGCGCTTTGCATCTAGCGTTAGGTTTTTTTGGGTTAAGATTGGTTGAATATATCATTTTATTGTGGGCTTCTTGACGTGACTCCTCAAGTCAGATATATGTAATGACTTATCAGTCATTGATAAGGGTAACTCTCGCATCATCTCTTCATCGCTTAATTGATGAAAATTATAAAGAAATATTAACAGCCAAGCTTATGCTGGCAGCATCGTCCACGTAACGAAGCGTTAACGATAAGCATAATTACCTATGGCTCTGTAAGATTCAGCATCCGATATGTGGAATAATTTTCATTGGATTAGTATTTCCAGCGATTACTCAAAAACTTTAGTACCTATCTATAGATCGTCATGTTTGATTACTCAATTAAAGTAGCACGTACTTACTGTTATGTTTAAATTTAAACACAATTTATTAGTACATTATAATTTACCACAGTAAATTAAGACTGAGTAAGGAAAAAAATAGCATGCCATTAAGACTGGTACACATACACTTTTTAATCAAAATTACATTCGCTCGGTATAGAGCGAGGTGCACACGAGCGGGTTGGCAAAGGGCCGCCCGTGTAGGGGCAGGGCGGGCCTTATCCAATATTTATTAACTTATTTCAAAGAAAATCGTATAATTAACACCATCGCGCGGGGGGCCCGCACCGCCCGCGACCCCCCGCCGCCCCCACGCGTGCCTCAATGAACACTAATTCGAGGTGGACGTAAAGGTGCCATAGATTATAGAGTTGTATCATGCCTACGCGCGGTTTAGTACAAACGTGAGAACCGAAGATTTTTAAAAGGACATACTTTAGCTAAAGTACTGAGCGTGATGATTTGAATAATCGGTTTTGTAGCGAATCATCGTGGTTTAATTTCAGAGCGTTTTCGATGTTTTTGAAACCATAATTTCTCACCATCAAGTATGATTTACTCATTGCTACTTGGTATTGAGATTATAAATTATCTGCTAAGAAAATCCTGAACAATGTAATCATGATTCTTAGGAGTTTTTGACCGGCATTGATTAACCTAGTTTTGATTCCCAAATTGGGCAACATTTTGGACTTTATTATTCATCAGATATCTTGCTCTTTATCTCATCTTCTATGTATAATAATGTATCAGACGAGTATTGACGCAACGTCGGCTCTACGTAACTTGATCTTCGCTTGTGATTAGTATTCAGTCGCACTTCTTACACGTTCCAAACTTAATGTGTGTATGTGTGTGGGTGGATTTTTGAAGCCCTTTGATATAGCGCCATGACGTGGACGCAATTGGCCTAGGTTCTTTGGGGAGGTTAATTTTACTTTTAATTGACTTTATTTGACCATTTAAAAAAAATTACATACATGTTATGCATTTAAAATCGATGACAGATAAAGTTAAAATACATTAATCTTGTAGCAGAATTCTTACACTGTGGAATCAGGCATCCTAAACTTTACACTCAGTTTTGGGACAAACCCAAAATGTAATTGTATAATAAAAAACAGTACTTTATTATAAGGTACTGGAATTAAAATATAGCGATAACTGTACTTCCTGTCACATCATAGAGTGGAACTACCTTTCGAAAAATTATGGCGTACATACTCATTCCTTCCCTATCTACTCTCAAACAAACAGGCATTAGTAATACCAACCTTTCCTGGTAATTATCTAACGTATTTATAGATTTTGTATAAAAGAAATTACAAACGTTTCATAATAACAATCATCGCAAAGCAAACATACAACACGGCTGACCCTCAACTGCCCCCTCTGAATACGCCCCTGCACGGGACGTCACAAAAATATGCTAATGCGAACCTGTGAAGCGAGCCACGAGACGCAAATTGAGTAAGTCTCTCGCTAAGTAACTACGGCTGGCGTAGCTCGCCGTCCGAATTTCCCAAAATTTTCACTTCGGCTAAAAACTGCGGTCCGTCTGTTTTATTTTTGAATTTAGAATTATCTAAGTGTGGTGTTGCTGGCCATTTTGGAATGACGGGTTCTTTATTCGAATATTTGGATCATTAGGAAATAATCCACTTGATAAGAACTACAACTTGATATAGCGTAAAATTACATAGATCCAATTACCAAAGGCCGATTTCACCGCTCGCTGATAAATGCTATTTGTCACATTAATGTATAAGCCAGCCGAATACAGAAGTAACTCTCTAATCTAACAGCAAGCAGTGAAATCGGCCCTAAGACTAATATTATATCGTTATGACATGAATTGACAAGCCATTTTATTACAATAGTTTGCAAAACTCATACCCGAGAGTCGAGACACAAATTAACATGGATTGGAAAACTCTTGAGATCTAAGCTGGCACTAACTAATGTAAAATTTATTTCAGCTCAGTCGAACGTTCGCTTTCATACCTTTCAATAGCGTATATCAAGGATTCATAAACAAGTAACTTAACACAATTTAGCGTGCATTAACAGTCGATTCGTTTCGGGAAATTCGCGAAGAACCAAACGACTCCCCGAGCCGACCCCACCACCCTCAAAAAGATGCTCTGATACCAATCCAAAAGGCTAAATAAATAATTTCAATCAATCGCGAGGCGCTCGGGGTGCAAATCAACGCCTTAATTTTCACCCTAATGAGCGACCCTTGAGGGGTCAGCCCCCTTGATAAGATTAAGATCGACGTTTGAGATCTTCGGTTATCTATACCGTGTACAGGTCTACTTGTATTTCAATGAACTTTGTGAAATATTTTGGGCTTATATTTACAGCGATAAAACGATTGGAACAGACTTCCTAGAAGGAAATTTCGGGTACGATTCCGGATAGGTACATACAATGACATACTGGTGGTAGGTCTCTCATATGTAAGAGTCCGTCTGGGTGGGTACCACCGCAATGTCTATTTCTACCGGCAAGCAGCAGTGTGCATGCACTGTTGTGTTTCGGTTTGAACGACGTTGTAGCCAGTGTAACTACTGGAGTGGACATAACGAGACTTAACATCTTATGTCTCAGGATGACGAGCGCAGTGGAATGCCACACAGTACTTTGTAACTCAAGGTGCTGGATGGTGTTTCTACTGTTTATGGGTGGTAGTATCGCTTACCATCAGGCGAACGAAATGCTCGTCTCGTCATTCAATGCCACAAAAAAAAAACAGACATGGTTAATTAGTCAATTTAAGTATAAAGTTCTCAACGAATTTTGAAGGTGGGTGAAATCTGCTGTCGCAGTGCATGACAATTAACAAAAGACAAGAAAACCTATTACATTTTTGGACCAAAACAGTAGTTCCAAAAATTATGTCGTATATCAGCAACACAAGATTTATCTATTTATAATTACGATAGGGACAATAAGCCTTCGCTATAAGAGGTATAGCATTTTTTTCCTTCACTTCTCGCTTGCAAGTTAGGTAGTCGAAGATACCTCATACATAATACGGTGCATCCAACGGAATAGTAACAAAAAATAAACATACAAACGCCAGTACACGATTGAAACGAAACTCGTTGCCTCCACTCCATAGATGGAAGCGTTTCGATTCTCTCTTACATCGCGCAAACGGGCTCCGACGTGGGCTCTCATTATACACGCCATAAATTCAACCCTAAAAAGTAAAGGAGCAAAACTCATCTGCATCGCAAATCCGCGGGCCCGTTCGGCCCCGGTTTCGGCTCAGTTATTAGCCATCTTGCACATATCGTTTCCTATCTTGTCATATGTTCCCGACTTGCCATTGTTTCTGTTCGCGTCGCGTGCCAGCCCGATCCGAATTGACATTTCGCATAAGGGTCCTGTAAAAAGTCTGTACGTTTTTGCAAGCTGATTGTGCGGTGATGATTTTTTTATTGGTCAAAAATGAACTGTATTATGTGAGAAATAAAGTCGCTGTTGGTTTTATCAGCGTCGGGACCGGCTTGGCGAACTCACGTAGCGAACTCTGTACACGTTTGAATTATTTAGATGGCAATGTATCCCAATTCTGATCTTGCTTGTCGTCTCTATCGAATGGGTGTTGCGTCTCTTTCGTTTTCGTTGTGTGTGAGCGGGATGGGGGATGTTTTGAACGAACCGCATTTATTCAATGCAGCGTCATAAAGGTGATGTTTCTAATACGTTTGGGGTTATACTCTGTTTGTTTTTGATGTGCCTTTTGAATAATGTAAAGTCATTGTGCGTTCCACTAGTGTATTGGTACGGTTAAAGGGTGCTTAGGATGTAACATCGGTACTTTAGGCCCTTTGATGTATGCACGTGAGTTTTCAAAAAATGCTTTATTGAAATTTCCGAACGCGTATCTCATGAGAGGTGCGTGACAAATTAGTACTACTGAATTTGTTTGCAGAAAATAACTATTTCATGGTAACCTGATGATAAGCCCTGTCAGAAGAATTATAAGGGTGTCATTGAAGTTAAAAGAAGTAAATTACTATTTTCAAAAATAGGGTTAGCCAGGAGTAAGTGTTGCGTCTCCGGCACTCTGACCGACGCGGCCATGCGAAACGCGTTGCTGCTTCTCCTAGTCTGTGTTTCTTAGACAGTGGTATTAACCCAATAGAGCTAGCCCGTACATGCTCCAAACAATAGCGTATACGCTTATAACAGAGATCATTTGCTTAAATACCAACCATACATACATAACATGACGACTTTTTCTCTTTTTAGGGATAGGCAAAGGTGTAACGCACCTACAATCTGCATTTTGCCTGATATGTTAGGTCTCCTTTTTTAAATCATTCGTTAAGTCTCCTGTAATAGGGGGCGGACCTAATACCATTTACCAGACATATTTCCAGACTCCAGGCTGATACTGAGTAGAAAAACCCAATATCACTGCCCGATCCGGGAATCGAACCCAAGACCTCAGTGCGATAGTAATGCCGCGAACGTAACTACGCCACCAAAGCAGTCCATAACCAGAACAAAAAATTATAATAGATTCCTAAGCTTAAAGTATACATAAACTTCTCTTCGTAACCAAAGAAAAACAACAACTTTTAAATGAGAAATCTGAAAACTATATGTTTTCAGCTATTTCAATATTATATTTGACTTCGCGTATGAGGGTTGTGGGAGTTTATTAACGTATTTCTCGGTAGTGATGTATCAAAGGGCGATCTGTGGTTGGTTCTTGGAACGTCTAGATTCTATAATATAGACGCTAGTGGCAGCAAAGGGTGAAGTTAAAAATGAAGCCTATATTAATACAGTTAGAGCCGGTTTTACAATGTTCAATTAACCGCTAATTTCAATAAGTAACACCTATCAAGCTTAAGCCTTAGCCTAGCTATTAAAGTATGTATGTTAATCTACAGGCGTACAGTAATATCTGTACGCCTTTCATCCAAATCAACTCAGTAGTTTCTACGTTCACTTAAATGTATAAACATCTCCGCGAGCTTTCGAATCTAGATAAAATTAGTCATGACACAAAATTCATAGCTGAATAAATTCAAAATTGTGTTATAATTTTAGAACGGTATAGCAATTCGTCTACAGCATAAACAGGCCGATTGGAGTAATACCAGTCTCAGACAACTGATGTGAAGTGTCAGTTTGTTGTTGCGTTTCGTGTCGTGAGTGAGATATCCGAAGACCCAAACAATCCCTTGCTAATCCTTCTTTGCCTTTATATCCGACAATCACCCATAATTCTTTCAGTATTTCGGATGCTTATGGGCAGTGAAGAACTCTTTAACACCATGTGATGTGTAGTGAAGAGTTTAAGGAGATGTAAGGTGTAATTTGTAGATCAGTCAGTAATGGAACAAAAATTTAAAATGTGATGGAGGATTTAGGTAGTGATGATGACGGTGGTTCGTTTATTGGATTGTCTATTGGATATTTGGACTCTTCATTGGATCTTCTTTCCCGCGTCGAGTCTCCAATGCTGGGGGTTGTGAGTCTTCAGGTAATTGTATTTTCGCGCATGATGCCATCTTTCCGGCTCTCGGAGCCATGAACAGCTTCAGTAACACTTATGTTGAATGTGATGCTGATCAGTCGCATTGGGTTCCTGACTCTGTCTCTTACCATCTATTTTCCCGGTGATTATAAGTGTCTGGAGATTATCACCCGGTTTGCGGGCGATGTGACCGTAGCACTCAAAAAATCTACGCAGACATATTATGTTGGAGAGCCTTGTATCAAGCATGATTCACGAGGATCGACAGGTTGTTCCCAAACGCTGTCAACGAGATTCGTAGCATCTTTCTCCAGCACCACAATTCAAAGACATCTTTATTGGTGCTGAACTACATATTGCTACTTATATACTCTACATTACGTTACAGATCTTTGTTCGATTGCCGGGCTAGGCAGTGTTTCAAGGTTATTGAAAACTAGAGTAGCGTTTGCGATTAAGTGCATGTGTTCGAACACTAAAAATATAGATTAGATTAAGGGACTGCCGTGGTGGTGGTCTCGTGGTCGATTCCAGGGAATGCTGTTTTCGGTGAATGTGCTCGTTAGTAGTCACTTGCTTTGACAACAATTTACTAGATTATGCTTCTAAATTTCCTATGCATCTGGGTAATTAGGAGAAAAAACATAAAATACACTAAGGTGACGCGCCTGGCAATGCTTTACGTGAATTCAAAGTCGTTGAATATATCTTCTGTTTATGAGCAAGCTTGACCCTTGCCATCAGGTTAGCGACCTTCCCATCTAGTTAGTTGCATAAAAAAGTAACTGAGTCACCCAGCATCCGTATAATATAAACGTATACACAAACATTCGTCCGCTAGTTTTCTTACTGCGAGCGGTAAACAAACGAATAAAACATTAATTAACGAACGCTAACCGAATATAACAGGAGGCGAGTATGTACTATGTACACATCGTGGCGAGCGTTTTCATATAGTTGAAATGTCGAACGATTGCAAGACATTTTTCCCCGGTCCGGACTGGCCAGCGGTGCCGGGGCTCCGTAAATTAAAATGTGAATAATTAACACCGACCTGCAGCCCACCCATCGGGGCACCTACCCCCCTCGCATGCCCCCCGGCCCCATCTCCGCCTGGCCCCCCCGGTCCCCGCGCCGCCGCGCCACCCCTCACATGCCACCCAGATGTATTAGTTTTAAGCTCTCACTTGGTACGAACGCGATTTAGGTTGAATTCAAAAAGACAGGAAAATAGTTAACCTTTCGCTTCAAAATCGCTTGGCTGTGCCGGTAATTTTTCGAGTGCAGCGCCCCGACGGAGGCGTGGAGGCATTCACGCGAAACTGGCCCTTGCTGTTTTGGCGTATTTATTGGCGGTAGTTGGTTTTGAAGACGCACCGGCCGCGCTGTGCATTCGTCGGTGTGTATGCGACACAATTTGCATATGAAAATATCAGAGGTTCCCCGCTTTATTTTACTAATATTTCATTAAAACGCCCGTTGAAAGCCGGCGAACGGTTCGCACAATGGCGCTGATTAGATATGTCATCATCAGACATGCATAGACTGTATTATAGACTGTTTTAGTATACTAAGTAGAGTGAGCTCCGAGAACGTCTTAATACTCTTCATATCCCCCATTATTCCAGTGTTTGAGGGCGGGAGTGCTTGTTTCTATGCAGTTTAGATTCGTGTTAGTTTGACAACCGTCTTCATTCAATTGTCAACTTTATGTGTATTTACTGGTGGTAGGTCTCTCATATGTAAGACTTCGTCTGGGTGGGTACCACCGCAATGTGTATTTCTACCGCCAAGCAGCAGTGTGCTTGCACTGTTGTGTTTCGGTTTGAAGGACATTGTAGCCAGTGTAACTACTGGACATAATGAGACTTAACATCTTATGTCTCAGGGTGACGAGCGCAGTGGAATGCCATACAGTAGGTACTTTGTAACCTCAAGGTGCTGTATGGTGTTACTACTGTTTATGGGCGGTCGTATCGCTTACTATTAGGCGAACGGCATGCTCGTCTCGTCATTTAATGCCATATATTTTTTTTTAATCATACATAGTTTTGTGTATCGCTGTGTTATCTTCTAAGTTTGATTTTCAGGTCGGGTAACACTGTGATGTTTTCTAGACCGTTTTGCTAGGGATCGAATCTTCCATAGGAGGATCAACGTCAGAAAGCGACCGCTCATCAAAGCTAAGACAAATCATTCCTTCCAAATGTGTTAATTTATGTATTGCGTTGACCCTACGTTGGAAAGGGAAAAGGACAGATAGAAACGGAGAAGTTACATCTATGACACGATACAAAATATCCACAGACTTTTATTGTAATGAAGTTTATTTGTTTTCTTTGGACCATTACTCATTTAGTCATTAACATAACACTCAAACCAATGGGCCTTGTCAATCAACGTTACACAATAGCAAATGCAAAAGCCGAATCCCAAAAAAAAACGTTCCAATATTTACGTCTAATCACGTCGAACCCGCGACCATCACGTCGGCAACACGTCAATCACGGCTGTAATCTAATCAACCTGTTGTCACGCGTGACAATTGTTAATATTGATCATTGGGCCATCGACGTGAGAGCGAAAAATGTTGGTCATTGTTGGTTCAATTTATTGTATTGGAGCCAATTAGCCAATGTCATCATATTTATGTTATAAATGTGTGAGTTTTTGAAAATATATTGATCAAATAAATGAACTCCGAAAAGGACAGGTCAGGAACTCCTTCCACTAAAAATGAGAAGAACTATGAATGTGAAAGAGGAGACAGGTGTGTCAAGATCATAGCAAATGGCGTTCAATAGTTTCTGCCTACCAGTATGGGATAAGGTTGTGAGTGTGTATGTAAGTTTTGAAGATGTGCAGATACTTATAGTAAACGATATTTCTTGTAATGTATTGTTAGATTAACTTTTGTTAGGGTATAGAAGTAATTTCGAGTGAACTGTCTTCGCCCTGATTCTAACTTACACCTACATACTATTAGTATTCCGTTGCTTCCTACTTTCAATATATCATTAAAACACTCAATCATCATCATCAGTCCACTATTAAACATAGGCTACTCCCGAAGCACGTCCCTTGTCCTCAATAAAAAATCTTATAAACTGTTCTCTTCCTTTCACATCATGGGTAGAAATACACATGGCAAAAAGTGGGTCGGCACGTTGCACCTCTGCCTGCTCTTTTAGGTTAAAAGTCGTGAGTGTATGTGTAAAGAATCCAATCAAGTTAATCACCAATCAGGGCGCACGACCAATACAATCCCACGAACTGGTGTTAATATTGATCACCGTTCCATCAACCCGCGGGAACGACTCGCGGTCATAGAAGAGGTGGTTCATTATTTATTGGTCTAAGGAGTTAGATGGGCTGGATGTGGTAAAGAATTTTTCAGATTTTAAACTTTAAGGGCCGATTAGAGTAGGACTTTTCAGTTTGGTCGGATAATACATTTATGTCACGAATAGCGTTTATCAGCAAGAAAAGAAATCGGCATTAAGATGTTTATTGCGGACGACAAAATACTTTTTCTGTATTTTTTTTTTGTATTAAACGTAAAAGTTTCATTTTTCTGTTATGATCCTCAAATACTTTTTTATGACGTAAGCTGGCAAACTAGCAGTTTGATCTTACAATGCCAGAGGAATCATACATGCACCAGCCTCAAAAGAAAGGAATAGAAATTTGGAAGGTGTGTTTTGGCTTCTGAAAATCTTGCTTACTATACAAAAAGCAACAGTATGCTGTCAGTTCTCGTTTTCTGTGTAACAGTGGTACTTTGTCAATCCGGCCAATTGATGTTGCAGAGTCTACACTCTACTGTAGTTGACAGATATGTCTTTAACATGGCTCTACATGACTCGCTGGATGCAGGCTACTTTTGAATTATCCGTTTGGAAATCTTTGGGAGAGACGTATGTTCAGCATTGGACTTTATGACTGATGATTATCTATCACTTTACAATGTATAATATGGCTTAATTATTTTATTCTTGCGTCCAATATTCATATATGCAAGAATTGATATAAATCTCTCCTTGAAAAATCAGTTGACACTTCCACGCTGTCTACATCCGTGTATCTGTTTCGGCAAATGTATCCGTACATAAGGTGAAAAGTCGACGCCCGACCGGTGTAACGTTCTGACCCCGATATATTTCGTTTCAGCGATTACGACCTTCAACACCTATGTATGGAATGGAACACGTGTGTTACGGGATTTGTTTATCAACTAATTGACGGACGAGCTTTTTGTTCGCTTGACGTACTTGATGTAAGTGCCACGAATGTCTATGAAATGAATTATGATTTTTTTTAAGCAGACACGGCATAGATACCCACCTTACTTGATGGTAAGCGAACTAGGTTCCAGGTAGACTGGCGGCTGACAAGATATGAGATTCCTCGGCTCGACATTTAAAATAATCAAGAAAACATTAAAATAAACAAGAAAATTAAAATTTTACTGAGTCAAGCCAAATCTCTGTATCATGTCACTTATTCTCAATATGACTTTTACTTTAAATACAAGTTTAATATATTCACAAAAGGGCATATCTCATACGTTACTAAGAGTAGCCCATATTAATGGTCTAACTCTGTGACAAATTTGAAATTCCAATGCAATTATTTTTGAATTGTGTTCTTTTAAATGGTCATGAATCTACCACCGCTTCGGAGCGTGTTATCGCTGTGAAGAAGAAGCGGCGCAAGAAACTCCCCCAACAACACGATCTGTCAAATTAATAAAATATTACAAAATGTCAAAGTACCGACATAAATATCCAAGATCCATATGCAAGACAAATATCACACAATATAAACCGGTCAACTGCGAATTAGTGTCCCGTATCGAGGGTTTCGACAAACTTGTAGGTAAGGTATCGTAAGTTTATAAGTTCCTTTGATAAATTATAAACCTAGATAGAGTGACGCGCTGAAATGAAACGAAAACAAACAGGCCAACTTTTCTTAAGCTAGTATGGGTGACAGCTTTGTCATACGCTATCGCTGCATCATTCTGCGTATCCTTGTGTGCGCGCATAATGATTCCAGTTATTACACGGTTTCTATTAAAATAGGGAGAAAATTATATCCATGAAAAACAACAAAAAATAATTCACTCGAACTCATTTAGTGGACAACAGTAGGCCTCTATTTTTTTCGACGCGTTTGAAACGTTCAGTGTCTAGGTATATAATTAATCAAAGATAAGTTCAATAGTTCGCCAAGATTAATTAAAAAATTAATCAAATCAAAAAGTTTGTAAGTTCCCGGTTTTTTTTGGTTAAAGTACGTATTTACGGTTTTCAGTTTTTTTCCTTTGCATGTGCTGTAAGACCTTGCTTCTTGTCAAATTTCATGATTCTAGGTCAACGGGAAGTACCCTATAGGTTTTGATTCTCTTGCGAAATCGCAAAATATGCGACATAAACGGTCATATATTTTGATCGCATTGGCTTACAAGTTTGATTTTTTCACTGCTGTTAGAAACCGTAGACCCCAGTATTTGATATAAATTTCAACTTGCTATCTCTACGCGTTTCTGAGAAAAAGGGTCTTGACAGGCAGACCGCCGGACAGACAGACGGATAACAAAGTGATCATATAAGGGATCCTTTTTACACGCTTTATATTATAAAAATAAAATACTTTATTCATCACGTAGGCGAACATAGTTGCACTTATGATAAGTCAAGATACATTAAATTGATTATATTCATAATTATTATTAATACCAATGGTCACTTATATAACTACCGACATTTTTATTGGGAGTAAATCTATGATGAGAAATAAACAAAAACAAAAAACAAAAAGCCAGCTCGGGCTGGCAGGAAAGGGGATATAAAAAAGAGATCATTTTATTAAAATAATGGGAGGAACGCGTCGCGATCCTCACCGGTGAGGACACTACAGGCCCTAGCCTAGCTTCACTTGTATGTATGTATGTTTGTAACTCCTTTGGGCGCGATTTATTTTAGTGACATCTGTTGGACCATAGTAGAATTACAACTAAACTAGCTACTCTTATGCGTAAAAAAATCCTACTTGTCACAAGATGGCGCTTTCGTTTTTAGTGACATCTGTTGGACAATAGTAGAACAGAACTAAAAAATTAAAAATAAATAATAGTTTAAAACAACAAAAAACACGCTTTATAGAAAAGCCAACTAAGAAATAGAAAACAAATTTGAATTAAGAATAGTGTAAATATGAAAAAGTGTATTTTATTGTACGAAAAAGCGTGGGGTGCATGGTGTCAATAGTTATAAATATTTTATTGACAGATAATATGAGTAGAAGTATTATATATCATTTTGATAATATCTTAAAAAGCACCCCACGCTTTTTTTTTACAATAAAATACACTTTTTCTTATTCGGTTTGAGGTCCAGAACCCTAAAAACAAACAAATTACATTCAAACTTCTTCACAAACTTTCACATAACATTAGTTAGATATAAGTTTAACCTATTGTACACAAAAAGGCATATTTCATACGATAACTAGGGTGACAGGACGCGTAACATCACAGTAAACAATACTAGGACACCCCAGAGAGCTGTATGCGACTTGCATATTAAACGTCACGCACAAGTATAGAATAAATTAATAATACAATATATTTTTCTATTCAAACTCCCCTATCGTAAGGTTTTAAAAATGTTACCATTGAAACTCACTGCGTCCTCGATTGTATTTTTAGATAAGATTCGAGTTAATACAGTGGAAAAGTGGAAAACACCTTTACATATTATGTAAACGATGTATCTACTGCTTATAGTAAAAATGCTAATACAAAAGATATTTTATGCCTTCCACGTAATCTTGTTTTTTTTTTCACTAAGCCAGTTTGAAGAAACTTAAGAATTTTACGGTGAGAATATAAAGAGCGTTATGTTTCATAATAATCTAGTCTGATCGTTAAAAGAGCCATGGGTGAGCAGGATAAAAGTAAAAGAAAATAATGTTTACTTTAAAAACATTTCTTTTTTAACTTTTATTTAAATCAAGTATAAAATAATGTCTTTTGAAAACTATTAACCGAAAAAAAAACTCACTGAAACTCACTCGTTTCTCGCCCAAATCATCGGTAACAAATAGTACCAACCTCCAACTCATCTATAAAACGTCGTTTTACAGACCGCGCGTAAAACTGCTACCATATATTATATTCGGTTTGTTTTAATTAAAACAGAGGAACTGGCGAGCGGTTCCGATGGCCCGTGTCGCGTCGGGCAATTTTTTATAACACCGAACAAAAATTGTGTCTCGTGTTATAATTATTTTTCGACCCCTATTGACTTAACGGATGACGTGGGACATGTTTGGTTTTGTTATTAATTTATTTATTTAATGTAAGGTCAATGAGCTTGTTAGGGTTGACGGATAAGTATTAGATGCAGGGTTGTGTAGTTTGGTATTGTGAAATGTTTACGCCAATGATCAGTAAGCTTGGTTATAAAATTGCCCATGAACAAGTAGGAATATCGCCTGAAGTTTGAATTCTTAGCGCCACACTGCGTTTGTCACCTTGAGACACTACACTCGTAAAATATCCTTCAATGTGTTAAAAACAATGCCTACTGGTGCTTAGCGCCAGAAATAGATATTGCGGTGGTACCTAACCGAACTAGCTCTTGCAAATACCTACCTAAACTGAGGTGGACTTTTTCTATGCTTAGGTGATAAAGAAGTCATAGCGACTAACCCTGTTCCCAGACTCTATGAAATATCTCCAAAACTACATGAACTGAACTGAGAAAATGGGTTTTTAGCCAAAGAAAATTGAATGAGGGACCTAAATAAGGTCCTCGAGCTTTTCATCGTTAAAAATGGCTCTTTTGCCAAAGAAATACATAATATTTTGCTCTTGCGTTGTAATTTAATCCAGAACAAAGCGGTACGACGCCAAACTGTTTGCGTAAAAGACAAACGAAAGAACTTGTGGAGAACGTATGACGAAAGAAGCAAGTGACGTCTACTCTATGGCTACGTAACGTAAAGTGGCTCAGATGGCGTGAACATGTCTACATCGCAATAGACACTACCAGATCTAACTGAAAGCAAAAAAACGGGCATGACACGTCACTTTCTTGGGCTGTAAGAGCCGTCAATTGCTGGTTCCGTCTAGCTCCAGCTTGATATTATTTTAAGGAAATTAAGATGTTCTTGATTCACATAAGAATAGAGGCTAAAATTTAAAATATTCGTTGGCGTAGCTTTCTAATAATTTTTTCACGACAAACCGATTGAGTCCCATTGGAAATTCCCCTCCGATCGTACAAAACACGTAAAACAAACAAAAAAATATATTATACGAACGCAACAATAAAACATTGATGATTTAAATCGAACCGCGGACCATACATTCGCACCGCGGGCACACACCGCCGCGTCATACATCACATCGGCGTTAGAAATGCCCAATCGCACACACGCTATCAACACTCCAAATAATCGTAAATTCCCGAACGGACAAAATATAATAAATTGGCGATGAGATCTGCGCAAAAAAAAAGAGCATCGAAAATGAACTTTGACACCTAATTCCAAAGGTCCAAAATCGTTCAAATTGCAACCGAACCAATGAGTCTATATTTGCGCTGGCAACCCTTTGTTGTCGGCTTTTTTCGGTTGTTACAGAGTAAAGGCTGATAGAACACGTTTTTCAAATCATTAAACAGTTTGGTCGTGGCGGTCGAAAGGAGGTTTGCGGGAAAAAAAGGAGAGAACTCGCCGGCGAGCGGACGCGTCGAACTGATCGTGTGCGGTGCGATAAAGCGATACCGCGGTCGAATGGAGTTGATCGTTGGGCGATATAATGATAATCTGTATCCAAAAAATGTATGCGAATAAGACATCCTATCTATAAGTTCTGCCCATGGATACGTCACTCCCTTATTTTTTTGTATTTTCTATAAGCGTTAAAACTTGTAGAAAAGCATCTAAGCTACGGGTCCTGTAAAATAACTTGACGCTGATGAAAAAGCCTCGTCCTTAAGGTATTTGACTAATTGCTTTGTAGCCCTGTCTAAACCTCTTCAGCCACTATAATATAAATCTTCTAATTAGTAATGGCATTACGATTGATGAGGAATTGCCTATATCTTTTATTAACTAAAAGGAATTAAAAATTAAGTACTACATACTTACACGCCAAAATTCCTGCTGTGTACATTTTCTGAGAAAATGCAATAAATTACGATAATATAGTGAACGTTTCATAGTAAAGGTCTTGAAAAGCTGAATAGTATAAAATAATACAGGTGATACGATATATACATACAAACACACTCACGCCCTTTATCCCCGAAGAGGTAGGCAGAAGCGCAACTAGTGCACCCAGTTTTCGCCATGCATATTCCGTTCCATGATTTGATAGGTGGCGAGCCTATCGCTAAATCGGGCACAAATTCCAGACTCCGGTCTGATACTGAATAGAAAACCCAATATCACTTTGCCTGACTTGGGGATTGAACCTGAGACCTCAGCATTGCAGTCGTACCGTAAGAAAACTACGCCAGCGAGGCAGTCGAGGTGACATGATCCGCAAAAAATATGTGCCAAGTATCAAACCGGCTCAATCCACGCTCTTCAGCGTCGGCGGCCAATTCCTCACGTGTCGCGTCCACCATCGACACTCGCCGCTCGACACTTTCCGCGTTTTTCGCAATTTTCGCATTTTCCGCATCGCACCGCCGCCTATTCGTAAACATTTGGTAAGCTTTCGGATACACGTGGGCGTGCATTTATAGGGTTAACCTGGAATTTGAAACGTTTCTATGTTAGATATTTTATATTGGTGAAGCAAATTTTAAAAATGAATTAATTGTGACTACCATTGAGACACTAAAAAGGACCTTAAATACACCAATTTTCGAGTCCAACTCGTTTAATCTAGTCTAAATACTTAAGAAAAACCTTGCCTACATTCTATGAGTGAGGGGTAAACCAGAATAAACTTTTTTTTACATTAAATGATCTGGAAAAGTGTTAGGGTTATTTTAAAGTGATTACATCCACCGATGAACGAACAATTGTTAAATGTAAAAAAAGAGAGACTAGGGGAACATGGGGTGTACAGTCCCTCATTAATCTTACTGACCACATGAACAAAAATTTTATTTCAATATCCAATATTGAAAACACGAAAAATATTAAAAAAATAAATCAAAGACTTAGAAAAGTGCCCCATCGATCAAAAACTAAGACCACACGAAACAATAACCAGAAAACCACCCCAGCGTTTTAAACACGAGCAATATCTTCCGTGACATAAAATTCGTAAGGAAAAGTTTAAATGTCCCCGAATTTGCCGATCCAACCGACCAATAGGACATAAATACACCCCAATGTATTAAATTGAAATCGTATAGATCCCTTTGTACGGCGGTCAGACTATTTTGCATATAGAAAGTGCTTTTTTTGTTTTTTTTTATGTTCTCCTAGTGTATTTGTATGAAAAAGTGCAGCCGACCGCGCCAACAAATTAATGGAGGGATTTCTGTGATACTTTATTGGTGTATCATTAGTTTAGAGTGTTTTGAATGATTTTTTATAACATTTTAGTGTGTGTTATATTTTTTTAAATCGCTTTTATATCATGATTTTTCAAAAGTTATGTTCTGAGTTTGATTCCCAGAGCAAATTAGTTTAACGGACATTATGATCTTTGAAAAGTTATGTTCTTAATTTGATTCCCAGAGCAAATTGGTTTGGCGGACATTATAGCCAGGATAATTAAATAATACCAAGCTGCCTCGTGGTGACAAACGAAATGAATCGCATATTTTGCTATTGTACTTATGATTTGAAATTCTAATCTAGGAAAAAACATGAAAGCGTCTTTTTAAGTACCGGCACAAAATCACAGGTGGAGTATAATTGCAATCGAAGTGCATCCCGTCGTGTACGTGTACCTGTGGGACTTTTTATACCGGCCGCTAATGACCGTTGTACTAATGACTCAAATTAGAACGTAGGAGGATGGAGCAGGATCGGCTATTGAAATCGTTTCTGTGTTGTAGTATTGACAAATATATGGAGTAAGCGAAATGTGTGAAATTGGTTATATTAATATGTTTTAGTAGTTGATCGCTAAGTGGACGATAGCCTAGTTGGGGATGGAATGGTCTGCCGAGGCAATGTCCGGAGGTTCAAAACCCAAGGCACATCTTTGACTTTTGGAAGTTACGTGTGTATTGTTTATCAATTATCGTTCATTTTAACGGTGAAGGAAAACATCGTGAGGAAACCTGCATACCTGAGAATTCTCTATAAGAATTTCGAGGGTGTGTGAAGTCTGCCAACCCGCACTAGGCCAGCCTAACCCCTCTCAGTAGTAGAGGAGGCCCTAGCTCAGCAGTGGGCAGTATATAATACAGTGCTGTATATAATGCATTGCATTTGATCGCTATTTGTAGGTGACATACCTACTAATGAGTCTTTCTCCGACAGTGTTGGACCCACTATGACTTACAATCCGGTAGTCGTATTATCATTAATTCATGGGAATACAATTGAATATATTTTGAGGCTTTAGAAAAAGCTAATTGCCCGACTCGAAGTCATCGATCATGTTCAGAAAAGAATAACGCGGTGTCTTCGAGCGGCGCTTCGGATCTGCATCAAATGATCGCAGATTGCCACAATCAATTTTCATTAGACACAAATACAGCTCAAGGAAAAAAGGCCGCCGACTGCCAACATTTTTTTTTAATAGTACCAATGTCATTCACAGAAGGACAAATCTACCGGTTATTAATGATTCCTTTTTTGCCTATAAAGGAAGCCTCACAAGGGACGAAACAAAACATTGCGCGGGTGTCGAACGAAAGTAGAATTTATCATGTAGACGGCAGTCGCCGCCAATGTCCATTTGGATAATGCCCAACGCGATTAAAAATATAAAAATACCCCACCGGGTGGCCGGGGGGCGTTCGGGGGGTAGGATGTGACGGAGGACACCGCTCTGAGGACACAAAAGGATTATAAATGAGAAGGAATTTTAGATAATATTTGTACGTTGGATGTGGATTGTAATGTCGGCGAGATCGGGCCCGCGCCCGCCGCCGCCCCCGGCCCCGGTCTGCGCGGCCCCGTCTCCCCTGCTGCCCGGCGTCGCCTTCCGCGATCCGCGCCTAATGAGTGTTTGTATCAATTTGTTAGTATTGTATTTGAATATTTTTGTGCGTTCGTTACGTTTTTAATCCGTTGCGGTGGCCGCGGTGTGCGGTGCCGCGGATCGATCGTGTTTTTTGTTTAATATTTTCCTTTTTTGTGCGAGGAGGCGCGTCCGTTTGATCGGCCAGTTTTGTGTTGATTAAAGGCACTTTGCGAGTTGAACAATGCGGGCTCTCGGCCGGTCGCCGCGCGCTGCTTGGTCGCGACGTTTTGTTCCCGCTGTTGCAGTTACTTTTGATCTTAATTTGGGTTTTATTAGCGGTTTATATTGATTTGCATTAGGTTTTGTGTATTTTTTTTATGTTTGTTGAGGTTTCTATTGCCGCGATATGCTTTATTGCTGTTGATGTTATTAAAATGTAATTCTATGAATTAAAATATTATGAACGATTGCCATAGAAAACCATTTTTTACTTTACAATAAAATTTACTATGCAATATTTCAGTCGGATATTTAAATAAAGAGCTCACTCAAATAAAAGTATGTCCATTTTTATGAAAACAATACCCGAAAAGCACTAATTACAAATTGATGTTACGTTCATTTTTAAATTAAATCGAGTTCTAAAAAATGAAATTGAACTTGTAATGAAAAAACACGAAACCGTGTGTTCAAACGATAATACCATCGCCGCGAGCGTAACAAAATACTAATTCATTTTTCCATATTAATTATGAATATAACACATTTAAAATATTTTTTTTTCTGGGCACATTTTACAGCGCGCCGTGAATCCGAACGAGCGAGAAAAGAAAATAACCGACCGTCGCGACAAGCGAGTGTTTTCAATTCATTATCTCGAAAACAAAAATTTCATTAGACCCAGAGATTTCCTTTTTAAATTTAATTATTCATATTTAAATTAAACAAAATATAATAGAGGTCCGCCGGCTGGAGTAAAAAAAACCGGCGGTCTTATCGTATCATATTTTATTAACCGAATTTATAATTCCGCGCCGATTCGAGTAAATCCCGGGCCGCGGGGCGCGGGGCTCGGCGGTCCGTGCCCGGGGAAATATTTATGAATGCCATGCAGAAAAATCCACAATAATATTTCAGGGTGGCGGTCTTCACTTGCCCTCTCTCCCTGATCTATTTAAAAAAGAGGTCCCGGAAGGACAAAAGGGCTCGGGGCTCGTAAAAAAAACACTGGACACGTATAGAGGTTACCGGCCGTCCGGCGTTTTGTCTGATTCTTATTTTTTACCGGATCGGATCCTTTTGCGTCGGTTTTTATCGGTTTTTGTTCCGGAGACGGGCCGCCCGCCGGTTTGTCCGGCGCACGGGCCATTTGTAATTTTTTAACGCTTTTTATCCTAGTTGCCTTAATGTGTGAGCTCTTTGTCTTTTTGATATTTTAATTTTGTGATTAATTGTAGGACGACGGGTTATGAAAGGGTAAGGAAAGTATATGGGGCAAAGTCCTTGTTGTTCAGCCGAAAAATGTGGAAGTCGAATAAGACTTCGTTAAAAGGAAATTCTTGTACGTAGCGAATACAACACTCATTATTAAGAACAGTATGAAACAGTAGGTTTGGTTTGTACTGACATAAAAAAACCAACTGCGCAAATGGTTATGTCAATTCAAAGAGTTTTAAGATTATATAAAGCGGACATTGGGAACATTGTCATACAAAAATTATAGAGCCTGTTCGTGAGTAACTCGATCTACTGTGAAATAGCAAAATACCTATGTAAAATGTAATGATACTTAATTAATTATAATCGGATGATTTTTTTATTTTTCTTTAAATCCTTGTGCAATAAAAAAACTTTTTTATCAAAGAATAATTCTATTCAGAAAATATATAAAAATAACAAAATAAATATCGTAAATGCTTTATGTGACAACTGGAAATCAACCCTTACTTAAATCTTTTTAAGCTACACCAAAGGAATCTTTACAATCTGTATCATGTAAAAACAAAATGAAACAAATAGTAACATCACAATCGCAAACAGCAAGAACTTCACCATAACACTAATTCGTCAATAGGGACCATCGGAGTTTCGGCTTCGGGCATGCATCCGGGATTCGGCCATGCTACGCGTCAAATAAACGCGCGTAATCACATTGAGCGCGTGCGAGTCCGAATCAAGTTTGTCGGTCGGTAATACAGCGCGCGTAGCAGGGTTACATGATACATCGCATTGGATTTGAAATGATTCCACGAGCATTGTGAGGGTTATAGGGATTTGTAATTGGTTTGCTTGATTTGAGTGATGTGGTTGAGAACTTAAAAGTGCGTTATTTGATAGATCTTATTCGATTCCTTATAGGAACTTTAAGTGTAGTTAATATTGCTTCTTCCAACTTTTTTAACCCACTCGAATGTGGGGTCAGAGCTAATCATGTTTTCAAACGTGTTACAAAACAATTTGGCCTTTTTTACCACTACTTTGGCTTGACGCAAACTTTGGGGGATCGAATTCTGTACAAATCGTTTTAGAAAACCCGTTGCAAAGATGTGTGATCTGGGATTCGAACCCAATAACCTCCGGGTACGCAGCTGCTACCAGACCAAAAGGACAATAATATTACTTAACGTTTCTTCCCTACTTAATGCAAATAGTTTGCGAAGATGTTTGGATGTTCATTAATAGTAAACACCAAATGCCTTTGATTAAATTTGATCGAAATCGATTACGGAAAGTTTTCAAATTGTGAACTAAATCCATAGTCAACCAACGTTCAGCTGATCGTAACAAATAGTTCCAAAGGACATGTCAAAAAACAGGCCCAAAGTTCTAACCAAGATAGTATATGTTTGTATGGAACTCCGAAAAACTAACCTTTTAAAATAAATAGCCTAGTTGGGAGTGGCACGGACTGCCGAGACGAATGTCCGTAGGTTCAATACCCAAGGGCACACACCTCGTGACTTTTCTAAAAAGTTATCTGTGTATTCTTTGTGAATTGTCACTCGCTTTAACGGTGAAGGAAAACATCCTGAGGAAACCTGCATACCTTAGAAGTTCTGTGAATAGGTATGTGAAGTCCGCCAACCCGCACTAGGCCAGCGTGGTGGACTAAGGCCTTAACCCTCTCAGTGGTAGAGGAGGTCCGTGCTCAGCAGTGGGCAGTATAGTATACAGGGATGGTATGGATGGTATGGTATAGTTTATAGTCGTCCGATTTTGAGATTTGTGTAATTTTATTTTGCTTTACAAACTACACTTAAAATGAACGTTATTAAAAAGTTAGTTATAAACGGTGAGGTCTAAAATTTTTTTTTTATGGATTCATGATCCATATTTTTGCCCCTTTAATATCCATAAAGTTTGAGCTTGGTTATATGTTGAAGCCCAGCACCGATATAAAAAGCGGACATCTTTAAATTCTTCATTAGCAAAGACGATCGCAGTTTCCCGCGCGGATAAACAAGCGCGCGCCAAAAAAAACATGGCGGTCGGGCGTAATCAAATAATGGCCGAAACAGACCACCTAAGGGCCCCGACTCGCATCCTTGCCGCGTATTTATCATACGGAATAATGAATGAAACCTTTTTTGCCCCGATAATAATGGGTGCAGTGTTTAAAAAAGGATTTTGAAGGCGGCAGGTATAGGAGATTGTGCGGGGGAACGTTTTTATGGTTTTTCCCGCCAAGTATTTTGTTGGATGATTTAAATATGGCGGTTTTTGCGGTAATCTACCGTCGGCTTTGGGTGTTGTGTGTTGTTTGTATGTGTGAAAGAAATAAAAATGGAGCTGATTTTGTTTTTTTTAAATCTCTGATGCTTCAGTGGGGTAAGACTTCAGATTATTATAACATTTGGTATTGTATTGCCTGAAATTCCTGTACCTTACGAATACAACATGAAATCGCGCTTACTGGAAAATTATGCTAAGGAAGCTATGATCGTGACTGGAAAAAAATACAGTCAGAAATATTTTATATGAACCCATAAAATGTTGACTATTTGGATTACAATTTTTACCGCTAGATTGGAAAATCTTTTCCAACCGAAAAACATTGGCAAGAAACAAGTATTGCTCCTTTCAAAACTGGTATAGTTTTGATATGATAATCAAAAAGTCAATACATTTGTGTTTTCAAATCTACTTTAGAACAATACCATCAGGCGAGGGCCAGTCACTTTGTAGTGTCCAACTAAAAAAATTCAATTAAAAATTAAAAATTGTATCTCTTTTTTCCAGGAGTGTGCCGCTCGACGAGAGGTTTCTGTACACTCTGGGCGATGTCCGGCGAGTGCACTGGCATCCGAACTCACTGTCACACGTTCTCGTGCTGGTGTCTGACAACACTATCAGGTCAGTGGTTATGGTAGAGTTATTTACGAAGATTTGACAAGTCAAAGTTTGACACGTCAGAGGGCCCTATACTGACTACGGTGGCATGTCTGTCTTTTTGCAACTACGGCGTTCTAATCGAAGGACAGCTTTGAAAGCCGTATTGGTAAGAGTTAAAAATCCTGTTTACCTATACGGTTAAAATTAAAATTAAAAGTTAAAAAGTCATATAAATTATCTTTATAATATATAATTTCACAATTTTTTATCTGACGTCAATTTACAGACTGTAATAATAATCCCTTCCTAGCCGATTTCGGCCACGGCGGCCAATCTCAACGGAGATCAGCCAGGTCAGTCAGGACCAGAGAGAGATCAGGCGAAGGACCAACGGCTTTACGTGCTTTCTTTACAGACTGTACAACATAGCCCTCCGTAGCGGGCCGAAGCTTGTCAAAGTTTACTCCATCGGCCCGAAGCCCTCAAGCCTGCTGGCCGGGAAGACGATCCTGGACAGCCTCGGAGACACGGCGGTGGACTTCACACCCTCGCCTGATGGAGACCAGCTGCTCATCCTGAGGGGAGACGGCGAGGTATACATGCTGCAGTGTGATTTGGAAAGTAAAAGGTACGAGTGATATTTTAATTTATTTTGAATTGCTCGCGGCTGCGTGAATAGGTTTTTCCGGAATTAAAGTCCCTCTTTATATTTTCCCGGGATAAAAAGTAGTCTACGTTACTCGCTGATAACGTAACTTTATGTTGGTGAAAGTAGTTTTTAGTTTTTGAGTTTATTCGTTGCAAACATACAAAATACGAAAATACAAATCTTTCCTCTTTACAATATTAGTATAGTTAGAAAGTAAAATTAATCAAGTAAAATTTTTATAGTTCTTTTCTTTTATTATCAAATTATTATTTTCAAAATTTATCTTGCCGTATGCTGGCCAATTACACTTGCCTTAAACTGTTTTAAGTGCACAATAGCCTTGGACAGGGCACGGTCTACCGAGACGGACGTCCGCAGGTTCAGTCCCAAGGCACTCACCTCTGAATTTTCAAAGTTATTTTATTCTACTATCTGAATCTATCTCAATCATACCCGCTACATAAAATACTAGTATTTCTCGCGGCTACGCCCGCGTGAAAAAGTTTTTCCGGGATAAAAATATTTTCCCGGTATAAATAGGACTAGCACTCAGGAGTAATGTAGCTTCCTATTAGTGAAAGAATTTTCAAATCGGTTCAGTAGTTTCTGAAATTAGCGCTTTCAACCAACCAAACAAACTCTTCAGCTTTATTTAAATAAAACTATTTTTACGGATATTATCGCAGTTTTTTAATTTATATATTCTCCCGATGTTATAATTGTTTAATGTAGGATATTGATATTATAACTTTTACTTTTCGGACAACCAACACCTCAGTCCGCCCCGTGACCATGAAGGCTGCAAAGCCTTCGAAACGTCGGGAGAAAATATAAATTAAAAAACCGTGATAAAATCCGTAAAATAGTTTTATTTAAATATCTAACATTCGCATAAACATAAGAAATCATTATTCTTCGGCTTTATAATATTAAGTATAGATTTCTATTTCTTCTAGCCCGCCACACCCGAAACTGACGGGGCCGCTAGCGATCTACCCCCCAGCTGACGATAACTACGGCTCGGAGTCGTGCTCGATCCTTGCTCTGGGTGGAGGGGACGTGCCCCCCCTGGTCATCATAGCTACCTGCACCGCGTCTATATACCACTGTCTGCTGCTGCCGAATGTGAGTCCTATGTTGCTACACTTATAGATGGTTTTACAATGTTTTATGGGTCAGTTAATTGCAACAGGTCCATTTAACCGGTCAATATTCGCTTTTCTGGCAATATTGAATTTTTTTTTTTTTTTGTAACTAGAACCTTATGCGCCGCTGCGTAAAAACGATATCCGCTTAATTGAGAGGTGACGACATGGCCCAATCTGGCCAAGCGAATATTGACCGATTAATGTAATACAAATATGTGTCACAACCCTAGTCGATATCTGTTGTTCGAGGCTATCGATATCAATAATGGCAGTGACGAAGTTTTGGCGGGAACTTGGAAGTGTCATGAGGTGCTCTTGTTTTAATTCATTATTTTGGTGATATTTAGTGTTATATTGCATAGTTATGGTGGTATATTATCCAATATAGTTCTATTAAAGAGCTCAAATGAAGTGAATTGAAATAATTGTGCTAATCAATTGTTTTTTTGTTGCCGCCAAAACTCCTCGATAAAGTCTTGGTAAGGTAGCCACTGCTTTACTTCGACATACTACAGATAATAAAATAGACAAACCAAACTTGACATTGGCAAAATGTGAACACAAATGACATTATAAAAAAAAAAAAAATGGCAGTGACACCACTAATTTTTAAGTTGACATTGCGTGGATGACACACTTTGCGATCATCCTTCGTCATGCGCCTACCTGTGTAAGTACGAAGGTACTAACTGTGTTAATCATAATTGTGAATTTTGATTGTAAGTGAAATATATTAGTTGGCAGTATATATTTACGTTTGATTTTACCGCATTCCCTTCTGAGCGTTTACATAATGTATAACTGTTGAAATTAAAATAGATCCTAAACGCTGTCTTCGGATTGATCTCGAGAATAAACCTATATTTATAAGACTGCATCGGTGGCGTAGTTGTATTACGGTATGACTGCAATACTGAGGTCTCGGGTTCGATCCCTGGTATAGTACGTCTACTATACGATGGCGCGTAAATTCGTGCTCGGGATACAGTATTAGCTCGGAGTTAGGAATTGTGTACGGTAAATGACGATAATCGCCTCCTATTATATGAGACCTAATATAATAAAATGTGGATATTACACCTCTACCTACCCCTAAAGGAAAATACCTTATGCTATACATTGGATCATAAAATTTCCTAGTCGGATATAAATCATTATTTTTATATCGTTGTAGAGTAACGAAACAGAAGCGGCGGACGGCGACAGTCACGCCCTCTACGTGGTGGAGACCGTCGAACTGAACATCGTACTGAACTCAGAGGATGATGCGTTGCAATACTCTTATCCGGTGCATCTCAACCAGGTATCATTACTATTTACGGATTATGTAATAAATAACTACATTTAGCTCGATACCAACCCTGGAATAAAAGTCGCATAAGACAAAAATGTAGCATAACGCATAATTGGATTTGGGGCTTAAGCATTATTGTATTTTTTTCAATATGATAATGACGAGACGAGTCCGCAATTCGTCTGATAAGCGACACGACCGCTCATAGACAGTAGCAACATCGTCTGACCTTTGATTTACAAAGCACTGCGTGGCACTCCACTGTACTCGTCACCTCGAATTATCATGTTAATTAGTTCAATTGGTAATTAGTAAAATTGCATTTTATTGTGGTTGTATCTAAATGTGATTCAGTGGGTGCCAAACCGCCTAATTGATTGTCAATAAATAAATGTATCTATGTGTGCTCTCCTTTTATTGGTTACACCAGTCTCTGAATTGTGTTTATTTCATAATTTGCATTGAGCCTGTTAAACTTGTGTTTTGCATTTTTTTTTTCAATAATAAATCTACGGGTTAAAGGCGAAATGACTTAAGCGACATTTTTTGCGACGTTGAATTTTATACATATTTGGAATCAGCACATTTTTCTTTGTTTTATGAACACACGATTTTTTTTTTTTTTCAAAAAATGTCGCTTTAGTTAATCAGTCATTGTCGCTTAGTTAGTTTTTAAATTAAAACACGTCTGGTTTGGTTGAAAGGAAAAAGGGAAGATGCAGATAAAATATTTATCAATATTTTGTGACTAAAATATTAAAAAAAAACATAAAAGAAGGGCCACTGCAACGTTTTATTTTCATTGATATCGATTTTTAACAATAATTACGAATTGAAAGTAACGTGAAAAGGAACGTGCTATAATAAATAAATTAACCTCCACTGACATCACATCTTTTATGACTTGTTTAAGGTTAGAGTTGTAAAGGTATACATTCTTTAATTGCGAAAATTAGTTGGTTTTCGAATAAAAATGGAAATGGGTTACTAAAAGAAGACTCCAGAAATCTACCGAAAGTTAATGTTGACATGGTTGTATTTTTTTGTAGTTTAAAGTACATAGTTTTCAAGTGTAGAAATGAAAGGGACTAAACTACTACGGTATGAATGAATCACAGTGAGACTTCTATTTTATTCAGCTGCTTCTACACATAGCAGTAATTTCAGGGCAACAAGGTAGTCTAATGGCGACAATGTAATCGGTTATATGGAAATCAAAAGAAATGGAGAATTGCGTAAAGTTAAAAGTCGCCTACGGAGCATAAAGTACGTAAAGAAGGTTACCGTGTGACAACCATTATAAAAGAAACGCAAGGCTGCGTTCAGTCCTGCCAATGCGAAGATTGTGCAGCTTATGAAGTTTATTTTTAATATACTACAGCACAGATTATTACGATTAAAATCTATCTCGAGGTGGGTGTGCAATGTGCATTGTTATGACTAAGTACCTAATGTTGATATATTGTCCTTTTTTATTAGTTCATAGTAACATTGATGTATACGTGTAGCTCCGTTTGCGCGCGAATTTAAACTGTCATTTTCAAATCGCAATTTTTAGCAATAAATTATAATAGTATTTTAATTTTTTAACATACTCGTGATCTATTTTACATGAAATTCATTCAAATGAAAGCCAAAATAAAAATATTGCATCTTACCCATTATGAGAGAGAGAGAGTTTTTTTTTTCTTTATTCTTGTCCATGGATACAAGTCCTTCAGACGAAAACTTAATACTAATAAGAGAGAGGGAGTATTTATTCAGTGTGGTCAGATTAAAAGCTAAAAATTATACACTATTAAAGTGTTATAAATTAATTGTTTTGATATTTGTAAAAAATACATTGTGTCCGCAGTGTTCTAGCAGCTCTTACGCCTGTGTGCATGCGGGCGGCGCACACACCGTGACGCTGCCCGCACTCGCCAGCCTCGCCGACTACGCACGCGGGGAACACGGTGGGTTTTAATGTTTGACCGCAGTGTTCGAGCAGGTCATACGCATGCGTGACACTCCACTGCGCTCATCACCCCGAGACATGAGATTAGCCCAATAATTATGTTGGCTAGAATGTCCTTTAAACCGGAACACAACAGTGCATGCACATTGCATTGACGGTAGACAGACATTGCGGTATTACCTACCCAGACGGACCCTTGCATACGAGACTTCGTTCCTTGTTCGTTCGTCGACTCACGAGGTTTCTCGTGCTTTAGCCATCTCAATGCTATGTATTTTTACGGACACTTGCCACAAATATGTTAGGGCACAAAATGTCGTAGGTATCCAATATCTGTAGGCAGACGATGATGATCTAAAATCATTTAACTGGAGGGGTCATTATTACCTTCCATTAAAAAAAAAGTCATTATTTTTTGTAACTTAATTTGTTTCAATTCGAATTTATTTTCTACACCCCTAGCGGATGCAGAGAGCCTCCTAGCGTCTCTCTGCTGTCGTCCGAGCGTGTCCCGGTACATTGTGCACACGGGTGGGGCCCACGCCCCCTGCCCACCAGTGGGGACAGTGGTGTCGTCTCCTCCACTGCCCACGCTGCTGGTGCTGTGCGCTGACGGGGAGATGATCGCCAGGTGAGAGTTGGATTATGGAGTTCCAAAAATAGGGATAGTCCTTCCTATATTCCTATATTGGACAAGAACCAGTTTTATTATTATGCATCATTAAATTAGAATATACTGAAGTGCTATTAGGACCATCCTTGCATGATGCAGCGTTGTGACATGTTTCTTTGGATCTTGGGGTGCCCAAAAAGCTTTGGAAAGAACCTTCGCGAAGAATTCTTTTGGGCGGCTCCGCCATCCCAAAGCCTTAAATGACAACAATGGTGGAATAATACATTAAAGATTTAACCAATCCATACTATTGTTCATTACAGATCTTTAGAACCATACGACTTAGAAGAACAACTGTACAAAGAAATTCAAATGAAAAATCCCGCGCTGGAGCAAGACGACTTACGTAATATGATCAAAGAGGTGAAATTGTTTCTTTACACTAATATGCTTAACAATCTTTAGTCTATTCCTGTAATTGCGCTACTTGTCGCTTTTACCATTTGCGTTTGTTTTAAAATGGTCGAATTTACTGTTCCAATATGAATTAAGCTGGATCTATATTTTTGTTTAAATTCTTGGAAATATTAGCCAATAACTTTGCCTAAAGTGTTTCATTTTTCGTTTCCAGAGACAAAAGCTGACGTTCACAGCAATCATCCAAGAGATTTTAACGCGTGAGGTATCGCAGCCGATCCTACACACAGACAAACGACACGAACCCAGCCCCAAGGAATGTCTCGAAGTGAGTATAACACATATACAAAAGGAATCACGCTGACTTGAAGATTCACCTATCTTTATTTCTTTTAAATATTGAGTGGTAAATAAGTAAGCAACTTACTTGATGCAGTATTCATATCCATTTTTGTTAAAAAGATTGGTAAATAAATTAAATAGAATGCAGGTTGCTTGTTGTTAAACGATTTGGACTGTCCGTTAACATTCGCAATTTTTCATATAATTAAATGAGGAGACGAATAAATAGCTTATTTGATGGTCACGTTGAAATGCAGTGGTAATACTAGGCTTATTTGCAGTTATAAAGGAATACATAGCACTTTACTATGCTCATCACTGAGATGTTAGTCGTTAAGTTCATAGTGGCTAAAATAGATTGGATATTATTTATTTTAAACTGAAACACACCAGTACATGTATTATGTTTGACTCTAGAAATATGTATTTCGGTGGTATCTGCTTAGCTCGAATCTTGTAAGTATATTAGTTGTCTTTAAAAATGGAGGGCCATGATGCTATACATCTATTATTCAGAGCATTCTATTATATTCTACTAATATTATAAACGCAAAATTTTGTAAGAATGGATGTATGTATGTTTGTTACTCTTTCACGCAAAAACTACTGAACGGATTTCTATGAAATTTGGCACACGGGTAGATCATGTCCTGGATTAACACATAGGCTAATTTTTATCCCGGGAAAATACAAAGCGGACTTTTACCCCGGAAAATCTCATTCACGTGGCCGGAGCCACGGGCAAAAGCTAGTTGTATATACTTGGCAAATTCGTCAAAATATTTGCAAAGTTCAGGTAAAGCAATATGTACTTCGTGTTTTTATATACAAAATTGATGTTGCATTGGCCAAATAACGCAAATATTCGCTTGAATTCGCCAAATGTATTGTGCCAGCGTTATATTGAAGGGCGAATGGTTTTGACTTAAGCGACATTATTCCGAAAAAAATTTAGCTGCAGTCAAAGAACACAGAAAAAAATGTGTTAATATGTATAATTTCAAATATGTATAAAACTCAATTTCGTAAAAAATGTCGCTTACGTCAATTAGGCCTGTATTCATAAACATTACTCAGCTCAGAGCGAAGCAATGAAGATAAGTCTGTTTCTCCGTGCTTATGGCATGGCAGATTTCACATTGTGTAGGCATAGCGGAGCTGTGATTTGGTCATTATAGAGTTATAACTTTGCTACAATAAACAAAGCTGAAGAAAGCCAAAGAAAACTATGAAATTGCGGAAACTATGCGTTCGGGCGCACTGTGCGTTTTTTTTTATAGCATCGAATGACGAGATGAGCATGCCGTTCGCCTGATGATAAGCGATACGATCACCCATAAACAGTACCAACACCATCCAGCACCTTGAGTTACAAAGTACTGTGTGGCACTCCACTGCGCTCGTCATCCTGAGACATAAGATGTTAAGTCTCATTATGTCCAGTACTTACACTGGTTACAATGTCCTTCAAACCGAAACATAACAGTGTATGCACACTGCTGCTTGGCGGTAGAAATAGACATTGCGGTGGTACCTACTCAGACGTACTCTTACATATGAGAGACCTACCACCAGTAAAATGCGTCCTCATAATATTGTTTGTAAAAACGGGTGTTAGTGTGCAACCTTCTGCTCGTGTGTTAGTTCTGTAAATACACACTTGCAATGCAATCTGCCCTGTATTATATACTGCCCACTGCTGAGCACGGGCCTCCTCTACTACTGAGAAGGGTTAAGCCTTAGTATTACCTATGATTTCACCCACATACAACGATGAAAAATCATAGACCTAGTCATTGTAAAAGTATTACCTATATATAGATATATGGACACTTAATAAACATTGTTATTGTAGAGAAGTAGCAGTGTTAGTTGCATGATCAATGATCATAAAGCCGTGTTTAGACTAGCAAATTCTCGAAGGATTATTTTTGCTCGAGAACTTCTAGGCGGGTTTACACTAGCGGCAGTATTTTAATAAGTCTATGTCAAATGCGACTTGCCACAAGTTCTGCAAGCTCCAAAATTTGCAGAAGTTAACTTGCCGTGACTGTTTACACGGTAAAATAGCTTGCGGAAGATAACTTCAGCAAGTTATCTTGGTAATATAAGCTCCGCTTTAACTTTTTGCATGTTTATCATGGAATGTTTCCATAACGAGGAGATGCTTACACAATATTGGGAGCTCTTGGACGGTGTCGTTGAATGTTATAGTACTCTGGCATGTCCCCTGTCTGCTAATGCCAAAATGCTCTTAATTTTTTTTTCTTTTCGTTTTTAACGATCGTATTACATTGGATGAACGTGCAGTGCCTTCACCTCGCTATGAATTCGCGTGCAATTCGCCAGTGTGATAAGAGCCTTAACTTTACCTGACCACGGATGAAACAATCCGGCCTAAGCTATATAACAATGATTTAAAAAAACCGCATCGAAATCGGTGCATTCGCTTTGGAGCTATGATGCCACAGACATACAGATACACTGATTAAATTTAAAACACCCCTATTTTTCCGTCGGGGGTTAAAAAATTCTTGTACTTATCAGACGCTGAGCTCTGCGTGCGTGCGTCTGCGCGGCGAGTACGTGCGGCGACACGCGCGCGCCGCCGCTGCGCTCGCTGACAAGCTCCGCGCCGTGCACGCGCTCGCCGAACGGCAGCGGGGGTGGCTACACACACTGCAGGTACACACGCACTATACGAGCACGTGCGGCGACACCACAGTACCGTGCAGGGTATTTTTCGTACGCTCACGTTATTTGCTGGCCATACGCAAACACGGCCTTATTATCCAACACAAAACCCTGTGCGGTGAAATAAAAGAAACTGATGCAAGGTCCCGAGGGATACCAAAATTCAACAACTTCCTATGTAACATGTAAAAAAATCCTTCAAGACACCGTGCAAAGCCCCAGGCGCTTGCCCGGTTCACCCCTCGCAACTTCTTCAAGGCCGCCACTGATTCTATACAACTACTCAATGGTACAGCTAGAAAACCAGATCCAAAACCTAAAAAAAACGCACTTTAATTGAAAAACAAATATGTATGATTTAAAAAATTATTAATATGCCTAACTCCTAAGTATTCTGGAGTGAGAACAAAACATTACCCTTCTTCCCTCTAACTACAGCTTATACCCTGCACCACGCTCGCCAATGAATATAAACTATTACTGAACATACTACAAATATTAGCTAGTGGCTGCTGACTTCACGCACAAAATTACACATCACAATAATTATGTCGACTATTTAACGGAAAATTATTGACTTAAGCGACAATTTTTTTTTCGAAATTTTACTAATAACTCTGAAATTAACAGAAAATCAACACTGATTTCAAATATGTATCAAGGCGTGAAAGGCTATATGTTTTAAGCGACATTTTTTACGATATATAGTTTTATCGAGGGGTGAAAGGTTATTTGGCTAAAGCGACATTTTTATATATATATATATATATATATATATAACGGCGCACAAGTCCCAGCAGGGTTTTTAAAAATAGTGACGTCAGCCGAACTGACGTCACTATCCTCATTGCCAGGGCTGCTCATAATTTACTCCTTAAAAGAGCAATGTTTAATACAGTAATAATAATAAAAGACGGTAATTTTAAATATTAATAATAATCAAAAATAAAACAAAACACACTATCAAAATTACGAATTAAAATACTCACAGGTATTGGATGAAGTACTCCAGGCGAAACCTCCGTAATAAATTGAGTTTTCGCCACGAGTTCACATTATTTATAGGAATGGTGAAGGAGTCAATACACTTTCCATATATTTAAATACACTCGTAATGAACTTCTACGGTGCTAGTTATTTTAATCTGTTAATTCATTAAGAGCGTTTACTAAAGTATTCCGATTGTTAAATAATCGTTAAACGAATGGAAACGTTTAAAATATGTTTATTGTAAGAGTTGTTTCCGCTATTTTCAATTAATTTAAAATCTGCTTATTGTAATCATTTTAAACTTGATAAAATGTTCTAAAAACAATCTTAATTGTTTATATATCAGAACATGAATTTAGCAGTGACTTGTTAGACTTTTAGCCAACTTTCGAGTAATCATTTACTACATAGAAATGTGGTTAATTTAAACTTCATAAAAATGTCTGAAAACTAAATGATTATTCATTATAAAGCGTAACATGAATATTCCCATGCCTCTTTTGTCTTATAACAAATCTTGAGCATAATTAGTAATTATTAACCTCGTTGAAATGAGACTAATTTAAACTTTATAAAAATGTCTAAAATCGAAGTTATTATTTATTATAAATATAGAAATGAATTTAGCCACAGTTTGTTTACTTTACAATCCATCTTTTTAACTATAAAGATTAATCGTTTGATGCTTTGAAAAAACAGGAAACTACAACTCCTTATTTTTATCAAAGTAAGACTAAAATTCATTTCAAACACATGATAATGTTATAATAATTGTAAACAAGAAAATATGATAATAAGTAACACTTATTAGTGATAATTCATTTAATGTTAGTTAATTAAATGTATTTTGTGATGGCGTCCAGACTTGTGGCTTTTTTTTTTTTTTTTTTTTTTAATTAAATGTATTTGCGTCGACATATATATATATAACTGTATATCGCAATAGAATCAGAAAAAGACACTGATTCCAAATATATATTACTTAATATCCCAAAAAAATGTCGCTTAAGCTAAATAGCCTTTCACTCATCGGTATTTTATTTGTCACTTAATTAGCCTAATGACCAATAAACCACAAGATTTGAAATTCCAATAAAACAATATTTTACGTGAGTATTACCACCACGATGATCTAGAATCTAGACATTAAATTCTGGAGGATCTAGATTCTAGATCTTCAGAAGTTAGTGTCACATTAGCGTGAAAGCCGAACCAAATTTCCTTTCTGCAACATCCTTATAATCTGAGCTTGATATTTTTTCCGCATATCCTAAAAGTGAGATAGGATAAGAACATATGGAAAACAAAATATAATTACGTTACATGCGAAAGTTTGTGAAAATGGTCGATGTTTGTTAGAAACAACTAAACGGATTTGGATGAAATTTGGCACACGGTTAGATCAAGTCCTGGATTAACACATAGGCTACTTTTTATCCCGGTAATTCGCTCCCATGGGAAGTAATGGATATTTTTCATCTGATTCTTTAAGTAGATGGCGCTGGCGTCGTACTGTGTTTTAGGGACTTATGTAGCGGAAAAGGCTTTTCACGCGGGCGAAGCAGCGAACAACACCTAGTATTATATAAATTGACTCCGACCTCAATTTACTCATCACACAAAATTATAAAAGCTGGGCTTAGGCATCGATCCCTAACTTAAAAATTCAGATAACCCTAATATGCCATTAGAGCAAAGCTACGATATTAATAATATTTTTGTATTACAGAAAGAAATAGACGACGTGCAAATTCAATCGGTTGTCTTGAAAGAGAAGTGTCTACTCGCTGAGAAACACCAGGACGACATAAAATATAGGTAACTTTGAAAGTATTACAGGTAAAGATGGTGTCAGGCCTGATTTGGTTGGTATGCCGATGTAGGGTGTATAGTGTTAGGGACTCGGTCCAATGCTCGCTCGGATGATGCTATACTCCCGAGTGTCGACATTGGGCTGTAAGACCGTGTGAAACCAACATAACCGTTCCACTCACCCCCCAGTGGTGGTAGCGAAAACGCGAATTAAAAAAAAAAAAAAAAAGACCTGAACCTCAAATCGGACAACTGAATAGATTCTTACACAACGATTTACCTAATTCTGGACTTCCCAAAGAGGGTCGTCGGATAGGCGGTCGTAAAACTCTTTTACCGATCGAGACTTTCCTTGAACTTCAAATCACTTACAACCGTTTGCAATGTCGTGTTAAGTATTTAAAAAAGTTATGAAAAAATCTCCACAAGACGCTTGCTAAAGTGTGTGACGACGTCTTCAAATTCCAATACAATAATGGTAGGCGAAAGAAGAAAAGGGAGAGGCCTATGTCCAGCAGTGGACTGCAACGGGCTGATGATGATGATGATGAAAGAAGAATGAAGTTTTGACAAATAAAGTCAAGTACTGGTGATAGGATATTGGTGTCCGCTCGAATATCGAACTGAAAACCCGCCATAGTGGCCCACGTAAGTGTGTCGCGTTCCGGGATCATTCTGGTATATCCGGTTCAAACCGGCATAACATTTTATTAATACATTTATCAAAAATGTATGCCATCCAAAATGTAGCGGAAAAATAGTTTTCAAAATTGGGGCAATAATTAGTAAGTTATAAAGCTTTGAAATTTGGTGGAAGGGGTAGTTGTCAAATAACAGTAATATTACACTGTGACGTCACCGAGAGTCGCCGGCCATACCGCTGCGTGCGTGCGAAAGAGATAGCGCGATATCCCCTCCACGTCCCCACTTTTGCTCACAACAATATTTCAAAAATCAATAACTGCTTTATTTTTCAACCAATTTTGATGCCGATTTCACAGAAAGATTTATTTTTCGTATTATTTTCTGTTACGTATAAAATAACGTACAAAGTCACACATAGGTAACTGACTGGCGAGGGATTACCATCTTGTCACTATCCCGCTTCCACACCCGCCACTGCTGCTACTCCTGTAAGCCAGGATCAGCAGTGGCACGCATTTTATGACACAGAGCGGTGAAGCTCGGCGAGTCTCAGAGAACACTAATTAGTCTTTATAAACGAAATTATTCAAATAGAAAGATAGGGAGGAATTGGAAATATTAATTGTATACCCACCATCTCTCGTTAGTCGACATTATATCTGGACCCCTTCGTTTACCATCAGGTGCAGTGGTCACTTTGCATCCAAATAAAAAACGTGTCAAAATCGGTTCATTCGTTTAAGAGCTATGATGCCACAGACAGACATACAGATACACAGATACACAACCTAAACATATAACACCCCTCTTTTTCTGTCGGTGGTTAAAAAAATAATATGTTTATCTTTTTGCAGGTGTTCAGCAGTGATCCGCAGTCTGAGAGCAAACTCGCGCGCCACTCCCGCCGAGAGAGAACTCCTCGCCGAGCTGCAGAGCTACAAACGGTGCCGCGAACGGTTCGCCGATCAGATACAGCAACTGAAGCAACACTCCAAACGGAACGCTGAAGAGGTGGGTACTATATTAATATATGTAAATAGTACTATTTATAAATTGCAAGTTGTTTTATGGAAGTACAGGATTCAGGTGAAAGTGAAATAGGTTAAAAAACGAATATTATTAAAACAGACTTATGTAAAATTATATAAAAATTATAGTTTTCTTCTATATATTGAAATGTAGACAAGTATATAATTTCGTGCCATTAAAATCGACCAGGTAAAATGGCGCGTATTGGAGGAGGCCTATGTCCAGCAGTGGTCTAAAATATAGGCTGATGATGATGATGAAAATCGTTCGTTAACAATATAAAAATTTCAAAGTAAAATATAAACTATGGCCTATACACATATTTTTCTACCCAAGTAATTTGAATCTAATCAATTACTGATTATCAGAAAAAACTACAAGCGATCAGTTTAAACTGTCGGTTCATCTCGCTTTTGCAACTGACAACTTAAATAGTATAAAAAAAATTATTAGTTCTAAAATAACGTACCAAAATTTTAGTTAACTATTCATTATCGGTTCAGTCAATCCGTCAGCTTAATTTGACTGTGTGCCGTTACATGCAAGTGTTTTGAATGAACAATATAATACGTATGAACAAATTCCAGATCAAGAAATGGCAAGACGAATACAAGAAGAAAGACGCAGCTTTGGGCAAAACACACAGCGACTCCATCCAATCTATATTACAACAGCAGTAAGTACTGAGTACTTTTTTGTATATCTAAATAGCATGGCGGTTATCGTGGCGTAGTGCCATACAAAAATCTTTTTTATGCTACGTATATTTAAAGCTTGATTTTCCATCACAAAATGCTCAATTCAACCAAGAGTTTCATATGTAAGAGTCCGTCTGGGTGGGTACCACCGCAATGTTTATTTCTACCGCCAAGCAGCAGTGTGCATGCACTGGTGTGTTTCAGTTTGAAGGACATTGTAGCCAGTGCAACTACTGAACATAATGAGACTTAACATCTTATGTCTCAGGATGACGAGCGCAGTGGAATGCCACACAGTACTTTGTAACTCAAGGTGCTGGATGGTGTTGCTACTGTTTATGGGTGGTCGTATCGCTTACCATCAGGCGAACGGCATGCTCGTCTCGTCTTTCAATGCAATAAAAAAAAGGCTCTCCATATCACATGCGTTGAATGGATTACACTTCTGCCAAAGATTTCAGGCGTGTACCCAAGTAAGAAGTTAGTACTAACTACTGACTACATAAACGATATGTATGGCCTGTTTTACGACTTCTGAGTAAATGCTACTCGTTACATAAATGTATAAGCCGACTAAAAAAAGTCACAATCTAAGCTATGCTCCGAAATAAATGGTAATCAAATGAGTTCTGTCTACATTAGCTGTTTAATACGATAAATCAAATTAAATTCACTTGGATCATAGTGAAACAGGCACCAACCTTGTTTATTTATATCCCAATATATCTGAAATAACCATTCATCATCATCATCATCAGCCACATGAAATCCACTGCTGATTAGGCCCGTCTGGAAATCTTAGGGGGGATGTATAGACATCCCCCCTAAGATTTCCAGACGGGCCAGTCAAAAACGACCTGCATCCAGCGTTGGAAGACCCATTGCTAATAGTAAAATGTTATTTTCAGAACGCTCCAAGTGTCCACGCTCATCGAAGAAACCAAGCTGTTGAAAGACCAGCTCAGTATAGTATAGATATAGTATTATTTATTTTCTCGCCCTTATTTTTCTGATCTATTGTTGTTACACTTAATTTCTTGAATAGTTTTAATTATAACACTCATTAGATTCGAGTTACTAAATACTCCCAAAAAAAATTTTTGGTGTTTAAATATTAGAGATTACGTCTTTAGTTACATGGTGAAATGATTTAATTTGCATTTGAACTGTATTGCTATGCAGTAAAGGCCCGTTTTAGCGTGAAACCTGTGAAAATGCGACTCAGATTCGCGCCATTTTTAATTTGACAGCTGGGGGCCTTGCGGGTGCCGAGGGGTTAATGTAAATCAAATATTTTTGATGCAAAAAGAAGTTGACCAATGTTTTTCTATATGCCTTAAATTTAGTACAAAAATAATATTTGAAATTCAGTTCTACTGGCATTTAAACTGTCAATATTAACTGAACGTGTGCGTTTAATTGTAAGTGTTGATTACCGACTTTAATTTTGTATTGTTTAGTAGTTATTTAAATAAAGTATTATGACCACTGTGGTTTTTTTATTTTGTTATGTGTTTACAAATTAACTTTCTTTCTATTAACGTCTTATCTTCTACCAATCGATGGATTTTGCTTTACGTAAATAAACTTAGTGGGTTTTGTTTATTACAATATTCGGCTCTCATATAATGCTAAAGGTTATTATATTATGTAAAAACTAAAACCTAACCTAACGCAATAAGAGGCTGTGGTCAACAGATTTGGGGTCACATAAAATATAAGGAGCTTATAACCTAATCTATTAGACCTAGAGATAACCTACGTATATCTCACCTACGATCACGGGCGTAGCTTTCATATAGGGGGGGTCCGAGATACCAAAATGTCAGTGGCGTAGCGTGGTCTCTTGCCGCCCCATGACAAACCTTTCAACAAATAAGTCACGTATACCCGCCCTTCACCAGTTAGAAGTACTCAAAGGCATTATAATGTGTACAAGTTTTGTGGCCCGGATTATTTTTCTTGTAAGCTAATATGGGAGGGGGGTCCGCCCTTTATATGCACCCATGCCAACGATGACAATATGCATCTTCATCTAGATGATGAAGATGCTGGCATGTAGGGAGGTTATGTTAGGGCTATTTCAAGCACCAGGCTCGCATAAAATGTAAGAAGTTAAACCTGACTAATCTAATACAAGGATATTGTGTTCAGCAGATTTGGGCACATATAAAATTTTATCCAAACGTAAACCTAACCAAGCCAATGTAAGGATGTATTCAGCAGATTTAGGTACACATGATATCCTAACCAAACCAGTAGATCTATGCCTATCACCCCATTAAAATTAAGGTAAAACGAACATCAAGTACCAGGATTGCATAAAATGTAAAGGTATTCTAACCTAACCTTACTTCTTGAGACGTACTCGTATGAAATGTTGAGGTAGTCTCCTAACCTAACACAAGCCTCTGCAATGGTAGAACTTTGGGTTTTGCTTCTGTCAAATTAAAAGTGTGATTTACTTAAATAATAAAACACATTTCCATAATTATAATTTTATTGAGATTCTATTAAGATTTCATGTCACTCATACATTCAAAGATAACGACTGTTTTTTTTTTATGTTTTTACATTAACATAGTTAATGTTTATGGAACTTAACTATACCTATCTTACAAATTTTGCATGAACGATCATTGCGTATCTGAGTATATTATAATAAAACAATGAAATTATAGATAATCCATATTTATGTGATCCGCAAAACGTAGGTATTTATGGTCGGTTAAACAAGCTTCCTTGACATATGCCTGTCAAACGTGGAAGTTTACTCATAAAATCAAGAACAAGATAAAGACAACCCAAAGAAGTATGGAGAGGAGTATGCTGAAAATAAGTAAATTTCAGAAAATACCACACAAAATAATCCGCGAGAAAACAGACATTATTGATGCCCTAAGTTACGCACAGAAATTAAAATGGAGATGGGCAGGCCATGTAGCCAGAATGACTGACGACAGATGGACTATACGGGCCACAGTGTGGCCAGGACCAGCCGGCTACAGAAAGAGAGGCAGGCCGCAAACACGATGGGCAGACGACATAACACACGTAGCTGGTAGAGACTGGGTAACAGTGGGAAGAAACAGGGACGCATGGCAATCTCTGGAGGAGGCCTTCACCTGAGAAGGGTTCTTGCTCATTCATTAAATATCCAAGATCGAATATGACAAAAAAAAAAAAAAAAAAAAAAAAAAATATATATATATATTATCTAATTATAACTAATTGAATAATTTTCACTAAATGTTAATATTGATTTATAATTTAATTTATCGAATTTTAGTTAATATAATGAAATTTTGTTTAACTTTTTAAGTAATATGGCAAGAAATATAAGGCTTTTTTATTTTTTATTTATTTATTAAACAAGCTAATTAAGACCCGAGGTGGTGAAAGGAGTCGATATTTAAATCGAAATTTCTAGATACCAAATATAGCACTTGCTCTAGCAACGATTAATTTAGAAAATAAAAATATGATTCCTCCTCACTTCTTAAATTCTTTTACCCTATTTTAGCAATAAAACACAAAAAAATCACTTCAAGTCCCACAAAGCGCGTTCATACAAAACTCAATTAAAGCTAAATTAAAGAGTTTATCCGTATACCTAATTATGTTACATATTCCATTGTTAATGGTAATGATAACATAGTGAACAGTCTTATGGTAATGACTTAGATTTCAATGAGCGGTCCCCAGAACATCTTGGACACGCGCGATTCGTCTTCGGTAAAGAAGAAATCTTTGCCGAGCTCCACAAACTCTTTGAGAGATAATTTGCCGTCCTGCAAAAAAAATATTATTAAAGTGATGAAGTCTTGGTCGAAATCTAAAGAATACATTAAGAATCATAAAAAAAAAAGATTGGCTTAGTGTTTTTAAGTAAAATATAAAGCAGAATAGTTGCAAGACAAGTTCATGAACCCACAAAGCTAATGGTGACATGGTGAACCTTATGGACTTTTAGAGGGAGGAATTAGGATTGATTTATGGGATTTTTGAGCTTCCAGCAATGTCGGTGACCCCATTATCTGCGGCGTCAAATTGACACAAATTTTCTTTGCAAGGTCAGGCCAGCCCATTCATCACATTCTCTATAAATATCTTAACTTTATTTGCCCCAAAACTTTTGTAGTTTTGTGTATGAATTTATAGTATTGCTTACCCCGTTAATGTCTATGACCGCGAAGGCGACGGCGGCGTGGTCGTTGTTCAGCCCGAGGCACTCGAAGAACAACTTGAACTCGTTCACAGATATATAGCCGGACTTGTCTTTGTCCACCGCCTGCAACAAATATATCATAATATTTATAAAGAGGTAAAGTTAGTGAGTTTGTTTCTAGGTTTGCTTTTGGTTAATCTCTGGAACTACTGAACCAATTTCAATAATATTTGCTATGGAGATAGCTTGAGATCTGGGGAAAATATAATTAAGAATAAAGTTGTGTTTCTTTAATTTCTTGTTGTGTTATTGTTAATATGTTTTAAGCCGAAATATCAACTGTTACAGCTCCTGCGTAGGTAGGGTGAAAAAGCATACGCTTTGCAAGAGTTTTCGAGTATCGAAATTAAGGTATTGCTGAATGTTCAGGTCTGTGAGAAACCAACGGATGCCATTATAGTCCCATGTTAATAGCGTGTTGGTATTTATTTAAACGAAGTTGCTGAAAATCTAGTAAAACACACTGAAATAATTCTGGTGATCGTTGACTAATCTCTACTAAATTACTAAAAAAGACCAACATCATTCTTGATCACCAGGATCACTTTGCGGATTACTCTATACTGTTTATATGAAGTGTGAACTTGGCTAGGCTAAAGAGTTTTATAACATTGGAAGCAGTACCTTAAATAAGTACGGCAGCCAGCGGTGCGCCTTCTTCTTGAGCGTCTTGTCGCTGAGCACGTGGTGCATGTCCTCCAGGTACTGCTCCACTGTGACGAAGTTATACGGGTCGATGGCACCCCACTGCTCCTCCCATGTCAACTGCAACGATAATCATTACTTGCATTTAGTTTGGATTACAAGAAATTGAAGGAAGGAGTGGTTTGTCTGTATAATAGTTAAAAAAATTAGAATATTACTGGCTATATTTAGCTTATGATGCACCACGGTACACCACAATTCATATGATAGCCACCATACAACTGGAAACAACTGGTGACTTGTAACGAGTCCCGTCAATGTCAGCCAGTGTCTCAGGGCAGGTCGTAAACCAATCATCATAGCTAAAAGTTTTAATTGTATTTCTTTTAAGTATGTTTTATTTCAACACTGGCAAATTTTATAATCTTGGCCTGGTGATTATACCCATGCCGGTTTCAGCTTAATCACGCAACTAGTACTAAGTAGGACATTTAAGGGGAAACGATCATTGCAAAAAAATAACTGCCGCCCTTAACCATGCACCAGACAAATCTCTTATTGACTAACCTTAATAATATCGCTGAACTCCTTAGCCTGCTTCTCGTCAAGGTGTCCCAACGACTTAAACCTCTCGCCGAAGAGTACGAAGTCGTTGAACGAGATCAGGCCATCCTTGTCCACATCCAGGATGTTGTGAACGGTGTGCATCTTACGACGCCAGAAATCAGACTGCAGACAAAGGGAAAGAATAAAAAAAATGTTGGGTATGTTTATTTGGGACTTTACCAACAGAAGCAGAAAGGAAGGCGCGTGGTGAAATTGGATGCCCAGGAACATCAAAAATGCCATCCAATAACAATTAAAAAGTAAAAGTAGTAAGAAAATGGGTCTTGCTCATTGCATTAACTACAATGTCTTTAAAAATGGAATAAAAAGCTTGTCAGAAGTGGACAGTAAAATAAAGTAAATAAGAGAGATCTACAACATAGTTGTAAATACCCCAATTATAATTAAAATAAAATTAAATAGTGACTTGCCATTGTTTTAGATATGTTATTGAGAAAACTCACCCGATCAATTCCCTTGCACTCAGTATCGGAATCAGAATCGGATTCCGAATCGGAATGTTTCCTCCGATCGGTCTCCGGTCGGCCGTGGTGCTTGCTGTACCGGCGCAGGGCACCGCGGTCCGCCAGGTCGAGGAGCGATCTCTGCGGGTGCGGCCCTTGCACCTGGTTCACTCGCGCTTGTGCTGGGTGCACCTGATGCGGAGAGTCGTTTAGATAGCACACAACGCCATTGCACGTCGGCTTTGTGTGGATTAACTGGAATAACGGATAATATATAATAATAATACCAGCCCTGTATTAAATACTGCCCACTGCTGAGCACGGGCCTCCTCTACTACTGAGAGGGTTTAGGCCTTAGTCCACCACGCTGGCCTAGTGCGGATTGGCAGACTTCACATACCCTCGAAATTCTTATCGAGAATTCTCAGGTATGTAGGTTTCCTCACGATGTTTTCCTTCACCGTTAAAGCGAACGATAATTGATAAACAATACACACATAACTTCGAAAAATCAGAGGTGTGTGCCTTGGGTTTTGAACCGCCGGACATTGTCTCGGCAGACCGCTCCATTCCCAACTAGGCTATCGTCCACAACAACGGATAGTAGAGTGTAAATGTTGTGTCAAAAATAATATAGCTTCGCCCGCGTGATGTTTTTCCGAAGTAAAAGTCACGTTTTATATTTTCACGGGATAAAAAGTAGCCTAAAACCTTCCCAGGGTTACACAGTAACTCCATACCAAATTTCGTAATCCGTTCAGTAGTTCTTGAGTTTATCGGGTACAGCGGCGGTGGGCGACTTTGTTTAATACTACGTAAGGATGTACTTATAATATTTACATAGTGGAATGCCGATATAATAAAGTTGTAGTTGTTAGTATACAACTGGCAATCGTGTATGTATAGTGTGCCAGTTGGCAGCTAAATAATTACCACTGCTCGTACCTTAGCAGATAAAAATCGTCTGCATTGCCAATCTTACAAAGAAATAGAGAACGCGCAGAATGATGTTACAGAGTTAACAAGGTAGCTAATAATTTTAAAGTCCCTAAGGGCCCATTTCAACGCGTGCTGATAAATACTCACATAAATTTATAAGGCGACCGAACACTAAAGTCACACCTCAACTTGGAGCCTAGATTAGGGTGAGACTTTTGTTTTTAGTCGGCTTATATATAATAAATATATGTGACTAATAGCGTTTATCAGCAAGCGGTGTATTCGGCCCTTAATCTTTTTTATTCTACATAAATAACACGCACAGACCAACGGAGTGACAAAAATAAAGGAAATTGAACTATAATTACTTTTTACTTAGTAGATCGTACAAGTAGAGCATTCGTAAAACTAAGTATTTCGTGCAACTTGTGCTAACTTGTGCTTAGTAACTTGAAGTAGGATAAGGATATCAAAACTAAATATTCAGATTACCTTCTATTCAGATTATCAATGTGACCTATATCTGTCCATTCCCGAACTTATCATGCAGTTCATGATAGTCGGGGCCAATGACCTGTTGCAACAGCATGCGCGTGCGCCTACTTGCACGCACGGCTTAGAATCACTATTTCAATTGATTTTTTTTATTAGACAAAATTTTTCACGTCAATGATATTGTATAAACATCGGTCTTTGTTGTCGACCCACAATGTCCTGGGGCTGCTACTAATAAAAGTACCTAATTTAGATTTGTTTCCCATTTTTCCAGATTTTTCATCCTCCAGTTTTAAATTCTATACAATTCATACCCATTAACTATAAGTAACATTTCAACATGGATACCCTTAAAAAGTAATAACTCAAATTCCATTAAATTAAAATTTGTTCTTCTGCTAAATCACATACTATAACTTTAAAAATGTTGAACTATGAGATGTTGAAAAGAGTTGCAAGGAAACATCTAGACCAGAAATAATAGTCATCATAAATAAATCATAGTCATGCCTTAGACTAATAAGTCATGTATGAAAATCAACGACCACGTTTATTAGAATAGATAAATAAATTTTAATACGTCTCTCGTACCTATATGACTTAGCAGGTGGTTAGAAACAGTACCCATACAACATTCTCAATGGAATCGCCAGTCAGTTGTGATAAGTATTCATTCGAGTCCAGTGCAATGCCCTAGCCAAGGACGAAATGCATTCGGTTTAAAAATTATTCTATGAATGTTTTCAGTATATTTAATTTTAAATATCCACCACCTTGTCAACTTACATTATCAATTATAAAATAAAACACAAATTGTTTTGTTTTAGCTAATCATTGTTCTATCTTTAGTCATTAGATTTAAATAAGGCAGAAGTCTGATTTAGTTAGCACTTTATTTGTTAATGTTCATAAAACCTACTTTATAAATGATAAACTTAACTAAGTACCTAGTTAAACTTGGGTATGTTTATACCCATTTTCAACTGTGTTGAGGTTGGTACCATTGCCAGACAAAAAAGCAAGTCTTTTTGCTTTGTCGGTTGTACAAGGTGAGTGGCATTACCAGGGGCCCTATAAATCCTCTTCCCGTTTCTGAAGGTCGGCTGCACTGCACCGATAATTTAATAAAATATGATCACAAGGATTGAGATCACTTACCATTTTCTATCAATAAAATATTACAATTATACCGCTGGTATCATTAAGGGCATTTAAAAGACATAAAATAGAAACTTATTTACCGAAACTATAGTGAGAGGAGAAAGCTTTTTTTATCAACATTTAAAAATAGAAATGCTTCTCCTAATACCAGAGAGACCGACGCACATAAAAACGTAGGTAATAATGCTGATATATTGGAAGATTTCATGTTCACGAGCCTGGTGCAGTGCTATATAATATTTCGTGACTAAGAAATCTACGCACTTTTTTTTTTTAATGGCACTTGTGTTCACATTTTGCCAATGTCAAGTTTGGGTTGACTTTTTTTATATCTGTAGTATGTCGAAGTAAAGCAGTGGCTACCTTATCAAGACTTTATCGAGGAGTTTTGGCGGCAACTAAAAAAACACTTGATTAGCACGATTATTTCAATTCTCTTCATTTGAGCTCTTTAATAGAACTATATTGGATAATATACCACCATAATTATGCAATATAACACTAAGTATCACCAAAATAATAAATTAAAACAAGAGCACCTCATTACACTTCCAAGTTCCCGCCAAAACTCTACGCACTTATTTGTATAGTTCTGTATGCTGGCTAATGGTGAATAAATGTTCTATACTACTCTATGCGTATATCATAGTCGCCCACAGAAATATAACAATATTGGTCTGAGTAGTCGCCAATGAATACTCGTCTATTCATAGAGAAAAAAACGATAAAATAAATTTAAAAAAATACATCTGTTCCAAATTCAAAAAATAAATTACTTACTTAACCCTTCACTAGATCCGTGAACTTCCAAACACGAGACTAGTATCTATAAATAAACAATAAACACAGATATCGATAGACAACAAACAGGAAAACCTTGCAGCCCACATCATTGTTGACATTGCGCTAGACGTACCCAAATTTTATCGTATGCAAATACCACTGGTCACGTAGACTCAATAAATTATGCATTTTAAACTTTCTACGAGAGATCATAAATGATAAATTTCGTGTTAGAATATTTGTTTGTTTATTTTTTTCATGGTTGAATTTTTCTGGTAGCAATTTTTGGAGAAAATCTATTGGTCATACCATATTGGTTTTTGAAATATAAGAATAATTAACACTAACCATATCACTTATTCTGAAATTTTGTTTAACGCTGGATGCGGGCGAGCAAGGCCGATCTGTCATCATTCGCGATCATTTGCAATTGGCTCACGGCTGTATCTTATCGGGATGTGAGACTATTGCCTCTAAATTACTTACAGGGACAATTGAACGCTTTCACTAATTGAAACAATCTGTTATGTCTTTGAGGTGTTTATTTTCCTCTAGTCACTTTGTCGACATTGAAAGAATGAACTGTCTATAAACAAACATGTTATCTTCTTCGTGTTTTTTATAATTCACAATAGTGGATTGCCGTAATCTATTCAATACTTTGGTAATGCTTACAATAAACTGTTCACAATTTTTTTTCATTTTTATATTTTTCGTGTTCCTATTTTAATCTTTCGTTTTCACTTTTACCAGAAATTTTGTTTATCATTAAATATAAATCAACACTGTAGCTTTTCTTTTATCATCAGGTAAAAACAATGCAAGACTGTTATTCTTCTGAGTACAGGGGGTTGAAAGGAGTTATGCATTTTGCCCATTACCCCAGCCATGTACTTTATACCTTCCAATTCGTAAACTCGTATCATTTGTTAGATAATAAGTAGATATCTCTACTTATTACGTACAGTCCCTTCCGAGGCCACTGCTTGCCTAAACCGGTTGCTCGAGACATTCTAGTTATGTACACCTCTCTAATCCCTTATAATACGTATCGGAATTTATTTTTAAAGTTCATAAACTAATGTAAGTCGCGAGTTATGAATATCCCAAAAAAACAAAACGAAATAGTATAACTACCGAAGTGTAAGTAACTCATGAAAACTTTAACCTCAGCAAGTATGAAATCTGTAAACATTACACGTGTAGGATCCTAGACTGACGTCCTATAAAAGGGTGTTTTCTCAGCCTTTGCCCATCGGATTCCTTCACACTTCAGTAAAATAACAACACTTTACATTCAATCATGACGATACTTGATAGAAAATATTTGGCTTTTCCATAAGTTCGTGGTACCTCTAAAAAGTCTTTACACTCCAATTTCTACTTCTCAATTCCATTGGTATTTTGTGTAATGTAGGTATGTTTTAACGTGGTGTTCAATTATAATCTGAAATCTCTTGCTTTCTTTAAAAAATACACTAGATCAAGTTACGCAAATACAAAACTAAAATGAAAGGGACTCTTTTCTGACCCACTTATGAACCAAATGAAAGTTGACAATCCATTACTGTAGGCGCCATGTTTATCTATTTCCCAACGTGTGAACGTGTCTTGCTACTGCTAAAGAGGAACTGAGGGCGTGGGGTCGATGACATGACTCGGACCTTGCATTTGCATTATGACTTATTGTTTGATTGTTTATTTCATTGAAACTCGTTGAGGTCAGCGAAGATTGGTGCCTAATTCTTACTGTCTTGTAATATTAAGTGTAAATTTTGATTTAAAGATTTAACTTTTATCCTACTTTCCTTTTAAATTAACTTAGAGGAAAACTAGACATGGCTAAGACCCAACGAATGAAAAATATGTGTAAAGAAAGAAATTAAAGGACCACCTAAATCTATTTAAATCGAGATGAAACCGGAAAAGTTGAAAGAAAGAAGAGGCCTTACTTCAGCTATGACATTTAAGGTTTACGAATTTTTAAATAATCACACCAGAAATAGAATTATATCCACGAGCTCTCAAGCAGAATGGAAGCGAGCCTATCACCAAAGCAAGCAACTACTATAATGATTTCTACAAATCATAAACAAAAACACAAGTCTTAAAGTTATGAAGTAATAAGTATGTTATTTAACAGTTGATGAAGGTCGCCGCGTGTTTACATTCAAACGTCCTCGTAATTTATTGTCTAATCGAATGTTGAACTATGAAGGTTTCTTGTTGTTTTGTTGGGCTGGTTTGTAAAGGGCATAAGGTATATTTTGTAAATATTATCTATATCTATAAAAAATTCGTGTCACAGTGTTTGTTACCATACTCCTCCGAAACGGCTGAACAGATTTTGATGAAATTTTATTATCACACTTGGTAGATCTGAGAATAGGTTGTTATCTATTTTTCATCCCCCTAAGTGATAAGGGTGGCCCACCCCAAAAAAAATTTTTTCGGACCAATTTTTTAATATTTTTATTATGATGTGGCATTAAAAAATACATACAACCCTCAATTTTCTACCTTCTTCATCTCCTATTTTTTAATAGCGATATTATTAATTTAATAACTTTTCACGCAAAAACTACTAAAAGGATTTCGATTAAATTGGCACACGGGTAGATTATGTCCTGGATTAACACATAGGCTACTTTTCATCCCGGGAAAATATAAAGCGGGACTTATATCCCGAGAAAACACATTCACGCGGGCGGAGCCGCGGACAAAAGCTTGTAATATATAAATATGTGTGGGTTAATTTTATGGAGGTGGTTTCACTGTTTTATGAAAATCTGACTTGATTTAGCAACTTTGCCTAAATCCTAATGTACCTCAAAGGTACCTAACCTAACCACTCCCGGTTCCAAGGTACTTTACAATTTCTTTGACAGAGTCGATTTTACGGGTGATATAAAATTATATCCAAGATCTTTATAGTCAATTTCCACAGAGGATAATGCCTAAAACAAGGCTGAAATTTTTCAAATTAAACAAATTGCTCTGCGAAACCATGTATAAAAAATATTCTTGTTTATTCATCATTATTAATTTTATTTAATCTTATATGCCATACACTTTGATAAAGAGTCGACGGCCCTAAGTACTACATCTTGAAGCGACCAGGTCATCCCTGACCCTAGATATGATTAATGATAGCCTATAAAATGTCTGTAGTTGCATAATTGACTTAATTGTAATAATTATTCTCATGTATCTTGACTTCTAAGTTCGCCTTCGCCTACGTTATGAATAAAGAATTTTATTTCATAACATTTGTAACATCCATTGAACTATAGGTAATAATCACATAACAAAATCAAATCTACTTTAAAAACAATTAGGTTAAGAACTATTTGTTTGAACCTTCTTCATTTACTTAAGTTTTTTTTTTCTATGCACGCAAAGTCCTCTCCAGCCTGCCGAACGATTTTGAATTCCAGCAAAACTTGATGTTGGATGATTGTTGCTGTAGTTTCGTGGTTAGAAATTAAGATATAAAGCTGAAAATCCAGGTAAATCCCTCCCAATAATGACCAGCGAATCATGTATTCAGGTAGAAACCCAAAAATAATCAATACTTTTCTATTTTCTGATTGTACCATGGATTTTCAAAAAGACCACGTGACAATACATTCATCACAGTTTTTGGGTTGGACTCGGGAGTATAATAAAAACTGTAATACATAGCCACATTTTACTGGTGGTAGGTCTCTCATATGTAAGTGTCCGTCTGGGTGGGTACCACCGCAATGTCTATTTCTACCGCCAATCAGCAGTGTGTATGCATTGTTGTGTTTCGGTTTGAAGGGCATTGTAGCCAGTGTAACTACTGGACATAATGAGACTCAACATATTATGTCTCAGGATGACGAGCGCAGTGGAATCCCACTCAGTACTTTGTAACTCAAGATGCTGAATGATGTTGCTACTGTTTATGGGTGGTCGTATCGCTTACCATCAGGCGAACGGCATGCTGTTCTCGTCATTCAATACAATAAAAAAAATAGACAAATTCCAAAACTACATTTACTCGAATTAGTGTCATCGGTCAAAACTATTTTCAATATCGGTCGAACCGATCGTTCAATTTGTGGGCACATACAATGCAAGGACTCAAGTTAAACTTAGACACAGCGACCTGGTTCTTATTCCTGGAGAGTTAGAGGCTAAATTGTTATGTGTTGAACAATATAGACCAACGGATACGCAGGGGACTGATAAAAGGTTATCGTAACGACACTTGTGGTTTTAAAATATATTGTTTGTAAATACTAATATTTACTTGTTTTTATTTATCTATTTATCATCTCTTAGACTTTAAACTATGATACCGCAGGTTTGATTCCCAGGATAGGCGTAATATTGTGTAAGTTTTCCTCGATTGGAATACTGCCTCAGTGGCGTAGTTGTATTGCGTACGCGTTACGAGTACGATATACGCGCTAAGGTCCTGGGTTCGAATACCGTGTGGAGCCTAAAACATTGCGACTGGGTTTTTAAATCTTCAAAATTACTCAGTCGCAGCTCGGAGTCAGGAAGTTGGTGGTGTGATACCCCCGTGCCTCGGAACGCACGTGAAGCCGTTGGTCCTGCGCCTGATCTCTCTCCGGTCATGTCCGATTGCCTTCTCACCGGGCTATGAGAGTGAAGGAATAGCGAGTACACCTGTGTATTGCACACACTTGTGCACTATAATAATCCTGCGTACCCGGCTAATCTCCGTTGAGATCCGCCGCCGTGGCCAAAATTGGCTAGGATGAGGATAAACCAGTTCCAACGGAGCAATTTCTTATTTAATTATTTCTTAGTAACTCAACAAGTAAATCGTATTTTTCCGTACGTCAAACCAAAATGAATCGTTTTTTATGTCACTGAGAGGTAAACATCCCAAACCCCCATAAACCATTAATTTACATCATTGTTTCAAACACAAAGAAACGCATCCATGCGGCCCTAGACACAGTTACTTATAGTCAAGCGTAAAGTTACGCCTGCTTGCTTAGCTACGAAGAATGCATCGCGCAGCCAATTATGTGTCATTGACACTTCATATAAACCATAGAAAAATACCTTAAACTGATTCTGGACACTGGTAGAAGACACAACAGCACTCCTCTCGAAACTGATCACAGATCTTACACCTAATCTAATTAAAGATACCGCCATTTTGTTTTAATATAGTACACAAATCACAGTAGAAAAAAAAAAGTACTATTCTTTTTTTAAAAATTAATAACACACCGGCATCCCACGGACGCAACGCGACGCGTAAATAGCGCGAGTAATCCGAACTGCATAGATGAACTCGGACTGGTTCGAAAATGGAACGGCAGTTGGTTTTATTTGGCGGCAAAGGGAGAAAGGGAAGGGAGCCTGTTTTCAACCGGCGACATGTGCTTGTGTTTGGGTCGTGATGGCATACAGCTATGCAAGCGCTGGCAAATGCAGCTGCATCGTATTTAACATAGATGAAGATAATAAAATTATATTTTACGTTGATTATTTTGTATTTAGTAAAGGTATCGTTCCACTCCCAACTAGGCTATCGCCGTTCTGCACTGCCGAGACGAATATCTGCAGGTTCAAACCCAAGGGCACACACCTCTGACTTTTCTAAAAAGTTATGTGTGTATTCTTTGTGAATTATCACTCGCTTTAACGGTGAAAGAAAACATCCTGAGGAAACCTGCATACCTTAGAAGTTCCCTATAAGAATTTCGAAGGTATGTGAAGTCCGCCAACCCGCACTAGGCCAGCGTGGTGGACTAAGGCCTAAACCCTCTCAGTTGTAGAGGAGGCCCGTGCTCAGCCAGCAGTGGGCAGTATATAATACAGGGCTGGTATGGTATGCTATGGTAAAGGTATCGTGCCTTTCTTGGAAGTATTCGTAGTTTATACTTCTGACAACTAGCGCAATATTGATCTTATGACGGCGTATCTCTACTATGCAGCCTGGATCAAGAGGCTGGTTCTGGATTTTCATTTCATTTCCAGCCTGAGAAGCCTTGTATCTGAACGAATGTTTCCATTTGCTAAGTTCCTGTTCCTTGAAGGTAAAGAGGAATAAGCCAAAGACAGAAGATCTATAGGTTTTACAAAACCTTTAGACCCAAGTAGACTAATAAGACCATTTGATATAATTTTTATGAATAACTATTCTGAAAAGGCATTTATGGTAGGTATCATAATTTTAAGATAGAGACAGCAACTATTTGTCTAATGATTGATTTAAATGTTGTACTTAGGAATAAGTTGTGGGAAACCTAGGATAATTCGTGCATTCATAATCCAACATCCCATGTTGAGTTTACATAGTAATTAAATTTTAAAAATACGTCGCTTATCGAAGTAAACAGAAACTTATCCCAAGACTTGAATGGATAGTGGATCGGTTAAAAACAAAGAAATTGTATAATACATAATCAAAAAACAAAGACAAACGGAAAACAATTCATTCGAATTTCAAAACATGATTCAGCGCTATTTACGCTGCATTCACTTCTTAACATAAACAATTGGTAACTCAACCTTTAAACTGCAATTTTGTGCCTTACGCCATCGTAATAGCGCCGGAAGCCGTAACAGCCGACAAAATAAAATTAGGATGCACCATTTCGGCTTTAATTTTCGATAGTCGTGTTTGCCCGATATACGTTCGTGTACACACGTACGCCGAAGACTTCGCAATTTAGGTTAATTACGAGACATCGTAACTAAATTATCACTCCTATTAATGTTGTTATTGATAATGTAGATTTAAGTTTTTCCTTATTTAATTATAAAGCTATTAGTAATAATATCATGGCTCGGGGCACGTAGGTGTTAGAAAAAATGGTGGCATTCTGTTGGATCTACTTTGTTTACGATATCCAAGTCAAGTATTTAGTTAAAAATGATAAAGTTAGCTCTGGAATCATTTATATTCTTTAAAGGTTCTCCTTCCTCCACCTCAATCTTCTACAATGTAGCGTCGACATAAAAACATTGTCTAGCATGTCGCATACGTCTGTCTATCTCATCTCCTAGACGGGATTTAGACACGAGAAAATTGTTTTAGAATACTGAATAACTCACACAAAATTATATCTGGCCTGGGAATCAACCTCAGGAAAATACAGAAGTTAAACATTCAGTAAAAAAAATCACTTATACCTACGTCAGGTCTCTTAAGCAGCAAGAGCGACACAAAGGCATAATAATGTTTTTTTGGGGTAGGCCAGACTTCCGTTTTATTGCTTCTTACTTAATTTATGTTTTACAACCCAAAGAGAGTTACTTAATTCGTCGTAATTTATCTTTCAGTTGTTCGATCAGTAAGATGGAATGGAGTGGCTACGCGTATCAAGTAGGTACTTTGTACTTAACTCCATTTTTAAGTAAAGCTTCGTTTAGACGGGTAAATAATTGCAAGCAAATATCGTACACAATTATTGAACCCCGTTTGAAATGCGCCATGGGTAGGTAATTCTCGTCTGCATTGACGTGCCAACGAGTCTTTTATGAGATATTCAAGTTATTTATTATTAACAATAATTGATCAATGTAATTAATGAGGCTTAAAAGTAAAGTTAAGTAGGTACTTGTACCTATGCAATATGCAGACGTAACGCTAAGCATCAATTAACCACCTAATTGAAATATATAAGCGACTTCATCATTAAAAATATAGATCTTCAAATCTCTCTATGTATATCTGTCGGCTTTTTTGTGGTCATAAATTGATATGCCTACGTGCGTCGAAGAAAGTACGCAGCGGACAGTGATATTCCGAGTGCAAATTAATCAAATATTACTGCCCCCCACTGCCCTTTAGTGGAATGATTTCGCTCGACTAGCTTGCATAATGGCGTCAACGAACTCGCAGGCCTTGATCATTCATTCATAGAACTAGAAGAGTTATGTCCATTTTATTTAAAGCTAGCGATATTTCTGGTTAATTCCACAAATACAGGAACTGGAAATTTGGTGCTTTTTTTTCAAAACGTAAACTTGCGCAGGTTTTGGTTGTCTTCCCAAGGAATTGAACCGAGAATCTCACGTTTGACAATCCGTGCGGTCACTAGACCAGTGAGACTTTTTTTTCCTTTTCTCATTAGCATATATTTTTATGCCATCCACAAATATTTTTGGTTGATTTGCAGCAGGGAATCTATACACTTTTTCTCCACTATTTTACAGCAAGTACCATAAGGATAGTGTATATTTTCATCCAATAAAAGTCACTATTAAAAAACCACTATTAACACTATTAAGTCACTTTTAACTGGTGGTAGGTCTCTCATTATGTAAGAGGCCGTCTGGGTGGGTACCACCGCAATGTCTATTTCTACCGCCAAGCAACAGTGCATGCACTGTTGTGTTTCGGTTTGAAGGACATTGTAGCCAGTATAACTACTGGACATAATGAGACTTAACATCTTATGTCTCAGGATGACGAGCGCAGTGGAATGCCATACAGTACTTTGTAAGTCAAGGTGCTGGATGGTGTTGCTACTGTTTATGGGTGGTCGTATCGCTTACCATCAGGCGAACGGCATGCTCGTCTCGTCATTCTATGCTATAAAAAAACCTTATTTTTTAATTGAGATTTGAGCATATTGAGAGACTAAGGCCTGGATAGACATATTTTTTTTTTTTTTCGGTAGGCGATCCTGCAGTCAACACCGGGGGAAACCTGCGAATGGGATACTGGAGTCCCCCGGCTTGACGACTGCAGGGGCCTGGGAAGGAAGCGGAAAAGGATGATGGAAGGAAAGGTGGGGAGTGGAGAAAGGTTCTCAGGATGGGTGGAAAGGAAAAGGGTGCCAGGAAATGTTCGCGGGCCCTTTTAGGCCTCAATGTGTTATGCAACCAAGAGGTATACACACTGACTGTGTGCCTCGGCCCGCGACTAATGTTCCCCCGCGCATGGGCGTGCATTGGGTGTGAAGACCCAAAGCACAAGAATTGCCTCGGGGGGAGGATAGACATATTGGCTAATATTGAAATCTGACAACTCCACACGGAAACATTATATCGACGAAATACTTTTAAAAATTGAGCAGCTCACCCGCGTCTCTGATCGATGTCGTGTTTTTGCATATCATTGCAAATACTATAGATAATTCACCTATGATGACGCTGCGTCCCTCGTCGGTGCGGTGGCTTGATATCGGCCTGCCTTTCTGATGTGATTGGACTCTGAGGCACTCTTCGGAACGAGTTATGGCACGATTTACGATAGGTACGATGCCTTCCAGATAAAAAAAATCAGAGGGTATCTAACGCTAGTTGGTTCAATATATTTATACCTACCCTCATTTCAACTCTCAATTGACGCGTACTATAGAAAAACATTTTGACAATATAATATTTTTATTAACGTAAAAATTACATAATACAATAAAATAACTCAATTACTTTCACCCATCGCAGATTCTTCATCGATACAAAAAATACATTTATATACCTAGATAAGGTCGTGTATACATTATGATACTCAAGTTTATGTACTGGTTCATTACTTGACAGACGATTCTCACTTGTACCTACTACCATAATTTTATTATAATTTATAAGACCAACAAGTCACTTGCCCGATGAGTTTCACACATGGAATTAATATTATTTACTATTGCATAATTTATATTATTTCCACAAAGACATTAAACAGTATAGTTATAGACCGGACATAAGGCCCAAATTTTTCGTCCAAAAGTTATTACCCATTGGTAATAAGTCACTGTCTTATCTGACACGTCCATGCGACAAGATGTCTCGGTATGCTTAAATTTTGTAAAGAAAACAATATTTTGGAAGAAAATATACCATTTTGCACATTACGATCATGCCGAAGTGTGTTTAAATGCATTTTACATAGGTTTTTGAAGTTATACTTCTTTTGGCACGTTAGGGAAAAATGATGAGTAAATTTTTACGATGCGCGCGCACACCGTCACGAAAAACCGACACCCTGAAGGTAGCTATAGTCAACATTTTAGTTTTGAATTTTGAACGTAGAATAAGGCGAAAGAAAACCGACACCCTGAAGTTAGCTATAGTCAACACTTTAGTTTTGAATTTTGAACGTAGAATAAGGCGAAAGCAAACCGACACCCTGAAGTTAGCTATAGTCAACACTTTAGTTTTGAATTTTGAACGTAGAATAAGGCGAAAGATAAAATTTTTAAAAAGATTTTTATCTTGTTACGCCAAAGAAGTATAACTTCTAACGCGTGTACATAAGTACACACACACTTTTTTTGCTATTTTACGGTAGATTGAGTTACTGATGAACAGGCTCAAAATTTTTATATGACAATTTTCCCAATGTCCGCTCTATGTAATCTTCGAACTCTGTATTTCCATAATGCACCCCCACTTATAAAAAAAACGCAATACCGTGAATATTGTTTTATAAACCAGGCCGACATTGAACTAGCAGTCTGCTCTGTAAGATATAATCGAAGATGGAAAAAAAAAAGTCTACGCCATTTCACTTTAATGCGCTTTCACCCTGGGCCATTAGATGTAGTCTCATAATACTAAACGTTAATCTGAAATTACTGCAGTTCGAGACATGGTTAGTTGGTCTTGTCCGCGAACCATAATGTAGGCACGGCCTTAATATGAACAAAATCTTATTTGAGGTACATTTTGGAGCCTATTATTTTTCGAAGAAGTCTAACTACAAAATATTTTTTAGTTATGAAATAATTTTTTGTTGTTTATAAAGAGATTTTATAGTAAATAAATAAATTTATTACCATAAAATAAGTTCACAGCTCCCAAAAGAGTAAGCAGAACGCAACTATTGCTCTTAGTGTTGTATGCTTACACAAACAAATATGTAATATTTATCTTTCAAGATGTAAGAGGAAGCTATAGCCGTCGTGAGATTTCCATATTTTATACATATTTTTTATTTGCGATTTCACTGAACTGGCACGCCTTAAATACTACATAATTAACAATTCTTAATATACAATATTACAAATATTTATATATACAATATGAATCTCGTATCGCTACCACCGGTTGGCTCAAGTGGGTCTTATCAGTTGTCTAAGCTGGATTGGTCTAACACATTTAATCAACAGAATTTGTGAAATCATTTTCAGGGGTTTATTTTTTTTCATAATAATTTTAATTTATGCATTGAAGCTACCCATGCATACATAAAAAACTCATTTTAATTTACAATTTAATCTGCGGTCCTAGCCAAGATGCTTTTCTACAAGCGTTGACGCCAGTAGAATAGAAACAAATGTATGGGAATGACATATCCTTGCGCTAGACTTGTTGATAAGATATGTCATTCCCATACATCACTTTCTATTCTATTGGCGCTAACGCTTGTAGAAAACCATCTTGGTTAGGGCCCCTGTTATATTTTCGTTTCCATGTAAGATAAAAAAAACCTAATTCAGTACAACTATTTCAGAGTTGCAATGATACACTTTTTTTTTAAACGAAAAGCCATCCAAAATGTCTGTTAATTATTCAAATGCATCCTAAAAAAATTACTGAAAATAAATCTCTGCCTTATTGCCAACAGTGTCTTGAACACTCAAATCATCAATATCCTAAAATTATACCATTTACTGGTATTTGCTATGATCATTCTCCATATGTTTCTATATGAATTGTCCTGTTACGCCTTCTTGTATTCAATTCTCTCGACCTTGACTTCATCCCCGAGGAGTTTGTACACATATGTGACCACAGTAGAGCTTTGGATGTCCATCAACACAAATGATGGAGTTGGATTCCTGGGAAATCAAATTTTATATAAATGTATAAAACCGTTCAATACCTAAATATACATTATGGGACAAAGTTAATTCCTGCTGGACCGCCTTAGGGGCCTAGTTGTATTACGATACGACTAGGTCTAGGGTTACACACCTGCGTCGGGAAGTGATATTGAGTTTTACTATACATTATCAGCCCGAAGCCTGAAATCTGTGCCTGGCGACATGCTCACCCCCGATCACATCATGGAACGGAATATGTACGCCAAAAAGTGGGTGCACTAGTTGCGCCTCTGCCTACCTCTTCAGGTATAAAAGGTGTAAGTGTGTATATACTTTAATTCCTTCTAATTCATGATGTATGATTTATGAAAGTTATCAAAATAGCTAAGATTCTACTACTATACACTAAATAATACCGTAATGTGTGTGTGTGTGTGTGTGTGTGTGTGTGTGATTTTAGGAATTATTAAAAGAAAAAATTAAATCCACATGGCTGTTTAGGGTACTTATCTATCTATCTATAATTTTTTTTATTGTTTTTGTCTTAGTTCTTAGGTTTTTTTATTCTTTTGTGGCAATAATTACTCTTAATAAGCATAGTATATGTCAATCTACAAATATTTATGTAAGTTGTAGATACCTTCAAAAGGTAAACATACGCCTTTATACTGAATGGTTTTGTATTAAAAATGTACTGTATGTGTTATGTAATGGTATCTCTAATAAATAAACAAAGAATAAAAAAATTAATAGTATATATTATATAATACTGTTCAAGTAATAATTGTAAGGACTAATAATCAGAAAATCGTAATGTTATTTGACTGCAGCATTTCAAACTCTAACTCTCTACTCTAACTGGAAAAAAACTGTACTTGTTACAGCAGAATTTTCTAGAATTCTGAGTGTTCCGCACTACCAGATTTGACCAGATAGGTCATAAGCTAAGTTATTTACCTGTACAAAGGACTGTATGCTCCAGTCGCAGATCCAGGGTTAATATAGAACTTATTCTCATGCTCATAAGCTTCGAACCGGTGTGTATGGCCAGATATGAGAATATCTACATCCAGCTGTCTTTGTACCAGAGCTAGTGACTCCTCATCGCCCCAGGGCACAACTTGATGTCCATGAATAAGTCCAATACGGAATTGACCTACTGTTATCACTTTTTGCTCTGGGTATGTTGAATTCTAGAATTAAAAGTGACATATGATATGATTAAAAAGACTATATTACTATCATCACATTATGCAATTTGCTAGGTGAATTGCCCATTTGTAGTTCAGCTAGGTTGCAAAACCATCATCATAATTTTTTTCTCAACTCAGGCAGTTACAGTGTTATTACAAAAAAGTTAAACACGCAATAAACATGTAACTAAAAGTTTTTCTATTATAAATTCATGTTTAAGCATTGGTTAGAGTTAGACATGGTTTAGACATAGTTTAAATTTAAACACAAGCCAATGTTGGTCTATTGCATGTTGAATCTTAAAACCTCTTTAAGTTTAGAATTTAGAGGGAAAAATAAACTTAATAAATTATATGCACTTTTTGTGTTAGACTGCCTCGGTGGCGTAGTTGTATTACGGTACGACTGCAAGGCTGAGGTCTCGGGTTCTATTCCCGGGTCGGGGAAAGTGATATTGGATTTTTCTATTCAGTATCAGCCCGGAGTCTGGAATTTGTGCCCGATATGGCGATAGGCTCGCCCCCTATCACATCATGGGACATCACTAGTTGCGCCTCTGCCTACCCCTTCAGGGATAAAAGGCGTGAGCATGCGTGTGTTAGACTTCTCTAGCGATAGGGTTTTACCTTAGAGTTTTATTAAGGCAAAAAAATCTAATTACCTCATCAAAGTCCCCTCTGACAACATGTACATCACTGGCCAGTGTTTTCAAGTAATCATAGGACTCCTTGGTACAGAGGTTGCCTGTACACAGTATATGTTGGATCCTGCCAGGTAATAGCAACTTCTTAAACTTGGGCGGCAGACTACTGCAGCGGTGCGGAATGTGCATGTCTCCGAGAACTAGGACTAGCTGGAAACAAAAAAAGAGCTCTTTTAATCTTACTAATAAAGTGCAAAATTGTTTGTCAGAACAATAAAACTTGACGCAGTGATCGACATGTCCTGGAAAATATAAAGATATAAGAGAGTATACTTTTATCAAGAAAATATTATATGTACTGACGACATTCTGGGAAAGATTTTTCACGTGGGCGCAGCCGCGAGCAACACCTAGTTATAATACAGGTGGTCAGTGAACAAGGATGGGCATATCATAGATGCTTATCGGCTCATGAATATTGTTGTGTGAGTAGTTGAACGATTTTGAAGATGATGAATTTTGAATGATTGAAGAACAGATTCATTTTATGTTAAAATTCTTTGCAATTCAATTGATTTCGGGTTACTTCTTCTGTATCGTATAAAAGGAATATAATATATTTCTATGGTGAGTTAAACATTTGATTAAAACGATTAATGAAGAGAGTTGAAAACGTAGGAAATACGGCGGAAGGGGCGTAAGCCATAGCAATAAAAACTTGCAGCATTTCTTACCATTATGTCCACTTTTGCCAACTTCTAAATTACAGAACAAGTAATAAATTTGTCACCGTAGCTACTAACGTTATTCCAATAGCTTCTTTTAGAAAAAATGTATCGCTAAAAGAATGATTATCCCACAACAATCAAATTCTTTCCGTAGTATTATAACGAGATTATAATGCTCTTTGATTCTTATGCTATGGAACACTGTGGTAGAAAGAAAGAACTAAATCCGTTTACGAAACGTAAGAAAGAAATGGCTAAAAAATATGCTAAAAATTTTAAAATTTATTTTGAAACATCATGTTGTAAGTTATCTATGGTACGTAACGTCAACATGTTACGTTCCAGGTACCGCAGACCATGGGTGTACATTTTTGAGTTATTTTTAATAAATAGTAAGAAATCGATTTATTCTTTAAAGTACATGATGACGTTACTAAATAAATAAATAATGTTTACAGTAGGTAATATTTTGAGTTCTGCCGGTATTGATACAAAAGGATATTAAATATTCTTTTTCATTATTACTTGATCACTGGAACGCATTAGATCCAAATTAGGAATTCGCTCTATGATTTAAATGTTACCAATTATGTATGAAAAACACAAATTCAAGATTTATACAGGAAATAAGATGTAATCATATTTCGTATTTGGATCTGGATCTGGATAAAAAATTAGGTAATCACGTTTGTATTATGAAGATTAATAAAAGTTGGCCTTACACAACAAGTTGTGTAAGTTGTGTATAAATTATTAAGTCAAGACAAGTCTTGACTTAATAATTTACTCACAGGAGATAGCTTCTTTTTTTTTAAACAAAACCTTTAGGAAAAATCTGTAACAGGAGTGAAGCTATGAATAAATCCTGGTATTTCATAAACATGTACTGTAATTGTTGATTTTTATTCAAAAACTTTTTCTATGATTTCCTTCTTACAGCAAGAGATCAAGAATCAAACAAATAGATTACTTAAATGATTAGTGAAAATTGTAAAGCAAATTTCTAGAAAAGGCAACAATTCAATAATCAAATAAACAGTAGGATAATTTAAAGGTATTGGGAAATTTCACCTACAGCATCAACCGATGCTTTTATGCGAATTGAAGAATAATGCTTTTATGTAATAATGTTTTTTTAGGAAAATACCAATACAGTTATTTCGAATGTGTTATTAATCTATACGTATAATTAAGCAGTAGAACTGGTGCGTCTGTATATTTAAAAAAAGGGGGTGACTAAAGAAGAGTAATGGAACACAAATCAGCGATTTCTGTCGGTCTATTTGTTTGTTACTGCACATCTCCAAAATTACTGTACGGATTTCAATGAAATTGGCTACTTTTTACCCCGGAAAAACCTTTTTGCGCGGGCGGAGCCGCGAGCAAAAGCTAGTACCAAATATGCTAACACATGACCGCCACGAACAATATTTTGCAATGATAATTAGAAACTAATAGCAGTAAAAATTTAATCTATAAGTTGCAACACATATCACTTTACCTTCCTCTATTCTCTATGGTTCAGGTGCGGAAAGAAAAAGAAAAATTTCATGGTGTTGTGGGTGACACATATACGTAGAAAAATTTAGTGTAAGTAAAACACATTGGCACCAACTGCAGGGAAATGGAATCAATGGAATATGAGCTCGCTAGGAACCTCACTCTATTGTTTTTCGTGGAACGCCTGCTCGATAAAGGCGAGCCGCGCACGTTACACGATCTTTCCTGCCAGTTTGGTGCCAAGGGGTTCACCAAGGAGATGCGGCAAATCGCTGGCGGGTCGCAGTCGGGGCTCAAAAAGTTCCTGGCTCAGTACCCAGCGTTGTTCAACATAGACGGGGACTATGTTGATATCAACACGTTCCAGAAGCATCCCAGCGGGGCTGGCGCGTCCTCCAACAACGACTACATCGAAGAAGCGAAGCAGTACTTCGCCAGCAAGATGGTCCAGTATGGCGAGGGCACAGAGGTGCCGATCAAAAGCCTGCTCGGACACCGCAGCCAGGCCTCGCCGCAGGTGCGGCACATCTCCGGGCAACGCATCAAGGAGTTCAAGGAGTTCCTCATGAAACACCCAGATGCGTTCCAAATCGTCGACGATAACGTCATTCTAGTCAGTGAGAATCATAGGCGAGACAACGCACACACTAACTCAGAGCAGTTCCACAACCTGCCCGTTGCCAATATCAACACGGACACCGCCCAGCAACTGCTGGATTACATCGCGCAGTGCATCGAGGCCAAGGGGCCCGTCATGGTGGACCAGCTCTTCCATCTCATTGTGTCACGTTTCCCACAAGAGTACTGGTATCAGATGTTCAAATCGCCGGCAGACTTGAGTGCATTCCTTAAACTGTTCTCGGACAGTTTTCACGTCCAAGCGAACCTTGTCACACTTATTAGCAAACCAAAAATACCTGTTATGTATCTAAATGCAAAATCAAAAGTAAAGACTGATACACCAAAGCCTGTGGTCGAAGAAAAAGCCCCGTCGCCCATCCCTCCCACAGTGGTGAGCCCGACTCCTTCAGATGGCACAAAGAGCCCAGCAAACAGAATACTCAGTCCCACAGAATCTCCCCGAGGTCCTCAAGCTAACATTGCCAACCAGACATTGAAGCAGAGGATCAATTCTATTGTTATAAAGAATTTGGCCGAGAATATGGTCAGGGACAGGGTAAACAATCATTTGAATGCTCAGAGGAGTTCAGAGGAAACCAACGGCCTGCCCAGCTTAAGGAACAGTGTTGTTGGAGAAGCATGGAGGCAGAAAGTCCTGCAGTGTACCACAGTGATAACCAGTGTCAGAGAATGTGCTACATTGATTGAAAGTATTATGGCACCGAAACGTAATGCAAAGAACATAGTATCCTTTGACTGCGAAGGGATTAACCTTGGCCTTAAAGGAGTGTTGACTTTGTGTCAGATTGCAACCATGAATGGTGAGGTCTACATATTAGATATCATGACATGTCCAGGAATGATCATAGAGGGAAAAATAAAGGAGCTATTGGAAAGTGAGCATGTTATAAAAATAATTCATGACTGCAGGAATGATTCAGTCAATTTACACAATCAATTCGAGATCATATTGAAGAATGTGTTTGATACACAGGCCGCTCATGCTGTATTACAGTTGCAACAGCAAGGTGTGCCTGTTTACAAAGTGAAAAATCTTAGTCTCAATGCCTTGTGTGAATTGTACAATGCACCAATGAATCCAATGAAGGAACAGTTGAAGAATGTGTACCGTAGAGATCAGAGGTATTGGGCAAGGAGACCGTTGACTAAAGATATGATCATTTATTCTGCTTCTGATGTACTTTCCTTGGTAAACCCATCTATTTATGCCTACATGTCTTCTAATATTAGACCAGATAATCAGCAGCTATTTGAGGAGTTGAGCAATGAGCAAGTGTTTATGCATATACAACCAACAGAGGTGAAGTTGCGTAAGCGTCAGAGAAAAATAAACACAGAAGTTGGTGAACTTAAACAAAAATTGTCTGAGAGCACTAAAAATATAGTGTTAAGCAACAGGGAGATTAGGTTGCTTAGATATTTAGAGCTAACTGAAGAGGAGAAGGAGAAACTAAAGGGCTGTCACAAAATATCCAAGAAGTTGGAAAAATTGGAAGCCATTGGCCAAGACAAGGACTCAGACTCAGATGATGATGACAGAGAAAATGAAATGGCCAGTTTGGAGTCTAATCCTTCAGATCCCATCTATTCACCACATTCTACACAACCTCCTAGCCTCACAGAATCTATGCAGATGATGGACGAGATCCTCTCGGACACAAACATGGACAAGGTGGAGAAAATCAACCGCTTGGAGGCTATACTATCTTCTGTGGCGCCCCTTAGCGGCGAATTGGAGGAAAAATTCTCACAGACAATGGAACAAACACTGCCATTGCTCAAAAATAAGGACTGGTCCAATCTAAGCCAAATTTTGAACATAGGTGATGTAAACCAGAAGAATTGCAGCTGCAAATGCCATAATTCCACTTTTGACGATGTGAAGTGCAATGATCTCAATGAAACAAAGAAATCTGAGGTCGGCTCGCAGACGCTGAGCACTGGAGACATAGTGATCACCAGGATCCACTTCAGAGAGGAGGACAAGGCCAACGAGAGGATCCTCGACGCGTCCCCCCTCAGCAAAAGGGTGGGCATAAACAATATGTCTTGATGACACTCAGATTTTATTAATACTTCCATATTTCTGAGTGCCACAGTTTAGGTTCGAAACACTTCTGTATGTGATGATATTTTTTTTTATATTTTACTTTAGTGGTAAGTTAAAAATGTATCGTAACCGGTCCCCGCGATCACCGACGCGTCTCGTCCGTTGTGATACGGCGGGGTACGTTTGCGCTAGATAATATGAATTAAAGATGTGAGGTCGCGCATTAAGTGTACACCTACGCTATATGTTCATTTGAGCGGAGACAAGAAATGTGCACTCGAATAAGTGCAACAGTTATTCGCATAATAATACGGCTACTCAGTTCCATCCTCTGGAAATGTCAGTATGTGCTGTTACATACATTATTTTACTAATTTATTTTTATTTACGTCGGCTTTTGCCCGTTAAGCATCCCAAACTTAAATGTGATAAGATTTCAAGGCCTTTTTTGTCTCGGTCTATTTTGAATTGTAAATAAGATAAATTCTGATTAGCTCGCGTAATCTTTACATCGGGAAATCTCGATGTTGATCGAGTGTTATACGTCAATGTATATACCATCTTATTTATTCTAATGCTAATATATTGTTTAGTAGCCCGTAGCTATTAAATGTATATCGATGATGGCAATAATAGGCGTATACAGTGATGGTTTTATTGTAATATATTGTAACAGATATGTTTAGGACACGTATTTTAAAAACACGTTTAAAAAATTATAAAAAATGGTATAGGGTTAGTGTTATTGAAAGAGATTTTATGTAGTAGATGTGGTGCTTGGAAGTTTCGGTAATTTTTTTTTGTTACGTAGAGGACTATACTGCCTTCATTGTGAGATTGTAGGTAATCTTCGTAATGATAACTGATAAGGTTGTAGCTTTGGTTTAATAATATTTTGTGCCTTCGAGTCATATCCGACGGATGCCTTTATTAAGATGTGAAAATGTAGGATTTTATACGTATTACGTAGGTAGTTAGTGTAACCACGACATTTAGATGGATTTATTGGTTGGTGTCACACTTAGGATTAAACAATAACGCCTACCACTCTGTAACGCTACGTTGTTGATAATGAAGTTGCAATTTCAACTCACAATATATATGGTAGTTTTTAAGATGCCACTAAGCGGCGACTGTATCAAAATGGCGGGTGAACAATGACTACGAATAGTCAAGTTTTAATAAAATATCCGCCGCCGTGGTAAAATTTCCTTATAGTTATCGAAAATTAAACTAAGCATGTTGAAATCATTCGAATAGTTTATTTTTACGTTATAATTACAGTATATGATGTGTTAAAATTTTAGTGTTGTTTAAACGCTTCTTGCTTTGTCGTCGCGGCTGTTGCATGAATTTCAATGTACCCTCATTTCATGTATTACGCATCAGTATTTTATTTTACTTTTTTGTTGTATATCACATAGTAAATTCTGCACTGAAACATTTGACAGTGCAATTAGTGAAATATACTTTTATTTATATAAGCATAATAAGTTCTTTTTGTTTTATGATCTAAATTGTGTACAAAGCATAATCATTTTTGGTCAATTTAATAACTTGGCTGCAGGTTGTATGTGTATTCAATAATGTGAATTCACTTGTGATACACTGATGAGTGGATGAGTCGGTGACTAAATCCGCTCTGCAGTAATTCTGTTGCGACTATCCAGTAACGTCTTTTTATAGATAATTACATAGATAAATTTTATTTTCGGCAAACGTTCTGTGCCTTATATATTGCACAATTTATGAGAAATTTACACATTTTACGTACATATTGCGTATTATAAAACTTTTTTTTAATCAGTGCCACTAACTTTTTACTAATTGTAAGCATTTTGATAGTCATTGTTAGCGTATCCCTCGTTTTGTTTTCTAACACAAGATGTTTAGAAATATTTATTTCTACCTACTTAACCGAGTTTATTCGCTTACTACCGTGAAAGTCGGTAATATTGTAATGTGGCAGATTGTCGGTTACTAATTTGCGCATTGTTTAAGTTTATTATGAATAAAAAATTGTAAAATATATCTATCGTTTTGTTTGTACGTGCTATCCCAAAGATGGTATTGCTGCCAAATCGCTAAGCATACTTTGGAGTTTGGAGCAACACTTGTTCTATTTTTAACTGTATTACGATAGCTGCGTAACAATTTGCGTGATGGTTTAAGATTCGATCACGATTACTACGCTGGACTATAAGTTTTTTTTTATTTAAGCTTTTGAATATCTAAGCGCTATATTTCAGGCTTATATTTATCACTAGCTTTTACTAGCGGCGCCGCGCTGCCCGGTTTTGTCATTTTCCAGAAAAATACTAGCATAATATGCTAGTTTTAATATATTATATTAAAATTTACACTTTGAGAAGAAATCCACCTATGGAAGTCCTATCAAATATGGTTCAGCCGTTTCAGATTAGCCCCGGTAAACTAGCAGATAGACATAATATTATTACGCGTGTTTAGGTTTTAGTAACGTAAGAAATTGTATTATGAGCTTGTGGAAAAGCCTTCATTCCGAAATCACAGACTGTCTTATTTATTAACATAGTCTGCTGATGTAATTTATCGCACGCTGTTTTGAAACAGCTTTTATGTGAGTTATTTCAATTAGTGACTGAAGTGAAATTTTGAACATGCAACGTGTAGTACCTCATGATGTCCACAAACACAACTTGACAAGTAGTAAGGGATTCACCGATACTGGAGCAGGTTCGACGGCCGGTCCGCGGCGCTCCGGCGGCAAGTCGCCGACGTTTTCGATTGCTCCAGATTCGGCCCGCGGCGCCCGCGAATTAATCCGCGGATTACTTTAATACCTACCGCGAATTAATTTGATACCTACCGCGGATTAATTTGATACCTACCGCGGATTAATTTGATACCTACCGCGGATTAACTTGATACCTACCGCGGATTAACTTGATACCTACCGCGGATTAATTTGATATCGACCGCGGATTATTTTGATAACACCCGCGAATAAAATTTATATCGTCCGCGGAATCCATTTCATATCACCCGCGAGGTAGGTATGAACCACGAATTTGTTCATGGTCTACGGTTCCCTTAAGCTTGTAAATTTTCCCTGTTCGTTGTGCTTTTAACTTTCTACTTTCTATCGGTGATCCTTTTTTTATTTGAAGGATGCAAAGGTCTTTGTCGCGTATTTCTATTAACTCGTGTTTCTACGCAAAAGCCGTTTAAAATTACTTAATAGTTACCCTTTACGCATTACGAGCATTGTTTATGACAGATAAAGCAACATTTTCCCTGTTTCGTTGTGTTATTGACTTTCTACTTTCTATCGGCGACCCTTTTTTATTTGAAGGATGCAAAGGTCTTTGTCTCGTATTTCTATTAACTCGTGTTTCTACTTAAAAGCCGTTTAAAATTACTTAATAGTCGTCCTTTACGCATTACGGGCATTGTTTATTATAGATAAAGCAATCGTTACAATACACCATACCTTTCTCAAATTCTAGGTAAAACCCTTTGGGTCTTCTCATTGTCATAATAATTACGTTACCTGATATTACGTATTCAACGGAACATTTAAGGTGAAAGTCGAAACATGTTGGATCTTGTCTGCAAGGAAACAATACTCCCTCTCCATATAAAAGACCGACTCAAAATCACATGGTATCGTATTCCACTCTGTGCTCTGCTCGAAGTGTGATCTCCAGTTGTTTGTAACAGTGAAGTGATAGTAAAATTGTGAAATAGTTAAATAGTGAAAGTGTTATAAAAATGAATGTAAGTACCTTTATATACTTTGATCTAAAAGTGTTGTAACCAGATGTTTCATTAATTGTTTATGCCATGTGTTGTCCACCAGGTTAATACATTTTAGCTATCTTTGATGTCTTATTAATTTATCATTATTACTAATGTGTACATGTATACTTCGCATACCTATAAGTATTTATCATACAGTACTTACTTAACCGATAGTTAAAACAGTTTTATTTTATTTTGTTACAGTTTTCTGAAAATACTTTCAAAAATTATTATTATGCTGAAGAAATCGACGAACCTAGTGATGAAGAAGGTACACTCGCCTTTAAAGTAAAAAAAGCGATAGCAGCCAATAAAAGATCGGTGGAAAACAACAACATTGATGAGTTCTTTGAAAAACCCAAAAAAAAGAAGACAACTACAAAAAAGTCATCCAGTGTTGGTCGATCGACGAGCGGTGGTATTTCATACATCCGATCAAACAGCGATGACAGTAGTTCTGCATCACATCTCATAAAAGTTGAGGTGTATGATGTGAATAAAATAAAAAACATCGCACCGACGGAACATTGGAAACACGCTGATGTGCGAGTTAAATATTACGCGGAAAACGACAGTGATAAGAACTTGCAAAGTATCAAGGACACTATATACAATATCACTAAACAGTTGGCTAGTAAGGACGATTGTGTGAAATATTTTATAGATACCGACAAGTGATAAAAGTGCCAGTGCGTTACAATGTTTTATAACTGTCAAACTATTATTTTAATAACTAATACTTAAGTATCTATCTGTTTTATTTTAATTTACATTGTATTGTATTTAAACTTTGTACTCTTTTAAGTTACATACTTAATAGATTAATTTGTTTTTGATGTTAGAACTCTTGTGTTATTGCTAAGTATTAATGTAAATAGTTATAAGTCTTTTTAGTGTCTTTTCATGCTCATGCTTACGATTGTAAAGTTATTGGGAACATTCATAAATTGTTTGGAAGAATTATAACTATTGTATGGGGTTATTAATCTTCAATAAAGAAACATCATTCATTCATTTTCATATTTCATTTATTCACCTCAAAACATGATTTAAATAAACCATTTAAAAACACATCATTGCATATTGTATTATCACTAAATAATACTTGAAAATCTTTGAGACTCTTACCATAGTATTTATAATACAGATACATTAAACAGTACTCTCCACAAACTATAGTAAAGTCATTTTGAATTCGACTTGTATTGTAATTCCACATTCTAGAATTTCTCGCTAAAAACATTCGGTGGTATCCTAGAGGTGGTCGACCGTATGAATCAAAGTACTGTCCAAAACCATTCTTATCTATGTGTATGGCGACCCAATGAGAACCTGGTTTGTTATCGGGGTCTAAGTTGCTAACTACGTATGTAGGAGTTACCACATATATTGGCATACGATTGGCTGCATATACATTATATTCAATACATGGATCAATTTTCTTTAAGTAGTTCTGTATTTCTATTGTATTCATTTTTATTCACCGTATTGCTGCAGAATCTTATCAGGTCGAATGATAAAATGGTAATGTCATATATAAGGTTAACAAGACACTATTATGGCACTTATCAGGCAAGTTGACTCTTGGTGTGGGGTTGCAAGGATTATAGTATACAAAGAACTTAAAGTTTTGTAAATTCATTTTATTGGTAACTTAAATCTAACAAACAGATCTCTATTAAAATTATTCACGCTTAATCTAATCTTAAATAGTTAATTTTGTGTTCTTAACTACTATAATCTACTGAAATATTGCGGTTTTTATCTATTTCAATAACATTATCAAACTCCGCATAAACAACGCAATTAATAGTTTGTGATAAAGCTGTTTCAAAACGCACTTCTAATCTCACACTACCATGCTTTACAAGATTCCAATGACTTGCAGAGTTTGCTGATAAATCAGGTGTCAAATCAAACGCTAACATACAATACCCTTCAGCGTATTGTTCTCGGGATATCCCATTACCTTCATTGAGAAAGTGTATACCTGTTCCCGAAAACAATGTATGATATACTGAAGTAAAAATTTTGTTCTCAAATGAGGGTTGTAAAGCCTTTGATGGTATTTGTTGGCCGTCTATATATAAACTAAATGTATTAATGTCATAATTTTGAAAGTTAAATGGGTTCTTGGTGAGGTTTCCATTGAAAGCAGCGTTATTTACAAATCCCACTATACACCTTTTAGGTAATTGCCCTAAGAAAATGTTATCTAGAGTTTTTCCTTGAACACCTGATGGTATTGTTAAAACTTTAACTTCAGCTCGAGTAATGGGGTATTTAGCTGTGGTAGAAGCTAAGACCTTTTGATGAGCAAGTAAAACACTGGGATTGATTCGTGCTCTACGAATAATCAAAGATGCATCCGTAATAGATACCTTTAATTTAAGGTCACCTGTAGAGGCCATGAGATTGAAATTTTCCCTAGAACGAACTAACTTAACACATATATCAACACCATTGATTAAAAATTTTTCTTGATTAAATAAATCACCATGTAAGTGACCAATCATTTCCATTTCTTTACTTTCACTGGCTAATTCTTGCCTCTTAGTAAATCCTTTATTAGTATCATCGGCGGAATCCATTTTTCCAGCTGTATCTTCATACCATAAACCACAGGTGAGGTGAGACTTTTTTGCTGCAGGAGCATAGTTCAATAAGTTTTCTATATACGCACGATAAGCATATGTGTTATTGGGTGGTGATACAAGTTTTTGATTTAAGTAGACATCAAGTTGGCTGAAAAGTGTGTGCAACCAATTATTCACCGGAGCAACGACTGTAGATGCGGTTAGTTTGGTGTTATCTTGATTTACTATTTTCGCTTTCAAGTGAAGTAACGTATGAGATAAATCTATGTAGTCATCTCCTGCTCCAGGAATTTGAAATTCTATAGGACCATCATCGGCAAGAGACGAAATTGGTTTATAATGGATCCAAATTCCACTTTCAATGCTAGTTTGAGTTGATGGCAATGCAAACAAATCCAATTCGGACTTAATACATTCACAGGAATGACTGTGTAAAAAAGACATTGTGATTAATTGTTAGAAAATATATCTTTGATTTGTTTTGGAGTAATTTTTGATTTTTTTAGAGCTTTCACTTTCGCGGTCAACGACGGACTGACTCCGGGTAGACGTTTTCGTTTTGTTATATATCCAGATCCAGACATATTGATTTTATCTATTTTTTCATCGGCCTTACGTTTCAAGTTGGAACCAACTTCTTTAAGACGTGCTTTTATTGAATCTTCCATTGGTCGCGCACTAACCATATCTGTCAATAGGCCAACACCAGCACTCAATGCCTCTTTACCAACAGCTCGAACACCACTAGATAGTAATGGTAAAACTGACCGAAACAATCCCCCAAGAAAACTACCAATTCCATGTCCTTTTTGATAAGGCGCCCCTTTGTATACCACCCCTATACCTGAACCAGCCTGATGAGAATAATAGCGTTGATAGGGACATATCATGTTGGAGCGTTCAAAATGCATTATAATTTTTTAAAATGTAGTTTAACACACACCGTTCCAAACTGAAATGGTATCTTTTGTCCGGTGCTTGACCTTATATCTATTTCGATGGTATCGAATTCTCTTCGCATTACCGATAAGTAATGTGGAGGTGAAAATACATGCATTTTATTGGCACCATAGATGTATTTTGAAGGATCTAATGATATTACTCTTAGAAGAGGTGTCATTACATCACCTACAATTTGAGGTTCAACTATATCACAGTAAACGAATAGTTGAGAAGGCAACCCTAAATGTAAATTAGCTGGACATTTAGCTAAATTCTTTTCAACAAGGTTTCTGTTTGGTTCAAATCCCAACTGTAAGCCTAGTTTAGGAGATAATGTTACAGATTTTATTGATTCGTCTAACACAGAAACAGAAACAAATTTGGATATATTGTCGTAGCGGAATTTGATTTTTTCTCTGATATTATTTAATGCTGATAAAATATGATTAATATTATCATAGTTAGTGGCAGGTATGTGAGTCTTATAATAAACTGTAGATAGTTTGTCTTCATTGGGCATTTTCATGATTTTTGTTATGTAAATAACATTCTCATGATCTTGAACAGTAAACATGGTGCATGGATATTGGAATTCAACGATTCCTACACACCATTCTCCTTCCAATATTATGGGTTTGGGTAATTTTGTTGAAAAAATTGATGTTTTGTTCTCAGGAAAATATTCCATTGAACTATTGCTAAGTAAAGTTAAATAAAAATCTTTAATCATATTTTTTTTAAACTGGAAGCTAAAATCCAACTATTAAATTTGTTTGGATAACCTTTCCACTTAACTAACACTTGCTGTCTGCTGCCAGAGTAACGAGAGCGAATTATTTTATCAATCTTGTGTTCAATGGTGGGGTCATAAATTACCTTTTGTAATTCTCGTTCATAAAAGGTTCCTACTATCTCTTCACCATCTAAATCTTTAATAGTATAAACGGGCCACGGAGTACGTTCTATTATAGAAGAAATCACAAATATTTCATCGCTCCAATTAGATTCATAACCTTTTTGGAATACATGTTTATATTTGGTTATTCTCACATGGTCACCGACATGAAACATAGGTAGTATAGTTTTTGATGATTTTTCAGATTTTTCATATAAATTACTCCAAACTGTCATTATATTATTAGAATTAACATCTGAAGGACACATTTTAATACTAGAATGAAAACTGTGATTGTAAGAGTGTATCAAATTCTGCAAAATATCAATATATTTATGTGTATTCTTGTGTGTAAAATAGCGCCACATCTTCATTTTTAGCGTTCTTTGAAATCTTTCTACAATGCTTGCTTTGATGTCTGGATTATTTGTTGTATAGTAATTTATGTTTTTTGTTTTAAAATATCTTTGAACATCTTTCGATACAAATTCAGTGCCTTTATCAGATTGAATGTGAGTGGGTGTAGTATTAGCTTCATTAAATATACTGTCGAAACATTTTTTTATGGTTTCTGAATTTTTCTTTTTCAAGGGTCTAGCATATGCATATTTACTAAAAACATCAATAACACAAAGAATGTAGTTGAAACCTTTATTATCTTTAGAATAAGTCCGCATGTCGCTTAAGTCAGCTTGCCAAAGTTCATTGAGATTAGAGAGAACGTATTTGTTCCGAGGGAATTTTCTATGTACTGGTTTGTGGAGTGTATACGTAGATTGGGATTGCAACCAGTTTTTAACTTCTTCCTTTTTCATTTTACCTTTCATAGCTTTTGATAATTTGTCGATATTGCTATATCCAGCTGGGTGTGATACATCATAATAAATTTGATCTAATTCTAATAAGGGGTCCATTTTTCCCAATCAATCTTTTTCTTAATTTTATTTGCGTGTTTATCTTCGCTCGTTGGCGTCAAATATACCTCTGTGTTTTGTGGCGGTTGTTCTTCGATGGCGTTTTGAAGTCGAGCTATGTACTCACGTCTTTTTGGATTGCCAATATATGTTAAAGGTACTTTTAAATCGTTTAACGCTTTAGCAAATTTTTCCCAACCAGGTGGGTCGTTGTTTTTTAATGGTCGCAGTGTATCGCTTACTAAATCGATAATGTTACTGTTAGGAATCACTTCATTATCTACAATCACTGTGCCAGCATCATTCCAATAAATTTTGTTTTTATTTAGTGACACCGAATTCAATAACAACTCACCTTTTTTTACATATGTTTTTGGTATTAAATTTAAAATTTGTGTTGTTGAGTAGGAAGGTTTTTTTTCGAGTGTAAAACTTTCTTGTTGCTTCTCTTCATCACTCAGTGTCTGACTGGCAACTACATCTTTATTCTTGATATCATTATTTATATTAAGAAATTTCCAGCTTTCAGATGTGGGTTTATTGTTGTCGTCATTTGAAGTTATTATAGGGAGTTCGATGGGACGACGATCTTCTTCCATAAAGTGGAGATATCTTTGTAAAATTTGTAAGTATAATTTACACTTTTTTCGATCATCCATATTACTGTTGAGTATTTTTTCCATTTCACTATCTAAACGAGAGGTAGGATTTTCATTTCTTTTTTGATTTAACTTATCTATTAAGCTTGGATCAACTAACAGCATTTTTTTGGCGTGTTCCATTTTTAAACTAGTCCACTTATCAATCCGCTCAAAATAGAACCCAATATAATCGGAAGAAATGCACCACCTTTTTGAACTATTATATTCTTTCTTATTTTATTTGTACTCTTACGTACCAATTTTCGTAGTAAATTTTTGTACTTTTTTAGTTTACTCTTTGATTTTTCTTCAAGTTTTATATTTCCTTGTAAAACGTTATGAATACATTCACAAATAAAATTAATTTCGTTTTCGTTACAGACTTTTAAAAGAGCTTGTTGATGTTTTGGTTTAAGTTTATAAAGAGCATTTAATAAGTGTTCATGCGTCTTTAAGCGTCGATCCATCATTTGTAAATGACGGGTATTGGTTGGTTCTTGGCATATTTAAACTCTTTTGTGGGAATGTACACTGTAGAATGACCATCAGATGGAAATATTTTTGATTTAATTCGACACATGTCAAAAGTGTCTTGTTTTAGATCTATCATCAAATAGCCATGTGCTTCTTTTGTAGCATCTCTGTAAGCATCTTCTATGAATTTGCTATTTTCTGGCGATACTTGTCGCGCTAAGTAACGTATTTGAGTTTTATCACGTGGGTTTTTAAAATAAATTATGTAGTTTGAATTCAAAGAAATGTCTCTTTGTCCTTTACCTTGATGAAATAAATTTTGAGTGATGTAAAATACACTCAAGTTCCTATGATGACTACCTTTGGTAAATATGTCAACAATGCGACCATCAGATTCCCTCATGAGATCATCGATAATAATAAGGTTAGCTTCCTTTCCATCAAACATATTCAAATCTGGTATACCCTGATAATAGTTTACATTTGGTAAATTATATAAGGGCTGCATTTCATCAAAACACCAAGTAATTTGATGAAAATTGGTGTTGCACACCTCATTAATATGATTAATAAAGTTTGTTACAAAATTAGACTTTCCACATCCACTTGGACCTGCAACTATGGCAGTAAAAGGATGATAAAAATGAAACATTTTTTAAATGCACGTGTGAACTCGAAAAGGTTTCGGAATGAATAAAACAAGAAGTTACGATTGAGTGTATTATATTTGATTTTGTTTTACTTACAAAGATTACATATACAAATAATTTGAAAAATGATCATTTACATACATCATACAATTCATAGCTGTTTAGAAAAATATTACAGTAATAAAGTGATTATAAAATAAAGTTAAATCAGGTATAACAAATAACTAACTACATACATTCAAATTTACATCTAATTTTTCATGATATTATACAAAACATAGTAAAACAATAAAAAAAAAATAGTACATAATACGGCAGAACTTTAAGTTACTTAAAACCACAATTAAAACACACATTAATATACATATTTTCGTTGTACAGAAATCGTAGATAAAATCAAATGTCCTTTATTTTATAATGACCCCATGCAAGAGTATCAGTTGAATTTTCTATTAAATAACGTTTTGTGTCATTGTGTGATAAAGATATCTTATTAATTTTTTGTGTATATATAGCATGTTTAATTGATTTAAATCTTATCATTTCACTGTATTGCGTTTTTTTTTCATATAAACATGATTTATAATCAGTAAGACTAAATTTTTTTGTTACACTTTTGTTAATCCCTTTTGCTTTACATATACATTTATTCTGCACATCCATTGCATACATTTTAGAGCGAAGACCTACAAATTCTTTAAGAATTTTACCGTTATTTTCGTCTTTAAAAAAACCTAACCGTTTTTTATTCAATAATGGTAAACCATATTGATTATTTGGTGGATAGTCGGACGTATCAAAGTAGTTGACTAAATCAAGTTTTATGTCAGCATAATAATTTTGCGTAAATATTTGATATATTAAACTATCGGTATCAGTATATAGTAATTTAATATTATCTTGATATTTCATTTTCATATAATCGTAATGGAAATCGTATAGTAATGTTTTAGATATATCTAAAATACAAAAACCGAGGTAAATTGGTTTATTATATAAAACTTTAGTTTAATTTAATTGTATTGCTACTAAACTTTCTGAAAATATAGATAAACTATGGAATTCTGGTCTTGCTATCAAAGATTGAGCACCTTGAGTTTTGCCACGATTTAACCAATGATTGATTAATTTGACATTAACTCGTTTTCTTACATTTTCCATTGTTTTACCAAAAACAGAATTATTCATAAGTTTAAAAAAATCATTCTCAAAATCTGAAGTAGCTAGTGAACGCATATGAGTGTTCAAGTCTATATAACTTTTCAACCATGCGGATTGTTCAAATTTTAAAATTCTATGTACTTTAGTCAATCGGAGGCCATTTTTTAAACATTGTTTGAGGTTTCTATAATGAATGACGTAATTTTTTTTATCTTTTAAATTTGGGATCAGTTTCCTGTCTTTGCTGTTTCCTAAACATACGTTTTCGGGACAAAATGGAAAATCTGAATGAAAATCATGTAAAGTTTTTGAATATTCTAAATCTACTTCTAACATAAAACCATGTTCGGCATCATCGGCTATATTAAAATCTGTATTTATATCGACCCATTCAAATTTGCCTGTCGGGAGACATTGGGACATAGCCCAACCATAAAGGTTATTTGCGTCTAAGTACATCAAAAATGAAGATGGTTTATCTGAATCGTATTCCGACATAAACATGTTATTTGCCACTGCATGTCTATTACTGCATTGTGATATACCACCCCGAATATTATTCGCTATAAACGTAACCTTATCGATATCTGTTAAAAGTTCCAAATTTATTTTGGTAAAATTTAACATAGCATCCCAACTTAAACCAGGTGCTGTATAATAGTGGGCAGGATCTAAGCCGTATGTTTTAAGACACACATCCCTAAAGTTTTCAAATATATCTGCTAACAACAATACATCTGTTTTTAAATACAGGTCTGAATATTCACCCATGTTTTTACAATTAAAATGATTCCACACGTCTTGAGCATGATGGTATTCACTTTCTGTAATGTGACTATCATTTAAAGAACTATAAAATTGATCGCGAGTGGGAAGAGAAGTTATTTTTAAACAATCAAATGTCGTCATGTATTCGTATGGATAAACACCTTTTCTTATTAAACGTTTAAAATCTTCTTCACATGGATATTTTAATTTGAGTTCACGAAATTGTTCAGGTAATAAGTTCTGAGCTAATTTGTTAAGGCCACTTGACATAAATTTAAAAGAATCAAGAAATCGTAATTTTATAACTCTGTTATTGATTTGTAAAACTTTAGAAAAAGAAATATATTTTTCCTTATTCTCAGGAATAAGTTCAATGTCACCTTTCTCGAAATCAAGACCATGCACTATGAAATGAGCGTCATAATTACTTAAATTATGTAAAAACACTGGCACAAAATTAGGAGCTTTGTATTTTTGAGAGCATACTCTATGAGCTACACCTTCATATGCACCAGTATGCCAATTATAAGATATTGTGCTATCCTCGTTTAATTTAGTAACACAAATGTAACACGACTCACTTTGACTGATATTTATTTTATTTTCTTCAGTTAACGGTAATGGTGATTTGATAAAAGAATTTTTGTTACAAATATTTTCTAAATCTGCGTAAATGAATTGCATAAATTTTTGCGCACAATCTTGCCCTGTATAAGACCTATACACTGAAAGATTATCATCGTAAGAACATTTAACATAATACCCAAAACTATACGTTTCATGTTTTTGGATATTAACAGTTGATGATTGATTTGGATTGTTAGAACAATTCTCTATTGGTTTTAAAAATGCTTCAAAGTCAGCATACACAACGAATGGAACTCTTAATTTACGTTCATAGTTGTTAAATGAAATTTGGTTTGATGGTATTAATTCATTAAACCAGTTTCTTTTTCTATCGTTTTCTGATGGTAAATTTGTGCACACATTGAAACAATCATTTTCTTGGTGTCGTTTTAAATTATCAAATGATGTGAAATTTAATAAACAGCCATCACAAATATGAACTGCATGTTCAGAAGTCGATAACTGTTTAGATAATAATCTCGAGAGGTTTTTAATAAAACAGTAATGACCTTTAGTACCTTGAGATATATACAATAAGTTTAAGTGAGTAGTTTTACGGTGCTTCGTAAAGTGTAATGGACCCACAACTTTATTTGATTTGCTTATTGAATCATATTGTAATCCAAAAACATTAATACTGAGACTATTCAATTTTTCAAATTTATGGATGTCATTAATTTTTATAGGAAACGATAGGTTATCAAATTTTAGTTTGTTTTTGTGTATTATATAAGATGATACCCTATTGGAACTATGAGTAGCTGGAAATAATCCTGACAAAACTGCCCAACGAAAACATTCGTGATCGTTATTTTGAACATTGATTACAGCTTTCTTATGTTTTATATCTAACGGTAGGTCTATGTATGAAGATCCACGCAATGGGTTAAATTTGTTAACATTCATATCCAAGTGATTTATTTTATCTAAACTCCATCCACTACCCTTTTTTTGGAAATTTGTCATTTTGTTTGTTATTTCGGTAATTATAGATGAGAAAGTAATATCTTTGTCATCACCTTGACAAACAAGATAGTTTGAAATTTGAAAATCAAAAATAATGTGTAGATTTTTTGTTTCTTGTGTGAAATCCGCATTGAGAATAAAATTAACTTTTACAACAGAATATTCTAAGATAGATCGTTCTAGTAATGTATAAATTATGTTTTTAATATTTTGTAAAAATAATTCAGGTGATTCAAGCTGTGTATCAGAAACTAAATTAGATTTCACTCGATATGTAATAATTCTATTACCGAAAGCACTATCAATGAATTGAACATTAGGTAGATTGTTATCTCTTCTAATTAAATTATTTTTATGTTTATTGCTCTTATAGTGACTGGTCATATATTTTTTTGACACATGTATGTGACACTCAGGACATTCAATTTTATCATTATGCTGTTCTGTACTTACATTTAAAATGTTATCCAGCGACGATGTAGATGTCGAAGGAGCTCCAAGACGAATATTTTTCCTTTTCTTTAAAGGAACCTCTTCAAACAATTCAGTTGGCGCTAATCTTTTCCTGTTGCCTTCTCCATTCTGCATAGATCTGATGGATAAGAAAACAGTTAAAACAATGTCATGTCACGAAATCAATATGCTACTATGTTTCTATTATTTAAATAGATACTAACATTTTTTGTTATTTACACTGCAAACAATATGCTTTCATTGATAATACACCATCAATATCATCCTCATCGGAATGAGTTTGTTTTGAGGTTTTATGTCCACTACATGGTGTATAATAAGGAGAAATATCAGGATCTCCCAACATTGATTCTGGTAAAACATTTAATATATACCAAAATCGTATGAAACGATGATATTTATGTAAAATTATCTTTTTATCGAAACTCGCAATCTCACTCTGAGATAAACTAGAAATATCAAGTGATTGGTACATTTTGGTTGCACTCCAAAGTTAAAAATATAAACGGAAGAAACAAGTTGAATGATCGTGCAAGATGTCCGAACCATTATAAATACTTGAAATGTATCCCCTCTTCATGGATTCCCAAAACATGTTGCAACTAGTCTTAACATAATAGAAAATATTTTACTCACGTTTCAACTTGTGTTTGTTCCATTTTATCACAGAGCTCGTACAGTTCTTTGTCGTATTGCGATGACATCAGATCCATTGATTCGATGTTTTCGAGAAGTGCGACGAGTTTCATGTTGTATAAATCACAGCTTGTATCCATTGTGACGAATGTCTTATTTTGCACAGTTTCAAAAGTGATTTCGGTGTCATATACTACCCAAAACCATGTGATTATATTTGAAGCTATCCACTTTTTTCCAAACAATTTATGAATGTTCCCAATAACTTTACAATCGTAAGCATGAGCATGAAAAGACACTAAAAAGACTTATAACTATTTACATTAATACTTAGCAATAACACAAGAGTTCTAACATCAAAAACAAATTAATCTATTAAGTATGTAACTTAAAAGAGTACAAAGTTTAAATACAATACAATGTAAATTAAAATAAAACAGATAGATACTTAAGTATTAGTTATTAAAATAATAGTTTGACAGTTATAAAACATTGTAACGCACTGGCACTTTTATCACTTGTCGGTATCTATAAAATATTTCACACAATCGTCCTTACTAGCCAACTGTTTAGTGATATTGTATATAGTGTCCTTGATACTTTGCAAGTTCTTATCACTGTCGTTTTCCGCGTAATATTTAACTCGCACATCAGCGTGTTTCCAATGTTCCGTCGGTGCGATGTTTTTTATTTTATTCACATCATACACCTCAACTTTTATGAGATGTGATGCAGAACTACTGTCATCGCTGTTTGATCGGATGTATGAAATACCACCGCTCGTCGATCGACCAACACTGGATGACTTTTTTGTAGTTGTCTTCTTTTTTTTGGGTTTTTCAAAGAACTCATCAATGTTGTTGTTTTCCACCGATCTTTTATTGGCTGCTATCGCTTTTTTTACTTTAAAGGCGAGTGTACCTTCTTCATCACTAGGTTCGTCGATTTCTTCAGCATAATAATAATTTTTGAAAGTATTTTCAGAAAACTGTAACAAAATAAAATAAAACTGTTTTAACTATCGGTTAAGTAAGTACTGTATGATAAATACTTATAGGTATGCGAAGTATACATGTACACATTAGTAATAATGATAAATTAATAAGACATCAAAGATAGCTAAAATGTATTAACCTGGTGGACAACACATGGCATAAACAATTAATGAAACATCTGGTTACAACACTTTTAGATCAAAGTATATAAAGGTACTTACATTCATTTTTATAACACTTTCACTATTTAACTATTTCACAATTTTACTATCACTTCACTGTTACAAACAACTGGAGATCACACTTCGAGCAGAGCACAGAGTGGAATACGATACCATGTGATTTTGAGTCGGTCTTTTATATGGAGAGGGAGTATTGTTTCCTTGCAGACAAGATCCAACATGTTTCGACTTTCACCTTAAATGTTCCGTTGAATACGTAATATCAGGTAACGTAATTATTATGACAATGAGAAGACCCAAAGGGTTTTACCTAGAATTTGAGAAAGGTATGGTGTATTGTAACGATTGCTTTATCTATAATAAACAATGCCCGTAATGCGTAAAGGACGACTATTAAGTAATTTTAAACGGCTTTTAAGTAGAAACACGAGTTAATAGAAATACGAGACAAAGACCTTTGCATCCTTCAAATAAAAAAGGGTCGCCGATAGAAAGTAGAAAGTCAATAACACAACGAAACAGGGAAAATGTTGCTTTATCTGTCATAAACAATGCTCGTAATGCGTAAAGGGTAACTATTAAGTAATTTTAAACGGCTTTTGCGTAGAAACACGAGTTAATAGAAATACGCGACAAAGACCTTTGCATCCTTCAAATAAAAAAAGGATCACCGATAGAAAGTAGAAAGTTAAAAGCACAACGAACAGGGAAAATTTACAAGCTTAAGGGAACCGTAGACCATGAACAAATTCGTGGTTCATACCTACCTCGCGGGTGATATGAAATGGATTCCGCGGACGATATAAATTTTATTCGCGGGTGTTATCAAAATAATCCGCGGTCGATATCAAATTAATCCGCGGTAGGTATCAAGTTAATCCGCGGTAGGTATCAAGTTAATCCGCGGTAGGTATCAAATTAATCCGCGGTAGGTATCAAATTAATTCGCGGTAGGTATTAAAGTAATCCGCGGATTAATTCGCGGGCGCCGCGGGCCGAATCTGGAGCAATCGAAAACGTCGGCGACTTGCCGCCGGAGCGCCGCGGACCGGCCGTCGAACCTGCTCCAGTATCGGTGAATCCCTTACTACTTTGACAAATACATAATATTTTAATAAGACTGTAGGAAATTACAAATATCAGATACCGCATTGACGTACTGGCACCATACCCACGTTAATGTGAAACTGGTGGGGTCTTGGTTTCGAATCCTAGTTCGAGTTAATTTGTGAGTCCCCTTGCCTACCGTCATATATCTTACACACACACACACACTCACGCCTTGTATCCCCGAAGGGGTAGGTACAGGCGCAACTAGTTGCACCCGCTTTTCGCCGTGTATATTCCGTCCCATGATGTGATAAGGGGCGAACCTATCGCCATAATCCCAATATCGCTTTGCCCAACCCGGGGATCGAACCCGAGACCTCAGCATTGCAGTCGTACCGTATATACAACTACGCCACTGAGACAGTCAGGCATATAGTTATCTTCACTGTTATAAATAGTATATTTCATGCTTATCACCCGTCGAAGCTCGGCAAGCTGTTACAAAAGATGCATCTCTGCCTACGCTACCGAGGAGAAAAGCGTCACCTTGTTCGAATATACACTAAGCCAATGACGATCATTGTGCCAAGCCAGTCCGTGCTCAGAATTATAGTTAGATACGCATATAAACTGTTATTCGGTGATATCTATATTTTTAACGAATAAAACGATGTGAAAGTATCCGATAGCGACCTAATTATGAAACAATACCATTAGGCGTCCAGTAATGTGGCTTGCATAATGTGTCAATGGAAGCCGTCGATTATTATTCAAAGCTCTTTCTCCTTTACTCATTATACAGCGTGTAGAAAGTGCGAATGAAATGAAATACAACACTAGATAATTAAGTAATAATACTTTGGAATACATTAACACGCGAATGTTTTTTAGTTTCTCAACGTTAACTAACTAACACGGTACAGCTATGTCGCACTTGCGTTTTCGAAGACATGATCGCATTGAAATACTTGTATCAGTTTTATTGCCTATACCTAGGTAGCATGTATATCCTATGCACAGTAGTGCTGCTCATCTACATACAAAGAATAGTGCCAATTTATAATGGTCTTATAATTCGCTACACCACTACTGAGTATTGAGACGTTCCCCCCCCCTTTTAAAGGTGAGAGGGGTTTGTGGACCGTACCTAATCCATCACGCTAGTCTGATGCGCGCCAAAAATAGCGGGTCCGAATATACTTACTTATATTTCTTATGATGCCATAAAAAATAGATACCTATATATAAAACTTTTAATAAAATCCAGAAGTAGGTGATCGGTGGCATTAAATGTGTAATTAAAAACAATGAATGGTACACGTACCGCTTTATGTGCGATTTAACGCAAAATTACAGAACAGTTAAGCTAATAAACAGTCAATAATTCTTATAAACCCCATACGCTTCGGTGATCAAGTGATCCGCCTTTACAATCTCAGTTACTCACTACTTTAAATTTCAAGACATACCTACGTGATACGATATACGCGGCAGTCGTTAGATTGCCGCGCCTCTGTAGAAATCGGTAAGCTTATCATGAACTATCGTGTCTCCTCCCACTTATATTGTTTTTGCGGAGTTTATGCAGCATTACTACGATGTTCGCGGTTCTACTTTTTATTTGATCTTATTTATCTTATCTTATATTTACCTCTTAGCACTAACTTAGTATGTTCGGATAAAAAATCTCTTGACCGGCAGACACGACTGAGCGAGTACACTGTGTTCTGAACTAGACTGATCAATGATCATGCAATATTGTCATAATAATATTGAATATTCTTTTTGGAACTGCATTTGAAGACGACGCTTTATGTATGTACTCATCGTATTCTATGCTCATCGTGTTGTTGGCCTAACTGAGTTTTTATTTCCAGGTAGTTTACGTCACGAACAGTTTTAATTCAAGCCAGTGAACGATCACGTGAGTTTTGACACTATGGCGGCAAATGGTAACTCATAAATCAACATTACTTTTTTGCATACGGATCTTAGTAAGTATAATAACAAAAATCCCATGCGATTACCTTTGATTTTTCATTTTGTATGATTTTACATTGAAAATACAGAAATTGTCTCTTTCATAATTAAGGCGACTTTTATACGAACAAACAATAATTTTCGTTAGTTAGTTTAAAGCACGATTTTGATTGAAAAAGGCAACATGTTTGAGTCGTAGTTGTACGGATACAACAAAATTTCTGAAACAGACGTTGGAACTTGGTTGGATAGGTTGAAATTAAAGAAAGATATGAAAAATGTGGCTCGTTTATTTTATTAGTGTTGAAATAGTCTTTCCGATGATATATTAGAAATTAATCAGATCAGTTTATTTTTTGAATAATCACGATGAAAAATTGACTGAAATGGTTGAAATTTTAGATATGGCCTCTTAATCAAAAGCGATTACCTGCCTATGCGGTGCGTCAGCGTTGTGTGTAGGGCAATTTGTTATAAATTATAATTTCTGCATATTATTGCTGAAGTTACATATATACGTGAACATATTCTGTGCTCATAATATGGAATGAGAAAGAAGACAAAGCATCGTAAGTTAAATTTATTATAATAATTGAACTTGTTAAAGTTTCATTTCCTCGACAAACAATAAATCCTAGCCATCTTTTTACAAAACGCTAAATACACTGAATAAATCATATTTGAGTCATATCGGTAACCTAATAATCTTCTAATTTGTCGGGCCTTACTTGGTTCATGCGTAAATTTCTTATACGCTTTGATTAGTCAAAATATAGGTAATTAATCAAAGCTAGTATGTAATGAATAACGGAAAAACTTACCTACCATTTACGCATCATGATGATAACATGCGACTCAAGGTGGCATATTTCCGTAGTATTATAATGCTCTTTGGTGGCATAGTTATCACATGACTTTTCCAGTATAATAATGAGTAAACAACCGAGCATTACTTTTATGGAATAAATAATGTCTTATGTTGTTTGGTTTGTACTTTGTATTGTTTTCTGGTTTCCCGCTAAAACTAACTTTTTTTTCTTATGGCACTTTTTTTTGTTAGTGGCACTTGTGTTCATATTTTGCCAATGTCAAGTTTGGGTTGTCTTTTTTTATTATCTGTAGTATGTCGAAGTAAAGCAGTGGCTACCTTACAGACTTTATCGAGGAGTTTTGGCGGCAACTAAAAAAACACTTGATTAGCACAGTTATTTCAATTCACGTCATTTGAGCCCTTTCATAGAACTATATTGGATAATATACCACCATAGATATGCAATATCTGATATATAAAATTCTCGTGTCACGGTGTTTGTAGTTAAACTCCTCCGAAACGGCTCAACCGATTCTCATGAACTTTTGTGTGCATATCATGTAGGTTTGAGAATCGAACAACATCTATTTTTCAACCCCCTAAATGTTAAGGGTAGTCCACCGCTATTTTTTTTTTAATATTTTTATTTTTTTATGATACAGCATTAAAAAATAAATACAACCCTAAATTTTCAGCCCTCTACGGTCAACCCCTATTTTTTTTAATAAATTTTAACCGCGGTCGGTAACTGATGGCTAAACAACGTTTGCGGGGTCAGCTATTCCTTGGTCACGGCATCACGCGTGAACGGCTGGACCGATTGTTTTTTTTTTTTATGTGAACTTGTTATTCTCAGGAGAAGGTTCTTATGAAAGAAAAAAATAAGAAAATTGCGCGGAAATTTAGAAAATTTATTAAAAATGTAACTTTAGCGCTTTTGACAATATAAACTTTTTGAATTCAACCTTATGGCGTTTGACATAATATTGACATAATGCGTGCTGCAAATATCGACAAAGAGGCTGTATATATAATTCTTCTTTGCGTGTGTATGTCACTGAACTCCTAAACGGCTGGACCGATTTTAATGATTTTTTGTGTGTCTTCGGGTGGATTCGAGAATGGTTTAGATTAACAATTGGATCCGGTAGGTGGCGCTGTGCTCGGGTTCTAGGATTTATTTCCTCTTTAGGACATGACAACATTTTTTTGTGTCTTCGGGTGGATTCGAGAATGGTTTAGATTAACAATTGGATCCGGTAGGTGGCGCTGTATTCGGGTTCTAGGATTTTATTTCCTTTTTAGGGCAGTACAACATCTGTCGGATCCGCTAGTAACACTATATAAGTATCACCAAAATAATGAATTAAAACAAGAGCACCCGCCACCCCATGACACTACCAAGTTCTCGCCAAAAACCCTCAGGGCTCAGCGAAATGCTAGGTTATAATGTTGCCACTTAAAATAATGGGTAATTAAAACTGATAACTTTTTATTTATAATTATGTGTGAATACAAACATTATAAATAAAACTCAAAAGATTTTTTATATATTACCTATAGTTCATTCGTTACATCTATAATTGACAAAAAATACATAATATTTGATATTTCGATTTTATATATTTTTATTGTCCTGAAGGTAACCACAGAATTATTAAGCTGGTAACTCTGCTTACCAAATCTGTCGAATCAAGAATAAATTAAAAAAAAAAAAAAATCTGTCGACTGTCAATTGTCATTATCAAATTCAAATTCAAAACTTCGGTTTTCTGTTAGACTTTTTATTGTTTGAAAATATTAGAGAAATGGAAGATTTCGATGTTTTTACCGATGAAATCAAATTCACCAAGCCCCTTTACAAGAATATACTACACAAGTATGCTTACGACATTCCTGCGACGCCGAACGGTCCAAACTACCAAAGTAAGAACAACTCTTATTTTAATTTCAAATGGTGCACATAAACTTCGACGGACATTGTAGATAACATTACTATTTGTATAAAAATATGTATTCCATCCTTACTAAAATAAATAACCACGGTTTTAAAGAACATCTCACCCATTTTCAGTTCATGCTTCACTGAAAAAATAGTGGTGTATTTGTCTAAACTTGATCTTTGTGACAGAAAGAATGATCATGGTCTGCTCTCGGTATGGGCCTACAGAAATATAACAAGACTCACTTAAAAATGTTTAGTAAAAAGAGTGGTAATTCCAAAATGTGTTTATTGTGGTTCTTGATAATTTTTTATTAACATAATTGTTTTTATTTACATATGAAAATAGTCGAGCATAGACACAGTCCCATATTATGAAATATTTAATTACCATATAAATATTGCACTTTCCAGGTAGTAGAAAGTTGTTGGCAGAGGAAAGTTTAGCAGCTGGTGATGATGTGGGATGTGCATTTTACTTAAGTGAAGCGATGTCTGCTACATTACGCACCATGGCAGTGTACAGAGATGAGCAGCAGAAGTTGGCACGTAAGTATGACATGAATATAATGTACATATAGTGTGGCAATTATTATAGTTTGAAGGTTGGTCATACATGAAGGATTTTTTTTTCACAAGTCTTATTATGGCACTTACTTCATAAGTTAGGACGATATCTTCATCCATGATGTTGCTCTAGCAAGCCAGTAGAAAGCACAAGCCTCAATTATAAAAAAAAAAAACTTACTCTAAATACTTTTTCAGAAGATAAACTCCGGAAAATAACAAGTTTTATAAAACCAGTTAAGGATATAATTGATGCCAATCCAATGTGAGTATTTAAAACTTCTTAGAGTTCTATGGCTCTATAAATAAATACAATTATAAGTATCAACATTAATAATGCTTTCAATTATTTCAGATCTAAGAATGAGGAGAAATTATTATTGGATTTTTTCTCAAATGACACAGATGATATAACAGACATTTTGAAATCTTTTGAAATAAATGATGAGCCACCGCTACATAGGAGATATTTAAATTTTGGTTCAGTGAATAATGTTGACAACTTTCAGAAGATACTAAGCGAACTTCCAAAAGGTTTTTTTTTACATTTTTTGTTTCTGAAATTCATGCTAGCTTTGCATCTAAAATATTCTATTCATGTTGCTTTGATTAATTATATACCTAGATAGACACTGAACGTTTCAAACGCGTCGAGAAAAATAGAGGCCAACTGTTCTCCACTAAATGAGTTTGAGTGAATTATTTTTTGTTGTTTTTCATGGATATAATTTTCTCCACATTTTAACCCGTCAACCATGAAACAATAGAAACCATGTAATAACTGGTATCATTATGCGCGCACACAAGGATACGCAGAATGATGCAGCGATAGCGTATGACAAAGCTGTCACGCATACTAGCTTAAGAAAAGTTGGCCTGTTTGTATTAGTTTCATTGCAGCATGGCACTCTATCTAGGTTTATTATTTATCAAAGACATGTTGATTGTCAAAACAGAAGTCAAGCTTAAAACAAAATCATGGTGGATCATGCAAACATACATCTTTGTAACAGGATCAAGCTGCCTTGTTTTAAAAGCCACATAACCTGTTCTACCACAGAAACTCTCCAAGTCTTTGTTAAAGAAAAGTATACCTAATCATAAAATACGAAACATACAATATATACAGGTGTCCAAATCATTACCCTTCCCTACTTCACTGCACTCGGGCAAATAGTAAATCATATTTTTTTTATTCTAGAATGGACAGTCGTACAATTGACAGCACCATACAACCCAAATGAAAACCTTAAGCCATTAGAGGAGTACAGAACGGAAATAAGCTCAATATACCTGAGCTTGTTCACCAATGACTATCTGGAAGATTGTGGTCTACCACCAATCACAGTGAGCATACCAGCTAACGTTCATAAAGGTAAGCTTTGTGCTGGGAAGTCTTGGGTTTGATGTACAGTTCAATATATTTCTGGTTCTTTTTATTACTTTTATCTAAAATGAGGTGGTCCCATAGTATATGTTTTATCATTACCATCATAGTTTACTCATTGCCTTGCCACAAACATATGAAATGGTATTTGCAAGATTTTTAATCTTTACCATCATATTCATTACCATCCCTCGAACATATTATGAAATGATGTCTGCAACACACTGATAAACTTTTATTTTTAAATTGCATGCCGGGGGATGAAGTTACTTGCGTCCGTAGGATTTACCATCTTTTCCTAGACCCACCCTACACGTGTCCCCTGGGTGGTGCAAAACAAGTAACAACGCCGAGCCTCAGGCGGCGGTAAATTAGCCTGACTAGCTTATAGCTTAAACAAAGTGATAGGAAATGATCACCAACCCGTAAATCCATGGTCATGTCTCACGGGTCCGGGGACCTTGGCTTAATCGCCCGGGTCGAGAGACTGTTAATCTCTATAAAAATAACCCCAATCCTACGGTGGGATACGTGCCAATAGGATGAATGACTGATGGGAAATCAGCCCCTAACGCCAACCTCAATGAACCTGGCCGACATTGTTGTATAGTGCCTTCGCATGGGAATGGGCGTTACCCTATGTGTGACCATTTATTTCGACCCTACTCGTGGGAACAAACATGAAGCAATCAAAAAATACTCCTTCAACCTCTTCCGAACCCGAACCAACCACTGAAAGACCTCCAAAGAAAATATTATCGCAACAAATTTTTCACACCTCTCTATTTAACAAAACAAGAACTCAGTCGCTAAGTAACCTGGACAACATCATACCCACTGCAACAGAACCATGTCGAATGGTTGATAACAATCAATGGACAGAAGTACCAACCAGAAAAAGACAACTTGAAAGCCCTGAGAGCAACAAAACCCAAAAACAAAAGAAAATCGAAAACTATTGGCTTAGTCAACCAATTGCAACATCAAACAGATTTTCTGAGCTTGAGAAAGATAATCAAACGCAGCAAATAAACAACCAAATAGAAAAACCTATTAAACCCCCGCCACTTTATGTAGACAGAGTTAGCAACATTCAACCACTACTTAAAATGCTTGATGAAGTAGCCAAAGGAAGTTATGAGGTAAAAATCCTTCGTGATGAGCAGGTAAGAATCCAACCCAAAACTACAGAACTATATACAAAAATAGTTCAGAACCTGCAAGACAAAAACACAGAATTCTACACATACAAACCCAAGCAAGACAGACACTTTAAAGTAGTTCTCAAAAATCTCCATGCATCTTCTGACCTGGAAGAAATAAAAGATGAACTTCAAACGTATGGCCATAAAGTCACCAATATCTGGAATGTCAAGCAAAGAGTTACTAAAAAAGCTTTACCAATATTCTTTGTAGAAATAGAACCTAACATTAATAATAAACTTATTTATGACATCCAAAGCCTGTTACACTGTCGAATCCAAATTGAGCCACCGAGACCGAAGCGGGAAATTCCACAATGTGGTAACTGCCAACAATATGGACATACAAGAAGATATTGCTTTAGGAAACCAAAATGTATTAAATGTGCTGGTGACCATGCATCAATCAACTGCGAGCGCAAGGGAAGATCCAACACGGTTAAATGTGTGCTCTGTGACGGAAATCACCCCGCAAACTATAAGGGTTGCTCAGTGTATAAGGAACTCCAGAAAATTAAGTATCCTGAAGAAGCTCAACGCCGCCAAACAGCAAAACCACGTGCCGGACAACAATCGGCAAAAATGGAAATAACTAATCAAACTACTCTGCCTGAAAATCCATCTTATAGCAATGCCTTATTATCAAACAAATCAACAGAAGTAACTGTAATCAATCCGGGTAGCAGCGAATTGCTTAACGAGCAACCATTTAAAGACATGAAAGACCTACTCAGTACTCTTACTCAACTAATGCAACAATTAACTTCAATGACACACCATCTTATAGAAATCATGACCAAACTAACTCATTCAACTGCCTCAAAATAGCCATATGGAATGCTAACGGGCTGATACACCATGTCCTAGAAGTAGAGACATTTCTGAGATTAAATAAAATTGACATCTTATTGATATCTGAAACACATTTTACAATTAAAAACTATATCAGAATAAAAAACTACACGTTCCATCAAACAATGCACCCCGATGGCTCCGCACACGGAGGATGCGCTATTCTGATTAAAAATAACATTAAGCATCATGAGGCAGAACCATTTAAAACTCCAGAGATACAAGCTACAAGTATAATTCTAGAAGATTGGAGAGGACATATCACTATCACAGCAGTATATTCTCCCCCAAAACATCAAATTAAAAAAGAAGATTACATTCGCTTTTTTAAATCATTGGGACCGAGATTTATTGCAGGCGGAGACTACAATTCCAAAAACACGGCATGGGGCTCACGCTTAACAACTCCGAAAGGAAGACAGCTTTTGGCAGCTATAAAAGATCAACATCTAGATACAGTATCAAGTGGAGAAGCTACTTATTGGCCAACTGATCCAAGAAAAATCCCAGACCTAGTCGATTTCAGTGTCGTTAAGGGAATCCCATTGTCAAGCTTTAAATGTACTTCATCTGAAGAACTCTCATCAGACCATAGTGTAGTTCTTATTGAATTATTTCAAAAATTTGTACAAGTAAAACCAACTCCGAAACTGCACAGTAACAAAACCAACTGGAACATATTTCGGTCTTTAGTAGAATCCACAATAAACACAAAGTTGCCCCTTAAAAACCAAGAGGACATAATGTTGGCCGTCGAGCATTTTAATGGGTGTGTCCAAAATGCTGCTTGGGACAGTACTCCTGACTTTAAGAAAGATGCATCTTTGGTGTGCTCGAAAACGGTTAGGGAACTAGTTGCTGAAAAACGCCAGGCACGTAAATTGTGGCAAACCACTAGATTTCGAGTAGACAAATCACGGCTTAATTATCTAACAGCAAAATTAAAGCATTTATTACGTGATGAAAGAAATGAATCCATTCAAGATCGACTGCGTAATCTAGACACCAAGGTCGCTAGTGATTACTCCTTATGGAAGGTCACAAAACAACTTAAACGGCCTACGGTCCGTAAAACACCAATTCGCAAAAAGGACGGTACTTGGGCAAAAAGCGATTCTGACAAAGGAGAAGTCTTTGCTGCGTATTTAGACGATGTTTTTGTACCAAACCCTAAACTAAACTCAAACAGCAAAGAGAGAGAGCTCATAAAGTGTCTTGATGAACCTTACCAACTAGACCTACCCATTAAGAGGATAACGAAACGCGAGGTCATCACCACCATTAAAAAGTTGAACCTAAAAAAGGCGCCAGGATATGATCTGATTACCGCTAAATTACTCCGCGAAATACCAGATAAAGCAGTATTGTTTCTTGTCCAACTATTTAATTGCGTACTGATGCGAGGTCTCTTCCCACAACAATGGAAGATTGCCCAAATCATAATGATACATAAAACAGGCAAGGCTCCAGAAGAAATGACCTCTTACAGGCCTATCAGTCTTCTACCTGTTCTGTCTAAAGTAATGGAAATACTCTTTTTAAACAGACTTAATTTAGTAATTGCTGAATCTAAAATCATACCTGACCACCAATTTGGATTTAGAGAGAAGCATGGCACCATAGAACAGGTCCATCGATTAGTTGAAGAAATCCATAAGGCTTACGATAAGAAGAAATACTGTTGTGCTGCATTCCTCGACATATCTCAGGCATTTGACAAAGTCTGGCACGAAGGTTTATTATGCAAAATAAAAACACATCTTCCAATAAACTACTTTATCTTTCTGAAGTCTTATTTAGCAGATAGATTCTTTTACGTAAAACAAGGAGAAGACACAACAAAACTCCATAAAATCTACGCCGGGGTGCCCCAGGGAAGTGTACTTGGACCGACCCTGTACTTGCTGTATACGTCTGATCTTCCCATGACAAACGGAGTAGTAATAGGTACTTTTGCAGATGACACAGCAGCTCTGGCTACACATGACGAACCTGCACAAGCAAGTAACAGTCTCCAGTGCTGTCTCAATAATATCACGGAATGGCTAGCTACCTGGCGAATAAAAGCGAATGAGACCAAGTCTGTACAGGTGACCTTCGCCACCAGACACGCCACATGCCCTCCTGTGTCCCTAAACTCTGTGCAGATACCCCAGGCAAACGAAGCAAAATACCTAGGACTGTACCTAGACCGTCGCCTCACTTGGAAGAAGCATATATTTACAAAGCGCAAGGCTCTAAGTATCTTATTCAGGAAAATGTACTGGCTCTTGGATAAAAAATCTCAATTGTCTCTTGAGAACAAACTACTATTATATAAAAGCATCATAAAACCGGTCTGGACCTACGGAATCCAACTTTGGGGGACAGCTTCCAACTCAAATTTAGAGATACTCCAAAGATTCCAGTCAAAAATGCTGAGGATCATCACTAACGCACCGTGGTTCGTAACAAATCAACAGCTCCATCACGATCTAAAAATTAGAACAGTCAAAGAAGAGATCAAACACGTAATGATGCGATATAAATACAGGTTACACAAACATCCTAACATATTAGCGATGAATTTGATGAAAAATGACACAAAGTTTATCAGGTTAAAAAGAAAAGCCCCTGCAGATCTATAAAGAAAAAGAAAAAAAAAGGGCATGAGTCACTGGACTGATGGCCCTACAAGACAAAATTCACACCCTTGACCGTTTGCTGAATGTTTATAAGCAACAGATTGCAAAAAGAAACATATAAAAAAAAAAAAAAAAAAAATTGCATGCCAAATCTTGATTGATGATGAATTTTTAAAATTCTTGCTTCTCTTACTTTTCCTGACTCCCTCATTTCATGGTGCAGAGCTTATATTTTATTATTATGAACATTACAGAAGGTGAAGACCCACTGTTTAAAGAGTTGTATTCTTTACTCGACGAGAATTATAGAACCATAGACAATGCGCAATTTCTTAATAACAAGAGATTGGTGCAGAATTACTGGAATAAAAGGGAAGATATAGATTTGAGGATGAAGGTGGGTTTGATTTTTTCGTTAAACAAACAGCAACATTTTTTATCAATGAATAAATTATAAAGTAACTCTTTAAACAAAACCAATAACAATCCGTAAAAACAATTAAACCAAGGGCTCCAAAAATCATAAAATGGCAATCAAAATGTATTTTAATTGCAGAGTGTAATTAATGTGATGGATAAAGAATGGCTGGGTGGTTGGGGCAGCCTGCTCACTGGCAAACTTGTGGACGAGGGTCTGAAACAGAAGGTCATACAGTTGGTGGACAATACCATCTCTGATTGGGGGTAAGTAGATTAAGGCGTAATTAAAAGAAAATCCTTCATACAACTGAATGTCGAGATGACGCAAGTCACGTATCTCGTGGTAGCGGTTTGACTACCTATAAGTAATTCTACCACCCACAACTTTGAATTACATAGGACAGCTGCAAGTCTCAGGGTGTTTTATTACTACCGCCCAGCCTTCGTAGGAGGCGACTGAGCGGTTATGTTGGGTTCACCGCGCCTTACGATCCGACCTTAAGCCGCCCGGAGAAATGGTAAATGTCTGGCGACGGCCGGGCCGAGTCCCTAACGCTATACACTTCCTTAATAATATTAATGTTGACTGCCTCGGTGGCGTAGTTATATTACGGTACGACTGCAATGCTGAGGTCCTGGGTTCGATCCCCGGTTCGGGCAAAGTGATATTGGTTTTTCTAATCAGTAACAGCCCGGAGTCTGGATTTTGTGCCCGATATGGCGATAGGCTCGCCCCCTATCTCATCATGGGATGGAATACGCAGGGCGAAAAGTGGGTGCACTAGTTGGCCCTTTGCCTATCCCTTCGGGGATATAAGGCGTGATTATGTGTGTGTGTGTGTGTTAACTGTTGAGTAATCAGTAATGTCCATTATATGTAATGGCAACATTGTCCTTAACTATAGAAAAATTCTGATACCTGACTAAAGTAATAACACATACCAAACATTAACAAATAGCCTAACGTAACCTAAAATACTATTGCATACTAGATAAATACCTATTAGATGGTCTATTTTAAGGTGTTACGAATAATAAATGAATAACGAAATGAATTTTTTAACTAATTTATCACATAGAATTATTTGAATTAGTTTTTCACGGGTAGTTGATTTATATACAAAATTTTATGTAACATAATAACTTATTTAAGATTTTATTATTAATTTAATTATTTTTATAACTTTAGAAATTCGTATTTCAACTTCCATTATATTGTAGAATGAGATAATTAAGATTTCCACAGAAATCTGTATATAGTGTCATGGAAAGGAACTACATGTTATATGTGTATGTCGTTGGGATTATTCGCCTATACTAAAAAAATAGGCACTACTGATGAATGGATATAAAATATTTGCTCCCATTTAATTCACAGTTTATATTTATCTATTAATTTACTGAGAGATATTTCTCCTATGAAGAGTCGAGTAGCAAATCATTACCATCCATTGTCTTTATAGTAGACATTATCTTTTCAGCTTCATCAAACTGACGAAAAAGCAAAAATTCCTCCTCTACAACCTAATAGAGAGTTGCCCGAATCTATCCTCTCAACAAATCAAATCCTGCATAAGGAGAATATTAACTGAACACGGCAACACTGAAGACATACGAAAAGTATTAAAATGCTGCGAAAATTGCACGAAAGAGTTTAAATTCATGAATGAGTTGTGCTTGAAATGTCTGTCGAAATGTTTTGAGAGTATACATAACTTTACGTTGGTTGATGGAATTAAGGCTTTCTCGGCGACCGCTAATCTGGTGAAAGATGGTGATGAGCTGTCTGCGTTAAAGAAAGCTAAACGACATCCTGTGATACTGATAGTTGATGAGGTAAGTACATTACTGATTGCATAAATGAAACATAGACTAATATATTTTAAATACATGAACTTATAATGCGCCTTATTTTAGTGTTTTCTGTTATTCTGAATTTGGTTTTATCGATTTTTAATTTTAATCATATTCGTCATTAAAACCAAACTTTTCTTGAAAGGTATTATCATAACTATCATAATTTTAATGGTCATCATTCATCAGTATTTAATCATCATAATCAATCTTACAATAAACTATATTGCACACAACACCATAGAAGATAGTGAAAAATAACAGAAAAATAAAACAGAAAGTTATAATTAAGCTAACAAAATTATCATAAATGTTTCAAATATTTTTCCATTACATTCCAGCTTCTAGACACGTTCCCGTGGGAGACCCTTCCCATTGTGAACCATCATCCAGTGTCCAGGATGGAGAATATACACTTCATATACTACCTGTACAAGATACATGAGAAGCAGATTGTAGATGGACATTTTGTCGCTAAATGTGACGTTGGAAGATATGTTATAAATCCAGGTAATTTGTGTAATTATTTTAATAGTATTTAGACACCCTGTGAATGTTATTTCCAGTACAAATTGCATCATCGCTCTCGGAGGCTTTCGTCTTAACAAAATTCATCAAAATCGACTCAGCAAATTAGCTATGGAAACAGAAAAGAAACAGGTTAATTAGTGCATGCATGTGAAATATACAAGTACAGATATAAGTTTATCAAGGAAAACAAAAAAGATGACCTCAGGATTGGCTTTAGGTATTCGGGCGCATGGGGCGAAATATTTTTCGGAGCGACTTTTTCTGGCGACATTTTTTTTCTTCCTAAAGGATTATGTTATAGCCAGAGCTTGTGGCGCTCTCCTAAAGCCTCGGTATTTTATGGCAATATTATTTTTTCATAATCCACTAGTTAAATAACCATATGATCTACTGGTGGTAGGTCTCTCATAGGTATGTGAGAGTCCGTCTGGGTGGGTACCACCGCAATGTCTATTTCTACCGCCAAGCAGCAGTGTGTATGCACTGTTGTGTGTCGGTTTGAAGGACATTGTAGCCAGTGTAACTACTGGACATAATGGGACTTAACATCTTATGTCTCAGGATGATGAGCGCAGTGGAATGCCACATTGTAATTTGTAAGTCAAGGTGCTGGTTGGTGTTGCTACTGTTTATGGGTGTTCGTATCGCTTACTATCAGGCGAACGGGAAGCTCGTCACGTCATTCAATGCCATAAAAAAAATACAAAAAAATATGATATATTTATTTCAGAGAAGAATCTAGATCGCATGGAGAAGCGTATGCGATCGTTTGTGGAGTACTGGTGCAAGTCGTGGAGCGGTCACATCGGCGAGACTCCCACCCCTGAGGACTTCCTCACGCATCTCACTGAGGCTGACGTATTCTTGTATGTATGAGTTTTGAGAATAATTGCTTTTTGAGATCTGTAAGTTTTTGAAAAATGGTATGAGTATTAATTTAATAAGGTGACTATGGTCGTATAGTGTTCTTAGTGTAGAAAATGCATATTAGAAGAATATAATATTTTGAATAACAACAAAATTGTTATTATGTGTTGAAAGAAAAACACACAGCGTCGATATGAAGATGATTTTGTGACTTACCCACTTCCTGCAATGTTGGTACTATACCTGTTTGTCACCGGTGGTGGGGTGACAATTTCTTTGACGTTTGAATGCCTATAAATTGTCAGCACTTTCCCAAGTTTGTCATAGTGTCTTCACCAGGAAGATATTCCTGCGACGCTGTGTGTTTTTCTTTCAACACATAATAACAATTTTGTTGTTATTCAAAATATTATATTATGTGTTTACTAAAAACACACAGCGTCGATATGAAGACTTGTTTGATATCTGCTGGTGACAAACACAAAACGCTATGTGAAGAAAAAATTATGTGCATTAACAATTGAGTCAAATATTTAACATAATATTTAACTCTTAATAATGTCTAATCAGTCTCACAGTAAATTAAGTATCTTGAAATTCTTAATTCATGAATTAACACACATCATTTAAATTGTTTAGAGATGCACATAATATCATATAATCTGTAGATATGTTAATATTTTAACTCAGGTTGAAAATTATTAAACAGTAATTGTTAACCCTCTGAGGCTCTATCTTTTCTCTGCAGTAAAATTTCCTGAATGTATGTTCAGTTTTCCAATTCCCTCTAGCTAGTATGTCGTTCATGGGATGATTTTCGATTTAGCTAGATGAGGCAACTGGAGATCTGAAGGATCCCTGAGTAGCAGTTATGCCGGAGTCTTTTAACACTAATCACACCCAACCAACAATCATACTTTAAGATGCAGGGTGTGGCTTACCTAATATTGATGGGTTCTCCTTTCTTCTGAAAGAGAAATGAATTGTTTAACCCACCTAACCGGACAGATTTGCTGATCAGGGTGTTTTAGTAATAGCCCTCCTGATAGTCTGTGTCTGGCAGAGTCTATTTTAGACCCAAATGCTGGCCCTAGAACTAATCTGTCAACCGAAACACATATGCGAGTTTCCGATATCCTTAGTAAGGTGAGATCATGCACACGTCTCCCAGATGCTAAAAGTAAGATAGCTGCCATACGTACTTTCGATAGTGTGGAACTGTCTAAAGGCCTAGTCAATCAGTCAAAAACCACTTTGGGATCCCAAATTAGTGGTTTGAATTTGATTGGTTGTGATAAAGCTTTCGCCTGAAGGATCTGGTTCACGAGAGATTGTTCGTGTGCTTAGTTCTTGTCTTACCTTACAATTTGTAAATTTGGAAGACTTGCGCACGCAAAATTGTGCTATAAGCAAGCTTTTATTGTATACCTATGTAGGTGGGCAAGAAATCAAGCTATTTCGTGCAGCTGTGGTTCGCGGCAATTTAATTTGTGTTCATCATTTGAACCATCATCCGGCAATAAACATATGTTGCCGGATAATACGTATCCATAGTAGATGTTCTCCAGCTGGAATTAAGTGGCTGTTTTTCGTTTTCAGTCCAGCTATTGATCTGTTCATCCCACCCCCAAGAAGCCAGGCTTATAGAATTAGCTAGTCTACTTGTGTTGGTGGATAACCCGTCGCCGTATCTAATAGATTCTCCAAAGGTATCTCTATAGTTATTGCGACTCTAGGGCTCGTAATTTTAGATCCGCTAGCCGAAACGACTTCTCCCATCATGGCGCTACAACGATATAACTGCCCTTGGCAGTTTTTGGCTGCGGTAGGATTCGCGGCATGAGATTGGGTGGTGCATATATCCAATCTAGATGAAATTTCCACCTTTGATTGAATGTCTTCGTATACAGACGTATATCCTGACCGCGCCTGTTTTGGCAGACGCAAACAGGTCTGCGTCTGGTGTGCCCCAACGATAAAATAATCGGTTTGTTACCGTGGGCAGCAGATTCTATTCTGATAGCCACTGTCTTCGGGACAGGCGATCGGCTGTGCATGTACCTCTCCGGGAGGTAATGAGCTGAAAGGGTTATGTTTCGCCTATGTCAGCCTCAACAACTTGAAGGTCAAGGTTAGAAGGCCCAGGGAATGTGTCCCCTTCATACCTTATATAAAAGACGAGCGTTCGGTTATCTGACTTGACTAGAATATGAGCATTCTATAAAGAATGCAACCGTCTATTGCTATATACTGCTAATAGCTCTTTCAAGTTCAAGTACCAACGCATTTGTTCGTAGTCCAGATGCCGGACATTAGCATCGCGTTAATTGGTGCTCCCCAACCTGCGTCCGCCGCATTGGTTGTTAGGAAGTGAGAATATGATCTCTTGTGCAACATTGACTTGGCCTCTACTTCCTGTCACCATCAACTTAGATCTTGTTTTATAATTTGTGGTATCAAACGAATTACCTTCTGGTCTTGTTTGAACCGTTTTAGAAACATCTAAGCATGTCGACAGTGCAGACGACCCTTCGGCACACCAAAATTGGCGAAATTTTATTGCCCTAGCAGCTTTTCCGTTTCTTTAAATGTGCTTTGTCTATTCTCCTTGTTAACGCATTTTTATTATTATTATTTGTTATATTCTCTCTTTGGATAGTGCTATTATCTGTTATAATCTGTTCCTGTACTGGTGCCAGAACAGATCTTGGATAGTTTAATTGCCACCCCAGAGATTTCAAGAGCCTCTATAACTTCCGAAGTCTGAGAGGTTAAATTGAATTGGTCCTGATGGGCCAAGAGTAAGTCGTCTAGGTAGACGAAAACTCGATATCCTTTGATACGAAGGACCTCCGCGATCCAGAAAACTCGATATCCTTTGATACTAAGGACCTCCGCGATCCAGAAAACTCGATATCATTTGATACTAAGGACCTCATCGATCCAGAAAACTCGATATCCTTTGATACGAAGGACCTCCGCGATCCAGAAAACTCGATATCATTTGATACGAAGGACCTCCGCGATCCAGAAAACTCGATATCATTTGATACGAAGGACCTCCGCGATCCAGAAAACTCGATATCATTTGATACGAAGGACCTCCGCGATCCAGAAAACTCGATATCATTTGATACGAAGGACCTCCGCGATCCAGAAAACTCGATATCATTTGATACGAAGGACCTCCGCGATCCAGAAAACTCGATATCATTTGATACGAAGGACCTCCGCGATCCAGAAAACTCGATATCATTTGATACGAAGGACCTCCGCGATCCCGAAAACTCGATATCATTTGATACGAAGGACCTCCGCGATCCAGAAAACTCGATATCCTTTGATACGAAGGACCTCCGCGATCCAATACGTCAAAGCTGCGAATGTACGCAGGACAGATGCCAGACCAAAAGGCAGGACTTATATTTGTAATAACTCGTCCCGATAATAAAGTTAAAGGCAACGAGGAAGGGACATGGCTATTGGCACTTGAAAAAGATATTGGAAATGTCTATATTCACCATCTAGTCCAGAGCTTGCAAGAGCTCTGGTGCAGAGGTGTCAGTAATAAGATGGAAACCATTCACATGGATATACCTGTTTAATCTCCGAAGATCAAAGACAAATCGGAATCCACCGCCGTGTTTCGAAATGATAAGCATTCTTGAAAGATAACTTAGAACAGTTCGGTCTGGTCTTTGCTTATTATCTTTCTTAAACTCCTTAGATCTGTCATTTTTCGGAGCTGAGCTGTTGTCCTGAGCGGATTTTAAGGTACCGGCTCATGATTTGAAGTGTTAAGGTATGTCGGCATATTAAGCCACACACCTATGCCCCCCAATGACTATTAATGACGATAAAGCATCCTTAAACAGATGTTCAACAGTCTGAGGTACCCTTTTTAATGTAGCTTGGAGGTTCTTATTATAAACGTTTGTTATGAGCCGATCTCTCCGCACTTATATACCGATATACTTCGCTCTCTTATCACAAGTCACTAGAAAGATTTGATTAATCTTTTTAAAGTGCTGTGAATGAAGGCCAACCATCTTACTAATAAATTTCCGGACGTTAATTTGAAGGGCACGGTATTAGCCTAATTTATACGTTGCAGGTTCTGTTTTAAAATCTCCTCTTGTTACAAGACATCATTAGTAAAACCTGCTAGCATGCGCTCTATAGTGAGTAAATAGTCTTTGCCCTTGTTTAAGTGACAGAGTTCATTATTCACATTCAAATCAGTAAAGCCTGGAGTTGCAAGAAGGCTTTGCAATGCTCTTGCATATTTCACCTCCTTCCAATTATTAGTGCTAATATGCTGGAGTTCTATTACCTCAGCAATTCGATTTAACGAAGCCCCAACAGATTTTCTTGAATCTGTAACCGTTTCATATTCACCCAGATCCAGATTACAAGTGTTTGAATTCACCAGGAACTCCTCCGCGGAGCCTGACAATATGCCGGTATTTAAACGGGCCCTTCAAACAGGATCAAGATGTTAGCATATTATGCGAATGAAACTAAAGATAATTTGTTATCTGGCTTACCTGATTCATAAGCGCGTCTATGTGAGGGTCAGAATTCTCGTAATTCTGACCAGATTTTCTCGCTCTCTTGTGAGGAGGACGTGAAGATTCCTCCTCAGATTCCGAGTCGGTATCTATAGTGCAAGCACTGTTGATACTCCTTTCAATATGTAAGAAATAAATCAACATTTCGGAAACAAAGCAACTCGGCACGAAATACGCGAGCGAGAAAATAGTCGACTGTTCCGCAGGAAATCACAAAACGCTATGACAAACTTGGGAAAGTGCTGACAATTTATAGGCATTCAAACGTCAAAGAAATTGTCACCCCACCACCGGTGACAAACAGGTATAGTACCAACATTGCAGGAAGTGGGTAAGTCACAAAATCATCTTCATATCGACGCTGTGTGTTTTTAGTAAACACATAATTAACTGTTTTAGTGGCGTAGTTGTATGAGTTGTACGGTACGACTGTAATGCTGAGGTCTTGGGTTCGATCCTGGGTCGGGCAAAGAGATATTGTGTTTTTTTTTTCAGTATCAGTCCGGAGTTTGGAATTTGTGTTCAGTATGGCGATAGGCTTTTCCCCTACCATATAATGGGACGGAATACGCACATTGTAATGTTGGTGCATAAGTTACGTCTCTGCCTACCCTTTCGGGGATAAAAGGCATGAGCGTGTTTGTATGTAAATAAACTCAAACTCAATTTTTTCTTTATTCGAATAGTCTTTCACAAGCTCTTTTGAATTGTTATGAATCTACCACCGTTTCGGACTTGTTACTGCTGTGAAGAAGAAGTGGCGCAAGAAACTGCACCAGTATCACGATCTGTTAAAATTATATATATTGTTTCTAACAAATGTCATAGTACCTCAAAGGACATGTTCAAAAAAGGGCCTGAAATTCTAACCAAGACAGTTTATATATTTGGATAGAACTCTTGAAAACTAGTTTTTGCAATAAGTCGTTTAATTTTAAAGACCTCCGATTTTGAGATTTATGTAATTTTGTTTAGCTTGTAAACTACACTGAATATTAACGTTTTAAAAATAGTAATGGATCTATGTTCCATATTTTGCCCGTTTAATATCCGTAAAGTTTGAGCCTGGATAGATTTTGAGGTCCAGCACCCATGCAAAAAGTGAACATCTTTGTTTTAAACATATACACAATCTATATGTGAGTAAAGGTATTGCGGTCACGGCGACGGCTGCCAGTTCGGCAACGGTGGTGCGAACGGCGTCGGCGTGGAGGGCGCGGGCGGGGGTGGCGGCGGGGGCGCGGTGTGCGTGCTGGCGGGGTGCGGGTCGGGCCGGGCGTGCGCCCCCCGCGCGCGCGCTCCCGCCGCCGCCGCGCACCACCATCTGCACATCGCGCACTGGTACGGACATGGAACTTTTTTTTTTTTTTTTATTTTTTTATTGCTTTGAATGACGAGACGAGCATGCCGTTCGCCTGATGGTAAGCGATACGACCACCCATAAACAGTACCAACACCATCCAGCATCTTGACTGACAAAATACTGAGTGGCATTCTACTGCGCTCGTCATCCTGAGACATAGGATGTTAACGTTTCATTATGTCCAGTAGTTATACTGGCTACAATATCCTTCAAACCGAAACACAACAGTGCATGCACACTGTTGCTTGGCGGTAGCTATACTCTAAGCTATACTCATCATCATCATCAGCCACATGACGTCCACTGCTGAACATAGGCCTCCCCCAAAGATTTCCAGACGGACCTGTCAAAAGCGGCCCGCATCCAACGTGCTCCTGCTACCCTTATCAAGTCGTCTGTCCACCTTGCAGGTGGAATCTATACTCATTTATTTATTTACTAGCTTTTTCTAGAAAAGCATTGTAAAAACTACTAATGCCTCGGTGGCGTAGTTGTATTACGGTACGACTGCAATGCCGAGGTCTCGGGTTCGATCCCCTGGTCGGGCAAAGTGATATTGAGTTTTTCTATTCAGTATCAGCCCGGAGTCTGGAATTTGTGCCCGATATGGCGATAGGCTCGCCCCCTATCACATCATGGCACGGAATAACGGCGAAAAGTGGGTGCACTAGTTGCGCCTCTGCCTACTCCTTCGGGGATTAAAGGCGTGACTTAACATCTTATGTCTCAGGATGAAAATGCCACACAGTACTTTGTAAGTCAAGGTGCTGGATGGTGTTGCTACTGTTTATGGGTGGTCGTATCGCTTACCATCAGGCGAACGGCATGCTCGTCTCGTCATTCAATGTTATAAAAGTAAAAAAAAGTAGCCTATAGCACTCAGGAGTAATATAGCTTCCTATTAGTGAAATAATTTTAAAAATCGGTTCAGTAGTTTTTGAGTTTATTCATCAGAAACAATCAAATCTTTCCTCTTTATAATATTAGTATAGACCAGCTTTTGCTCACGGCTCCGCCCGCGTGAAAAAGGTTTTCCACGATAAAAATATTTTTCTGAGATAAAAAGTAGCCCATGTTACTCGCTGATAATTTAGCTTTATATTGGTGAAAGAATTTTTCAAATCGGTCCAGTAGTTTCGGAGCCTATTCAATGCAGACAAATAAACAAAACCCAAGGCACACACCTCTGATTTTTCAAATTTATGTGTGTATTGTTCATCAATTATCGTTCGCTTTAACGGTGAAGGAAAACATTGTGAGGAAACCTACATACCTGAGAATTCTCCATAAGAATTTCGAGGGTATGTGAAGTCTGCCAACCCGCACTAGGCCAGCGTGGTGGACTAAGGCCTAACCCCTCTCAGCAATACAGGAGGCCCGTGCTCAGCAGTGGGCAGTATTTAATACAGGGCTGGTATTATTATTATTATATATTATAAATAAACAAACAATCAAATCTTTCCCTTTTTATAATATTAGTATAGACCATCCATTAACCGGTCATGACTTCCACAATAACTACAACCATTCACCCTCCCCCACAGCCCCATGGTGGTCGGCATGTTGTGGGAAGTGACAGACCTTGAGGTGGACAAGGTGATCAGCACGCTGATGTCGCTGTACGTGCCCTCGGACGCGCCGGTGCCGTGGCCCAGCGTCGGCAAGGCTAAATGGAGCCAGGGGGTGTTGGGTAAGTCTTTATAGTGACACCAGCCCAGTATTCTACAGGGTCATTTTGAAATTGTGCTAATAAATGAAACCACATAATTATCTCCATGGAAATAACACTTTCCAATAATTAATTTTAACCATAGATGTAAAATAAAAAACGTGTAAGCTTCGAACATAAAAAATATCAATAAAAAGTAACTTTAAATTTACACATCCTAATGCCACTACTTCTATTCTAAGAAGATTCGTCGCAGCGGTTACGTTACACTTTCAGTCAGAGAAACACTCACGCACACGCCATATTCGCACTAAACTACAAAATTATTAAAAAAAACTAGGAAAGTAAAATTGAGATATTTGGCGAAAAAAATCGTTTTCATGGATGATTTTTGGCATAATGTTAGCAGAGGCAAAGATGAGTATGTCGTTTCATTTATTAACGCAAGGTCAAAATAACCCTGTATACTCACCAATGTTGAGCACGAATCTCTTCTACTACTAAGAGGGTTTAGGTCTCAGTCCACCACACTGGCCTAGTACTAGTTGGTTAAGACTTTACTGGACTATAATTAGGTTCCATGATGGGTAATTTTTCGAGATTCTCTTGACATCCGCCATTGCAATTCTTTTAAGCCAAGGGTCGACAGTGGCATGCATTTTATGACACATTTTATGGCAACATTAGTTAGTAACCAAGTTCCATAAACTAGTTGAAGATGCGATGAACAGAATACACAGAACATTTTGGCTCTAAACTGTAAAGAAACTCTAATTTCGACTAGTAACCACTGCTAAGGTCTTGATATTATTATACCTACCACCACAGAAAGTACTGATTTTTCTAAAACAGGATGAAATAAAGCTATTTCTAATGTTTATTTTTCAGATACATCATCAACAGAACAGAAAAGTCAATTTAGCCCGGAGAGGGATTTGCTCCGAGCGATTTGCAAGGCGCGCGGGTCGAGTAACTACATTATGATTGCGACCAGCGTTGTGGCGAGGGGATTGCCTGTTAGGATAAGCGATAAATGATAGTAATGTATGATGGAATATGTAAATATGTGTGTAATATTATGTTGATGGAAATATGTGTATGGGGGCTAACCATACCATCCCTGTATTATATACTGCCCACTGCTGAGCACGGGCCTCTACTGAGAGGGTTTAGGCCTTAGTCCACCACGCTGGCCTAGTGCGAGTTAGCAGACTTCACATACCTTCAAAATTCTTATAAAGAACTTCTCAGGTATGCAGGTTTCCTCACGATGATTTTCCTTCACCGTTAAAGCGAGTGATTATTCCCAAAGAATACACACATAACTTTTTATAAAAGTCAGACGTGCGTGCCCTTGGGTTATTAACCTGCGGACATTCGTCTCGGCAGTCGGTTCCACTCCCAAATAGGCTATCGCCGCTACCGGTGCTGAAATCCTTGCATTTTTGTGTGAAGCACATTAAAGGCTGATTTTTTTATTGTTAGATAAGCTCTATAGGATTAATATTATTTTAATTTCGACGTATCTTCCATAGAAAGCTTGTCAAAACCTCAATGTAAAAATCTATATTTTAAGATTACTAATAAGTGTAGATATATTCCAATGGTGTATTGTTTGCATTAATAATGACAGAAAAAGAAATAATAAAAACTTAAAAAAATCTATAGTATTTTATTAAAACCCAACAAGTGGTTGTCAGTAAGAGATTGCTTCGAGCGATAAGGCCGCCATTTGTACCACCTCTCTGCCTTTATCTTGTGAAATACTGTAAGTTGTGATGTACAGTCAGCAGCATAAATATCTGTACAAAATCAAAATTTCAAATCGCCTATATACGCATTAAGTTAAACTGAAATATATTTTTCTTCGTTTAAACTAAAGTAAATACCTTTTATTTTATTTTTGTGAAGAGAAAAACAAGATTAGTAAGAACCCAAAAGTATGTAGGCAATTTGAAATTTTGAATTTGTTCGTCTACTTATGCTGCTGACTGTACAATAAATTTATGAAATTAATATAAATTCAATAAGCGCGCGAGCTCTTGTAAGGTCCAGAGTTCAGGCTTGCGCGGTGACGTGTCGGTGTCGGCGGCGGCGCGACGACGGCGGCGTACGCTCCTTACTCTCGCACTGACGCTGGAACGCCTGAGGACATTATGCATTATTGGAGGGTTTTTTTTATCTATTTTGTAGGCGATCCTGCAGTCAAAACCGGGGGAAACCTGCGAATGGGATACTGGAGTCCCCCGGCTTGACGACTGCAGGGGCCTGGGAAGGAAGTGGAGAGGAGTATGGACGGGAAGGTGGGGGAAGGGAGGAAGGTTCCCACGATGGGCGGAAAGAGAGGGTGCCAGGAAATGTTCGCGGGCCCTTTTAGGCCTCAATGTGTTATCCAACCAAGAGGTATACACACTGACTGTGTGCCTCGGCCCGCGACTAATGTGCCCCGCGCATGGGCGTGCATTGGATGTGAAGACCCAGCGCACAAGAATTGCCTCGGGGGGCGTTATTGGAGGGGTTGGTAGTATGGGTAGTCCCCGGGACCCTCTCCTATGCGCTGAAGAAGGCCACCGTGGGTTTTGGTTGGTATGACAGTCTAGGGTGTACAGTCAGCAGCATTAGTATCTAAACAAATTCAAAATTTCAAATCGCGTTCTTTTGTGTTTTTACTAATCTTTTTCTCTTCACAAAAATAGATTTACTTTACTTCAAGAGAAGAAAAAAAATGTTTCAGTTTATTTTAACTCGTACATACATAGGCGATTTGAAATTTTTATTTTGTTCAGCTACTTATGCTGCTGACTGTACATAGTGTTGGGACTCAGCCCAATGCTCACTCGAATGATGCTATACTCCCGAGTGTCGACATTGGGCCGCGAGATCAGTGAAACCAACATAACCGTTCCACTCACCCCCCCAAATGGTGGTAAAGAAAACGTGTTTTTCTCCCGCGAAAAAGGCGGTAGGGTAGAAATTTATACCTAATTATTGTATTAGATGCCATATCTACAGTTCAAACTCAGTGTTTGGGAAAAAAACTAGGACCCGATAAATACTTTCAAACAATTAGATGGTTACGGTTTTTAGGGGCTTTTTACCCAAGTACCAGGCTTCCAATCCAGTGGATTGTCCGCCTATAAACCGAAAATGTCTACTGATTTTATATGGACACTAGCATTTGCGCGCGGCTCCGCCCGCGTGGAAACGTTTTTCCGGGATAAAAAGTAGCCTATAGCACTCAGGAGTAATGTAGCTTCCTATTAGTGAAAGAATTTTCAAAATCGGTCCAGTAATTCCTGAGATTAGCGCGTTCAAACAAACAAACAAACTCTTCAGCTTTATATATTAGTTAGTATAGATAGTAAACGTAGATACTTTAAAATATTTTTTAGTTTTTTTTAATAAATCGCTAGATGGCGTTACTAGTTCATATTTCTGATCAACATTCTGAAATCGTGAAATAAAAAGCTTATAATATGTATTAAATTAAATATGTATAAGAATACAAATGATTAAAAAATACCGTACCTCATCCATTTTAATAATGTCTACCATTTCAGTGATTCTTTTTTCCAAGCTCTTGATGTAGAGGCGCGCGTTGGTCGCATTTACGTCGAATGGTTTTCCCAACAGTTTAAGTAAGGGTAAGGAAGCGCAATCGGATGATCTGGAATATAAGAAATAGTACACCAAATAGTTTCAATCAAACTACCCTTGTATCTAAGTTGGGTAGTCTAAAATTGTTTTCATTGAATAAACTAAGATGTCTAGTCTAACCGTTAACAAATCAACATCTTGATGTGACGTATTTATTATTGGCTAGCTCCACCAAGCGAGAAGACTATATAAGCCATTATATTATTTCGGATTTATATTAAAATATGCATTTGTTTTAGGTATAGGTTCCGATTAAGACCCTATTTTTCGTCATTTTCACCGATTATTGCTCAAGAATAAACGTATTTACGTGATAGTGTTGTATGGGAGCATACAATTTCTATATGCTATAAGCAAAGAGGAATGTTTAATCTTTATTTATATACCAAAATCTACTCATAAGCGTGGCTCCTGATTCTATAAATGGTACCTCAAAACCATATGTAAATGCGCCCTTAATTAGCAGCTCTTTTCGCATTCAATTTGCATGGTATCCCATGTATTATCATTCATAATAGTCCCAATGTATGCTTTCAGTACTCTTGCCCAGGCAAGTGGGAACTACTTATCGGTTAAAAATGTTAACCGGTTTTCTCAATAACGTTTTCATTTAGTTAACCCCTTTAATACTTGAATCTAATACCATAAACCAATAAGGGATAATTATTAAATGTTCCTGGTGAATAATAGAAGAGTAAAATTTGTTACACAATAATCGACCTTATGTAAGAACCCTATTGTACACCGGTTCACTTATTGTTGGGTTTTAACCTAACTCAAAAATATTATCCGAGTTAAATTCTAAAAAAGGTAAGCTTTCGGGTGCCTGCTTTGACGGGACTAAAACTAATATAGCTGTAAAAAGAGTACAATTAAAAGACTTACAAAGCCAGTTCCTGTATCTGATGCAGCAAGGTCTGCAGCACCTCTGCGTTCTTGTCGTGCACTGCCCTGGCCTCGTCGTTGGTCCTGCGTTTTTCTTCCAGGGTATTACGGAGGGACTCGATGCTGTCCTGCTGCTTGTACATCTTGGCTTGATGCTTAGCTGCTTCTTCGTCTTGAATAACAATATTTTATCCACACCATATTATAAAGAGGAAAAGTTTCTGAATTTGTAGGGGCATTACTGAATTACGTTTCTGGAATTACTGAACTGATTATGAATATGCATGGTGTCAATAAGTAGTTATAAATATTTTCTTGACATATAAGAGTAGAAGAATTATCATTTTGATAATATTTTAAAAAGCACCCCACACTTTTTTACAATAATTTTTTTTTATGGCATTGAATGACGAGACGTGCATGCCGTTCGCCTGATGGTAAGCGATACGACCATCCATAAACAGTAGTAACAGCATATAGCACCTTGAGTTACAAAGTACTGTGTGGAATTACACTGCGCTCGTCATCCTGAGACATGAGATGTTAAGTCTCATTATGTCCAGTAGTCACACTGGCTACAATGTCCTTCAAACCGAAACACAACAATGCATGCACACTCTGCTTGGCGATAGAAATAGACATTGCGATGGTACCCACCCAGACGGACTCTTACATATGAGAGACCTACCACCAGTATTATATTTATTTACACTATTCTTAATTCAAATTCAATAAAAAATATTTTATATTTTTAGTTGGATTTTTTTATTATTAGCTTTCAATGCAGAGTGAACAAAGCGAAATTTTGTGTGGATAATCACAATAATTTAAAACGAGTACATACAAAAGTATGTATTTGTGATGAATCTGCGAGGGGGGATAAGCCTCCTTGACCCCACCTGCCTACGCCCATGGTGGCAGATACAGAGCAGTGCTCTGGAGTATTTTAAATTAAAAGCTCTTGGCAGTGTGTTAGGTGCTGTTTATCGGCCTTACTAACAATTACAATCAGGTTGAAATGATTTGTTCATCTCATCATACAGTTTTTGAATCAATACCCCGATTATAATGAAGTTATAATATACCTACCAATATTCGTCTTCAGCATTTTCACGTTGTCACTCAAGTTCTTTAATTCCGTGTTCACTTCGTTAATGTAGTTGAAGAGGGCGTAGTTTTCCTCCTCTCTCCGTGTGAACTCTTGAATCAACTTGTCCACATCATCTTCTCCTGCAAACTCCTAAAATTTCTCCTAAAGTCTTTGAAACTTGCTTAGTATTTATAGATTAAGAGACAAATAGGCAAATCTTTTCTTTCCTCAAGTAGCTTCAATAAGCTATAATATTTAAGGATTTCACCACCTCTAATAAAATACTTGAATAGGTTTTGATAACCCTATTCATAAAGGCCATATCTAAATAAAGATATAAAGAAGATCACTCATCAACAAGTGTATGAAACGTCACACTTTTCTTTATATCCTCTTTTGAAATCTATTATGAAAGAAAATAAAATGTAATAACGTACCTTGATAGCATCCAATATATTAACATAGTTATTATAAGCTCTCATCTCTTCTTCCTGTTGTTCTAACCTTTTTGCTTCAGCCTTAGCATCAGCGGCTGTTAGTCTAACAGTGCCTTTGGTTCGGAGGAACTCTTCCAACTTCATGCTGTGGTCTAACTGACGCTGGAGTTCGCGGACCTCCTAGGATATTAAAATGGGAGCGTTGATTAAAAGTGTAGTCTGTTTTTGCAAATACTTCAGAAAATTAATCTATACTAATATTATAAAGCTGAAGAGTTTGTTTGTTTGTTTGAACGCGCTAATCTCAGGAACTACTGGACCGATTTCAAAAACTTTTCCACGCGGGCGGAGTCGCGCGCAATGCTAGTCTTTTATATTATGTTAACAGAAGTTGGTATGCTGTTTTTTTTCTATACGTCTGCTAGACAGAATTAACAATTTCCCACCTTGTCATAGGGTAAATTACTTTTCATGGGTAATCTTACCAAAAAAAATCATAACAACCAATCGAAATATCCACACTTCTGATAGACCATTTAGACCAAAGAGATAAATCATAACTCTACGTAGGATTTTGACTTTGTAACCTAGATACAGAATCTTTATTTACCAAACAATGCTTTCTATAGTCGATAGCTGCTTTCTCCTTGAGCGCTTCAAGCTTGGCGCACCACTCCTCCCGCTGGTCGTACGTGGTGATGGCCTGTTCCACTAACTCCAGGATCTGAGACTTGCCGTCCATCAGCCGCTTAATCTGGTTCTTCCAGATGCCGTTGAAGAATTGTCTGGAAACCGTTGCCGCTTTTTCAATCATTTATAACGATTGGAATATTGAAAATGTTGCATTCCGATCCTGATGAATGCGATCACTGAAGGCCCCGCCCTAGGCAAGCTTTTCCCCCATTCCAGTCTTAATTTTTCCCCTTTAGGATTAGGTATAATTTCTCGAAGAGAGTTGATATTCAAAAGCAGTAGTCCGAAGATTAGATGTCATCTACCTACATTGGAGCTATAAAAAAAATCTAGAATCAAACTGAAGAAAGTCATAGTCATTATTATCTCAGTCTTACCGGTCTCTCAGCAGCCGATCTATCTCCAGCCTCATCTTGTAGTTTTCGCTGTTCACCGTATTGAATTTCTTCATCGCCGTGTCCAGACGGTTTTCAAGCTGTGTGATGACCGTTTGGTTGGTAAGAGTGTTCCCGTACCCCTGAAAATACAAATATCCCTCGCTTTGTTATAATAAAATATATGGTTGTCTGGAAGAGATCGCTCTTAGCGATAAGACCGCCTTTTGTTACACTAGCTATATCTAGCTAATAAGTATGCTGTTTGATTTTTAATTTCTTTTTATGTTTGTGGTGTAAAATAAAGTGTTATCTATCTATCTAAAATTATGGTGTAGTTACTTACTTATTATATTTTTAGGTTTAGACCACCGGTCGGCAACCTTTTGGCACGGAAGGGCTACATAGTATCAAAATAAAGTAAAGGCGGGATGGTTGCCGGCCTTACGAGTTACGACGCCAAAACAGCCACGAGCCGCAAAGAAGGGGGTCGTGGGCCACGGGTGCCGACCGCTTGTTTAGACCATAGTTTTGCTAATAAAGGAATTCAGTCACATTTGCTCATGGTAATGTTGAAAAACGTATCAAAAATAGCCTTATCGATTCTTTCAACTGGGCAAATATTTCAGTTTGTATTTGTTTCAAGTTCAGGGAGGTGTTTTGCATGTTGTTTTGCATAGTGGGTGCCCTTGCTGCACCTCGGCCTATCCTTTCAGAGTTCGGGGATAGAGGCGTTTAATGTAATATGTGTATTTAATGTATTATGCACATAATATTAATATATGATACTTTTCAGCAATTATGTCACTAAAATATCAAGTTTCCGTAGTGTAGCGGTTATCACGTGTGCTTCACACGCACAAGGTCCCCGGTTCGATCCCGGGCGGAAACAGGTTTTTATTTCTTTGCATCATTTTTTTATGAAGGTACTCAATACGATTTCGTCGTATTTTGCTAGCAGGAACGAAATTAACAAACTTAACCACAATTTCTTCCTTCAGCACACTGGGTGTAGTGCCTGTGCACTTAGGTACCATAAATAGAACTGTGTCCTGTTACTATACCTTACCTTTGCGGACCCAGATCCTTTAGATTTTAAACACTTGATTTCTTTTTGAACTTGTGTGAGTAAAAAATTCAATTCGTTGATGATTCCTCGATGCTCTTTCACCTCAGCGGAGTAGATTTCGTGGTCTTTCAAAAGGACTACCAACTTCTCGCGTGTTCTAGCGCTTTCTAGAAGATTCGACGTACTTTTTGTAAACTGTCGAAGGAGAAAACGCATTACGTTATAAAATGGAGAAAGATATAATTTTATAATTATATAGACCACCTTTTGTTTCTTGTGATTAAGCTATCTTGATTTATTTGCTACCTTTAGCTCGAGCATGATTCTCTCCAGTTCTCCGTTGAGGGTGTTGATGATGTTCTTTTGCATCCTGAGGGTCGGCTGGACGCTGCTCATCACCGTCGCACGGTCTATTTCCATTACCCTGAACTGATAAAATACATACATACATATCATATTTCTGTCCCTAGGGGTAGGCAGATAGTCAGAGACTATGGAATACTGATATCATGATAGTTCTATACCAAAGCTTTTCTGGTTTTGGGCAAGTGAATCTGTCATAATGATAAGAAAGAATTGACAACATTTCAAAATCTAAACGTGCCTAAAACAAAAATACCGTTTCTTAATTTTTCAATTCTGAATACGATTATATTTTTGTATATTTTTTTTAATACTTAATTTCGGAGATAAAAAATAAAAACCGAAAAATGATTGATGACGTCACACATACGGTCGAATGAAGTAGTTTCCTGGCTATTCATACTATTTACGTAGATATGTAAGTACTGAATACTGGGTATACCGTATATCGCCAACTGGATGACAAATTACAAAAGTAGTTGTTGTTGAGTTGCCACTTGGCGGTTTTTTGTATTGCAAAGCAAAGGCTATTACGTCTTGAGCCGTATATATGACGTCATTTGGTGCTTACGACGCTTTAGAATAAGGCAAAATTCAAAGTGAAAATCATCAATGAAAATATCTGAAGTATGAAAAAAGAAAAAATATGGGTCTCATAATTTTAGATCAAGTATCATATAGTATAAACATTTGAGTATATTGAAAAAATGAAATGTTGTCAATTACAAGGATGTGTTTAAATTTAAGCTAGATTGGGGTGAGGTTATAGATCGCCAGCCCAGCAAAACTCTTTGGTTAATATCGAAGATGCTGATATAAATCTAGATTTGTTTTTTTGGTTAATTTGCAGTTTGTACAGTGCTGATTAACACTAACGTGGCGTCAACCTTAAGTTAGAGTGTGGGATAATGGAATATGATGATCATCATCAAATATTTACAATTATTATAAGTCTTATAGCCTTAAAACTAAATCGTACATATCCTAATCGTGAGCGATGAGCGGTATGCACTATGCACGTCTCTTCATTCAGTATTACGTCAAAGCTAGCAAATTCTAATTAAATTTTGCAAATGCAAAAGCTATTCCTCTACCCATAGAAGGTCGCATTACAGTTGAATGAATATGTACTAGCTGAATACCGGTATAAAAGGTCAGGAGGCACACTAATGTCAGATAAACACGTATTTAAAATGTAGTTGTGTGGGAGTTTATATAATTTATTTATGTTTTGATACCATAATAGTTTTACTGTAATCAGAGGTTTTTAAAACCACTAAACTAGTACTTTTATTTACACTTATGTCACCTTGGGTCCCCCATTGAAAATCAGCGCAGCGGTATTGCTTAGACTGTACTGCAGCAATAAGCTGAATGAGGGTTCCCATTGTTGGCATCAATATTTAAATTTTGTAACTTTTTTATATTTTCATTATTAATTGTGTAACTTGTTCCAACAATAAATCATCTTTTCTTTCTTTCTTTCTTTTAGAGTATTATATCGAAATATGAAGTTCTGTTATATTTTTTTTACTGCATGTGCTTGCCAACGGTCCGTTAAGCCACTTGATGTTAAGTGTTCTCCACTGCCCGTAAAATGATTCATTATTTTATTTGGTGCAGCATTGTTGTATTCAATTCTGACGCAGCAGTGGCTGCCCTAGGTTTGAATTTAGTTTAAATTTGAGCAATGAGAGATGTTGACTGCATATAATATGAACAACAACTGACCATAGAAGTCAGTAGTGGGAGCTATGACGTGTTTTTTTCAGGATGTTGTGGTGATCGTTAATCAGTCGATTACTAAATATATCCCTATTTTTTTTTTTTTTATTAATCTACATATTAAAAACGTTTTATTATTCCACGAAACAATTACTTAACATAGACAAATCACCATACGAAATTACGCACATTTTTACTTTAAGTTCTTAAAAGTAAAGTCTTGCAGGAAATGTCTTAAATTTTGCGTCTCGCACAGGCGGAACCCTTACTTACTAACCTAATAGAGCCACTAGTGGTTTTAGCGTTTTTTATGCAACTAAAGTAACTTAGATGACGAAACGAGCACGTCGCGTCGAGATCTAACATATCATATTTTCAAACAGTAGCACCGCAAAACTATGAGTTTTAAAGTACTAGCACAGAATGTACTAGTATGCTTAATCAAAGAGTATGCTCTTGAGCCTAGGATATTAGAATCTTATCATTTATCAGTCATTAACCTGATTAAGGTTGTGTCATTCATATTATTGCATCTATGGAAGACAGTGACAAATCAGTAATTACAAACTAGGTACTTAAAATACGTATTTTTATTAGTCATTGCTAATGGAAATAAAATTAAGATTCTAATTGTTACGCGTAATAATATTCACTTTTATAATGTGTATTAATTACGCTGATTACAATTTCCTTGAATACGTCTACACTGTTGTTTGGCGCCAGAAATAGACAATGCGATGAGCTACTTAGATAGACAGATGCATACAAGACATCTATCATTTAGCAAACAACTACTGACCGGTACAACACAAATTGAATTCAACGGTGAGACATGATTAACGAATTAAGTAAGAAAACATTACTGCCCGGAATACACAAGTTACGTAGCTGTAATAAGTATGCTAATTTTAAACTTAAGCTCTCGTTAAGAAAAATGAATTACTAACTTATTCACTCATTAGCCAAGTAGCATGCTTATATTATGACAGCGGTAATTCAACATCTTAACGAGAATTAGTTAAAATAGCAAAAATAGTAAGATGCCCATCTTACTAAAATTAGCACATTTATTCGAAAAAAAAAAAATAACAATGATGCATAGTTTTAGCATATTAATTTATTACTCTTCTTGAATGTATTTTAACATAAAGTGATATTTATTTATTTAAGTTCTATTAAAAATAACTTTTTCTGTCTGCTTTACATGCTATACAGTAATCCGTAGAACGATTAGATTAGGGTCTGTATCTCATTGCTCAAGTATCAAATGTCCACCATTTAACGCAAACAGCTAATTGAGTTTTAAGCTAGAAATAATATTATGATTACCATTTAGGAGTATAGTTGGCAGTGTGATTTTGTATTTGGTAGTATAATATATTTAATGAGTAACATTTACTTGAACAAGCAATTTTAAAAGTTAGATTAAGTACCTATTCTATTTAAAATAGCTACCTGTCTTTGAAGTTTAGACAGTTCATCTTCAGCTATCTTTTCCATCTCCATATCATCCGTTGGTGAAGACATTCTGCTTTCTTTAACACTACACTCCTGTGCCAATCAATTCCAAGCCACTTTATCCCAATATTTCAATGAATACCAAGATTCTTTTATCCCAATTCCTGTGTTTTTTCAACTTGTTCTTCTTGATAGGATATTGGATCAATAAGGTTGCTTGGCGGCGGTAAACTTTCTACTTCACTATGTAAAGTATTGGATAAAGATATGTCTATTCCTGCCCTTGCCTATCGATTTGTTGTCGACTTTTTGCGGCGTAGAATGTTGGTTTGTTTTGGAATATTTCAGTATGTCCCCGTTTGAAGCTCCCTTTTAGTAGATTGGATAATATTTCTTACATGCCTATTATTTGATTTATTTACACTGAAATTTTTCTTTTGGACAAAATAAACAACATACATTAGTTGTTTATTTTGTCATACTACATATCAATTTGCTGAAAATAATTTTATAGCAAAGATTTATTGTAGCATTTAATTTAAATGTGTATGTGTACTCTATAGTAATATACTATAGAATAATATACTAATTGTGAAACATTTACACATTAATAATATATAGTACTAGCATTGTGCGCAGCTCCGCCCGCGTGGAAAAGTTTTCCGGGATAAAAAGCCTATAGCACTCAGGAGTAATGTAGCTTCCTATTAGTGAAAGAATTTTCAAAATCGGTCCAGTAGTTCCTGAGATTAGCGCGTTCAAACAAACAAACAAACAAACTCTTCAGCTTTATATATTAGTATAGATATTACTCTATAGCACCTATAAAATATATATATATAATAACCTACCTAAGGTTATCCGCGGTCGGATTCGCGGGCAACTGTTAAGAACTCGGTACCTATTCCTACAAGCTTGTATTTATTTTAATATAGGCAAATAATTGATGTACATAGCTTAGATGAGAAGTATGTAAAACAATGAAAGAATGTAACATTAAACATTTGCTTAATTAATTAAATTATCTCTTCAATCAATCAATCCATCCACTGTTGAACGAAGGCCTCCCCAAGTGAGCGCCAAACATCACGGTCTTGAGCAGCCCGCATCCATCCGCTACCCGCCGCCTTTTTCAAGTCGTCGTCGGTCCATCGTGCAGCAGGGCGTCCTAAACTATGTTTACCTACCTAATCGCGGTCTCCACTCCAGCACCGATCCTAAATATTACTTCCTAATTAGCTCTTGCAATCAGCCCTGTATTATATAGGTACTGCCCACTGCTGAGTACGGGCCACTTCTACTACTGAGAGGGGTTAGGCCTTAGTCCACCGCGCTGGCCTAGTGCGGGTTAGTAGACTACACATACCCTTGAGATTCTTATCGAGAATTCTCAGGTATGTAGGTTTCCTCACGATATTTTCCTTCACCGTTAAAGCGAACGATAATTGATAAACAATACACACGTAACTTCGAAAAGTCAGAGGTGTGTGCCTTGGGTTTTGAACCGCCGGACATTGTCTCGGCAGACCGTTCCATTCCCTACTAGTCTATCGTCCACAATTATCTCTTAGGAAGTAATATTTACCTAAAAGGACATGTCCAAGAACGGGCTTAAAATTCTAACCAAGATACTTTATATATATTTGGATACTACTCCCAAAGACTAGGCCTTTGCAATAAATCAAATTATTTTAAAGTCCTCCGATTTAGAGATTTATATAATTTTATTTTGGTTAAAATTACACTTAGAAATTAACGTTTTTAAAAAAGTTAGTTATAAATGGGGGGGTCTAAAAATATTTTTAATGAATCCAAGATCCATATTTTTGCCCCTTTAAAATTCATAAAGTTTGAGCCTGGTTAGATTTTAAGGCCCAGAATCCATACAAAAAGCGGACATCTCGTTTAAGAACATTAACTTTTTTATTTATTACCTTACAGTACGCACATAGTTACGTAAATTGTATTAGACATAAGGCAAAAGAACTTAATAAATTTCCGCCTTATATCATATTATTACTATCAAACTACACATATAATAAAGCAGCAGAATCGGTGCGTCTGTACATTTAAAGAAATCAGAAAAAAAAGAAAGGGGGTTACTAAAGAAGAGGAACGAGGAACGGAACAAAAATCAGCGATTTTTGTAATTCTTTTCTGTCTGTTTTTCTGTTTGTTTGGTACTGCACATCTCCAAAATTACTGAACAGATTTCGATGAAATTTGGCACACGGGTAGATCATGTCCTGAATTAACACATAGGCTACTTTTTATCCCGGGAAAATATTAAGTGGGACTTTTATCCCGGAAAAACTTTTTCACGCGGGCAGAGCTGCTAGCAAAAGCTAGTAAGATAATAAAATGTAGATATGAATAATTCAACAATATATATTTTCACATTTAATTGCTATGTTTATTATGAGATCAATAAGTATGAGATCATTTCCTCACATTGGTCAATGTAAAAAAGAAAAAATATTGTTTCAACATTTTTGTTTGACCGCTCTCCTTGTATCACCTTGATTGTTTATCGCCATCCTTTTCTAGCACGCCCGTTTGACGCTTACCTGAGTCTTTATCTCGCTCACTTGCACACGTTGATTCGTACAAAGATTAACTGAAATGAGACTGTCTGATTAATTTCAATGATGCACGTTCCTTTGAAACCACACTTGATACGGGCCAAGATTAAACAATTAAAATAATAGATATTAATTTTATGAAAAGTTGCATACGATATAAACTTATTTATTTAAGAGGCCGTATACGAAATTTCAACTATTCCAGTCAACTTTTCATCGTGATTATTCAAAAAATAAACTGATCTGATTAATTTCTAATACATCATCGGAAAGGCTATTTCAACACTAATAAAATAAACGAGCCACATTTTTCATATCTTTCTTTAATTTCAATCTATCCACTAAGGTCCAACGTCTGTTTCAGTAATTTTGTTGTACGGAGACTCAAACATGTTGCCGTTTTCAATCAAAATCGTGCTTTAAACTGACTAACAAAAGTTACTGTTTATTGGTATAAAAGTCGCCTTAATTATGAAAGAGACAATTTCTGTATTTTCAACGTAAAATTATACAAAATTAGTGGTTTTTTTTTCGAAAAAAGTTTTCCTACGTTCACACTTATGAGATATGAACAATGTGGCTCGTTTATTATATTAGTGTTGAAATAGTCTTTCCGATGATGTATTAGAAATTAATGAGATCAGTTTATTGTTTGAATAATCACGATGAAAAGTTGACTGAAAAAGTTGAAATTTCGTATACGGCCTCTTAATGATAATAATCGGCAAGTGGGTTGTTATTATAAAATATTATTATTGCAGGTATTTTTAGTTGAGATTTGAGAACCCATCCCTTTTGTTATCTAAATCCACTATAACTGCTTTTAATCTAGCATTAGTGGGTAAACTTAGCGACGGTTATCGTTCTGCGTTCACCATATATATTTATATTTAATATTATGTACCTGACTAATAAATTATCTTATGGATTCAACAGGATAGATGGATTTTCACTACAAGAAATAGACCCAAAATGTAGTATTTTTAAATAGTGATAGAAAGTAACGTAGTCACTTGTAATGTCGAAACAGATAATATTTTTCGTTAGCGTAAACATAATAATATTTTATTTAGGTAGAACCTATGTAAGAAATATTAATTTACGCTGCAAGAAGTAATAACCATAAAAGTGAAAAGTCCTTAGTATAATTATACTATCATATAATTGTCAGCGAGATATGAACATCATACTGCTATTATTAATCCAACTACATAGGCAGCGAACTACTAATAAGAGCTTAGTGACGTATATTGTCCGATGTTTTATTACCTACTCGCCCACCTTATAATAATTTAATCTATGGCCGCCTGTTCTGGCTGGAAGGTTTTGCGGCGCGCTGTTGTGCCCGAACCGTCGCCGAGGTGTTACTGCCGCGATACGCGCCGCGTGTGTATCGACATAACAAAGTTTAACAAGACGTGCTATGTGTTGTGCTGTGCTGTGTACTTGTGTCAGTGACCCGGAAATGTTACTGTGATATAAAATGGCATTGAAAAAAGATTTCGACCTGCCAAAAAACATTTTTAAAATCAAACTGCCCAAAAACGTGAAAATACAACAGGCGTTCGACAAAATCTTCAAGAAAAATCAATATACTAAAATAGTGCAAAGCTAAACTAAACAAAATCTGTCTGGTTAAATGGCCGGTGAATTTAGAGCAAATATTTGTAGTAGTAGCAAATCTGAATCGAAACCGCCGGACCGCAAATCACCAAACTTCATAAAGGACGAAACACAGTTTGTCGGCAGAGGTGACATTAAAACATCAACTCCTATAAACAAGCACAAGAGAAGTAGAAGTCGTAGTGGGAATAGAGTGACTCCATCTGCTCTGAGTCTGTCTGATGAGAATTTCTATTTGGAATTAGAGGAATACGTTAAAGAAATGTCGGCAGTGAGGGACACCAGCGCGATGGACTCGAGCGGTGAGCCTGACGTGTGGAGTCAGTTGCAGCAGAAGGAATCTGACCTGCTGCTGGCTGCGGAGCTGGGGAAGGCGCTTTTGGATAAAAATGAGGAACTCAAGAAGGAGCAGGACAAATTGACCGAGGAGTACTCCAAAAAACTCGAGGTGAGTGGAATTTTAGAGCTGCGATGCGTTGTCGAATTAAACGCACCGTTATACAGTTAACTTTTTATACTTTATCATTCTGACATTGGCACTCAATATTTGGATGTTTATTTTTTTACAAAAGTGGGTATTTAGATATACACCGTTGTGTAAGTGTGTGAAAAGCGGCATCGGTTAAGGAATTACCATAAAAAACGGAATCTATCAATTTAGGTAAGTAATCTCTTTAGAAACCAGTGTACAAGGTAATAACTATAAACTTTATCTAAGTTTAAACGCTTGTTAAAAACAAGTAAAACAACTATAAATTTCTTAAACGGAGATAGGTAATTACACGGTAAAACACTTTTTATCGACATAGAATCACGTATTTTTGCGAAAACCACTTACTTTAAAGATAAGTTTGGTAAAGCAAATTTAAGTGATAATGATTGAAATATAAAAATATTCCATAATTTTGTAACTCGTTAACTAATATAGAGAAACGCTAATGGGGTTTTTGTTGGCATATATTAGGATAAATAAACACACTGCGTGTATGTTCATGACTCAATTTGGCCGGGACTTTGTCTCTCAATGGTTATTCCCGTCAGTGATGTAGCCCTGAATACCAAGTCAAAACCTTTCTACAGAGTGCTTGAAAAAGTATGTTGCGTCTACTCTACATGAGAATGGAATACGATGGAAGAAGCAAAGCCGTCTTTACCTGGGGGTGCAAGGGGTGTGTGGGACCCGGGTGCCACAAGGGCACAACCCAATTCCCGCCAAAAAAGGTCGCCGAAAGACAAACGCCAAATTTTTATTGCTCAAATATGTTTTTTTTTTGTAATCAGATTTTATTTTCTTTAGCGCACTGGATTGTTGAGATGGTCCTGAGATTATGACCAATAGAATAGAATTATGTAGGTACCTACCTATATAACTCCTCCTAACCTAACCTCATGTTGTGTCCATCTGTTATTAGAGATACAATGATAATGTAACCATAACAGGATATAAATGAATGTAATTTGTTTATTGTAATCTCTGTTGATGGTCCTAAATAAATAAATAAATAAATAAATAAATAACTCCCACTGTGTATCAGCGTCCTGCAGATTGAGCGTCATATTGATTTAATCGATTTCTCGTGATATTACGAATCGAGTAATCGTTTTATATCGATTCTTAATGTGGTTTATTTTATACGGATGTAGGTTCTAAAGGGAAATGTTTAATTAATTAACATTCAATGTTTGCGTTACCGGTTAGACCATTAAGTTCCCCTTCCTCTGTGCAGTCGGGTAAATTAATTAGATCCTGTCTTGCTCGTAGTTTTATTAAAGTTATTAAGTTTGTATTCCTTTATCCTAATATGGCGTAAATATTTACGTACACTGGCAACTGAATTCACACTATAAACTTACATCTCTAATAAAAATAACAGACTAAGCAATGTACCTTATAACCGAGACGAGCAAAACCCGATCGATTCGCGGTTAACTAATAGACAATAGATATTTTCGTCAGTTTTTGAAAGTTGGCAATGAAAACGAACTCGATGTTGCTACATTTCATTATACTAACACTAAATAAATTAATACAATAGTAAAGAAGTTCAAATGTTTTGTCAGTTAAATTAAGCATTGAATGTTGATTTATATAGCAAGATGGATTTATGAAGTTATATGTTCCGTCATAGAATATGTTCCGTTAATTAAGTCAGATACTTTAGTAAATAACTAATGTTATTGGCCGGCTCAATGGGCACGAAGCGCGAGCACGGGTAAAAAAAGGTCGCTGATAAAAAAACGTAGGTAAGATGCTTAAGTTGCGTGGGTAAACGAAGTGGCGACATAAAAAAAGGTTCCTAGTTAGACGCCCGAGGACCCCGGACGGATGCTCGGTTCGCCCCCTAAGGCCGCCACTGGCTACTTGTGTCCTTCATAAAAACTCTAATGTCTTTAACGGTACTGCCATACACTCTGCCCCAAAAAAACTCATTTAGAAATACTTAAACTTCGCTACCACCCCAGACGTGTCTAAAAAAATTCCACAGCCATACTAAAACAAGTATCATGGTTAAATTATCGATAGGCCCGTTACACACACAAGTAAATATAGGACGTGTCAATTTAATTGTGTGCATTTCACACGATAAACATTAGTCGGTTTTTTGGCGGGAACTTGGAAGTGTCATGAGGTGCTCTTGTTTTAATTCATTATTTTGGTGATACTTAGTGTTATATTGCATAATTATGGTGGTATATTATCCAATATAGTTCTATTAAAGAGCTCAAATGAAGTGAATTGAAATAATTGTGCAAATCAAGTGTTTTTTTTGTTGCCGCCAAAACTCCTCGATAAAGTCTTGGTAAGGTAGCCACTGCTTTACTTCGACATACTACACATAATAAAAAAAGACAATCCATTATCCAAACTTGACATTGGCAAAATGTGAACACAAGAGCAATTAAAAAAAAAATAAAAAATAAAAAAAAACATTAGTCATCTGATTCCGTCATGCGTGTAAAGAACAAATATTCTTCGTTGTACTGTCTCATACAAATTACAAACCCATGCAAAAACTAATTAGGTCTACTAATAAATGAACCGAGCTACGTAAATGTTCATGTTTTAGAGAGTTTGTCCAAAAATGTATAATGTATTGCAATATCAATTTACAATATCTTCAATACGGATATTGGAATCTACAGGTTTTTCTTACCTGATTTATAGGTTATTGAAAGAATAAGATATCTTAGCCTACTCATATTGTAAATGCGCAAGTTTGTGACGATATTTGGATGGAAGCAAACACAAAAACGGACTGCTTAAGACCGGGATGGTTGGCGCTCACTTGGGGAGGCCTACGGTTAGCAGTGGCGGTGATAGGCTGATTGATCGAGACGCAAAAACTTTTTTTTCGCGGGGAAAAACGCGTTTTCGCTACTACCACTGGGGGGAGAGTGGAACGGTTATGTTGGTTTCACACAGTCTTACGGCCTAATGTCGACACTCGGGAGTATAGCATCATCCGAGCGAGCATTGGCAAAATCAGTTTGGATGTAAGGCCATACAGGTCATGGATTAACATTTTATCCCGAAAACTCTGTGCATATTTTATTCCGGGATAAATCAACGACGCAGATTCACGAATAACATATTGACTTATTTTCATTTCAAGGTACAATTAACTAAAACATTGAAACAGTCGTGTTCTACAACGCATAACATTTATCTTGCAAGATATCTTATCACATCGACATTTGATGCTCCTATCATGCATGAGAGGAATCTCAAGGTGGATTCAAACGGAGGAAATTCCTGACGCCCTATTTAACTTCATATTGGAAATGTTCTTAATAGTAACTGGAGCCATTAATCCACTAACCATTATGTTGGTCCTTTACATTTTGATGTCTACTAGACATCAACATTTATTTTTTTTATCAATTATCGTTCGCTTTAACGGTGAATGAAAACATCGTGAGGAAACCTACATACCTGAGAATTCTCCATAAGAATCTTTAGGGTATGTGAAGTCTACCAACCCACACTAAGCCAGCGTGATGGACTTAGGCCTAACCCCTCTCAGTAGTAGAGGAGCCCCGTGCTCAGCAGTGGGCAGTATATAATACAGGGTTGATGGCATTGCATAGACATAAGGCTACATAATATTAGTATATGATGGATACCTATTTGTTTTCTTGCTTAGATGTGCTTAGAATGTGGCAAAAAAATATGACACGATTCCGATTCGTTTTATTGGGATTGGTTGAGAGACTCACACGTGACTGACGTATTGGTCTCTAGATCAATCACAAACATCAAAATTAAATGACATAGACTTACGAGTTGCGTTTGTTTTTAAGACATTCTAAGCATACATTTTTTTAAATCTCATTAAAAGTTTGCATGATATAAAAATATATTTCATAATTGTCGGTTGAATCGGCGTTGAAAGATCTTAGCAGCAAAAAATAAATATTTTAATTGAGTTCTTTATGCAGCCTCGAAGAAGTAATTAATAATTGGCATCCCTTTCTGATACACATGTTACTTGGACAGTATTTAAATTAAGTGGACTCTGGAGATATTATGGTAGTTGCTCAGGTAATAAAAACTTGTAACCTTTATTATAAGCTATGACATATACAGCATGTAAAATAAAATTACTTTAAACACACCTTTTTTATACGTAGTGATACATGACAAATGATTTTATGATAACACGTTTTTAACCGCCCACTTTATTTTCGTTTTGAACTAGCCGAGAGATAAACATAAAGATAGAGTTATGATAATCACGCAGAATATGTATGTACATGGACTGCCTCGGTGGCGTAGTTGTATTACGGTACGACTGCAAGGCTGAGGTCTCGGGTTCGATCCCCGGGTCGGGCAAAGGTGATATTGGATTTTTCTATTCAGTATCAGCCCGGAGTCTGGAATTTGTGCCCGATATGGCGATAGGCTCGCCCCCTATCACATCATGGGACGGAATCCGCTTGGCGAAAAGTGGGTGCACTAGTTGCGCCTCTGCCTACCCCTTCGGGGATAAAAGGCGTGAGCATGCGTATGTATGTACATGGCTATGTACTTAGTATACTTTTAGTCACAGAAAAATAGAATGGATTAAAGCAATCTCGCTTTGTTTAAAATCGTTTTCAATAAACGATCACAATCTTAATCTTCAATCTGATCCAAAAATAAACCAATCAAGATAAGTCATTTGTAAGCATGCCAAAAAATTGTGTTCTGATTGGTCCATTTTCGCAATGGATTGAAAAAAGCGATAATTGAGAAGTATTTTTTCAATCGTCAAAAGAAATTATCCTTCAAATTAAATATAACCTGACTGAACTCAAAGAAATTACCTATTTCAGTCATAATTTTTTTTTATTCGTATATGTCATATTTTATCTTGTGAATAATTTTAAATATTATGATAGGAAAGTCAGCCCTAAGATAATAATAAAATTATTCGGAATCAAAACAATACAAGAACTTGAACAAGAGAATTGTAAGTAACTGCAGTAGTAGGCATAATTGTGTTCAAGCAATGCAATGCAATGCAATCAGCCCTGTATTATATACTGCCCACTGCTGAGCACGGGCCTCCTCTAACTACTGAGAGGGTTTTAGGCCTTAGTCCATCACGCTGGCCTAGTGTGGGTTGGTAGACTTCACATACCCTAAAGATTCTTATGGAGAATTCTCTGGTATGTAGGTTTCCTCACGATGTTTTCATTCACCGTTAAAGCATTCAAATGTGTTCAAGCATTCCGAAGAAATTATGTAGTGTTTACCAAACAAGTATGTGGTCTAAGTCTTTACCATTATTTAATTCCAAATTCTTATTGGCAAATTTGCTAGCGAGGTGAAGCTCGTCCTTAAAAGAACTAAAATAGCATCAGATGGATTATAATCGATTAAACCTGTCGCAAATAGCGCACAAAAACACATTTTTAATAAAGAATACAACATATCTGACTCGTTTGATGCAGCAAAGTTGAACATTAACGATCCAATTTCTTGTACAAGCGACATTCTTCAATCGTGTTACAATACTTGTTTGTAATTAAATCAGGTAAGTTAATAAGAAAATCAGGTCCGTCTGGAAATCTTTAGGGTAGGCCTATGTTCCGAAGTGGACTTCGTGGTGCTTATGATGATGAATTTAATAAGGAAGGTAAGGCTGCCGGCAAGCGCAGCGTTGGACGTACCTGCAAGGTGGACGGATGAATTGATAAAAGTCGCAGGAACATGCTGAATGCAGGCCGCAAACTTCATGTGGCTGAAGATGAGGCTGGATGCATTTGTATTGATTTCTCAGCCTCCATAAGGCGAAAAGTTTGCTATGCAACGATAAGACGTGAGTTCAATCTTCACGGAAACAATTTGTTGTCACGGTTTTTTTTTTGTTTCAGCCTTTACTTCAATCTGCACCTGATGGTAAATAGAATGGCGTTCATTTCGATCTGATTGTTGTGGGATTAAAAGTCCTTTAAAATTACCGATACTGATAAAATAAGATTTACACGATGTTTCTTATTTTTTTTATCAATTATTTCTTACCCTAGCACCCGCTGACTCCGCTAACTCTTGAGTGTAGATTATAGGTTTTGCCCGTGACTTTTTACATTTAGATAAGATAGAAATAACGTCAGTATCAAACCATTGTAAACTGATGCGTGGTTATCATTAGCCGTGACAGTGACAAAAATACTCAGAACTAAGCCCGCGATTTATGGCTAGATTTATAATGCTCGAACAAAGGACACTAACATAGGTTTGAGGATCCTCTCACTCTTATTTCTTAAGATGTTACATTAAAAACATAAATCAAGTACAAGACACAAGGCTTGTATTTTAGAATGAAGGCAATGATGTGTCTATCCAGATGGTCCTGTCAATAATAAGTCTCAGACAGCAGACCCAATCAATTATTCAAGAACATTAAGCTAAAACCAAAAAAAGCGTCAATCCTGATAAATCACTATTCAAATTGTATTATTAATTCTATTCATGCTCTCCTAATGTTATAACGAAATAGTTTCACGTACGGTCAATGATTAGACATTTATGACTTCCGCCGTGTAGACAGACGTACATTCTTGTATTGTCACGGTTTGGTCTATATTTCTCGATTTCATGCGTTCCTGGTAGATGCTGCACACAGCACAGTATAATGTGAATTCTTTAGCTTGGTAGAGTAAGCTGTTTTAGTTTGTATGGGGTGGAATTTTATATTTCTTGCTAATCTTCGCTTACCTTAGATAACTTTGTCCTAGAGAACTCTTGGATACATGGGTATTCCTCTTACCTATTTTCTTCAACGTATAAGGTACACGTTTCTTCAATAATTCAAAGGGTTTGATACTGGTCTTCGTATTATTTTAATATTTCCTGTTATAATTCTTCCAACTCATTTTATTAAAAAAACTACTCACAATCTGTCTAGAAAGGAAAATCTTCACAATATAACTATAGAGTTCTTATTGTTAAGATTTGACGCGGAGTGTTTCGATTGTACCTAGTAACTACATTTTTAGGTCAATTATTATCTAGACTAGGCGTGTCTAGGCCTCGCAGTATGTATGGCGTCGACCCAAATGCGATGATAAATTATCTTTGCATCGCTGAGCTGTGATACAAGATTTGAGGCATGTTAAGTTCATTAGATATCATCTCTACTAATACGTATAATGTAAATTTGGAGACTTACTTATCTTTGCATTTACTTTTTACCCATTTTTAAGCACATTGCACAGAGGATTGTGGGATTTGGCATAATTAAAGTTTATACAGAGAAGGAGTGCAGAAAAACAAAAATGTATGAATTGCGGTCAATTTAAAAATTGGACGACCACTAGCATGATGAACTTTGCGACAGTACTAAAGCCACTCAAAAAATTCTTCGCTAATATAAAGGTAGATTATCCTTTATTATGCAGGGTGCTTACAGTGCTTAATAGATTCTTTTATCCCAGATGTATCGTCTCGAAAGGTTTTTTCACGCCATCGGAGTATAATACAAGTATAATACATAAAAATTATAGACCTTAGGAATTTCAAGAGGAATTTTTGAGGTCGTTTTAAATTAGTTTATTCATTGGTGTTAATTACAGCGTTGAATAGCTTAGTAAAGGGCATTTTTGACAATGAGTTTTGTATGTCTATTTTCTATTAATTTTCATAGAATCAAATGCAAAAAATTTATTTCTACTTTTAAAAACTCGCGTCACTAGATATGATTCCACTAGAGAAGGCATAAAATATCACGAAAATATCACAAAATACGTCCTTAGCATATTGTCAGGCCAAAAATATGCGTGACTCCGCACAACAAGGAGTGCCAAATATTATTTTATGTTAATTGGCGACAAATTATTCTATTGTTCGGACAATTTGGTAATTAATTGCGTTTAATTTTAATAATTATGGCTAATGACCGCATAATTTCACTTTGTGAATAATTACACTTCGCGTACTTAATAGAAGGCTGACAAAGGGCTAGGTTTTATAAAGGTGGACCTCTGGGGGTTAGTGTGGATGATCAAAGAATTTTGATAAGATTTATATAACAAAACATCACGTCTATACACCTAAAGGGATAGGCTGAGCAACCCGTACACTTATTTCAACATATAATTTTTGTTCAATCAATCAATCATCAAGTGACATAAGGCATTTATTTTATGAAATTTGTGCAACGGCGAATTAAACTCAGCCTAGTATATTTTCGTATATTCGTGAAGAGTTTAAAATTGTACTTTTAGCAAATTGGCCTTGGTTTAGACGTATTTAGGTCAAGCGGCCATTATATCCCGCATTGAATAAAATTACACTAGAAAAATATATTTGAACGTATAGTGGTTACATGTACTAATATAATATCATAATGGAATTTATTAATAAAATACAATACTCGGCAGTGAATATTACGTGTCGTCTCTGTTACCTACAAGTCACACCACGTGAGCTTTCGTCGTTGACAACGATTCTCTTGCTGTAGATCGATGCTCGATTTACAGTCGAGTACAGTTCAGAAGACATCTAATTCTTAATTTTTTGGTTGTTTCTTTATTGCAAACTGACTGCCTCGCTGGCGTAGTTGTATTACGGTACGACTGCAAAGCCGAGTTCTCGGGTTCGATCCCCGGGTCGGGCAAAGTGATATTCTGTTTTTCTATTCAGTATCAGCCCGGAGTCTGGAATTTGTGACTGATATGGCGATAGGCTCGCCCCCTATCACATCATGGGACGGAATACGCACGGCGAACAGTGGGTGCACTGGTTGCGACTCTGCCTACCCCCTCGGGGAGTGGCGTGAGTGCGTGTGTGTTTCTTTATTGATATACAATCTTCACAATGGTACAATGGTGGAAGTTATACGTAAGGTATCGGATTCGATTACTGCTCCGGAACAAAAAACCATCAATATTATTTAGACAAAATAATTGTCCAATAGACTTCGTAATTTGCTGATCCTACGCAATAAATGGCCAGAAAATTGGACTTGAAATTGATGATTTGGTTAACATTCAAAATCGAATAGATTTGGTCAATACAGTATCTATTGATGTTGAAAACAGCCAGTACCGTTAAAATGAATCACGACCGAACAAAGGACGGGAAAGGATTGGGTTTAGGGTTGCCAGCTTAACCATAATATATAAAAATATCATATAATAAGTCATCATGTATCTTGAAATTACATTCACGTAAATCAAAAACGTTTGTAGGAGGAAATTTATGGAGATACTCATCTAATGGTATTTTTTTTCTCATCGAAAGTTAAACTATCACGGAGTAATCTTGTTTATGTTTGCTCACCAATCCCGGTATAAAATAGTCACGCAGGTAGAGTCGCGAGCCAGCTCTATCAATATAATTAACAAAATCAAATCAAAAAAGGAACGTCTTCTTCTTCTTCTTTTGTATTATGGCTTGCACCGTTCATCGGTGACTACGCCAAAAAGGAATCTCTATAGTGGTATGACATCGATGGCTAACAAGTGACAACCCTATAACTTTTTGTGATTTCGTGTGAACGTGCTTACTTCTGTCGTCATTGTGAAATGTCCGGATAAAAGTTAAAGCATTTTTATTTATACATAAATTTCGAATGCGGTTCCGCCTGCGCATGAACTCTCCTGGTATAAAAGTGCCTGTGCTTTTCTAGGATCTAAAATTCTTCTTCTTGTTCCTATATCTTAATCCAGGACATGCTCCTTCTGTTCACCAAATTGCATCGGAATCCGTGTACCGGTTTCGGAGTTTACTTCTTACAAACATTCAAAGAAGAAGCGGCGATAGCCTAGTTGGGAGTAGAACGGACTGCCGAGACGAATGTCCGCGGTTCAAACCCAAGGGCACACACCTCTGACTTTTCTAAAAAGTTATGTGTGTATTCTTTGTGAATTATCGCTCGCTTTAACGGTGAAGGAAAACATCGTGAGGAAACCTGCATATCTGGAAGTTCTCTATAGGAATTTCGAAGGTATGTGAAGTCTGCCAACCCGCACTAGGCCAGTGTGGTGGACTAAGGCCTAAAACCCTCTCAATAGTAGAGGAGGCCCGTGCTCAGCAGTGGGCAGTATATATAATATATATATATATAATACAGGGCTGGTATGGTGTAAAACTTTTGTGCACCAAATATTTTTATTCTTTAGTTAATGTTTTCCGTATTGCGTGTTTTAAGTGTTGTGGCGCATTCGTTGTCTTCCGAATTGTGACTAATTTAACTTTGTTTTATTTCTGCAGAAGTGGGTTTTTTTCAAGGTTGTATCTAGAAGGATGGATGGAGTTATAGTTGTGCAGAATACGAGAGACTACCTATATGTTCCATGCAGTGGGGGCCAATTTATCTTGCCTGTCTAACTTACATGTGTTATTGTTTGTTTACCAGATTTAACTCCTTATGAAGTATATTATAAGTTTTTACCTGCAATCAAAATGAGTGTTTTATTTGCATTTTGACATTTTGCACCGAGCATCGAACCAGTAATCCGTCTAATAAACTCACCCAATAAGCACGCAAACGGTACTCCGGAGGAAGGGCTGTGACGTGGAACCCGCCGAACCGGTCCTTGAGGTCGGGCACGTTGTCGTTTACCTCACTTAGCAGAATATTGTTTAAAAAAATAACGTTTTTGATTCAAGATTTTAAGCGTATGGTTTACAATTTACAGATAAATGTAATTTGTCAGATTTAAGACGAACAAATCGCACCTTTAGAACGAAAACGACACAATTCAATAAAATCGAAAATTAAGTTATCGTCATAAAATGACTTAAAACTGGTCCCTTTTCTTATAAAATATAATAAAAATGGCCCGATATAACAGTTTGGTCTTTTTCCTGCTTGAATATGGCTGTGTTTGAACTATTGTTGTATTGAGAACTTCGTTTGAAGTAATTTTATGACGATAACTCAATTTTATTTTTTTTGAATTGTGTCGTTTTCTTTCTAAAGGTGCGAAATGCACAAGTTACTGTAAACTATTCCCCCTAAATATGGTTTGAAATGTGTACTACCTGCATTATCCTTCTATACTGTGTTTATGCGTTATACCTCTAGCAATTGTCTAATAATCCAACACAGCTTCAACTAAAAAGTGTATTTCTAGCAAAAACACCTCGTATGAGGCGTGACTATTCGGTCAGATAGGATTTTACGAAAACCAACAATTAAAGAGATGACGGGACTAAAATTCCAATTCAACCAGAACTTTCTAGCAAAAAAATCAAGACTTATTATCATGAGACATATATCTCTGGTCTATCCTAAAAACTTACATTCCAAGAGAGAAATAACTGCGAATTCATGTTCAAACCGAGGTCGATTCATGGCTGCGGGCATTTATCAAACTGGGTTACACACTTTCGTTCGTTCACAACTTCGCCATTGTTCAAAACCATTCCGGTCATGCGATCCCTCGGTAGATCACGATATGTCCTCGGTATGATTTTTTTTGACGTTCCTTCCTGTGTAAAATTCTGTTTTTACTGCGACTTTTAAGGAAGATGAAGAGCTTACTTTAGTTGCTTCTTTATTTTCTCACTAAATTATTTTATCTCCGAAGCGGTAGAATGAAGCGCAACTAGTGTACCCATTTCTCGCCAACCTAGTTTCGTCCTATGATATGATAGAGGGCAAGCTTTTTTGCAGTTGAATGACGACTGATGGTAATCGATACGACCGCCCATAGCCAGTAGCAACGTCATAATAACAATTACAAAACACTACGTGGCACTTCACTGCGCTCGTCACTCTGAGACATAAGTTGTTAAGTCTGACTGCAATGTCCTTCTAACCGGGACACAGCAGTGCATGCACATTGCGGCTTGACGGTAGCAATAGACATGGCGGTGGACCTACCCAGGCGTCTCCTCGCATACGAGACCTACTACCAGTGAGCCTTTGTTATACTTATGTGGATTCCTACAGCAATGTAGATAAATGTGTAAACTAAACTACGTATTACGTGTTACCTCAGTTTAATACACGCATTCAAAGTTTTTAAGCACAGGAATTCGAAGAGGCACAGTTTCTCGAACCTCCAATCTATTTGGTAGTCATATTAACTATCATTAACGAATCGGAGTCGCTTCCTCAACGATTACAATGTAGTTCAGAGAACTTGTTCCCTTTTACGGCTTCCAAGGTAGCGAAGCCTTGTGAATTCGTTTTATTTTCCGCCAAACTGCCGAAAACTTGCTGCCTATTTGGATAAGTCGTTTATTGTTTCTTATAAGGTTCGTTATTGGATTGAAAGCCTTATGACGCAGATCCAGATTCGTTTTTTTTTATTGAAAATGAAATATCCTATACTGACTGGACTCCCATAAGAAAGAATGTATCAGATTTTTGCCTTGTTGCTGAGAAGTTTGTTTTTTGTTTGCCTATTCTAATCTCAATAGATTAGAATAGTACAATCAGCCACAATTTTTTGCTGAACAAGTTAAAAATTTCGAATACGCGTTAAGTTTAATTGTTTTTTTTTTCTTTGTGAGAAATAAATTCCATTAATTTTATTGTTGTTAAGGGAAAACAAAAATTGGTAAGAACACAAAAGTGTAGAGGCATTTTGACGTTTTGCATTTGATCAGCTACTTATGTGGCTGACTGTACAATTTTTTTCAGTAGAAAGATGGATCCCTGAGTGTTTTTCTTGGGATCGTACTTTAACGTGAGCGAAGCTACACACGTTGAGACTTTTTTCTGAATCTGGTTAGACAGTCCATTGCTGCCAATATAATATTTACATTGTAGCACTTCTTGCATCATTGTATTTGAATTGAAATAGAAGGTCATATTCTGCGTTTGAACAATGTATCCAGAATAACAATAACACTCCGAAATGGCACTCGAAAATGTCTGAAGTAAGGCATTTTATCTGTCTAACTCTTCGATAAGATCACTAAGATTATATATGGATTTGTCATTTGGTTAAATATTCTGCCAATAGTATGTAATATTAGTAAGGAGATATTCTACGTTTCAGAATGGAACACTACAATATTGAAAATAAAACCAACTTTATGTCGTCCGACTACGTCCACAGTTATCCCATTACTTCCCTTCTCGTCATTGACTAGATTATTATATTGGTTACATTTGAACAATACAAAATTCAAAATAAAAACCGTCCGAAATCGGCCGACATCGCCCGAAATCGTCCGAAGTGATGCAGTCACTTTCCGTTCGTCATTGAATAGATCATCAAAGGTTTTCAGACCGTGATTGGAATATTTAATTTCAAAGCCGGGCTATTGCGGTTTTGTCCGTGTGCTGAATTTAAACAGTGACTCACTACATTAAAATAGATAATTCAAAGTTGTATAACCCGTAAATTTGATATTTAGAGCACGTTTTTTTTAATGATTCCGATTTAGGTAAAATCAAAAATTATTTTGTCGTGTAACAAGATAATGTAGCTGGAATAAATAAATCCCGTATGCTATATTTAAATAATGATTCAATTCATTAAAATATTGATTTAAGTATAGTGTATATTTTGCAATTTCAATCTTTTGAGCACGTTGTTTTTATGTTTTTTATTTTTTTTATTGCATTGAATGACGAGACGAGCGTGCTGTTCGCCTGATGGTAAGCAATACGACCACCCATAAACAGTAGCAACACCATCCATGGTTGAGTACTGTGTGGCATTCCACCGCGCTCGTCACCCTGAGACACATTCTCATTCTCACGTCTCATTATGCCCAGTAGTTACCCTGGCTACAATGTCCTTCAAACCGAAACACAACAGTGCATGCACACTGCTGCTTGTTTAAAGTTTAAAGCGAGTGCACTCGTATGTTATGTGTGTTATCTTTAATTCCGCATTCGCTTTTACTTTCTAATACGTGATTTATTTAACTGGGCCAATTTAATGTCACTAATAAGACATTACACAATTTTGTGTGCCATATTCATAATGAAGATTATAGAATTAATTGACTTGTTGCCAAGATTAATAAGATAGTTGATTGATGATGGATCGATGTAGTAATCTCTTTAAAGTAGCAATGTAGGTACACATCTACATAGCTACCTTTTCATGTAACTTTCAACATTTCGTACATAATATCTAAAAGATAAATATTATCATCAGAGAGAATGTTGGAGATCGATAAGTACCACAAATATTGTTGATGCATCAAATGTTACAAAAAGGAACGATTCTGCAAAATGAAAATACATTCCATATGGATTAGGTATGAATTATTTTAATAAAACGACAGATTTTTACAAATACTAAAATAATACGCCATGTGTTAAATGATTATTGTTTTAAACTAGTGTTGTCTTTGGGTGTGAAATCGTGGTTAGAATCCAAACATCAGATCTGTTTTTGTTTTTTGTCTAAAATACAATTATTATATCAGGACTGAAATATAATTATATGTTACGATGATGTGTAGCAATACGCTTGTTCCTTATAACAATGAGACGGAAAGAAGATCAGCGAACCGTAAACCGTAACCGTGCACTAGTCGGTAGTCGCACGATGCACCTCTGGCTACGTTTTTGGTAGGCGTGAATTTGTTATACATTACATATGTCATAGTCCAGTTATTACCGAATAACGCATACGCATACTCACGCCTTTTATCCCCGAAGGGGTAGGCAGAGGCGCAGCTAGTGCACCTACTTTTCGCCGTGCACATTACCGAATAAACCAATTAAGCAATTGTGCCAAATATGTCGCTGATGTTTACTATAAATTATCCAAAAATAAATTATATAATACTAATTCAATTTACTGAAATCGCAATTTAGGGCCGTCCTTCAAAAGGCCCGTGAACTGGATTATAATGCCGGAAATTGATGAAATTAAGGGCAGTTGCTAGAGGCATGTGTAATCAGCCTCACATTAACAGGCCCCTTAAAATCCAAAGTGCTTTATAAAGCGTCTGTTTTTTTAATCGGTAATAGACGTAGGGCATTTGCAAGTGTGATGTGTAGCGTTTGTCGTAATTTTATTTTACACGATGCAACCAAATTACCTTGATTTGGTGATAGTAAGTCATCTTCCTTGATCATAAACAGTATAATGAAATAGAAATTACAGACATTTACTTGGCTATTCATGAAAAAAAGGGATATAGTTTTTTTTTATTTATTCGAAAGCAATTTTGTTTCAATAATATATCTATAAAAATTTAATTCTTGGCTTATCATATTTTCTATTAATGGTCTAGCTAAGTGAGAGTGCAAACGTCACGGATCGAGGTCGCGACCTTGTATCAGAAGTGGTTTAAACGAATCCGGTGCAGTTTTGTATTATTTTTCCTAAGATATTAATCTTTTGATACGGTTTTTATTAGATCGGTTTGCAAGTTTACATTCGTCATTGTTCTGGCTATTTTTCTACTGATACTAACTAACTCGGGAATTGGAAATTTGAATAGATTACGGTCTAAGTGTTATTTAATTGACTTAAAAATATTCCAAACTTTAAATTATTGTAATTGGCGTTTGTCTCTATCTTCACTTCTATTTCCTGCCTTTTTATCAACTCATAGTCATCACGATGTATCAAAAGTTATTTAAATGGTGTATCTAATGTTTTTCTACCTTCCTCCTAAAACACCAATATAATTACCCCAAATTTAACTAAAAAACCCCGTATCATGTAATTGATAAACACCTGTTCGATATTTCTAGAAAATACGTGTCCGAATTCGATCGCCGGAGCATGTTATGCCGTCAAATTGTTAAAAGTTCGTTTTACGCACGATCTCACGTTACACACGAGTTTGCGATAAACCGTTTGAGTTTTGTTATTCAATTAGCTGTTGGGTAATTTAAACGATGTGTGCTAATTGCGATCTTATTACCATGGCTTAAGGTTGTATTTTCGTGCGAAATTTGGGACTTGCTATTCAGCTTGACCACGTATTTTACGTTGGTACTAAAAATGACCTTATGGTTACGTTTTAAGGTTTCATTTGCGAATTAGTTAATGATTGTCGTTCAAATAGACTTTGGGTGGCCAGTTGTGAACACAGTTGGTAGTAAACCACATTATTTTTAATATCGGAATGTAGCTGGTTTACAAATATTATTTTGTTTAATTTTTTGTTTTCTTACTTTGTGTAGGCAATATTGTTCAGTAATCACAATTACATACCTGATAATAGTAAAGATAACAGCGTATAAATCATTTCGATATGGTATTGTATAATTAGTAGTAGTAGGAAGTCGTAATGGAAAATGTTACAAAATCCTATCACACTTGGCAATAAACCTAATTCAGCCCTTTTTAGAATGTAAATTACGCAAAAACACCTCCATAGAATTAGATGTCAACTTCGTTTTAAGTGTATTGCTTCAGAGTACGTTTTATAACAGAACGTTTACTTGGAAAATAAAACGTGACATGCGCACGATGACACCATTACAATATCATCCACTTGAGATCAGTGTAACATGTTAGTCTTACAGGTATATTGCAAAAATAATATTATGTAATAAATATAATAAAGATATAGCGCTTTCTAGTGAATCCTAAGACCTAACCTCTTTGGTTTTCAATAGTGAATTTGCAAAAAAAATGCTTCACGTTGGCCCAAACCAGCACTACCAATTACTATACGTCGATGTTATTAATTAAAATTTTATCTTGATTAGAATTACGTTTACTTGAAATTTAAATTGATAGAAAAAGTACTCGAACATTCTGCCAGGCCCGGACTGCTAACCATTGACATCAATAAATTGCAATAAGACGGGATAAGTGAGTGAAGTGTCATTACGACATCAGAGGCCGACGTCGACATCAATTCGATAAGCATTATCTACGTTATCGATTGTTCACGCGAACTTCGCTACTTACATACTTTTTTTTTAGCACATCATGAGGAGATAAGTGCAACTATTCCTATCATTCATTAAGTTCCTATGTCCCTTGGATGGGGCAGAGGGCTTCCACAGTGGTTCTCCATTTCGATCGGTCTTGAGCTTCGCATTTGATTTCGCTCCTACTAAAACCAACTATTCCTATACTGTGTTGTAAATCTTGAGAATGAAAGAGCAATTGGACTGGTATCAAAATATTGCTTATTCCTGTCGTCAAGCTTTAGTGCATTGTACAAAATATTGCGTTCTGGAGTGAGCCAGTGTCATTGAGAGTTAACATTCTAATGTCTCAGGGCGACAAACGCAAAAAAGTGTCGCGAAGTGCTATGTAATTTAAGATTCAAGTGGTGTTGCTATTGGTTTTAAAATTCATAACACTTACCATCAGGCAAGCGGCTTGCTCGTCTCATCATTTTGTTGTATTAAAAAAGACATAAAAAGCTATCACGACTTGTCAGCAATTTTCACTGCGTACATTTTTGAAGAGCTAAAACAAAATAAACAGGTTTTACGTAACAAACAGTTATACGTCTTTGTTACGCTGGCGACGCGACGTTACGGTATGCTCCACTGAATATGACATTGCAATGGATTTTTGTGTGATTTTTAGAAAAAAAAATTTATGTAGTTACAGTTAGTGCCGAATAGTGCCAAAATATGTGCATTATCTAAAAAATATTTTTAGTACTCTAGACAAAAAAATATTTTAAAATTTTCTCGGTATTATAGTGATATTATTTAATATAGATATATCGACTATTGGACTACGGGTGTAATTCTAATGATGTCGACTTTTGTTTTTTAAATAGCGGATGTCGTATCACACAGTTTTTCCACACGCTCAACATTTCGTATGAGCCATTCGTCTGTTCCCTAGTTGATGGTTGCATTCATACTTTTTCTTGTTCGTATAATAGACGTTTAATTATATTTTTCTCCTTTTCATCTAAATATTTACAAAACTAGCACACGGAGATAAAAAATCATTAGCATCCAAAGATGGTTTCAATCAGCCAGAGACAGATCGCGTGGGTGAGATAGGAATTCCTATGTAGATTAGCACATCTGCATGTGAAACTGTAGAATCCGCTGCGGCACGACACTTGGAATCGCGTTTTTTAAAGGATCGATTAGTTGGGTTGACAATGATTTTGAGATATGTGGGTTATACATTTGGAGAAGGGCGATGACGATTTTTTTTATAAATCTGAGAATTATTTTTGATTTTTTTATAATCGCTCGCTTTACAGAAGCAATACCACAGAGAGCTTTGAGTTGTAAAAATGTATTACACCATCTTTAGTCTGTAGATATTGGCTTTGAAATCTACATACCTGGTACTTTGATAGTAATTTGTTGTCTACCTGGTATAGCGGCAGCGTACCTATGGCTTGTGGACGTGGTGGTCCTGAGTTCAATTCCCATTACGTGGGGGGTGATTTATGTATCAAATAGCGGAACCTCATCCCCCTCCGACACTCCGATGTTAAACACATAATATACTGTGAACGAATACTGTGAAACAAACGAAAAAGAAAAAACAACTTACTGGGATTGGACTCTCTGTGAGGTCAGTCAAGTGATTCCAAAGCTTAGTCAAAACCTTTCTATATGCTTGAAAATGATGTTACTCCGAATCCACATAGAAGTACGAGATCAGATGAAAATAGACCCTCTCGCCATACCTTCAAGGGTCATTTGATATCAAAATCCAGAAATAACAGTGCAGTCATTCTAATTGAGTGTTACAGTAAGTCGAACCTCTGACAGTAATTAATACGCGGCCGCTTTCACCAAACACTCTGTATGTAACGCGAGTAGTAATGTTATGCATTGCTATTGACATTCTCGTGATTTTTGATGTCGTTTATTTACATAGTTTGGTTTGACAATAGTTTCGCTAGCCAGGGTCTGTGGTCCGGGGGCATCTAAAGAATTTCGCCACGGCATCCCCTGCCTGTCGTAAGAGGCGACTAAATGGGGTGGCGAGAGTCGCGGGGTGAGCAGTGGGGGTCTGATCGCTCAATTACTCCAATGTAAGCGACTACGAGGTGGACGACAATGCGGGTGGTCGGTCTCCTGCAGTCGTAGACGCCAAAAGCGTGCTTTAGAGTTCGGAGGCTTCTCAGCCTCCTCATTTAGAGAGGGGCCGCCATGCGGCATCGCGCAGGGGCGGTTCCGTGCAGCTGTCTTCGTGCAACAAGATACCCCGGGGCCGTCCCGTATGCGCCGAAGAAGGCCATCGCGGGTTTTGGTTGGTATGCCGGTGTAGGGTGTACATAGTGTTAGGGACTCGGTCCAATGCTCGTTCGGATGACGCCATACTCCCGAGTGTCGACATTGGGCCGTAAGATCGGTGAAACCAACATAACCATTCCATTCACCCCACAGTGGTGGTAGCGACAACGCGTTTTTCCACACGATAAAAAAAAATGTTGGGTGGTTGGTGAAAAGGGATGATCCGATGCGAATAATGCTTATTACTAGATATAATTGGAAACAGTGCTTTCCTTTTATGTTGAATATTATCAGAGTATATTTTAACAGTTAAATTTGGAAATATCAATAAATTAACAAAACCTACACTAGATGTCCTATTGTTTCTCTAGTGTATTAACTTCATCGTAGAGTCTAAAATAGTTATACGTGCAACCACGCGGTACAAAAATCGATTCGGGAAAACTAGCAGGTAATTGTGTAGGTATGTATTTTGACCGCGGCATCCTGTAAAGTATAATGGAACCTCTCTCATCCGTATCCAGGTTTCGTAGATAAATATATTTAATACCGAACTAACACGTAGATTTATCTGTCGATTTTTGCCACAAATTTTCAAGCAGAAATGCACGAAATACAAATTACTGACACATCATATAAGCTTGCCCTCGTCTGAAATGAACCATGAACTTGTCATAAAAGCTTTACCCGCCGAGCTATGTAGATTGGTATTGAAAACAATTCAAGTTCCAATAAAACACGGTTTGTTTGGAACACGTTGCCGTGGGGACGCACAATTTCCTATGATTTATTTAGAAAATACGTTTAGCCTACTTATAAATTAACGAGTATACTTTTTATACCTAGTCTTCAATCTGTAGATTATCGCTTTATATATTTAACCTGCCTCGGTGGTGCAGTTGTATTACACTGACTGCAGTGCTGAGGTCTCGGGTTCGCTCCCCGGATAGGGCAAAGTGATATTCGGTTTTTCCAATTAGTATCAACCCGGAGTTTGGAATGTGAGCCCGATATGGCGATAGGCTCGCCTCCTATCACATCATGGGACGGAATATGCACGACGAAAAGTAGATGCACTAGTCGCGCCTCTGCCTACCGCTTCGGTGATAAAAGACCTAAGTGTGAATGTATGTATTTAACCTATGCTTCAACCTTACACGCATATCTTCTGGGTAGGCAGTGGGTACAATCGTTTCGTGATGTACGGCAGTATGGTTGACATTGACGTCAGGGACGTCCTTCGGTCCGCGGAGGCTTTTGAGTCTCTCCTCTCCCCTTCTCCCTACAATTGGAATGAATTAACTGGTGGTAGGTCTCTCATTATGTAAGAGGCCGTCTGGGTGGGTACCACCGCAATGTCTATTTCTACCGCCAAGCAATAGTGTGCATGCACTGTTGTGTTTCGGTTTGAAGGACATTGCAGCCAGTATAACTACTGGACATAATGAGACTTAACATCTTATGTCTCAGGATGACGAGCGCAGTGGAATGCCACCCAGTACTTTGTAAGTCAAGGTGCTGGATGGTGTTGCTACTGTTTATGGGTGGTCGTATCGCTTACCATCAGGCGAACGGCATGCTGGTCTCGTCATTCAATGCTATAAAAAAAAAAAAATTGGATACACTTGTCTTCGTTTAGAATATTCAAAGCATAAGGGGTCTGGTAGGGCCACCACGGGGCTTTGGTTGATATGCCGATGTAGTATTTAGTAAACGGCTATAAGGTTTCAGGGACTTGCCACTGAGATCAATGGGTCGCCCGATATTTTTATATAGTTTGGTACCTGTTAACGAGATACATTTAATCAGAAGTCGTAAACGTGCACTTGTTCAAACAATACAGTTGACGATTTTTTTTTGTTATGAGATTACGTTCAGTAGCCTGACGCGAGTCGGCTTTTCTGACCACACCGGACTTTCGGGCGAACGCTTTAGGCGCTCCAACCCTTTACATTTAAACGACCACGCTGAGGGCACCCCCTAAGCGGGGGACGCTGACACTGTGGACACTGCTGACAAATTCAATGTTTAACGTATGAAACAACGTTCATAAATAGCTGTTAATCGCACAAATTCTTATAACCCAAGTAAGTACTTATATGAAATGTATGTCTTACATAATGGTTAAAAATCACGTAAATACAATGCAACTGGCATGTTTCAACTATTGTTAATCAGGAAAGGCATACGCTCGCGTGCCTCGGTGAATTCTAGTTGTACGATGTATAGAGAATAACAGTAAGCTATCATGGAACGTTTGGAACTTTAAAATAAAGATAGTGCCATAAATCCGTACTCATAGTTTCTCCTTCTTAAGTCAATTTTTTGCTATTTAAAACATATGATATTATGACACTGTAGCTCTGAATGATGCTGTTCTAAATCTATAGGAGACATCACAGAACAAATTATATTTGCGTAGATACTATTAAATTTTTTTAAATGATTTCTTGGTATTATTAGATAGCCAAGTTGACTGATAGAGAATGCTATGGGCATCAAGTCCTCCTTCACGTAATTATGTACAAAGTGCAAATAAATAAATAATATGCACACTTACGCCTTTTATCCTTAAGGGGTAGGCAGAGGCGCAACTAATGCGCCCTCTTTTCGCCGTGCGTATACCCATGATGTAATAGGGGGCGAGCCTATCGCCATAACGGGCACAAAATCCAGGCTCCGGGCTGATACTGAATAGAAAAATCCAATATCACTTAGCCCGACCCGGGGATCGAACCTGATACCTCAGCATTGTAGTCGCACCATAATACACCTACGCCACCAAGGCAGCAAATAAATATATTATAATAATAAATAATTCATTCATATTAATCTATCATGTACCTTCAACACTTCAAACAATGCTATTGACAATATAAGGCTCGTTAACTGTCACACTGTTCACTAACATACACGCCGCCGAATTTAACTGTCGGTTTCACCGCGTTCCCCAGTTGGCCGGGGGCCGTGAAATCCATCGCTCTGCATAGTTATTGCTATTGTTCATGTATAGTACGGAAAACGTTACTGTTACAGTAAACTGAAGGTTTATGCAGTTATGTTTTCTTTATAGACTGCCTCGGTGGCGTAGTTGTATTACGGTACGACTGCAGTGCTGGGGTCTCGGGTTAGATCCCCGGGTCGGGCAAAGTGATATTGGATTTGTCTTTTCAGTATCAGCCCGAAGTCTGGAATTTGTGCCCGATATGGCGATAGGTTCGCCCTCCTATTGTATCATGGGACGGAATACGCACGGCGAAAAGTGGGTGCACTAGTTGCGCCTCTGCCTACCCCTTTGGGGATTAAAGGCATGAGTGTGTGTGTGTGTGTTTACATTGGAGTTGTAGGTAATGCGTCTATTTTTTGTCTTTATCGTATTATTACAATGATGCTTTAAAACATTCTAATGTATCGCGTAGACGCTGTCAACTACAAGAAACTGACCGTTGTCTCAGCGACTTGAGCAGAAGTTACTTGTATAGTGTAGTGTTTCTAAGCAACAAGTTGACTGGTTTTGAGATCGACAAGGGTCACACTAATGCTCTGGCAGAATGGATGTTAGTAGGTTGTGTTCATATTTTATTCAGGAAGCAAATCGCAATAACGGGCATATATTCAATCAGACTGAGGCCAGACTTCGGGCTGATACTCAGCAGAAATTCCAAACCCGAGACCTCAACAAGGCAGTCATACCACAATTCAACTACGCCACCGGGGCAGTTAAATTCTTATATGACTTTCATGAGGTACGTCCATAGTGGACGTATCATAATAAAGCAATTTTCCGACCTTGGATTGATTTCCCATTATGTTGTTTTATTTAATAGGCGTTGGAAAGGTTGGCTGAAGGACGACGAATAATCGATATTTCCATAAATGATGATAACGTGTATCTAATCGATTATGGTGATTCATTATTTATGTTATACATACCTGCTTATGGGAAAGTGGGAAAATTCTATGAAAACATTTTCTAAGTACTATACAATTATATTCATTTTCTCGATATAAATCGCTAGATGAGCAAGACGATCGACTGATGATAAGATTCATATGCATAGTATATACTAGTGATGTAACGAATGTCCAATTTCCAATATTCGCGAATGCGAATGCGAATATTGGATTTTTGTTTAGCACCAAAAGCTTTTATCGTGCAAAGTGACCCCACTGAACCTGATAGTAAAAGTCGTGAAGCCCAGATAGAGTGCCCTGTTTGAAATATGTCAGCAACATTCGTTCTCTTACGAGTCTCCTCATTGCCAATTTGATTGCACAGAGAAACACCGAGCATCTTCATAGCTCGCCGACAGACTGTGATCCGTCTTGGGTGGCCCATAGTCAGAGGCCACGTCTCAAAGCCGTACGTCATCACTGGTAACACATATTGATTGAAGATTTTTTTCTTTAAGCACTGAGGTATTTTAGATCAGAGGACCTTGCCTAATTTCCCGAACGCTGCTCAACCGAGCTGGTTTTGACTAAGTGGACCACTTTTCTTAGATAGACAAATTCGTCGACAACTTCGAGAGTTGCGTTCTGAACACTAATTGGCATATGCACAAAATGAGCATTGGACAAGATTTTGGTCTTGTTCATTTTAAGGCCTACCAGGTGGGAAACTCGGTTGAGGTCTCTGAGAAAGAAAGAAAGAAATAATTTACTTTCTGTCTTTCTCTGAGCAAATGTGCATAATGCTATGATTCTCAAATGATTCTGACAAGACGACAATATTGCGGCAAATCAAAGGTGAGTAATGTACTCGTCATTGAAGCTAACTCCAAATCTTATCAAAAAGCTTGAAGATGTCGTCCAACGCGGTAGTGATTAATTTCGGAGAAATAAATTCTCCCGGTCTCACGCCTGTGTAATGGAATGGCCTTCGTGCTTTGCTCTTGTACATGGACTGACATGGTGGCGTTGTCGTACAAGCACCTCAGCACTTTAATGTACCAATAGTCAATATGGCCCTCAACACTTTGGAGGCTTTGTTCCGCTCGATCGTCTTCTTGTTGCTTTCAACATTGTACGCACGGTCGTCGTGTCAGGAGGATTTCCCTGCCTGTCAATCAAGCTTCCTATATGCTTCAGCGTCCTCCAAAGACTGCAACGCCATATATCGACGTTGGTAACTTAATCATATCGATTTAAGAAAAAAACACTAATTGCGGTAAAAAAATATAACTAGTCCATTCGGGTTAAGTAAATAGTGAGTCACTAGTGCAACTAAAGGATTTAAAAGGTATACTGACATTGAAGGAAAAACATCAATAATTTATAATATTTTAAAAGATTTTTATGTGTTCGTTATATTCTGATAATATTTGCCAATAATTGTATAAACTAATAATACATTAAGTATAGAGAAATCTCGTATAAATAACAATATAAATCCTATCACGTTGTGATCTCGGTAAAAAAAGGTTAAAGAACTTAAGTGCGTTTCGAAAGTTGAAAGTTTATTGTTATCAAAATATATAATTTTTATTTTGTATGACTACTATAAATACTAACAAAATTATTATTAATACATTGTAAACATAATCTGTTGCAGTGTTATTTTATAAATTATTTTCACATGTCATAGCCAAAATATTCGCATGATTTCTTGCGAATGCGAATATTAAAAAAGATGCGAATATTCGCATATGCGAATGCGAATATTCGTTACATCACTAGTATATGCTGGCAGTTGCATTACGGTACGGTGTCTCGTCACCCTGAATCGCTAAATGTCAAGTCTCAACTATACTAATATTATAAAGAGGAAAGATTTGTATGTAAGTATGTTTGTAACGAATAAACTCAAAAACTACTGAACGGATTTCGATGAAATTTGGCACACGGGTAGATCATGTCCTGGATTAACACATAGGCTACTTTTTATCCCGGGAAAATATTTTTATCCCGAACAATCTTTTTCACGCGGGCGAAACCGCGAGCAGAAGTCTAGTAATGAATAATACAACTTCATACATATACTTTTAATTGGAATTAAATAGTGGAAGAAATAGACAATACGAAAATTGTTTACCAGCCCTCTACTAAAACTTATGTAGACGTTTTTGATACTCTCTACGTGTCTTCAGTGCGCCAAGGTTTCCGACAGCACCACTCGTTTTTAACTTCTTTGTTAAATGTTACTTTACCATACCAGCCCTGTATAATATACTGCCCACTGCTGAGCACGGGCCTCCTCTACTTCTGAGAGGGGTTAGGCCTTGCTGACCTAGTGCGGGTTGGTAGACTTCACATACCCTCGAGATTCTTATGGAGAACTATTCTTATTATTTTACTTTAATGGTTCTTAAATTTGACACGAAAGTCAGCTTAATCTTGCCTTAAAAGGCACAGCGGGGCCAGAAAAGTGACTCTAGTACACCGTGATGGTAAGCTGAGGAGTCCAGATAGAATTTTGACTGACCAGAGACGATTACCCGTCGCCAGTCGACACAATAAGGTAGTTGACTACTTTTTTTTTAATACATTTTCTCAAAAATGTCTGTCATCCAAAATCTAACGAAAACAGAATGTTCAAAATTAGTGCAATAATAAGTAAGATATAAAGCTTTGAAATTAGGTGGAAGGGGAAGTTGTCAAATAACAGTAATATCAGACTGTGACGTCACTAAGTATCTCCGGCCATAATTCTGCGTGCGTGCGAAAGAGAGCGTGATAGCCCGCCACTTTTGCTCACAATATTTCAAATACAAATAACTGCTTTATTTTTCACCCAAATTAAAAAAATGGATTCATTAGTTTGTTCCGTGAGCGTGGAAACTAAAAAGTTGTATAGCCGCAGTCATCGCAATCAATTCAATGGTGTGCCGTTACACCGTGCGACATTTGTGTGACATTTGTCCTGTATCTTTGTCATTTCATCCGTGGTGAATCGGGTATTGACATAGTAAATAGTGGTAAATGGTAGTGTAGTGTTGATTGAACTTTGGAGTTATTCTTCTTTGTGTGTTTTTGGGGTCAGCTAAAATAGTACCATACCATACCAGCCCTGTATTATGTACTGCCCACTGCTGAGCACGGGCCTCCTCTACTACTGAGAGGGTTTTAGGCCTTAGTCCACCACGCTGGCCTAGTGCGGGTTGGCGGACTTCACATAAAATAAAATATAAAATAGCTGGCAAAATAGTACTTCTCCAGAATTATAGAGAGGAAACTCCCCATAGAAGCTATATTATTTTGGACTGCTAATGGCTACATTTTACCCCACTAACAAATTTTACAGAGAGTTTTCGTTCAGTGAACACGCTACACTCGAAACGTACCGAATGGATTTCGATGTTTGGCATGGAAATAGTTTGAGAACCCGGGAAGAACATAGGCTACTTTTTATCCAAAAGCTAGTTCCATACTAATCTTAAAAGAAACTATTTTATATCTCAACAAAATGCCGGTATAAAAAACAATATAGGTCGAAATAGGGGATGTAAAAAGCGTAGGCGGCATGTGACGGAAACAGCTGTGACCGCGCTGGCCGGCTGATGTGCAGGGTGCGTTACTGTATTGGGGTAGGGTTGGCACTACACGTCAATTTAGGGGGTGAATCGAGAAGCATAATAAAATTCGTAAAAACTACGTGGTTGAGTAACTTAATGTTACGTTAGAAATAATGAAATTTGATGTGTCCGATACAGGACATGTGTGTGATGACTGATGATACAGAGTGTATTTCTGAGATGGGAGTTGGCCATATCAGGGCGACCGTCATTAGTAGAGCTTTCTTAATTCTTATAAACTTTTGGCCTGTATTTACAGATTTTGGAAAATACGTAGTCAAGAAATTGACAGTCATTTTCAAAATACCTTGCCAATCAAGCTTTTGGGGCCATACGGTATTTGTGTACATATTATATTTTAATATAACATAATATTATAAAAGGTATAAATAATTACGGAGTGTAATTTAAAATAACAAATCCTATTTAATCTTGACAGAAATCTGTAGCTCGGTCGAGTTGCAACCCTAACCAATATGAAAATTGCGGTATTGGTACCTTGTTATTTGATGCTCGTAACATTTTGAATACCACTTATGCAGTATATTCGTTTCAAATCACATAATATTTCGCACAATGCAGTAACTGCAATAGATCTACTTTTGAATGTAAAACAAAAGAGGAGTCAGCTTTTTGTATGGGTGCTGGGCCTCAAAATTCAAACAGGCTGAAACTTTATGGATATTAAAGGGCCAAAAGTATGGACCTTGAATCCATTAAAAAAAAATTAGACAACTACATTTATAACTAACTTTTTAAAACGTTCATATAAAGTGTAGTTGTTAAGCAAAATAAAATTACATAAATGACACTTGCTTCTAAGAATTTAAACAACTCTCACAAACAAGATTACGTCAACGTTTATACGAAAATGATTTGCAACCAAATATATTATCCCAAATAAATTGCGTGTTAAACCGAACCTTGTAAACTCAAATCAAGCAGATCGGAAGGATACGCGTACGTGGCTCAAACTGCCGACAATCGCGCTGATATTGGCAATCGATACCTCGCATGTCTAATACGAGAATTATCGTTTAGAAATCGAGTACGTGGTTATTGAATTAGGTTCGCGAATGTTTGTATGTACAGACTGCAGTACCTCGAGCACGAGTTCACGAAATATTGTGTAAAGTAATGGTTTCGTTTAAGTACATTATTGTATGTAAATTTGAACAGCGCTCCGGTGAGCGTATTGGCACTAAAATACGACAGCGCCCGTGTAAATTTCGAATAGTAAATCGTATAACCATAGACAAGCATGTGTCAAGATGTATGGAAAATGGCAGCACGTGTCTCTTTTTTGACGTACGTTTAACGAATACGTTAACTTACTCGATACGAATACTATACGATGGTGCGTAAATTCGTGCTAGAAGTACAGGTTCCTATTTTACAGGGTAATACTTGGCTGATTATTAAGATATCTTCATTTATATCTCAGCATCTTAACTAAATAAATCTCTGGATTGATCGTGGAAAATAGAAATAAACCTATTAGAATAAACTTTGATTTCGATCGCATATTTAGTTTGATTAAATTATTTTAGGATGCTGGATGCAGTCCGCTTTCAACAGGTCCGTCCCTAAATCTTTAGGTGAGGCCTATGTTCAGCAATGGACATCATGTGGCTGATGATGATGATGATAATGATTAAATTATTTTAGACTGCTGCGGTGGCTTAGGGTGTTAAGTTTTCGGGTTTGATGTCCTCAGTTGATCAGTATCAGACCGGAGTCTGGAATAGAACATGGTAAATGGCAATAAAATCGCCTACTATTACATGGGAACGGACGCAGCTGACGATACTTCAGGGTGTTACACTTCTGCTTACCCCTGGCACGGGAAAGCGTATGCTACGAATATGTATGTAATAAATCTCGTTTCTAGTCTACATTGCAGCTAAAATTAGATAATAAGCAAGAGTGTAAGTGATATACTGGTTGTAAAGCACCCTAAGTTTCCGTAATTTGATAAAGTATTGACGGGTTCGAATTTGCGTCTTTGGACTTGACTCTGTCATAATGTAACACTATATATCGGTGTTTATGGTACATTAGTTGAAATATTCTATTTCGTTTAGGTAGTTTAGAGTGGCAACCATTTTCACAAGAAGCCTGAATAGTCTAATGAGACTTCTGGGTTCACCCCATCTAATTAACTATCTTTTCTTTTTTTTTTTTTTTTTTTATCGCGGGGAAAAAAAACGCGTTATCGCTACCACCACCGGGGGGTGAGTGGAACGGTTATGTTGGTTTCACACGGTCTTACGGCCCAATGTCGATACTCGGGAGTATAGCTTCATCCGAGCGAGCATTGAACCGAGTCCCTAACACTATATACACCCTACACCGGCATACCAACCAAAACCCGCGGTGGCCTTCGTCGGCACTTACGGGACGGCTCCGGGTAATCTTGTTGCATCTAATTAACTATCCAGCAACGCCAAACTCTGATCCTTCTTCATTTTGTTTAAGACCAGTAACGCCTCCACGATTCTTTTGGAATTGTGTTTTGAGTGTTTCAGATCATTTCACATCAGACCCAGAGCTTATGCAATAAAAAACTAAGAGCAACCAATATCAACGGTATCCAGTGCATTCTAGAGCTCAGTGGGAATAGTAAGAGGAAAAACGACGAATGATTTATATTGTTTCCTTCAGATTAGAGGTAATGCTATTTTTACCAAGGTCGCATAGTTTCTTGCTACAAGTCATGAAGGTCTCATGCAAACTTGTATCTATTCCACTGATACCGTATTAAACTAATCGTCGGCTAGAAGTTTTTTTTAGATCTAGATGACATGTTTAACAAATAGGTGGCTGGCCAAGCCCCTTGTCCTTCGGTCAACGTCATAGCCTATAATACCCAGTAAATCGATAGACACTGGGTGTAATATTTCCTAAGTCGTCTTGTTTGTGTAGGCTTAAGTCTGTTTACCTAAGCTATAACCAAAATAAAGAAGGAGAATTTAGTGCTGGGATAATATCGCCTTATAGATCTACTTGTATTGTTTGGTTCTAGGTTTGAGTCCTAGGGCAAAAGTTGTATGACCTTTTTTATTTCACTAACGCAATTTTGTATCAACTGAGACTGGAATTTGTGCCCGAAATGGCTACAAGTTCTCACCTGTTGTATCATGGGATGGATAACTTCTCGGCGAAGTGAGGGATACACATCTCTACGTATACCTTCAAGAATCGACGCTAGCTTGTGTATCTACTAATATTATAAAGCTGAAGAGTTTGTTTATTTGTTTGGTTGAACGCGCTAATCTCAGGAACTACTGAACCGATTTTGAAATTTCTTTCACTAATAGAAAGCTACATTACTCTTGAGTGCTATAGGCTACTTTTTATCCCGGGAAAATATTTTCACGCGGGCGGAGCCGCGAGCAATACTAGTTCAAACTAATCGATATTGGTTTAGTCATAAGTAAAATAGGAATGTTTGGATTAACGTTCTATTATCTGTATTATCAGTGATACCACGATATTAAATGATACGGACATTATCAACAAACCTTATTGCCTTTAGCCTGTTTAAAACACAGATTTTTTACTAAGCTTTAATCAACAAGCTAGCCATTTAATAATGATTCCTTATGTTTACGCGAATGTTAGACATTGAAATTAAACTATTATAACGGATTTTATCGCGGTTTTTTATTTAATTTTTTCTCCCGACGTTTCGAAGGCTTTGCAGCACTTCGTGGTCACGGGGCGGACTGAGGTGTTGGTGGTCCGAAAAGTAGTAGTAGTAAAAGTAGCCTTCGAAACGTCGGGAGAAAAAATAAATAAAAATTAAATAAAAAACCGCGATAAAATCCGTTATAATTGTTTAGTTTCAATGTTTGTCTCAACCCATAAACCCACAAACCTGAAGAGTCAAGGGATGCGCAACCGTCCTTAAGGAAGAGAAGTCGGGCGATATTTGAGCCTCCGAAAATCGTACTCATCATATTATGGAACGCAAGGGTACGCTATCACAACGTTGGACTTCCTTAAGACATGATACGTGCCCCCAGATGAGACGACCCGTATAACGCATACTCACGCCTTTTATCCCCAAAGGGGTAGGCAGAGGCGCAACTAGTGCACCCACTTTTCGCCGTGCGTATTCCGTCCCATGATGTGATAGGGGGCCAAATCGCCATATCGGGCACAAATTCCAGACTCCGGGCTGATACTGAATAGAAAAATCCAATATCACTTTGCCCGACCCGTAAATCGAACCCGAGACCTCAGCATAGCAGTCGTACCGTAATGCAACTACGCCACCGAGGCAGTCCATAGGTACGAGACGCCCCATTTATGCTAAAACAACTACTAAACTTGACGGCCTTAAACAGTTTATAAACCTATTTTAGTTATCAAATGTTTTGTCTTCTTCGAACGAATTTTGAATTGAGTTTGAAGGGAGAAGATAAAACATTCTATAAGTAAAATAGGTTAATAAACTGTTCATAAATAAGGTCGTAAGTCTACAGCCTGTCTCTACAACTTTAAAAAGCGCTTAAATCATAGATTGGGGAGTGAGAGAGCTTCATAAAGTACTAAATCTAGTATAAGGTCATCCACCTTACGCGTAGCGTATTGCGGCAATGAGTCAGAACTTTAAGTTCCTTTTACCAGTATAATGTGATAATGGCTGTCCTGGTGAATAATGCATGGCCTTGCTAGAACCATTGGAAGCCAAAGGAAATGTCAAAGGCGAAATAGTACTGCCGTACGTTTAGGGTTGCCAGGATTTTCCGAAGTAAAATAGAAATGATATTTCATAGAATGTAGTGTAGAATACAATAAATGTTTGGTGTGTGAACTTAAAGATCTGTTTTATATTCAATAGGGATCACTTTTTATAATTATGGTGAAAAAATTGGCCATCGTGGTTTCTTTTGGTGTCACACGGTGTTTTTTCGGTAGGAGTATGATCGTCAATAGGTAACTTTCTCGTGGCAATACAGTGAACTAAATCAAGTTTTACACAGCGGTATTACAATCGCAAGTAATACTCACTGACTGACATTACGTTTATAATATATAATTAACAAACTATAGCCATAAAGAAGAAATGAAACTACACGTAAATAAATAGACATTTTCCTAACCCATCAATTGTACACAATCAAGTTTTAAACAGTGGATATTTGTTTATATTTTCCTTACCTGAACATACTTAACATTATGAATCATACTGCAAGCCTTCTATATAAGGTAGCAGATTATCATTACCCCTTCAATTTCAAAGCCAGGTGTTCAATTCCGACTTTATAGCTTGTAATTATTGACAACCCTGACTCGCCACTCACTTGATATCGAATGAGTATTATTAATTATAACTTAGACAAAAGTTGTTTTAGCAAATATGATAATCTCCACAAATCTTCCATAGGCAAAGATAATCTAACGTCTCCATTGTCGTGGTCAATTCGTTACGTGGAATAAGAATGGTTACATACAATGTATTTATTTCGAAACCATTCCACAAATTCCACCGGCTCTTATCCCACCCTAGTGTGCTAGTGTGTTCTTCAAGTGGTTTTCAAAGTCTTCGATTTTAAGATCGGCTGTCTGCCTAACTTTAACCCCTTCTGGCGAGTCCAATACGAAAAATATCATGCTAGAAAAAGACATTGTTGCCTGACATAAAATCGAAGGCACTACCCCTATATTACCATTTTAACAACCATGTGCCATAAAACGTAAAACCATACCACATTTACTGCCTAGAAATTAGCTAGCTGCTAGACCAAAACATGGCAGGTTCATTGGCACATAAACCGATCATGATTGGACATTTTCCACAAGCGTTTCGGACATAGCGCTGACCTCGTGTAAAAACGAACAAAGGCTCGCTATCGACGATCTAATGCCGAGGTCTCTGGTGGGTTGGTTGTAATTAGTTTTAGGTTAATATTGAAAGAATCCACAGAGACGTGGAAAAAAATTAATAATATGATAATTAGTATATTGTTTATTAATTATTATTATTCGCTTTAACGGTGAAGGGTTCTCCTCGTGAGTGAGGAAACCTACATACCTGCGAAATCGGTATAAAAATTCCGAAAGTATATGCCTGCCAACCCGCACTAGGCCAGTGTGGTGGACTAAGGCCTGAACCCTCTCAGTAGTAGAGGAGACCCGTACTCAGCATTGGGCAGTATATAATACAGGGCTAGTAGTAGCTTTACCTGTGTATTCTCCTTGAAATTGAAGACCCACTGTGAGCTTTTCGAGATACGAAGTAATCTATATTATGCTAAACTAGTACTTATTAGTTATATAATACGTGCTTTCAATACCCCTAACTCCTAACATATATGATACCCATTTGTCTATCCACCAAATTGCAGTATTTCATCACTGTATCATACCATCATATCACCTTACAACCCGTTTCTAATATTATAGCGGGTGTAATCACTGGGCACTATCAGATTTCTTATGAGTGGTGAAGTAATTAAAAATTCTGATGATATATTTTTATTACCATCAAGTGATCGACCTATAACTCGTCATTCAGTAGAAAAACTAAAACGTCGCTGTAATTTGTTAAATGACTTCATTTCCTGCATCACTAGATTAAAGTTTGTCGAACTGTTTAACTGTAAAATGAAATTTAGAAAATGCGATTGACTTAAATCGATTTGATTAATTTTAATCATTGGCTATTTTACGGATTATTCGTTATAAGTTTTTGCTTAGGTTTTCGTGAGAACTCTTTAATTTTGATGTGTCTTTAGATATTTCGTACATAATACTTTCATACATTTTGATTGACCAATTAATTTTAGTATGATTATACTGTAACGAAATGTAAATCGGAGTTTCAAGAAGCATGGGAAAATATCAATAGGTACTGAATTTTAGTGCTAACATTAAAGAGAATGCAATATAAATTGATTCAGCACAAAATCATGCAAATCCAACGCATGTCCAATTTTGTAATTACGAGCTAAATATACTAAATAAACGAGAAGCACAAAGGCATTAAAAAAGATCTTTTATATTTTCGACTCTTGAAGGTTGAGAGAGCGTGGTCTCGTATCGGCCGATTGTGACGCACACTCGGCCATGGAAGCGGCTGAATTAAAAGTTCATTATTTGTGCTACGATTTATTATTTATTTATTATTTGTGCTACCTTTTTATTACTATTAATAGATTTGAAGCCACTGATCGCTCGTCAGTTAAGCGCACTGTCAATGAGAGTCTGTATGACAACAAAAAGATGGAAATACCAGTCGCGTGTTCCCGGTCCGTGCATGAAAATAGCAATATTATACAGGACTTCGGTTTTAATGCACGAATGTGTTCATTATCAGGCAAATGAAGTCCACTGTTGAACATAGGCCTCCCCTAAAGTTTTCCAGTCGTACCTGTCAAAAGAGGCCTGCATCCAGCGTGTTCGTGCGACCTTTATGAAGTCGTCTGTCCATCTTGCTTTCATGGCTGTTCCCCGCTCTAATATTTTAAATATTATAGTTAACACTTCCTTAACGAACCCATCGAACTGGAACGAAACAATGCTTGCGCATAAACACTGCCTATCACTTACATATGAGAGCATCACTACCTACTTAAATTATAATAAGCTACAGTGCACTAATTAAATAATAATATAAACGAGCCAAAAATGGTTGTGTAAGGTTGTTGATCATCTATACTAATATTATAAAGCTGAAGAGTTTGTTTCTTTGTTTGAACGCGCTAATCTCAAGAACTATTGCACCGATTTTGAAATTTCTTTCACTAATAGGAAGCTACATTACTCCTGAGTGCTATAGGCTACTTTTTATCCCGGAAAAACTTTTCCACGCGGGCGGAGCCGCGCGTAATGCTAGTATCATATAAATAGCTTTATACTTTGGGAGTACTGTAATGTTTGTGAGCGCTTCGATAATTTGCCATTAAACTAAAAAAGTTTAAATACATCTGTTTCACAACGAATGTAAAAGGATTGGTTTCAAAATATTTTATATTACATACATAGCAAGCCTTATTCCCTTTTCAGGGGTTAGCAGAGGTGTAACAAATCCACATATAGCTATGTTAGGTCCGATGTAATAGGGGGCGGGCCTATTGCCATTTACCGGGAAAATTTCCAGACTCCGGGGTCAAAACCCGTATACGTAAACCTTTGCCCGACCCAGGATTCGAACCCGAGACCTAAGCGCGATAGTTCTACCAAGCTCGCAATACGACCAAGCCACCGAGGCAGTTATTTATTTTAAATAAGAAGCAACAAAAATAAAAGAAATATTGAATTTATAAATCTAGTAAGTATGAGTTATTTTAAAACGCTTACTGGTTTTGCATACATTACAAAACTGGTTATACAAATGTATTATTTTTAAAGATTTATTATTTTACTAGCTATGGCTCGCCGCTCCGCCCGCGTGTAAAGGTTTTTCCGGGATAAAAGTCCCGCTTTTTATTTTCCCGGGATAAAAAGTAACATATGTCTTAATCCAGAATATGATCTGCCCGTGCGCCAAATTTCATCGAAATCCGTTAAGAAATTTTGCAGATGTGCAGTAACAAACAAACAGAAAAACAAACAGACAGAAACAAAAATCGCCCATTGGTTCCCTTACTCTTCTTTACTCACCCCTTTCTTTTTTGTAACATTTCTTTAAATGTACACACACACCGGTTCTACTGCTTTATTATATGTATAGATTGCAATAATATTTAGTTGTATTCCATATTAGGATGCTTAGTGTCGTGAATGTTTGCAACAATTTAAGGATTTTCCTATAACACCCACACAGAACAACAAACTTACCTATTGTAAGAGTTAGTTTTATATTATTGCAGCATCAAATCCGGTTGTCCTCGCCATTTATTTGTAGCTGTGCCAGTAAATTCGTATTATTGCATAGAGACATAGAGTAGTAAAAAAGATTGGCTCGTATAGAATTAAGCGATCTATACCCCCACAACTACAATATAACTATACTAGCTGTGAGCGCGGCTCCGCCCGCGTAGATAAATCCCGGGATAAGTAGGCTATAGCACTCAGGAATAATGTAGCTTCCTATTAGTGAAAGAATTTTCAAAATCGGTCCAGTAGTTCCTGAGATTAGCGCGTTAAAACAAACAAACAAACTCTTCAGCTTTATATATTAATATAGTATATTAGTATAGATAGTATAGATAGTATAGATGATTGATTGTAGAACTAATCATAAAGAAATAAATAACCACTTGAACATTATACCATGAGAATGAAAGATGCATTGTCAGCCTTTGAAAAAGGAAATAGGGATTAGAAAAGAGGTCGGGGGGTGGGGAGGGGATTTTGCCTTGTGTCTCAAGAAATCTCATAGGCTTTACAATTACAAAATATAGCAAGTTGTAAATTCACGTTGATTTTATGGGTCTGCGTAATTACTAGGCATATAATAAACTTAGGATGCTAATCGCCTTAGTAAAATAAACATGCAATATGTAAGTCTTTGATAATGTGCCGTTAAGTGTCAGCATGCAGCATTTATTAGCATAACCCTATGGATACACAGTTCACATATTTCGTGGCGCGATATCGACAGGCTGTGTTGTGGGAAATGTCGTGTATTTCGCCTTTTATTTCCTCATTCGCTGTTGCTTTTGTGATTATCTGTCGCAATCTATTGTCTGCGTCTCCATTGTGCTTATGACGTGTTGCAGAATGACGACACCACAAAACCTTTGATATAGAAATGATGTGCATGGCAGTAATAATAATAGTTATTTTCCTTAAAAAAGTCTTTGTGTCCGAGTTGTCTCTATTCTCGTTTCTCTATCTATATTCAACTAAACTGCAAAAAAAAAAAAATCAGTTTCAAAATATTCAAATATAAGATGTAGTTGATTTTTAAAAACCTTGGAAGACAATCTACTGTTTTTTGTAACTGAATTGAAATCGGAGTCTAATAAGTATATTTTTTTGTTTTATTAAACATGTGACTTGAGATCGGAGTCTCAATCTCAGTTTTCACCGGTGACAAATACCAATGTGTACAATAGATGACAGCTGTCATTTTATTCAGACATATTATGTGGTGAAGTAGACGATAGCCTAGTTGGGAATGGAACGGTCTACCGATACATTGTCCGGAGGTTCAAAATCCAAGGCACACACCTCTGACTTTTCGCAGTTACGTGTGTATTGTTTATCAATTATCGAACTTGCTTTAACTTGGTATGTGAAGGCTGCCAACCCGCACTAGGACAGCGTGATGGACTAAGGCCTAGCCCCTCTCAGTAGTAGAGGAGGCCCGTGCTCAGCAGTGGGCAGTATATAGTACAGGGCTGATTGCAATGCATATTATGTGGTATTAGTAATAAATCTCTACTCGTTTCTCATGAGATTCACCCGCCAAGTATAGGCCGCATAATCGCGATGTCTATCTACGCAGTGGTCAAATTTGTGTTACTAGTATAGCTAAAAATGGTATGACAGTAGCTCGTAATCCAGGTTTCTAATGGACCATCGTCTTTTATACGTAAGTCATTGAACTGTAAAAATTCATTGCCAACGACACTTACAGAGATTTTTACAGTCGGCGAATCGTTAATTATGACAAAGTACTTTTCTACTTCCATTCAAGTTTAAACCTTAAGTTTATGATTATAGAGTACACAATAGGTGTACAGTTTTGTGAAAAGTTAATTAAATCCCATCTGATAGTGTGGTGAGAAATGAAATTAAAATGAATAGACAGTTTGCTGCACGCAATGTCAACCAAGTTTTCGTATGATTTTTTCGTGGGTAAGTTTTTAGATATATAAATAGAGACCATATAATATATAAAGGACAAAAGTCAAATTTACTTCAAAACGCAATTATAATAGATATTTAATTTATTACAGATTTTTTTAGAGCGTATGTCCTATTATTTCTGAATGGAAAATGCACAAAAGATAAGAGGCAAATTATAATAGTACTTTGAAGATTATTTGACCCTATTTTAATCCAGTATGCGCTATTAAGCAGGTAATCACTCAAATCGGTCACAGACTTCGGGGCAATAACAAAAAAAACTTAGCTAACCGATTTTTCAATATGAGCTAGTTGCTATTTTTTTTATCCTATGTCTAAAGGTATCTAAGATAATAAATCAATGACGTAAAACGATAATTTTATGAAGTGCTTAGGGTACGTACTTCAGGGACGGTTCCGAGCAGCTATCTTAGTGCAACAAGATACCCCGGGGCCGTTCCGCATGCGCCGAAGAAGGCCACCGCGGGTTTTGGTTGGTATGCCGGTGTAGGGTGTACATAGGGTTAGGGACTCGGTCCAATGCTCGCTCGGATGATGCTATACTCCCGAGTAACGACTAAGACCGGTGAAACCAACATAACCGTTCCACTGACCCCTCGGTGGTGGTAGCGACAACGAGATTTTCCTCGCGAAAAAAAAAAAAAAAAGGGTACGTACTTACTGTCGCTATCAAATATTGTTTTCTAATACGGAACCATATCGTATCAAGATTAGCTTTTTTTAGAACGAGTGTTCTGCATCATTGGATGGAGTGATATGTCTTGTTGTAGATAAATATTCGGTCTTTAAATCATTCAGGCAGGTTCACTCATTCACTCACAGCTTATTTAACAATGACTAATCAAAAAGTATACCTTATAACTTTATGCTTCTTTAACTTTTACAATACACTGAACATTCCAATGATTTTGTGTTTATAAAAGTTTATTACAATATATTTCTTAATCTGTGATAATGTATATTTCATGAGTTTACTTCCTTGTCTTTCATTATAACATTTATATAATTCGTTCAAATCATATTATTGTTAAGAAGACGTAATTTATTTAACCGGTTCAACTGTTTTTTTTCATAAGCAAATCATTATTCAATAGTTATGCATAAGAAACCGCAAAAATCTACGTGATCGTATCAGTTGTCCACCACACGATGGTTCTACAAATAAAATGTGTAAGTTTGTGAAGATGTCCTTCGAATTGTACGGATTTGAACATGGGTACAAAGATAGAAGAAGTCACAGGACTTGAGCTATGTGTGTGATAGTTGGATTTATAGAAAGGATACTTTCCATCCGGGATAATGAGATAGAGTGACTACTCTGGGAAAGAAATTCAGGAATGATGAGACTAGCATGCCTGATGGTATGCGATACGACCATAAACAGTAGCAACATCATACAGGACTTTTACTTTTAGGAAAGTACTGGCGTGGCACTCCACTGCGTTCGTAACTCTGAAACATTAAATGTATATCTCATAATGCCCAGTAATTACGCTGGCTATATTGTCCTTCAAACCGGAACACAACAGTGCATGCCCACTGCTGCTTGACGGTAGAAATAGACATTGCGGTGGTACCCACCCAAACGGACCGTAGCATACGAGAAACCTACCAGCAAAAATTTTGAGTTTCGGAAAATGGCTAATTATAATTGATGTAACAACTCTGTAGGTACTAAATGGTTTTAGGATGAGTGCAAACCCTCTGTCAATGAGGAATGCTTTTTGCCTACCACGCTCACCTTACGCTATTATGATAATGGAAGCGGAAGTTCGTATACTCTCAAGCATGCAGATTTTCTCACGGTGTTTTTCTCAGTCATTAAGTGTGCTTAATGCATTTAAGCAATTGAATGCTTAAATGTGTTAACTAAAAGAAGCGCCATGATACTTCAATTTGGCTGGCTGTTTGTACAGTCAGCCACATAAGCAGCTGAACAAATTAAAAATTAAAAAAATACACCCCCCCCCAGCCCATAGCGTTGAATGTTAATAAGTTAATGTAGTTTGTTTTACGCAATTGCTAATAGTGGTTCCAGGAATGTATTAAGTAATTGCCTAATAAAACGGTTTAGTAACGGTTGTATGGAATATTGCGAAATTTAATTAATTAATTGGTATGTGGAAAATAATCCACCATGAATATGAATGAGAAAGTTTTTTTATAATGCTCATGAAGTCTTAGACAGGCCTTAAAGGTATTTTAGGAGAATCCGTCCTAAAAGGAACGACATCTTTATTTATTTCTGCCACAAGGTATTTATAACTTACTGTTCTTAAACTAAAGCTTAGGAAGAGATCATTTTTTTTACTATTATAATTTTTATGTTATGTAAGTTCTGGTCTATAAAACTGCCTTTATATTTACTGTGTTCTAAGGAATTTCGAATTAATATTTTGTCTATCTTTACAGGTAAGCACAATATTGATCAGATGCATCACTTCATTCCTGGAATTGAGTGAGTTTTATTCAACCATTGACATTATCACGTCTAGATACCACGTTCTGATAAACCGAACATAACATAACTCTTTCCGCGCGAAAATAACTTTTCACTGGGAAGAGTAGTTAGCAATACCCACTACATTTAAACATCGATATTTTTAGAAAACTTATAAATGCGTATTAACATGGATAAGGAATAAGAAGGGGTGGCTTGAGGCTCCAGAAATCTCACCCACCATACGAAACTTAACAGCAAGTCCTCATTTCAACATGACATGTGTGGTAATAGGCGGTGATAGCCTACTTGGGAGTGGAACGGACTGCCAAGGCGAATGCCCGCAGGTTCAAAACCCAAGGGCCTGGGCCAAACTTTTCTTAAGTTATGTGTGTATCCTTTGTGAGTTATCGCTCGCTTTAACGGTGAAGAAAAACATCGTGAGGAAGCCTGCATACCTGAAAAGTTCTTTATAATAATAATAATCCCTTTCTAGCCGGTTTCGGCCACGGCGGGCAATCTCAACGGAGATCAGCCAAATACGCAGGAGATATTATAGTGCACAAGTGTGTGCGCAATACACAGGTGCACTCGCTATTCCTTTACTCTCATAGTCCGGTGAGACGGCAATCCGACATAACCGCAGAGAGATCAGGCGCAGGACCAACGGCTTTACGTGCTTTCCGAGGCACGGGGGTATCACACCGCCAACTTTCTGACTCCGAGCTGCGACTGAGTAATTTTTAAGATGGAAAAACCCTGAAAAGTTCTTTATAAGATTTTCGAAGGTATGTGAAGTCTGCCAACCCGCACTAGACCAGTGTGGTGGACTAAGGCCTAAACCCTCTCAGTAGTAGAGGAGTGGAACAGTATATAACACAGGGCTGATGTGATGACAATGATGATGTAGTAATAGAGCCGGCACATTCGTGTAGATAAACATGTCTGTAGCAGCTTTATCTTTTAAGGTACATACAATTTATCACCACGAAGTACACTATTCAACTAAGGTCACAAGGTATTCACGAACTCTAGTCGGCGCACGCGCAAGGACATTGTCGAAGAATTACAGCATTGTGCCCGACGACGCAGCACATACGAAATTTAGTTTACTTTGTGTCAGAATTGTACCAGTCTTTGTTACATCTGTAAGATAGTAGACGAAGTGACCTCATAAAAGCCTGATGATTTAAATGTAGCGTGGGATTTAGCCTCTTTCTCAAGTAAATCACCAAAATCCAATAGAATGTCACGAAGTAATCGTGAGGATACGACAAAGCTCCGTAAGTAAGCATAAGAGAATGTCAATGCATTTTCTTTCGTCTATTGTTTGAGAGAAGATGGTGAATCACTGTCTATAGCGAACAAAACAATGTTCTTTTCACAAAAAGACGCATAAATTATCATATTCTCGTATGTTCGAATACCCAAAAACCTTTGATTAATTATATACCTAGATAGACACTGAACGTTACAAACGCGTCGAAAAAACTAGAGGCCAACTGTTGCCCGCTAAATGAGTTCGAGTGAATCATTTTTGTTGTTTTTCATGGATATAACCATCTCCCCGTTTTAATAGAAACCATGTAATAACTGGTATCATTATGCGCGCACACAAGGATACGCAGAATGATGCAGCGATAGCGTATGACACAGCTGTCACGCATACTAGCTTAAGAAAAGTTGGCCTGTTTGTTTTAGTTTCATTGTAGCGCCTCACTCTATCTAGGTATATAATTAATCAAAGCCATAATCTATTAAAAATATCAGAAATACGACAAACTATTCAATATTCAATCAAGAAGTCTAGTAAACTTAATTAATCTGGTTTTATTACTAATACTATTTTCGTAATCACTATAAATAAATGTAAGGCTCTTATTAAAATGCTTATACACGGTTTTGAAGTTATTTGTGTCAATGTTTGCTTTTCCATCTTCTAGTATTTTCGAATTCAAATTAGCGTTGTTATAATTTTATATCAAATTGAATAATACTTTTGCTGATTCAGGAACGTCATCTAAGTATAAAACAAATAACTTAATATTAAATAGGAAAGTTTTTTTTATTAGACCCAGACCTATGACAAAACTACCTATCAGTTTATCTGCCAACTAGAATACTCAACAACACTTCCTATCGACAAAAATCAATGTCTCAGTGTCTTTAGGGAATCAATTATCAAAAATTAATCCTTGATTACCTTATCAAAGGAATTGGTTAAAAACTTAAGCATCCAGACTCACCGAGCTGGTTTAAGGCTTGCGGTTTCTATTTCCAGTTTACAAAATATCAATTCACAAAAGAAACCATCACAACCGGATCTTTTGTCCAAGGTTCATTTATTTGTATTGAACATTTTAGCACTTGTTGTGTTAAACAATAATAAATCATATTGTTTACGTGCTAGAGTTGAATGTTTAGAAGTGGTTTTTTCCATTATTTAAGCGGGCGCTTGACCAGTTTGCATCATATTTTATTTAGAGATTTGCAAAGGTAATGTCCGAATATAAATGATTTGGGTATCAGTATTTTTGTGTTAAAACACGTATACGTAAAAACGTATGTTAATTTCACAGGATAACATACTCAAATTAAATGAGAGGAACTATACTAATCTATACATATAAATAAAATTGGAGTGTCTGTTTGTAATATGAAAATAACCGTTTTTTACTACATGTATATGATTGTAATATACAGTACATACACCAAAATATTTTTTTTTACAATTTTTGTCTGTCTGTCTGTTTGTTCCGGCTAATCTCTGAAATGGCTGGACCGATTTTGACGGGACTTTTATTGGCAGGTAGCTGATGTAATAAGGAGTAACTTAGGCTACTTTTTATCTACACTAATATTGTAAAGAGTTGCATGTTTGTAACGAATAAACTCAAGAACTACTGCACCGATTTCAAAAGTTCTTTTACCATTAGAATGCTACATTATAAACGATTAAAATAGGCTACTTTTTATCCCGGGAAAATATAAAGCGGGAATTTAATCCCGGAAAAACTTTTCCGTTCGGGCGGAGCCACGAGAAAAAACTAGTAATGAATAACTAATCAATTGTTATTTCAGTTGGTGTCTTACATTATAAATCACAGCCCGCACACCGTGTTCGAAATAGTCCTCATTGGCATATAATTTTCTGGCCAGAAAATTAAGTGGGTTTTAACCCACTAACATTCGATTATTCGATGCCATTATATCAGCTGCTTGCCGTAGTTGATGACATCCACACAACTGGCATTAGTTACATACAACTAAGTGGCTGTTAGAAAAAACCAAACCACATTGCCAACAGCACGTGTCAGCAGATGTTAAACAACAATAGATAAAGCACAATAGACCTTAACAAGATCGATAAGTGCACGAGATGCTCCGGAAGCTGTGTGCCGGAAATAGGGAGGGGAGCTTTTATCTTAATTAGCCCCCTGTTATAGATTGATGATATTAAGTGTATAATACATTAAATGGTCTAAGTATAAACATCTTGAGGTTTGAAGTTAGTGTAATGGTTTTATGCTTTCATGTTGTGTGCATTATAAATAATTATTATTTTTTAAGTACAGTCAGCCACAAAAGTACCTGAACGAATTCAAAATTTCAAATCACCTTTAAACTTTTGTGTCCTTATCAACAATCGTTTTTTCTTCATTAATTCTTCATGGTTTAATTTATTTTACATAAAGTATATTTTACATAAAATAGAATATTTCTATTGATATTAATTAGTAGAAGCGTTTTGAAATTTTTAATTTGTTCAGCTACTTTACATAGTCCATCGTAGTAGAGAAGCAAGGTCATTTCGACTCATAAACACTTAAAAATAGTCATTTCTTAGTCTCTAGGTTAATTCAAAGCTAAAATATACATTTCCTGAACATAAAATAATTAATACATACATACACACACACGCCCTTATCCCATACGGGTAGGCAGAGGCTATTGGGCGCCACATGCCACGATCTTGACACGCCTCTTCCACGTTCATACTTCGTCTCATCCATTTTACAATATAATGAAATTTACAAAAATGCATGTTTTATAATAACTAAGTTCTAGCTAATTGTTTAAAAATTGTACTGCCATTATACGTAATCTTTAATAACATCTTAACCCTGCAATAAAAATAACAGTGCTACCTACCATTAAACAATTACAATACCAAACGGCACAATTAGAAATGCAGCTGTGTGCACACGCGCCATCAAGGTGTAAGGGTTGACATTTGAGACAAAGATCTCGTTTGAGATGCACACCTGGGACTTTTTGCCCAACGTTCGCTTTGATGGGTTGCATTTTTGGAATTTCTCTTATTTTGCCGTTATATGAGATCTTGTAAAGTACTACATTATGTCGTACCAGTCTTGTTTTTTTTTTTTTACTACTGCAAGGTGGACAGACGACTTGATAAAGGTCGCAGGAACACGCTGGATGCAGCCCGCTTTTGACAGGTCCGTCTGGAAATCTTTAGGGGAGGCCTATGTTCAGCAGTGGATGTCATGTGGCTGATGATGATGATGATGAAGTCTTGTTTTATATGTATACTGCCCACTGCTGAGCACATTCTTCCTTTACTGAGAGGTAAACCCTCTCAGTAGAGGAAGTCTGTATACAGACGTATCTTCGAAGTTGCCTTGCGTTTTGAACCTGCGTTTATTCGTCTCAACAGACCTTTCCATTCACAACTAGGCTATCGTGCACTATAGCTAATTTATATATTGGGTTAAAACTTGAGTAATAATTAGTAATGAAAATTAATATTCAATTATCAGGATGAGGTAGTATCTTGCAGTTACCGAGCTTTCTCAACGCCCGAGTAGTGTTTAATTGCATTCGTTGCGATTAAATTCAGGCGAGCGAGCATTCGTTCCTTGTCCCGTTATAGGAATAAATACATTGAAATTAGTTTGTGTACTCATTGCATGATTTTGATTTAAATAAAGATAGAAAAATAGTTTTAGAAATCAACGAAAGCCGGACACGCGTAAAATTCCAAGCAATTTAAGTTCCCTAGAGTCTACGTTTGAAATACTGGGTAAGGACTTAAATATTTTTTATTGGTGATTGGGAGAGGTCCGATGTTAGGGATATTTTTGACCAAACATCAATCAATTTGACCTATAAAACACTTGTACGTACATAATTTCCACCTAATATGTCACGTCAAGGATACGACACTAATTGTATGCAAATTACACGGTTCGAGGGAATAACAAACGATGGCCGGCTAATATTTAAATATTTGACCAGACATGTGGTTCCTGAAGTGGTTTGAGTGATTAGTATCACTCACTATTATCATACTCATATTAAGACATTAATCAGGTGAAGACGCCTTATTAAAATAGGTTTAGCGTATTTTAAAGGTCTAATACTATGGTGGTTATTGTTATATTTTAAAAGACAACTTATTTGTTTGTTTGAATTAAGCATTGCAAGTCAACAGAAGTTGTCTCATGTACCTATATTTATACTGGCTAAAATGACTTTAAAAAAACATTATGGTTTCTTTTAAAGACATACTCTTTAAGGTTTGCTAATTCCCCTAGAGACTGTGTTAATAATATAATTGTTAACACATGCAAGTTCCTTCTTGACAAATTAGACAGGAAGGAAGAGGTATTTTAAATGCACTCCTAAATTAGAATATTGTTGAATAGACGTTTTTAACACACGGAAGCAGCTGGCGAAATATTTGAGACTTCCGATGCGCGGGCGCAGCTTATCTAAAAAGCTTTAGTGGATTCTACTTCCGCGGTAATAAAAGTTACATATTAAAAGTAATATTGTATAATTAGAAAAAAAAAATTTTGTTTTGTCTTCTAGGGAAAAATGCATTATATTTATGTAAATTGCCATTTTATAACTTTCCATAGATTTCTTTTTTAATTTTGTTACTTATGTTCTTATATTCCAATACATACAATATTATGAATTTTAATATATTTCATTTATTTTTTCCTCCAGTTTATTATAGCACCATAACCCTCAATTGTCGAGGAGAAGCTCCAAGCCCAACAGTGGTATAAAATTATACGGAGGGTTTCAATATATGCTTTTTCCAAAAATTATGAAACAATTTTGAACAACACAAAGTATGCGCATGATGCGTAAGATTGTGTAAATAAACAAGGATGTATCGAAGGAAAGGTTGTTGTCATTCAGGTCCGGTTGCAGCCTCCGTGACTCACGGGCCAGTGACATCACTGTTTAGCCGGTGACTCACGACTTGCGGCATCAGTGATATTGCCTTGCGAGGCGCGGCTTTTACAGCTCAGTGTGGGAATATTGAGGTTGGGTAGCTAAAAATGGTTGTGGTCATTTTTGTCTTTCTAGACTTGTGACAATTATGAAATATCGCTTTAAAGCTACAAAACGTAGTTGTAGTTCCGGATTCAATAAACAATGTAATTTTTTTTTACAATCGATCGTGAAAATTTACCAATCAAAATTAGGCTTTTTGACCTACATAATAAGGACTTATTTTGATTGGTTTATTCACGGAATCGGATTGAAGATTAAGATTTGGATCGTTTTTAGGAATCGGCTGTAAGAGTTGGAGGCATGACTTATCACGATAATGATAGCGGCATTCATTATGGCTTTAGGCATTTAATATTTATATTTGAGAGGCTATTAGAGAGGCATATTGCAATGCAATGCAATGAGCCCTGTATTATATACTGCCCACTGCTGAGCAAGGGCCTCCTCTACTACTGAGAGGGGTTAGGCCTTAGTCCATCACGCTGGCCTAGTGCGAGTTGGCGGACTTCACATACCTTCGAAATTTAGAGAACTTCTCAGGTATGCAGGTTTCCTCACGATGTTTTCCTTCACCGTTAAAGCGAGCGATAATTGATAAACAATGCGCACGTAACTTCGAAAAGTCAGAGGTGTGTGCCTTGCTTGGGTTTTGAACCTCCGGACATTGTCTCGGCAGACCGTTCCATTCCCATCTAGGCTATCGTCGCTTTCGAGGGGCATATTGTTTAAAGAAATTTAAAATGATTACAATAGTTTATACCTAACAAACTTCGTCTGTTTGTAAATGAATAGTGTAGGATTTGTTTACTCGCAAGTTGTAGGTGACCTGATTTAGTTTAATTGCAAATAACAAAGCAATGTAATCGATAATGAGGTTGGAGCAAACATTTGCACGTTCTACCAATATTTGTTCAAATACTGAGTAAGTTAATATAAGTGGTATTACGTATTCATTAAGCAAGGGAAACCCAAGATTATTGTGATTCACTGGTACATTATTTTTTCAATCTTTTTTTAACAATGCTTACGTATTTTTATGTAGTTTATTATTTCCTGTATAAGCGAATAAAAATCTAAATGACTTATTAAAATTCAATAACTATTATCTGATCGGTGTTTTGTCTTTTTGACATTAATATTTTTTTTCTTAATAAAGTTTCAATACAAATTATAGTTATTGAAATATTTTGATAACGTTAAAGCTGAAGTTTTTCTTTATTTTCTTTAGTAAAATTACCCCACTTAAGAATCTAATAAAAATCACTTTTTTAAGTTACGTGTCACTTATAAGAAAGAGAGTTCATCAACTGTTTTCAATTTTTACGTCGCGTGGCTTTTTCCACGTTACCTCATGCAGGAACTCAATAGAGACTATTAATAGCCAATAAATTGTTATATGCATACGTAATGAGGCGCGCCGTTCGCTGTTGACTGTATTTAAGGTTCATTACCCGACTGCGAAAGAAGGAGGATTATGTTTTTCGAGTGTATGTATATATGTATATTTCTTTGGCACGCTCTAGAGCCTAAACGGCTTGTCGTATTTCGAGTGAGCGTGTCGTGCCTCCGACAGCGTTTGTGAACACTGTCAACTAAGATTATTCAAAACCAAAATAAAATATAAATTTAAAATCTTGTTTCTATCTTTTAAGTTCTTCAATGAATTTAATAAAGATGGCAGATATTGATGCAGTCGGGTTTTTTGTTTTTTTTTTAATATATTTTTATTTAGTGAGCGGTATTGTAGATAATACTGTTGATTTTGTAGTCTTTACAAGAGATTTGTTATTAACCCTAGTGGGGGGTGGGGGCAGGCAGGTGATTATAAAACATAACTAAATCAATTAGTACCTAAATATTTAAATTTGCAATGTAAATAAATAATAATATTAAGGGCCGATTTCACAGCTAGCTGATATTATCACATAAATGTATAAGCCGACTAAATACAAACGTCACACTGTAATCTACGACCATAGATTTAATTACTTATAATAAGTCACACTCTAATGTAGGAGCATAATATAGATTAGAGTATGACTATTGTATTTTGTCGGCCTATACAGTTATGTAACAAATAGCGTCTATCAGCAAGCGGTGCAATAGAGATAATATTTAAATATTAATGTCATTAATCAATAATTAATTAATAGTGATTATAGTTATCTGTTTCATATTTTCATTTTACGCATATGTGTATTTTGTACGTAATTTTCCATTCTGAAACCGGCACAAATTAGACCTGTGTTACTTATAATGTAACACGTTGTAAGTCTATATTTGGCATTATTGGAATTATGTGCCACCGCCTTACACGACCTGACACGATTGCGTTCGCCCACATTGTTAATAACGGTGTTACTTTCATAACTATATTATTATTGTGTTTATAGTATGATATTACAAGCGGTAAGCACCTAGGGGACTGTGTTTTAGAAAGAACGAACAGAAATATGTATTCTAAAATAAACAAGAAAAAGAAAAAAAACCGTGGTGAAGAAAAAAATAAAATAGAGAATATAAACATTAAAAAAATTTAATTACCATGGCTTAAGTCTTTATCATTCATCTCCATGAACTCTATGGTTAGGGTTATTACTCCTCTAGATGTTGCTCGCGGCTACGTCCGCGTGATAAGCCCTTTTCCTCTACTAAAGTCCCTAAAACAGTGTACGACACCAGCGCCATCTACTAAGAGAATCAGTTAAAAAATATCTATTATTTCCCATGGGAGCAAATTACCGGTATAAAAAGTAGCTTAAGTGTTAACCCAGGACATGATCTACCCGATTGACAAATCCGTTTCAGTAGTTTCTGCGTTTACTTCTAATCACCATCCAAACATTTTCACAAACTAATGCATTGATAAGATATGATGAGCTTAGATCATCCCGTGATGTGATAGGGAGCCAAATGTGTAATTTCTTTTTTTTCTAATTTAAATGTTATACAAGTTTTGTTGCCCGATCACTCGAATGTAAACTTAAGTAGCTTGAGTAGTTTATCATCAGATCAATAAAAACGATATTAATTACTATGCAAATAGAAAAAAAAAACTATGCAAAAACTTTGCTATCCTTCAAAGTAGATAATTAATAAATACTTATCCTTTAAACTAAGCTTAGAGATACTCGCTACAGCTCATAACTCTAACCAAGCTTACAGTAATCAAGCTTAATGGATAACAGCCGTAATTTAAAAATAAAGTCATTATTATTTTGTAATTATAATTTTGAAAAGTTAATGGTGTCTTTGGTATTTATGTTATTACGAATATAAAATAATATCTACTATGTGGATAGATTGTCTATTATGCACAACTCTATCTTTAAAGGAATATTGGAATTATAATATTTAAAATTGTTTTATACATACTTGTTTTGCGATTTGTGAGGGAATGTTACCCGTCAAATATAAGGCGTCCAAATACAAGCGTCAGCTCGTCAACTGCGCTCTCAATTTAATGGGTACTTTCTTTAAGGGCCAGTTTCACAGGACTTAAGTAAAGGACATGTTCAAAACGGGCCTAAAATTCCAGCGTCAGCTCGTCAACTGCGCTCTCAATTTAATGGGTACTTTCTTTAAGGGCCAGTTTCACAGGACTTAAGTAAAGGACATGTTCAAAACGGGCCTAAAATTCCAACCAAGATAGTTTATATATATTTGAATAGAACTCCTAAAAACTAGCCTTTTACAATAAATAATTTAATTTTAAGGACTTCCAATGTTGAGATTTATGTCATTTTATTTTGCTTAAAAATTACACTTAATATGAACGTTTTTAAAAAGTTAGTTATAAACGGAGGGCTACAAAAATATTTTTTTAATGGATTCAAGACCCATATTTTCCCCTTTAATATCCCTAAAGTTTGAGCCTGGTTAGATATTGAGGCACAATACCCATATAAAAAAGCGGACATCTCCTTTATTTGACAGTTATTGTATTAAACAGCTGACGTAGATAGTACTCACTAATTAGTGGCATAGATTAGAGTGTGACTTTTGTATTTATTCGACTTATACATTTATGTGACGATTAGCATTTATCAGCAAGCTGTTAAATCGGCTCTAATTGTTATTCGACAACTGGCGGGTGATATTTTATTTATTTCAGGCTTTAAAACTATGAACACAATATTAATTTACGATATTTTTTATAAAGTATTGAAATGATTGCAGGAATATTTGTCGATTGTTATAAGCCGTATATCCTTGGTGTTGAGATAATAGATGTGATCAGTGATCACTGCCACTTTCGGGCTGTCGAGATAAAATTCCTTAGTTTAGATGACTAATGTTTTTACAAATACCACAAGCGTGAAGATAGGGTTGTTACTCGGGGTTTTTTTACTTCTTTATTTTTTATTTTATTGAATGACAAGACGAGCATCCCACCACGTACCAACACCATCCAGCACCTTGAGTTTCAATGTCCTGTGTTGCATTCCACTGCGCTCGTCATCCTATAGACATAAGATGTTAAGCCTCATTATGTCCAGTAGTTACACTGGCTACAATGTCCTTCAAACCGAAACACAACAGTGCATTCAAACTGCTGCTTGGCCGTAGAAATAGACATTGCGGTGGTACCCACCCAGACGGTCTCTTACATGAGGGACCTACCACCAGTAGAAGTTTAAATTTGTAGTTGAAAATAGAGACACCTGCCACTGCAATTCTTTTATACAAGAGCGATAGTAATTATTTTCTTTTAGCCTCATATAGACGAATCAATTATTGTTAGTATTCTTCATTTTATAAATATCTTTAGAAAAGACTCGTTTCTTGTCAACGCGGGCGAGAATTTCCCCGCCATCGCGCATGTTCAGACGGGGTAACTACTTTAAGCAATAATTGCGAACGATTATTGTTAGCAACAATTGATCCGTCTGAACAAAGCTTTATGCATGCCATTGCAGCGTATGGCTGTGAAACCGAAGAGAGTTTGAGTTCACTTCTCAGGACATTTTTTTTGCTATAATATTTACTATTAGGAAAACATTGCATGTCTGGTATTGGAATTTCTCTCCAATAGGGGTATAGCTCGTAGTAGTTACGCCTATGCCAATCCTGATACGAGGCGTAAGTGCTTGAATATTTTAAGACAAGGAAGAATTGACATGGTAAAAGTATATAATTTTCACGTAAACTGTGGCAGCCCTAACAGAATCTTTCTAAATACCACATGACATCACCCCACTGTACGAGACAATAAAACGTTATTGTCTAACTAAAATCGAAAGTTTCGCGATGTTCCAAATTCGGAGATGATGAAAAAATATATCAGAATACAATTAATTGAAAATATTGTACGTCTCGACTGAGAACTGTAAATGCTTGTTGGAATTATAACTGCAATTACTAGGTATAACATAGCACACCTTTTCTCCTTTAGTAAGAAACCGTTTTGTCAGCTATTTTCACTCCCGTTAGGAGATGAGCCTTTTACAATAATTACTAGGCATAAGGGTCAAAATAAAATACAAATAGTTGGCACATTGTCTCAGCGTGATGAGCGTAGCCCATTGCCATGCTTAACCCCACGCAAGGTTTTATTGTTCAAGCTTCTGGAGATGTTGCTACTGTTGATGGGCAGTCGTTCCGTCGTCATTTACGCGCAGGCGAGTTGCTACCTCGTCTAACATTCAGTGGATTACAGTTCATATTTTCATAAATTTATCGCTGTCAGTACTCGCAGAGAAAGTTGGTGAAATTTTTCTAGACATATTCGCATGATGCTAAGGCAAATAACCCGTTGATGTAATACGTGCTAGATGTCTACTAGACATTTGGTTTTTAGTGTACTTTTTTTTAGAAAATATTAACTTCTATTGCTCGCGACTTTGCTCGCGTGACCTTTCCCATTCAAAAATCCCAATTTTCACTATTCGGGATAAAAAGTAGTAATGTCCAAGACGTTGTCTTTGTCCGAAACTTCTTCCAAATTTGTTCAGCAGTGGCTGCGTTTACTTTTTACAAATATGCAAACATCTTCACAAAATTTCGCATTTGTAATGTTAGCAAGAGTAAGATAAGATAATATTACTTGACATAAACAGGTGTTACACCGTTGTTTCAAACGTAGATATAAAAAACATATTTTAAGACGCAACATAGCGCGCAAAATTATCATAAATACATATTTTATTGAGTTTCTGCGACTGACGCAAAAGCCTTACTAAACGGTTGGCATTTAGATAGACAAGGCGCGGTCAGCCAACTGCAAATCAGTGCAAAATGTAGTATCTGTAGAAGTCCTTCACGGAATCAGTTTTTCTGACTAGCTTTTTTAATTATTGAGACACTGAATTGCCCCGATCGTAGATTAATGAAATCTATGCGGTAGGTGTTTGGAGCGTCCATTTCTACTCTGCAACCTATGAGGTGGGACTCCTTTAATGCCTCCTAGTTGGAGGATCTCATTGTGAATAAGTCTAGGTGGGGGCTTCAATTGCGAAAACAGGTCGACTCGATGGTGTATCTCAGTACTGCTTAGAAGTGATACGCTATCTTACGCGAGAAGGGGGAGGGGGTCCTCTCCGAAATTCTTATCCATCATACAATATGCAACATTAAGGTTTCACTTCACACTGGTTTGCGACACAATGATACTACACTAGTCAGTTTATTTAGTTGGAAAATATATTTCCGACTCCCTATCCTTCTATTTGATTAACTTCGTTGCGGGTTAAGACTAATTTGTGTTCCCTGAGACTCGCCGAGCTTCACCGCTTGGTGTCATAAAATGCGTGCCACTGTCGATGGTTTACAGGAGTTGCAGTGGTGGGTGTGAGTGCGGGATAGTCTAGTCAGTTTATTATGATATAGAATGTAATAGCATGGCTCTACTGCTATTCGTATTCCTTTAAACAGTAACACAACAATTTTCTCCGTCGATAGTGTAAGAACCTAAACGGTTGTATGCAACCCAGACGAAGTCTCTCATACGAGACCTACAATTCTTGAAACCAAATCTCAATTACAATGTTAATAAGTTACTGTTATTTTCGTATCGACTGGTTACCATGTACCGCTGGGTATTGACCTACTTTTCATTCGATTAATGCTGGGCCGCGAAATTGTTTTGCTTCGGATGTGTGCGTAAGTGTGTGCCTGAGGTGTGTATGCTTAGGTTGAGTGAGTGTGTGTGCGCTTAGTGTGTTCATACTAAAATGATGACTCATTTAAAACGAGGCCGATTTGTTTTGGTAGTTGTTTTGCAGTCTATTGCAAGTCGAAATTGTAATACCCAAATATGTGTTGTCGATTTCTAATCGTATGATGTGCTGTGCTGAGTGCTCATTGTGTAATTTTAAGTTCTTATTTGCTAGTATTTCTCATGAATAATATCAATGTCCTATTCTTCTTTCACCTGACTCAGTCTAATGTGAGGTAACCACAACGTTCGAAGCATGTTGCAGAAACTATTTGACCTAATTTTTAACACGCACATCAACACCCTTTGGGGGACTCCCCTCATTTAACTATTCTCGTGGTGATGCTCGACCTGATTCGAAATTAGAAGGTCCCAGTCGACAGTCCATACTCACGTACGCTACCACTTCACCAAGAATGCATCAGCATGATTGTAACTCTTTACACCCCATTCAATTATTTTCTGTTTTTCTTTTTTTTTTCTTTTTGTCTGCTTACTAACATACAATAAGCCATTTTGATTCATATCAGGATGTTAGAATTTTAAAGAAAATAAAAAGTAAAAAGCCTTAATTATTGTTGAGATTTCGACAATTCGCAGACATTGTGCCGTCCTCGAATTACTTTCGCTCGTCCCAGTTTAGTTGTTATCAAGTTCTCACGGACTATTTGCGGAAATTTAACCTCTATTGTTATTATCATAAGGGTTGTTATAATTAACTGAGATTCCGTAGCCACGTAAGACTGAGAATCATAATCGTTTACCGAATTTAAGTTTTAAAGTGATTGTTTTACGTCATTGTTTACCTCGATTTAAATTAACTTGGTAATCGGTTTATAGCTGGCATCGTAAGATCTTGTTCGAAGGACCCATTCGAAAGGATTTGGTAGGTTACGAAAGGTTGCGTCAAAAGTCGGAGAACACCTTTTTGCTTTTAAAACAGTTATGAATTTCCGGTATGAAGGACATTGTAGCCAGTGTAATTATTGTAGGATTTAACATCTAATTTTAGGATTTATAATTGAATGGTTTTTTTTTAATTAAGCAAATTTAAAATGCGTATAGTAGTTTTATATCAATGTCGAACATTCGCGTAAATATAAGAAATCATTTTGTAATTGAATGTTCTGCATGGTGTTGCTATTGATTATAATAGATGGACTTGTCAGATGGATTACTCTCCTCGTCCTAAAAAAAGTGCTACAATAATTATGGTTGAGATATTGTACTAAAATATTTTGTCTGGTGATGTTATCGGACGGCGTGTGAAGTTTTTCGCTCGCCATCATTACTTCTGGGGATTTTTTTCAATGCAATGCAATCAGCCCTGTGTTTATATAATGCCCACTGCTGAGCACGGGCCTCCTCTACTACTGAGAGCGGTTAGGCCTTAGTCCACCACGCTGGCCTAGTGCTGGTTGGCAGACTTCACATACCTTCGAATTTCTTATGCAGAATTCTCAGGTATGTAGGTTTCTTCGCTATGTTTTCCTTCAACGTTAAAGCGAACGATAATAGATAAACGATACACACATAACTTCGAAAAGTCAGAGGTGTATGCCTTGGGTTTTGAACCTGCGGACATTGTCTCGGCAGACCGTTCCATTCCCAACTAGGCTATCTATCAAGTTCACTTTTTATTTGACTTAAATTATAATAAATGTGTTGTTTTAGTAAATACGAAGTTCATATCACATTACACTGATCTTACCTTTGATTATATCCTTTGTCCTCTCGCTGCTCTTGCAAAAGTTCATTATGCTTGTAGATAGTTCTTGATAACAATTTCGTTTGCGATTGAGGTAGCTGTCAATTGTTCGTTGCGTCAGTGATGTCACGTTTGTCAAGATTATAATGATAAACTTTTCATGTGGTTTTACAGCTGTCAAGGTAGCGAGTAAAGCCATGTGATTTTGCATCCCAGCAATGCAGCAAGCAGAGTTCTATTGATTGATTATATAGTGCGAACATTGGGAAAATTGTCTTAGGTACAAAAAATATGAGCCTGTTCGTCAGTAACTCAATCTACCGGAAAATAGCAAAACAACAATGTAAAGTGAATTAGAACATACTTTGACATGATCGTAATGCGCAAATTGGCATATTTCCCTCCAAAATATTAAGCATACGGAGACGTCTTGTTACACGGAGGTGTCTAATAAAACAGCGATTTATTACCAGTTGGTAATAACTCTGAGATGAAAATTTGGTCCTGATGTCCGGTCTATAACTAACTATACTGTTTGATGTCTTTGGCAGCAAGTAAAGCCAGCAAGAGTTAGTGGTTAGTACTTTTTGGCAGTGTTGTGTTCTCGATGCCGAAGCAGAAGGCAGGTAGGTCTTAGGGTAAAGTCCTCGGCGAGGGGCGGGATGACGCCATCCCGAAACTCGGTCCCTGTCTAGTCATTTCTACGCAGAAATGACTAGACAGGGACCGAGTTTCGGGCATTAAATGCGTGGTAGTTAGTAGCATAAGATATATCAGGCAGTTTACATTTTAAGCAAGATCTTTCCTGTAACACCGCAGAGAACCAGCATATGGTCTAAGCTTGGAATAAAATTTCTCAAATGTCGCATTCTTAGTGACCAAACTAACCTAGCTTTTTCACAATCGGTTCCAAGTAGTACGCTAGTGGACTAAAAACTACATTTTTCTCTGATAAGTGTTGAACGACTTTAAATGTTAAATTAATTATTGTGGATAACCTTTGCAGTGAGCGGACTGACATTTTAATACCTTATAAGGCCGCAAACTAATTTTAGCGACTGATGGGAACTTTCCTTAGCATTGAATTTTAACTGTGTAAGAAAAAACTATTCGTAGGGTCACTGTAAACTTGGCGGCTTATTTAGTTATAAAAATATGTTATTACAATAAATTTAGTCTGCATTTTTGGTATTTTAGTAAGTAGCTACTAGCTATAATGTTATTGCTTATCTTGGAACAACATGATAATAGTCACAAAATCCTGTAATATATTGGTAGTACCCTACACACTGTAATAATGTATGTAAATTATACACTGCTGCTTGGCGGCAAAAATAGATATTGGTAACTTGGATCTACCCATTCGGCCCAGTATATGTAAATTTACTTATAGAACATCCGCAAAATTTCTTCTTGTAAACCCATTAGAAATTGACCTATTAACGTATTAGGAAGTGGAAATTCCCATTAGTTAGATCTACGTTAGGGCATGCCCTGTGGTCCGGAGGGCATCTAGAGAATTCCGCCACGGCATCCCCTGCCTGTCGTAAGAGGCGACTAAATGGGGTTAGGGAGATTCGCGAGGCGAGCAGTGGGGGGCTGCTCGCCTGACTACTTCAATTTAAGCGAACCCGAGGTGGACGGCAATGCGGGTGGTCGGTCTCCTGCAGTCGTAGATGCCAAAAGCGTGCTTTAGAGTTCGGGGGCTTCTTAGCCTCCTCATTTAGAGAGGGGCCGCAATGCGGCATGGCGCAGGGGCGGTTTCGTGCAGCTATCTTCGTGCAACAAGATAACCCGGAGCCGTCCCGTAAGTGCCGACGAAGGCCACCGCGGGTTTTGGTTGGTATGCCGGTGTAGGGTGTATATAGTGTTAGGGACTCGGTTCAATGCTCGCTCGGATGAAGCTATACTCCCGAGTATCGACATTGGGCCGTAAGACCGTGTGAAACCAACATAACCGTTCCACTCACCCCCCGGTGGTGGTAGCGATAACGCGTTTTTTCCCCGCGATAAAAAAAAAAAAAAGATCTACGTTAGGGCATAAATTATGTACTAGATTCCTAACGTAATAACCGGCTAAGCGGTGCGGGCTTGGACAACCTAGATTGGACGAAGGTTATGCGACGAATTAGGGCGCCATTTTGTATAATTGTTTGTAATTAATTCAAATTTCGAATTACTTTGTTATTTTTTTTTCTATCTGAGGATAAGGCCAGTCAATATTATGAGTATCAATGAAAGAGAAGTAGAAAAAACTTTATGGGTAGTTCGAGGTAGTTACCTATATTCTCTCACATATGAGAGGCAACAGACGGACAACCAGTTTACATTAATTACTTTGTGTTAAAAGAATAGATTCACACTTACGTGAAGATGTCTTCAAGGCCGATTTCGGACACGGCTACTTAAGTTTTGTTTAGAAGGAAGGGATGCTTCGATATCGGTTGCATACTTTGAGTTTGGTAAATACTCAAAGGTTGCATACATACATTACATGCATACTTACATACGTTCGAAAACATAACTTCTTCCTTTGTAATTTTTGTCCCAATGACAATATGCAAGCGATGAAAGGCAACAGGAAACACCGTCGACCGGCGAATGCACTATACTAATGCTCATAAGTCATAAGTACGTGTGTCCATTGCCAATGCCGGTTGTATAACAAGGCGTCGCGTCGTTGGGAAACCGAGGCTGGTAATTCGCGGTTTGGCAGTTACGCAGTCGAGGTAGTGGTACGGTAAATGTGGGTACTTATGGTTTGGGATTAATATCAATTTAGTATATATGTTATAAGCTACACCTTCTAGCTTATTTTAGCTAAAGTGGTAACAGATTTTAAGGATGTTATTGTGTGAAATTTTGTACGGAGATAGTTTGGTATCCGTGTAAGATATAGGCTACTTACTTGTTATCCCGGGAAAATATACAGCGAGTCTTTTATCCCGGAAAAACCTTTTCATGCGGTCGGAGCAGCGAGCTAAAGCTAGTCAGTCAGAAATATATTTTGACCGAAACTTTTCTATTTACATAAACGCGATCGAAAACGTAAATGCTTACGTCACTAAGTAGCTGAGATGGATTGGTGCGATTTGTAACAGTCCGCGGTGTAATGTTACATCCGATATGAGACACACGCAATGCTGGGGACTTTCTACAGAATTGCATGTAGATATTTATCTTCTTAGTAAGGAGCTACTTTACAAAATATGGGATCCTTGTGTATTTTATCTTAGTAAGGAGGCATCGGCTAAGAAATATGGATAGAGTAATGATTACTGTAATATAGTATTGAGATTGACATTGATATTCACCAAAACTTCACAAAGGTGTAAGTGATAATCGCAGGAGCTGTTTGTAACGTTAAAATATGATAAATAATGTATCACCATCCTGCCCCACTCTATCTAAGGAAAAATATATTTTTTGCAACTGTTATGTACTATTTAACTTTTTTAACTTGAAGCCATTTTTAATGTTTTTTTGTCAAGCCACAAGTATTGTATTTGAATAATTATTAAATTATATATTATATCCCGTTTAAATGAATAGAAATACGTATAAGAAAAGTAAGTTCATCTGAAAATCAAATCCACGCTCTCCACACTATACCTACAGATTTTATATTCTGCGGCGGAAGTTAATTTATGCAAATAAAATCCGTTTACTGTAATTTTTTTCTAATTACCAAGTTGCGCAAGCTCAATTATTGTAATGGCAGACTTTTTGTTCACGACGCAATTAATTGAGTTCTTTTAAATGTCGTATAATTATATCATGTCACAAGGAAAAAACATTGGGTGCAGAAATACATTTTAATTATCGACAAAAGTATTTTTGTTTTTCATGTGAATTGACCTCTTGGTATGGTATGGTATGGTTTTAATAGTCAGTAATTATACCTTTTTCATCATCATGTGAACGTCGAGGCAATCCAGCTCCTAGACAACACGGACCTAGTGAGAAGACTGAAGAGGACAAAACCCTTCTAGTGTAGTGAATATTTAGTGTAACATAGTGCAGTGAGTGTTAGTTAAAAAGAACACGCGAACAATGTGTCCTGCCCTTAATAGTGACAATTAGAAAAGTGTTATTGGATAAATTCTTAGCCATAGTCTCATTAGAAGTTTAAGTTAAATTTAAATAACTTATTAGTCATAAGGATAGATTGTTATCAAAATGATGTACACTCACAGTCGGTACATCATAAAAAAAATATACTTTTAGGCGTAATGTAATGTCTCGGAATGACCAGCTAAATGCATTGACATCGTTTTGTACTTCAAAATTCTTCGTGGTGTTGTTACTGTTTTAGGCAGTCGTGAATTTAGGAAGCGAACATGATTAACTCGTCATAAAAATTATAAAAATACCAGGTTTTTACTCGCGAATTACATCTTCAGAATTGGGGCAGTGTTTCCAGGGATTCATGCGTACAATCTGTCCAGCTTGAGGGGTTACCTTTCTTTCGCGGCATTTTAGTAAAACACTGCCATGTTTTCTTTCTAAACATTCTAGAAATACACTCTTTTTAGTGATTGTAACATTACATAAGTCACAGCGTAACCCGATGATCTATTTCCTAGCTATTGAAATGTGACCGCTTTCCGGTACTACTGATAAGTATCAATTGACATAATATTGGTTTGTGATATTGATTATTTTAATTGTCCCTTTTCATAGTTCTTATAACAAACTAAATGGGTATAGTATGTTATTTGATAAGGCAGCATCGGATATAATTGGAAGACAGTACAAAATTATCTGCATCATAGATGGACCGGCTCAACCTGGCTATCAGTGTCTCAGAGTGGCTCAAGCCGTAATGCCCCAATTGTTATAAGGTGTATACAAATTCTTACCACTCACCCTCAAATCCTATTTTTTTCAAGCTGATTTGATAGTGTGACCATGGACAATTCTTTTCCTTAAAAAGGACGTGTCTAAAAACGGGCTTCAAAAACTAAGCCTTTGCAATAAATCGTATAATTTTAAAGTCCTCCGATTTTGAGATTTATGTACTTAATTTTATTTTCCTTAAAAACTACACTTAAAATGTACGTGTTTAAAAAAGTTATTTATAAATGGAGGGCTCTAAAAATATTTTTTAATGGATCCAAGATCCATATTTTTGCCCCTTTAATATCCAAGTTTGAGCATGGTTTTATTTTGAGGCCCAGCACCCATACAAAAAGCGGATCTCCTTTAAGTTTTAAATGTTCTCCACGAAATCGTGCGACAATTATTCTAAGATTTAATATTTTACTTGAAATTTAACACAGTTCTACGCGTTCAACTCTTCCGAGAATATGTGAACTGGTATATTTACATTTCGCAGATCGAAAGACAACCGGCATAACGGTTAAGAGATCTCCCGGTTTAATACCAGTACATCCTGACCTGTGAGAATTTAACGCTAGTCCACTGTTTGCTGTTGTCTAGGAGGTCGATGGAGACTGGTTGGATTATGGCTTTCCTTGTTGGGTTCGTATATTCACCGTCATGCGTGAAGGAGTAAGCAGGGATCTAACAATGAATATAGTGCTTCCGTGTCAGTTGAAATTCTAATTGCAATGAAACGAGCAAGTTATGTCAATTTCAATACTTTTAAGACTATTATTGGGTGTTCCTGATTTTTTTTGTCAATATCTATAAGTAAACACTGGCGAAACATAAAAACATGATTAGCAATTACTAGAACTATATTCAAATACAACAATAATTCTGCAATATAACTCATGATAATAAAAATCTACGTAATGAATATACAGAGTTTAACGTCCAAGTAAAAACGGAATATCTAATCTTTTAGAAGACTGACTCAGTTCCATAAAAACCTTCGCAATTCCGAATCCTCCATTTATTTAAGGGCTATTTTGGTATACCATTGAAATTGAGCATAACACCAGCCCAATTGCCCATCTCGCAATTCACCTGTAAACCTAAAATGTATCAAAACATTTACACCATTCTAAGCAATAAAACTTCCAAGCGATGAATGAGCCGGACCAATCGACGTGTAATCCTAGTCTTATTTTAAGCGTTTACCGCAAACCTGTATACGTAGTGATAGATCGATTCAAGGATCCATTTATTTGTCGTTTATTTCCAGACTAGCTATTGCGCGCGGCCCCGCCCGCGTGGAAAAGTTTTTCCGGGCTAAAAAGTAGCCTGCAGCACTCAGGAGTATTGTAGCTTCCTATTAGTGAAAGAATTTTCAAAATTGGCCCAGTAGTTCCTGAGATTAGCGCGTTCAAAAAAACAAACTCTTCAGCTTTATAATATTAGTATAGATTCATTGCAATATTTATCTCTTGCCCGTCGACATCTTTTGGGGCTTCACTTAGTGTAGTTTTTTGGAATGGTACTATGGTACGTTTACCATTAGGTGCAGTGAGGCCACTTTGCCATGCCGTCGATACAAAAAACATTTTTCTTGAGTAGACTCTATTTTGATTTTGCACAGCCTTCAACCTCATTTATGTAAGTCATAGGTAGAGAACAAACTGCCATTTAGGCTTGAATTTTTAACTTCAAGTGCCAGTGTATTCGAATCAAAATTTATTTGCCAGCTCTGATAATTAATCGGAACCAGAACAAAATCTAAACCACGATGCCAATAGAACAGTGGTTCCCAAAGGTGAATGGGCAGGGACCCACCTAACAAAAACTTCCAAATTCTGGATTCACCTCTCAACTGTCGTGAAGTCATTTTTAATACCTTCTTCGAGAGTTTTAGTTAATTCTCTCATCCATCATTGGCCATCCGGCTGTTATGTCGGTCGGTTGATATATTGTTCTATTTCTCAGGGCCCACCCAATATTGCCTCGCGGTCCACTGTGGGTCGCGACCCATAGTTTAAGAAGCGCTGGACTAGAACAATGGAACAGCTTCGAAGAACAGTTTTGCAATTACGTCAGAAGGCAATATAGATCCAAAAAACATACAAAGAACTACCTCATAATTAGGGCTCAAATGCATCCACGACACGACGTCGTTCCGTATTACGTATTTGATAAGTCGTGCGGGGAAGTCAACGTGCTTTTGATAAAATTTACTTATGAAATAGACCGATTTCCACAATTACCGTGCTTGTACTGTCGTAACTGATTGGACGTTTGGCAACAGATATCGATACTCGATAGGTACTCCACTTGCAATGCGGAATGGCCTTAATATCCTGGGTATGGATATGCGCTGCGATCTGAATCCAAGGAACCACATCGAGAGCGTAATATCTGCAACATCCCGTAGGGTCGGAATTCTGAACAGGGTGCGGAGGTACTTTACGCCCGGTCAGCTTTATCGTTTATATAAAGCGCAAGTGCGGCCGGGTATGGAATACTGTTCGCATCTCTGGGACGGTTCCGCCAAATACCTGCTCGATGCCTTGGACGGACTGCAGCGACGGGCTATCCGCATTGTAAATGATGCAGACGCAACAAAAAGTTTGGAGCCACTGCAGCTGCGCCGCGACATCGCCTCACTCAGTGTGTTCTACCGTCTGTATCATGGTGAGTGCTCTGAAGAATTGTTTAACCTTATCCCCTCCTCTCCTTTCCTAAACAGAACCACGCGTGCTGGCTTGCGGAACCATAGCTTAGTGGTCTCTTCCATCCCGGCACGAACCAAAAGGTTCGGTAATTCATATTTCTGCCGCACCATTAAGCTATGGAACAGTTTGCCCGCGTATGTGTTCCCTCCTTCCTACAACCTAGGGTCCTTCAAGCGGAGCGTGAAGAAGCAATTATGCAGGCCGACATAAATGTGCCGACCGACCAGGGATTTTTTTTATCTCTTGCCGGTCGACATTATTTTGGGCTTCACTTCATTTACCATCAGGTGCAGTGAAGCCACTTTGTCGAGCTATCGATAAAAAAAAAAAAAAAAAAAAAAAAAAAAAAAAAAGGTAGTAGGTACGTCCCTATGAGTGCTTGCTTTTAGTTTATACTTTCTTTTGTTCGCGGCTTCTCTCGCACCGAAATCCGTCAGAGGCAAAACGTTTTAAAAGGTTGTCCCCTTTCGTAAGTTTTCTTGCTTTCTTCAGTGGTTTAGCTATGAAAGCGTAACAGAGGGAGTTACTTTTACATAAGTGATAATAATAGTATGAGATTTTTTTCTTATCCTGCCAGTACCTACAAGTAATAGACATCTGATTGTGATTTGAGGGCAGCAGTCCAATTAATAATTTAATTATATGGTTGGTCATAATACAGAATATATTCTTTATCCTCCCAATTTAATTGCCAGCCTAAATGCTACCATTTACCAATAAGGCAACATAATAGTTATGAAAATCAATATCAAGTCACGTATCCTTACATGGGAAGACGTAGTTTAGGACACGTCTGCCCACACGCAGCTCACCTTGTTACAGATTAAATTGCTTTGTCGGGTAATTGTGAAGGTTTCTTTGTTTAGTTTGTAAACCGGCTTGTGCGTTAACAAGTTGTTAATTTAACTTAGGCTGGATTGTTTCATCCGTGGTAAGGTAAAGTTAAGGCTCCTTGCAAGGCGAATTGCAAGCGCATTCACAGCGAGACGAAGGCGCCGCGCTGCGCGGTTGTCTAGTGTACTAAGACCGCTAACTTTACTTGACCACGGATGAAGCAACACGGCCTTAATAGTTCAAAATCGGCTTCGTAACTTTAATACGTCTTATTAAGACTTCGCAGCTACATCCGCGTCAAAGAACTTGTCGAGAATAAAAACCCTATTTATGTTTTTCCCATACATTTTGTGACAAAACTATGTTCTAACAATTTATTTATTTTGTTTATTTGTTTTCAGGTAAATATTGACCCAGACTCTAAGCTGCTAGAGGCAATGGATTCAGGTTTGGTTCTCCAGTTTATAAACATTATTTATGCATTCTACATTAGTATTACAATGAAACTCCGCAAGCTGTCATATTGGGTTATGTTATTGTTATGTTGTTGTAACTCTTATTAACTTATTTAGTTCTTCAGCTTAATTATTTACCATGTGACCTTTTCTTTAATATATAGCCTTCACTCTAGTAATTAGATTCACTCCTAACTATTCTTACAACTAGCTAACTTGTCCTCTTAACATTTTCCAATATTTATTTATTTATTTATTTATTTATTTATTTATTTATTTATTTATTTATTGGTCCTTCACAGCTGACAAATTTTACACAATAAACTAAAATAAGAAATAACAGATACTATACGCCAATTACGAAGTACACATTCTTATACAAATTAATTTGCGAAAGTAGACAAAAAAAATGTTACAAAGGATCTATAGATATGAATATGTTTGTGTGTGTGTGTGTGTGTGTGTGTGTGTGTGTTGAGTGCGTGCGTACATAAATGTTTGATTATGTTTAAAATTAAAAAATTAAAGGTGACTACCAAAGGACGCTATGACCATTTCATATGAGATCTTATGATTGAAATAGTAAGGCTTTTTTTTGTAGCATAGCCATTAGTATGTGTTTTTTATAGGAGTGTCGGGTGGTATTGAAAGGGTCTAGTGAGGAAAACTCGGTGTTAAAAATATCTGGTATACGAAAAAAAGGAGACATTTTCAGATATTTCGTTTTGGCCGATGGAACAGACAATAAGGGAGTGTGTCTGAGACGTTTGTTGGTTATATTAAAATTTAGTTTTGCCAGTATTTCTGGACTATCAAATTTATTGTTAATTACATCAAACAGGAACAACATATCAGTTAGCTGGCGCCTATCCTCTAAGGTGCTTATTTTATGATGATAGCAAGACTCCTCATATGTAAAATTGAACCTTTTTTCCTTGTAATTGAGATATTTCATAAATTTGATTTGAATATTTTCTATATCGTCAATATAGGTTTTAAAAAAGGGTCGCCAAATTAGACTCGAAAATTCTAATACGCTTCTTACGTAGCAGAAATAAAGCATTTTAAGACAGTTAATGTCTTTGAATGGTGTAGAGTTACGTATTACAAACCCAAGTGACCTATAGGCTTTACTAATAATGTGATCGATGTGTGCACTGAAAGTGAATTTTTCATCAAGTATGATACCCAAGTCTCTGACTTGAGATGATTTAGGTATGATTTCATTACATAAACAGTAGTTATGGTCTATACACTGTTTCTTTCTAGTGAATGTAATTTTTTGGCATTTCTGTGTGTTAACGTTAATTCTATTATTATGATAATATGTTGTTAGTCTATCTAAATCTGATTGGAGCTGAAGGCAGTCCGCAATGGTCTTTATTCGGCAAAATATTTTCTTGTCATCTGCATATAAAAGATGTTGCGAATATTGAAAACAATTCGCTATGTCATAAAGATATATGTTGTAAAGTAGCGGGGATAACAAAGACCCTTGGGGAACGCCCGATGTGACATTAACAAAGTCTGACCTATAACCACCCATTACAACTGCTTGACGCCTGTTCCTTAAATACGCTTCAAACCAGCGAAGGAGGTTACCTTTAATGCCTACCGCATATAATTTTGAAATTAGGATGTAATGGTTCACCCTGTCAAATGCCTTTTCAAAATCGGTATATATAACGTCCACCTGTGCATCACCCATGTTGGTAACTATATAATCAGTTAAGTTAATAAGATTTGTATTGACGGAGCGCGATTTGACAAAACCATGCTGTGATGACGGTATGCATCTCTGTATGCCTACAGAGATTTGATCGAAAACAATTTTTTCTAACATTTTGCCAAAGTTATTTAAAAGTGAAATAGCTCTATAGTTTTCTATTTTGGATTTAAGACCTTTTTTATGAATTGGTACAATCTGAGCATCTTTCCATTGCTTAGGAAATATACCATCATTTAATGACTTCTGAAATATAATTTGCAGGGGTTTTATCAAACCGGTTTCGCATTTTTTAATAAAAACAACGGGCACACCGTCTAACCCAGCGCCTTTTTTGGGATCTAGCCTTTTAAAAACATTTTTAAGGCTTATAGGTGAAACCGTTATACAACTGGTAACACTCGCATGTGGAGATTCATAGTAAGTCGGACAATAGGCTGAGGAGTCATGAGGTTGGAAAACGCTATGAAAAAATATGTTAAATGCATTACAAATGTCCTCGGCATTCGAGAAATTAGAGCCATCATAGGTCATGTTGCATGGATACCCCAACTTTTTGCGTCTGTCCTTGATATATTTCCAAAAATCTTGCGGTGACTTTTTAATTTCGATCTGACATCTTTCGGTATATTTAGTAAAACACTCATCCAGTTGATCTTTAATTCTTTTTCTCAGTAGCGAGAATTCAGCGTAGTCATTGTCGTTCTTATACTTTTTCCATTTTTTATGTATCTTAGATTTTTCTTTAATGGCGTTAATTAACGATGGCGAATACCATTTGGGATATCGATGTTTACCCGATATTTTAACACAGGGCACATGCAAGTCTATTAACAAATTCAGTGTGGAATAAAATTTATCTACCATTAATTCTACATCACTCGAATTAAAAAGTTGGTACCAGTCTACTTGAAGAAGTTTATGGTTAATTGTTTGGTAGTCAGCCTTAAAGAACCGTTTTACTGTTCTTGGACGAGAATCAATAGATTTAAAATTATGATCTGTACGTATAGTTAACCTGAGGGGAATATGATATTTGTCGATTTCTACTAAAGATAAATCAGATTGATAGCATTCCATAGATAAGTTAGTTAAAACAAGATCCAATATATTACCGCAGCAATTTGGTGTTAAATTGTATTGGGAAAGGCCCATATAGTCCAAACAGTGTATAAAATCATTTGCGGTTACGCTAAGTTCAGAGTTCGATGTGTGTTTTATACCATGGCCATTCTGTGCCCACTTAATAAAAGGTAGGTTGAAGTCACCTACTATTAAAAACTTGTCATTGGGATTAGCTGAGTAAAGTTTTACCAGTGAGTGTGTAAAGTCTTTTAACATTAAAGCTTGTAAGCTGTTACACGGAGGCACATAGACTGCAGCTATGTGAATTCTACAAGTTGCTAAGTAGCTCGAGTTCTCACAATTAATTGTCAACCAGACAGCTTCCGCACAATCCGTTTTTAAATCAAAGCGCGCATTTGTTGAGAGACATCGATTTATACAAATTAAAACTCCACCACCCTTACTGTCTGCAGGGCGGTCGTATCTAAATACCTCATAACGGTTATCGCAAAGTTCCGAGTCTAAAATGCCCTCACACAACCAACTTTCAGTAACTATTATAATGTCAAAGTTATTTGCCTCAATATTTCTATAAAACTGTTGTAATTTAGTCCTTAACCCTCGCGTATTCTGATAAAAAACGCTTATATTACTGGAGGTCATATTATAGAGAATAATTTATTAATAATTAATTATGTTATAGTTTCTAAGCTTTGTGTTATAATTAACAGTTAATAAATGTGATTACGGAGGGTAGATGAAAAAGTAAACCGATTTTATTTGAGCAGCGTACGGAGCTAAGGTACCGTTCGCCTGCTTGGTCATTAGCGAGGCAGTTGTTGTCAACCTTTCAATTATGTGTGTCGTGATGTAATTTTTATTTAAATAATTGTAATAATGTAAGTATATAGTTATTGAATAGAGTGTTATGTTTAGTGTGGAGTAGACTATTTGAGAGTGGTGTGTGTAAAGTGTAACCAGTGTGTTAAAAATAAAATTTAATTGGATGCTTGAAATTTCACCATGTCTTCTTCTGAACTTATTAATATTGGCGGGGATTTTTCGTTTTTTCTCATAAATATTGCACAGTTTTTTACCCATACAAACTTGATATTGAGATCCTGCGCGCGTTTCCTGCAGTTGTTCAGGAGTATCTTGTTGGCAATCGTTAGATGCTCATTGATAAATACTTTTGAGGAGTTGTCTTCAAAGCCGATGTCTTTTGAAGTTAGGCCTTTGGTTTTATTAAGCTTCCTGAATTTGGCAAGTAATTCCTCTTTAGCCCTTCTGGATACCAGTTTACAAATGATTCTGCGTGGCCGCCTGGGTTGAGAGTGGCGAGGCTGGATACGTGTTATGAATTCGATGTCGTTTTCGTTTATGTTAGCACCAATACAGACTGATATTTTCATAAGTAGTTGGGTTAGATTTTCTTCGGATTTCTCGGGAACTCCAACTAATTCTATATTTAGAAAGCGGCTTTGTTGTTGAGATCGATTATGCTCCTTCTCCAAGAGTTTTGATTTGGACAGAAGATTATTAATAATAACATTTTGATGTTTAATGTCGTTTTCCATTTTCCCAATACGGTCATTGTATCCCTTTATTTTTGTTGTAAGCTTATTGTGATCTTCTTTTATAGTTTCCACTACGGCTAATTTTTCCTCCACTTCGTGTAATCTTTTGTTTAGATCTTCAATTACTTGATTACTGAATCTGTTGCTCAGAACACCGACCTCGGTACTTAGTTTCTCCACAAGCTCTGGTAGGTCCGATAGAGATTTTAACATAGCCTCTATCTTATGAAGTGAATTTAAGTCCACCGTGGGGTCGTGAGTTGGAGTGGCATTGATGTTTCTCGGTGAACTTAGCTGCGCAGTAGATTTGCATTCTGTACAAAGCCAAGTCGCTTGTCTATCTGCTCCTAGTCTTCTCCAGCCTACTTCGCTTAGGGACACACAGTAGTAATGATAAACCAGATTACATTTAGAACAGAGCGCGCCGTCTTGAACTTTATCTTTACATTTTTTGCAGTTAGGGTTCATGCCGAATGTTGACGATACCTGCGGAGGTGCTGTGCGAGCGAGTCAAAAAGTATTCAGCTGTCTTGCTCGGACTCGAGGGAGCCGCGTACGCACCTCAATAACGTCACCAGCGAGGAAGATGAAACGTTCTAAATACGCACCACAGTGAATCACAATTTTAAACTCAATTCGTTTAGTATTAAGAATTAATTTGGTATGACAACAAATTTTACAGTTTAACTAAAATATTGCAACACGTCTACTCTCGGCTAGCACGGATAGCGAACTGAAATATAAAACCACTTCCTGCATTGATTGATGACTTCTCGTTATGAGCACCCACCCATTGAGGGTCCAATTAGAGATCGTGTGAATTCCTTATTGGCGTGTAGCATGAGAGGCTATAAGGGGCACACGACACGCGCTGGACCCACATTCAAAGGTTTAATGGTGGGCGCCATGCGATGTATTTTGAGATGGTTTTGTTAGTACCTTTTTTATGATAACTCAATGAATAGACCAATAAGTCGTTTTCGTATGAGCCTCTGGAGTCTCAGTTTAGTAGTAAAGAAATTGCAAATAGTTTTGTGTGTAAAACGACGAATCTTTACTATAAGTCTAAAGATCTGCAATAATGTATTAAGAAGTGTGTTTTGTATCTTCATTTGTTGGCATAATTTCTGGAACTTTATTGAAATCCTTACATAGTATAAAAAACAGTCTCCCGCCGCCTCTGTACACGATAAATTCAAAAACTACCGAACGGATTTCGATGTTTAGTATGGAGATAGTTTGAGACCCTGAGAATGTTTGAGGCTTTTACGAAAAACAAAAACACGCGGGCGATGCCGCAAGTAATAGCTATTATAACATAAAATATGTTTTTCAACATCGTAAGATTCTAATCCTGTACTTGGCAAATTGAAGTGCACGTCCAAATATTGTCGACAGAGAGTGGGATTTCTCGACGGGCGCCAAGACGCCCGCCTTCTTACTGTATTTACACTGGTTGGCCGGAAAATAGCTGGTCGCAACGAGCGACTAGCGGGTTTCTGTCGTCTATAGTTGCTATTCATTTACAACAAATAGCTATGTGTACCAATTAGCCTAGTCCTAGACTTTTTCCGGTCTAAAAATTATTTGATAATTGACATGTACTTTTACATAAATACACTCACATCTTTTATCCCTGAAGGGGTAGGCAGAGGCGCAACTAATGCACCCACTTTTCGCCGTGCGTATTCCGTCCCATGATGTGATAGGGGGCGAGCCTATGGCCATATCGGGCACAAATTCCAGACTCCGAGCTGATACTGATTAGAAAAATCCAATATCACTTTGCTCGACCCGGGGATCGAACCCGAGACCTCAGCATTGCAGTCGTACCGTAATGCAACTACGCCACCGAGGCAGTCACTCATGAGGCAATCATGTACTTTTCTGGTATATGAAAACTGCGTCCAAATCGATCCATTCGTTTGGACGCTAGGATGCCACAGACAGACATACAGATACACATCTTAAACTTATAACACCTCTCTTTTTACATAAAAGTACCTAGACTATATTTTGACTAAGGATAAAGCCTATCTTGATACCAAATTTCATCGTAATCTGTTAAGTAGTTTCTTACTACCAAGTAGCAACACATCAAAAGATCTTCACATACTTTCGAATTTATATTATAAGGATAATTAGAAGAGATCTGCAGTGAGAGTAAAGTGTGACACAGCAGATCGGGATACAAACAAAATATAGTTACACGTTTAAATTCCAGCGGAAAACGCTCGTTCCACCACTTTCCCTGCAACAATTACAACTCGAATACGTAATGTACGCGTGTGCGCGTTGCAGTATTTACATAGTTGCCATATTTACAACTATCCATCATTTACAACTATCTAATTTAATCTTACTAATAAACGTGGAAGTTTTAATATAATAGAATTATTTTTTGAATCGCAAAATTAATTTAATATGGCATATAAATGTATCTAGTCGTCGACTTTAGGCTATTTTTTAATCCCGGATAAATGCTCAGTGTACCCAGTTCTTTAGTATGTAGTCCATCGTTCATAGTACCGGGAGATGTTTCTAATAGGCATCTATATCATCAGCTGAATTGCCAATCTTATGAAAATTTGTATCACATATTTTTTAATATTATAATAATACTTATAATGATGTATTTACGCGAATGTTAGATAAAATCCGTAAAGTAGTTTTATTTCAATAATAATTGTATAACAATTTCTTCCTCTTGTAATTTCTGCCGTGCCCGACTGGGTCCGGGATTATGTATCTCACTATATTATTTATGTAACACCTTTTGTTAAAAATAATGGAGTGCAATAAATTGAAATTGTTTAACTCCAAATATTTACCATACCAGCCCTGTATATACCTATTGCCCACCGCTGATCTCGGTCCTCCTCTACAACTGAGAGGGTTCAGGGCCCAGTCCACCACGCTGGCTTAGTGCGGGTTGGCAGACTTCACATACCTTCGAAATTCAGAGAACTTTCGAGGTATGCAGGTTTCCTCATGATGTTTTCCTTCACCGTTAAAACGAGCGATAATTCACAAAGAATACACACATAACTTTTTAGAAAAGTCGTAGGTGTGTGCCCTTGGGTTCGAACCTGCGTACATTCGTCTCGGCAGTCCGTTCCACTCCCAACTAGGCTATCGCCGCCTTCCAATATATATTTATAAGGACGAATTTATTCATCAGCGAATTTGTTTGAAATGACCACATTATGCAGATCCGGTGCCATTCACATGACTAATGATGACCTCATGTGGAAAAAACCATTGCTTTGGCCAAAATATTTTGAAATGAGGAGTGCCCCTCATATTTATAATCGAGGTAAACGTCCAGTGTGTAGGTGTTCTTTAGCTAATGAATTTGTAAAGTCTAGTAAAGTATGTCCATAGACATTTTATTAAGATGAGGGTATACTTGTCTCCCGTACTTAATGAAGTCACAAGATGCTTCATTTTATATGAAACTAGCTGACCCCGCAAGCGTTGTTAAGCTATCAGTTACCGACCAGGGTTAAAAGTTATTAAAAAAATAGGGGTTGATCGTAGAAAGGTAAAAATTTAGGGTTGTATGTATTTTTGAAAGCTGTATCATAAAAAAAATAAAAACAAAAAAAAATGACTAAAAAGTAATAAACAAAATTAAGGGGTGGACCACCCTTAACATTTAGGGGTATGAAAAATAGATGTTGACCGATTCTCAGACCTACCCGATATGCACACAAAATTTCATGAAAATCGGTGGAGCCATTTCGGAGGAGTTTTGCAACAAACACCGCGACACGAGAATTTTATATATTAGATAAGGAATGCAGTTATGGTATCATCGTTGGCAATGCTATGCCACGTCATGTCATATAAAATGTGTCCTCAACTTAATTATTATATTTTTATATACCGTCTTCTAAGACTTGCGATATCGGCTTATTTAGCGTAGCGTCATTATATCTCTTTAATTTGTATCTGTGATTTGTATTAATTACTAAGCGTAAGCGGTAAGTCTTGAAATAAGAGGAAAGGAAAATAGAACAAAAACGGGTTTTATTTCAATCGCGAATTTAAGGTTAACGCACTTTTATAGCTCATTTGGTGTTTTCCTTTGCATTATGCTTAAAAATATTATAAACAGCTAATGTAAAGGCTTAAACGATAGTCTTAGACTACAAAAAGTTACTCAAGTTTTAGTTCGGACAAACTAAGCTGGCCGGTATGACAATTCAAATTTTTTCCCGACGCGATAACTCTGTGAGAACGTCTACCCAAAAAATTCAAAACCGTGTCATGTCATACCGGCCAGATTAGTTTGTCCCTACTATAATAGTGTTTTGTCGTTCATTTCAGACTTGCCATGTAAACTGACAGCTATGTGTGTCAACGCGTGGCAAAAACTCGTCCTAGTCTTTATGATCATTTATCGGTAAATAGACGTAACGTGCATAAGAATTTATTCAATACTGCCTAGAAGTTTAGTGACTGCGCGTGCCTTAGTTTTGGTTCATTTTTGTGTATTAATCGATAGATTAATCTGTTTTTTTTTTATGGAAAAATATCGAAAATCTCGTAATGAAATATAGATGATGTAGTTTTTAAATTATTTCTAACATATTAGTTACTAGTATATTGCTCGCGGCTCCGCCCGCATGAAAAAGATTTTCCGAGATAAAAATATTTTCCCGGGATAAAAAGTAGCCTATAGCACTCATGAGTAATGTAGCTTCCTATTAGTGAAAGAATTTTCAAAGTTGGTTCAGTAGTTCCTGAGATTAGCGCGTTAAATCAAACAAACAAACTCTTCAGCTTTATAACATTAGTCTATTTCAATCTGACTGACGGCAACTGAAACGAAACTAGTTTTCGACGAGTTTATTGGTTTTTGAAAACCAAATGAACCTTGCCTAGATGGGGTGCCTGCTACCTAAGAAACGAAGCTCTAGTTCACCACCAGGAAAGAAAGCAGGAACAAATGTTACATCAATACTTTTAAAATTGCTACAATCTCATTTTTTTTTTACATTAACTTACACTTACGAGAATCCTCTGTAACTTTCGTGCTTAATGTACTTGATTTCTTTTTACATTACACCTTGCAAAGCTTTTATTTTAATTTTTGCATAATATTTGCGTAATAGTATTGACAATGTAAAGCCATTTGTGAAATGCTCGTTAAGATACTCCAAGTATGTGAAATCTTCCATTAAGTAAATTTGCTCCTTATGCAACAACATAATACATATTATTATAGTAATTTGAATAATAAAACGAGGATTCATTTTGCGTTTTAATACACGCGCGTTAAGGTCTTTTTCAGGACTCAAAATAAAATACATTGTATTTCAGTACGAAAAAGTATAATTTTCTATTAGTATTCCAGCAGTTCCAAAGATTACCTCCTGTGACCAAAGTTCACCTCTTTTTTATTAATTTAACGAATTGCACCTGTAGCTTAGTTTCTGATTTTAAAATTCAACTCATTTATTTTTGCATACAGAACAGGCAAAGGGATCTTACCTCATACAGCCCTGCATATAATTAAAACGATTTCAAAATTGTTTATAACGTTTTGAATAGTAAAATCATGAAAGTTGATTTTACATCTAAAAAATCATACAGGTAGTATCACTTCAGTCTTCAATGTTTTTACAATCAGTAAAAAGATATATCCGTCGATGTACTACGATAATTACTTGCTTTTATTAAGATTTTAACGTTTGCATGCTGCAAGATTTGCTAACAAATAAATAACAATCAACCATGTAATGCGGTTGACATTTTTTCATCTTCATAATGTAATAGTGTTCCCATGATTTCCCTCATTTCACGGAATTACGCTCATTAGTTAGTGTTAGTAGTAATTGTGACAAGTACATGGGAATCTAGAATTAATGACGTAGTTAATAACCGCGGAAATGTGTTAATCGTGTGTATTAATGTTTAATACGTGTTTGTTATTGTATTACACATACGCCTGTGAAAGGAGCAGACAGAATTCAAGTGCAAACTGTTCGTGAATTTTATTTGACTTTGAGTGATGAGATTATTGATCGAGCGACACTCGACTATTTATTTGCGCTTAAGGGAATTTGTTTGCTCGATTTGAGAATTGAACCTATGATCTATGTCACTAGCATTATTCGTTGCTACTATGCCGATAGTATCTATCCTTAAACCCCATAATCTACCAAAGATACTTCACCCCATAAAAAAATCGGAAACCTGATATATGAAAGGGGATTAACACTGCCAAGGTACACTTAACATTATGTAAACTCAAAGATTATTAAGACAATTTAATGATAGCCATTTGGTCATAACATGCTGTTAATGTAGACTCCCGTTATATCGAGTTTCGCAAGCTGTTCACGCTGCGCTAATTATCGCGTTAATGACCCGTGTAAACTGGTTTGTATACGCCAATCTAGGTCCGGTCTTGAGAATCCGGCATTGCAATGTCTATGTTTGCAGCTAAGCAGCGTTGTGCAGTTGTGTGCTGGTTTGGAGGGTGTTGCCAGTGTTACTACTGATATTCAATTGAATTTGTGTAGTGTTATATAATACGACTGCCTCGGTGGCGTAGTTGTATTACGGTACGACTGCAAGGTTGAGGTCTCGGGTTCGATCCCCAGGTCGGGCAAAGTGATATTGGATTTTTCTATTCAATATCAGCCCGGAGTCTGGAATTTGTGCCCGATATGGCGATAGGCTCGCCCCTTATCACATCATGGGACGGAATACGCTTGGCGAAAAGTGGGTGCACTAGTTGCGCCTCTGCCTACCCCTTCGGGGATAAAAGGCGTGAGTATGCGTTATATAATACTAGCTTTTGCTGACGGCTTCGCCCGCGTGAGAGTTTGTCCTTCCCAAGATTTCAATCTACATACAAAATTTCATCGAAATCCGTACGGTAGTTTTTGAATTTATCGCGTACAGAGGCGGTGAGTGACTTTGTTTTATATTATGAAAGGATAGTGATGCTTTTTTTAATTAAATTTATGATGTTTAAAATCTAAGACTCAGGGTGAACGCAGTGCAATCCTTTGTAAATAGAAGTTTGGATGACGTTGCTACTGTTTATGGTACCAACCATCAGGTCTAGTCTAATTATTTTATAAAATCCCGACTTCAGCTCAGAATGAATGAATGAACGCTCGAAATGTAACTTAACGCCAATCAATTCAAAATTAAATTATGTTACAATCTAAGTGTAAATGGGTTAAGCAAGCTGCACATAAAACACAATACAAACAATCGAATAGAAACGAGATTATATTTCGTACTTGAACAAAATTGATTTCTATTATTGGATCGTTAAAATTTATTTTAACGGTGAATGTAGTATTTTTAACTTCTAATCAATTTCCTTTCCTAAAGGCTAAATTGGTGCAATTATCTATGTGTTATGTTTTCTGTTGGAGCATAATTCTAATTTCAAAATTTTCGATAGCAATAACCCAAATATAATTTAAAAAGAAAAATGCCCATTTTTACAAGCCGGCAACGCATCAACGGTTCCTCTGGTATTTTGTTTATGGGCGACTGATCACTTACCATCAGATGACCTACTTGTTCAATCTTCTACATAAACAATCTTTATACCGTGTAATATTTACTTTTATTTTTATTTTAACTGTTCCTATCTTTTACATGCAAAGAATACATCGATTGTTGATTTAAATTTAATCGATTGTTTAAAGTAAAAGTTTGGTGCATTACTAGACTATATACATAATTTATACATATGTATGTACGGACAATAGGCTTATTACGTCCACTTCCTTTCTCTACCGGTTGAGGATTACGATACACAACCAGTTCAGTATAAATGCTTTATTCGGCTGATATTGGTCTAATAAGCCCACTTTCAATTGTACCAAGAAACGTCTTTCTTACTCTAAAGGTTCTCCACTACTGTACGTAGGTTGTGGGAGGGTACGGCCCTTCGGTTCAAAAGTACGCACTTTGATTTCTATTGTCTAGACACTCGAGAATATTGTGTCCTGAAAAACGTTTTAACGATTTATTAAAGTAAATTATTCTACTTTTAAGTGGACAATAGCCTAGTTGGGGATGGAACGGTCTGCGAGACAATGTCTGGAGGTTCAAAACCCAAGGCAAAAACGTGTGACTTTTCGAAGCTACGTGTGTATTGTTTATCAATTAGCGTTCGCTTTAACGGCGAAGGAAAACATAGTGACGAAACCTACATGCCTGAAAATTCTTCATAAGAATTTCGAGAGTATGTGAAGTCTGCCAACCCGCACTAGGCCAGCGTGGTGGACTAAGGCCTAACCCCTCTCAGTATTAGAGGAGGCCCGTGCTCAGCAGTGGGCAAGTATATAATACAGGGCTGATTGCATTGCATTGCATTCTACTTTTAGACAAGTGAGGCTTGGCAAAATAGCTTGTGGCTCTGACACCGTCCCTGACGCGCCCCTGATCTAGCCGAAAAAGGGTCTGAGTCCTCCAATACGTTCCGCGATACGGGTCATGCGAACGATTACCTACTGCGTACTTTAAGCTACCTAAACGTTTGTTCCCAACTGGATAGCGTTCGTGAAAAACCTACTCGCTTCGACTAGTGGATATTTCTAAAAATATGCATTTGGATCAGCATAATTCTGGCGACTGCCGAGGCACGCAACGTGTTCAATATATTTGAAATATGATATTGTACTTAACATGGCAGGTAAAGTCACCTTTCCATGTTCGTATAAAATATAAATTTTGTGTTATGATTTAGCCGGTCAACTTTAACAACATTTTTTATTTTCGATTTAAGCTGACGTAAAACCTTAAATAGGACAGGCGTTCTAAACAAGGACTGCTCTGTGGGCTTAGAATGTGGCAAATAAGCCCGATACGACTCCGTTTCGTTTTATTGTGATTGGTTGAGAGACTAACACTTGACTGACGTATTGGTCTCTCGATCAATCACAAACATCAAAATTAAACGGCATCGTCTTAAGAGTTGCGTTTTTTTGCCACGTTCTAAGCCCACAGTAAATTACTGATGTTCACAGTGCTTGTAATCTCCGCAGTCGCTGGGTTAAACAAATCACAACATAGCTTATTGTTAATTAATCTCTCATAACTTTACCTTAACCCAACTAAAAACATAACACTACCAGTCGGGTAAAAACAAAGCTTATTGAATGAAAACAAATCATTTTACAGCCAATTCTCCCACGGCCAAACAAATGCACGTACAATGTGTGTACTTCACATCAGTGTCGAAACCCAACAATGAGCTGTTTTTGCGGAAGCCGTTGCTCAAGTTCGTGCAGAGCCGATATTTTGATTTGCTCTTTGTTTTAGGGTTGAGTTTATACATTGGGTATTAAATTGTGGTTATGAGGACTTTAAGATTTTATTATGAGATTAGTCAGCATGGTCTGAAATTAAAAGGAAAATTAAGAAGCAAAGTCTTATAAGTTCAGTTTTATATCAATGGTCGTCAATTCCTTTAAAGTTTATAACGTATTTGCGATGTGAAGCGTGAGGTATTCGTTTTGTATTTTTTTATTATTACATATCCCGAGATCCAAATTTGTGCCTTACTTAAAATTTGATTAATATTTGCAAAGTCCGGTTGCACAGATTACTTTTGATGCTTACCTTGCGGTATACGTATATAGTTATGAGCAACATGACCAACGGTCCACACCCACCAATAGGATCTTTTAATAACACCAGTGATAATCCAGTATTACTCAAAGGCAATTACAATGCGTTCACTCGATTAATCTTGTTATAAAGAAATAAATCGTATCCGCAATTTGTTTCTTCCGCGTTGCTTTTAAAACAATAGATAAATTGCTAGAGTTCCGTATGTTATTAGTAAAAATGAAAACTTACTAATTTAGAACCTACGATCGATTTTATAAATTTGTTTGTTATGTTTTTAGTTATAGCTTGAGGTATAAGTAAATTTGAATTAAGTACGAGTCTCCTAAAAGTACACATTGTAGTTTAAACTCATTTAATAAAAAAATATATTTATATATTCATTATTATCAGCCCATATCAATTCACTGGTGAACATAGGCCTCCCCCAAAGCGTCACTGGTCTCGATTGGGGGGGCTCTATCTCTCAAATTGTTACAAACCATTTTTTGTATGTTAAGTAACACTTATTAATTTGCTGGTACGGAACCCTTTCAATTTGCAAGTCCTACTCGTCCTTGACAATGTTTTTATACTCTACAAAGATCTATAATGACACTAATTACGTAGAGAAAAAATGATTCAATTCACGATTGAACTATTTCAAAGATAATTTGGTCCATGAGTTGAACAAAAAGCTAACCTAATTTAATTTGACTTGACTTTGAGCCGCAGCCGTCTTCTTCAGCCTTTAGAAGTCCACTGCTGAACATAGGCCTCCCCCAAAGATTTCCAGACCAACCTGTCAGAAGCGGCCTGCATCCAGCGGGTTCCTGCGACCTTCATAAGGTCGCCCGTCCACCTTGTAGGAGGACGTCCCACGTTGCGCTTGCCAGTAGGTGGCCTCCACTCGAGAACTTTTCTACCCCATCTGTTGTCAGTTCTACGAGCAATGTACGAGCCGCAGCCTACAACAGTTTTTTTATAAACAATTGAGCTTCTAAGTTCGTTAACTCATAATATAGTTTTTTTGTTATTCGATGACATTCTCCATACTACCCATTACACCATATTTGGATAATATAATAATAATTGTAGACTAAGAATGACTTCTTGTCAAATAAATCTTTAGTTTAGATCTAAAATACATCTAATGTAAAGGGTATAATAGAGAAGACTTTAACGTTAAATAGTCTTTTATTGATCGTAGAAGACTGCCTCGGTGGCGTAGTTGTATTACGGTACGACTGCAAGGCTGAGGTCTCGGGTTCGATCCCCGGGTCGGGCAAAGTGATATTGGATTTTTCTATTCAGTATCAGCCCGGAGTCTGGAATTTGTGCCCGGTATGGCGATAGGCTCGCCCCCTATCACATCATGGGACGGAATACGCTTGGCGAAAAGTGGGTGCACTAGTTGCGCCTCTGCCTACCCCTTCGGGGATAAAAGGCGTGAGTATGCGTTATGCATATAATAGAGAAGTGAGTAGATGTTTGTATACATTTTATATTTCGTTCTACGGTATAGATACAATTTGAATATCTAACACCAAACGGTCAGTTAAATTAGTTAAATATGACGTAATTTGCATGTATTACCGATATAATGTATCGTGACACACAAATTAATGAACACATAAAGCGATTAGATCATCGGAAACATCAACTTTAATGCTGTACAGTGATTCTCAATATATCTATTACCTGTTAAAAATGTATGAATGAAGTGTACTAAAGCTACTTTCGTTAAATAGGCATGGCAATGGCAAAGTGACAGCACTGTACCTGATGATCAGTGAAGTATCGTTCAGATAGATTATCGAGTGAAGAGATGACTACCCAAGCCTGATTCATGGAGATGATTACTAAAAAAATTCGCCGGCCTTTTTTATATCAAATATACAATGCCTTTCAAATAAGAATAGGATCCACTTTGCGACATATTGTGACATCTAAATAATTAAATATTATATTAAGCAAATTTAGCAATAACGTGTTTATTTATATTTGATGTAAGAGTCAATTAGACAAAATAAAATAAACCGTTAATGATATGCTAATAAGTTTTCTATGCAAATGTTGTATTTTTCAAGTGACATTTGACACATAAAGGTCATTGACTGTCCTATTCTTATTTGAATCGCGTTGTACAGAGGTTAATTCCGGAACATGTCACACTTATGAGGGCTGCTATAGCCGGATTAAGGTCTAATTTCACCAATTTCTTATTTAACGGGCGTCAGTTAATCGGGCATTATAATTTACACGAATGTTAAAGTATCGGGCGTCCCATGAAAAAACGCCTAGCTATAGAAGATAATCATCCGTTAGGGCATGGTGGGACACTCCTAAATGTTAACAGTCCGTTAAGACAGTTAACCGGCTGTTAAAGTAACTAATAGACCATGGTGAAATTAGGCCTTACTCTTGTGTACGATGATCGCTGTCCAGGTGGATATGATACGTGTATACCACCACTAGCCTTGAAGTAGTAAGATTGTGCGCATTCCAGCTGGGTACACGGGTTTCAATGACTATTAATATGTTAATTTGACTATAAAATAACAAAGGTTTGTCTAAATGCGGTCACGAGTAATGGTCACGATGTCTGGAAACAGCGACTTCTGCGATTAATACGTATACTCACGCCTTTTATTCCGGGAGGGGTAGGCACAGGCGCAACTAGTACACCCACTTTTTGCCGTGCGTATTCTGTCCCATGATGTGATGGGAGGCGTGTTTATCGCCATATCGGGCACAAATTCCAGACTCAAAGCTGAGACTGATACTGAGACCTCAGCATTGCAGTCGTACCGTAATTCAACTACGCCACCGAGGCAGTCTTCTACGATCAATGAAAGACTATTTAACGTTACTTTTGTTCCGTAGGCTATACACATGCTACTTTGTTAGGATATTATCTTCTAGAAAGACGAATATTTTTTGAAAGCCATTTGAGTTTATAAATGTTAAATTGAAGAAGTCGAAATTTATTTTCTTTCTCTGTTTCATTAGATAATACGTAAGAAAAGAATATTACCAAATTGGCGCCAAAGAATTTTTGATATCATCAACAAGTTCCACTGTCGTTTCCCAGTTTGATAGATATTTTAGACATCTGTGTCAGGATGACGAACGGTGTGCATTACCATGTTTTACATTAAAAATACTGAGTGGTGCAGCGACTATATAGCCCTATGCTCGCTGGGGTGGTATTTCTATTGTTTGTAGGTTAACCGTTCACTCGTCTCCCACTTTGTTAATAAAAAAGTTCTTTAAATAATCCTTATACTTACATACCATAAACTAAGTCCCCCGCCGCGTCTGTCTATCAGAACGTGATAAACCCAAAAATTATCGAACGGATTTCTATGAAATTTGATATTCACACAATTTTAGACTTTGGGAAGGACATAAGCTACTTTTCATCCCGGAAAAACTTATAGGCGTGGGCGAAGCCGCAAGCAAAAGCTAGTTTGAAATAAATTCAACTAAAAAGTTTGAGAAACCCTCTCTATAACTTGTTTAACGTTTTATATGATACCCTTGACTTTTATGCAAAAACCCTCTGGTGTATCAAGCCCAATGTCAGCGTGCTCATGTTTCACGATCTTGATTATCAGCTGATTGTGATGTTTTCCTCATCATTAATTTTCCTTGCTATTGCAGTGATTATGAATCATGTCTTACATCTATTGTTTACTAAAGATGACGAATAAGCAAAGGCAATGGCTTATTCTAAATTATTGCAGACCGTGTATTTATTTTAACTAGTGTTAAGCAATGCTGGAAGCTCATGGTCGTTATTTTTTTGCTCGCAGTGAGCTATAACAACTGTTATCAAACACGACATTCCAGTATTGAAGATTGGATTCTTCTCTGTTGAGATTTCTGCAACATTCATATTATATTTTCAATAAACTGCTTCTGTTAATAAAAAATATAGTATGTATCTTAAAGTTGTGTTTTCATTCATTCCTTTATCATGACTTAGTGGTGATTGCCTGAGTGGTAATAGAAAGCAAGTGACTTAATTTAGTCACACTCGCTTTGTCTGCTTACTAAAACGAATTTGTAGGGTATCCGGTTCCGTTTGTCCTTAGTAACCTTATTGTTGTTGTTGTTTCTGTTATGAATTCTTTCTAATTTTCCTAGAATTTTGTAAGTATTTTTAGAAGGTAGGTTGGTACTGCCATCTTGTACGAGGAATAGTGATAGGAGAAAGAATTTATTTCACTGGTAACAAAGCAATAACAGCATAATGAACAACCGGTATTCTCTAGACCGGACAAAACCTAACAGCACAGCTCACGACACGCCGGGTTTGTAACAATGGCACCCTAGTCGAAGTGACTTGGCTTAGCTCAACCACATATATCATGAACCAGTAATAAATTACTTACCTACATTTAGACTAGCCTCTCAAATTTCATTTATTATTCTAGAAACTTCTTTACTATGGTAATAGCATATCGGTAATGCCATTGAACGTTCATTGTCGAAACATTCAACGCAGTGAAAGCATAGCAGGCGAACATTGCAAATGTGTGCCGGCATACCGCGTATGATTTGCGAACCGCTCGTGCCGTGACCAGGGATGGATCTGGAGCTGAAGCCAAGATGCCTTTCTATAATCGTTAACGCTAATAGAAAACAGGAAAAATGTATGGTAAGACAAATGCTAGCGATAGGTTTATCGATCGATATGTCATTCTCATAAATAACATAGGTAAGGTATTTTGGCTACGGTCCCTAGGCTACGATGCAAATGAAAAGGTTGGAAATGGAAATCTATAAATAAAAAGAAAAGTTCTGACTGTCTGTGATTCATTAACTGCCAGTCCAAACGTTGAACCTAAAGCTGATATGCCCAGATGATGAAGAATGGGGGATACAGTTGACAAATTTTGATTTTGACGTAGGCAGAACTGCTAGAAAAAGCTTGTTTTTATGTCTGAACGATAAGACAATATCGTCTGAAAGAAATTCGCGCTTTTCTATAAATCAGTGGATGTTAGAAAATTACAACAAACTACGCACTGTTTGTTTTATCTCTCATATTCTTGCCAATATTCACTCGCCAGGACGCTACAATCCATTCCCTATATCTATGTTTAATTCATAATACGAATGCAACAGTAGAATTACATTCTGAGTACACCCCAGTAATCGATCTAACGCAATCGACTCGTGACGGGCGATTCTTGCGTAGCTTGTGGCATCCTAATGGGACAATGGCAGGGCATGCTAATGTCAGACATTTGACAGCGACCATGCATTACCATTGTTTTAAGAACTAGATTTGATTCTTATGTGAGCTATGAACTAAGTACAGTTAGCCACTTACTAGCTGATCAAATTCAAAGCTTCATATAACGTTTACACGCGAAGTTAAATCTACTTTATTTCTTTATTAGAAATAAGCCTAAACTTTTTTGATGACTTCAGAACAAAAATTGTTGGTAAAGACATACAAATTTTCACACTAATCCGAAACTTGAGTTGTCATGGGTGATAGAGACGAAACATCAGGTGACCCGTCCGTTGGTCTGTCCACAAAATACTAGGGATTACGGATTCACACATAGATACGAAAACTGAATGAGTAACTTATTTTCGTAATTATAAACAAGAAATTATTTCAACACACCTACGTCATTGTATTGTATTGTTCTAGCACATGACATTACCCCATCATTATATAACCGGTAAATAACTCTAAAACCACGCTCTGGTAATAAAATTACTTAAAATTATAATAGACAATGGTAAACAAAGACAATGCCCTTTTACCCGTCAAAGATAATTCGCAAATAAAACCTCCTTGTTAGGAAAGTCGAGCAACCATAGAGAACATGTGAAAACGACCTACATGGTTATCGTGGAAGATGCTCTCTTGTGTATGGTTCATGGTTCACATGATATGAAGCAACTGGGTCACTGCACATGAGCTTTCGACTGCCATTTTGTGATTTCTAATGGTTTATCGCTTAGTGTTTTAAATACATCCTAGAATCGCACCTAGACTTCTAAAATCTACATAAACTGTAGGTAGGTATTAGGAACTAAGGGGATTTCATCTTATTATTTCATAACAACTAGAATTGAATGTACTTTTCTCATTTAAGAAATTAATCCCGTCAGTCGCCACCTATCTTTTGCAATGCAATCAGCCCTGTATTATCTACTGCCCACTGCTGAGCACGGGTCTCCTATATTACTGAGAGGGGTTAGGTCCACCACTCTGGCCTAGTGCGGGTTGGCAGACTTCATATAACCTCGAGATTCTTATGGAGAGTTCTCAGGTATGTAGGTTTCCCCTCGATGTTTTATTTCACCGTTAAAGCGAACGATAATTGATAAAAAATACACACGTAACTTCGAAACGTCAGGGGTGTGTGTCTTGGGTTTTGAAGCTCCGGACATTGTCTCGGCAGACAGTTCCATTCCCAACTAGGCTATTGTCCAGTTCACCTATCTTTTACAGCTCATTATTCTTTAATGCTCTTAGGTTTTCTGCCTCAGCAACCTATTCGTTAGTTTGCTTTCTATGTTTTTAATGTAGTTTATGTCTATCCACATGCAGCGTTAAATTTTTTTTTTCGTTCTACATTTTACATTTATAGATATTACAATTTTTTATACCATAGAGTAAAAAGTTAAACGCATTAATGTTTTAAAAATATTGTTCATGTTCATTGTTTGGAACTGCTTGCTTCTGCTTTTTTAATTGCATGTTTTTTTAAGTTTTTGCAAACCAGTTTAAAATGCTTTGTTTTAAAAGTAATACTTTAAATGTTGTGGTGGCAGCCAAGCCACACAGAAAAATATAGGCCAGTTGATTTTAACGTCTGCAGTTTGCACGCGATCTGAAGTTATTTCTAGTACTCAACATAGAATTTGATAAGTTTGCTTAAATGTTGTGTTATGTGTGTTCATTCGTTTACTTTCATATTCGCATAACACTAACCCGACTGTTATTGAGAATACAATACTTACTTAACTCTGAACTTGAACTACTAAAATAAACGTTTTGATGTTATATGAGAGAACCGTCAAAAGTTTTTCCGGTATAAAAGTCCCGCTTTATATTTTCCTAGGCTAAAAAGTATCCTATGTTACTCGCTGATAATGTAGCTTTATACTGGTGAAAGATTTTTAAAATCGGTCCAGTAGTTTTTGAGTTTATCCATTACAAACAAACAAAAAATTAAATCTTTTCTCTTTTGCAACTCCTGTTGCAGTGGCAGTAAGCACAACATAACACCGAACATCCTAACACCGAACGCATTTGATGCTTCCTGTAGATGTAAATTTTTGAATCTATACTAATAATAATCTCTACTTAATATATAAAGCTGAAGAGTTTGTTTGTTTGTTTGAACGCGCTAATCTCAGGACCTACTGGACCGATTTTGAAAATTCTTTAACTAATAGGAAGCTACATTACTCCTGAGTGCTATAGGCTACTTTTTATCCCGGAAAACTTTTCCACGCGGGCGGAGCCGCGCGCAAAAGCTATAAATTATATAATTAAACTTACAGTAACATCGCTAAGTAATATTTAGGTTAGCTACTGAGAAACAAATTTTCCTTTTTTATTTCGTGTATTTAAGATTGCTAGAATAAAATCCTATTTAGATGGAGCTATTATACAATGCGATTCAAAAAAGAATAGCATCGACATTGCGCTATATTGTGACGTCTCAATAATTAAATATTATATTAAGCTAATTTAGTAATGTCGTTTTTATTTCAATTTGATGTAAGAGTCAATTGGACAAAATAAAATAAACCGTTATTGATATGCTAACAAGTTTTTATGAAAATTTTGTACTTTTCAAGTGTCATTTGACACATAAACGTCATTGACGTTCCTATTCTTATTTGAATCGCAATGTACCTAGTAAAAATGGGACGCAATTATTAATAGTATTTTTTTTAATTTCTATTAATAATGTCAACGAGGGTGAGAATTGCCTCGCTATTGCGCATGTTCAGGGAAAAGTTTTTAAGCAATAATTGCGTACGATTATTGCTCGCAATAATAGATCCGTCTGGATGAGGCTTTAAGCATGATCTATTAGTTCTATTTTCAGTAGAATATTCCGCATTTAATAAATTGAAGTGACTTCACTACACTTGTTTAAATCTCTGACGTAAAATATTTGTGGAGACTTGTTTTTCAATACATTCGTTTGAACAATTGCGTTCGACTTGAACATACGTGTTAATTCTTTTGTTAGCGTATCGTTTGTTACGTCTATGCATAATGCACTACTTGTGGCAAAGAAATGAATTACTGAAATTACTTTTGAAATGGTTTTATTTTGAATTGATATATTTTATGGTTTATAGGAGCGGTGAATTTCTTTTTCGTTCTCAAATATGGGATGGTGTGTTCCCAAAACTAAATTATTGTTATGTCGTCTTTTACATTGTTACTTAGAACTTGAATTATTTAGTTACGTTACTCTAAAATATATTTAAATGTAACTGGTTTTTAAACGCACAAAAAAATTAATGCAGTGAAATAATTATATTATTTCGTAAAAATACAAAGTTGATGGCATGATATTCGTTCCAGTTTGAGCAACACGCATCCGGGGCCTTATCATGGGTCGGTGGAGCCCTGCTTTATACCATTATATAGTGATATTATATATTACATATAATATATATACTTTTATAATATATATAAATGATCTTCTCCGAAAAGGGCAGGTCAGGAGTACCCTTAACCGACGAAAATGTATGAAAAGAACTATTAATGTGGAAGAAGCGCAAGAGGTGTGAAGATCGTAGCATGTGGCGCTCAATAGTCTCTGCCTACCCCTATGGGATAAGGGCGTGAGTGTGTATGGATGTATGTATGTATGTATATATACTTTTATCCCGGGAAAATATAAAGCGGGACTTTTATACCGGGAAAACTCATTCACGCGGGCGGAGCCGCGGGCAAAACCTAGTATTAGTATAGAGAAACATCCGCACAAACCTTAATTTTCATTTCCAAACGACTATTTATGTTCATTAAGGTAAGAAAATGGCAAATGCTGTATATTTAAACTAACCAATAATACAAAATGCAGATATAACTTAAAAATATAACATCATTTTAACCCATTGTACGATCATGCTATAAAGACAAACCATTAACTGAAATAAAAAGAGTATTTCTAACCACGTAAACAATTAGATGCAGTGAACAAGTTAATTGAATCAGAGCCGGCAAAAAGTCGCATTTCCGCAACCGGAAGAACAATGCGCTCCGTTTCCGCCCGCCATCTTGTTCCCACCTATTGTCTCAAACGGGTTATAGAAAGCATAGTTTACGCTCAGTTGTTTTCAAATTATAAAATTAAATAATTAACTTATTAAGGTAATGGATTGGTCTTGTTTTGTTTTATAATTTGTGTGAGCAATTTTTTTTATAAATTCATTTTTTCTTTTTTTTTATGGTATTGAATGACGAGACGAGCATGCCGTTCGCCTGATGGTAAGCGATACGACCACCCATAAACAGTAGCAACACCATCCAGCACCTTGAGTTACAAAGTACTGTGTGGCATTCCACTGCGCTATTACTATTTATAACCACTTTTCTTGGTTTGTATACGCTTGTATTAATAATCAACTTGCATCAATAGTCAATACTCTGAGGTTCAAGTTATCAAGTTTTACCTGTTGTACTGCGCTCATCATTACTGCTGACCCTATTGGGCTATCGTAATTGTAATAAATATCTTAATTTTGCTGATAACTTAAAATAACGTCCTGTTCCCCTTCACTTCTTGAATTTTATTCTAAAACATTGTTAATATTGTTAAATCATAAAGTCATTGAAAGGCGTTGTTCTAATTAGTTAACCGAGTGATTTTGTTTCACATGTGAAGTTGGCAATTTATGACACACTGACCCATCTATCATTGACGAGTTACTGGAACTCCATATCTTCATTTAATAGTGATGTATTAACCGCTGTCTTCTTTCCAGGAGTTGGAACAAGAGAAGCATCTGCTTCGACGACGGCTGGACACCACGCAAGGGGAGTATGAGGCGAGGATACTGGAGCTGCAGAATGACATCAAAGAGCTGTCTGCTAAGATCGGATCGAGGGATACTTCAGTCAAACAGGTATTACTTCCATTTAAAGCATAATGTTGTCAGTTTCGAAGTTTTCGAAATTCTGTGAGGTGATTTATGGGAATTTTTGTGCTTCTGAAAATCTCGCTGATCGCACAAAAGTGAATGCCACAAGCAGGTAGAAATAAAAAAAAAAACAAAGTTGTTAAGATCAATTTCTTGAGGAAGTATTAATGTACATAGAGATGGTGACTGTCAGAGTTAAACATAGGTTGGAATCCTCATGAAACAGTAGATACTGATCTTTATATGGTCTTTTAAAATATTATGCATGTTTCCTTGAGTAAGACTGATTCAAACTGCAAATTTTCCTCAACAAATTTTATTTTAGGCACGTAGCCTATACACATTTCTATGAAAATAAATTGAAATATTTGCCACAAAGCAAACCACTACATCATTCTGCTGACCATAATCAAGTATTCAAGTATATAAATTCGTTTAGTATGTATTCTTAGTAATCCAATCCAGCTTACTCAAAATAAATATTGTTTGTCACGGCGTTTTTCAAGGTGTGAAAAAATACAACCTCTAATAACCCCGCGAACATGACACGCGTTACGTGACCGAATTCTACAAAATACCCAATGATTCAAGTTACATACAAAGCCAGTTCGGGGAGTCCCATTTCTAGAACTGACGGAAGTAAAAAATCTAGCAGCAAGTGGACCAGATAGCTAAAGACAACTATAGTTTCAAAGATAATGCTATACGTGGACTGTAGGGTGTTCTATTACTCCTCTTAGCCACCCCTTTCCTTTTTTATTATTTTTCTTTCACACCGGATTCTGCTGCTTTATTAGATAATGTGTTAAAATCAAACATAATGACATAAGTGCGATAGATGCCACTGAAAGATACCTATCTATTGCGTTAACGATTTCAAATTCTCTTTTTTCCAAACTGTCGATTTTTTTTTCATTTATTGAAACCTCATAGAGTCGTGTTTTGGAAACCGTGAACGATGATGTAACGAACACTGTAGTTAACTGGCTAATCGAGGTGATAGGCCATCCACGCTCCGACGACTTCATTGATTCTCCGTTGTGAAAGAAATTCTACGGTAGACTTCTTTACTGTTTGGAATTTCAAAGTGATTTATTTGACACAAGCCTGCAATATGCTAATGAAAATAGAGCTCATTTTCGTCGAACCAATTTTTTGTTTGTAAAATAAGCAAGAATAATGTGTTCGGGGGAGGACATGACAACTGAGATTGGGCTAAGACGATGTCGTTTAATTCGACTTTCTTTGTTTAATTCGAGAGACCAATACGCCAGTCACGTGTTAGTCTCTCAACCAATCCCAATAAAACGAAACGAAGTCGTGTCGTGTTTTTTTGCCACATTCAATTTTTCATTCTATTTTTCTATTTTTGCCACTGATCTTTAGGAGACAACCCGAAATATTATAAAAACAGCAGTGCTTGCTCATTTTTGGCTATAGAAAACGCGATTGTGACATTAGATTTCGATAAGATGATGATGCATTAAAAACGGTATCTAACAGATACATAGTCTACGATATAATTCTATTGCAATATGCATAACAGCAAGCCATAAATCATTTATTCTAATTCGCACGGATTTATTTTACAAATATTATTAAAGATATTACAATAGCGTCACAGGTGCTCTAATGATCATCATTTCGTAACAAATCGACTTGGACATTAGAATGGAACTGTTGTCCTATTATACATCAATTGCGAGTATTTGAATGTGGCAATTGGCAACACCGTAATTAGTAAAAATGGCGGGAATTTATGTGCAATAAAATCGTTTGTTATTTTAACAATTAGGCAATGGAAGTGTGTAATTCTTAATTTTGATATGGTATTATGCGAATATTTTGCTTTGTTTCGATTTTGACAATTTGTGCAATGGAACGTGATTTTTAGGGAATTTGTAATTCGATACCTTTGCATTTTATGTATCGGTGTCTCACAATATTCATCTATACTATTATATAAAGCTGAAGAGTTTGTTTGTTTGAACGCGCTAATCTCAGGAACTACTGAACCGATTTTGAAAATTCTTTCACTAATAGGAAGCTACATTGCTCCTGAGTGCTATAGGCTTTTTATCCCGGAAAAACTTGGAGGCGCAGGCGGAGCCGCGCGCAATACTAGTAGTATTATAAACCGCTAAAACGAAATCAATAGCTATGTCATTCTTATGATATTATGGGGGCAATAATTTTACCAAATAATACGTGTATTTGCTTATTTTTACGAAAAATTACTAGACGTATATTCAAATAAATTTATTAACTTATAATCACAATTTAATTAGTTTGTATTAGTTTTAATAACACAATATACCGTGGTAAGTAAACTTAGCTAAAACAATTACAAACTCACCCTTGACCCTTTGGTTAGAATAAAAAGCCTTTTGTGTCCAAAATTCACTGTTCAGATTAACATTGAAACCACTACAACCTCCCAGAACTGAGTCAAGGTTGTGCGGTGGTGCGAATGCAAGCGATATTTCGCGGATATTGCCTGTTCGAAAATCTAATATTGTTCAAATTATTATAAGCTAGCTTTTGTTCGCGACTCCGTTCGGGTGAAAATCTCCGAGAATAGCTGCGGTCAGGATATAATTTATGTACTAATTTTTATTCCAATCCATTCAGCGTTTTATGCGATATTGACTACCTAAAGTACAAACATATTTACAAGCTCTTACGTTTAGAAGCATAGAATCATAATATTATCAAATTAATGTATGCATTGCAACTCATCTTTAATGAGAAGAATTGAAATTTAGATTACGTACCTTTGGTATATAATAGTAATTTCGTCTTATTACACACTACCCCACTCTGTACAGGAGGTTCCGTGCTCAACAGTGGGCAGTATATAATGTATGTATGTATGTCTAATGGGGACGTATGCAGTCGCACAGACGGGTGATCAGTTCACTTCCTTGGGAACTATTTCACCCTTAGTCCCAGTTTGGGTGGAGCTGCCACTTTCGCTTTGGTTCGGTTCGCTTCGCAGGTATCATTCCCAGGGGCCGCATTCACCATAGGGAGTTTCGGCTGTGGCACAGCTAGACCTTGGAGGCATCGTGGCTCCCTTCCAGGTGTGAACCTTCCAGGTCACCGATCTCTGCCCAGCACCGCCTTCCACTGAGGGTCCCGCCACTTTGACCTTGAATGATCATTGCAGCAGGAGCCAACAGGGGGGCAGCGCTCGGGCAGTATATAATACAGGACCGTTATGATGATATGATGATACACTACCTCCGAATATTTCAAGGCCATGTCACTTTCGCCTTACCTTCGTCTCAATAACGCTTCATTGTCAACGTTTCCTGAGGAACTTGATATCCGGAGGAAACTAGTAAATTTCAGGTATAGATTTTAATGCAGGTATTGCAATAGTTGTAGACATTTGGATGTCCGTTTGTTTATGTGTAATGTCCTCGGGTCTAATACAAATTTCAATTGAATCGGAGATATCACAATATAGATGTTTGTAAAGAAATATTTCGTATAATATGCTTTTATGTTTTTTTTTATTTGGAGTAATAAATTTAACTTAATTGTTTATTGTAATTTTGATTTACATATTCAAATTCGAACTAGAAGTGAAAATATAGGCTATATCTAAGGATATTTAACTTAATTAGTTCACGAACAATTCAAATTATCATGTGTTTTAGAATTCTACAACCAAAGTGTATTATATTAAAATGATTTAAAATACATCTATCTATGAATATAATATCTGATCACCTGACATTTTCAATATGGCGATAAACTAGTCCTCCCTTCCCATGACGTCACATGAACCTTAACTGTATTAATTCCATCTCTGCTTACTCTTTCGAGGATACAAACTTGAACTATACTCAGTTTTGTGGATACAAGCGTTACACCCGCTGACAAAGCGACCCCACCCCAAACGAAACCTTACCTTTGTTAATAACGTGTCGAACATTATTTTCGCTTGATCCTAATCCTATTTATGTACTTTATATTTGAGCATGACGTCCTTGGTTCGTATTGTTCTACAATTAGAGGTCATTTAATGATATTGCATATTTGACAAAATTTTGCTCTACCGAATGTTCTAATTCACAAAATTGATATGACTTACCCTAAATTTGTAATGAAAAAGGAATTAAGCTGTCGGGAATATTTGTTACTTCTGCCTATTCTGTGAACACACAGTCGTAAGATTATCATACTTGTTTGATTTTAACTTGAATCGACACGTCAGATATTGGACACGATTTTTTACAAAACAATGTTAGAAAACAGTAAATGGATATTATGAATTCAATGTTATACGAATAAATTTGCTATATTTTGACCTAATTGTGTGTCACGGAAACTATCCTAACACACGACGGAACGCACTAATGGCTTAGAACATGAACACTCCGTCCCTATAGTAAAATTTGTTACGCCACGTCGAAACCTTAGAATGTGCCAGTCACTGTAAACTGTAATAAAAACTTTGCCGGAACAAGGACGAAAGTTTGTTTAAGCAGACCTTTTTTAATAGTGGCTCGTCGATACATATACGTTAGAGTATGTCCCTGTGGTGGGTAGGCAAAGGTATATGCAGTCACACTTCGCCCAGCTTATATTATATTCCATAATACTTATTATAGGGGGGGCCTGGCGGGTGAGCGGTTCTATCGCTATATGGAACCGAGTGCCCAATTCCTGAATTTCCGACTCAAACTGGAAATTTGAAAATCGAACGCTAAATCCCAACGTCGTTTTGTCAAATTTTACGATAATGGTAACATAACCACACACACACACACACACACACGCCTTTTATCCCCGAAAAGCGAAGGCGTAGGCATAGGCGCAACTAGTGCACCCACTTTTCGCCATGCGTATTCCTTCCCATGATATGATAGGGGGGGCGAGCCTATCGCCACATCGGGCACGAATTCCAGACTCCGGGGACTGCATAGAAAAACCCAATATCTCCACACTGCAGTCGAACCGTAATACAACTACGCCACCGAGGCAGTCACATAACCATTGATTGGAAAACACAAATTACACTCCACTTACAGCAAGTGTAAACATTGCCTAGGTAAATTCCATTCTAGCCACACCCTAAGCTTTCAGGGCTGATTAGCCAATTAACGGCACGCCTAGTCTCTGACAGCTACCCTTGGGCCCTGCCTATTGTCATCAATTAAAACTTGCGTCACCGCATGGGATATTATCTTGATGTAGACGAGATGAATCGCTGGTCTGATAGTAGCCTATATCCATGAACAGTAACACTCCAACCTTGAATACAAAGCACAGGGTGATATTGCACAGCGGTCGTCACCCTGATATTGGTGTCAGATTTTAAGAGACTGAAAGAAAAACAACACATCGCACCTTTAGGACGAAAACGACGCAATTAAAAAAAAAAACAAAAATTGTGTTATCGTCATAAAATGACTTAAAACTGGTCCCTTTTTTGTGAAAATATAATAAAAAAGGAACCGATATAATTTTTTTTTCCTTTTCCCACTTGAATATGGCGGTCTTTGAACTATTGTTGTATTGAAAATTTCGTTTTACATGCGACATGTTTGAAGTGAGTTGTATTTGACAGTTATCGTATTAAACAGCTAATGTACATAGTACTCATTTTATTAACATTTTGAGAGATTAGAGTGTGACTTTTGTGTTTGGTCGGCTTATAAATTTATGTGAGGAACTATCATAATGATCAGTGCTTTGGCAGTAAAACTTCGTGAGATAGATAAAAGGTTAAGATTTGAATTTTAGGCTGTTCTACTTCTAGCTATATGGCCGACTCCTATAAATGATATTACCCGCTACCGTCGCGTCGGTTTGATAGTGAAAATGGTCCAATCAGAATAAAGTTTGACCTATTTAAAGATTAATTATTTTCTTTGGTATTTTCTTATGTCTCATTTAGACTACTTATTAGCGAATAACTTGGCAATTAATTCCAACACCCGAATAGGCTAAATCAGGAGTTACCATTAACCCGTAGTTAGCGGTTAGGATAGTTTATTGAATCGGCCATAATTCACATTTTTCACTTGGTATCATGTAGTAGAGGCATATTTTGACCTGCATCAGTATGCATTGGTCCATTTTGTTCTAGCGTTAATTAGACATAGTATGCTATAAAAAAAAACACACGAAACATAGGTTCGGTTCCTCAGGGAGCTACAAAGGAAAAATGTATTGTTTTAGTTCGCCATTTGTCACACAACAATAGAAATTACTACAGTATATTTTCTGTAATATTTATTATATTAGAATATTTTAATGTTGTTAGGACTTTGACATTTTTGTGGAGGGCTAGACATGTTAATATGTGGCCTTTGTTACATAATTCAACGATAGGACGACGCTTTGATAGTAGGCACTACGCGTGCTCCCAAACAGGAGCTAGACGAGATCTTTCTCAACGCTCTCCATGTTTTTTTAAACCGTCACGACAAAGTGACCCCACTACACCTATTTTTATTGCATTGAATGCTGAGACGAGCATGCCGTTCGCCTGATGGTAAGTGATACGAATACCTAGAAACAGTAGCAAAATCACCCAGCACCTTGAGTTACAAAGTATTGTGTGGCATTCCACTGCGCTGGTCATCCTGAGACATAAGATGTTAAGTCTCGTAGTTACTCTGGCTACAATGTCCTGATGATAAGCGGATTCCAGATAGTGTCGACTGATGAGAGATGATTATCCCTCACCAGTAGACACAATTATGCTGATCTGTTTGATCTGGATCTACACAAGCTGATCTCGGAACGAAACACTTACATGGGTCACTATGGCTGGTTTTAATACGTTGTTAACTTACGCTAATATGCCACTTGACTCACGACCAAGGCGGCATGAGTCTACTGTAACAACAACATAAACAAATAAACCTACGGATGTCAAAGTTAAAGAGCAGCGCCCTCCGCTTGGAGGCTTCGTGTCGCAACCCGTCACGCCATCTGACGTCCTTCCGAGACCACTGTGAAAAAACGCGTTTCGCAAATTATATAAAACATATTTTAAACCTTATTATTTAACTATCAAGGTGTGGTTTGGAACAATGATTGACAAGAGAGCTGTTACACCTATTAACACGATTAACCACGCTTGATGTTCTGATGATTGTGTGATTTTTTTTTTTTTTTTTTTTTTTTTTTTTTTTTTTTTTTTTTTTTTTAATAATAAGTTTATTTATTTCTCCACAGTTCTTACAATTACACAAGCCATTAAGATAAAATATTACATAAAACCTGTGGAGACTGGTGCCTGATCTAAGATTGCCTTGTGTTACAGGTCACCAGGTCTCCACCTTCGGAACTTACTATGCTAAATAGACATTACAAATTATAAACTAATAAGTGTGTGTGTGTATGTGTGTGTTTATGTGTGTGTGTGTGTGTGTGTTTATGTGTGTGTGTGTGTGCGTGTGTGTGTGTGTGTGTGTGTGCGCGTATGTGTGTGTGTGTGTGTGTGTGTTTAGTATTATGAAGGATTACTCCGCGTGCGATAAGGTCCATTCCCCAGATGAATGTAGCCTATATCTCTCACTGTATCATCTTTTTATTGGGGAATTATTAAAATCGGTTAAGTCGGTCTGAGTATATTTATTACAATCATTACAAAGATTACCTTAGATAAAATATATTAACTCATGACATCCAGTAGATTTTCTGTCTCCCAATAATTCATACCCATGAGCCAATTTGTGATCGACTTTTTACATCTATAATAATTTAAGGTACCTATTGTAGTATGTTTATTGCATTTGTTATATAGATATGCACCCATGAAGCAAAAGAATTTTTTAGTAAAGCTGGTTCTCAAAGGATTACTGTTCACAATAATATGAAACCTTCGGTTTTTTAATGTTGAAGTGGCCACATTAATTGTTGAATGTTTTTTTAAAATGGTGTGAAGGATATACAATTGGCGAATAGTAAGCACTTCCCATGATTTATATAGTTCGATCGTAGAAAACAGTTTGGGACGAAAAGTAGCTACTTTTAGAATTGCTCGTTGTGTGGTTTCCAATTTCAATAAGGATGATTTTGAAGTTCCGCCCCAGGTAGTAATGCAGTATGTAAATATTGATTGGCACATAGCGAAATAGACCATTTTAATCACGTTGAAATCAGCAATGTTTCGTATTTTCTTAAATAAAAATATTAATTTTCTAGCACGAGAAGTAACTTGTGTAATATGATGTTGAAAATTAAGATTTTTATCAATCATTATACCCAAGTACTTCACCACCGGAACAATATTTAATTTGGGACAGGAGCAATGGCTATCTAATTTTATTATACAATTATGAGCTTTAAGGGATAAAGAGTTTTGTACCGGTGTAGTAGTGTTGCGAATAGTAAACATGACTACGTTAGTTTTGTCTGTGTTGATTGTTAGTACATTAACTCTAAGCCATTGCATCACTAGGTTGAGCCCGTTCTGGGCGTGATAGAATGTTTCAGCCCAACTATCTCCATGGAAAATCAAAGCTGTATCATCTGCAAAGGATATCACTTTGCCATTATTGAGTGGAATTTGGACCAATTCGTTTATATAAGCCAAAAATAAAGTTGGGCCTAGTATACTTCCCTGTGGAACGCCGTAGGATATAGGCAAATTTGAGCTAATGTGTGTGCTGACTTTTACTCGTTGACTTCTTTTATTAAGATAACTTTTAAATAATTCCAATTGTGTTCCCCTAATGCCTAGATGATATAATTTATCAATTAGACGTGGAATCGAGACTGTGTCAAATGCCTTCGCCAAATCCAAGAATATAGCGAGAGCTTTCTTTCCTTTATCTAGTTTGGTAATAATGAAGTCTGTCAAGCCATGGACAGCATCAGCCGTTGACCTGTTCGCACGAAAACCAAACTGTTGTGGAGCCAGTAAATTATTTTTTTCTAGATAATTTGTTAGTCTGGAATGAATTATACGTTCTAATATTTTGGAAACTGAAGGTAAGATAGAAATTGGGCGATAGTTGTTGACACAGCTTCGATTTCCTGCCTTAAATATAGGTATGACTAAGGTTTCCTTTAGAATATCGGGAAATATACCCAGGGAGAGACTAAGTTTGCAAATATGAGTTATGGGAGTGACCAACAGGTGTTTAAACAACTTTAATATTTTTGTGGGAATGCCATCGGAACCTACAGTGTTACTGGATTTAAGCGAAATAATTATGCGTTCAACCTCTTCCTCATCCGTGTCAAGCATCACAAATGAGTTAGGGGGAGTGATAGGAGTGTATAAGTTCTTGATTGTGGTTTGTGGATCGCTGTTGTTTAAAATTTTTTGTGCCAAAGTTTTGCCAATATTGGCGAAGTATTGGTTTATTGATTGTACGGATTTATCCGGTGATAAAGAGATGTTAAGAAGATCTTGTGCTGTATCTTGGGGTTTAGATAGATGAGCATTCTTCTTAATAACCTCCCATAGTTTTTTATTATTTCTGGCAGCCTTTTGAATTTCAGCTTTATCGTGGTCCCTTTTGACTTTCTTTAGAATACTGTTACAATAGTTGCGGTATCTACGGTACGTAGCATTTAATATTTCGTTATCCGGAGAGAACTTTACTCTTTTATGCATCATGTCGCGGTTCCGAATGCATCTTAATAATCCCATGGTCATCCATGGTTTGAGTAATCTAGTGCGACACGACATATTAAAAAATCTTGTATTATATGATACCACATCCCTAAGGAGTCCAATAAGAATATTAGCTGCAATATTAGGGTCATTAGAGAGTAGCACTGGGTCAAAATCGCTAGCTTGCAGATCTTTTGCTACACCCTCGTAGTCAATTATGGATCTACTGCGCGTGGTGGACTTAGTAAAACTCTTTAATTGCAGACATATGGCTATTGCTTCATGATCCGTTAGTGATGAATTAAGTGTATAGCTCTTAGCAAAGCACTTGGTTTTGAGCATAATATGGTCCAAACAAGATGTTTGTCTGGTAGGAGTATTGTGTGTGGGTAGCAACCCATGGGCCGCTAGAATCATTAAGTAGTTATCACGCCCATTTTCTTTGCTGTTGGCGGAAATATCAATATTGATATCCCCAATCAAAATTATATTATTGAAGGATGACAGTGAGCAGAGCAAGGTATTTAAGTTATCGATAAAAGTTAAAATATTATGTCTAAAACAATGAGGACGATAAATTGCAATAATCGCTGTTTGTGAGAGGATTTTTATTACTATGCAATTCGTTTCAGGAAAGAAAGGTTCAATTATTTCATATTTAATATTAGATTTAATATAGCAAATCAAACCATCATTTTGGTTATAGAAATCTGTAGACGTGTGATAATTGTAAGATTCCATAACAGGGACAACACTGTCCGCCGATAACCAGCATTCCGGTAGCACAATCAAATCAAAATCAACTTTCAACCTGCTCAAAAACACCGTTAGTTCATCATAGTTTGCATTAATGCTTCGTATATTTTGACATAGGATCTTTAAATATTTATTAGGGTGTAGTAAATTTAAGTGCAGTTCATCCGAATCACATAATTTGTGTTCAGAAATTTTAATGTCGTCGAGTTCGTTTAAATAATCGTTTATGGCTGCGAATGTTTGTATAAGAGATTAAAGAAGTAGATCTATTTATAGCAAATATACAAATATTATGCACTCCATGCATGGCATAAATCACGAGCCCCTCCATCAAAAAATATAATTTATTGGGTGAGTAAAAAGAAAATGTTCTGTTTGTACTGTAAATGAATAAATACTTGTTTGTTATCATAGTGTAATGTTGTTTATTGGTATGTAGATCATAGTGTAATAATTTATATGTTATCGACAATATAGAATACTTAAATCCTAAGTTTATAATAGGGTAGTTATTACTTAGTGAGTTTGAGTTTTGTGTGAGAAGTGACGGTATTTGCAAAAATACTTCATGTCGACCGCAGAAAGTCACAATAATATTATTTGTAGCGAGTTTAGGGTAGTAGATACACTGAGACAAAGAAATAATATCAAAAATATTATGAAAACCTGAGGTGTTAAAACTATGTAAGACATATAGTCATATTTGTTTCTTGAGTGATTCGAGTTGGGTTTCACTTGTTATCTCTATGCGGAATCTATCTCCATCATTCTTCTTAAGAAAAATTCTACCGTTCTTTACCCAGCAGAACTTGTAGTTTAATAATTTTGCTACATCACGAGCCAGATAGAATAATCTCTTATCTTTTGCGGTTAGACTTTCAGAGACGTATATTGGCACTGGTTCTCCTACAAAACCCATAGATGTTGAGTTTAATTTTTTATTCGGGTTACATTTATTATAATGTTTTACATTATCTAGTATGGATCTTTTTGTAAGACTTGATGATAGGTCCGTAACAATTGTCATGGTACCATTCTTATTTCTTAGGCGGTAAATATCTTTTATGTCCCAAGGTTGTAAATCGATATTTAAAGATTCACAAAATGTTTGAACATATCGACGTAGGTCTTGTTGTGTCACCGGCTTTACTTGTTGAGTAGACGGTACATTACGGAACTCAATAACAGTGGACTTGAGACATCTTTGAAGATCGTTAATTTTACTTTCCAATGAACTCACATATTTCAGATTTTCATCCCGTGATTGTTCCATTTCGGAGATTTTTAATTTAATATCTTCATATTGTTTAGATATAAATTCAACTGCCCTTTCAATATCCTTATTGGATTGCTGTATGGAAGCATTCTGTTGCTTTACTTCTGCAATATCCGTGCAGATTTTCTTAATTGATTGTTCTTGATCTTTCTTCCAGTTAGTTAGCATCACCATGATTTCGTCTTTAAATTCAATGAAAGCTTGGTCTTCGTTCCTCAATCTTTTAGATCTTTTTGATGTTAACTCTGGAGGATTTGCATATTTTACAGTGGTGATGTCGGTATCCGATAAGCTGTTTTGCACATTAATTCCACTAGGCGGGGAACGCTGCACTTTTGGCATTTTACTTATTTAAGTTCACAGTTATGTTGTCTGTCACTAAACAATTTAAGTGATCTCCGTAAGTGATTATTCGTAAAGCTAATCACGGCCACGTTACACTGGTCAGACGTATGGAGTATACCCAACTAGAAATACACTTTGAGAGCGAGTGTTTAAGTACTATTTTAGCTTGAGCAAGCTTATTATTAAATCGGCAAATGTGCACACGTGTGTTCACTAACGCGGTCCGAAGGCGAGTGATAAGCGGATTCCAGATAGTGTCGACTGATGAGAGATGATTATCCCTCACCAGTAGACACAATTATGCTGATCTGTTTGATCTGGATCTACACAAGCTGATCTCGGAACGAAACACTTACATGGGTCACTATGGCTGGTTTTAATACGTTGTTAACTTACGCTAATATGCCACTTGACTCACGACCAAGGCGGCATGAGTCTACTGTAACAACAACATAAACAAATAAACCTACGGATGTCAAAGTTAAAGAGCAGCGCCCTCCGCTTGGAGGCTTCGTGTCGCAACCCGTCACGCCATCTGACGTCCTTCCGAGACCACTGTGAAAAAACGCGTTTCGCAAATTATATAAAACATATTTTAAACCTTATTATTTAACTATCAAGGTGTGGTTTGGAACAATGATTGACAAGAGAGCTGTTACACCTATTAACACGATTAACCACGCTTGATGTTCTGATGATTGTGTGAATGTTTGGATAGAAATGTATACTTTAATGGTTGCTTGTGGTTGTTTAGTTTCTTTTGTCTATGCGTCATAAACGTAACGAAACGGTTTGCTATGATTATTTTTGCATGTTGGAACTGCGAATTCAAATTAGCTTTTGTGTCCAAAATAAAATCTGTGTGCCAATTTAAAAAGGCAGATGTCGCTATAATACTGGCTGTTTGTAATTGTGGTAGTGTTGAAACTCTTGTTGAAGTTTTGGTCAGATTTTTTTTTCGTTGTCCAATATACTAAAGGCACACATCTCTGACTTTTCGAAGTTATGTGTGAATTGTTTATCAATTATCGTTTGCTTTAACGGTGAAAGAAAACATCGTGAGGAATCCTACATACCTGAGAATTCTCCATAAGAACTTCGAGGGTATGTGAAGTCTGCCAACCCGCACTAGGCCAGCGTGGTGGACTAAGGCCTAACCCCTCTCAGTAGTAGAGGAGGCCCGTGCTCAGCAGTGGGCAGTATATAATACAGGGCTGGTTGCATTGTTGCAATATACTCACCTGCCATGGCTAACAAAATAAAAAAAAAAATGTTTTGAATGACGAGACGAGCATGACGTTCGCCTGATGGTAAGCGATACGACCACCCATAAACAGTAGCAACACCATCCAGCACCTTGAGTTACAAAGTACTGTGTGGCATTCCACTGCGCTCGTCATCCTGAGACATAAGATGCTAAGTCTCATTATGTCCTGTAGTAACACTGGCTACAATGTCCTTCAAACCGAAACACAACAGTGCATGCACACTGCTGCTTGGCGGTAGAAATAGACATTGCGGTGGTACCCACCCAGACGGACTCTTACATATGAGAGACCTACCCCCACTACTTGTGTATAATTGTTGAGATGTGTATATGGTAACCGATATTGTTAGGTAGGTATTGTATCTGTAGTCTGTACGCGCTTTCTGGACATGATCGTTAATCTGAATGTATCTGAATCCACAATGACTAAAAAATTTGAATAATCACCATTCCCTAAACTACAAGCAAGACTTATAAATATTATTTGTCCCCAGCGTGATGAGGAGAAGGCCAGTCTGATAGCTGAGTTGACTGCGCAGAACTCCCGACTAACCGTGCAGTTGAAGGAGTCGTCAGCGACAGAAGCCAACCTCTTGGCGCAGCTGGAAGCCTTGAAGGACCAGTGCACCATCAGGAAGACTAGCTTACAGGTAATAGGGAACAGAATTTACTTTACTTACAAAATGAATCTATGAAATTTATGGTATCGGTTGTTAAAAAGGGGTAGGAAAACGTGATTTGTTTTGATAGTGATCATTATGATAACTGTTGAGCCAATTCGCGTCTCCTCGGACAGATTATCCTTCTATGAGAAATTCTAACATTGAGGAGAATAATTATTCCTACAAATAGTATAAAATGACATTAGACTAATTAACAGTCCACGATAATTCCGCTACTTAAACCATACATACTTTAACTATTCAGGCTAGCTGCACATAAGGTTCAAAATGATGAATATTCCATAAATATCTTGTCTTCCCAGGATCACGTACAAAGTCTGGAATCCCTCAAGGCAGAGCTGGCTTTGGTCAGCGATAAGAGAACAGACCTGGAGCGGCGGCTGACAAGCTCCCTGCATGACAAAGAAGGACTGACGCAGCAGCTCGAGGAAGCCAACGACAGGATCGTGGCTTTAGAGAGGCAGCTGAAAGAACAGGTAATTATTATGAAATTAATGATAATTATAATAAAGATGAGAACATATGCTGAGTGAACTGGCAGTTTCATTAAATACAAAGGCACTCAAATAAGAGAAAGTATGATGGTTACTGTGTACTGTGAAAATCAGTAAGGTTTAATAATAGGTTATATAGAGAAAGAGGACACCGATTTGATTCATATAAATTGAGGAATGTTTGATATTCTAGTTATATTTTTTAAGGATGTAGTTTACTGCATTCATTAATCCACATATTGTAAACAAACATAACTTTAAAATAACTGCCGAACATAACTGTGGTAAAATTGTAAAACGATCCATACATTTCAATTAAGTCAAACAAAATAGTAATAATATTAAAAAGAACGGTCCAGATCTAATTTATTATTCAGACTGCAGGAGAAAGACATAAATCTACACATCGATTTTCGTAATAGCTATCTGGAGGTTACTAATGTTGAGTAATTCTATTTATATTATACCAGCGTCTGCATCGCTCACTGCATTCATATTGTTATTGTGAAATTCGCTCAGATCATCGTGTTGATGATACTGAGAGAATGGATTTGCATGTTATTTACCTTGGAAATATTATGGAATTGAATCTCTTTTTACAAATTATTATGTGAATATTTAGTTCTGAAAGCAAATAAAAGATTTTATGCATTGAATAAAATAAAAAAATATACTTATGTGAATAAAAAAGTTAATTCATTTCACTTTTATATTCGGCTTTTGTATCTGATGGATATGTTTTTATGTGGCAGAATGAAATTTATCGCTTACAATACAATTTGATTCAACTACATCAAAGAATTTTCAAAGCCCTTTGAAATGTAGTTCAGTAGTTCTCAAGCCTTCAAATTCGTTCCTATGTGACAATCAGTTGCCTTCGCTGTCGAAACATCCGTTGATTTCTAAGAACAATGGTTGGCAATTAAAATCGATCCCGGCTTGAAGGTTTCCATTGAGCAACGACGGTGATTTGACAGTAGTTTTGGACGAGGAATCTTTGCTAAGATTTGGCATTTCGTAATGGATGCATTAGGTTGTACGGACGAGATTGCAAAACGTTTTACTATTATGTTTTTGCTGTAATTAGATAATTATTATTAAATTACATGTAGTAACATTTTTCGGTAATATCTTCGGATACCATAAACGCCTTTTGTAAGGCAAAAATTGACACCTAACATGTTTATCAACGCTGTCCACGATAAACAACGCATAACATAACATAAGGCGACCAAGGCGCATGCCGTTTTGTTGGTAAACATTTTATGCACCAAATACGCTTTAAAGTCAAGATCCAAAAGAACAGTGCAGTGCTAAAAAGTTATACCCTGTAAATTACGGTTCTGAGAGGTATTACTACTATTTCTGGGTATCTGTGGCTTATATCACACGAGCAACTAGTTTGTAACATCATATGGCATGCAATATACCAGCCCTGTATTATATACTGCCCATTGCTGAGCACGGGTCTCCTCTACTGCTGAGAGGGGTTAGGCCTTAGTCCAACACGCTGGCCTAGTGCGCGTTGGCAGACTTCACATACCCTCGAAATTCTTATGGAGAATTCTCAATGGGTTTCGTCACGATGTTTTCCTTCACCGTTAAAGCGAACGGTAATTGATAAACAATACACACGTAACTTCGAAAAGTCAAGAGGTGTGTGCCTTGAGTTTTAAACCTCCGGACATTGTCTCATACATATGGTATAAAAGGTATCTAAAGCAACGCCATTCTCAACAGGAACATCTGTACCAAAACACATTGAAAGAGCTGGAACGACTACAAAGATCCCACGACACGCTCGCCGAGCGGGTTGGGGCACCAGATCCCATCGACACTTCGGACACGGCCAGGTCTCTGCATGCTGAGATGGAGTCAGAGCCGGAGGAGCAAGACGATGGCTGGCTGAGGTCTGAAGCGGTGCAGGTGTACAAACAGCTGAGGACGCTGGCGTTGCAGCTTAATACTGGACATGATGATGATTCAGGTATGTAAAATCATCGAAGATTGGGAGGTGTCTGTGATATTCTTCTTTATCTGTTGCTAATTTTATCTACTGGATACAGCGACTAGAGGCTATATAGTCGTTGACTGGATATGATGACGATGATTATTATCTAGTCGTGCAAAAGCACTGCCTTCTTTGTGTTAGAATTTATTGTACAACATAAATAGACTGTCTGATGTAATAGTTTTGCTACACTTGCCAATTTGCATAAATTCTGTAAAAAAAAAACAATTTTGTCGACTATAATCTCATAGAATGTTCGATCTAAATGTTAATTACGATTGCAATCTACCAATAGAATCAGTGATAAAAATAACGTCGATTGAATCGATATGAGAGCATTAGCAGTTAATCTTCGCCCCAGATCTAAAAACAGATCAATAGTTTCGGATAAGTTCATTATTTGATAAGATTCTAATCCGATGTAGGTTAAACGAATTTATTTGCAATTGCAATATCTGTTAATGAGCTCACTTAACAAAAAATCCCTTTACTCGACCCGGAGTTCGAACCCGAGACTTCAGCACGACAGTCATAACTCATACTGTACTCCACTACGCAAATACTACCACAAGGCAGTCTATCTATAAATATTATATAAAACAAGTGTCCTAGGATTACATCCAAATACAAAAATATCTACTAAACAAAGTTAAAGGCCAAATCGAGCTCGCATCGCAAGCAAGGATTTCCTTTAGAAACCAACAGAAAATCATCAAAAGCAACGAATGAGTCACGAATCGCTGTGGTTCGCGTGACCAGTTTAACTGTAGCATCACCGTGGTTATCTTCTACTGTGGTTTTTTAATACATCAGTGGTCTACTGTTATAAATTTATGCACTATCTTTTTTTTTTTATGGCATTGAATGACGAGACGAGCATGCCGTTCGCCTGATGGTAAACGATACGACCACCCATAAACAATAGCAAAACGATCCACCTTGAGTTACGAAATACTGTATGGTATTCCACTGCGCTCGTCATCCTGAGACATAAGATGTTATGTCTCAATATGTCCTGTAGTTACATTGGCTACAATGTCCTTAAATCCGGAACACAACAGTGCATGCACACTGCTGCTTGGCGGTAGAAAAAGACATTACGGTGGTACCCACCCAGACGGACTCTTACATATGACAGACATACCACCAGTATCTATGAAGATCATTTCACGGGATTCGGGGAGAGGTGTGTTTTCTTTCTGTATCACTATATATTCCCATATGGACACAGCATAGTGACTACACCTCATGGTACATGGTGGTGGAGTTGGGTCCCGATATAATGTCAACTGGTGAGAGATGATGACCCCTCTCGCGTAGACACAATTATGCTGGCCTGTTTGAAACTAGGTATTTGGGGAAAACTATTATCCAACCCCAAACTAAGTTTAAAGATGTAAGGAAAGTATGCAAAACACTAAAATGGCGAGTGGTACCCTAGAGATGGCAAAAGAAACAAAGGACGACAAACTAAACGTTGGGAGGATGACCTTAAAAAAGTTGCTGGTCCTCAATGGATGAAGATAGCGAGAGATGGAAAGAGATGGAAATCTTTAGAGGAGGCCTATGTCGAAGGACAAGATGTTATTGGAAATGTACCGATCGTCTATGATAAACAAGCAAATATATTATAGTTAATTGTAAACATTTTCAAACATCAATAAAGGCTTATTTATTTATTTTATTTTATTATCCAACCCAGAATTTATATCTGTACGGTATGTTGTGTTCACCGTTCTTAAATTCCAGTCTTTATCAGACTAAATGGTTTCCTTGCTTACAATTCCTATTTTTGCAATTTGACTGAGAAAATACCCATTGGTATCAAGAGCCTCCACAACTAGCTTTTGTATTTTGTAAATCTAAGTGTATTGTTACTGCCGTCACGTATTAGCTCTGACCTCTGGAAATTACCACTGGGGATTTTTATTTTTTTATCCATTATTGTAATATTTAAGAAACAAACCATTTGCGGCGATGCAGGATGAACCTGTGGCATCATATTTCAAAGACGATTACTGTGGGGTCAACCGATAAGATCAAGTGAACGTTAACTAGCCATGAATAAGCCTTTATTTTACATCCCTGATCATGGTGCCTTGGAGATTAGAGGTCATTTTACTTAGAATAGAATCAATTCTATAGAATCCAAGTGAAAACAATGATCCCTTAGAGGTATTTTTGACTATTACACCCATTCAATCGAATCCAAGGGAACTTACTTTCACTCTTCTTTACACAATAGTTTGTAATTTCTCGTATTGTCACGTCGCATCAGTTTCCAATGAGGAAGCAACAGCCAGGAAGATACGAGCTGCTTCCTACTGTTACAGACAAATTGTTCGTTCTAAAGTATTGTTACTTAATCGACATTATAAAATATTGGGCATCAACGAAGTTCTGTATGGTGTTACTACTGTTTGTGCACCTTGATTGTATCATTATTACGTAAGATGTAAGTGTGGTTGTTGTCTTCTTCAATAATACAACACGTTAGGAAAATGATTATCAAAAATAGCTCAGCTTTTGGTCATTTGTCTTTTATTTGTATTTAAACATTTGCTTATACTTCACTTTCTGCTTCTGCAATAACTAAACCTCTGCTACCTCACAAATTGAAAGTCATTTTACCTGTCCTCCCCAGGGCTACACTCAGACCTGTCCATCTCATCGCTGGACGGTGAGGAGGGCGAGACCCTCCGCCGGGGGGCGCTCGCCGCCGCCTGCGCGGACGCTGTCGCCGCCTACGCCACTCTGGAGGGTTCGCGCGTGAGGGACTCCATCGCTGCGCATGCGCGCCGTGCGCTCGAGAGGGAACGGCAGATCGATGAGAAGAATGAGATTATTGCTGATCTGTCTTCTAAGGTAAGTTGGTAAACTTCAAGAACTTAGACCGACTGACCTGTTAGAGGCAGGCTGCTAATCTTTCGGGGAGGCCTATTATCAGCTGTGGACTTCATGTGACTGACGTTGATGATGACGAAACTTAGAGATGGAAATTATAGCTATAGTGAGTCGATGACACAAGACTTTACCTTAAAGTAATGGTCAGGACAATATCATAAACTATGTTAACAAAAGTTCGTTGGCACTTCACATTTAAGTAACCTACGTACCAAATTAGTAATAACCCAATCGAGAACCGAACCCACGTATTTTTATTTGCCCCCGCCTATCACAAACGCGTATCAGAACTATGAACGAGGCAACATTGCAATATTGTTCGGTGAACTAGTTTCCTTGAAACCGGTACAAAATGATTCGTGAGCGGTGCGCCGGCGCAGACCGACGATTTCATATTGAATCGATTTTAAACGGACCGAAGCTGTTATATTAGACACAAATGTAACTGTAATAAAGTCGTGGCTTATTTTGCTACGTGATTTTGTTTTAACCGACTTAAAAAAGGTTTTTAATTCGATGCAGGTTTCATTTATACAAAATAAATGCAGAGGTGAGTAAGGCGCTCGTCATATTGAGACATGAGATGTTATGTAACTTATAATGTCCAGTAGAAACCGTTGAATAGATTTAGATGAGATTCAGCAAAAATACGGACAAAATCCATGCTACTTCTTATATCGGAAACTAGCTTTTGCCTGCGGTTTCGCCCGCACGATAGGTTTTTTCCTGGATAAAAGTCCCGCTATACATTTTCCCGGACCGAATTGTAAATCTGAACTTATATATATAATTCTCTACTATATTATGCATGTATTATACTTATAAACCTTCCTCTTGAATCACTCTATCTATTAAAACTGCATCAAAATCCGTTGCGTAGTTATAAAGATCTAAGCATACATAGGGACAGACAGCGGGAAGCGACTTTGTTTTATACTATGTAGTTAAGTGTAAAATTGGTTTTTATTCCTTGGGCTTATTTGTACGCGGGGGAAGCTGCCATTAAAACCTACTTCAAATAATGAATCCTTACAAGTACATTTCGCACCACGTGACGTCTAATTTTGGGAACTGCACGCTCTAATCCTATTTCGGATATTAAAGCCAACTATAACGTGACCGCTAAACGGCTTATGGTTATCCCTCTTGTGCTAAGCCGGATCAATTGATAAGTTTTTAGGATTCTTCGTGTACGCTATGATACGAGGGTATTCATACACTCAATTTTCAATCAAGATGCCCAAAGTATTAGGTATGTATTCGTTTAATTAAGCAATGACTAGCCAAAAGATTAGGGCCCTCTAAAATAATTCTAGAACCTTTTAATGTCTACTTTAAGTCCGGATATCAAAGTATTAAGTTTTTATTCGTTTAATTAAGTAAACGTGTATTTGTAGAACCTTCTAAGGTATTTTCCACTGTGTTACACAAATTGACTCGGCTAACATGTCGCTCACAAAATTAATATTTGCTTACAAAATATCATTTTATAATGTAGCGATAGCTTATGTAAGACGGTTTGCAATGAATTATAATCACTTAGGTAATAACTTTATTAGTCAAATGGCTACTCCGACGCGTAAGTATTTTAAACGTAAGTACGAACTTCCTCTCACGGTATTTCTCTGGCTTTATAACTTCTCCTTCAAACAGTGGCAGGTAGGCAGCAGCTTGACTGTGCGCCTAGCATTGCTGACGTAACCAGTTACCATCAAGTGGAACTCTAGCTCGTCCACCTTTGAAGGCAATAAAAATGGACACGGAAACCGACTCCTTTGCTCCTGATGATGGAGTGGTGTCATTACCTTATTAACCTTTGTCAGTCGATTCAACCGTACTGGCTTGTTTGAAATAGGATTGACAAAGGCTGATCCCAGAACGCGACACACTTACTTGAGCCACTATGGCGGGTTTAAAATAAAGAGGCATATATAAACAGCAACACACACATATACTCACGCCTTTTATCCACGAAGAGGTAGGCAGAGGCGCAACTAGTGCACCTACTTTTCGCCATGCGTATTCCGTCCCATGCTGTGATACAGGGCGAGCCTATCGCCATATCGGGCACAAATTCCAGACTTCGGGCTGATACTGAATAGAAAAACCTAATATGACTTTGCAGGACCCGGGGATCGAACCCGAGACCTCAGCATTGCAGTCGTACCGTAATACAATTACGCCACCGAGACAGGCATAGAAAAGTCTTTGTTACAATAAATATCTTATGGTACTATTTGGCTTGCATGGAAGTACAACAAAATCTGAGTATGTCTATTACGTTAGAGCCATATTATCGTATTTATTGCGACGGACGCGGAGTGCAATGCCACTGCGTTAGCATTCGTATTATTAGCAATAGCAACGTGCTTCCGGAGCTTTGTTATAGCTACTGCAAGGATAATATGGGAATTTAAATTATATGGTTGACTGTTAGGCATAGTTCCTGTTTAGGCGCGGCGTGCTATTGAAATATAAAACTGACAGTTACTTTAGCAACTTCTGCAGCCCTTGGTTTCATAGTAAGTGATTCTGGGCAAAAATGTATAGTGTCTCTGCCAAGTCTTGTTGAATAATCTTCTTCTTAGTTGTCTTCCTGCCCTGGGTAGAGAAACACCAATTCAAGGTCGATTTCATTCATTTTGTGTTGTTTGTAGAAAGTATAAATGATTTGGTTTTGTATTTACGAAACTTGACGTCTCAACTAGCTTTGACAGATATAAAAAAGTTAGAAAAATTATAATTATGAGAACCAAACAGTACTTTTTTAACTATTCGGTATTCAGTAGGCTCATCTTCAGCTTGCTCCTTCGGAACTATGTACACAGTGTCATTTTGACATTGCGTTACTTAATGGAACCACATACCTACTTATCTCGTTGAAAATAACACTTTCCACTGAGTTATTTTAACCATAGCTGTAAAATAAAAAAGTAAGTTCGAATAAAACAAATATCAATAAAAAGTAACTTTAAGTTTACATGCCCTAATCTTAGAGCATTTAACCACTGCTCGAAAGCCCTAATGTACTACTAAGTACTCGAAGAGGATTCGTCGCAGCGGCAACATTACAATTTCAGTCAGAAAAACACACACACACACGCCATATTCGCACTAAACTACTAAATGATAAAAAAATCGGGAAAGTAAATTTGAGATTTTTGGTCAAAATATTAATTTTTCTTGGATACTTTTTGGCATAATGTTAGCAGAGGCAATGACGAGTAGGTATGTGGTTTCATTTATTAACGCAATGTCAAAATAACCCTGTATAATAAGTAAGTTAAATATGCACTTGTTCCACGGAAGCATATCTGATCGCACGACCAAAATGTCTAGATTTTATTGTGACTAACAACACCCACGCCACCTACAACGCAATTTACGTAGACTTATATAGATGTCGCTACTTTATAGCCAATAAAAAACAAGTTTCTTGTTTTTGTCAACTTATAGCCATGTCCATATGCAATGAAGTCGTTAGATTCACGATTTGTAGCGTGGACAAGTACTTGAGAATATTTTTATTATATATTTAAAACAAGACTTGAATGTTTTCAATTTTGAATTACGCATCGGGTTTATGGTATATATGGTACATATTAGGTCCAATTTGAAACTGTTAAAGGAAAAGTGATGACCATTTTTTTTTGGAAATAGTCTTCGGGTAAAACTCCGTTAAATAGGGAATGAAATTTCATATGGATCGTTGTATTAAACTATAATTAGAGCTGATCCAACATCCTCTTCTTACGATACACATAATCGTCTGAACTTCAAGTTTAAACCAAACAATACTGGTAATTATAAAATCATCAATCAGGCAATTTAAGCTACACTCCAACATGGTAAGACGTGCGTGACTATCAGCCTGGGCATCTGGGCTGCAAGTGGCGCATAGCGTGACCCCAGAGGTCACCACCCCCAGTTCTTCGACCCCGCGGGCGATATTACTCTGGTATAGAATCTGAGGTGTATTAACATGGTAATGCGTAGTTAAAATAGTATATATGAGTTGTGCTGTTGCCAGAAGAAGTTGAGTTGCTTCTTAAACTTAGAAGTGTAGTTCAGAAAAATTTGGACTAGCAAGTAACATATCAATTGTAAAATATGAAGCTCTTGGAATCTTTGATTGAGTGCTAAAAGAAGGCATCCGCGTTCTCCGGACAGGCAAAGCTCAAAATTCTATTAGAAAGAGGAGATAACTTTCTTTTTTTACTCAGCTTAGCTGTCATATTATTACTGACATATTAGGTTCTAAAAGTACCTTTGAAGTTGCCCCTTCCAGTATAAAGTAAAGACCTGCGCCGGCACACATACATTTTAGTGAATATTTCGTTTATGATTTATCTAAAACTGCAACATTTCACAAAAACTGACACAGATGTAACGGACTGAGAAAAGTGTTGACGTAATCCGACGAAATTAAACGCTCATTCACTTACAAAATGTTACTGTATTTTGAAACTGAGCATATTATATATTTTTTACAAAAATATCTTCGTGTTGCAGTCCTTTTTACTGAAAGAACCATTCTTTCCCGAAAATGGTTACAAGAGATGGTTAATTTGAAAAATAAGTTTCTGCAACATGCTTATATGAGCTGTCCCTGGGTCGGGCAAAGTGATATTGAGTATTGAATTGTGCCCGATATGGCGATAGGCTCGCCCCCTATCACATCATGGGACGGAATACGCACGGCGAAAAGTGGGTGCACTAGTTGTGCCTCTGCCTACTCCTTCGGGAATAAAAGGCGTGTGTGTCACGGCGATAACTTGCAAGCAAATCGCTCGTCTAGTACTAGTTAGTCATTAGCGGGTAAACCAACAGAATTAACACCTCATTTAGTTTTTCAAAAGTGAAACTTTTCCCATGATTATATTTTTTTTCAAGTTTAATTATGCATTAAGGCTATCCCACACATTAGCTGAATAGACGTCGGCATGCGATGCTCCACTTTCGTTTTTTATCTGAGATCACTGCTTGCATTCAAGGCCGAGAATCGCACAAAAAGTACAGTGTGTTATTTCCTATTTACAGTTTGATGCTGCGATGAGACTGATAGGAGATATAAGATTTATTTTAAATCGATTTTATTTAGTATTCTTGTAAACTAGAGTGTGGGTACCAAAGAATTGTCTTTTCCTATCACTAAGCAGCAGTTTTTGTGTAATATGTATTCTGATTTGATACTTGATACATATCGTAGCTATTGTGCAATGAAAAAAATAATGTATTTGAACTACACTGTAGACAACATCAGCAGAAGTATTATCAATGCCATGCTAGGAAAAAATACTTATTTCTCTCCCAGTCAACCTTAGGTTGATGCAGAGATGTACAAGGAAGGTGCATCAAAGGTAACGGTGAAATATGAATATGCTGTTTTCATGGGGTTAACGCTCTTAAAAAGTAAAGGTAAAATATGACAGGTGTTGCGGTTTATACTTTAAATTAACATTATTCATCGAATAATTTGCAACCGTTATTATGCAGTATCATACAAACGACATTCAAATCGATTTTCGATTCGATACGCTATAATGTCACTTTATACGCACTTAGGTTAATATGGAGTCTAATGAGTGTATATTTACATGCTCACATTATTTTTAACAATCGGTAAAACTCAATAATAAAACAGGATTTATTCCATGTGGTAAGACAGGCTGGTATGGTTTAGCTGGTTAGCAACCGTGGATATATGCCACAGTTTTCGCACATTTCTTTCTTTCTTTCTACATCGATATTTGAAGAAGGTCACTGTACTTATCTTAAGGTCCAGATCCAGGTTGTGAAAAAACTCCGACGAAAAATGATAATCTAGGGTATTATTTATGTGGTTATAGTTAGCCCAAAATGTATAATTTCTACGCAACAGCTTTTAGTTGTTTTTTTAGCCATTTCTCTTCGAACAGTCGACTTACAAAATTGTGAATACGTATTTCCCACGAATTTTTGATCGCAACTTGATATTTAATTCTTTTTTAATCCATTTAATTACATTTTCGAATAGAATAAACTCGTGTGGGACTAACCTTAGGTACTAGTACAGTTCGCACTTCGCAGTTCGCAGTGTTGTGCGGCGCGGAAATCGCATTTACCACGGAAGGGGACCGTGAGAGATCGCCGTTGGATCTTAAAAAAGCAATGCTCACTCAAATTTCTTCGTATCTGTGAAATTAAGGTCTTTTCCCAAGCCCACCGCGGTGTGGTAACACAGTGACCGCCGCGTGGTTTTGAAATGAGTAACATTTAGTGACTTATAACGTCACATTGGACGTTTTACGTAGTACATAATAATTCCATGCATTAGAGGCATTAGTTCAGAAACAAAATAATGACTTTAAATTCTACTTTTAAAAATGTTATATCATCTGCGTTCGATATTTAAAACTATTCATCAAAATCGGTTGTAAAAAAACAATTTATAAATATCAATCGGAACATAGTGCTATCTCCCTTACACTTATGGACAGTAATATACGTGACGTTAATTGTGCAGCCTTTTTCTGTTAGTTGATACATTTTTCGATCGATTATTATTTGATATTTAATGGTAATTTAATTCATAGATTATAATATGGTAGAATAATTAACTAATTGAATACGGTTTGTTCCAGCTCTCGGTAGCTGAGGTAGAGTTGCGCGCCGCAGCGGAGGAGCGCGACAAGTTGCTGAACGACGCAAACTACAGCAGCCTCCAGAACGACGAGGCAGTGACGCGCGCCAGGCAGGAGCGCGACGAGGCCATCGAAAGAAAGAAGGCTGTTGAGGTACGTACACCTTGGACTTACCCAGGTTTTAGCCAGGGGTGCAAATCCCATCTGTTCCATGGGCAAATCGGGAATTCCTTGAATTAAAAACGAGAGGCAGGGTCAGCTGTCCTCTCCTGCCCTGCTACCCTAGCTACACCTAGCACTAATTCAAAGCACTACTCATCGAGACTACTTTGTATAGTAATCTGGACACCAACAATAGCTCATCGCCATTGTGGTGTTTTTAACTAATATTACTATATCAGGTATGAAAAAATATTGTATATAAAGCGATTTAATCACGATTTTTCTGCTTCCAGGTGGCCCTGGCAAAGACAAGAGTAGAGTTGATGCAAGCCAACAGCCAGTTGTACGAAGCTGTGCGACAGAAGGTGGACCTTGGGCAGCAGTTGGAGCAGTGGCAGGTGGGTACCAGTACAGAACCTGGATAGGAATTTCATAGAGTCCATTGTCAAGATAATATGTTTTAGAGGTGTCCAGTAGTAGTTGTGTTTGGTTGGGTAGTCAGAAAATTAGCGATCTTCATCCAAAAATCTAAAGCAGGAGTAACAGAAACTTCGCACTCTTCTTATTACAAATACTTCTTACAAAGACATCACCAATATTGTAATGAAAATTTTCGATTAAATTCGAGTTTTTCAGAAAGACAAATACACAAAAACTATTTAACCAATCCTAATGAAATACTTGCAGATGGACATGCAGGAGCTGATCGACGAGCAGATGAAGCACAAGCTGACCACGCAGGAGAAGCGAAGGAAGCTGCCGGAACAGCCGCCGCCCACACGCACGTCCAGGATCCTCGGATTTTTTCACCGGTGATCTGCCGCGCCACAATCCCTAACCTCTATCAAGCCATAAAAACAATCATATACTTCACTTTCATCAAACAAGACAATCTCACGGCTATATTCACGTCAATGGTAACACTTTTGTACAAAACAAATATGGCGAACTTCATTATGGTGTCCGCCATCTTGTATTCGACGGACGCGTTTAGTTTACTAAGCGCCTTAGGGTGCGTTCTAATAGTGTTTTTGAAGCCGTGCGATGTATACACAGTAACAGTGATAGGTAGTTTTATGGTTAGAATGTTGATAAATAATGTTGTTTTAATTTTTAACGTTACGTCACGCTTGTATAGTTATGCACTGTCCGTAAATGGCTGATGGGCGCTTGGCACAACAGATTGTTGATTACAATTGCACGAACGATAGATTTGCACCGACCGAGAATTAAAAACACAAGATTATACATTTTTAAAAATCGAACGTAAGTAATTAAAATTTTAAATTAATATTAACAGTTACAACAAATAAATTAAAATCCGACTCACAGTTAAGTAAAATTGAATACGACGAAGTGGATAAAAAATAATTTTAAATGATTGAATTCGTTTCCAGATATAATTTTACTAATGGCCGTTTTTAATAAACGGTCTCAATCTAATTCTTTGGTCCGATCCCGAAAAGAAACCAATCAAAATAAGTAATTTGTAAGCTTGTCAAAAACTTTGTTCTGATTGGTCCTTTTTCGCGATGGATCGAAATAAGCGTATGAAATCGTTTATTGAAAACATAAATAAATTAAATTAATCCTCATCTAAAATTCATCCTTAAATAAACAAACTTGTATAAAAACATTTCGTTTAAGAGTGAAGTCGATAACAATCGTCCATTTTATCTAACCGCCATCTTGCGTCAGCCATTTTGAAATGTTACTAACAAACCGCTTCACGTATGTAAATAACACGATTTAACACGAAGATTACACAATAAGATTTATGTACACTTGAAGTGAAATATTTGGTGCACTTAATGTAGGTTTAGTGTAATTTAGTGTGCGCTGATGGTTTGTAGAAAATTTACAGGTTATAAATCAAAGTACTTTGATAAAAAATGCATGTTATGTTCTATATCCAAGCCTTTGAGTATTTAAATACTCAAAGATCCAAGCTAATAACATTTAAAATTACCTATCGAATTTTGGAGAAGGAATATTTTCAGAGTTTATTTTATTGCATGAATGACGAGACGAGCATGCCGTTCGCCTGATGGTAAACCATACGACCACTCATAAACAGTAGCAACACCATCCAGCACCTTGACTTACAAAGTACTGTGTGGCATTCCACTGCGCTCGTCATCCTGAGACATAAGATGTTAAGTCTCATTATGTCCAGTAGTTACACTGGCTACAATGTCCTTCAAACTGAAACACAACAGTGCATGCACACTGCTGCTTGGCGGTAGAAATAGACATTTTATGTTATAATCACCAATTTTGGCACAGTAAGAAATCAGTTTAACGCTAATGTTTAAGTTTTGCCTTAAGTTTTCTATGATCTGCCAGCGCGAAGTACCTACTTAAACATACCATTATTATAAAAGGATCATTTTTTCAGAATAGCCATATTATTAACATAAAAAAAGTTAAAACGTGTATCGGACATGATCTGCAGCAATTTAGAATAATTACAGTTTAGTTATACACTTGATTAAGGCGGAGAAATTGTTTTGCAATAAATTAGTATATGTACCGTGCCTTAAAAGTACCTGGCCTTCTGAGTGCCTTTACATGAAGTCAATTTATTTATTTACATAAGTATAAATAGTTTCAATAATATCGATACAATTTGTAGATATTTTATAGAGATGACACGGATTCACGTATTTTAAAATCGATAATTGATTGCACACTATCGATTATTTTCATTGATTGTCATCGACATTTTGCATGCAAGCGAATTATTTTGTATTTAAAATAGATTTGCATTAATTCGATAATTGATTTCTATTTTAATCATAACCCGTAAAATTAATTTGATAATTTTATTTTATCTTCATTTTAATAATAGTCCATTTGTGACTTAATCGATATTCAGGTTGTAAAAAAATTGCGATAATTGTGCAAAACAGGCAAATATTTTTATCGATATCTACTTTAAACTGTATATATACTATATTATAGTTGAAAATGCATAATATTTATATGAATTAAGTTATAACAGCAGAGAATGCTCAAATATTATATTTGCTCACATAAAATTTCTACAATGTGCAATAAGCTTAAGCTAAATAGCAAGATTTTATTTTGTAGTTTATATCCTCATTTCGGTAGTAATAAACGTCTTATAGAAGACCAGATGCATTATTTAAAACAGCAAAAGTTGCTAATCTAGCTTGGCTGTCTAGAATTTACAAAACTAAAATATCAGTCTAAAATAATCATAATTTCAAACCGTGCCAAGATTTATCAATATTCAGCAATTTAAACATAACAAAAAACTGTTAATTATTCGTGAAGAAAGTATTTCTTTTACTTTAGATTCATATTTTATCGATAAGTTACCATTGTTATCGATAATCGGCATACTTATCAATGAATAGAATATGCTTTAATATGTTTGTCTTGCATAATTAGTATTATAGTCGGCACGTTTACCTTTTACTATTATAACACGAGCCTACAATAGTCCAGTTAATGGGCAAAGGCCAAAAATATAAATTTAATTGTTTTTCTAAAATGGCTACCTATAATGATCATTAAAACGATTTATTTTTTTCCGAATAGAAGACGTTAAAAATGTCAATTTTACGATTAATTTATTATTAAGACTGAACTAATTATTGAAATTATAATATACAAAGCTATGTGGCCTTGCATAGAGGATATCGCAATTTTAATCAATAGATTTTCTTTTCTATTTAAGCACAAATGTTTTGTATGAAAATATTTTTTACAGTCATTCCATTTTTATTTTATAGTATTTTAGGATTTATTATATTACAATGACTAAAAGCTACGCGGAAAAATTGTGTGATCAAAATTAATGTATAATTCGATATTTTTATTAAAATCATTATGTTTTACTTTCGTTGTGACCTTTTTTGATTACTTAACTGTTTGTAAATAATGTATTTTGCAAAAAAAAACTTGCTTAAAACATCCTTTCAAGTGATGCATAAATAAAAACGGTTTCATAATAACAGTTATTTTTTATTTATTCAAAGGCATTGATATTTTGATTGTGCCTCGACACTTGTGTTTTAGACATTTGGTGTAACTCGCGATTAAAAGGGGGAAAAAATGTCTCTTTTTTAAGTTACGCCCGTAATGTCTATGTAAAATTTTTGGCGAAAATCAAAAATATAAAATGTTGGTAAAACATCGTCGTTTTTTTTTAAATAAAAACAACGAGTAGTTTCGTTTGTTATAAATTAGAAATAACTGTTATTATGCTTTAGAAGTTGATGTTTTTTTTATTCAAAATGCAATACATATTATTATTTTTAATGGTATACATGACATATTTTTTGTATTAAATTTCGTAAAAATAAGTAATATAATAAAGTCTAAATTAATTTTAAATGTTAACGTCAATTAATTTACATTAGGAATTGAATAATTTGTGACAGATTATCTGGTTTGAAGGACCAAAATCGTATACCATTTTAATTCGAATTAATCTTACAATCGAGTACTGTCAGATATCGAGTCTGTGACACTGCTATCGCAACAATGAACGCAATAACTGCAGAAAGTCATGCGGAAAACGCCCTTCAGAAAACAAGGTTAAGAGTTAATTTCCTAATGCCAGTTTTGCAGTACATTATTGTCACGATAGCAGAATAGTAATAGTTTAGTGCATGTGTACTTAACGCACCCGTATGTACTTAATATTAATTTATAAGATCTAAATCATGACTAGATACTTACGTTATGAATAATTTGTTTGTGGAATTAAATAAAGAATGAATTTTATTGGGGTGTTTCATTTGTTTTGCATAATATTATTATTGGTAATTTTAGAAGTGATAAGTACCTACGTGGCCAATCTGGATGAACTTAGCCAAATGCTCTTTTTTTTATTAAGCACGGTAGGAGCTGCAGTAGGTACTCAGGATTAAATAACACATCGAGCTATAAAAACTAAAGAGAAACAGCGAGTCAACGCCAAATCGTCAAGTAAATACCATGAGAACTTGGAATTCTGGATGGTGTTCAAAGATATTTATAATACTACGAAAAATGTCGTAATTCAGATGTACGAATAGGTACGAATAGAGCCAGACATTTTCTATAGAGGATAAATCGAATATATTAATACTTAGAAAAAGTAATAAAAAGTCTGCAAGACTACGCCTTCTTTCAAGCTTATTTAGAAAAAGAAGATTCAAACTTCAAACAAAACAATCTCCCAAACTGATTTGTCATAAAATTGCATGAATATTGGAGTTATACACAGATATTTGATTGGTTTATTTTTACTAAACTTTAACAATGCCGGCGCAAGTGGAGCAAAAGACAGTGGATCCTGAGGCTGAACTCAGCAATGTTCAGCGAACGGTAAGGTTAATGCATTTTCGGGAAAGTAATAATGTTTCATGTGTCTCATGGTATTGTACTTGCCGTGAACTCTGAGATTCCGCATTCGATTCCCGTTTTAAGAAACTATCTGAAGAATCTTTCATATCTTGGTTTCATTGATTCCGTAGTTTCCTACTTGATCTTAACCGCGAGGATTCTATTCCTCGGTTAAAACAACTGAGTTGTTTGTGATTGCGAATTGTGGTTGACAAAGATTTGCCCACTCTTAGATCACGGACCAGTGGCTAATAAGCCTCTTAAATTGGTAATGCACTTGTTTGATTCATTCTATAATGTATAAACAAGCATAGATCAATAAATATGCTATATCCACAAAACGAAAAAAATAAACAAATAACTTATCATTTAATTTTTGAATATGATTTAGGTAGGTACATAGAAGTGAAACCTGAAATTATCAAATGTTTTTGTATTTGTATTGTAAACTAGTTCCAAAAGATGGCACCGATGTGCAGCGTGGAGAAGCGCGCGGGCGGCATCCCGCAGCTGGCCCCGCAGGAGAAGCAGCTCGGCATCCTCGCCAACGAGCTCAAGGAGACGCTACTGTGTATCAACGTTAGTAGATGATAAAAGAGCATACTGGCCAGTTATTTTTTACGATGATCTGCGGTAGATTCATTAGATTTCTTTACGTAAAACTGCACGGAGTTAACTTGGAAAATGAAGGACCATTATTAACACTTCCAAGTTTTCATCAACAAATATACGGTGTAGATACCACTTACCCAAATATAATGCCATTATTTGCCATCATATCGTCCTACGAGAAATAAATATACTTGGAAGTTGACTCTGATATTGCAATTATTGCAATTATATTATGATTAAATATAACCATCTCGCTGCATCGTCTGGCGTAACGAAAATAAATTGACATAATTTATTTAAGTAAAACCAAACGTAACTTCTAAGCATTTATCCAGCTCGCGAGCAAAGGCCAGCATGCGTGTCGCGACAATCTCGTGAAGGATGGCACGCGCAAGTGCATAGTGGAGTACGAGCAGCTAGAGTCGGTGCTGAGGGACGAGAAGGCGCAGCAAGCGGAACTGAACTGCCTCAACTACTTGGCGCAGAAACAACTCGTTGAATTGCTGAAGAGAGTTCCCACTGAAGGAGATGTATGATAATTTTAAATACCGTAATATAGTTTGGTAGAATTATACTTGTAAATGACCATAAACAACGTGATGACAATCCCGCCACGCTAGTTCATGTCGCAGTAGTATGTGTAATAATACAGCCCAGCTTCTGCAGCGACTATCGAGGGATGCAATCTCTCATTGTTCAACAATATTACATGCTACGTTATGTTTTTTTTTATGGCATTTAATGACGAGACGAGCATGCCGTTCGCCTGATGGTAAGCGATACGACCACCCCTATACAGTAGCAACACCATCCAGCACCTTGACTTAAAAAGTACTGTGTGCTATTCCACTGCGCTCGCCATCCTGAGACATATGATGTTAAGCCTCATTATGTCCAGTAGTTACACTGGCTACAATGTCCTTCAAACCGAAACACAACAGTGCATGCACACTGCTGCTTGGCGGTAGAAATAGACATTGCGGTGGTACCCACATACCCACCCAGACGGACTCTTACATATGAGAGACCTATCACCAGTAAACGTGTGTAAAGTGTTTGACATCAGATGCAGCATATTTTTGTATTCACGAGATAAGGCATACTTTGGAAAATAGCGCCTCGTCTTATTTGATGAGTATGATTTAAAACGCAAGGTCTAAGGTGTTATTCTGAATTTAGGAATTGGCTATGATCGAAAACGCAGCCAACCGTCTCCGCCGTATGGAGAACCGGTTAGACCTCGCCACCAAGAGGTTCTGCCTCGTCAACTCTGACAACAAGAAGTTGAGAGAGGAGATACATAGGCTCCTCGTGGAAAGGTAGCCATTTTAATATTATCTACATTAGCTAGAATGATTTATTATCACTGATTTTATAGCTAATCAAATTAATATAGATCTTTGTTATCATAATGTTCTTCTTCAAATTCTTAATTAACGGTTATGCATTCTGATGTTATAAATGCGAAACTTTGGATGGATGTTTGTTACTTAATCACGCCAGAACGGCTGGAAGGATCTGGATGAAATTTGGCGCAGAGATAGGTTATAATCTGGAAGAGTACGTAAGCTACGTTTATACCATGAAAAAAAAATCCCCGGTGGATCCGTGAGCCTTTATTCTAGTTTTAATAAATTATACTTTCCACATTGCAAAGGAATGACTTCAATATACAATGGAACCGAACGATCGGCAAGCTGGTACAGGGCAAGGAGTACCTGATGGACATCTTCGAGATCGCAGCCGTCGCGTTCGGTGATCGCGACGAATGCTGTAGGAAGCTGGAAGCACTGAAATGGAAAGGGCTGTTCCAACTTAACAGGGATATATCGGTAGGTATCTAATATATCAAGTCCATAAAAAAAAGTTATTTAAGTATTAGGTTATTGCCATTTGCTAAATTCTTGATAAATATACAGATCAACATGGATAGAAAAATGTTATGCAATACATGCACAATGCACATGTATATATTTGTGTCACGAAGTAGATATTTCATTAATTTCTTTATGCAAAATAGCTAAAGATGTTTTAATATATAGCTCCGGGTTCCCCCTTATCGCAATCGTATATAACACCGTTAGAAGTAGGTATCGAGTAACTTCTCAATTCTATTTTGCCAAGGAAATGCAAACGTATGAAGGAGAACTGAACCACTTGGCAAAACTGGAGGAGTTTCTACGTGTGAAAGGCTCTCGAAGAATCTGCGAGGCTGACGAGAAAGAGGAGATAAAGAGACTGGAAGAAATACAACGGTGCGAGCATGAAATACAAAGACACGATGCCTTACTTGAAGAGATCTTTGTTAGTAATTGGTTTTTATATTAGTATCCTTTTTACTATTTCTTTGAAGAAGAATTTGGTAAAATATGAAGTCAAGAATATTAGGTCACTCGCCTAGCTTAAACGCAATACTACTCAAAACTGAAACACAAGGCCCTTCAAGGCTAAAATGCCACTACAGTGCATTCGTGACCCAGAAAACAGTGCTGCTGTACTTGGCAGCAGAAATAGACAAATGGTCTGCTTACTGCCTTATAATATGCTCACCTACTTCTCTCTAGAACTATGCCGGTCTAGATCGCGCAGCCACGATCATAAACCGTTTCAACATCACCGAGATTGAGAACTTCTCGTGTTTTGTGCTGCTCTGCGAGGTGTTGCAGGAGTCCATAATTATGAGAAGAGATCTTGAGCTATTGCGGCAGAGGATTTGTAAGTTTAGCTCTTGGTTTGTAAAAAACCGTAATCCCTTATAGTTCGGAAATGACGAGACAAACAAGGTGCTTAATGTTAACGCCCTACAGAGGGGGGCGAGCTACGTATCAAATAGCGGGACCTTGCCCCACCTCTGACACTCACTTGCGAAACCACGAAAACTATTGTGAATAAAGTTGAGCATTCTTGTTAAACCATTAATAATACAAAAATCGTAACGGACAGTCAGTCCGTAAACAGTAGGTAGCAACACCACCTAGAACTTAAATGATAAAGCTGTACTTAGCTGTTGTTATCACCCTGACAAACTAGGTATTAAGTCTTATAATATCGAGTAATATCAGTGACTGACACAAACAAGATCGAAACGCAATGATGTTGCTTGTCATGGATAGAAAAGCAGTGGTACATTGAGACGTCGTATATCTGAGTAATCTTTCTCAGTGGACCAACGCGACATAAACGAAGCTCGTGAAGAGAAGCAGGACAAGCGCATAGCTCAGGTCACGCGAGACCTGGAGGCGCAGAGAGCGCGCTGTGAAAACAAACTAGAGTTGAACACCACAGCCGATGTGACTATTGTCAAGGTGTTGAGAGGAATCGACGAATTGGTCAGGTGAGTGGCATTACTTGTGATTCTTCTGACAGACATACATAACGTATTCCTATAGTATAGTAGTATCTCGGTAGCGTAGTTTTACGGTACGACTGCAATGCTGAGGTCTCGGGTTCGACAAAGTGATATTGGATTTTTCTATAAAATATAAGCCGGGAGTGTGGAATTTGTGCCCGAATAGCGATAGCCTCGCCCCCTATCACATTATGGGACGGAATGCGCACGGCGAAAAGTGGATGCACTACTTAGTTACGCCTCTGCCCCCTACACCTTCGGGGATAAAAGGCGTGTGTGTGTGTGTAGTATTATAAAAAATAAAGGTTCGGAAGGAGTGATTTTCGGAATTACTGATTTAGGATTTTCTTTTTTTTTGCCAATACATAATAGTAAGGTACAATCAGCCTCAAATTAATGTATAGGCCTATAAATACCAAATTTACGTATCATAAAGTAATCAACATAGAATGTCTTCCTATCAACGTATACATGTTCATTTGGCGCTGACCTGTAAAGTTCTTATATACATATAGAATTGGGTGATACACTCGTTTCTCCAAACTGTGCTGTAATGTAAAATGACACGTTATTCTAACTAAGTATCCATCAGGCTGGCTCGATGCGACTGCACCCCTCTGCTCAGCCTGCTAGGCAACCACAAGGAGGTTACCAAGTGGAATGTACCCAAGTTCTTGCGCATACTGGAGACTGAGGTCAAGAGCCTCATAGAGGTCGCTTATGGCGCCGTCAAGGTAGGATATTAAAAATTATAGAACAGTATAAAGAACTACTGATTCATTTTACTAAAGTACATAATTCTTTATATTTTAGGGTATTATTTTTCCCATGGTACGTCATATTATATTTTAACTTACCTCAAATCGTGTTAGCATTAAATTACTGTGCTACATTAGGTTCTACAGAGGGTAATTTGTATTCGATATAACAGAAAAATGCAATGGCATTTTTTTTTAATTCAGCCTCCACCGCCAACGCCGAAGGCCCGTAAAGGGCCGGCGGCACCTCCTGCTGCTAAATTAGTGGCAGACCCTTATGTGGAAACTCTGCGACCGAACAAGATTGAAAAATTGGTGCCATATCAACCTTGCGCTTAGTGAGTATAGCAAGAGTTTAGTCCAATTAACACTAGACGGCGTAAAGTTAAAATAAAGTAGGTGTCATTTGGTGTCAAAAGATGGCGTTAGGTTATCATATTTTGTAAATTGACTTAAAAATTCGACATATTACTAGATACTGCTAGGTACTAGACACAAAAATTTGATATAAATATATTTTATTCATTACATAATATAAACCATACATCCTCAAATGTATAGGCAGAAATACAAGAAACCAAAGATTTGTCGTGTTTATAACTGCTCTGTAATGTAAAAGAGGGCGACTAGCGAGTTTATCTCATCTTAAAATAAATTTATTATTACAGCTGCGTGGAAGATTATATCATGAACCTTGTATTTGAAACCCCTGCTATTCCCGCTGACAAGGAATATGTTGAAGGAATATTCCGTCTCGAAGACATCAATACGAAGTTCGGAATATTCACTCTGACTATACCAGCGTACGTATATTATTATTATATTTGCAAAATGATACGGTATTTTATTATGTAACATATTATTTTATTTTATTTTTTCTTTACAGAAAACGACATCCTTACAGGGGTAAGAAGGATTAACCTGTTATTGTATTGTATTTATCTGGTATCTTATGATTGTTTAATTTTTTAATTATAACATTCGGTAATAAATTATTGTTTTATTAAATTTGGTTTTATTTACATACTAATATTAGAAAGGTTATAAAATCAATGTGGTTACATGTATGTCGGCTTAAACAAAATAGTAGAAATTTTAACATTGTATTGGCAACACAGGTATTTCTTTGGTGTTTCCACAGAATAAATGCCACCCAAGAATTTGGTAAAACAAGATTAAACTGTTAGATTAATAACGATGCTGGCCAGTTGTGTTTAGTACTAAATTACCAGGCGCGAATATTTTTATCCATTAAAACTAATAATATATTATATAAATACTGTTCATACCAAAACTTATATTTTAAAGATATAGTACAACCCACACACACACCCGCCTTTTATCCCCGAAGGGGTAGACAGAGGCAAAACTAGTGCACCCACTTTTCGCCGAGCGTATTTCGTTCCATGATGTGATAGGGGGCGAAAAACCTAATATCATTCTGCCCGACCCGGGGTCGAACCCGAGGCCTCAGCATTGCAGTTGTACCATAATACAACTAATCCACCGAGGCAGTCAATAGTATAGTACAATCAAAAGTGCGTTATAACTTATATCACAAAATACTGAATAGTACTACGTTATGTTGACTACGTATACGTTACACTTTCCACCTTTGAAATATATTGTGCATTTTGAATTTATAGATCAAAACAGCTAATTAAACACATAAAAAATCTCGCTATTTGTTTTGGTTTACTTTCATAATTTTCGTTTCTATCGTAATTCGTAACCGTCTTTTTTATACTTTTGTTCATGGACGTATAAAAAAAGGCGGACGGACTCTCGCTAAACAAAAACTGAAGCACAGCAATGGCGGCGGCGTAACTATGTGTGCGTAAATGAATGATTGCCATAAAAAACAAAATTTCCACAATTTTTAACACTTGTTTACACCTACACTATTTTTCCAATTTTAGGTTAGTTTTATTGAAAGTAGTTTCAATAATTTTAATGTTTGCAAGATGTAATTATAATTAATTAATGTATATATTATTTAGCTTTATTTGAAATGACCGTGATAAATAATAGCCAAACATATGTGATTAGTAGGTGTGTAGCAATGAATGAGTCTTACCGAAACAATAAAATTATGTTTCCTAACTAATGCTAAATCATACGCACACACTCACTCACGCCTTTTATTCCCGAAGGGGTAGGCAGAGGCGCAACTAGTGCCCCCAGTTTTTGCCGGGCGTATTCCGTCCCGTGATATGATAGGGGGCGAGCCTATCGCCATATCGGACACGAATTCCATACTCCGGGCTGGTACTGAATTTAAAACCCAATATCACTTTGGCCGACCCGGAAATCGAACCCAAGACCTCAGCATTGCAGTCATACCGTAATACAACTACGCCATCGAGGCAGTCAAAAGGCTAAATCAAACAACGTAAATAATTAAACTTTCTTTAATTTGCATTTCTTTTTTATTTTATTCTCTATCTTGCGTTAACTTTATGTATAACTACCTCTTACTTGTGTAGGTCTTTGAGATGCCCTCTTCTTTCGATATGTGATGAAATCTAATTGTTAAATGTTTTTCTGCAATATATTTAATAAGATTTATTTTATGATCTACACTCTCTTATAATATTAATTAAATCACTCCTCCATACTTCATTTCCTGCAGGAAACCTAAAAAAACATATACCTAATAACAACCTATACCTATTTAGTTTAAAAAACAAAATCGTATTTGAAACAAAAAAATCACGTCTCCTATACTTCGGGGTCATTTACCCGTCAAATAGTTGACAACACTGGAATTGTAGGCTGAGGTTTTGTGTTACAAAAATAAATATTTTTAAATATCAATGAATGTTGATCAAATAAGTGATACATTACTAATTTACCTATGAAATGTGATCCCGTGATATTTGTTCTTGGAACCACTGTGATTTTGACAGCATTTAACCACATAAGACGGCATATTTTAATTATTTATTTTTATTCTTACAACGACTTCATTCAATTGAGGTTTGTTGCGTAATGGCGGCCGATCGACATACTTTGGTGTGAATGTGTGCGCGATACTCGTGCGTACAGGCAAGCTGACATACTTTGGGTGCTTCAGTTTTCTGTGTAGCGAAATTCCGTCCGCCTTTTTTTATAGGTCCATGCTTTTGTTATGTATTAAAATACTCAAAGATAATGGAGTGAAGATGTTTTTAGACTGGCAACATTCACAGTGTATTTCACTTGTCAGTGTGTGTGTGTGAGTGATGTCTCCGCCATTGAAATTCATTTTAGCCGAGAGTTGAAATAGGTTGTACCTTTCATAAATCGGCAAAAATCTTCACAATCTTTCCTCCTTTGCTTATTCTGTTTAGTCATATTCCGTGCACAAACATTATATCCAATGGCAGACAGAGACACAGATGAGTTAAACATCGATAACGTAATAAAAAAATTATTAAAAGGTAATTGTTGATATTGTTTGAAATAAACAAAACGATCGGTGTTTTATACGGAAACAGTGAAATACGTTGTTATTTAGTGGTAATATGTGAGAACATCGCGAGTTTTAGTGTTTCTGGTGATAAGTGATATGTTTACGTTTGTTTTCAGTGCGGGGCGAGAAGCCTGGTATGAATGTTCAGTTGACCGAAATAGAAATCAAAGGGCTATGCTTGAAATCGCGGGAAATATTCTTGTCACAGCCAATATTACTTGAATTGGAAGCCCCGTTAAAAATATGCGGTGAGTACCGAATACCTACATTTTTATGAATCCGTCAAACGTTAGCCAACACTTTCTCGTGAGAAAACAGCTACATACCCACTTTCGAAATCAGGCAAAAGTTGCTGAGTTAGTGTAATAATGAACAAGAAGGTTGTAGCAGTTACAATTCACTTAATTGTGTACGCAAGAATGCATTGTGTATTCTACCTTTATTTTCGGTTTTCCCCTTTTGAGATAAGGTTGAAATAACTTTCCGGCTGAGTGTCCTTAAACCGCAGACCATAGACAGGATAAAGGTGTCTATTTGTAAAAAATATTTTGTGAGGTAAACATATTATTTTTAATTTAATCAGAATGGAATATCTTAATACTTACTTGATTCCATATTATTATTTTTTATATTAAATTACTCACAAAATTAAACACAATGTTGACCTTAAAGCTGACATTTTGATAGTCACAAAGTGCAAGGAAAAATAAATCGAGGATATATCAAAACTACTTAAAAGGTGTTTTTTTATTTATGGTAACTTATAATTCAGCTAATCTACAAATTATATCAACAGGTTTGTGACCACTTTTTTCATGTAAACAATTTATTTGGAATATTTTCCCTATAACAAGTGAGGAGACATATTAAATATTTACCTTTACAGCCAATATACATTTTATTATGAGTATTAAATGATACTGGCTTGGTGGCATAGTTGTATTACGGTACGACTGCAATGCTGAGGTCTCAGGTTCGATCCCCAGGTCGGGCAAAGTGATATTGGGTTTTTCTACTCAGTATCAGCCTGGAGTCTGGAATTTGTGCCCGATCTGGCGATTGGCTCACCCCCTATCATATCATGGGACGGAATACGCACAGTGAAAGGTGGGTGCACTAGTTGCACCTCTGTCTACCCCTTTGGGGGTAACGGGCGTGAGTGTGTCTGTTATTAAACGATGTAATTTCTATACGTTTTTTTACCTGTACTACAAATATTAGGTAAGATTTTTTTGCATATTTTATCAGAACACATAATATATTATTCTACAAAACCTATACATCTGTGACCTGGCCATATCTGTACTGATATTATAAATGTAAACATCTATTTGTAACTTTTATAGCTAGATCACTAAACTGTTTTTGATGAAATTTGGTCCTGAGTAAGCTTGAAGCATTCGAAAGGACAGCAACATTCACTACAGTTAACAATATGCCAGTTTGCTTCACTGATTTTTTAAAATCCAATTCTACAAATTGGACGCATCGAAAGTGTGTGTGCTCTATTGTGTATTATAAAATTCTATCCAGAAACCGTTATTTTGACACGAATTTAAGAGCCTTTTCAGTGCACTAGACATCAAACACATAGACATTATTCCATTTAACATATTGAAATCGATGGTTGAAACAAATTATCTTAAGCTACATTACTTTGCGACATTTAATTGGAAAAGTATCTGTTTTTTAACTTATTTTTTTTTTGCATGACACTTACCTATGTCACGAACTGTGGAAATGTTACTCATATCAGCTAAGTGGTAAAAATGCATCACCTTTCTATAACAACAATTACACACTTTACAAAATGTTGCATCAGCATATTGTCCATTTTTATTGTATCTCATCAGCTATTAGCTCACTGGTTGTTTTATTAAAAAGTATACCACTTAAAGCCAGAATTTTTATCATGATTGGACTTGCGTTATCATGTAGTTCATATGATTTTGTGAATATTAATCTAATTAATAAAATGATATGTTCATGGTATGGGAAACAATATACCAATGAAATCTATATTATTAAGTATTTATTAGCTATTTTATTCAGTATATACTGCATAAAAATTTGAATTGTAAATTATTAAATTGTTGTTGGTATTTAAGGCAATAACGTTCATAATAAAAGTAAAATAAACAATAAATAAATAAATCAAAACAAAAGTAGAATATTTTTAACTTATAAAATGTAATTGCATAGTTAGTATAAATTTGACTGAAATAATTTAAATAGCTTTTAAATGGTGTAGTGTTAGTTGTTCGTAAACTGAAAAGCCAAGTTTTTAATTTTTTATCATCAAGATACAAATTTTATTCTCATTATTGTCACTAATTCCAACTCAGTCAATTAACCAACAGACTATTAACCAACTACAAATTATGAGATTGCACATCCGACATTGTATTAAATAACATACAACTCTACTACATGTTGTATAATGATACCATTTATAAGCAAACAAGAGCACTCAAGTATAAATGCACAACATAGTAGCATTACATAGTGCATAACATTGTACATAAGCAATAATTTTCATCATAAAATGTGTTATTATTGGTAGTTAAAAGAACATATGTTATGAAATCTGTCTGAATGTCTGAATACATCAATTGTTGCGAGTTAGTTCTTGTTGTAATTTTGTTTGGGTCAATGTTTCTTTTATTAAATTGTGTCATTTGAGTTCTACATCTTTGAGTTTGACTAGCATATCTAAAACACTACTTTTGCTTAATTCATAAGAGTTTATGTTTTATCTATTATATTTTTCTAAAAACTGTTAATTCCTTGTCTGAATTAAAGATATACAGATGAACACAGAAAAAAAATACAGTATTTGTCAAGTGACAATCTGCATTGTGAACAAAATATGAAACTGTGTTACAATCATTTTCTGTAATTTAGTGTTTAGAATCATTCAAATAAAAATATTATCTTACCATACCAGCCCTGTATTATATACTGCCCACTGCTGAGCATGGCCTCCTCTACAACTGAGAGGGTTTAGGCCTTAGTCCACCACGCTGGCGCAGTGCGGGTTGGTAGACTTCACATACCTTCGAAATTCAGGGAATTTCTCAGGTATGCAGGTTACCTCACGATGTTTTCCTTCACCGTTAAAGCGAGCGATAATTCACAAAGAATGAACGACGAAATCACTGCAATAGATTGTGTAGGGACGCACAACGCCGACACATTCACACCTCGGTTTTGAACAACGATCCAGCTAAAGTCTGGAAATTTCTTAAATCATTGGGCGTTGGAAAGGTCGTCAAAGCAATGTCTCTAAAGATTTAAACTTAGATTTGTTAAATAAATATTTTTCCTCAACTATTAAATTTCATGGACCTATGAAGTCTGCCACCTTGAATCATCTTTCATCATTGCCTCCTCCTAGTTACTATCCTTTTGACTTTAGTCAATTTACTATTTGTGATGTTAAAAAGAGTATAGCATCAATCACCTCAAATGCGGTTGGTAGTGATAGCATTAGTCGTAAGATGGTCATGCTCATACTTGATGAAGTCGCTCCTGTGATTACATTTATTTTAAACTTTTCTGTCTCCAATAGCACTTTTCCTTCTACATGGAAAGAGGCGCAGGTTATACCTCTTCCTAAAAATATGAATCCTTCCTCTTTTTCAGAATATCGTCCTATCTCCATCCTTCCTTTCTTATCTAAAGTTCTAGAACGCTTAGTACATCAGCAATTATTTTCCTTTCTTAACATAAATAGCCTTCTTAATCCTCTTCAATCTGGTTTCCGCCCTGGATGTAGCACCGTTACTGCCTTGGTTAAAATCACTGACGACATCAGGCACGGAATGGGAAATGGACATTTGACTGTGCTGTCACTACTTGATTTTAGTAACGCATTCAACAATGTTGATTACGACATCTTTCTGGCAATTCTCCACTCTCTTAATGTGTCTTCGGTGGTAATTGACTGGTTTCGTAGTTACCTGCAAGGACGCCGGCAACGCATACGTGTTGATGACACCTATTCTTCATGGTGTGACTTAACTGCCGGAGTTCCGCAGGGTGGCGTTTTATCTCCTCTTTTATTTGCAATCTTCATCAATTCCATATCCCATAAGCTATCTTCTTCCTACCATTTATATGCAGATGATCTTCAGATCTACACACAGACTTCATTAAGTACACTACACACAGCGATTGAGGCCACTAATCGAGATCTGCGACGAATACTGGATTGGACTAAATCATACGGACTAACTATTAACCCCTTGAAAACTCAAACAATCATAATTGGGAGCTCTCGCATGATTTCTAAAATTGATTGGTTCCGACTGCCACAAGTGATTTTCGACGGTAACGTCATTAAATACAGCAATTCCGTCAAAAATTTGGGAGTCTTCTTAGACAGACAACTTTCCTGGGGTCCTCAGTTGACTGAAGTCAGCCGAAAATTATTTGCTTCGATTGCATCCCTCAGACGACTGCATAATTTCCTACCTGTTACCACTAAAATTAACCTTGCACAATCTTTACTACTTCCTTTACTTGATTATGGCGATGCCTGCTATCTGGATTTATCTGAAAACCAATTGAACAAACTTGAGCGTCTCCAAAACGTCTGCATTCGGTTCATATTTGGTTTACGCAAATTTGACCACGTCTCTGAATTTCGCAAAAAACTCAACTGGTTGCCTATCCGCCTTCGCCGAAATACTCATGTTCTTTGCCTGCTATTTAAAATCCTCTTTGATCCTACTATCCCTTCCTATCTTAAAGAACGTTTTAGTTTTCTCTACTCACTTAATAAGCGCTCCTTTCGCTCTGTAAATACCTATAAGCTTAAAACTCCTATACACACTTCCTCTTTCTACGATAAATCTTTTACCGTACAGGCCATTAGACTCTGGAACGGTTTGCCTGTTACGATAAGGCAAGCAAAATCTATACATATTTTTAAAAAGCTTTTAAAAAATCACTTTCTTTCCCTATCTTAAACGAAGTCGCTGCTATATGTTTATGTAATTCATGTTTATAATTTAAGTATGTATATTTATGTATGTATGAATATAATATATATTTATTTATCTTTCTTGATAATTATATTATTAATAGTTTTATTTATATATGTATACCTATATGTATATATGTTTTTGTGCACCATCATCCTTATAATTAATTAGTGTTCTGTCCATCCAAAGGTTGTCTGGCAGAAATCGCTTAAAGCGATAAGACCGCCTCTTGTACCATCATGTTTTTTTTTTTATTATTTAGTCTGTAAGTATTTTTTCTTTCTTTTGTAAATGAGTGTGCAATAAAGTATTATTATTATTATTATGTTGTATCTTTCCTGCGGGTAATCACGGCACGAAGGCCGGTCCTTTTGGAAGGCTTGCGTGGGGATATGGATCCAACACGTAGAGGCCCCTTTAAGATACATTACTCTAGTTGGGGTGTGTACACCTAGTAGGTACTCTCTCTGTCTGTACTTATGGAAATACAGCCAAAGACAGCGCCCGCAAGGTGCAAGGACTATTGCGGAGAAGATGGGAATTATACCGGGTCTATGGATGGGATCTAGCTGGACTGGTTGCTGGGCTATTGATTGAGACAACGGGACGCCTGCCAAGTAAAATGTCTCAATCATTTGTAATCAAGGCAGACGGTGACTTGCCCCCCCACTAGATGGGCATCCCAAAAAGTGGCGCATGCCAAGGACGCAACATCGGTGTGGGTGGCTAAAGGGTGTCGAGAGGTGTGCACCGATTTCACCATCGCGGGTCGCTAACGCGTCCCGGAGCGGGTTTCCTCGCTATTACGCAGCTTGAGCACTTCCACCCTGGAGCTCAGGTTCTTAGCTCTTGCGATTTCCACCATTAGCCGGCCAGTTAAGGCAAGCCAAGGGTCAGGGGGTCTCATTTAGCCCCCACGGAATCGGGGTACGCGGTGTCGCCACTCACCGTCGGCTCGCCACAAAGCCGCCCCTGCGGGCGTATTATTATTATTATTATAACATTTTTAGAAAATTCAGAGGTGTATGCCCTTGGGTTTTGAACCTGCGGACATTCGTCTCGGCAGTCCGTTCCACTCCCAACTAGGCTATCGCCGCTTATATATATATTAAAAAATATTATCTTAGGTAAATTAAATTATACTTGTTGTAATATACTTTAGGAACACACACTCGCTCACTCCTTTTATCCCTCAAGGGGTATGCAGAGGTGCAACTACTGCACCCACTTTTTACCATGTGTATTTCAATAACTTATTTTAATAAAAAAATATTATTTCATAATCTTTTTACCGCTTTATTATCTATATTACTCTAATACCTTTTTGTTGTACACATAGATAGATAATATTGCATAATGTTTTGATATTTCCACTCACCCGTTCAAAACTGAGCAACTTAATAACCTCTGAAGGGTAAATTGTCGAAAGTTGTACTACGAGTCAAACAATAAGGGGATTATGTTGATTTCGAGTTAAAGGTTGAATTACAAGGATTTTATAGGGATTAATTTCAGTTGATTGCTTTTCTTTTATTTAAGCTTCATTGTAACATTGATATTTTACAGATATTTTTGTAGTTTTAAGATTTGCATCAGCTGTAATTTAGATTACATTTTCATAGTTTTTAAATTCCCTTTGCTTTTCATTCAAATCAAAAATGCTGTCTTTGTTTAGTTAGTCATATCAAAGACTAGGTGACGCTCGCGGCTTCACGCGCGTAACTAAGGTTTTTCGGGATAAAAATATTTTCCCGGGATAAAAAGTAGCCTGTAGCACTCAGAAGTAATGTAACTTCCTATTAGTGAAAGAATTTTCAAAATCGGTTCAGAAGTTCATGAGATTAGAGCGTTCAACCAAACAAACAAACTCTTCAGCTTTATAATATTGTATAGTATAGATATAGGTGATATGGCTTTATTAGCAATGGGTTATTAGACATTAATTAGTAATCTGGTTACAAAAATATGTGAAATTTAAATTTATTCAGAAACTACCACATAATTGTGAAATTTAGGCTTCCCATATGACTTTTTATATTCAGTTTACTTGTTTAACTCCCAAAGTGTTCAGTAGCATTATAGGATATGTGCTTCTAGCAATCATACTTATTGCACAAAATGCAACACAAATTGACGCCTTTTATCCCCGAAGGGCAGAGGCACGATCAGTTCCCAAATGTTGACAATTCCGATAGGGAACAAGTCTATCCAATCATCATTTTATATTTTGTTTCAGGCGACATTCACGGTCAGTACTACGACCTGCTAAGGTTGTTCGAGTACGGCGGATTCCCCCCGGAGTCGAACTACCTTTTCCTCGGTGACTACGTGGACCGCGGCAAGCAGTCGCTCGAGACCATATGCCTCCTGTTGGCTTACAAGATCAAATACCCAGAGAACTTCTTCCTTTTACGCGGCAACCACGAGTGCGCCAGCATTAATAGGATTTATGGGTGAGTTTTATTTATATGTAACATAGAGTCCATGTTTGGATGTTATCCAAGTGATTTATCTCCTAATAATTGGATTTTTCAGTTATTCCATTTTACATTTGCTACTGTGGTCAGTTAAGTTGGATTCTTAAGTTTGATAACTAAAATCTTATTTGAGAGTTAAGAAAAATATTAACATATAATATAAATCATAATGAGTATTATTTGGCCGCATAAGTTCATTGTCTAAAAATATGCGGTCAATGTAAAGTACTGCACATAGTTGGACTTGATTTGAATTGAAGGTTATTACTAAAATCATACTGATAATTTATAAAACTTGTATTATGCATTTCAACAATGAATGTCATGTTTATCTTGTGGTTGTGACTCATGGCTGTCAGATATGGATGACTTTCCATTCCACAATCGCTAAGCTAATCAAATATTTGCGGAATGCGGAGCATACAAACATTTGTCCTCGTTGAAATTTGCAAAGTATAAAGATTTCATCTCGGGGATCCTTGAAGTTGTTAATGTTTGGTTTTTCGGTAAAAAAATTACGCAGATACGAGGCCGAGGTATTTGCTGCAGTTATTGGTGTATGATACGTATTACCTAGGTCATTGTTTTAAATATCGCCCTATCGCTCGCCCCCTATCACATCATAGGACGGAATAAAAATGGCGAAAAGTGGGTGCATTAGTTGCGCCTCTGCCTACCCCTTCGGGGATAACAGGCGTGAGTATGCGTATTGTTTTAAATAATATTTTTATTGAAACTAAGCCGTCCTGGTTTTTTCGACCACAGTTCAAAAAAGGCAAGTATAAGCAAAGAAAATGACTGCACAAAAAAATTCAACATTCCATTATGTACGATTTTCCCTTTGATTTGTGACCAATCCTGGATAATTTGTTATCTTATTAATTAATTATCTGATTAGACGAAGCGTTTATCAGTGCGTCGTGTTAGGTACTTTGTGCGTAGTAATTATGTGGATAGAGAAGTATACGTCTCGTCAGCCTGTATCACCTCACTGCTGGGTATATGCCTATCACGCCTCTCTCCGGCCCAGACGCTGCTTGCGGCATACCTCGAGATGTCATCTGACCATACTGACCATATACATGCATGCATTATATATTGATCACTGATAGATAAATGCTCGTATAAACACAAATGTATCCATATTTTTTTTCTCATTTCATAGAATGAAAACTATATAAAGAAAAAAATCTCGGTCCATCGAGTTTCGTTACAGTTTGCTGTACATTGTTATGTAAACATATTGTTGATAAATAAATCATTTTGTAAATTGTTTACATGTAACTCACCATTAATTATTTACGCGATTAACTTCAACCTTCAAAGCCTGCATTATCTCGACTGTATATAATAACAAAACATTAAACAGCTTCTGTCTAGATTAGTGTACATTATTTTGTTCACAGTTTTGTTTTGAGATATTTTATTTGTTTATTTATTTATTTATTGTTTTCAATTAACCTTCATATCGCACTGCTGGGCAATTGTCCAACTCCTTTCTATGTTTCTATTTGAATAATATCATAGGTTAAGGACAGTCTGTGTTCAAAGATTAGCCGAGCTTCACATCTCAGGATGGTAAAATGTGTGCCCCTATCGATTCTGGCTTACAGGAGTTCTAGTGGCGGGTGTGAGGGCGGGACAGTCTTCTGTAGGGCGAAGACATGACCATTAACGCGCAGTTTAAATACGGCTATCACGCTGTGTCGAAAATGATTTGAAGGTCGCGCTTGCCTGTACCTTGATGTAGTTTTTGGATCCAAACAAAATTAGTTGGTTCTACTCTGCCAAGATTGATATTTTATTTCACTTTACACGCAATATTTAATGATGCACTTAATTAAGTGTAACAACAGACCAGCGACTATATAACCCCTAGACACCTAATGCCCAATATTTTCTTTCAAATGAATTCTGTCAACTACTTGAGGTTTGAGGAAGCGGGGTACCTGCATTACGATTGGGCCTGCCGACATAATTATGTTTTACGTAGCCATAGAAACACTATTTTTATTGGGTGCGTCACTTGTCATGTGATGCTAAACAACTAAGCAGTAGAGATAGCGTAAAATGCACTTAAGTCAGAAAGAAATGCAAATATAGTTTGACAGTAACGTTCCTCAATGTTAAAATTTTAAATACATCATGGCCGGTATAAGATGAATTTCGATAATTTTTAAAAAATTATTGATAAGTAAATTATTCACATAAATATGAAAAGTAATGCTACTTTTGTGAAAACCCGAAATTTGGTTGTTTTTATAACACAACTGTTTTGTGCAAGGGGCGATTATAGCATTTAGTAAATCGATAATGTGGAAGTGTTTACAGGTCACAACTGACTTGAAGATATTGAACGACAAGCTACATCTGATCTATTAGTCAGATGTGTTACCCGAAACCGATCGCCTGTTATTAGACGTCTATTGGCTATATGGTCGCTGCAACAGACAAACAGGTGCAAAAATAAAACATAGTAGATATATACTAAAAATTCTTCTCTAATACGAGACGCAAAATACTATAAACGGAATAGAAAAAAAACGAGAGTGTGTTAACATTAAGTTTATATCGAAATGTGTAAAAGCGATTTCGTTCACGGTAGAGTAATTTTCGAAGTCATGGGAAGTGAATACGGGAAGCGTCGGTCGTGGTTCGTCTCGCGCGGACTGCGCACGCGTCGACCAATGAGCGTGCAGGAAGGGAATTCAGTACTCGCACCCGTTACTAGTACTGTAAATTGATATGATACTAGGTTTCACTCCCGGTTTTGTCTGCGCAAAAGTCCCTAGCGGGAATAAATCCCGATAGACGTGTGTCGTACCGCGCACGCAATAGGCCAGCGAGGCAGTCCCTGGCAAAGTCATACCAATTACAGGGTTTGCGTGTAGCCAATTTAAAACAAAAACGTTTCCATAACATCGCGCATGGTTCAGTGAGTCATCGGGTTGAATCATTGTGATGAGGTTCGGCGCTCGGGTTCGGAACCAGTCATTGTACGTTTGTTATTGAGCTGTGTTAATGTTGCGCCTAATTACCTCGAGGGCAAACAGAGAGACGTGTAAATGATGTTATACATATGCAAGGTTTATGCATTGCATCACGCTTGTTTGCCTTTTCAGGGGCAGGCAGTGATGGGTAACATTTGGATAGCTATGTAAGGTTATTGTAATTGTTAAAAGTACTAAATAGGTATAGTAATTGTACTTTATATTAACTTATTAAATAAATAAATAAATATAATGTTATATGGCGCGAGCTTTTCCTTTTTGGATTTAATACTCAATGAAATGTTTTTAAACGACTAATTGTATTAAATTTTAAAATTGCGCAATTCCATGAAATATTACACAAATCTTTCGCAATTCACAATTTACCAAAAGGATGTAGGTCATTTAGGAACATTAGTAGTATGTAACATCATGTAGCATCATTAGCGGTTAATAAATAATCACTACTACCTAGTGCTTATAAAAATCTAATTTATGACTAACCCGCGGTAAGGAAATGTTTATTTTCCTCGTTTGAAACCACAGTGTAAAAACTGGTTGATTAATATTTGTAACTTTTCGAGTTGTGGGCGTAGGTCCATCTCATTGACTGTATGAAACAACAATATTTCTTCAGATTTCTATGAATAGTGCTGCTAGTTTGTCGAATGGGTTCTTTCATGCTGTAGAGCAGTTTCTAGTTTCAGTTTCTTTATACTTAGCTTGGAGTTCTGTGGACAAAATGACACCTACCAAAAATGAACATTTCAAAACCATCTATTTGCGTAGGACCTTCATGTGATAAATTTTAAAAAAAGGAGAGTTTTGACTTATTTTTTCTTTAGTATAATTTTAGGCGTCCGCGGTGATCGCGAATTATCATACGTTTGTTATTGGGCCTACGTTGATTAAAGTTTGAGAAAGAACGTTATAGATCAAAGTTGTTAAAATCGTCTAAAGGCTACTGACAATACTCTACCATGTTCATGCGTCTTCCTTTTGCTTTACAAACAATTTGCTATAAATAAATAGTTCAAGCGCCAAATGACTCAGTATATTTTACGATTCTTAAATTGCTGCACTAACATATGCCTATAATATACGTACAATGAAAATAGTTAAAAACAAATTCGTAAGCGGGACGTCACCCGTTTATCAGCAGATAGCGCGTTGTACACGAGAAATCCATTGACTGTATATATCTGACCGTACCTGATATTGCGTTCGTTAGAACACTTGACTATGTGCCTCACTTCCCTTCCTTCCCTTCCTTCCTAGCCGATTTCGGCCACGGCGGCCAATCTCAACGGAGATCAGCCAGGTGCGCAGGAGGTATTATAGTGCACAAGTGTGTGCGCAATACACAAGTGCACTCACTATTCCTTCACTCTCATAGTCCGGTGAGACGGCAATCCGACATGACCGCAGAGAGATCAGGCGCATGACCAACGTCTTTACGTGCTTTCCGAGGCACGGGGGTATCACACCGCCAACTTCCTGACTCCGAGCTGCGACTGAGTAATTTTTAAGATGGAAAAACCCAGTCACAATGTTTTTGGCCCGACCCAGGATTCGGACCCAGGACCTCAGAGCGCAAATCGTACTCGTAACGATCGTAACGTCGATTACGTGTGTGCGATTTATCGTTTCAATGTTACCCTTGATGACGTAATAATACTATAGATAGACTAAATTGTACTCTGTAGAATTTCCGTTACCCAATTTATATTTTCTACGAAAAAACGCATAACTTAAATAAATAAGTTTTTCTTTTGTTTTTTTTTTTATACGCATACTCACGCCTTATATCCCCGTAGGGGTAGGCAGAGGCGCAACTAGTGCACCCACTTTTCGCCGTTCGTATTCCGTTTGTTCATTATTTTTTTATCAATTGTGTCGCATTACGAGTGAGGATGCCGCTTCCAGTGAATAATATTGGTGACTATATTACAAAGGCTTTTTTATCGACTCAATAATAGATTATACGTGACATATTTGACAGCGTAATCCGAATCGCGATATCTCGTTTCTCAGTCGACTGACTATTTCCTCGCTTTTTCATAGTAGCGTCGTCATACCTGAGTCACAATTCACAGCTTGCGAAAAATATGGTTACAAATAATGTTAGGTTGTTAACACACATTACAAGATCTGTGTAATCAATGATCATTCAATCTTGTGCTTGTATGTAAGATGATTTTATATTATTGAAGACCTGCTGACCGTTGGCTGCAACGTATCCAAGTGAGCTCCAACCGTTCCAATGGTCTGCTCGCAATCATCCACTGCCTGCCGACATTTCCTTTTTAACAGTATTTAAAATAAACAAAACACATAGCCAAATACTGGGTTCTGTTTTACAACCGCTCATGTCAAAAACAACCTCGTAAAATCTTTGCGGTTCGCACATCGTGTCTTCATTACTCAGAAATTACAATTCGAAAGTTAACCGAGTGCAGCGTGTACAACGATTGCACAAGATTTTTGAAATCTTTTGAAATATCAAACTTGCTGCACAATATTTGATGCAACATAAATTATTGCGATCATTTGTTTCGTATGCTTGCTTTGTTGGCTTGACGTTTGTTTTTTATAAATAGGCTCGATATTACTTACTAAAATTATTAGTGTCAGACCAAATCATTGGAAACTCTAAACATTAATGTTTTCCTTAAACAATAGTTTACAATTTACATATTCTTTTAATAAAAAAAACAACAAAGCTAGGACATTGCAATCGAATTTGAATGAATTTCTCATTTCACTATTTTGATACTTAGTATTTTAATATGTTCTTTTGCGATGAACCTTAATTTTTTTTATGATCCTGTATGTAGACTTAGAAGCATAAATGATGTATAAAACATTTTGTTAAAATCATAATTCGATCATATCATAGCCAGTTTTAGATACTCACATAAATCAAAGGTACAATTTCGCAGAAGCACTTATGTTTCATGGAATGGATCAAAGCGGTGGTTGGTTGTTACAAAATTGCATACCGATTTAGTACAAGTGCTCGTGAGTCAGCTTATCTATGGGAATAAACGTGTATCATGCTCATCATACGAACGATTGATTGTATATTTTGTTTCAATAGTACTTATAAAAAAAATTAACTAACATTTTACTCGGTATTTTACAAGCATGACTGCCTCGGTGGCTTAGTTGTATTACGGTACGATTGCAATGCTGAGATCTCGGGTTCGTTCCCCGGGTCGGGCAGTGATATTGTATTTTTCTAGTCAGTATCTGCCCGGAATCTGGAATTTGTGCCCGATATGGGGATAGGCTCGTCCCCTATCACTTCATGGGACGGAATACGCATGGCGAAAAGTGGGTGCACTAGTTGTGCCTCTGCCTACCCCTTCGGGGATAAAAGGCTTGAGTATGCGTTTTACAAGCATCTTGTGTAGTGCATCGAAAATAGCTGTAATTAATTTGCATTTTAATTTATTTGTAATCAGGCGTCTATCTTGAAACGTATATAAAACGTTTGTAAATCATTAAAAAATACATATTGAACATACCTAGGTATCGTTACTTGTAGGTTTAGATACTGCTCCGAATTGTTTGCATGATATCGTTCTTCTACTCGAGAGATGAAGGATCTAGTATAAGATCTCATTGAACTTAATAATTTCACTAATTGGATGACCTTTAAGATTAACATCGTGGGCAAAATTAAGTTTGGTGGTAAACTATGAAAAAATAGTCTTGTTAGAAAATGTAAAATCATTTTAACCACCCAAAACGCGCCCAAAAACCTCACGTTCACGTGTGTTTAGAATGTTAGTGTAACGTAAACAGCACCGTCAAAAAGTTACGCATTAATTATGAACCACACGTGTAGTACATGTGTTGTGGACAATCGCGATTACGAGGGGTCTGTGGGCCGAGTGACAACCCTGTCGGTTGAATTAATGACATCGTCGGGGATAGTGTAATACCGCGTAAGTGATAAAAAAAGTCCAATTGAGATTGATCCTTACCACACTAAACTTAGTTTGATAATACAACACTTTTTTAAAATCACTTACGCGGTATTGCACTATCCCCGACGATATGTGTACATTAGGGTTGTCAACTTTGTAATTTTGTGATTGTACAGTAATAATTTTCTATTAATATCAGGCTTTTTTAAACAGAACCGAGGCTAGTATAATAACGTTTTGATTATCCATTATTTATATGAAATAGTATTGTATTTATGGATAAAGATTTATAGACCAGGTGATGCTAGGGTAATAACAATGGTGTACCGTAGGCCGCGCCCTTAATCTTGACATTGCATATCGATATAGAATCGGTACGAGATAAAATCGATAATCGGTTATTGCACCGCACATTGATCGTGACATTCACCAAGATCATCCCGCGTAATTCATTACCATAATGATGTTTGTTTGAGTGATCCATCAGCGGGCTGTTTGCACTTGTCTTGATGTAGCACAGTGGAAGTTAATTACGAAATGGCGAGTCGAGTCATTGTATGGCATTGAACTAGATATATTGGCCGATGGCCAAACACGGCTGCGTAATTAAAAACTACTGGCCAATGTTTTTTGTCTGTCGTTTGTGTTGTGATAGAGTTTCAGTAGACGGTGTTGGTTACGATTAATCGTATCGTAGTTGTATAGTATGTTTTAATTGCTCGATAAATGTCTGTGACTAATTAAGTTTGTTGTTATCTGGATTGCTTAAGTCCATTTAGTTAGGTATCCCAGTATAGTCTTTCTTGGCATAGCTGTAGTGTAGTTTTTGAAGGGTGTTACAAAGTGCGTGTAATTATTGGGCATTGTAAGATATTACCTCTAATGCCAGTATAAGCTTAGTGCAGTTTCATGCAGTACTTACTTTCCTTCAATGCAATCAGCCCTATATTATACAGGGTCATTTTTACATTGCATTACTAAATGAAACCATGTATTCTTCTTTACGTCTTCTAACATCTTGCCAAAAATCATCCATGAATAACGAATATTATTGCCAAAAATCCCGGTTATAGTTTTAGAATTTTTTGATCATTTCGTAGTTTAGTACGAATATGGTGTGTGCGAAAGTGTATTTCTGAATGAAAGTATAATGTTGCCGCTGCGACAAATTATCTTAGAGCAGTAGTAGTGGCATAAGGTCGTGTAAACTTAAAGTTACTTTTTATTGATATTTATTTTGTTCGACACTTACACTTTTTTATTTTACGTCTATGGTTAAATTATCTTAATGGAATGCGTTATTTTCGACGAGAAAAGTATGTGATTTCATTTATTAACGCAATGTCAAAATGACCCTGTATATTGCCCACTGCTGAGCACGGGCCTCTACTACTTTATTTTTATTTTATTTTATTTATTTGGACAACAAAACAGACAACAATCAAATACATTGTAAGATGTAACATGAGCATAAGGTACTATTCCAGATTGCAATCCCAACCATGTTGACACATCATTGTTACTTACTATTTAGATCTAAACAGCTAAGCATTTAGCAGCAGGTGCGTGAATATAAAGAAGAAAAATAATAATAATAAACTTTATTGACTAATGTAAGACAAACGATATGGGAGTTGTATCTGACTTTGGTGCTGTGAATATGTGTTTGACTGAGCGTCGGAAAGTACTATATTTTGGAGTGTGAATATCAAGTGCGGAATGTTTCATAGATAATTCATTATATAGGCGGGACATTCTTGTAAGAGGATTATAATAAGATGTATTATTTTTGCATACTTGTAAGTTAAACGTCCTCATGGGTATACGCGGATTATACTTGGTGTTAAAATTTACTAAGCTTAATAGGTATGGCGAATCAAATTTGTTGTGGAGTATTTTATATAAGTGTAATTGATCTTGTTGCTTGCGACGAATTTCGAGTGGGGTTACATTAAATTTTAATAATCTGTCATCGTGATTAATGAGTTCCCGACCAATACCACTTCTGTAACTCAGAATCTTGAGACACTTCTTTTGGACACTTTCAATATTTTCAGAATGAACAGTGTAACACGGGGACCAAATAACAGCGGCATACTCCAGAATACTACGCACGAGACTAAAATATAAAGTGAGAAAGCTTTTCGGTGTTTTGAAACCCTTCGTACTCCTAGTTATGAATCCAAGTAATTGATAACCTTTGCTCATAACATATGCGTAATGATCACGAAATGTAAGTTTCTGATCGAATAGAACCCCGAGATCTCTTACTACACTTTTTGATTGGAGATTATGGCCTTGTAAATTGTAGGTGTGTATCGTTTTATATCTCTTATTCGTGAAGGTAATAACAAAACATTTGTTTATGTTTAAAAACATGTAATTTTCATTACACCAATCATAGATGGTATTAATGTCGTGTTGAAGCTCGAAGCAGTCAGACAAATTATTTATTGATTTATAGATTTTTAAATCGTCAGCATATAAAAGACAAGGACATGTTAGATTGTAGATTAAGTCATTAATAAAAGCTACAAAGAACAATGGCCCTAAATGTGATCCTTGTGGCACCCCGGACGTGATGACTATGGGCGAAGATGTGAAACCTTTGAGGGCAACTAACTGACTCCTGCTGCAGAGATATGACTCTACCCAACGCAACAAACTTCCATGGATTCCATAACCAGCAAGTTTTCTAATTAATAAAATGTGATTGACTTTATCAAAAGCTTTTTTAAAGTCAGTGTACACAGCGTCCACTTGACCACCTTTGGCAAAAGCTTCACAAAGATAGTTTTTGTACTCTAACAAATTCGTCACTGTTGACCGATTTTTCACAAACCCATGTTGTTTATTAGAAATGTATGGTTTTAACTGATAATAAAATTGATCATAAACTGCGGACTCGAATAATTTGGCTAGTGCGGATAGAATGCTAATGGGTCTATAATTTTCACAGTTTGATTTATCACCCGACTTATGAATAGGTACAATATGTGCTATCTTCCATATTGCAGGAAAAACTCCCAGTTTGAGCGATTTATTGAATAAGGTAGTCAAAGGATGGCATAATTCATTAGCACATCGTAAAAGGAATTTAGTTGGAATACCATCAGGACCCGCACCTTTTCGCGAATCGAGATTCTTTAGTAAGCTCAAAACAGTGTCGCTATCCAGTTCAATGTTATGAATTATATTGTTAAATTCCAACTTCTGATTGACTGTCATATTTGCGACATCTTCTTTGACTGAGGAATGCTCAAAAACCGAACTAAAATACTTAGAGAAGAGTTCACAAACTCCTTGTGCGTCAGTAGCAGATTCATCCTGAAAGACCAAAGTTTGAGGTACACCTACGTAGCCTTTTCTATTATTTATAAAGTTCCAGAATCCTTTAATATTATGCGGTATAGCATTTTCAACATGAGATAAATAGGACGAATAAGCCTGATGGGTAAGCAACTTACATCTTGTACGTAGAAGTGCAAAGGTGTCATAGTCTCTAGGATTATCATACCTCTTATAAAGGTTGTGATATTTATTTTTTTCTTTCAAGGCTTTAATCAATGGTAGTGTGTACCATATAGGATAATTTTGTCCATTATTTTTTATAAGTGGGGTATATTTGACAATAAGACCATTAAGAGTACTATAAAATATATCGACAGCTTCATCCACATCAGAAGATGACAATAGTGAGTGCCAGTCAACACAATTTAATTCGAGTTTCAATTTGCTATAGTCACATCTGTTAAAATTATAGCGCTTTGTTTTAGCTGGTTTTATATTTTTTCTGAAGTTAATGCTTTTAAGTATAATTTTTATTGGAGGATGATGTAGATCAGTTCGTGTAATGGGGTCAGTAGACACAACTTCAACCAAATTATCAACATTGGATAATACCAAGTCTAAGAGTCGATTATTAATATTACGAATATTGCTAAATTGGTTTAGGTTACAAAGAGTAAGTAATTCTATAAGTAGGCAAGCTTTTGAGTCAGATGATAAACCAGGCATCAATTTATAACCACTAGGGTTTGCAGACCAAGACAAATACGGTGTGTTAAAGTCGCCCACAATCAAGAAAATATCATTATATTGGCAGCGGAGTATAATTTGTTGTGTATTTGTGTAAAATGTTTGCAAGGTTTCTCTTGACATGTCAGGAGGTAAATAACATAAGCAGATATGAAACTTGGGGTCAGATGGTTTATCTGATAAAACAGTGATCCATAGATCCTCTACCACACTCTCCCAACAGCTCTACAGTTTGGCGTCCACACTATGCCACACATAGCTTAAGGCTAGAGCGAATTCAAAAGAGATTCCTCTGGCACCTTGCTAGAAGCATTGGTAGAGCTGACAGAAGATTCCCTTATGCTGATAGACTTAACTACTTTAGAATGACTTCTTTAGATAATCGTAGAGATATTTTGGACTTAATATTCCTGTTTAAATTGTTTAACAATAAAATTGACTGCCCCTCACTTCTATCCAGTTTCAATATTAGAGTCCCTACTAGAACTCCTAGATATGCGATAACTCCTCTATCGCCTCCACTGCGAAGATCTGTGCTTGGTTGCAACTCTCCAGTTTATAGACTTTGCAAGCTATTGAACTGCTACAGTAAATCTGTCGACATTCATGCGGACTCATTATACAGTTTTCGAAAAGCGTTACGCTCTTGTAGGCTGAATTAGTTATTATAATATTATTGTTATAATTTTTTCTCTTGTGACAGTTGTGTATTTCATTATCATTGTAATAGCATAATATTTACCAACCTAATATAACTTATATTATGTATCTTTAGTGAGTATGTATTATCAGTGAATGCTGTGTCTACTTATTAACAATCATGTACTTAGACTTAGTATTTTTGATTTCTCTGTATATTTTAGTTGATGTGATAGTGTGTGATTGATTGTAGACCTAATAATAAATAAATAAATAAATAAAATAAATAAAACACGTTTGCCTTATTACATTGTAAGATTTTTTAATAGCCAGTAAAACTCCACCACCTTCCTGCTTAGGATTATAAGTAGTACATCTATCCCGTCTATAAACATTAAACTTTGAATCAAATAGCTCAGCATCAAAAACACTAGGATTCAGGTTCGTTTCTGTTAAACACACCATATCAAAATCACAATTAACTGTATTCAAATATATATCCGTAACTTTAGTTCGGATTCTGTTAACATTTTGATAATATATATTCATAATGAAATTTTATAAAAGAAGACTATAATAAGCTTATCTACGGGTTTTACGTATACAGAAAAAAAGGTAAACTATAATTAAATATATCATTATACCTACAACTATTAATCTTAGTAATGAAAGTATGGTACGTAATTAAATTAATTAATATTAATTGATATTAATTACTTAGCTACCTTACATAGTTTATCCAAGACGCTCGCATTTTTTATATGGATAGCTTGCGAGTGATCGTCTTTTCTCATATATATTCGTCCATACCTTATCCAAATATACTTGTAAGATAGTTGTTTGGCAGCAATTCTTGCTGAGGCATGAAGCTGTTTGACAGTCGGAGATAAATGTTCACCGAGATATATACGTTGTAGTACATCTCCAGTCAAGCCCAGATGTCCTGTGTTCAGGCAGTTAGTCTTATTTTGCTTATTATATCTGGTGTAGGCAGAGATAATGTTATCACGAATACGTTCCGATGGCAGAGTAATTAGTATCCCTCGGGGACGGTCACTGCGCTTGTCCATCTTTGCAACCCTTTTTACAGAACAGATGTCGGTGTCAGACACTTTAAGTTCTGCAAGCATGTTCCGGATCAAGGTGAGTAGGTTTTCGTTATGTTTTTCTGGTACTGACTGAACCTCAATGTTGCAACTTCTGGATATTTTTTCGAGTGTACCCAAGCGATGTTCCAACAGCAGCATACCTGACTCCGCCTTTGCTTTTTCAGATTCCAGCATAGATATTTTGTGGTTGGCTACTTCTAAATCTTTTCTGATATCTGCTTGTTCTTCGGCAAGGTAGTCGGTCGTTTCTGTGAATTCAGCTTTAAGTTTATTGATGGCAGAGTTGATATCTTCCCGAATGGCTGATCTAATTATGGATAATTTTGAGTCAAGCAGCATGCTGATTTGGTCGAGGGTCACAACATTGTTACATGTTGAGGCAGAACAAGCAGAGTGTATGTCAGGTGGCATGATTTCATAGTTCACGACATTGTCTGAGGATGAAAAGGATTGCTTGCGAAGGGGAATGTTATCAGTACGTTGGGTAATATTGTCGCACGATAGACATTTCCAATTCAGCTTCAAATCATGCATATTTTCTTTATAGTAAGCACTACTGAGAGGGTTCAGACCTTGGTCCACCACGCTGGCCTAGTGCGGGTTGGCAGACTTCACATACCCTCGAAATTCTTATAGAGAATTCTCAGGTATTTTTGTTTCCTCACGATGTTTTCCTTCACCGTAAAAGCGAACGATAATTGATAAACAATACACACGTAACTTCGAAAAGTCAGAGGTGTGTGCCTTGGGTTTGAACCTCCGGACATTGTCTCGGCAGACCGTTCCATTCCCAACTAGTCTATCGTCTACTTCCCTCTTCGAAGGTATGTCTGGGGGGGCCCTACAATCCTTTCTACACACGTTAGCGCTAATGTTACTCTTACTAATATTGTAAATGCGAAATTTTGTGAAAATATTTAGATGTTTCTTATAAGTAAACGCAGCAACAACTAAAAAGATTAAACGGATAGGTCATGTCCTGGATATACGAAAATACTTCTTTGGTGGTGCACCGACGCGAGGACGCTTGAATCAAAATATAACTAGATACTTGTACTAAAGTCAAATGACAATCACATTTTTTTTTTATTTATTATTCAGTAGTATAAACAAATCTATATTATATAAGTCAAGTTACATAATACTTGAACTCTGCATTAAGTTCCTATTTGTCCTTTATAAAAAAGTATAGTCTTATCACGCTATGTGTTCAAATATCTTGCGAAGCGTCTCAAGAACAATGCTTCGGTTTTGGCCTCGAAAGTGTAGCGTCGAATAAAGCCGGATTCCGTTCTCGATATTGTTATAATTATAACTACTTTATCAAGGTAGTTTTGTAAGGAAATGGTCTTTAGTTATTTCTTATAGATAATTGGTAAAAAGTCTTAACTTATTTTACGAAATATCTAAGCGAGTCAACCGTTCATCTGATAGTATTACTGTCCGTTGCTTATAAAAATAATATAAATTACACCAAAAACGCCTTATAAATAGAACCTGCAAGCATTGGCCGCTTACTGAAAAGGATCGGTATAAAATAAAAGTGATGTAGGACCAAGAACGGTTAAAGTGTTACTATAGAATATGAGGATCTACAGGTTAAGCTTCTTGTCATGTAGTTTATCCCGCCCTCACACCCGCCACTGTAACTCCTGTAAGCCAGGATCAGCAGTGGCACGCATTTTATGACACCGAGCGGTGAAGCTCGGCGAGTCTCAGGGAACACTAATCTGTCTTAAACCCGCAACGAAATTAATCAAATAGAAGGATAGGGAGGAGTTGGAAATATTAATTGTCCACTTCCCTCCATAGTAAAACGGGCGACAAAAATAAGGAAATAAGGAGGTATTTTAATCTCAAGTTTAGAGACTCTTACAACTAGAAAAGCCAGTTGTAAGCTTCTTGTCATGCTTGTAAATATTAAGTAAAATTAAATTGACGAAATATATTGATTTGTCTCGTAGTGTTTTTTTTATCGCGATTAAACTTCATACCATACCCGCCCTGTATTATATACTGCCCACTGCTGAGCACGGGCCTCTACAACTGAGAGGGTTAAGGCCTTAGTCCACCACGCTGGCCAAGTGCGGGTTGGCAGACTTCACATACCTTCGAAATTCAGAGAACTTCTCAGGTATGCAGGTTTCCTCACGATGTTTTCCTTCACCGTTAAAGCGAGCGATAATTCACAAAGAATACACACATAACTTTTTAGAAAAGTCAGAGATGTGTGCCGTTGGGTTTTGAACCTGCGGACATTCGTCTCGGCAGTCCGTTCCACTCCCAACTAGGCTATCGCCGCTATTAAACTTCATAAATATGTATAATTTAAAATTTTCATACACCCTTACAGCATAATTTCTAAAACATTTTCAGGTAACATTTATTCTGACTGCCATTGCTATATTACAGTCTATATTTCACGGAGCACCGTTTCCATCCAAACCGACCGCGATCCCAAAAAGATCACAAAGAGTTACTATTTGCAGTACGCGTGGGCGTCTTGTATGTTTTAATTATACTCAGAATTCACGCAAAACGCGGCGAGTGTGGGCGAGTCTCTTGGAGTTCATTCGTAACGTATATTAACGTAACTCCAGTGTTACGGTTTCATTTTATAGTCTGTTGACTAAGACCCACGCTTTTCGACTGTAGAACTATGCTAAATATGTCCATAAGTTTATGCTGTTAAGGTTTAATTCGCTATTCAGTGAATTAAGTAACAGACGCTTCTCGGTTATTGAATTGCTTTGTAAAGTTCTGTTGGTGTTACTGTTCATTGACAGTCGTGTCTCTTATCATTAGGCGAGCGACTTGCTCGTTTCATCATTCATTTGTGTAAAAAAAAAGTATACGTACTGATGTTCATGCATTTAAAGAATAAGGGTTAGGCAGAAGTCCAAGTATTGCACCTACCTTTCGGTGAGGTTATCTGTCCCATGATGTGATAGCTCGCAACTGCAAATGTAATTTTCAAAATATTGAAACACAGACTCATCACATAAGATGTACTGGCTGTGAAATGAGAAATCACAGATTATATTATGTCTCCGCAGTGCGTTAAGGAATGTTTGTGCGATTTGAAATTTGTCTAAATGTTGAATCGATGCCCTCGTGGTTACTATTAACAAAACCACAAGATTAACTTACAGTATCGGCAGTAAATATAGTCGAGCTAAAGAGATACAATACTGAATATTGATAAGACACATCGAAAGAATAGAAAGAGATAATTGCTTAAGTTCGGCCTCGTAGAATCTTCTCTGTCTCTCACAGCTGTGTCCGTTTAGAAAGAAAGTAAGAAAAAAGGTATTGTTTTGTCGCGTATATTAAATTTTACCGCTAAGTAATGTATTTCAGCGTATAGTCATGACTAGTGTGATTGTTGGTTTTATTTGGTTTTACTTTGTTAGCCCATACTAGATCATAAACAAAATGAGCCCACGTCGATAACGATGCATTGTTTATTGTCCGCAGATTCTACGACGAATGCAAACGGAGGTACAACATAAAGTTATGGAAAACGTTCACAGATTGCTTCAACTGCTTACCTGTAGCGGCGATTGGTGAGTACATGGCTTTTAACCGACTATGCAAAAAGATTGTGATTGTTATAATGTGATTTTTGGATGTCACCAACGTAGGTCTACAATTGTACCTCGCGTCTTCAACGAATGCTACTTCAATCATCTCACGTAGTGTTAACTGCCAATGATGATGATGAGTGAGATTTTTGAGGATGATGGTGTGCTTTCGGGTTTCTTTTTGGATGCTGGATTATTTTATTTTTGGCAAGATAGTGTATTAAATGCGTCTCTAAACACTCACGTGGGTACCGTAGGCTATCATTATACAGGGTCATTTTTACATTGCATTATTAAATGAAACCACATATTCGTCTTTACCTCTTCTATCATCTTGCCAAAAATCATCCATGAATAACGAATATTATTGCCAAAAATCCCGGTTGTAGTTTTCAAATTTTTTGATCATTTCGTAGTTTAGTGCGAATATGGTGTGTGTGAAAGTGTATTTCTGAATGAAAATACAATGTTGCCGCTGCGACGAATTATCTTAGAGCAGTAGCAGTGGCATAACTTCGTGTAAACTTAAAGTTACTTTTTATTGATATTTATTTTGTTAGAAATTTACACTTTATTATTTTACATCTATGGTTAAAATAACTTAATGGAAAGCATTATTTTCGACGAGATAAGTATGTGATTTCATTTTTTAACGCAATATCAAAATGACCCTGTATAATATAGGATGAAATTATGTAGCTATTTTAATAAACTTGTTTTACACTTGGAGAAATGTGTTGAAATCTTAATATATATAAATCTCGTGTCACAATGTTTGTCCTCAATGGACTCCTAAACCACTTAACCGATTATAATAAAATTCGCACACCATGTGCAGTTCGATCCAACTTGAGAGATAGGATAGTTTAAATCTCAAATTATAGTCGCAATTTTAATTTATTGCTAATTATTTGTCTGTTATTATTTGACAGTCACAATTATCTTAACTCCAAATGATTCTAACAGATGTCGATACCTTTCGACTGGGTTGAGTAAGTAATCAATAGATGGCGCTGCTATGAATGATTCTAACAGATGTCGATACCTTTCGACTGGGTTGAGTAAGTAATCAATAGATGGCGCTGCTATGGTAAATCTACGAACGTGTCATATAAGCTACATTTTAAGCGGGACTTTTATACCGGGAAAACTCATTCACGCGGGCGGAACCGCGGGCAAAAGCTAGTATAAATATAAAAACTCAAAAGCCTAAAGCAGAGTTGTGCTCCGTGACTGCCAACTTACATAATATTATTGCTGTCGCATGCGACAATGCCTGTTCTTTGATCAATATTCTGCTTTACTCAATTTATGAAAAAGGTACGTTTTAAACACTAACTTATCCTATTTTAACTACCCAAGAAACGGCTGAAACTGCTTTAAATATCCTTTATACAGTTTAAATTATACTCTATAGATTACCAATTGAAGCTCTAAATGTAACCAGTCTACGTTTTCCGCAAAGTATGTAGCATAAAAATCAACATTAACTCGTCTAGGATTTGTTAGGCATGCGGCAACTCTATCTAGACCGGCCTTATATGTAATCTAGGATGGAACGCAGTGAAAGCGGAGTTATAATATTACTAGTTAGATTTCCCTAAAGGCTCAATCGATTTTCTATTTTACATTTGTATAATGATGGTTAGAAGCAAGTCGATCAACTCAAAGCGTTATTTATAAACAAAGTAACAACTAAAAAGACTGCTTGGTACTCAGTGCTCATTATCTTGCCACGTTAGATTAGAGAATAACTACTTTTCCCCTTCTCAATGATATGCAGAAAGCTAACCAAAGCACATTTCGCTATTTATGTTAGGTCTCAAGTAATTGTGTGAGTCTTTTGCCATTTACCAGACTCCGAGCTGTCGAAAAATCGAATATCACTTACCCGTCTCTGAGATAAGTCATAAAACCCGTGAGTGTCACCTTAAGACGACAGTTCAACGCATGCGCAATACAACTACGACACCGAGTCAGTAGCGTTGAATGTTAAGTCTCAAAATACCCAATTATTACGCTTTCCACTTAGAAAAACTCTAATCCAGAGATATCTACCAAGAACATATTATTATATCTGTTCATAAAGCTTTTGTAGTCAGCTGCCAGGTTTTAGGTATAGTCATAAAGACAATGCCGTGTCTGTAAAGGTCTGAAACAACGGAATTAATAACAGTAGACAGCAATTACATGACTTGGGTGTTAAAGACCTTTTGAATTTCTCACTTAATCTTAATACACAGTCTAACCGAAGCTATGAATTTCCAACTAATGTTAATGGCTAAGGGCGTTCACCTTTTCAAGACAATTCTGAGGGACCATCCAGGGACTTTTAACATAAATGTGTATGCTTGTAGGGTGACTAGATGTTTGTTGTGTTATGGGATATCCAGTTTTTCAGCTATGGATTTTAGCTACGTTGTTTAGTTTGGTGAAATCTATACAAGATGGGATAATACCCAGTATTTTAATGCGGTGTTGCGTACAGGTCGTACTTGATTGGATGACAAGCGAGTGTTAATATTACGTTGATACATAAAAAAAAAATAAGGTCCCCATAATTTAAGCACGAATTTCATATTTTGGCTGCTGGTATCGAATGGCAAGGTAGTATAAAGTACGACAAATTTTAATTAAAATAATTGCACAAGTTTCAAGATGAATTTACGTATTCGGACTACCCCTAAAGCCCTATTAAAAGCTCAAATCGAGAAAGCTAATCTATGGGCTTAGAATGTGACAAAAAACACGTCACGTCTCCGTTTCGTCTTATTGGGATTGGTTGAGAGACTGACGTATTGGTCTCTCGATCAATCACAAACATCAAAATTAAACGACATCGTTTTACGAGTTGCGTCTTCGTGTCACATTCTAAGTCCACTGATAACCACATACACAGGGCATGTAGATGCGAGGGCGGCGTTCGGCGATTGATCGAATTAGCTGTTCACCAGAGCTTTCACTGGACAATAAGGCTACGTCCTTTATAATGCTTTGTTTGGCGTGTGTTTGTGTGTGTGTGTGTGTATATGTGTAAGTTAATATTTGTCGTATGTATGATGTTTATTGGTGTTGCACATACTTATTCATGCCATAATCCCGTGGTGAGGCTGTTGAGTGCCACAAACTGAGCCTTTAGTAAGTGAAACTTATCTGTGCTTATCTTTAATTTTTTAGTCTATTAAAAACTCATTTGTATTTTGTCGATGTAATGAAACAGTAATAACATATTTTGTAAGTAGGTGCCTATAAAGCCCTGGTGAATTGGCATGGGAATCTGAATTTTAGGATCTGTCCGTAAATATAGCATGTATATTTTATAGACACCACATATAGGTATTGATTACGATTTTATTCACAACCTGTATGAAGATTTACGAGCCAGGGCCAAGCTGGGCAGTATTTCGATACGCTTGTAGTGACACACCATTTTATGTTACTGGGCAATCATTTACTTTCTTCTATCATTAATGTTTAATATAATTCTACAAACGTAATCCACCTGGGAGCGAAACGACACGTCGCTGAGGAGCGTCTGTAACGTCCCTATTCTCTAGGGTTTTCATACCGGTTACAAGTTTCAATTGTGATTTAGCTGCAATTCGCGTCGCGCGAGGCTGTGGCCAGGCGGTTAGGTTCTCTCGGAATTTTAGTTTATTACATATAACTTGAGATTATGATATTGTTTCACAGAGCCACAATATTTAATTAGAAAGTCTACTAAATTTATAACTAATATTAGATTGTACTCGTATGATTGTACATGCCACGCCCACCAAATAATAACAATGTCACCCAGTCTTTGTATAATGCGTAGTAATTTTAATAGATTCAGTATCTAAACTGTAACACAACACTATTTTCAGTGGCTTTTCTGGCGGCAAAAAACTGTCTGTTATGATATGAAAAAGAGAGAAACAAAAGAAGCATTACTTAGAAGTTAGTACCTACCCAGAGTAAGCCAACAACAACCTTATGCCTAGTTAATAGAGTAGATAATTTAAAATAAATGCACCGTATAATATTACCTTTGTACATAAACAAGTCAAACGAATCGTCGGATCGGTATGTATGACCTCATGGAGGGATTACCGTGTTATCAGCTGATGGGCTTTGCTCTTTACTGATAAAGGCTTACTAAACCAGATTATCGGATTGTGTATTATATGTACGGGCTACGTATAAACGACGTGAACGTGTTACCACATCTAAATATTGATTTAGAAATATCATAATTTTCGTATTTCCTTATATTGTATAAATATGTTGACTATATAAGTGACTGCCTCAGTGGCATAGTTGTATTACGGTACGACTGCAATGCTGAGGTCTCGGGTTCGATCCCCGGGTCGGACAAAGTGATATTGGGGTTTTCTGTTCAGTATCAGCTCGGAGTCTGGAATTTGTGCACGATATGGCGATAGGCTCGCCCCTATCACATCATGGGACGGAGTATGCACGGCGAAAAGTGGGTGCACTAGTTGCGCCTTTGCCTACACCTTCGTGGATAAAAGGCGTGAGTGTGTGTGTATAAATATGTTATACATTTGATGCTTTGTAGTGTCGGCTGTCGCCGTAGGGTTAGTCTGGTCTCCTCGGGGCCCTAGCTCTTACGATACCTTCTGAGATCATGTTTATCTCTACGATAGTACTATAAAAATATTTTATTGAAAGAACATCGTTTGATGAGGCGACAAAATAGTTCCTGGTGGTAAGCGCCTCGACTGTCTCCTCCCACCTCTCGACTGTCTGTAGTCTAAACTTAAGTATAATGACGCTGCAGTGTGTACTAGTAATTACACTGGTTACAAAACAACGAGCAATCTTTTACAATTGTGGATGTTTGTGGTAGGTAGAGATCACTTCCCTTAAACGGCAACGGACTTGCTCGACGCAGGGCATTGCTAAAAACATTTATAAATAGTTATCTATATTGAGTATTAGTGTTTGTTTTCTCAGAATCAATGAACACATGATTTGAATATAAACACGCGTTTCTTTGTTCCGTTTGATGGCGTATCACGAGATAGTGGAATCCGTTTGTTTAGTACATAAAGAGTACACAAGGCGCGGCGCGTGGCGAAGGTCGGGCGACGTCTATTTTCGATGCGGTGCTTAGTGCGGCATGTCTTATCTTGGAGGTGTCTTTTTTTTTTTTTTATAGATAGAAATGGTAAGCGATACGACCACCCATAAACAGTAGCAACACCATCCAGCACCTTGACTTACAAAGTACTGTGTGGCATTCCACTGCGCTCGTCATCCTGAGACATAAGATGTTAAGTCTCATTATGTCCAGTAGTTATACTGGCTACAATGTCCTTCAAACCGAAACACAACAGTGCATGCACTGTTGCTTGGCGGTAGAAATAGACATTGCGGTGATACCCACCCAGACGGCCTCTTACATAATGAGAGACCTACCACCAGTGTCTTCTTCAATGTTAAGCTTTTTGCTCCCGGTGAAGGCAATTTGATGACTTGGTGCAAATTTTTAGGAATCGCCCGATCGGTATTTTGCATTTCTTTGGATCTTTATTGTGTTCGCGGTATAACTGCCATGCTGATGTGTCGGATTTTGTAGGGTACAGCTATAGCCCGTACCTCTACTAACTATCGCTGGGATTGTCGTGAGGGGAATGGCGATGCCGTGTTACGAGGTCAAAAAGGCACAATTGGAAATGAACAGCGTTTATTTTACACACACAATTATATACAGTATATACAACCGTTACAACGTCTTTGATTATCTTGCGGCGATGCGTGTCCACCCGTAGCGGCTCCGTAGGTAGCGCACCGCAGCACGTAGCAGTGAGAACAGCGGGGGCGGATGCTAACTGCATATGCTCCTTTCACTTGCAAGGCTTCTTTCTTGCAGACTTTTTCTTGCTTGAGGACAATTTCTTTCTTGTAGTTTTCTTTCTTGCTGGTTTTCACTGGCTCGAACTAATTTCTTGAAAACCGGGCTCGCTTAAGTGGTTCGGGGCTATCCCATAGGGAGAGCCCTGAATTTCAGGCCGTGTTCGGTGGCCGTTATGTACTACGTAACGCGCACATATTCACTCGTTACGGAGTAATTCGACGATTTCCCTAAGCTATTGATACCTGGGCATATAGGCATCAGGGGACTCTATAAGCTATATAAACTAAATGTCTCCTATGTGCGCTACGGAAAAAGTTATTGGCATTACTTAGACTAAATTTACATACAATCGACGCACATAGGAGACAATTCGATGGATAAAATCGTTAATCTTACACATATAATGACCCCGCTACCGTAGCGGGGTAGGCAAAACCCTAAGCTAAGTCATCGCGCCCAGTCAGATGCCGGTAGGTTGATACCGCGCATGCGGGGGCGCGATAACGTCACAAGTGATAACACACGATTTGACTCGCGCTCTCGCTCATCGCCTGTCTCGCTCAGATAGTGTGTGTAACTTACTGCGCAGGCGTCGAAAGCGCGCATGCGCCGTGTGTGTGATGCGTTTTAGTGCATGCGTCCTGCACATTCTCCCGCCGTGCATCACCCAGCGTCCAGGGGGTGATGCATTAAACTGACGGGCAGGATGCTCCCGCCGCTGGCTGCGGCGCGGCGTTCTCTTCTGGTGCGTCGTCTGCTGCCTGGATCACCACGATCTTCTTCGCCGGTCGTCGCAGGATGCCTCCCTGCGTTGAGACGTCCACGGTGCGCACCACACCGTCGGGACCGGGATACGTGGCGCTAATGCGCCCGCGCACCCACGTGTTACGCGGGAGCGTCCCGTCCACGATGCGCACGACGTCTCCGATGCGCAGCTCTGGGCCCCTGCTGTGGGGCTCCCGCCGGTTTCGAAGCTCGGGGAGGTACTCCCGGAGCCAGCGGGACCAGAAGGCGTCGGCGAGCTGCTGCGTCGCCCTGAGATCGGCGTGTGTGCCGAAGTTGTGGTCGGCCGGAAAGCTCGGCGCGGTGAATGGGCCCCGACCGCCCAACAGGAAGTGGTTGGGTGTCAGGGCCTCCGGGTCATCTGGGCTTACAGACACATGTGTTAACGGTCGACTATTTACCGTAAGTTCCACCTCGGCGAGTAATGTTGCCAAGGTTTCTTCATGCGGGCTCCTCTCGTGGAGCACCGTTGTCAGGGCGGTCTTGACCGACCGCACCAGCCTCTCCCAGGCGCCGCCCATGAATGGCGCGCCCGGGGGAATGAAGCGCCAACGTATCGCCCTCCGCGACGCCTCTTGTTCGGCGCCGGCAAAGAGAGTGTTGCGCAGTTCTCGTTCGGCGCCGTGGAAGTTGGTCCCGTTGTCGGACCAGATCTCGGCGGGGCTTCCTCGGCGCGCCGTCATGCGCCGGAGTGCCATGACTGCACCCTGCGCGCTGAGCGAGTGCACCACTTCTAGATGCACCGCTCGTACTGTTAGACATGTGAATAGCGCTATGTAGCGCTTTTGATTACTCCGGCCCACAGTGACTGTGAGCGGGCCGAAGTAGTCGAGACCTGTATACGTAAATGGTCTGTGGTGATGTGCCAACCGACAGGGTGGCAGGTCGCCCGTTACAGGCTGCGGCGGAGTCGCCGCCCTCTGGCGGCATTTCAAGCAGCCCCGCAGCGTTGTCTTGACGGTCGGGCGCAGGCGCAGGATCCACCGCTGCTGTCGACAGCAGTTGACTGTGCTCTCGACGCCGGCGTGATGTTGCTCGGCGTGAATGTGCTCAATCCACAGTCTCGTAGCCCGATGTTCGCCGTCGACGACCGGAGGGTGCTTCAGGAGTTCGCTGACCTCCGTGGCGGCTGAAATGCGGCTGTTTAAGCATATAATATTGTTAATTAATATTACACTTAATGAGTGTAAACGGCTGTCCCGTGGCACGGGTTTTCCTTGCGCGAGTGCGCGCAATTCTTCCACGAAGGCGTTCTGTTGGCTCGCCCTTATGATGAGCTGTTCGGCTTCGTGTTGTAGTTCGGCCGAGAGGGTAGCATACCTGTCCTGTGATGATGGCGTGTCCCTCTTCGGTGGTGTTCTTGCGGCGTTAGTGCGCCGCCAGTCCGGATCCTTCGGCGTAGCGGCCCGCGTTCGCTTGTAGTTGACCGCGTTGCGCCGTCGCCGGAACATGTCGACCGCTTGCAGTGTTCGAGCGGTCGCCCTCAGGTACCGGCTCCACTTAGAGAACCGGTTCACGTCGGGTAGGGCTTCGGAGAGCCGCGGCTCTCGATATCCCGAGGCGATGGCCCCTACCCTTTCCTCACCTGTCGGCGCGGCTGTGTTTCTTTCTTCGACGGGCCATAGGTCGGGTGGGTCCCGGAGGAACTCCGGTCCGTTGAACCACCGGTGTTGCTCGTCGAAGCCGTCCGGTACGTCGCGCGTAGCGTCGTCGGCGGCGTTGTAGCGCGTAGGCACCCACCTCCACTCGCTCGTTTGCGAGTGCTCTTCTATTGCGGCCACACGATGAGCGACGTACGGCTTGTACGATCTGGATCCGGTTCTGATCCAGCTCAGCGTGGTCCTACTGTCCGTCCAGTAGGTCGTGGAGTCGGGCCGCCTTCCGTGTTCGTGTTTGACAGCGGCCGCCATGCGCGCGCCGAGTACCGCAGCCTGTAATTCAAGACGCGGTATCGATGTTACTTTGAGCGGGGCCACTTTGGCTTTCGCCGTTATTAACGTTACCGTGACCCGCCCGTCTTCCTCTTCGGCGCGCCAGTATAGCGCGGTCGCGTAGGCCGACTCGCTGGCATCGGTGAAGACGTGTAGCTGCAATCTCCCGGCTCGAGTGTAGCCTGGGTAGCAGCGCGGCACGGATACGCAGCTCAATTTCTTTAGGTGCGCAATCCAGCTCATCCAGCCGGCGGCTATGTCGCCGTCGAGTGGCTCGTCCCATTCTGTGCCGCGTCTCCATACCTCCTGTAAAAGCTGCTTAGCCCTCACGGTAACTGGGGATACAAGTCCTAAAGGATCAAATAAGGACATGATTATTTTTAGCGCCTCACGCTTGGTGGGCGCTTCTTGCCTTAACAAGCTTGGCGGTATGCGCGCCAGATCTAGGTTGAAGCCGAGTCTGTCTTCCTTAGGTCTCCACATGAGGCCCAGTACTCGCTCCGCCTTTTCTATATCCACCTCTTCGTGGTGGCTCGTTGATTCGCCGAGCGCTTCGAGCAGCTCAGGCGAATTGCTTGTCCATTTTCGCAACTCAAAATGCGCTTCGCGATGAATATCGCGCACCTGTTGCGCGATCATTATCGCGCTATCTATGTCCGGATAGCTGTCGAGGTAGTCGTCCATGTAATGTTTCCTCTTAATTGCCTCGACGGCTTCCGGATGTGAAGCTCGAAACCTCTCCGCGTTGCGATTCATTACATATATCGCGGTTGCGGGAGAGCTAGATGCACCGAAAATGAGTACCTTCATTCTGTAGGCTTCCGGCGGCTTGTTGTCTCGGCGGTCCGCCCGCCAGAGATATCTCAGGGCGTCGCGATCTTCCTCGCGTAGCCCCACCTGCATAAACATCTCCGTGATGTCTGCGGTTACGGCGACAGGATGTTCCCGGAATCGCATCAGGACGCCGGGAAGAGGCTGCAATAAGTCTGGACCTGTTAACAAGTTATCGTTTAAAGTTGTTCCTTTGGTTTTGGCCGCTGCGTCGTGTACGACCCGTAGTTTGTCCGGCTTCAGCGCGTTGAATACCGCAAAGTGCGGCAAGTACCACGTTCTAGACGCGTGGGAGGTCGCCGGGGCTGGCTCGGCGTATCCCTTGTCTATTAGGGCCTTCATATGTTCGTCATACCTTGTTTTTAGTTCGGGGTTCCTGTCCAGCTTATTTTCAATGTTGTGCAGCCTTTTCAACGTGTTGTCGTAGTTATTCGGGAGCTCGATATTTTCAGACTTCCATAGGAGAGATGTGACGTATTTGCCGCTCGGTTCTCTCGTCGTGTTGTCCTCCAGGATTCTCAGCGCCTTTTCTCCGGGGTCGCTATTCGGCCTGCGGGGATCTATAAACATGTTGTCGGAAAATATAAATTGTTTCACAAGCTCTTCCGTTCGTTCGTCGGCCGTTGTTTGACCGACGAAATTCACCCTGTGACCTAGGGCTCGGGTCCGGCTCCCGTGTACCACCCAGCCGAGTGGTGTGAGCGAGGCGACCGGTTGGTTCCTCCTTCCGGACCGCGTTTTGGATGCCAGAAGCAAATGCCAATTATCTTGGCCTATTAAAAGTCGGGGTTTTGCCTCCTCCGCGTGTGTCGCGGGTAAGAGGTCCTTTAAATGCGCGCAATCTCGTAACGCTTCGTATGGAATGCGTTGCGCCGCCAACCGTAAGTTGTCGACGGTGCGCGCCTCGATGCGTTGCTGTCCCCGACTTCCCTTTATACTAAACCTGACGCGACGTGAGTTGTTGCGCGTGGTTTTTTCCCCGTCGTAAGTCACTATGTGGAGTGGTTCGTCCGGTCCCTCCGCGCCGATGTCCTTTGCCAGCTGATGGTCGATCAGGCTGACCGTGGATCCGTCGTCGAGTAACGCGAAGGTGTGAGCCACTCCTGCTGGTCCTGAAATGCGTACCGGGGCAATCTTTAAATAGGATACCTGTGGTGTCCAAGCCGAGTTAACGACCTCCTTGTTGTCGTTATCGTCGGTGTTCCTGCTCCGCTTGTCGGAGTGCAGCAGCCTATGGTGGTAGTGTTCGCATCCGTTTGCGTCACACTTCCGCGGCTTGCAGGCGTGTTGCTTGTGCCTAAGCTTCAGGCATCTAAAACATAAGCGATGTTTTTTCGCTATGTCCCATCGTGCGTCGATGGCGGCGTCCCGAAAGCGGACGCATTCGCTCATCGAGTGTGCTTCCTTTTCACACACACTACACGTGGGTTTCGCTTTCTCCGCTACGGCAGCGTGAATGCGTTGCCGTCGTGGTTGTTCGCCGCCGCTTTGTCTCACCGGGGTTTTATCCACGATGATTTCAGGCGCTGCGAACGGGCTACAAAACTCGGCTTCCCGCGTTATGAACCGGCTAAACTTTAGTAAATCGGGCTCACCTCTGTGTTGTGCGGCGGCGAACTCGTACCACTGCCTTCTCAGCGTTGGAGTTAACTTCTCCATGACGGCTTTCGTTACCTCCGGATTGTAGAGGTAGAAGGCGCAGTCGAGCGCCTGTAGAGTTCCCACGACGTTTTCTATTTTCGTGCTGAAGGTGCAGATGTCTCGTGGTGAATCGGTGAGGCGGGGCAGCGCCCGGAGTCGCTCGATCTCGGCCAGCGCGATCGAGTCCGGACGCCCGAACCGCGTCTCGAGTGTTCTCAGCACCGCGCTTGGCTCAGCGTTGGTGATGAGCAGCCCTTGTACTGCTTCCTTGGCGGCGCCGCGTAGGCTGCGGCGCAACCGGGACATGTTCTCCAAAGCTGTAAAATAGTTAGCGGATTCATGATAAGCGGCTCTATATGTAAGCCAGTCTTGGTGTGCGCCGTTGAAAACGGGTAACTCCGAATATCTCAACGGCTGTCTATGCTGTGCCGATTGCACAGCTTGCGTTATTGCGGACGCGAGTTCTTGGTACTCCGTCCTCGGTCGCGATGCGACCAATTCCCCGCTCTGCTCTTGTTGCGGGTTCGGCGGGGGCTGCGGAGCTGCGTTGTCTCGTAGCCATGATGCTACGACCGGCGGTGGCTGCCTCGTAGCTCCGCAATCGTCGCTCCGTGCGGCGATGACAGGCGGCGGCTGCGCGGCGTAAATGTTCGTAGGCCAGGACGCTGTAGCGATCGCTGGCCCTGTCGGCTGCGCAGTCAAGTTCGGTGCCGCTGGGTTCGCTGAAAATGACATGAAATCGGGCGGATTATTTGAATCGTTATTCGTCACTGGGTGACGCGATGACGGGGGCTCGGCACTGGCTCCCGCCGGTACAGTCGCCGGGGTGTCCCAGGATACGGCAGCGATCGCTGGGTCACTATGTTCGGGTGGCGGCTGTACCCGGGCTTGCGATTCTTGTTTGGTTTCATGCGGTCGACTATCTATCGCGAGCAGTTGGCTAGTTTGTACCCAATTGTGCACGCGATGATCTTGTTCGACCTCGGTGATGACGGACTCGAGTTCGTCGTCACTCTCTTCCGCCTCGATCTCGGCTAGCCTCGCTGCTGCTAGCTCGATTTTAAGTTTGGTGAGTTCGGCCCTGGCTTGCGCCAGGCGACGCGCTTTCGTTGAACGCTTCGATGACGTTGCTGGTCGGCTCCGGGCCCGCTGTGGCGTTGGTTCTTCCGGTGCGGCGGCTGGCAGCTCCTCCGCAGCGGTGCCGGCAGCGGCGTCCCGATCTGTGGCTGTGGTGTCACGTGATTCGACAGTGTCGGTGGTCGTAACGGTGGCTTCAGTCGCTGTCGTCGCCGTAGCAGACGTAGCGGTCGCAGACGGCGCTGTAGCACTCGTCGCGGTACCTGAAGTCGCCGTTGTCGAAGCCTCTGTGGCTGACACCGACGCTGACACCGTCCGCTTTCCAACGGACCTCGTAACAGGCATTTCCCACTCACGTAGATCCGGCTCTCGAAGGACCAAAATGTAGGGTACAGCTATAGCCCGTACCTCTACTAACTATCGCTGGGATTGTCGTGAGGGGAATGGCGATGCCGTGTTACGAGGTCAAAAAGGCACAATTGGAAATGAACAGCGTTTATTTTACACACACAATTATATACAGTATATACAACCGTTACAACGTCTTTGATTATCTTGCGGCGATGCGTGTCCACCCGTAGCGGCTCCGTAGGTAGCGCACCGCAGCACGTAGCAGTGAGAACAGCGGGGGCGGATGCTAACTGCATATGCTCCTTTCACTTGCAAGGCTTCTTTCTTGCAGACTTTTTCTTGCTTGAGGACAATTTCTTTCTTGTAGTTTTCTTTCTTGCTGGTTTTCACTGGCTCGAACTAATTTCTTGAAAACCGGGCTCGCTTAAGTGGTTCGGGGCTATCCCATAGGGAGAGCCCTGAATTTCAGGCCGTGTTCGGTGGCCGTTATGTACTACGTAACGCGCACATATTCACTCGTTACGGAGTAATTCGACGATTTCCCTAAGCTATTGATACCTGGGCATATAGGCATCAGGGGACTCTATAAGCTATATAAACTAAATGTCTCCTATGTGCGCTACGGAAAAAGTTATTGGCATTACTTAGACTAAATTTACATACAATCGACGCACATAGGAGACAATTCGATGGATAAAATCGTTAATCTTACACATATAATGACCCCGCTACCGTAGCGGGGTAGGCAAAACCCTAAGCTAAGTCATCGCGCCCAGTCAGATGCCGGTAGGTTGATACCGCGCATGCGGGGGCGCGATAACGTCACAAGTGATAACACACGATTTGACTCGCGCTCTCGCTCATCGCCTGTCTCGCTCAGATAGTGTGTGTAACTTACTGCGCAGGCGTCGAAAGCGCGCATGCGCCGTGTGTGTGATGCGTTTTAGTGCATGCGTCCTGCACATTCTCCCGCCGTGCATCACCCAGCGTCCAGGGGGTGATGCATTAAACTGACGGGCAGGATGCTCCCGCCGCTGGCTGCGGCGCGGCGTTCTCTTCTGGTGCGTCGTCTGCTGCCTGGATCACCACGATCTTCTTCGCCGGTCGTCGCAGGATGCCTCCCTGCGTTGAGACGTCCACGGTGCGCACCACACCGTCGGGACCGGGATACGTGGCGCTAATGCGCCCGCGCACCCACGTGTTACGCGGGAGCGTCCCGTCCACGATGCGCACGACGTCTCCGATGCGCAGCTCTGGGCCCCTGCTGTGGGGCTCCCGCCGGTTTCGAAGCTCGGGGAGGTACTCCCGGAGCCAGCGGGACCAGAAGGCGTCGGCGAGCTGCTGCGTCGCCCTGAGATCGGCGTGTGTGCCGAAGTTGTGGTCGGCCGGAAAGCTCGGCGCGGTGAATGGGCCCCGACCGCCCAACAGGAAGTGGTTGGGTGTCAGGGCCTCCGGGTCATCTGGGCTTACAGACACATGTGTTAACGGTCGACTATTTACCGTAAGTTCCACCTCGGCGAGTAATGTTGCCAAGGTTTCTTCATGCGGGCTCCTCTCGTGGAGCACCGTTGTCAGGGCGGTCTTGACCGACCGCACCAGCCTCTCCCAGGCGCCGCCCATGAATGGCGCGCCCGGGGGAATGAAGCGCCAACGTATCGCCCTCCGCGACGCCTCTTGTTCGGCGCCGGCAAAGAGAGTGTTGCGCAGTTCTCGTTCGGCGCCGTGGAAGTTGGTCCCGTTGTCGGACCAGATCTCGGCGGGGCTTCCTCGGCGCGCCGTCATGCGCCGGAGTGCCATGACTGCACCCTGCGCGCTGAGCGAGTGCACCACTTCTAGATGCACCGCTCGTACTGTTAGACATGTGAATAGCGCTATGTAGCGCTTTTGATTACTCCGGCCCACAGTGACTGTGAGCGGGCCGAAGTAGTCGAGACCTGTATACGTAAATGGTCTGTGGTGATGTGCCAACCGACAGGGTGGCAGGTCGCCCGTTACAGGCTGCGGCGGAGTCGCCGCCCTCTGGCGGCATTTCAAGCAGCCCCGCAGCGTTGTCTTGACGGTCGGGCGCAGGCGCAGGATCCACCGCTGCTGTCGACAGCAGTTGACTGTGCTCTCGACGCCGGCGTGATGTTGCTCGGCGTGAATGTGCTCAATCCACAGTCTCGTAGCCCGATGTTCGCCGTCGACGACCGGAGGGTGCTTCAGGAGTTCGCTGACCTCCGTGGCGGCTGAAATGCGGCTGTTTAAGCATATAATATTGTTAATTAATATTACACTTAATGAGTGTAAACGGCTGTCCCGTGGCACGGGTTTTCCTTGCGCGAGTGCGCGCAATTCTTCCACGAAGGCGTTCTGTTGGCTCGCCCTTATGATGAGCTGTTCGGCTTCGTGTTGTAGTTCGGCCGAGAGGGTAGCATACCTGTCCTGTGATGATGGCGTGTCCCTCTTCGGTGGTGTTCTTGCGGCGTTAGTGCGCCGCCAGTCCGGATCCTTCGGCGTAGCGGCCCGCGTTCGCTTGTAGTTGACCGCGTTGCGCCGTCGCCGGAACATGTCGACCGCTTGCAGTGTTCGAGCGGTCGCCCTCAGGTACCGGCTCCACTTAGAGAACCGGTTCACGTCGGGTAGGGCTTCGGAGAGCCGCGGCTCTCGATGTCCCGAGGCGATGGCCCCTACCCTTTCCTCACCTGTCGGCGCGGCTGTGTTTCTTTCTTCGACGGGCCATAGGTCGGGTGGGTCCCGGAGGAACTCCGGTCCGTTGAACCACCGGTGTTGCTCGTCGAAGCCGTCCGGTACGTCGCGCGTAGCGTCGTCGGCGGCGTTGTAGCGCGTAGGCACCCACCTCCACTCGCTCGTTTGCGAGTGCTCTTCTATTGCGGCCACACGATGAGCGACGTACGGCTTGTACGATCTGGATCCGGTTCTGATCCAGCTCAGCGTGGTCCTACTGTCCGTCCAGTAGGTCGTGGAGTCGGGCCGCCTTCCGTGTTCGTGTTTGACAGCGGCCGCCATGCGCGCGCCGAGTACCGCAGCCTGTAATTCAAGACGCGGTATCGATGTTACTTTGAGCGGGGCCACTTTGGCTTTCGCCGTTATTAACGTTACCGTGACCCGCCCGTCTTCCTCTTCGGCGCGCCAGTATAGCGCGGTCGCGTAGGCCGACTCGCTGGCATCGGTGAAGACGTGTAGCTGCAATCTCCCGGCTCGAGTGTAGCCTGGGTAGCAGCGCGGCACGGATACGCAGCTCAATTTCTTTAGGTGCGCAATCCAGCTCATCCAGCCGGCGGCTATGTCGCCGTCGAGTGGCTCGTCCCATTCTGTGCCGCGTCTCCATACCTCCTGTAAAAGCTGCTTAGCCCTCACGGTAACTGGGGATACAAGTCCTAAAGGATCAAATAAGGACATGATTATTTTTAGCGCCTCACGCTTGGTGGGCGCTTCTTGCCTTAACAAGCTTGGCGGTATGCGCGCCAGATCTAGGTTGAAGCCGAGTCTGTCTTCCTTAGGTCTCCACATGAGGCCCAGTACTCGCTCCGCCTTTTCTATATCCACCTCTTCGTGGTGGCTCGTTGATTCGCCGAGCGCTTCGAGCAGCTCAGGCGAATTGCTTGTCCATTTTCGCAACTCAAAATGCGCTTCGCGATGAATATCGCGCACCTGTTGCGCGATCATTATCGCGCTATCTATGTCCGGATAGCTGTCGAGGTAGTCGTCCATGTAATGTTTCCTCTTAATTGCCTCGACGGCTTCCGGATGTGAAGCTCGAAACCTCTCCGCGTTGCGATTCATTACATATATCGCGGTTGCGGGAGAGCTAGATGCACCGAAAATGAGTACCTTCATTCTGTAGGCTTCCGGCGGCTTGTTGTCTCGGCGGTCCGCCCGCCAGAGATATCTCAGGGCGTCGCGATCTTCCTCGCGTAGCCCCACCTGCATAAACATCTCCGTGATGTCTGCGGTTACGGCGACAGGATGTTCCCGGAATCGCATCAGGACGCCGGGAAGAGGCTGCAATAAGTCTGGACCTGTTAACAAGTTATCGTTTAAAGTTGTTCCTTTGGTTTTGGCCGCTGCGTCGTGTACGACCCGTAGTTTGTCCGGCTTCAGCGCGTTGAATACCGCAAAGTGCGGCAAGTACCACGTTCTAGACGCGTGGGAGGTCGCCGGGGCTGGCTCGGCGTATCCCTTGTCTATTAGGGCCTTCATATGTTCGTCATACCTTGTTTTTAGTTCGGGGTTCCTGTCCAGCTTATTTTCAATGTTGTGCAGCCTTTTCAACGTGTTGTCGTAGTTATTCGGGAGCTCGATATTTTCAGACTTCCATAGGAGAGATGTGACGTATTTGCCGCTCGGTTCTCTCGTCGTGTTGTCCTCCAGGATTCTCAGCGCCTTTTCTCCGGGGTCGCTATTCGGCCTGCGGGGATCTATAAACATGTTGTCGGAAAATATAAATTGTTTCACAAGCTCTTCCGTTCGTTCGTCGGCCGTTGTTTGACCGACGAAATTCACCCTGTGACCTAGGGCTCGGGTCCGGCTCCCGTGTACCACCCAGCCGAGTGGTGTGAGCGAGGCGACCGGTTGGTTCCTCCTTCCGGACCGCGTTTTGGATGCCAGAAGCAAATGCCAATTATCTTGGCCTATTAAAAGTCGGGGTTTTGCCTCCTCCGCGTGTGTCGCGGGTAAGAGGTCCTTTAAATGCGCGCAATCTCGTAACGCTTCGTATGGAATGCGTTGCGCCGCCAACCGTAAGTTGTCGACGGTGCGCGCCTCGATGCGTTGCTGTCCCCGACTTCCCTTTATACTAAACCTGACGCGACGTGAGTTGTTGCGCGTGGTTTTTTCCCCGTCGTAAGTCACTATGTGGAGTGGTTCGTCCGGTCCCTCCGCGCCGATGTCCTTTGCCAGCTGATGGTCGATCAGGCTGACCGTGGATCCGTCGTCGAGTAACGCGAAGGTGTGAGCCACTCCTGCTGGTCCTGAAATGCGTACCGGGGCAATCTTTAAATAGGATACCTGTGGTGTCCAAGCCGAGTTAACGACCTCCTTGTTGTCGTTATCGTCGGTGTTCCTGCTCCGCTTGTCGGAGTGCAGCAGCCTATGGTGGTAGTGTTCGCATCCGTTTGCGTCACACTTCCGCGGCTTGCAGGCGTGTTGCTTGTGCCTAAGCTTCAGGCATCTAAAACATAAGCGATGTTTTTTCGCTATGTCCCATCGTGCGTCGATGGCGGCGTCCCGAAAGCGGACGCATTCGCTCATCGAGTGTGCTTCCTTTTCACACACACTACACGTGGGTTTCGCTTTCTCCGCTACGGCAGCGTGAATGCGTTGCCGTCGTGGTTGTTCGCCGCCGCTTTGTCTCACCGGGGTTTTATCCACGATGATTTCAGGCGCTGCGAACGGGCTACAAAACTCGGCTTCCCGCGTTATGAACCGGCTAAACTTTAGTAAATCGGGCTCACCTCTGTGTTGTGCGGCGGCGAACTCGTACCACTGCCTTCTCAGCGTTGGAGTTAACTTCTCCATGACGGCTTTCGTTACCTCCGGATTGTAGAGGTAGAAGGCGCAGTCGAGCGCCTGTAGAGTTCCCACGACGTTTTCTATTTTCGTGCTGAAGGTGCAGATGTCTCGTGGTGAATCGGTGAGGCGGGGCAGCGCCCGGAGTCGCTCGATCTCGGCCAGCGCGATCGAGTCCGGACGCCCGAACCGCGTCTCGAGTGTTCTCAGCACCGCGCTTGGCTCAGCGTTGGTGATGAGCAGCCCTTGTACTGCTTCCTTGGCGGCGCCGCGTAGGCTGCGGCGCAACCGGGACATGTTCTCCAAAGCTGTAAAATAGTTAGCGGATTCATGATAAGCGGCTCTATATGTAAGCCAGTCTTGGTGTGCGCCGTTGAAAACGGGTAACTCCGAATATCTCAACGGCTGTCTATGCTGTGCCGATTGCACAGCTTGCGTTATTGCGGACGCGAGTTCTTGGTACTCCGTCCTCGGTCGCGATGCGACCAATTCCCCGCTCTGCTCTTGTTGCGGGTTCGGCGGGGGCTGCGGAGCTGCGTTGTCTCGTAGCCATGATGCTACGACCGGCGGTGGCTGCCTCGTAGCTCCGCAATCGTCGCTCCGTGCGGCGATGACAGGCGGCGGCTGCGCGGCGTAAATGTTCGTAGGCCAGGACGCTGTAGCGATCGCTGGCCCTGTCGGCTGCGCAGTCAAGTTCGGTGCCGCTGGGTTCGCTGAAAATGACATGAAATCGGGCGGATTATTTGAATCGTTATTCGTCACTGGGTGACGCGATGACGGGGGCTCGGCACTGGCTCCCGCCGGTACAGTCGCCGGGGTGTCCCAGGATACGGCAGCGATCGCTGGGTCACTATGTTCGGGTGGCGGCTGTACCCGGGCTTGCGATTCTTGTTTGGTTTCATGCGGTCGACTATCTATCGCGAGCAGTTGGCTAGTTTGTACCCAATTGTGCACGCGATGATCTTGTTCGACCTCGGTGATGACGGACTCGAGTTCGTCGTCACTCTCTTCCGCCTCGATCTCGGCTAGCCTCGCTGCTGCTAGCTCGATTTTAAGTTTGGTGAGTTCGGCCCTGGCTTGCGCCAGGCGACGCGCTTTCGTTGAACGCTTCGATGACGTTGCTGGTCGGCTCCGGGCCCGCTGTGGCGTTGGTTCTTCCGGTGCGGCGGCTGGCAGCTCCTCCGCAGCGGTGCCGGCAGCGGCGTCCCGATCTGTGGCTGTGGTGTCACGTGATTCGACAGTGTCGGTGGTCGTAACGGTGGCTTCAGTCGCTGTCGTCGCCGTAGCAGACGTAGCGGTCGCAGACGGCGCTGTAGCACTCGTCGCGGTACCTGAAGTCGCCGTTGTCGAAGCCTCTGTGGCTGACACCGACGCTGACACCGTCCGCTTTCCAACGGACCTCGTAACAGGCATTTCCCACTCACGTAGATCCGGCTCTCGAAGGACCAAAATGTAGGGTACAGCTATAGCCCGTACCTCTACTAACTATCGCTGGGATTGTCGTGAGGGGAATGGCGATGCCGTGTTACGAGGTCAAAAAGGCACAATTGGAAATGAACAGCGTTTATTTTACACACACAATTATATACAGTATATACAACCGTTACAACGTCTTTGATTATCTTGCGGCGATGCGTGTCCACCCGTAGCGGCTCCGTAGGTAGCGCACCGCAGCACGTAGCAGTGAGAACAGCGGGGGCGGATGCTAACTGCATATGCTCCTTTCACTTGCAAGGCTTCTTTCTTGCAGACTTTTTCTTGCTTGAGGACAATTTCTTTCTTGTAGTTTTCTTTCTTGCTGGTTTTCACTGGCTCGAACTAATTTCTTGAAAACCGGGCTCGCTTAAGTGGTTCGGGGCTATCCCATAGGGAGAGCCCTGAATTTCAGGCCGTGTTCGGTGGCCGTTATGTACTACGTAACGCGCACATATTCACTCGTTACGGAGTAATTCGACGATTTCCCTAAGCTATTGATACCTGGGCATATAGGCATCAGGGGACTCTATAAGCTATATAAACTAAATGTCTCCTATGTGCGCTACGGAAAAAGTTATTGGCATTACTTAGACTAAATTTACATACAATCGACGCACATAGGAGACAATTCGATGGATAAAATCGTTAATCTTACACATATAATGACCCCGCTACCGTAGCGGGGTAGGCAAAACCCTAAGCTAAGTCATCGCGCCCAGTCAGATGCCGGTAGGTTGATACCGCGCATGCGGGGGCGCGATAACGTCACAAGTGATAACACACGATTTGACTCGCGCTCTCGCTCATCGCCTGTCTCGCTCAGATAGTGTGTGTAACTTACTGCGCAGGCGTCGAAAGCGCGCATGCGCCGTGTGTGTGATGCGTTTTAGTGCATGCGTCCTGCACATTCTCCCGCCGTGCATCACCCAGCGTCCAGGGGGTGATGCATTAAACTGACGGGCAGGATGCTCCCGCCGCTGGCTGCGGCGCGGCGTTCTCTTCTGGTGCGTCGTCTGCTGCCTGGATCACCACGATCTTCTTCGCCGGTCGTCGCAGGATGCCTCCCTGCGTTGAGACGTCCACGGTGCGCACCACACCGTCGGGACCGGGATACGTGGCGCTAATGCGCCCGCGCACCCACGTGTTACGCGGGAGCGTCCCGTCCACGATGCGCACGACGTCTCCGATGCGCAGCTCTGGGCCCCTGCTGTGGGGCTCCCGCCGGTTTCGAAGCTCGGGGAGGTACTCCCGGAGCCAGCGGGACCAGAAGGCGTCGGCGAGCTGCTGCGTCGCCCTGAGATCGGCGTGTGTGCCGAAGTTGTGGTCGGCCGGAAAGCTCGGCGCGGTGAATGGGCCCCGACCGCCCAACAGGAAGTGGTTGGGTGTCAGGGCCTCCGGGTCATCTGGGCTTACAGACACATGTGTTAACGGTCGACTATTTACCGTAAGTTCCACCTCGGCGAGTAATGTTGCCAAGGTTTCTTCATGCGGGCTCCTCTCGTGGAGCACCGTTGTCAGGGCGGTCTTGACCGACCGCACCAGCCTCTCCCAGGCGCCGCCCATGAATGGCGCGCCCGGGGGAATGAAGCGCCAACGTATCGCCCTCCGCGACGCCTCTTGTTCGGCGCCGGCAAAGAGAGTGTTGCGCAGTTCTCGTTCGGCGCCGTGGAAGTTGGTCCCGTTGTCGGACCAGATCTCGGCGGGGCTTCCTCGGCGCGCCGTCATGCGCCGGAGTGCCATGACTGCACCCTGCGCGCTGAGCGAGTGCACCACTTCTAGATGCACCGCTCGTACTGTTAGACATGTGAATAGCGCTATGTAGCGCTTTTGATTACTCCGGCCCACAGTGACTGTGAGCGGGCCGAAGTAGTCGAGACCTGTATACGTAAATGGTCTGTGGTGATGTGCCAACCGACAGGGTGGCAGGTCGCCCGTTACAGGCTGCGGCGGAGTCGCCGCCCTCTGGCGGCATTTCAAGCAGCCCCGCAGCGTTGTCTTGACGGTCGGGCGCAGGCGCAGGATCCACCGCTGCTGTCGACAGCAGTTGACTGTGCTCTCGACGCCGGCGTGATGTTGCTCGGCGTGAATGTGCTCAATCCACAGTCTCGTAGCCCGATGTTCGCCGTCGACGACCGGAGGGTGCTTCAGGAGTTCGCTGACCTCCGTGGCGGCTGAAATGCGGCTGTTTAAGCATATAATATTGTTAATTAATATTACACTTAATGAGTGTAAACGGCTGTCCCGTGGCACGGGTTTTCCTTGCGCGAGTGCGCGCAATTCTTCCACGAAGGCGTTCTGTTGGCTCGCCCTTATGATGAGCTGTTCGGCTTCGTGTTGTAGTTCGGCCGAGAGGGTAGCATACCTGTCCTGTGATGATGGCGTGTCCCTCTTCGGTGGTGTTCTTGCGGCGTTAGTGCGCCGCCAGTCCGGATCCTTCGGCGTAGCGGCCCGCGTTCGCTTGTAGTTGACCGCGTTGCGCCGTCGCCGGAACATGTCGACCGCTTGCAGTGTTCGAGCGGTCGCCCTCAGGTACCGGCTCCACTTAGAGAACCGGTTCACGTCGGGTAGGGCTTCGGAGAGCCGCGGCTCTCGATGTCCCGAGGCGATGGCCCCTACCCTTTCCTCACCTGTCGGCGCGGCTGTGTTTCTTTCTTCGACGGGCCATAGGTCGGGTGGGTCCCGGAGGAACTCCGGTCCGTTGAACCACCGGTGTTGCTCGTCGAAGCCGTCCGGTACGTCGCGCGTAGCGTCGTCGGCGGCGTTGTAGCGCGTAGGCACCCACCTCCACTCGCTCGTTTGCGAGTGCTCTTCTATTGCGGCCACACGATGAGCGACGTACGGCTTGTACGATCTGGATCCGGTTCTGATCCAGCTCAGCGTGGTCCTACTGTCCGTCCAGTAGGTCGTGGAGTCGGGCCGCCTTCCGTGTTCGTGTTTGACAGCGGCCGCCATGCGCGCGCCGAGTACCGCAGCCTGTAATTCAAGACGCGGTATCGATGTTACTTTGAGCGGGGCCACTTTGGCTTTCGCCGTTATTAACGTTACCGTGACCCGCCCGTCTTCCTCTTCGGCGCGCCAGTATAGCGCGGTCGCGTAGGCCGACTCGCTGGCATCGGTGAAGACGTGTAGCTGCAATCTCCCGGCTCGAGTGTAGCCTGGGTAGCAGCGCGGCACGGATACGCAGCTCAATTTCTTTAGGTGCGCAATCCAGCTCATCCAGCCGGCGGCTATGTCGCCGTCGAGTGGCTCGTCCCATTCTGTGCCGCGTCTCCATACCTCCTGTAAAAGCTGCTTAGCCCTCACGGTAACTGGGGATACAAGTCCTAAAGGATCAAATAAGGACATGATTATTTTTAGCGCCTCACGCTTGGTGGGCGCTTCTTGCCTTAACAAGCTTGGCGGTATGCGCGCCAGATCTAGGTTGAAGCCGAGTCTGTCTTCCTTAGGTCTCCACATGAGGCCCAGTACTCGCTCCGCCTTTTCTATATCCACCTCTTCGTGGTGGCTCGTTGATTCGCCGAGCGCTTCGAGCAGCTCAGGCGAATTGCTTGTCCATTTTCGCAACTCAAAATGCGCTTCGCGATGAATATCGCGCACCTGTTGCGCGATCATTATCGCGCTATCTATGTCCGGATAGCTGTCGAGGTAGTCGTCCATGTAATGTTTCCTCTTAATTGCCTCGACGGCTTCCGGATGTGAAGCTCGAAACCTCTCCGCGTTGCGATTCATTACATATATCGCGGTTGCGGGAGAGCTAGATGCACCGAAAATGAGTACCTTCATTCTGTAGGCTTCCGGCGGCTTGTTGTCTCGGCGGTCCGCCCGCCAGAGATATCTCAGGGCGTCGCGATCTTCCTCGCGTAGCCCCACCTGCATAAACATCTCCGTGATGTCTGCGGTTACGGCGACAGGATGTTCCCGGAATCGCATCAGGACGCCGGGAAGAGGCTGCAATAAGTCTGGACCTGTTAACAAGTTATCGTTTAAAGTTGTTCCTTTGGTTTTGGCCGCTGCGTCGTGTACGACCCGTAGTTTGTCCGGCTTCAGCGCGTTGAATACCGCAAAGTGCGGCAAGTACCACGTTCTAGACGCGTGGGAGGTCGCCGGGGCTGGCTCGGCGTATCCCTTGTCTATTAGGGCCTTCATATGTTCGTCATACCTTGTTTTTAGTTCGGGGTTCCTGTCCAGCTTATTTTCAATGTTGTGCAGCCTTTTCAACGTGTTGTCGTAGTTATTCGGGAGCTCGATATTTTCAGACTTCCATAGGAGAGATGTGACGTATTTGCCGCTCGGTTCTCTCGTCGTGTTGTCCTCCAGGATTCTCAGCGCCTTTTCTCCGGGGTCGCTATTCGGCCTGCGGGGATCTATAAACATGTTGTCGGAAAATATAAATTGTTTCACAAGCTCTTCCGTTCGTTCGTCGGCCGTTGTTTGACCGACGAAATTCACCCTGTGACCTAGGGCTCGGGTCCGGCTCCCGTGTACCACCCAGCCGAGTGGTGTGAGCGAGGCGACCGGTTGGTTCCTCCTTCCGGACCGCGTTTTGGATGCCAGAAGCAAATGCCAATTATCTTGGCCTATTAAAAGTCGGGGTTTTGCCTCCTCCGCGTGTGTCGCGGGTAAGAGGTCCTTTAAATGCGCGCAATCTCGTAACGCTTCGTATGGAATGCGTTGCGCCGCCAACCGTAAGTTGTCGACGGTGCGCGCCTCGATGCGTTGCTGTCCCCGACTTCCCTTTATACTAAACCTGACGCGACGTGAGTTGTTGCGCGTGGTTTTTTCCCCGTCGTAAGTCACTATGTGGAGTGGTTCGTCCGGTCCCTCCGCGCCGATGTCCTTTGCCAGCTGATGGTCGATCAGGCTGACCGTGGATCCGTCGTCGAGTAACGCGAAGGTGTGAGCCACTCCTGCTGGTCCTGAAATGCGTACCGGGGCAATCTTTAAATAGGATACCTGTGGTGTCCAAGCCGAGTTAACGACCTCCTTGTTGTCGTTATCGTCGGTGTTCCTGCTCCGCTTGTCGGAGTGCAGCAGCCTATGGTGGTAGTGTTCGCATCCGTTTGCGTCACACTTCCGCGGCTTGCAGGCGTGTTGCTTGTGCCTAAGCTTCAGGCATCTAAAACATAAGCGATGTTTTTTCGCTATGTCCCATCGTGCGTCGATGGCGGCGTCCCGAAAGCGGACGCATTCGCTCATCGAGTGTGCTTCCTTTTCACACACACTACACGTGGGTTTCGCTTTCTCCGCTACGGCAGCGTGAATGCGTTGCCGTCGTGGTTGTTCGCCGCCGCTTTGTCTCACCGGGGTTTTATCCACGATGATTTCAGGCGCTGCGAACGGGCTACAAAACTCGGCTTCCCGCGTTATGAACCGGCTAAACTTTAGTAAATCGGGCTCACCTCTGTGTTGTGCGGCGGCGAACTCGTACCACTGCCTTCTCAGCGTTGGAGTTAACTTCTCCATGACGGCTTTCGTTACCTCCGGATTGTAGAGGTAGAAGGCGCAGTCGAGCGCCTGTAGAGTTCCCACGACGTTTTCTATTTTCGTGCTGAAGGTGCAGATGTCTCGTGGTGAATCGGTGAGGCGGGGCAGCGCCCGGAGTCGCTCGATCTCGGCCAGCGCGATCGAGTCCGGACGCCCGAACCGCGTCTCGAGTGTTCTCAGCACCGCGCTTGGCTCAGCGTTGGTGATGAGCAGCCCTTGTACTGCTTCCTTGGCGGCGCCGCGTAGGCTGCGGCGCAACCGGGACATGTTCTCCAAAGCTGTAAAATAGTTAGCGGATTCATGATAAGCGGCTCTATATGTAAGCCAGTCTTGGTGTGCGCCGTTGAAAACGGGTAACTCCGAATATCTCAACGGCTGTCTATGCTGTGCCGATTGCACAGCTTGCGTTATTGCGGACGCGAGTTCTTGGTACTCCGTCCTCGGTCGCGATGCGACCAATTCCCCGCTCTGCTCTTGTTGCGGGTTCGGCGGGGGCTGCGGAGCTGCGTTGTCTCGTAGCCATGATGCTACGACCGGCGGTGGCTGCCTCGTAGCTCCGCAATCGTCGCTCCGTGCGGCGATGACAGGCGGCGGCTGCGCGGCGTAAATGTTCGTAGGCCAGGACGCTGTAGCGATCGCTGGCCCTGTCGGCTGCGCAGTCAAGTTCGGTGCCGCTGGGTTCGCTGAAAATGACATGAAATCGGGCGGATTATTTGAATCGTTATTCGTCACTGGGTGACGCGATGACGGGGGCTCGGCACTGGCTCCCGCCGGTACAGTCGCCGGGGTGTCCCAGGATACGGCAGCGATCGCTGGGTCACTATGTTCGGGTGGCGGCTGTACCCGGGCTTGCGATTCTTGTTTGGTTTCATGCGGTCGACTATCTATCGCGAGCAGTTGGCTAGTTTGTACCCAATTGTGCACGCGATGATCTTGTTCGACCTCGGTGATGACGGACTCGAGTTCGTCGTCACTCTCTTCCGCCTCGATCTCGGCTAGCCTCGCTGCTGCTAGCTCGATTTTAAGTTTGGTGAGTTCGGCCCTGGCTTGCGCCAGGCGACGCGCTTTCGTTGAACGCTTCGATGACGTTGCTGGTCGGCTCCGGGCCCGCTGTGGCGTTGGTTCTTCCGGTGCGGCGGCTGGCAGCTCCTCCGCAGCGGTGCCGGCAGCGGCGTCCCGATCTGTGGCTGTGGTGTCACGTGATTCGACAGTGTCGGTGGTCGTAACGGTGGCTTCAGTCGCTGTCGTCGCCGTAGCAGACGTAGCGGTCGCAGACGGCGCTGTAGCACTCGTCGCGGTACCTGAAGTCGCCGTTGTCGAAGCCTCTGTGGCTGACACCGACGCTGACACCGTCCGCTTTCCAACGGACCTCGTAACAGGCATTTCCCACTCACGTAGATCCGGCTCTCGAAGGACCAAAATGTAGGGTACAGCTATAGCCCGTACCTCTACTAACTATCGCTGGGATTGTCGTGAGGGGAATGGCGATGCCGTGTTACGAGGTCAAAAAGGCACAATTGGAAATGAACAGCGTTTATTTTACACACACAATTATATACAGTATATACAACCGTTACAACGTCTTTGATTATCTTGCGGCGATGCGTGTCCACCCGTAGCGGCTCCGTAGGTAGCGCACCGCAGCACGTAGCAGTGAGAACAGCGGGGGCGGATGCTAACTGCATATGCTCCTTTCACTTGCAAGGCTTCTTTCTTGCAGACTTTTTCTTGCTTGAGGACAATTTCTTTCTTGTAGTTTTCTTTCTTGCTGGTTTTCACTGGCTCGAACTAATTTCTTGAAAACCGGGCTCGCTTAAGTGGTTCGGGGCTATCCCATAGGGAGAGCCCTGAATTTCAGGCCGTGTTCGGTGGCCGTTATGTACTACGTAACGCGCACATATTCACTCGTTACGGAGTAATTCGACGATTTCCCTAAGCTATTGATACCTGGGCATATAGGCATCAGGGGACTCTATAAGCTATATAAACTAAATGTCTCCTATGTGCGCTACGGAAAAAGTTATTGGCATTACTTAGACTAAATTTACATACAATCGACGCACATAGGAGACAATTCGATGGATAAAATCGTTAATCTTACACATATAATGACCCCGCTACCGTAGCGGGGTAGGCAAAACCCTAAGCTAAGTCATCGCGCCCAGTCAGATGCCGGTAGGTTGATACCGCGCATGCGGGGGCGCGATAACGTCACAAGTGATAACACACGATTTGACTCGCGCTCTCGCTCATCGCCTGTCTCGCTCAGATAGTGTGTGTAACTTACTGCGCAGGCGTCGAAAGCGCGCATGCGCCGTGTGTGTGATGCGTTTTAGTGCATGCGTCCTGCACAGATTTGATACTCGGTTAGTGATATTGAGATTTTCTGCTATTGTGGCTCGCCCTGATTACTTAGAACTTACATATCTGGCAAATTGGCGGTGTATGTTTCTGTTTACCACTGAAAAGGAACAAAGGCGTGATTCTATGTATGTTTCTTATCTGCAAACAAATATAAACACAGATCCATGGTATTCCAATTGAAACTACCATAGAGAATTACATAAAGATGCGAACCACAGACAATGCTTACTGAAGTTACACAACCCAAGTTTATTACTGCAGAGGTTATGTTAATTGCTTGATTACGTCATGGGTCCTTGTCTGCCGCTGGGCCGCGCTTTCACTGCGTCCTAACCGGTGCGAGAATGAGCTCATGATTCGGCTCCTTACTAAGGAAACGAGATGAAGTAATGCTTACTTCCTTCTGATTTTGTGCGAAAGTGATTTGTATGTCTTTTCAAGTAAGAATGGATTGACATGACTGCTAGGAGTCGTAGACAATTTTATCCCGGATATAACGCGTTCCTTTAAGTTTTTGAGACATTCGATGAACTTTTTCATGATGCTCATTATTTCCTTTGCCTATAACTTATGAACAAATCTTGTATTTTAAGTAATAAATTAATTAGTAATCTTTCCTTTACGAGAATCGAACCCGCACCTCACGGTCGCAGCCGGCCATTGACCACGTCACAAACGAGGAAAGTCATCAGTCAAACGTAACACGAACGTTATCGGTCGGAAACGTTGTAAATCAACGTGAGACGTAGATCAACAGGCGACGTTATGAATATTGAACGGTGTGCAGACAGCCGACGCGTTGTTATCGCTCGGGACAATTTATGGAGGAGGGGGGGGGGGGGGGGAGTAGTATCGTTAGATTTTTTTTATAGCTTCTGAATGACGCGACGAGCATGCCGGTCGACTGATGGTAAGCTATACGAACGCCCTTAAACAGTAGCAACACCATACAGAACTTTTAAGTATAAAGTACTGCGTCGCACGCCACTGCCCTCGTCATGCCCAGTAATTAAGACTAAACTTAAATCTAACAATTAAACTACAACACGCAAGTCAAAGTTCCGCGATGGTCTCTAATAAATGCGCCATTATCGATGCAGTGCCGTTGCCATGGCAACTGACGTACACAGCAACGCCAGGCTGCGCCGCCTATGCAATTGCAACACCGGGTCACCGACCCGACATTCAAACGTGACCTCATCAATAACATATGCTTTCAAGGAAAAGGTGCGAGCGTTTGAGATTAATTGGGTGTCTGTAATGGTGGGGTATTGTATTTAACATGGCTGTCAAATATTTTCCTGTTTCCAGTTTGCCTTATAAAATTTTGATCCTTCCTTTTTAGGATTAAAGCAAGAAGATATTTATTGTTATAAAAATACTAGTTTTGAACTTAGCTCCGGCCGTGTAAAACTCCGTTCTCGGATGAAAAATCTCTGGCATTGAGGGATAATATAGCTTCCAATTAGTGGACGAATTTTCAGAATCGAAGCAGTAGTTCCGATTGCCCCCCTACATGCGAACTCATACTCATACGTCTTTGCTATATTATTATAGTAACACACAACACAATTACAAAACTTGCGTACATATTTGACATATTATTCTCATAATAATTAATTTTCCTGTTCCAGTGTCCTACATTTGTTAAATTTCAACAAGTTGTTTTGGCCATATAATGTATTTATTGTATAAGGAACGTTGTAATACATTGGACATTGTCGTAAACGGCGGCGGAGGTAGATATTTTAGAATAGTTTTTGATTTAATCGAGAATAACACATAATAATAAATTCGCTAGAACAGACAAATAACACGCCTGAAGTATCTGACGATAGCGTTTCGACTGACAAGACCGAATGACGTCACTGTCATTGTGATACATACGTGCGAGAAAGATAACGCTATACTGTCGCTACGCCTTCATAATTCATGCCGATGGTTCAAATATTTGAGTCGGTTTACAATTTATTTTGATACTGGTATGGCAATTAGTGGTCTTGTATAAATAAAAATTTACTTGTACTGAATTTGCAGTAAAATTAGATAAACATCTAAGTCAATATAGATATCAATCAATCAGCCTGTCGCCGTCCACTGCTGAACGTAGGCCTCCCCAAGTGAACGCCAACCATCCCGGTCTTGAGCAGATATAATTATAGCTTATTTTCTAAAGTCACGTTTCCCTAAAAAAATTGCTTCACAATTCCACAAAAGATTATTTTTAGAACATCCTCAGCGGATGTTTTGTCGATCATGTCGCAGTCCGATTGGCGCGCACTTCCGCGTCGCTTCCCTTGGCAATAAACTAATTTAACAAGATTTATCGTTCAAGTGTATAAATATAAGGATTTTTTTTTGTGTATCAATGCTAATATTTATGCTAATGTTATGTATTTTAGAACTGAAATCATCGACCTTATGATTGAGGGCTTTGGAATTTAAAGTTTTAGTTGTCAATGTTTGTTTCATACCGGCGCGGCTTGCAGAGGCTACACTAGAGATGATAAATGCATACTCTAAATATATAAAGTTGATAAACAAAAAGTCGATCCTTCAACGATCGTATAAACGAAGTATGATTTCCACCTGCCTACCTGTATGTAGGTACAGCTGCTATTCCCTGGCCACGACCCATCGGAACGAGTCACTATGGCGGGTGTTTTACGACATACTCATTGAACGTATGTAATATACTGCCCCATAACTAGGTAGCAGGCGTAGCTCTAACCCTCACTTGTCTACTACCCCTTTTTGGCTCCATCGCATAAGATTTGATTAAAAAAAAGACAAGACTTTTTCGCGGCTTCCCTGCGTGATCTTTTTTTTGGGGGATAAAGGTCCCGTTCTATATTTTTCCGTGATTTAAAGTATATATGCTATTCCAGACAATCTTTTTCTGTGCCAAACTTCATCCAGATCCGTTCAGCTGTTCTGGCGTGACTGAGTAATGAACATCCATCCAAACTTTCGCATTTATAATACTAATACGATTTAAAGTACAGTTTCCAAAGACCTCGTAAGCTATTCGCTTAGTTATTATCCGTACAAAATCATGTGCCGAAAGTCCCAAAGCTGTCCACCACAAATCAAATGTTCTGGATGTCTTAATATTCTTGTCCTGATGAATGAAGGAAACGCATATTTCCGCTTTACGTTAAACATATTATCTATTGTGTTTCTATACCTCTATTATCTCGTTTACTCTGGTGTGTAGTGCCACTTCACACGACCGAGCATGCATTGTACTAATGATGCAGTTTATTGGTAACTAGACTTCTGCTCGCGGCTCCGCCCGCGTGAAATAGTTTTTCCGAGATATAAATATTTTCCCGGGATAAAAAGTTGCCTATAGCACTCGGGAGTAATGTAGCTTCGTATTAGTGAAAGAATTTTCAAAATCGGTCCAGTAGTTTTTGAATTTATCAAACAATCAAATCTTTCCTCTGTATAATATTAGTATAGATTTGTGGTATCTAAACGTAATTACATGAATTGTTGCGTCACTTTTATATAACGATAAAGTTAAGACGCCATAGTACTTCCATATCTGTGAATTTTAAACGATTGGAAGAGACGAGCTAGTAGCTCGGCCTGGTCACACGATTGTCCATAACGAGTACAACACCCAGAACTTTGAACTACAATGCTCGTCGAACTGCGCACGTCATCATGAGAAAATAGATCTGTTTTTCTTAAAATTTATTTGCCAGCCTTCCGTTACAATGAAGTATAGCAAATGCAGGTGTTGCCAATGATGGATAGTTCAAATTTTATTGTAGCTCTTTCATCGTCCGTTTTATAACGAATATCTTTAAGGATATTTAGAACTGTATTAAAAAGCGCGTGTGGTAGATGCCAAATTGGACTTAAACGCATGTATGCAGAGTGCTCTTTATAAATAGCATCTAAGTCATCCCATGATGCGTATTGACTGTCGTAAGTCACGTCGTTTTATAATTTTCTTAACTCACATAAGTTTGCATCTGTTTTTTTTTGAAACCGTGTTTCCTTATACCTTTCCACCAATAAAAAGACATTGAACAAATAACTGCCACGTGATGGCGTTTGAAGGCACGTGGGCGCTTTCGATTTTCCCCCTCAGGATCCACTACCCCCGGTGTGCGAGCCGCATATAAAACAGACCCAATTAGTGTCGCCGGTCTAGAAATTAAAGCTTGTGTGATCAGTGTCTATTGGTAGTTCGTACGTGACTACATGCCGTAGATGTTTGTGGAAATTCCTGGGTATTTTTAGTATTACCCGTCTATCTGATCATTACTATGTACTACACATTGTCTTGATCATTATAGTATGTATCTGTATCATGTGATAGCCTGGATATGACTGCTTGCTCATTGTCATTGAAATAAATATATCTGAAAATAATACACGTATATTATTATTCGTCGTACAATGTGATGTGCACAAAGCAATACCTCCGATGCAACGAGAAATTGGGTCAACAATCATTAAAAATTCAACATGACGCAACCACACGCCAAATGCCAATGATTTCATTTTACATCCAAGAAAAGTAAACAAATACTGCTCGAACGCATTTAATAAATAAACACACAGCTTCCTGTGCGTAAAAATATTCAGCAAGGACCGTTTCCTTTTAATTTTTCGTCGTATAAATCACCGTTGGTGCTTCCTGCTTCCACTATGTCAGGGCCTTTGTGTCCACCTTGGTGATAATTCGCGAAAATATACTCTTAACGTTTGTACACGTGTTTTGATTTATTACCGTTTAAAATGTTTAATTATACTGTTTGCTTACCGGGAATATGACATATATCAGCAGTTGTTCCTTATTACTTAGGGGGTAAAGTTGCTTTTCACAAAAGATCTGTACGGTTTCGTACATTGAACTTTGTTACCAACAGTTAGTGCTGATACGACTTTTCTGCACAATAAACATTTCTAATAATTCACGTGAGGGCGACGCCCCGCTATGACCTGCATTAATAGGCATTTTTTGCCAACGCGACAGTTTACTTCTATCGAACGTTTCTGATACGAGCGTGTGCCATACCAAACGCCGACCCGAACACTTGTCTCGCACCAGAGTAATAATCGCTAAACTATAACAGTTGTGATTTAACAATAAATTAGTGATTTTACAACTACAAGTTTACTTCTATTGCACCCCGGGACTCGCAACACCTACAAACACCATTGCTCCAACGAGCTATCTAATGTCACTGAACATTTATGGTCCTTCGAGCCGGATTCCAGGTATTTAGTGCATTTTAAAAACTCTATTTAAGATAGCGAATCGGTTTGGCTGGCCTTCCACAAGCGGACCTCCCCAGTCAAATTGAGAAGGCGCACATATCTTAAGTAGAGTGTAGATGTACTGAATATCTACTGGGACCTTCAAGGCATAACAACGCTTCGTCCAGCACTACGGCGGCCAACGAATCCTCGTCTTGAAGAAGAAGATTGCAAAACATTGCCATCATCGTGTCCCAAACTACAACCAACAAGCTACGCAACTACGTATTGGCACACTGTGCGTATAACTTAAAACCTTCGGTGGTACTGGAATTACGTCCGTCTACCAGAACATCAGGTAACCTACCTGTACGGGAACTTAAAAGTATATTTAAGTACCATATACTAAGCAACTGGGACCTCCAAGATACGACAACGCGTCGTCAAACACGGCGGCAGGCAACGAAGACAAGTATTGAAGAAGGTAATTGCAAAACATTTGCTTTTATCGGGTCCTGAACTACGTACAACAAGCAACAAAACGTCGCACTAGTAAACAGTGCGTGAAGAATTACAACATTCCGACACATTCTCAACGAAAACATGGAACATCTGAACAAACAAGTCACGAGCTTTGAGAACATTAAGACTCTATGCTCTAACTTCAAGAAGGACAGTATCACTAGGAAAACCGTTGACTATCTGGAAAATCGTCTTCAGAAACTGGAAATTGAATGGGTGGAATTCCACGAACGTCACGAATTACTTCAAGAGACAATTGTGGATCAAACAAACGTAAGCTATTTTACCAACAACATATATGAAAGTACTAAACAATTATATGAATCTACCAAGATGAAAATGATGGATTTGTTGGTGGCGCGCCGCCAACAAACGCTGCATAAACTAGAGTTTGACCTTACTGGCATTTTAGTAGAAGAAACTGATGACAACATAAAAGAATTGCTGAACACTCAAGAGACATATTTTATGGCTCTAGATCGGGCAATGTCCAAAATTGACGTCGACTTGTTAACAGAAAAATGGGAATTTGAAGATTACCTGTCTATCTTAAAGTCGAAGTGGGAAGCTGTGGACAAACAACATTGGCAATTACAAACAGCACTAAAGGGTTCGAACTTGAAAAAAGAATACGACCGTCATTTCGAAGAAATTGAGGAGAAATATGATCACATAAGGAGATTGCTGAACGGCAAAATGTGGACAAATATCCACTATGAAAAATCTGCCCCACAAATGGAGATTCCTGAATTCTCCGGCAATTTCATAAAATGGATATCATTCAAAGACTTGTTCATGGACGTCATACACAACAACCCCACGCTTTCAAAGAGTCAAAAAATGCAGCATCTGAAAACAAAATTGAAAGGTGAAGCGGAGCGTCTGGTGCAACATCTCACAATAAGTGCACAAAACTATGATTCGTGCTGGAAAATACTAACACACCGATACGACAATCGCCGACTTCAGTTTATATCTTTGATGAATACCATGCAACAGCTACCAGTTATACAGGTCCCAAACAGCCGTAATTTAAAAACCATGCATGACCATATAACCGAAAGCATGAACGGACTCTCAAACATGGGCGTTGACGTCAGCAATTGGGGACCAATGATTGTATATTACATGATACAGAAATTAGACGCAATGACTTTAGACGAATACACTAAAGAAATGAAGAACAATCGTGACTTGCCTGACTTGAATTTATTTATATCATTTTTAGAAAGCAAATTCGTCAGTTTCGAAACTGTGAAGAACTGTCCAAAAGAATCGCCTCTACGTCAAAAATTAAACCAGGGGTCAAGATCAACCAATCATCAAATTAACCAACACCAGAAAAGGTTCATGAAAAGCTTTCCAACAAAGTCATACAACCACTTAAACAATAACGAAAGATTGAGCAATGAAAATTCAAGTTCATTTGAACGTAATAGAGACCACTCAAGGATATTCCATACATCATTTGGAAAATGTCCACTCTGCGATAAAGATCACGCACTAAGGCAGTGCGAAAAATTTATCGAAAAAGATCATGCACAGCGTAACAGCATAGTAACAAAACTTAACCTATGCAAAAATTGCTTATATAGTCACAAAAACGCTGACTGTTTTTCACAGAAGTCATGCAGACAATGCAACTTGAAACACCACACTTTACTGCATAAAGACGAAACTGAACCGGCATCCAAAAATGGAAGACAACCGACTATCCCACAAGCATCAACCTCAAAGCACCAAAGCTCCCATCATTTATCGGTCAATGACGTGGAAGTATTATTGACCACCGTACAACTAATGGTCCAAGCTATTGATGGGACGTATATCACGCTACGAGCATTGCTAGACCAGGGCTCCCAGGCGAACTTAATCACCGAAAAAGCTGCGCAATTACTACGACAGCCACGCGCCAACTTCAACGCTACTATATCAGGGATTGGATCTGAAACTAGAGATTGCAAAGGACGCATGAACTTAACATGCAAGTCATTACATTCCGACTATACGTTCAAGGTTGAAACATTAAAACTTAATCAGCTAACAAACAAGTTACCAAACCAAAGTTTCGCCAAGACCAACTGGGCACACATTGAGAACCTGAAACTTGCAGACCCTGATTACAACGTGTCAAGCCCAATCGACATGCTGTTGGGCGCCGATGTCTACGCTGAAATTATACTGGAAGGAGTACTCAAAGGGGATCATCAATCTCCTATCGCACAGCAAACTAAGTTGGGATGGATTCTATGTGGCAAACTAAAAACCTTTAATTGTCACGTAACAAGTGTCGACTTATCTAAACTATCGAAATATTGGGAAACTGAAGATATCATTCAGCGCCCCGAGGATATTAGCAAAGACGACCAATGTGAAATCTTCTATCAGCAGACTACTAAAAGAGCCATAGACGGAAAATTCATCGTCAAGATGCCGATGGTCGAAAATTTCGAACAACACCTTGGAAAATCTCGATCAACAGCGATCTCGCAGTTTCTGCAACAGGAAAAACGTTTACAGAAAAAGCAAAAAATGATGACCATGTACAAAGAATTTATTAACGAATATTATGAACTACAACACATGAAATGTGAACCAAACAGTAGGTCATCCGACACTATGTCACCTACATGTTACCTTCCGCACCATGGGGTTCTGCGGGAAGAGTCAACCACCACTAAACTGAGAGTAGTGTTCAACGCCTCTCAAAAAACTACATCTGGATTCAGCCTAAACAGTTTGATGGAAAAAGGCCCAAATCTACAGAAAGATATGCAAGAACTTATCTTAAAATGGCGAACATACAAATATGCATTCACCGCAGACATTGAAAAAATGTACAGGTGTATATGGATAGACGAAACACAACACAACCTACAAAAAATCATTTGGCGAAACTCTCCGTCTGAAAATTTACAAGAATATAGCTTATGTACAGTAACATACGGTACAAAATGTGCGCCATGGCTAGCTTTGCGAACATTAAAACAGCTAGCACTAGAAGATGGACACAAATATCCAGAGGCTGCAAAGATATTAGCAACGGAATTTTTCGTCGACGATTTGGCGAGTGGACACAACACACTTGAGGGCGCAAAACATTTACAATCAACACTTATCGAATTATTAAAAGGAGGGGGCATGAATTTACGAAAATGGTCGAGCAATAGTCCGGATTTATTGAAACACTTGGATAGAGATCAAATTGCAAAATCTATGTACGACTTTAAAGACGGAGATACAAAAAAAATGCTGGGCTTAGGATGGAACCCAAACTCAGATAACTTCGTTTTTAATTGGAATCTAGAAAAATCTAAGAAACAAATAACTAAACGAAAGTTATTATCCGAAATATCACAACTCTATGATCCACTGGGATGGCTGTCACCAGTAACTATAACAGCGAAACTCATATTTCAACAGATATGGACTGAAAAATTGTTATGGGACGAACCCCTCCCCAAGAAAATTCAAGACAATTGGCTGAAAATAAAAACGGAACTCCCAGAATTGAAAAACATTAAAATAAACAGGTGGATCGGCAGTACTAGTAATCACATCGAACTACTTGGATTTAGCGACGCAAGCGAAAAGGCATACTCATGTGTCATATATCTGCGCGCTAAGGATGAAGAGGACAAACATAAAGTGACGTTACTCACGGCGAAAACTAGAGTTGCCCCTCTTGCACAAAAAACAACTTTGCCTAGACTTGAATTATGCGGTGCTCTACTGCTTGCACAGCTAGTAACGAAGGTCAAGGAAAGCTTAAAAGGATATGATATCACGGTATGGGCTTGGTGCGACTCCAAAGTAGTATTAGCATGGCTGCAAGGAGACAATAAAAAATGGGAGAGATATGTTGAAAATAGAGTAGAAAGAATTAAGCAAGTAATACCAGCATCGCAATGGAATTACATTGAAACAAAAACGAATCCCGCAGATTGCGCAACAAGAGGATTATACCCATGCAAACTTTCAAATTTCAAACTTTGGTGGGATGGCCCAGAAATCTTAAAGACTTTTGAAGGGGAGAAACAAATCAAAAAGAGATGTCTCTTCACTACTAACACGGAGATAAAACAGAAGTTGACAAACCCTGGCGAAATTAATGAAAATAACATTATTTCGCATTTATTGAATAACTATAGTTCGCTGACCCGAGTCACGCGGGTATTGACTTGGATTTTGCGCTTCGTTAACAAAATGCGAAACAAAACAACAGCTGACATGAAATTTAACACTTACAAGGCGCCACCTAATTACCTAACAATAAAAGAACTTGAGACTGCAACAAAATTGATTATAAAATATGTACAGAACTGCGAGTTCGAAACAGAAATTAAACTACTGTCGACAAATAGACCTTTGAAAAATAAATGTGCTGTCTTGAAATTAAATCCGCAACTAGATGAAAATGGGATTCTGCGGGTTGGCGGCCGCCTGAATAACACAAATTTATCTTCAGGTAAAAAAAACCCCGTAATAATATCCAGAACGGGAAGGTTCACACAACTCTTAATAGAGCAAGCTCACTCAGCGACTCTACATGGGGGTGCACGACTCACGCTGGCCTACATCCGTCAACGTTATTGGATCATAGGCGGTAATAGGGCGGTGAAAACACAACTACGTCGCTGCGTCCGGTGCCATCGTTTCAAGACACGGGAAAGCTATCAACTTATGGCTGACTTGCCAACGCAACGAGTGACACCCTGTCGGCCGTTCACCCACACAGGAGTGGACTTTACAGGATATGTCGACATAAAAATAAATAAAGGAAGAGGAGTTAAAACGTCAAAGGGATACATCGCAATATTTGTGTGCATGACAACTAAGGCTGTATACATAGAACTTGTGTCAGATTTGAGTGCCGAAACATTTCTTGCTGCTTTCCAAAGAATGTGTGCAAGGCGTGGAACACCGAAACACGTCTATTCTGATTGTGGCACAAACTTCATAGGAGCTTCGAAAATCTTACGTAATGAATTTGAGTCATTCAAAATGGAACTACCAACGGAATTTTTCGAGGAACTAAGCAAACTTGAGGTGGAATGGCACTTTAACGCTCCAGCTTGGCCTACGGCCGGGGGTCTTTGGGAAGCTGCAGTACGTTCCATGAAGCATCATCTTCGTCGTGTTTTGGGAGATCAGAAGCTTACATTCGAAGAATTCTCAACTCTACTCGCTAAAATTGAAGCGTGCTTGAACTCGAGGCCCCTCTGTCCATTAACTGAAGATCCGGACGAGTTTTACAATTACCTGACTCCAGGTCATTTCCTAACAGGAAGCCCTACAATGGCGTTACCATTGTCTAGTCATGAAGATGGACGAAAGTTAAATCTAAGACATCGATGGCAATTAATGGAGCATATGTTTAGCCACTTCTGGAAAACATGGTCTAATGAGTACCTTACACAGCTGCAAACTCGAAGCAAATGGAAAAAGCCAACAAAGAATTTAGAAATAACCGACCTGGTCATAATAAAGGACAACAATCTCCCACCGGGAAAGTGGGCCATGGGACGAGTAATCGACGTTCACCCAGGCAGCGACGGCAGAGTTCGAGTGACAACTTTAAAAACGCAAGCTGGCATAACGAAGCGACCAATAACAAAGCTGTCACCGCTGCCAATCAATGACGATAACGTCAGCGAAGATGATGATTGCATATCACAAAAGCAAAGAAAAGCAATCCGGAAAAGCAAGAAAACGTCCTTAATTTTAGGCGCAACGTTTCTTACACTTTTGTCTCTCTGTAGCGGAGCAAAGGATGTTACCGTACCAAACAACATTACCAGCAGTATTTATATCGCAAGTTTGGGAGAAAACCGTCCTATTTATTATGACAATTTGGGAAATATACAGCTAATCCACGATGAGTGGAAACTGCTTATGTACGTTAACCTTAGTACATACTGGGACGGAGTTCGAAACGTTGAAAATCACTTAGGCCATCTAAATGTAGTATGCAAGAAACTGGATCCAACATACTGCCAACCCGCCATGCGACAACTTTTTCACGAACTGGACCTTTTAAAATACTATAACAATGTTTTGTTGTCACCACAAAAACATTTGTCTGGGCGCAGAAAGCGAGGTCTGATCGATGGTGTGGGCTATGTTGCTAATAGCTTATTCGGCGTCTTGGACGAACGATTTGCTGACAAATACAAACAAGACATTCAAACTATACAGAACAACGAGAACTATCTTCTGGAATTAGTAAAAAACCAAACTTCGATTGTCGAATTACAGAATGAAATTCTTCAGAAAAACGAAATTAACATTAAACAGCAATTTACACTAATCAACGGTTTTATAAACCAAACTAGCTTAAAAGAAGCGAAAATCGAATCGGCAATCGAAGCCGCAATGGCAGCAAATTATTTTAGTTCCAAGTCTCTTACTGCGCACTTGCTACTAAACAACATGAAAAACATACAAGTAATGCTGTTGAACGCTTTAACCGACGTGTACCAAGGACACATTGATGTACATTTACTTACTCCGACTAACCTAGTAAATCAATTAACTTTGATTGCTGGAAGATTACCAAAATCCTTAACATTACCGGTAGAGAACTTCCAACAGAACATCAAAACTATGTATAAATTACTCTACGTGAAGGCTCGAATTACTGGCGAGTTTTTACTGCTTGAGGTGCACATCCCACTAGTGAGTGACGAAGATTACACTTTGTTTAGAGTTATACCATTACCCCTGAAGACAACGCAGAACGAGTCCGCATTTGTGCAAGTAACATCAAATCTAATTGCGGTGAACTTCAGAAAAAATGCATATGTTAGCATCAGTGAAGATGAATTGATACACTGCACCGAGGATGCTAGGAAGCACACAATCTGCAATCTAAACTTACCTGTGCAAAACTTAGAAAATCCGGAAGCACCATGTGAAGCCAAATTATTGGGTCAGCATATAATATCGCCTTGTCACACCAAACAAACAATATGCGAAGAGCGTTGGATCGGGTTACATCGTTCCAATACATGGATTGCAGTATGTTGCGACTCATGCACAATACGAACCATATGCGATGATGACGTCACAACACAGGTCATCAACACCTCCGCAATTGTATTCCTGAAACAAGGATGTTTGCTGCAAACCAAGACTTACATGATCCATGCGCGCAATAATTACAATAGCAAAGCAACTATTGACTTTGACATTCAGATTCCGTCGCTCGACACATCAATCAATTCAATCATAAGCACCCAGAAGACTCCGCAATTGGATTTTCAAGCAGATAAAAATATTGACGTTGCTAAAGAAAAGCTGGGGTACCTTAAACACCATGAACAGCTTCCAGCATCGATTACAAAGCACGACCTGCATCAATACATTATCTGTTATTTGCTTATAGCGGGAGCCATAATTGCCGGATTCATCTGGATAACAAAAAAATACCGTTGCTGTGACAGGCGAGCGAAATCAAACCCTAATAATGACAATGTGAAACAGGATGAAGACATCGAACTACAACCTTACCAAAGCATTAGAAAAAATACTCAAAAATTATTTCGATCATTTTCAGTGAGAGAGCGCGGGGACAAGGAGACATCCCGGGCGGCGACGTCAGCAGCGAGGCCAGTCGCATCTACATCGCACCAGCGGACTCTAACGGCCGAGCCTCGATGTCTAGCAACGAAGGCGACAACCCACGATGTCCAGTTTACACTAGAAACCTAAATATTTATTTACTATTTTGCTTTTTACGAATTATCTTTTGTTTTATACTTTACTTATTACTTTTACTTTGTGCCAGCGATTCTTATTCTATTGCGTCTTCCCTTTGTGTTCGGGTTGGGAATATGTACGGTTTCGTACATTGAACTTTGTTACCAACAGTTAGTGCTGATACGACTTTTCTGCACAATAAACATTTCTAATAATTCACGTGAGGGCGACGCCCCGCTATGACCTGCATTAATAGGCATTTTTTGCCAACGCGACAGTTTACTTCTATCGAACGTTTCTGATACGAGCGTGTGCCATACCAAACGCCGACCCGAACACTTGTCTCGCACCAGAGTAATAATCGCTAAACTATAACAGTTGTGATTTAACAATAAATTAGTGATTTTACAACTACAAGTTTACTTCTATTGCACCCCGGGACTCGCAACACCTACAAACACCATTGCTCCAACGAGCTATCTAATGTCACTGAACAAGATCTTTCACTGGACTTGTCAGCATAGGGGCAGGTTTCATTAAATATCTCGTAATTGACCTGAAAATTATGTTATGTGATAGGTACTATGTTGACTATATTTTCTGCTGGCAGTAGTTGTTTATTCTCATAGTGTGTATTTAATGGGATTGTGGTTTTATAAGTGGTAAGCCCGACCATTGCGACATTATCCTCAAATAGAAACCTTCGTAAAATAGCAACATTGCACATTTATTATGAGTAATTTCAACCAGTAACATTGTCTTTTCAACCTTCCCTAATACTATTCCTCCTTAGAGAAAAACTATGTCCCTACAATTCTCAATGGATTTTTATCGACATTCATAATAACTCAGCACCAGGCGACTTCTTTTCTCCTTTATGTGCTACAAAAGAAGCTGAAGTATTTGTCTTGTACTGCTAAGTACTTCGTTTGTTTTTTTTGTTTCCTCTTTAGATAATGTATCTTGCTTTAACGATTGCTGTCACTTCACTGATACTTGAGAATTATTTATAAGCGTTTGTTTTGTCTAGAACGCTCACGCCTTTGTTTTCTCCTTTAAGGGGTAGGCCGAGTCAAAACTAATGCAGATAAACTTCAGTTTTAGTACCTATGCCACAAAGCTTAGGGAGCGATTTTATTGCCCTATCTGTTACTATTTTTGTGTTTTTCGTGTCGACGGTCGATAAATTCGTACAAAAGTTTTCCCCACCTGGGAATCAAATCCTGGGAATGAAGTATCTCACGGTTCAGTCCAAATAAGCAGCCGCCGGACCAATGAAGCGGCTTTTATTCGTTATACGGGAGGAAATAAGCAAAACAATTGAACACATAAGGCCAGTACCACCAACCTTCCTGGTCCATTAGTAACCCGTGCGAGGAAAATTAAACGCATGTTACTTTAAACAGAGCTTTGTCTATCCAATGTAGAGTTCCGTTTCAAATGTAAGATGACACATTGTGAAGAGTTTTCGAAGACCAGTGGCTTTTGGTCTTTGATGATAAATCTGTTCGATTTGATAATTGTGTTACTTTAAAGTTGAATTTATTTCAGACCGATGATTGATATAAGATTTAATGGCTGTTTTTCTTCGTTCATTGCAACAGTATAATGCACTATCTGCTCTATCTAAAGCTTCTTATACATAAGACCGATTTTCCCACAACATCACTATTTGAACTTACGTTACGTAATTTTCAAACTTAATTATGATTTAAAGCGAGAGGTAGCATAAAAAAGTGGTTCTATTTTGAACATCACAATGTCATTTTTTATAACAAGTAACAGAAAGTGAAGGCAGATTGCATTTAATTTTCTTTAAAAGTTTCTACATAATTCTCACTAACGAGAAACTAATTAGTTGTAACTTTGTATGGAAAAACAACTAACTATATAGATGGAAGCACAAAAAATGTAATTAGTATAACTGTTAGCTAACCGTCGCCGTCTCATCTAGATAATGGCACGTGACTTGGGGTGTGTTTACGACCCAACCGTTCAAGGTTTGTGACCGTGTTTTTACTACCACGTATCTGAAATTAGAACTTACGCTCCCCCCGCACTTAGTTATAGACAGTGGTTCGATCATGCCAATGTAATTATTGGATAATATAGGACTTTATATCTAATAGCTTTTGGTCGTGACTCCGCCCGCTTTATATTTACGCGGGATAAAAAGCCTATGTCCTTCCCAGGATCTTATTTTTTTTACATTGAATGACTAGACGAGCATGCCGTTCGCCTGATGGTAAGCGACACGACCACACATAAACAGTAGCAACACCATCCAGCACCTTGATTTACAAAGTACTGTGTGGCACTCCACTGCGCTCGTCATCCTGAGACATAAGATGTTAAGTCTCATTATGTCCAGAAGTTACACTGGCTACAATGTCCTTCAAACCAAAACACAACAGTGCATGCACACTGCTGCTTGGCGGTGGAAATAGACATTGTGGTGGTACCCACCCAGATGGACTCTTACATATGAGGGACATACCACCAGTAAACTATCCCATACCAAATTTCATCGAAATCGGTTTAATAGTTCCAGAGATTATTTCCTACAAACAAACTCACATTACCTCTTTATAATATTAGTATAGACTAAGTGTTGCCTCCTGCTCCGCCCGCGTGAAAGCCGCTACAAAAGTCCCTAAAACGCAGTACGACGCCAGCGCCATCTACTTAAAGAATCAGATTAAAAATATCCATTATTTCCCACAGGAGCAAATTACCGGGATAAATAGCCTATGTGTTAATCCAGGATATGGCCTACCCGTGTGCCAAATTTCATCCAAATCCGTTTAGTTGTTTCTATGTTTACTACTAACAAACATCCAAATATTTTCACAAACTTTCGCATTTATAAAATTAGTAAGATGTGTAGCGTAAAACGCAATGTTGGGCTACGCAGGGCTTGATTATACAAAATTCTGTTGCCATCGTCTAAGTAATCGTGATACTTAATTACGTGGCTAAAGTAATACTTAAGTAATTAATTTAAAGTAAGTAATTACTACTGGACATAATGAGACTTAACATCTTATGTCTCAGGATGACGAGCGCAGTGGAATGCCGCACAGTACTTTGTAACTCAAGGTGCTGGATGGTGTTGCTACTGTTTATGGGTGGTCATATGGCTTACCATCAGGCGAACGGCATGCTCGTCTCGTCATTCAATGCTGTAAAAAAAAGTAGAGTAATAAATTAACGTGAAAATGTTAACTATTCAATATTACATGTCAGTTTGACAGCTGACTTTCAAATTTCTTATTAGTACCCTATGGGTAGGCGCTTAAAAACGACTTTCGCTTAATTGACAAGTGACGTTTTCTTTCGCCGGGAACATCGTAATAGAGATGGGTATCGCTTGGAATGCATGATAATAATTGTGTAAAAATAATGTACATCGGCTGTCAAGCTGTTGATTCATGCCAATTTCTAGCTGTTATAGTAATAATTTGTTTAATTAATGACATCAATATCGAAAATGAAAAACGCCGTGAAACGAGACGAGAGCGTCGGATTGCGTCGAATTTTTCACGCCTTTTCGTAATTGGGTTCCGTAACTGAGATGGGCATTTCTACGCATCCTTGAACTCGGGTTTGGTGATGAATTTTGTCACGTTCGTCACCGACCCCTCCTGATTTATGCTTTGGGTGAGTCAGAGGGTTTTTTCGACAAGTTTTGGACCTTATTACGTCTGAAAAAAGTCGGTTTCCTTTATTTTTATATCTTACTTTTCATTTGACGATTGAAACTTTATCCACAAAAAATAAACATCGGATATTAAAAAGTAGATAAAGACGCGATCAACGGACGGTAAAAAAAAAATCCCCAACGCAGTATAATAACGTTTTAGATTGAGAGCTCTGTTATTTGAGTATCGCGGTTATTATCTCGCAAGAGAGAAGAGATTAAAAGAAAATATGATTATTTTTTGTGCAGGACGCGAGCCTCTATTGTGTTGAGAATATTACTCCGATTTGCTGATATTAGACGCGCTGTCTAAGATAAATTGATATCGTTCTTTGCGGGGTTATTGTAAGATTCATATTCCGTTACCAGGCATTATTAAGAGTGTGTTAATAACTATATCGACGGGGATAGTGCAATACCGCGTAAGTTAAACAAATGCATAATATTATCAATCATAAGTTTAGTGTCATAAGTATCAATTTCAATTCGTCACTTATGCGGTATTTACCATTGCTAGATACGCGCTATTGCACTATCCCCAATGATATATTGGATTGCAATGTACACCACCATATGTTGAATGTACACGCAGTGCCACGAATGGAGAATATGGAGATGGATGGTAAAAGACGCAGCCAACTTTCCAGACGATCTATCACTACGACCACTCCGCCAGGAGTGTGACTGAAAAGAAGATATAGAATTGGGTATTTTATTAAGTTACGCGCGCTTATATTTTTCATAGAGGCATATTGAGCACTAAGTTGGTCTTTAATTAGTAGTTTGACATTGTTCCATTGTTTACCTCCTTGATTTTATAATAGGTATTTTTTCCATTTTTTATTATTAAGTTAATGGCAATGATTCTCAATGTTATTTGTCATAAGCACATAATAGTACAGTTTAAAAAAATCTGTTATCGAGGTCTAGGACTATATCAGTCGCCATTGTCAATTGTTGAAACACGTTCTCTTCTGTTTGCTGCGATACAATAGGCGGGTGTACACTTGATTGAACAATCGCAACAAAAAAAATTATGAATGTAACCATTTTGCAATTGTGGAAATGCGTCCGTGATATTTGCACCAGAATCGTAACTCTTGTGTAGTTGTTACTTGAGTTTATTTGTAAGCGCCATTCAGGCGCAGCAATAATTGCTAGCAATGAGGCAATTTTCGTCTGCTTTACCAGGCAATAATCACCTGACCTACACACTAATCGTATAAAGTATTTTTTTGACAAATAAAGATGTATGACACTCCCACGTTCAAAGAAAAAATGAAGCCGTGGAAAACGTCGTAATGGGTATGAAAGTAGCTCGTGCGATTCTTGTGTGACATAATCGCCTGCGTCTAAACAGTAACCTGATTTAATAATTTCCTCACGATTATTACATCAATAATTGCGTACAATTATTGCCTGCACTCATTGATTCGTCTAAGAGGCTTTTTAGCGTGTTGTCCCTGTAACGTATATTAGAATAACGTAAAGGTATAACTACTTTAGGTGTATTTATTGCCTTATACTGAATCAGGACAATTTATATACAAGATGTTTCGTAGATTTCTTCGAGGCGCAACATCGAAGCCTGTGAAGAAAATAAAACCAAATTGCTTGCTATAAAATCCGTTAAACTTTATCAATATACGAAAGCTAAGCCATTTACGCACTGCGGGGGCATAGCAGGCCTACGTAGGGTTGTCAATGCCAACATGCTTGAAGATTTAAAACATTTAATGCTGCTGGCTGGCAATTTTTTTTGCGAGGGACTTATTTAATTTTTTCACTTAAATACTGACTGCCTCGGTAGCGTAGTTGTATTACGATGCGACTGCAACGCTGAGCCCTCGGGTTCGATCCCCGGGTCGGGCAAAGTGATATTGAGTTTTTCTATTCAGTATCAGCCCGGAGTCTGGGATTTGTGCCCGATATGGCGATAGGCTCGCCCACTATCATATCATGGAACGGAATTACGGCGAAAAGTGGGTGCACTAGTGGCGCCTCTGCCTACCCTTTCGGGGATAAAAGGCGTGAGTGTGTGTGTGTGTGTGTACTGACTGCAGTCTGACGGAAATGCTCAACTCGCAATAAGTCTTCCATAAAAGTAACTAGATTATTTATTTAAGTGACCATTAAATCTATACTTATCTATACTATTATATAAAGCTGAAAAGTTTGTTTGTTTGTTTGAACGCGCTAATCTCAGGAACTACTGGACCGATTTTGAAAATTCTTTCCCTAATAGGAAGCTACATTATAGTACGAGATCCGGCTGCAAAATCTATACGTTCATCACGTAGATACTCAAACTCAAATTTCTACATTCATTTTTGAATAGGACAATACATTGATAACAGGTTGCCAGTCAAAAAGTGCCCGCAAATATTTTTAATTAAAAAAATGGTAATTAATTTTCCAAAAAAAAATTCCGTTCATGTTGTTGTTAAATAAAATATCGTTCCTATTACAGCAATGTATGTAGGAAATTTGAAAAGCCATGGGTGCTGTTGCCTACTCGGCCGCAACTACTCATCAGCCAGGTGTAAGCAGGTAATACTTTGTTGTATTTATACGTTCATGACGTATAGTCATGTTTTATACATCAAATTAAAGCTTAATTTTTTTGAATTATGATGATATACCGCTGCCTGTGAAAAAATCGCCGCAAATTAGGGTTGCTAGCCGTTCAAAATGCTAGGTATCAAAGATAAAATGAAAGAGACTTATCGCGCAACGCTATTCGTTAGACGAGGATGGCGAGTGTCAGCACGTTTGTGTGCGTGTTATATTCTAACCACTGTTTGGAGCTCGTTATACACAACGTTGTTGATATTATTATTTATTTATTCGACTATTACGTTGATAAAAGTAAAGTTGCATTTTGAAAAAATGAAAAAGTGTTTTCTGTGTAGTAAAACTAAAAATGTGCTACATTTTGATAATATATCTTTTAAGAAGTGTCTTTCTATGTTAATGTTTCGGCGCAAAAAAAAATATAAATACCATGATATTATTTTAACTGTGGAATCTACTGATGATTTTGGATACCATACAGAATGTTTGAAGAAAATAACTGTTTTAAAAATAAAAGATAAACAAGAATTTGAGGATTTTTGTAAAACTCTGACCGTAAGTGAATTTTTCACAGCTGACACTCGCCATCCTCGTCTAACGAATAGCGTTGCGCGATAAGTCTCTTTCATTTTATCTTTGATACCTAGCATTTTGAACGGCTAGCAACCCTAATTTGCGGCGATTTTTTCACAGGCAGCGGTATATCATCATAATTCAAAAAAATTAAGCTTTAATTTGATGTATAAAACATGACTATACGTCATGAACGTATAAATACAACAAAGTATTACCTGCTTACACCTGGCTGATGAGTAGTTGCGGCCGAGTAGGCAACAGCACCCATGGCTTTTCAAATTTCCTACATACATTGCTGTAATAGGAACGATATTTTATTTAACAACAACATGAACGAAATTTTTTTTGGAAAATTAATTACCATTTTTTTAATTAAAAATATTTGCGGGCACTTTTTGACTGGCAACCTGTTATCAATGTATTGTCCTATTCAAAAATGAATGTAGAAATTTGAGTTTGAGTATCTACGTGATGAACGTATAGATTTTGCAGCCGGATCTTAGACTATTACTCCTGAGTGCTATAGGCTACTTTTGATCCGGGAAAAACTTTTTCACGCGTACGGAGCCCCGAGAATTACTAGTCTTGAATATAGACCATATCACATTAGAGCTTATCAACTTCGAGTAAGGTGTAATTTTCCCTAACGTAGTCTAGCATAAAAATATTTCGCCGAGATTAAATGCTACGTAATTCATCTAATGTCGTAATTAAACGATGTTTCTCACAGAATATCAAAAGTCAACAACAAAAGCAGAGAGGTCACCTTGCGAACGCTGAAAGGTCGTCGGGTTTGTTAAAAAGGGTATTACAGCAGCCCTGTGAGATTTGACATAACGTGGCGGGGATTGGATATATCAAAGTAAATTGGAAATTTTGACAGTTTGCCTTTTTTATATGAAAATGAACTAAGGACTTTATGCAATAGAATAGGCAAAATTATAATTTGCACTAGCGGTTTGTTGAGTATTTTGGTTTTATTGTGATTGGAAGGTTAAATTATATTATGCTCACCTCCTATCACATCATGGGACGGAATGAACATGGCGTAAAGCGGGTGTACTAGTATTTTTCTACCTATCCCTTTGGAGATGAATGCGTGAGTGTGTGTAAGAGTGTGAATGATTGGAGAGGATTTGTTTACTTATAAAACCGCAAGGTACCAGCGTCTTGGGCTAAGGTCTAAACCCATTCAATAATAGACCCGAGCCCTTCACAACACTGGGGCAGTATATAATACAGGGCTATTATAAGGTCTACAACTTTGAAATTATCCCCTCTCGGCATCGGAGTTAATGTTTTGAGGACTAGAGGGTGTCGAGAGGCGTAGTCTGAAGTGGCTACCCCCTTATTCTCTATGCACTATTTTCACCGCTCGTAACAAGCGCGTAACGTAACTCATCGCGTTTATGGCTATGGACATTGGCATACAGAATACCAAATGCAATGCAATCAGCCCTGTATTATATACTGCCCACTGCTGAGCACGGGCCTCCTCTACTACTGAGAGGGGTTAGGCCTTAGTCCACCACGCGGGCCTAGTGCGGGTTGGCAGACTTCACATACACTCGAGCTTCTCATGGAGAATTCTCAGGTATGTAGGTTTCCGCACGATGTTTTCCTTCACCGTTAAAGCGAACGATAATTGATAAACAATACACACGTAACTTCGAAAAGTCAGAGGTGTGTGCCTTGAACCTCCGTACATTGTCGCGGCAGACCGTTCCATTCCCAATTAGGCTATCGTCCACTTACATACAGAATACCATTTAACACTAATTACACAAAGTTAAAGTAACGCGGCCGCGTTACAAGTTAACTCTGTCATAGAGAATAAGGGCGCTGAAGTGCCTAACTTCGAGCCGGCCATCTTGGATCGGTTGGCTCTGTACTCATCGAATTAATTAGTTTATTTATTAGTAGCCTCGAGCCTTTCACCTTTAGAATGGCTGCTATTTATTTACTACGATGTATCAGTGTGAGTAGAACACGGCTGTGTTAATCTCTGCTAACAAGCTATAGGCATTGTTGCTTTCCAGCTTGAAAAACAACGTAGGCAGTGTTTTATATGACTAGCCATCTAATGTGCCAGGAGTCAGGTTATCTAGTGTAGTAATGTTCGAAGTTTATAATTAAAATATTTTATTCAACTTGATTCTGTTTATGTATGGATTTCAGAATCTAATCGTCGCTGCTCTCAAAGAATTGTTCTTCATTCAGGGTTCTTTTAAATAGCACAAAGGGCAAATGAGATATAATACAATAAATAGATCATGACATCCACGATAACTCGGGCCACAACTTTTTAAGCGGGAATTTTGCCTACCACCTATATTTTTATCGTAGTGTGCGTGTGCCCTTATCCTACTAATATTATAAACGCGAGAGTTTGTAAATATGGATGTTTGTTACTCTTTCACGCAAAAACTACTGAACGGATTTCGATGAAATTTGGCACACGGGTAGAGTATGTCCTGGATTAACACATAGGCTACTTTTTATCCCGGGAAAATATAAAGCGGGGCTTTTATCCCGGGAAAACTCATTCGCGCGGGCGGAGCCACGGGCAAAAGCTCGTAAGTAATAAGTGTATTATCAGAAGTAAAACACAAGCAGAAGGTTGCACACCTGGACTGTCAGTGATTAGGGAAATTAGTGGGGCACGTCATCGTGGATGGCATTATCTATACCAGAGGAATAGTCCATTCATTGTACAAAAAAATAAATATCCTGTGAGCCCATGACACGAAGCGCACATGCTTTCCAGCTGACGTAACACAACGTCATACATTGCGGTTTTTGTGCTCGCGGTCGACTTTCAACGTGAGCCTCCAGTATTGATTACCATTGCTTGCCAAGAGACGGCTCCGAAGCGATATCGCGGCACACGTGAATAAATCATTAGAATGTGTCCGGGCGCGATGATATCTTGTGTTATAAGGTTCTGGAAACTCCTCGAATATCATGAATTTAATATTTTTAACCCTTGGGAGCTGTATGTTCCGTATTATACGTATAATTTTATTATTCATTCTTTCTAACTTTAAATATGCACTTTATCCGTGAAATAAAGTAATTTTTACTTTAAAATTGTGCACTCCACTGAGTCTATGATATCTTTATATTAAAATAGGATTTATATTAACATATTAATGTTACTGCCTCGGTGGCGTAGTTGTATTACGGTACGACTGCAAGGCTGAGGTCTCGGGTTCGATCCTCGGGTCGGGCAAAGTGATATTGGATTTTTCTATTCAGTATCAGCCCGGAGTCTGGAATTTGTGCCCGATATGGCGATAGGCTCGCCCCCTATCACGTCATGGGACGGAATACGCTTGGCGAAAAGTGGGTGCACTAATTGCGCCGCTGCCTACCCCTTCGGGGATAAAAGGCGTGAGTATGCGCGCGCATTAATGTTCTCGATTTGGTTTTATTGTACAGGCGAATTGTAGATTATTTTTAAGTTTAACTCATTATTTCTTCTAATACTAATTCTTCATTACTAATAGCAAGTAACTGTTTTTATACGAGCTAACAATCGACATTCAATGTCACGTACCCTTTCACGTAGCTAAAGTATAATTTATTGCAAACCTTTCACATTTAACTTCGTTCGTAGTAGGCGAAACTAGTGATCTACAATATCAAACTAATGATTTAAAAAAAGTATTGATACGCCATCATCATATCATCATTATACCAGCCCTTTATTATATACTGCCCACTGCTGAGCACGGGCCTCCTCAACAACTGAGAGGGTTAAGGCCTTAGTCCACCACGCCATACCCTAACAAATTAAACAGAAAAAGTGTTCCGCACGCACATTCTTGACATTACGTGTGTGAAAGAGTTGTCGTAATTAAACCAATATGAACAATAAAGACAGGTAGTATTTATCATTTAAGTGTAGTGTATAAACGATCCTAATTGGTTTACTTTCGAGTCTTCAGGTTACGATTGCTAATATCATATCTATAATTTGGAATACCATTGTATCAGACATCGAAGTAGTATAATACCTAGCGGAGAGAGCTATTATAATTTGTGGGTTTCGTTTCCCACGCCCAAGACGTGCTGCAGATTAAAATGAAGGTGGGATGGGAACACCCGCTCCGAATGTGGGTCACGTGTGGCGAAAACAACCGACGAACGACGCCCCGTTAAGCGTTTGAGGGTAGTTTGGAACCGCGTAATGTTTGTAGCAGTATGGCATTTGTCATGGACTTATTCGGTTGTACTTGCAACTCTTGCCGCGTGAAAAAAATCTGTTTTAGTTATAAAAGTAATCAATATTAATCCACGTCTTTATCTATGTATTAAATGTCTTAATCTTAATTACTGAGGTTATTTCTAAAAATTATCAGAACGTTTTAAAAGCAGTAAGGAATCCCAAAATTTTTACTTTTAACACTTTATCTCAGTTCAATTTAGTAGTTTACTTGTCGTTTGTCCGCTTCCTGCTAATAGCTGTATTTATATATGTATGTATTAAAAAAAATATTATCATGATTTATTAGTTTGATAATGTGGCTTAACCACACGTTCGCACTCGGTGCCCCACCGCAGCTTGACCGCGCGGATGCGTCACTTTGTTTACATCTTCACGTACTCTCACATGTCATGCCGGCATTTCGGTTGGCGTATTGCAAATATTTGCGCTTTTTCGCCAAAGCATTATCTATTTTATGGATTAATGTATAAAGTTGATAATGGATTGGCTAAGTGAAGCAAATATTCGCTCAATTAAGCGCCGGTAAAGTAATTTGTTCGTAATGGATATTCTTCACACCTCTTTTGTAGAGCGCTAAATATGACGATAATTCAATTTTTGATTTTTTTGAGTTGTGTCGTTTTCGTCCTGAAGGTGCGTTATGTTAATCACTTTTAGTAAGTTGCCGAAAAGACGTTTGAAACTAACTTTACTATTTTCAAACGATATTTACCAGGTTGTTTTATGGTAATGTTGACATCTATAGCATTACATCTGTAAAACCTGATTTATGGCCGGTTTCTGAAGTACTATTGACGGCAGTTTATCTATCCGCGTTTATTTATTAGCGCTATTGGTTCGATAACCCATGAAATTGCGTTTCTGAACCACGCACTGCAAGATAAACTCAGCTTAAACTTACTTTAACTTAACTGGCCAATTTTGTCGTTTATCTGTTCCATAACTATTTGACGTGTCATTTTGTCACAAACGACGGCAACTTGTTAGATATTATTTACAATATAGAGCAACATAATTGATACGGCCAATCACAACGGTTTCAGTAGTGTTATAAATTCTCAAATTCTAAATAAAACGACATAAAACACAAATTAGCAAACTAGTGCTAACATGACATAAGACATTTTGTTGAATTGTTTGACTTTTTTTTTAATTCGGTAATGATGTCATGCATCAGCCAGAGACAAATAACAAATTACCACAAAATAAAATTACAATAATGTTTAGGCGTTGATCTATGTTAAAATAAGTTATTATTGTGTATAAAATAATTATTAGTTACGAATTTTTGTAATAAAATCCATTTTAAAGTCAACTGCTAAAAAGAGCCATCTAGCAGCAAAATAAGGAACTGGTTGTCGGCTTCATAGTTATCGAATGCTTCATTATAAATGTTCAGAAACACAGTGAAAGTCAACCGACGTTTATCTTAAGTTTAACTTTAATGGATCAATAGTTGTTGAAAGTTTAACTGGGAGATTCAGAAATCGGGCATAAGACAGACACTCAGTGTATAAACCGAGTGTCTTTGTTTGAATACGGGTGACCCTAAATGTCCAAAAGAGAAACACCGGTGTGTAGTGTCGTAGTCTTATCAGGCTTTAGGTACACCGTCATTTTTATAAAAACAATATGAACGACATTATTTTATTTAACTTGACTAAAACAAAATTCTTGCTTTGAAGTACACAGCTATAATATTCATGTTCCGACAAAAAATAACTATCTTTAATGCCATACATTGCCATGCATCGATCATCGCCTTTTTGGTCTCATTTATGCACACTTTTACGAGTATAAGCGTGACCTTCATACATTTGAGATTGTGTCTTCATCATTAAAAATGTATACATTTTTAGAGTTTTAAAACTCATCCAAGTCCATTAAAAATTCAGTTGGTCTAAATTAACTTTGGACGAAGATGCATTACTGTTTCGTAAATTTACGGAGGGCCGCCCACGGTGCCACCACGGCTAATTTTAAGCGACTCGCGAGATTTGTAACGACTAACGACCGACTTCAAAACGCTCTCATGTTATATTTAATGTGTATGTGCAAATGATTTAAATGAAAACATTTTTGGGAAGTTTATAAATGAATGAAATGGTTTTGTTATAAAAACATCTTGCCAAATCCAATGTGTGATATACGCTGCCAACTAGTTGTGAAGAGTCCATACAACATGATTCGTGTCAGATAGGTACTATCTACCTATTACTAACTGTGCAGTAAATAAATAAATAAAAGTATGGAGATCCCTCTTGAAAATTGTCACCCGTCTGTCTTGCTGCCGAGGACCTACTGCTCTCGATCGATTTATATCATAAGTTTGGCGAAAAAAGTGCTCTTGTAGAGTCACACTACCTAGCTGTGCATGTAAAGATTTACGTTATTCGTGAGTGATTTCATCCCTCACAGCCGCGACAACTGACGACGCCGCGGTTTGGCTTAAAATAGGTGCAATATAAGCATCGTCTCTACTTATCCCTGCAGCAAAATAACGCGTATTTGCCTACGTGGGTAACAAACTGCCTTGCGTGAGCGTGACGTTCTTGATTACATCCCTTACTGCCGCGACATCTGGCGACGCGGCGGTCCTTAATGGCTGACGTCAGAGGATGTTTGGTCAGCGCGGAGGCTATTTATACACGACCCGCCTCGGAACGGCTAATTGCGCCAACTTTCGGCCGCATCGTTATGGAATTGTTATTGTTATTGGCCTTGGGGTACGTGTTTGGGTTTTGATCCTTTAATATTTATAAGGTACTAGTATTGCTCGCGGGTCCGCCTACGTGAAAAAGTTTTTCCAGGATAAAAAGTAGCCTATAGCAATCAGGAGTAATGTAGCTTCCTATTGGTGAAATAATTTTCAAGATCGGTTCAGTAGTTCCTGAGATTAGTGCGTTCAACCAACCAAACAAACTCTTCAGCGTTATATTAGTATAGACTTTAGCGATTGCCTTTCATTAGTTGTAGTCTGAGAAAATTTACATTTCAAGTTTGTCGCTCAACATTGCTCGGGATAAATGGAGCGACACGTGTTAGAAACTTGATGGACGTAAGGAATGTTTTAGGTCACGTCAAATGGACACTGCACCTGGTTTTAAGTGAAGCTCAAAGGAATGATAAAGGTATAAATGGGGTATGATTGGTCTGTTGGGGTGCAACGGGTGTATAAAGGTATAAAGGGCATGATGTCTGTCACTTATTCCAATCCCAGCCATTTTATGTTTTTTCGGATTGGAAATGGACCAATTAGAAAATAGTTATTTTAATAAATACAGAAGCCTGCTATAAGATAAGATAAGATAAGATAAGATATATTTATTTGTCAAACATGCGTAAGTCATTATACATTAAGAATGCAAATAGATGTTAAAAATAATTTTAGAACAAGCATGTTTTGCCATGGTAGGCGTACAAATATTGATAGTAATGAGTTACAACTAAGTCAATTATATAATTCAATCATACATAGCAAAATAAAAACATAACGTAAATAAGTGGAAGTTGAATGTATAACATGTAGCTTAGTTACGATATTAAAAATCACGCAATTATCATAAATTTTTGTCGTTCAAAAAGTCATCTATACTGTAATAACATTTATCAGTTAACAATTTCTTAAATCTCTTTTTAAATACATTTATATTCAGATTTCTAATTTCTTTTGGAATTTTATTATATAATACTGGAGCTCTACATATTACGCTTTTATGCATTAGCGCAGTTTTGGCCGGGTGAATACAGAGCTTATCCTTATCTCGCAGATTACATGTAATATTATCAGACAAACGTGAAAACAAATGCGGATTGATTTTTACAAACACAGCTATTTCAAATATGTACAACGATGGCAGAGTGAGAATTTTGTGCTTAATGAATAATGGTATACAGCTTTCAGTACTCTGGATACCAAATGCTGCACGTATGCAACGCTTTTGCATTTTAAATGCCATATCTTTATTAGTTGAGTTGCCCCAGAAAATTATTCCATATCTTAATACAGATTCCACAAGACCATAATATGCCGTGAGTATGGCATCTGTATTAATAATTGGTTTAAGTTTATACAAAGCATAAGATAGACTACTGACTTTTTTTGATAGCTCCGCAATATGTTGTTTCCAATTTAGTTTGCTGTCTATATATAAGCCCAAAAAACGTGTACTTGTTACTTGTGTTATAACATGGTTGCCGTGGACCAAGTTCACGTTTAGTGGATTTTCCAATCTTTGACTAAAGTGCATTATGTAGGTTTTCTTTATATTGATTATTAAATTATTATTATTTAGCCATGAAATTATAGATGTCAATGAATTATTAATGTCAAAATTATAATTATTTATTTCTTTACATCCTATTGTAACCGTGCTATCATCGGCAAATAAAGTCATAGGATGGTTGGTAGCATTTGGCAGGTCATTGATATATATAATAAACAGAAGTGGACCAAGTACACTACCTTGGGGTACGCCATGTGTGACGCACCGCTTAGGGGAGGAAAAAGTGTCTTCGATTTTTGTTTCGTGATTAACTCTGCATATTTGTGTTATTTGTTGACGATTTGTTAAATATGAGTGTATCAGATTCAGAACATTACCTCTAATGCCATAAGCTTGTAGTTTATTAATCAATATATTATGGTCTACGTAATCAAATGCTTGTGTCATATCACAGTATATAGCACTAATAGGCACAGATTTATCGACATAGGACATAACATTTGTAAGGAAGTCATAAATAGCCAGGTTTATCGATTTCTTTTTACGAAAACCTTTTTGTTCTTTGCATAGAATATTTTTATTTTCAATGTATGCATTGATTTCTTCGTAGAAATACTTCTCAAAAATTTTTGAAAATATTGATATCAGTGCAATCGGTCTGTAATTTTCTATTAACTGTTTATTATCTTTTTTAAATAGTGGCTTTATTATTGTTAATTTGAGATCTGTTGGGTATGTTCCTGTTATTATACATAGGTTTATAATGTGACTTATATGATGGGCGATATCCTCATTTACTGCTTTAATTATTTTTGTACTTATACCGTCATGACCCACGCTGTTAGAGTTTTTAAGATTCTTGATAATGTTACTAATTTTATATGGTGAACTAGGAGCTAGGAACATTGAATGTAATTGGTTATTAATGGAATTGGTTATACAGAAGTATAATCTAGGAGCATAGATTGTGACTTCTGTACTTGGTCGGCTTATAAATTTATGTGACAAATGCGTTTATCAGCAAGCTGTGAAATCAGCCTTTAATATTTTTGACGAGCTTTTGACCGCGGCTCCGCTCGCGTGAATGAGTTTTCCCGGGATAAAAAGTAGCCTATATGTTAATCCAGGACACGGGTAGACCTGTGTGCCAAATTTCATCGAAATCCGTTCAGTAGTTTTTGCGTGAAAGAGTAACAACCATCCATACATCCATACTTACAAACTTTCGCGTTTATAATATTAGTAGGATTTACTTATTCCCTGGATCTAAAGAAAGCGATGAAGATAGCTATTGATTTCGCCCTTAGGACATTTCGAAACAAATAAGTTAACCTATCGAACATTAGCTTCGTTATATTCTTCCACTTACATGATTTTCTCCGTTCGTTACGTATTCTATATTTGTATCGTAAACATCCACCATTGGTGCAAATAGGAAATTAGCTCCGACACACTTCCTTATACAGGCGTCGTTATCGTAGTGCTCGTAGGCGTCTTGTTTTCTAATTGTATATAGAATGATTGTAAATAATGTGAGGGACGAAAAGAAATGTAAAGCACTAGCTTTTGCTGCCGGATCTGTTTGCATATACCCATTCTTGGAATGAAGAGTGAGTAGACTAGCACTCAGGGATAAAGCGTGAAAGAAAATTATGAAGACACATCAGCTTCTAATTTTGTTTACAATACCGCATAAGATTCTTTACTTACATATCTGCGAATGAAGAAATTCTCATGGTATTGTCCGTAGTTCTGCGATCCAGACTAAATTAATAATAAACGCGAACTTTGTTTTCTAGACTTTCGCCCAATTAATTAGTAATTGTCTGTTATGAACGGCCAGAACTTTTCGTCTGAAGTTGATTCCATTAACAAGATGCTGAAGGAACTTGTTATCCAGATTTAATAAAAACACGAGCGTAAATATTTTTGTTAAAGTAAAATCGTCTTAATATCACGGGTTTGAGGATATCTATTTTAAATTGAGTTGTTTTAAAAAATATTTAATGCACTTATACATAATAACGTTAATTACAGGGCTGTTACATTGCTATTATAATTAAAATTATTAATATCTTGATATTTTAATAACTCTTATATAGATATTGGGAATTTAATATATTAGTGAACTAGAAATACTCGAAAGGTTTTTGATGAAAATTGGCACACAGATAAATCAAGTCCTTGAGTAACATTTACCTTAATATTTATTCCGGAAAGTAGACAATGAAAATTATATCCCAGGACAGTGGTTCCCAAAGTTGAATGAGCCGCGACCCACCTAACAAAATCTTCCAAATTCTGGACCCACCTCTCGGATGTCATGAAGTAATTTTTAATACCTTTTTCGAGAATTTTGTTTCTTTTCTCGTCCATCATTGGCCACCCAGCTGTTGTGTCGGTCGGTTGATATATTGTTCTGTTTCTCAGGGCCCACCCAATATTCCCTTGCGACCCACTGGTGGGTCGCGACCCATAGTTGGAAAGCACTGCCCCAGGAAATGTAGGAGGCAAAGCTGCCACCAATAAATATAAGAACTAATCCTTGCTAATATTATAAATGCGAAAGTAAGTCTGTTTGTTACGCTTTCATAATTAAAACACAGTACTGATTGTGATGAAATTTGATTCGGAGGAAGCTGAACAAAAAAAAGACATAGGCTAGGTTTTTTTGTATTTGTTCTAAACCGAACCCAACAAGGGCAAAGCTGCGAGCAAAACGATAGTTCTAACATAAAGAGAAATACAACAATTCGACGTAGAAAACATTCTCGGGCCAAAACTTGAGGCGTATGCTTTCATTCTGTGTTCTCATTTCTAAACAAAACACGGTTTGTTTTGCCCGCCGGCACTTGTTACCGGCCTATCTGCAGTATGCGCGGCATTGTTGAGCTGTCGACTGGTGGCAAGGAGAGGGCGAGGGGGGGTTGAAACGAACAAAAACGCTTTGTGTACGCGAGTGCAGTTGAGACTGCATTGACGTTTGGATTTGTTGTTGAGAGACAAGTTAATGAGTTCTGACGAATGATATTACGTTTTGTTGTTTTTTTTTCAAGACAGTAGGTATAAGACTGTATGTTAAGGATAGAGCATCGACTGACGAGAGATGATAACTCCTCACCACTCGGCACAATAGGCTAGTTTCCTATGTTAGAATTTGTACATTATTTTTTAAAAAATTGTAATGCAATCAACCCTGTATTATATACTGCCCACTGCTGAGCACAGCCTCCTCTACTACTGGGAGGGGTTTAAGAAATTATTCTGTGAAATCAGCATCAAAATTGGTTGAAAAATAAAGCAGTTATTCATATTTGAAATGTTGTTGTAAGCAAAAGTGGGGCCTTGGTGGGGATATTGCGCTATCTGTTTCGCACGCACGCAGCGTTGTGGTCGGTGACTCTCGGTGACGTCACAGTCTGATATTACTGTTATTTGAAAACTTTCCACCTAATTTCAAAGCTTTATATCTTACTTATTAATGCATCAATTTTGAAAATTCGTTTTCAATTACATATACATATACATATACACTCACGCCTTTAATCCCCGAAGGGGTAGACAGAGGCGCAACTAGTGCACCCACTTTTCGCCGTTATTCCGTCCCATGATGTGATAGGGGGCGAGCCTATCGCCAGTTTCAATTCGTTTTCAATTAGACTTTGGATAATCTACATTTTCGATAAATGTATTTAAAATAAAGTAGTTAACTGCCCTATTATGCCGGCCTATTTGAAACGTTTGCTTTATACATAGGTTGATCACGGAATGCGACACACGTGGCCTCTATGGCGGTCTATTAGGCATTATTGTCTATTATTGCCACTAAGCAGCTATTAAATTGTCCTCCGTTTGAAGAACGTTGTGTATATCAGACGGTTGGCGTTAGTACTTACTAATATTTATGAACATTCGGCGCCCTTATCATCTATGGAGTCAATTACTAAACTCTTGTTGTGTGTAAATTTGTAACCCCAGCCAATAGATGGCATTAGTGAGTAATTTTAATGCTAGGTTATGTCAGAAATGTTTAAAATTTAGAAATAAAGTCTATATCAAGATGATGGATATATAAAAAACCGTAGTTTGTTATTGTTTACATATCAAATGGAATATAAATCACTTGCCATCTGTTCAAGCTGACCGCTTGTTTATCACGCGATCGGGCTAAATATGAAGCGGTTGTGTGAATGCGTAGGTTGATTGCGCGGATTAAGTCGTAATTTGGATTACCACAGTTTGAGCTTGGTATTAGAGCCTGTTTAGGGCGTTCGGAGTTTGTTGCCTACGTTTAACGAGTCGCTAAAGATGCACGAGAATGTGTAGTCAGGCTGTTGTAGAGTGTTATATCATCCGCAAACCTTTTTCCACGAAAGCTGCGCTAAGCAAGGTTAGGACAATGAAGTGATATTGGTGGATTTTTCCGAGCGCTTAGCTACCTTGCATATATCTGGTTACTCGCCCTTGGTCTGGATTACTGGAAACTACTAGAAATTTATGTCCAGCGCATCATGCTCAACATGTGTGGCAACATTGTACAACATAGCTGAAATCATGACTAGCTTCGGAGATCTAACATTGATCATTTAAAAATCAAACTAGAGATGTCTATGGATTCATTAGTACTTTCTTAATATCAGGGATTGCTAATGAAATCGCTTAGGGTTGTCACTTACCCCCATCGATACCGCGTAGGGTTGTCCCTTATCTCATCTGCCGACACACAAGGCCATGACCTATTTTACATTGCCTCTTCCCGACACCAACATCGTTTGTCCCGGTTTGGGATTGATTACGCCGCAGGGGTTGGGCAGGATGCTTATATCATGTTTTTTACGTACTGTGAAAATTCTTTTCAAGGATTCATTTTGTTTGTCAATTTGGTTCATTGCTGCTTCCAATTCCTAAAGGTGAATATTATATGCAAAAAAATGTGTTACCTTTATTGTCCAGTTTTAATTTGGTCCAGTGATTTGATGATCGACGCATATTGACGATACTTTGATAGAACGTGTCGCTTTTACTAAAAATATTCTATAGTAAAAAATATCGCAGCCAGCGCGCGGAGCTTATCCTCACACGCATCCGCATTCCGCATCCGAATGAAACAAAAATCCTCCTTTAAACTGATGCCACGGTCGATGCGGATCGCGTTAAATAAACTACCTTCAAATATGACCTTTACCGTAACACCTGGTAGTGTACATTCATAAAACGGGAGCCATTGGCCGTGGCATTGGGGCATAGGCGTGTGGTGTGTGAATAAAATTAACACAATATCGGGCGCACGATGCAGCGCGGCCGCGGCGGGTCGGCTGCGTACGACTATGCGCACCACGTTATTGGCAATGTTGGAACGCGTATCTTTACTCCTGATTTAGAACACTTTTACTTGCCGAGTACAGACAAATAGTCACGAATGAGAGTGTTTAAACAGCTTATTCGGCTGTATTTGTTACTCATGTATCCACGAATTACTCGCCAATATTCTAAATGAGGCATTAGAATTGAGACCAATGTCACAGAATGTAATATTCCTGTATTTTGTGCTAAACATATTGTATTAGTAGTTTTAGTAAAATAAACTGGGATCACGAGCTAAAACTAAAACAAAATCTTGTTGTTGAGTAGGTTGTTGACCCCGCGTAGGTTGATAGGACGTAATCTTACACGATACCAGTAATCTTAGAATTCCAAATTCAACCAATCGCCTATTCATAGATTTTATCTTACATTTATTATTACGTATACAATCGTTCCAGACGTAAATCTATTTCGTCTAAACTCAAAGTCGAAAGTTAAGAAATTCCGCGTATATTCGCGAACGATGGCAAACTTAGCTACACCGTGCGCAAAAAAAACAACAAGGCCGAGTGTGAATAAATAAACGCGCGCTTGAGATGACGCGTTAGTGGAGCGTACATCTGCGGCCACATCTCGTGATCGCACTCTTTCATGTCTAAGCCGCCAGCCTTACCCATTTTAGGGTTTATGACTGGCTACTTTAAAACTTGAATAAACCAGCGTAAATGTATTTTGAGTAAAAAATAATTCCTGGTTGTAATTAATAGATTAAACATTGTGCGAAAATATTAATTCCCATTTCTGTTACAAAAACAAAGGCTATATTAGTAAAAAGAATACATATATTCAAAGAAGACTGTTTATTGTTTGTATGTTCGGTTTTCTTTCTTTCTGACACGCTGTTCACATTGAACAAACGTTGCAATTAATATAGTATGTAGTGGAGTTCACAGCTAGTAAGGTCCTCCTGGATTCCTCTACACTTACTTAGTCGAGACGTTCCCTATTAAGAATTTAAAGCTGAAATATACCACGAATAGCACTACAATGTAATTTAGACTTAAAAATGCAGATAGTTCAAAGTTTTCTTCACTTATTTCGCGAAACCTTGGCCACGCAGCTGATAAGTGCCATTGAAACAAAAACATAGTTGAGTTCAAAATAATTAGTTAAAATTCGTATTTTTTTTTTTTGTTTTCATTTAGTTTTTCTTTGCTAACGCAAGAAAATATACTAAACAATCTTTTTCTTAATGACGTGCGATATAATCTGAGTATTTTGAAGTACTCGTCTAAACTATAAACAGATGCGCAGACGCCGAGTCAGGTCCGCACTTCGCAGGCCACGTGCGCGTGCGCTCACGTGACGCGCCGCACGTACCTCCTAACGATAGTATCAACACCGAGAGGACTTAGCACCGATACTTTGGACTTGAGTAATACCTATAATTCTATACTTGTTTATATGGAAATTATCTATAATACCTACTCGATAAGTATCGATCGTAGTAAGTAGTACCCAAGATCTTAAAACAGGGATGAATCAAGAGATGAAACGATAAACTTACGATAGAAATTACATTACTGTTGACTATACTGTAAATTATAATTTACAATTATATCTTCAATTTTGTTATGTATAGAAGAAATTCTGAGTGAAATAGGGTTTTGTTGATTTCGTAAATTATCCGTAAATTTTTCCCCTCGAAACATAATGATCGGTATTTAACCTTTTTAAAATTTAAATCTAGATAATCACAGCTGAAACAACAACTAACCAATTACAAATATAATTTACTTTTTAAATATTTCACAACGAAACAAATTCATTATATTTTTTTATTTCAACGCTGAATAAATACACATGCCAAAAGAAACTCCATTATGCGGCAGTCGGGACTAGCCCCGAAGCGTTCGAAATGTGAGTTGTTAACCTAGGAAAATAAGGAAAGGGCAAAGGGCAACAGCGCGCCTTTGTATCGTGAAACTCTGAAACAATGGCTTATTATCCTGCGGCTATACGCAAATGAGAACGAATGCCTAATTACGATTTACAAAAGGTGAAAGGTAAATTTACAAATTATGAATGAAGAATCGCTGGCTTATGAATTACCACAGCTGATAATGAACAGTACGATCCTGCGGTGTCCGAGTCATTAGATGTTGTTTCAATGCTTGACTTTGAATCGGACCTGGCATAATTAGGGCGATCGGCGACGTCCGAATGACACAATTTCGCTATTTAAAAATATATATGTCTCCACTATATGACGTAATAAAATTAAAACGCACCTATAGGATTCCACTCCCATCCATTAAATCCTCATTCGTAAAACGATTCACAATGTACAGCCATCCATCCACATACAATATTGTCTCCTCTAAATGTTCCCTTAAGGACTCCACCATGTACACAGCAAAAAGAAAATTGACCAACTTTCTACTAAGTCATGACTACAATGCAACAGAAAACTTGACAACTAGGTAAACGATAAATCAGTCATTTCACTACACACAGACACTCATTCCATCATTTTTTATTTTGTTTATTTTTATTTTTATGTTCACCACTCATCATATATAATATATTTTATCGTTAGGTTAGATAAGTTAAAACAATATCCCTCATGCGGCTCATTATTCAAGTTGTAATCTGTATAATGGCAGCCCAAGATACAAGCGCAGCTTAGTTTGGGTGCCACTGGCAATTAATGTTTATAAATTATGTAATTCACTTGAAATAAATAAATAAATATCAAGTTCAATAATCACTATTTTGTAAATTGTGATAACAGAAATAACACATGGTTGCCAATAACATTTATTACACAACTAAACTACGAAACAATGTCCATAAACTTGCTAGTAAACACGTTGAATCATATAAATCCTGCGTGTAACGGAACGCGCGTATAATTTTATTGTTGGCACCACTCCAGGCGTTTCTTTCCACCGTGATGTTGTCAGCACCGTGTGAGTTATGAAAATGAGTCGCGCATGCGGCGGGAACTTTGCAGCGGTCAAGGTTGGCTAGATAGCCAAAACTAGACAGTTTTGGGCACTTGAGTTACTGGACTTTGAATGGAGTGTTTTCTCTAACTTATTTATGAACCCATCGGTTCACGAAAATATTAAATGCCCGTGGAAAAGACGAATTTGTTATAATTTTTATCCTTATATAGAAATATAGTCAACTAAAGCATTTAGTTACCTAAGTAGTAAAATGGTATATTGCGATGTGAAGCATTTTCAATCTTTAATTGCCAGCAGGCTAGACCTGGTTGTAAACTGATACCTGATACGATTTACAAAAAAAGCCTAATCAAACCTTACCGACAGGCAATACGTTTAGAAACCTCTGGCATTGTAATAGTTCCATCTTCTTTTTGGTCGCGTGCTACATTACTGAAGGCCGTGTCCCTGAAAGGCCTTCGTGGGTTTATCTATTATACTTTTCCATTTCGTTCGGTTTTCGGCTTCTCTTAAGGCAGTCGTAACAGACAATCCAGTGATTTCAATCACTTGGTCCGACCAACGGTTAGTTGTCATGCCGCGAGGTCTTTTTCCTTCTACTTTGCTCACCATAAACAATTTGTCAAGACTATCTGTCTGACGGCGGGCAATATGTCCAAAATAACCGAGCATCCTTTGGCAACAAATCGTTGACAATCTAGTTCTTATGTGGAGCTCGAGGATGGACTTGTTGGTTCTCATGTTGGTCCATGGAATATGAACCATTCTTCGCCAACACCACATCTCGAAAGCGTCAATCTTCTTTCGTTCTGTTGCACGAATCGCCCACGACTCTGAGCCATAGAGGAATATCGGGAAGACCAGGGTCTGGACTAGTCTCGTCTTGGTGACATTTGAGACCCTTGTGTCCTGGCAAATATGTGTTAGCTTACTCATTGCAGCTTTGGCCATTTGAGTCCTCCTAATTTCCCATTCGCAGGCTCCCTGGCCAGTAAGTAGCGATCCAAGGTAAACAAACTCGCTGACAAACTCAAGAATGGATTGTTCTCCCGTCCTAGAGAACTGACCGGTTCTCTCGATGACCATGACCTTTGTCTTTGATTCATTCACTATGATCCGAACTAGTTCACTCTCTATAGTTCCACTTTGTGAATTAGATCAGCATACTCCTTCTCCGAAGATGCGAAGAGTGTAGTCTCGTCTGCATGTCTCAAGTTGAATTTTTTTACACCGCCGATAAAGACACCTGCTTCCCAATAGTTCATAGCCGGTGGTAATCACACACCATCAGTATGCCTATCTATATAAGAAAACATCATAAACACCTAAGAATCTCGGATATATTGAGACATTTCTCAATAGAAAAATAGGTTAAGAGTTAAGAATCGCCCGCGAACCGTCGTAACGACCTTCTTTCCACTCGATCTGTATTGATTTTCGTTTATCTATAAAATTGAGTTTTCAACTCTGTTACTATATTTGCCCTTATTCCCTCGGTTCACTCGAAGAAATTTATTTTTAGGCATCACTTATCATTTTAATATGACATTGCCCTAGACATCGCCATTTTGTAAATTGGGTACATTTTGTCTATAAATGTCAGACTGGAAACTAATTTATTGCGGAGCAATTTTGTTTTGGAAACGCTAAAAGCCTATTATGAAGTTTTATGTTTCAAATATTTTTTTTGTGTTTGTTTCCTAGTTGTGGGTTATTTATTTCGTCAAAGTAAATGGCTCTTTGTTTTGTACTGTTGTTGTTTTGTATTTATTTTATTAGTTACACCTCATTCCGCTAAATTAAGCAGATATACTTTCCTTCTCTTAATATAGTATAGGTTACTCAAATAAGAAAACCAGCTACAGGCCAACGGTGATGCTCTAGATTCTAGAAAATTCCCATCAGACTAGCAAGACTGATAATTAGCAGTTTTGTTTATCAGTGAGTCAGCAGCATGCTCAATGCTCAGTGAAAGGTTATCACAGCGGCGAGCGGCGCCCGGCTATGAATCTTAATGTGTTTATCAATGCAAATTTATGGAAAATGCCGCTTGGGCATATCGGTTTAATTATAACTTGTCCCACTGCTGAGCTGACTTGTGAGCTGAGACCGGAGTCTGGAATTATGCCCGATATGGCGATAAGTTCGCCCCATATCACATCATGGGACGGAATAAGCACGGCGAAAAGTGGGTGCACTAGTTGCGCCTCTGCCACCCCTTCAGGGATAAAAGGCGTGAGTGTTTGTGTGTGTAATTATAACGGAGAACTGTCGAATATGATATATGCATAATATTTTTTTTCGTTAAAAGAGTTAAGGGGTTACAATTAATTAAAAAAAATATCATCATTGAGACGTAAAGGCGTAGGCACAAATCTCTGCAGTCTGCCCCAATACCGTTACTTGCTACTTCATTATGCGCGCATATGCAATCTCTGGAGTGATTCCAATGTACACAAAATCTTGCATTCCATGCGCTTTCAACTAAAACTAAACTAAGCAAATAATGTTTGAATAGACGGCTCCGTCGTTTGACAATACCCGGGTAATAACGAAGGTCTGGTAGATTTATTGGTAACTCAAATAGTTATTAAGGCTCCAGTGAGTGTGGTAAATGTATCATTAAATTGTATTCGTGATGTAGGTCAAGTATTATAAAACACGTGGAGTTGTTTTTGAAAATATAATAGCCTACGTCTTAGTATGACTTGTGTATTTTAGTGCTTTGCAAATGCTTTGATTCAACGTTATGGTAACCAAAACGGGCTGAAACGAAATCAAGATTTTACATTAAAAATAAGAAAAGTAGATGAAGATAAAACGAATTATTAAAGTGTGTGCATAAGGCCTAATAGAAAACTAAATTAATGTGGGATATTGTCTGAAAGGTATGTTTTTATGAAATATACTGCGTCGAACGTCAATAATTATTTAGGGAGCAAGGCATGAAACCTAAGGACTATAAGTAAACGCTATGGCGTAGTCGTATTGCGATACGATTCAATGCTGAGGTCTGGGCTTTGATACCCGAATGAAATGGTATTAGGTTTATCTGAGTTTTAGGGCTTAGTCCACCACGCTGGCCTAGTGTAGGTTGGCGCTCAACTCTGCCTACCCCTAAGAATGAATTATATAGTAAACACAGTCTTTATCCAACTGCATCTTGTTCCAGTGGACGAGAAGATATTCTGCTGCCACGGCGGTCTATCGCCTGACCTGCAGGCGATGGAGCAGATCCGGCGGATCATGCGGCCGACGGACGTGCCAGACCAGGGGCTGCTCTGCGACCTGCTGTGGTCCGACCCGGACAAGGACACCGCCGGCTGGGGCGAGAACGACCGCGGCGTCAGCTTCACCTTCGGCACTGAGGTTGGTAACAGTGCTTAACTCGAGCCGACACGTTTACACCGTGCAATTGTACACAGTATGATAGGTCCTTCTATATTCGTACGTCCTCATAACTCCCCACCCTTCCCCAATCCATATTCATTTAAAACCGACAGTGAGTCGTTAGAGTACACACCACATTAGATGAGCCACCAGCGTATGCAATAAGAATAACAAAACATCACAGTCTTGACAAACTTCATACCCGTCAAGCAAATAAACAACACTCGCGGTTTACACAAATCGAGATAACACACACACACACACACACACACACTCACTGGCTGTCGACCTCCGCGATATCATTTGTCACTTCCTCATCACCGAACCACCGCTGATTAGATATCTGACGAGGTCCTGCCACTCGCTGCACCTCGTTTTATCCTATATTTGCAAGCAGTAGATGTCTCATATTGGCATATGACTACTGATGGTGGCCCATTGCGATGTCTTTCCGCCATTAAGTAGCAGTGTTCGTGCACTGAAGAACATTTCAACTATCATACTCGGCAATTATGAAATGTAACCCCTTATGTCTCAGGGCGACGAGCGTAGTGGAATTCCACACAGTGCTTTGTAATTCAAAGTTCTGGAAGTTGTTGTTAAATAGGCCTTAGAAACGTCGAGATTAAGAATAAAACAAAATGGAATCTGTAAAGCCACTTTTTTTTTAGAAAGAATTACTATAATTTGTTGCCTCGCATAATGCACGGCGCCCCCAAAGCAGGTTTTCTCCTGGTCAGGCTATAAAAAACGAATGAGTCTAATATATGTATGTGTTTTTGCAGGTGGTTGGCAAGTTCCTGTCGAAGCACGAGTTCGACCTGATCTGCCGCGCGCACCAGGTGGTGGAGGACGGCTACGAGTTCTTCGCCAAGCGGCAGCTCGTCACGCTCTTCTCCGCGCCCAACTACTGCGGCGAGTTCGACAACGCCGGTCGGTATTGATGTTATACGGCTGCGGCAATGTGACCCCAATCACCAATGCATCTGAGCCCTGATTCCCTAGGCAACATGTTATTTTGACAGTTCATAAAAAGCGCGTAACGCACCTCGTCGCGTTTGTGACATACATAATACATTCCATGCTATTTTCAGAAAGATAACGTAACAAGACCGTGTTAAGAATTTACACTGTCAGAGAATAAGACCCCTAGTGTTAACTGGGGTGAGGCCAAGTAAAATGTTGACCGGCAATTGATGAAAGCATTGACGGTCGGCACAATTCTCTGGACGATAACCTAGTTGGGAATGGAACGGTCTGCCGAGACAATGTGCGCAGGTTCAAAACCCAAGGCACACACCTCTGACTTTTCGAAGTTACGTGTGTATTGTTTATCAATTATCGTTCGCTTTAACGGTGAAGGAAAACATCGTGAGGAAACCTACATACTTGAGAATTCTCCATAAGAATTTCGAGGGTATGTGAAGTCTGCCAACCCGCACTAGGCCCGCGTGGTGGACTAAGGCGTAACCCCTCTCAGCAGTAGAGGAGGCCCGTGCTCAGCAGTGGGCAGTATATAATACAGGGCTGATTGCATTGTATTGCATTGCACAATTCTCTTCTTCTTTACATTCCGTTTAAAAAAACCATTTTGCGTCTCGCTTTTGAGTTTCCTTAAGATCCGTCTTGGGCTTTATCTATTTGTGCGAAGTATTTAAGCATTGTTATTTTTTCTTTCTTATAATCGAGTGCCATTAGAGAAAGAATCCGAGTGTCTTAATGTGCGAATTATAAAGTTTAAATCATGACATGTTACAATTCCAGGTGCACTGATGTCCGTCGACGAGACGCTGATGTGCTCGTTCCAGATCCTGAAACCGGCGGACAAGCGCAAGCTGTACTCGGGGCTGAACATGGGCCGCCCCAACACGCCACCACGCGCACAACCCAAGAACAAGAAGAAGTGAGTGCACACCATCACGAACACTTGCACCAAATATTAACAGTCGTAAAATATCACGCTGAAAGATACACCCGTTCCACGGGGCTGTCACGTTATGAAATTTTAACGTATTGTAATAAAATCCTTAAAAACTACGTTCCAAAATCACATACGAAAGTCGTTTTATGTTGAAACTATTAAGATGTATGTACCTTTGATTAATTATATACATAGATAGACACTGAACGTTTCAAAGGCGTAGAAAAAAATAGAGGCGAACTGTTCCCCGCTAAATGAGTTCGAGTGAATTAATTTTTGTTGTTTTTCATGGATATAACTTTCTCCCCGTTTTAATAGAAACCATATGATAACTGGTATCATTATGCGCGCACACAAGGATACATAGAATGATGCAGCGATAGCGTATGACACAGCTGTCACACATACTAGCTTAAGAAAAGTTGGCCTGTTTGTTTTAGTTTCATTGCAGTGCGTCACTATCTAGGTATATAATTAATCAAAGGTACCTACCTACAAACACGTGATGGTCACAATGGTCCAATGAGATTTAAAAAAAAATCTTAGTCATATGAAGGGAGAGAAATAGCGTCGACGTAGAACATCCAAAACTATCTGGGTTTCAGCTTTTCCCATTGGCAATTAGGATTAAAATAGGATCAGCAGAAGCATAAAATATGCGGCAACTTTAGCTAAGTTAATATAAATATTATGTCCAATGATATTAACGTCAGTTTTGTGTCACCACAGAGACATATGAGCCAGACGAAGCCTAAAGGTACCGGACTGTGTGATGTGTTGAGTGATGAACTAACACACAAATAACCGAGTGTCAGCTCACTGGTTTAGTCGATTCCACCGTGTGTTTTAACAGTTTTGTATAAAAAAGACACTATTAATGTTGGAAAAGGTTGAATTTTCATTAACATTAATTATTGCACAAATCATGCAATTTATTGCAGGTGGTGTGAAATGCCACTTGAGCCCTAAATGTCCTTTCTTGAGGTCGACAAGTAATCACGTTTTCCTTATATGTTTATGGCGGTGGTGATCACATGGCTGGTGCCACGCTTGCCCCTTTGTAAGCCTATTCCTTGAAAACCTGCTTAATCCTCAGTTAACATTTAGAAATTTCAGTATAATTAGCTCAAGTTCACCTCCCCAGCGATAAAACCTAACCTGTGTGTCATCACATTGAAATCGATAAGATGTGTATTCTGTACGATTACTCGTAATAATGAAATATATGTCACATTCATTCATGATTTTGGGTCTTAAGTTGTAGTAATTATTGTGTAATATTATGTTATGGACAATAATAATATGACTATACCTGCATAATTATTTTGTGAATTTTATAAAACTATTGCAATGTTTGTTGGTCTTTATTTGTACCCAATATCTATTCTTATTCACTTCCTATTGTGTATACTTGTATCGCCACATTCAATATAACTAAACATGTGTGTGTTTGTCTGTTTCCGTTGGCGCGCTGCAGCTAATCCCACCAGCAGCCCCGAGCCATCGACATGCATGGGATCCCGCCACCACCCGCCCCCGGCCCACAATGTTACCCCAACGAGTCTTGTATCTAGTGAAAACTTTCTCATGAGCTTCCTTTCCTTACCAGTACTATCTTCAAATTCCATACTCTGCTGAATGCAAACGACTCGTTTTGGTAATTTCTCCGTGTTCGCAACAATAAGGATTATGGTTTACAAACTATATTTTACGTAATTGGCAACTTCTTTGAGTTTGTTACATCGAAACAGCGATTCGAAATGATGTCAGTTAGTTCTGTCAGTGTGACCGGATAGGTGATACTCAACTTCCAAGTTGGCCTTTTTGTAATAGAGTCCGCGAAAGACAGTAAAACAACGGTTTGTTGAAAAAAAAAATAAGTTCGTGTACCAGTGTGTTTCAGAATAACGATTTGCAACAAAATACCTATTTTACTGTCTGTTGTACGTACTTATCCAGTTTTTAGAATATGTATCAATTATTTTTATGTATAAAATGGTTTTTTCGATCAAGTATTATTTGCGAAGCCGCTAGCTCTCTGATGTCCCCCGTGTGATCGCGGTGACGCGTACAGAGCGATGTTGCCAGCCCACTATAACATAATTACACGTTGCTACGCAATGACAGTAACTTGTTTGTATTTTTTTAATACGACAATTTCAGGTCCAAAGAATGTTTATAATATAAATAGTTTGGTACTAAGTGTTGCACAGTGGCGGTATATCTCTCTGTATGTTAGGTTTCAAGTTATGTAGAAGCATCATGATGAATCAATGTCTGCATACACGCGCGATTAAATATCGATGAAATTCGACGAGTTGTGTGTGGCAACACTGGATGGGAGATTTTTTTTAAATCTGCAACATTTTTATTCGTTAGATGTAAACTGCCAGTGTTATTCCATTTAGTCATCAATTTTTTTTTTGTTTATACTGACAATGGCAGTCCGAACTCGGCTTGGGATATCCCTGTAGGGCGTTTTGTCTGCGGACGGATGTAACGTGTGCTGCGTGAATATGTCTGAGCGAATGTTATCGTATGACTGATGTATGCTTGAGTTGTAATCATTATCAACCGTTTAATGTAAGTGCGTCGGTCGGTTTCCACGTCGGCGGGCAGACGATACCACGAATATAAAAACTCCATTATGGCTGAATAGGAAATTGCTTTATGTAAAACACAAATATTCAACATTGACAATAGGTTATGTACCGCAGTACGACCACGTGTTTACAGACGCGACGAGCCGACCGCGTGGAAACCGCGCGACACCACGAATAAATTTAATGACCGATTAATGTTAATTGAAAGGAAATATTCAAAGTAAACTAAACTCCTTTGTATAATTAAGTAGTAAGCGTAAAGAAAACACTTGTAAACGACGCGTAGTGTGTTTATAATATGAACAAAATAAAAAATATATAGTTGTAAAGACGCAATCACACCGTCCCCTTGGTGTGTACGATGCTTTGTGCGACTGAGGAGTCTTGTGCAACCTGCCACTGCGACTTTTTGTAGCAGTTTCATTCATTATCTTTTATTAGAATTAGAAAATTTCGAAATTGGCACGTTTTGTAAATATTGTTTTTTGAAAAAATGTCATGTACATTGTCTGGAGGATGGATTTTTTTATCAAAGGAAGATTAGCTTGCTTGCAGCGGTTTGAGATGCCGCTAAGTATGCTATAATGAAACCGTCACGGTTGTGACGAGTAAGATGTCAATAGTCCATGCACCGCCATGTTGAAATTACTTATTTATGTTTATTAATTTTCCACCGATAGTGTTACCATGGTGTTATTCCAACGGTTGTATGAGACGAGAGGCGTTCGGAACATTTTAATTTCGCTATTGAATGTGTTAGACTGATCTGCGCGGTCTGCCGATCAACAAACAATGATCTATTGATGTATGAAGAGAATTGTATATTAATTTCATAAATAAAATACTTCTGAAATATGTGCTTATTTATTATTGACCAGTTTCTAAACACTTACTATAGTTCGGACAAACTAAGCTGGCCGGTATGACAATTCAATATTTTTCCCGACGCGATAACTCTGTGAGAACGTCTACCCAAAAAATTCAAAACCGTGTCATGTCATACCGGCCATATTAGTTTGTCCCTACCATAGGTAATACAAATATTCTGTGATCTTCTGAAATGGTGTAAGTCGATTTGAAAGGAGGTGATCCAGATAATAATGAATCAACATCTAGAGTGTGACTTATTTTTCATTAACGTTGACCAGCAAAGTGTAATATGAGAACGAGGTCTTGATTATCTGAAACAAAATAAAATATGGCGATAGGCACGCCCCCTATCACATCATGGGACGGAATACGCACGGCGAAAAGTGGGTGCACTAGTTGCGATAAAAGTCGTGATTATGCGAAAACAAATTAGGTACTAAAATTGTTTTTCCGTCTTCAGACTATAAGGGGTCGTTCAAGTATAACTTATAACGTAAGCATAAAAGGGTGAGTGGGGTCGATGCTTTGCTTATTTTCGATGACAGAGGAAAGTGATGACGTCAACAATATTTATTTCTATACATTTTTTGATAAATAACAATAAAGAAATTTGAAGATTTTTTAAACATTATGCCTATGCTTACGTAAGCATAGGAGGGGGACGGGTGGTTAAAATGCAAAAAATCTGCTTATATCGATACTTGAATGGCCCCTAAATAAGTATTGTAACATTTTTTTAATACGCATTATATATGAAATTAATTATGGAATGGTGTAAACAATACATCATAGATATACGATTGCAGCATACGCGGGTCATCTGCTGTTAGTTATTGGAGAGTTCCATTGTCTATCTCCGAAGATCTTCATCAGATCCTAATAAATTATATACTAAAACCTTCCCTGAAAAATATACATTTGAATAACGAAAACCCCATCTAAATCGGATTAGTAGTTTTTGAGAAAATCGCGGCCATACAAACTTACATACATACATAGTACATACGGGTTGAATACAGAATCTCCTTTTTTTGAAGTCGGTTAATAAATATAATGGTTACCACGACGAAAGTGTGCAAATCCATTGGCAGGAATCGCCCTGCGCGGACCACCACAGGCCTCCGATTGGCCTGCAAGATGTTGAGCAACATGCGGCGCGGCTTCACGCCCATCGTGTGCCACGCGCTCTGATACGCCGCCGTGGAGACGCGGTCTGCCTGTAATGTGAAAATTACTATAGAAATGCGAAAGGAATGTTCGGTTTGTAAGTAAATGCAAACACCTCTGAACGGATGGTATGTATCAGTTATCAATGGGGTTACCAATTTAGTCCATAGGTATCCTTTAAGTCTATGATGTTACTTAACACCCCCCTTACTTACCCATTGGGGATTAATGATACACCAATAAATATAAATTATATCTGCATATTTTAATTAATTACAAACAAAAAGACTTATCTTGAATCGGTATTACCTGAATGATAATTTGATTGCCATAATAGCAATACACAAATATGTCCAATGCAACCGCTGCCAAATATTCCACGGTGACCATGTCGAATTTCTAAAAAAAATATGAAAAGCTGTATTCATAGCAAAAATATTTCCCGTACCGGGAATCGAACCCGAGCCTCCTGGGTGAAAGCCAGGTATCCTAGCCACTAGACCATACGGGACTTACCGAGGTAGCCAAAATACTGTATTAGTATGTGACATATTATATCACAAAGTAAATTTATTTCTATAGCCTGACAAGAAAAATAAAAAAAATCGTTATGTAATACTGGAACCAGTGAAAATATATCGCACCTTTAGGACGAAAACGACACAATTCAAAAAAAACGAAAATTGAGTTATCGTCATAAAATTACTTAAAAAGAATTTTTCAATACAACAATAGTTCAAGCACCGCCATATTCAAGCAGGAAAAGGACAAAACTATTATATCGGTCCCTTTTTATTATAATTTCATAAAAAGGGGACCAGTTTTAAGTCATTTTATGACGACAACCCAATTTTAGATTTTTTTGAATTGTGTCGTTTTCGTCCTAAACGTGCGATATGTAGTCTCATATAGTCGCTGATTGGAACTAATGTCTTATAAGCTGACTACTGATAATATTGTTAATTTAAAACATAAATGTGACGCCCCTTAAGCAGGTTTTTAAATCATATGGACGTGTCACGTAAGTAGTAATGATATTACAAAGACAAAAGATTTGTTTATACACTAATCTCTGTAACTACTGCTTCGACTCTGAAAATTCTTTTACTAATATGAGACTACATTATCCCTAAAAAACTACTTTTATCCGGCGGACGGATGTGTTCAACAGCGGAACGAAATGATGGTGTTATAGGAAAGATTGTATCAGCTTTTTGACGTAGCCGTAAATTATCTCACCAAAGTAGCTGCATACAACAGGGTACAGAGGTACAGCGTCACCTGGACAACTCTTAGCACAAGGAGCGGTGACACGAACGTCTCAAACATCTCTTTGTACTGTTTTATGATTTGAGACAGGCGCGCGCAGTCGCGGAGAGCCTCCACGGTGGCGTCGTCGTACTCCGGACTGTATACATCTAATAGGAACGGATAATATTATTAACGGACTTTAATTTAACTTTATTGGTGGTAGGTCTCTCATATGTAAGAGTCCGTCTTGGTGGGTACCACCGCAATGTCTATTTCTACCGCCAAGCAACAGTGTGCATGCACTGTTGTGTTTCGGTTTGAATGACATTGTAGCCATTGTAACTACTGGACATAATGAGACAACATCTTATGTCTCAGGATGGCGAGCGCAGTGGAATGCCACACAGTACTTTGTAACTCAAGGTAATGGATGGTGTTGCTACTGTTTATGGGTGGTCGTATCGCTTACCATCAGGTGAACGGCAAGGTCGTCTCATCAGTCAAACAATAAAAAAAATTAAAAACAATAACGATCTCAATCCCTAATTACAATCCAGCGGCAAGAATAAACTTGTAAACAATCTGCTCCCTGAACGTATGGCGCCGTACCTTGGCCGTGACAAAAACATGCAAAATTCGCGCCACTACTTCGCAAACTAGAAACATCACTCATAACTTTGAAATATCTACGCATCCATATTATAGATACCTAATAGTTATTGACAATCTTACTTCTTACTTATGATATAAACGCGAAAGTTAGTTGGAGGTTTTTTTATGGCATTGAATGACGATACGTGCATGCCGTTTGCGTGATGGTAAGCGATACGACCGCCCCTAAACAGTAGTAACACCATAAAGCACCTTGAATTACAAAGTACTGTGTGGCATTCCACTGCGCTCGTCATCTTGAGACATAAGATGTTAAGCCTCATGTCCAGTAGTTACACTGGCTACAATGTCCTTCAAACCAAAACTTTATTAGAAATATCTTGACGCAGAAATAATGGGATGGCACCTCTCCTTTGACAGACCTTTGCTTACAAGATACCTACCATATATTGACATATTTTGTGTGTAAAAGTACTTCATACACTATTTAAAACTATGTCGCGGTACTAACTACAGTTATTTTAAATCGTTGATTGCTTGTTTAAAAAATGGCATAGTCGCTAACAGGAGTAGGTATACAATGTAGTGTTTACCTATAGCTATAGCACCAATGATATTTATTAAAAAAGACAAGCACTCACCGCAGTAAGATCCAACTGCACATTTTGTAATCTGAAATAATAAAGCGGTTTGTGTATTCTATTTTCAAGTAATACTTACCTACATATTATTAATCAAAGATCTTACTTAATGGTTTTATAGCAACAGCTGGTAACAAACGAGTGAGTCACCTGACCTAAGTAGGTATGTGATTTCACCCGCTCGTAAACAAATACAATTCCAGAAGAATCGTGGATACGCTACAGCCTTCCGGAACAAAATGGAAAGTAATACGGACTAGGGAAGGGACTAGGGAGTGAGTATTTGGGTTACCGAAAAACCAATGCCGACGTTATTACCTGGGCAGCCCTAACATAAAACTTTTTTAAGTCACAAAATAACGGTGCGAGCGATGTCAAGTCAATGATGAATGACTGACATTCAAGTAGGAGCTTGAGCCTGCGGAGCCCTTCTTGACCAGCGCGGCGCTCCTTTGACCACCACAACCAGTTTCATCCCCCTGGTAGGTACTGTGGAAATCTCATTCACACATAATTACAAGGGCAAAGTTACATTTCATGTTGGTTTTCTATAACCACTAGACATCGATATCAACCACATCACTTCTTCAGACAGATATAACATCGGCGAAATGTGGTTTCACAGTTGCGTCTCTGCCTAGCCCTTCGAGGATTGAGCCGTGAGAGCTTTTAAACTTGTAACAAAATCCTGGTAGATCCTTAAAGACCAGCAAGAAGACCTAGGTAGACATTGTATTATATCCCCTCATTTACACTAATCAAAATATGTTCGAAATAATACTCACAACTCTCTTATCGTAATGAAAATCTGAATTTTTAGTCTCAGCAACATTGTAGATGTAGTTGTGTCGCTCGTCGGCGGTGAGCTCGGCGCGCGCCGCGAACAGAGCCGCGTACCGAACGCCACGTCGCAACAGCGCCGTATAACGTGCGTTGCGCAGGCTGCAACACAACAGGTCCAGCTGCCCGCAAATCAGGATCGAGTTTGCCGCGAAGAAAACTCCTTGAAAATAGTTGTTCACAGAAAAATAAGCTGAAGACACACTAAGAAAAGGTATAAAGTCTTTGCATGTGATTTTACAGTATAATATTTTATATTATATTGTAAAATCAATGTATGCGCATACATTGATATTTTGGAAAACAATCTATCTTTAAGTCTACATGTTATAAAATTTTAACAATTTGTACCTACCCTGTTTTTCCTCTTAATAAAATAAATAAATTAGAAATTTTTACTATGTATATCAATCTTACGCATACCATGGACAGCAAGACGCACCAACAAGTCTATTCTCGCCCAACTGAACATCAAGACTAGGCTCTCTACAATATGCTACCACCGAGTGTTGAGTTATTTTGGCCACATTGCCCGAAGACAACCAGATAACTTGGACAAACTGCTAGTTGTAGGGAAAGTAGAAGGTAAAAGACCACGTGGGCGAACACCTTCCCGCTGGTCTGACCAAATAAAGGCCATAACAGGACTTCGTATTGCCACTGCCCTGAGAAAAGCCGAAGATAGGGGGGCATGGAGACGGCTCGTCATCGACTCCATCAAAATATTTCAGGACGGACACGACCTTCAGTGATGAAGAATACGATTAAGGAGATATCAATCTTACTAATTTATGCTACTAATAATAACCAGCTTTGCTAAAAAATATTAAGAAATTTTCGCATAAGTAGAAAATGCAGGCACCGTTGAGCCAAATTGTGTGAAATTCTGTACACAGACAGACCATGTCCTGGATCACATGGAGTTTTATTCGAGGAAGGTCTTGCGTAGGCAGAGCCGCGTCCAATACCAAGTAATATATACGGAAGAATAAGACTTACTTAACAAATACTGAATTGTATTTTTTTTCTCTACATAATGCATTGTATTTTATATTTGAACTGATTTTGAAAAGAGCAACACTAGAGTTTCTTGCCCGTTCTTCTCTAGTGAGAACTGCTTTCCGAACTGGTGGTAGAGTTAATATTGACGGAATCTAAATAATGTATAACATTTTATGGGTTCGAATAAATTATTTCATTTCATTTCATTTCATTTCATTTCATTACCAAATTGTCCCATAGCAAGTCCCACGAACAACTGCGCCAGAACAGACCGCAAGAAGACCAATACCAAGAACGGAGAGCGAGTGACGTCAGTGTATACCCAGCTCTGAATGGGTTCCTTTGTCCATACTGAAACAACCATAGAATGTTACGTGCTCTCCATTTGTGGCAGCAATGTAAACAACCGATAACTCGTTTCATTTCGAAGGTTTGAAGGACAATGTAACAGGTAACGCCTATAATTACTGGGTATTTCTAGTGTCAAGGTGATGAGCTCAGTGCAATGCCATGCACAGAGATGTGATTTATCTAGATACAAGTATCTGAAATACAGATACAAGATACAAAATACGTATTTAGTATCTTGTATCTAAGATACTTTTTTAATTTTTATTTTGTATCTTGTATTTAGATACAATTTTTAAGTATCTTAGTATTTTATAAATACTTAATTTGCTAAAATACTTTTACTAATTACCTATGCATTTTTTAAATTAACGTCTCATTTAAGGCCCATATACACGTTGCCAGTTTTTTGCCTGTTGCATACAATTAAATTGAAGCAATATATAACTTGCATGGTTTAAATAATCAACACGTAACATTCTTGATTTGTTTGTGTAAAAACTATGGCACATGCTATAATTAGTTAACCAAACATTGTATTCAACTGGTTTCTCTCTTCTTTTGATAACATAAGGGCAGTGAGTCTTATAATTTTGATTTTCAGCAGAACCTAATTTTAATACGTTTTACTCATATTTTTACACTACGCTTGCCGACTCGCGGTCTCCATTCACGAACTCGTTTACCCCAGCGGTTGTCGGTTCTTAGCAATAATCACCTAAACATAATTGTATTGATGTATACAAAAGACATTTGCAATTATTTATTGTCAAGACTTTCATTCAATAATTGCATTCCATTTTTTTACTTAAATCCATGTTGTTTACAACTCTTGAAGGTCAATTATTGCGCGTAATGTATTGCATTCAATTATTGCTGTTGTATGTACTAGAAAATGGCATCATGTGAATGGGCCATTAAATAGATCAGTTATTGCTAGCAATTATCGTATGCAAAAATTTCCAGCAACTAATTTTTTTTAATATCTGTCAAAAGACTCGCACACATACGCCAACGCGAGTGAAATTCCCTAACCATTGCGCATATTCAGACGGGGTGACTTGATAAGCAATAATTGCGTACGAATATTGCATGCAATAATTGAGACGTCTGAATAAGGCTTAAGGCTGTTTATACCTACATACAAATCTGAACGTATCCGTAAAAAAATATTTTATTAACATCTGTATTCAAAAGACTAATCCATATATATAAAATGCTTTGTCCTGAATGACTGACTGACGGATAAACAGCCTAAACCGCTGATCGTAGAGATCTGAAACTTGGAGGATATGTTCTTCGTATGATGTGGGCAACCGATAAGAAAGGATTTTCCGAAATTCTAGCCCTAAGGAGGTGAAAAGGGGGGGGCAAAGTTTGTATGGGACAACGTGATTCCTTGGTCCAATCTACTTAAAAACATTTTTTAACAGAATTGATGGAAGACGTGTTTCCTATTTCATTGAAATTCATCCCTAAACGGGGTTATAAACGGGTAGAAATTTATTATTAGATACATTCACAAAGTGACTGCACCTCGCCTGATGGTAAGCGCGATGCCGTCCAGATAGAGTATCGAATGGCAGTAGATAGTTATCTAATGCCATTCGACACAATCATGCCGGCCTACTAAGCTGCTTCTTCACGCTACGGCGGAAGGACCCAGGATTATAGGAAGGAGGGAACACGTGCGCCGGCAAACTATTCCAAAGCCTGATGGTGCGGCAAAGAAAAGATTTAGCGAACCTATTGGTTCGGGCCGAGATGGTTTTAACCATCAAGCTGTGGCTTCGCATGCCAGCACGCGTGGTTCTGCTGAGGAAAGGAGAGGAAGGGATCAGATTAAATAATTCCTCAGAGCATTCGCCATGATACAGACGGTAGAACACGCTTAGAGAAGCGACATCCCTCCGCAACTGTAGCGACTCCAAGTTGCTCGTCACGTCTGCATCATTCACAATGCGGATGGCCCGCCGCTACAATCCATCCAAGGCATCGAGCAACTATTGGGCGGAACCGTCCCAGAGGTGCGAACAGTATTCCATATCCGGCTGTACCTGTGCTTTATGCAAGCGGTAGATTTGACCGGGCGTGAAAAACCGACGCACCTTGACTCTGAATAGAAAAACCCAATATCACTTTGCCCGACCCGGGGAACGAACCCGGGACCTCAGCAATGCAGTTTAAGTAACTTTTTGTATGGAACAGCACCCCGGAGAGCGTATTTGGAACTAAAATAATATGGTAGTATGAACATTGCACGTAAACTAATAAAAAACTGTCTGTTATACGTATTCATTATCGCAATTTTAAAACCGCTTGAAAAGTTGTCAAAATTAATGAAAATATGTTTCATTTCAAAAGGTATCTTATTAGAAAAAAGTATTTAGAAGATACGTATTTTGTATCTAGTATTTAGATACCATTTTCAAAAGTATCTTGTATCTGGTATCTCAAATCCTTTATTTACAAGTATCTTGTAACTTGTATTTCAGATACTTTTATGAGGTATCTTGAACATCTCTGGCCATGCAGTGCTTGTTATTAAAGGTCCTGGTGGTTTTGCTATTTTTAATGGCCACTCGTACCTTCAATTTAGCTTACCTTCAGGCGAAAGGCATGCTCATTTCTACGATAATTTGTATATAAAAGCATCAAATATTATAAAATTATTATTAGAAACTGATACAAATCCCCAGACTATATTACGTAGCTGTGTAAGGCGGCGGTTTTTATATTTTTGAAGGAACGAAAGTAAACACTCAACGAAGACTTTTTACGTTATTGAGTCCTGCATGGCACATTGAATGATAATAAATATGCACCAAAACATTTATTAGAAACTACGTAGATGTTGCTCGTGTCACCGATCGCGTGATCAATTCTCCCCGAAATATAAGTCCTATACTATAACCTATTGTATACTTTTCCGGGATAAAAAGTAACAAGTACGTGAATCTAAGTCAATAATGTGATCTCTTAGCTCTCTAGGTGTCAAGTTTCATCCAAATTAGTTCAAAGGTTTTTTTTACTTTACTTCTAACAAACATCTTCACAAACTTGAGCATTTACATACATACACACTCACGCCTTTTATTCCCGAAGGGGTAGGCAGAGGCACACCTAGTGCACCCACTTTTCGCCGTGAGTATTACGTCCCATGATGTGATAGGGGGCGAGCCTATCGCCATATCGGACACAAATCCAGACTTCGAGCTGATACTGAGTAGAAAAAACCAATATCACTGCCCGACCCGGGGATCGAACCCGAGACCTCAGCATTGCAGTCGTACCGTAATACAACTATGCCACCGAGGCAGTTATTTGTGCTTTTCATAACGTGGATTTATGGGACGGATCACACACGGACAAGTATAACTGTAAAGTGTAAACTTACAATGAAGGATAAGCGGCAAGGTGACATACATAGTAACGCTGAACATTGTGCAGGCAGTATATATCCTGCTGAAGCTCCTCGCCTTGAAATAGCTGCGCCACATCGTCATGTTCGTCAAACTCCTCGCCGAATGATGCTTGAAGTTCTTCTCCATGTAGTCCAATAGCGAGTACAAATCCTTTCTATAAACGGCATAGTACGCTACTATGGCCACAGACACCAACAGAGGCAGAAAATCGGCTATTTTGCCCAGGCTGGCCATAACATCCTGCCACTCCGTGTAGAGATGAACCGCAAGGGCAGCTGGCATGTAAGTAAGTACGAACAATACCATCCCTAAATAAATGTTGTTCATAAACATTTCACGTTTGCTTTTCGGTTGCGGAAACCAATCCCAACATGCAACTAATTTCAAAGGCAAAATGATGTAATGAATGTAGTTCATTGTAATTTCTGTGTTCAAATCTTTAATCATCGCTCGAGTGTGCGATAAATAATTGTCTTCTATGGATTTCGAATGTGGATTTATAAAGGCTTATAGCAATAAAGAGTCTACATATTACACATTGTAATAATTCATTGTCGAAATACTTTCCTCTGTCGACGATGAAAACTTTATAGGTATTTGTATGATATCATTTCTAAAATTAAATACGTTTCTTGACACAATGACGAGGTCAATTGGATAGCGTCGCGTTGTGCTAAAATTATGCAACCTTCAAACTATTGTAAAGAGGAAAGATTTGATTGTTTGTTTGTTTGTAATGGATAAACTCAAAAACTACTGGACCAATTTTGAAAACTCTTTCACTAGTAGGAAGCTACATTCCTGAGTGTTACATGTTACTTTTTATCCCGGAAAAACTTTCACGCGGGTGGAGCCGCGAGCAGAAGTCTAGTTTAAAATAAAGTAGATAATGGTAAACTATCGAAAATGATCTCTGTTCATAGGTAACAAAAATATTTTATTCTATTGCATTGTTAGAATAAACCTATAATAAAACAATCACGTAAACATCTTTGATAGATTTTGAAACACTGATTGCTCCCTTTTATATCAATAAAAAGATTTATTTAAAAAAAATCTATTATGGCCAATGTACATGGTCCATAAAATGCGACAGATTATTAAGTTTATTAAGTTTGAAACTTGCCAGTTAACTTCCAAACTGTTCTTAGTACCAATTATATCAAGAAATATAATTACAGTTGTTCTTCTAATTAATCGTTTGTAATTACTTTAATTAGTTAAGTGTTAGTTTTGCTATTTATACACCCAGTCGTGCAGGCAAAGGCTTAGATATAACACACACACACATACACACACGCACTCATGTCTTTTATCCCCGAAGGGGTAGGCAGAGGCGCAACTAGTGCACCCACTTTTCGCCGTACGTATTGCTAGTGCGAGCCTATCGCCTTATCGGACACAAATCCAGATTCCGGGCTGATACTGAGTAGAAAAAGTAAAAACCCAATATCACTTTGCCCGACCCGGGGATCGAACCCGAGACTTAGCACTGCAGTCGTACATTAATACAACTACGCCACCGAGGCAGTCCTTAGATATAACTATAGGTATTATATTAGTATACCTACATTATGCCAATTTCAAGTTAGGAATATACTTAATAATATAATATTGCAGGGACACGAGTGCGTAACTGACATAGTTACCAATCGGCACATAGGGTAAACACCAATAAAACTGACCTTGATATTAGGTCTACTGCACAGATGGATTAACTAAATAGTTTTTTAAAGCAGTGGCATAGCTTGCCATAGAGGGGCCTTATATCAAAATTTTGTTGGTGGCCCTTCCAACGCCAGATTTATATTCTGAATACAGGCCACTTAGTTCGTACTGCCCCGCGGCCGGCTATTATGCGGGAGCAAAAAAAAACTTTCGTGCTTTTGGGTGACCGCTCAAGTTTGGTGTATGGGCTAAGAGCCCCTAGAGCTCCTAGAGCTCGGAGACCCTGTATCATTGATACTGCTGATACATTTCCTATACTAAATACCTACCCAGTTTATGTGTGATCTTATTTGACTTGATTACGTCGAAAGATCGACAATCAGCATCATGTATATGTCTTCATTTAGGAATACCTATTTACTTTTTTCAAACTCTTCAATTATTTTCTGACTTTATTAATTAGTATATTAAATTCCACGAATATTATAAATCTATACTAATATTATAAAGAGGAAAGATTTGATTGTTTGTTTGTATTAAATAGGTTCCGGAACTACTGGACCGATTTGAATAATTCTTTCACCAATATAAAGCTACATTATCAGCGAGGAACATAGGCTACTTATTATCCCGGGGAAATATAAAGCGGATCTTTTATCCCTGAAAAACTCATTCACTAGGGCGGAGTCGCGAGCAGAAGTCTCGTAAATTCATAATTTGATCTTTTGAGTATTTCACGATTTGTTGACGATATAGTCGTATTTGGCGAAAAACTTACTTAGCTTTATGAAATAGTGCAAGCTCTAGAATCTAGATTCTAGGCAATAGGAAACTATAGCGCCACACGTATTGATATTTGAATAGGCAGGTCTGTTTAGCGTTAGAGGCGACTAAACGGGGTTGGCGAGAGTCGCGGGGTGAGCATTGGGGGTCGGCTCGCTCAACTACTCCTATGTAAGCGACTCCGAGGTGGACGACAATGCGGGTGGTCGGTCTCCTGCAGTCGTAGACGCCAAAGGCGTGCTTTTGAGTTTGGAGGCTTCTCAGCCTCCTCATTTAGAGAGGGGCCGCAATGCGGCATCGCGCAGGGGCGGCTCCGTGCAGCTATCTTCGTGCAACAAGATACCTCGGGTCGTCCCGTATGCGCCGAAGAAGGCCACCACGGGTTTTGGTTGGTATGCCGGTGTAGGGTGTACATAGTTTTAGGGACTCGGTCCAATGCTCGCTCGGATGATGCCATACTCCTGAGTGTCGACATTGGGCCGTTAGATCGGTGAAACCAACATAACCATCCACTCACCCCCCAGTGGTGGTAGCGATAACGCGTTTTTCCTCGCGATAAAAAAAAAGGTCTGAACAACGCCTGGCGCAATATAAAGTCGTTAGTAGATAATAAATGCTCAGAATATTTGTAGTAGTATAGTTAAGGTTGCCACTAATAAAATCCACAAATCCATCAAATAATTTATTGATAAGAAGGTATGTTGAATATGTAGCACATTATGCTGTGTGCGATGACTCAGCGTCCCTGTTAACAAAATACCAATTGTCAAATCTTCGTAAATAAATAAATACCTCGATGTATCTTACTAAGTTATCACTAAATGTTAATGAGCGTGATACATGTAAAATAAAGTAGCACACACACACACACACACTTTTATCCCCGAAGAGGTGGGCAGGGGTGCATGACGTAACAAAATTGAAACGTAACTTAGATAACTTTCATAAGAAAGTAAAGCGAGTAAAGTAAAAAAAAACTTCGAAAAACACGAGGTTAGTAAGTATTAAATTCCTGGTTACCCTTGATTAGAAAAATATTCAGCATAGCGTGCGTTCTTTGCCTAAGTCCTAACCTCCTCGGAAAATAGGCGTGAGCTTATGTAATTTTAATATCTGTGTGTATTTTGCAATACAACTAAATGAAGGGACGAGCAAGTCGCTCGCCTGATGGTAAGCGACGCGACCACCCATAAACAATAGGGCTACAATTCAGAACTTTGAAGTACAAAGTACTGCGTGGCACTCCACTGCGCTCGTCACCAAGATGTTAAGTCTGTCCTCCAAACCGTACCACAACAGCACAAGATACATACTGCTGTTCGGTGGGTGAAATAGATATTGTGGTGGTACCCAGACGGTACGAGACACCAACCACCTCACCTAGTATGTACAGTCGGCCACATAATTAGCTGAACAAATTCAAAATTTCAAATCGAACATATGGGTTAAGTTTAATGGATTTCTTTTTTTTTTTGGGTAGTAAAATAAATCCCTTATATTTATTTTTGTAAAGAAAAAACAAAAATTGGTAAGAAAATAAAGATGTATAGGCGATTTGAAGTTTTTAATTTGTTCAGTTACTTTATCAATGGCTCGACAAAGTGGCTTCACTGCACCTGATGGTAAATGAAGTGAAGCCCAAAATAATGTCGACCGGCAAGAGATAAACATCCCTGGTTGGTCGGCACAGTTATGCCGGCCTGCATAATTGCTTCTTCACGCTCCGCTTGAAGGACCCTAAGGTGTAGGAAGAAGGGAACACGTACGCTGGCAAACTGTTCCACAGCTTAATGGTGCGGCAGAAATATGAATTACCAAACCTATTGGTTCGTGCCGGCTTATGTGGCTGACTGTACCTATGTGACAATATGAAAAGCTCACTTCTCCTTGGAGCGTCTCTGCGCGATCCTGTATATCCTGCGCAGCTCCAGCAGAGCCCTCATGATGACGACGAGCTGCTGCTCGAAGTCGGAGACGGGCGCCTCCCGCGGCAGCCCCTTGTGGTCGCAGATCTTCACGTACAGGCTCCATATGGCGGCTCGCACGTGACTCAGCTCCACGTGTCTCCTCGACGCGGTCTCCTTCAGGCGGTTCAGCGCCAGCTCCCATTTTATCACGCGATTCCTCACTTTGTCGTATCGCCACTGCGGAATTGTTAGAACTTATTTATTTATTTATTTATTTATAATTAAATATTCACTTACACTAGCAGTATTATAACTAAACATGTAAGCTACTTTAAAAATAACAAAGACGAAGTAAAGTGTAATTAATTAAAACTAAATGCAATAAATAATTCTAAGGTTAAATTATAGAGCTAGGTGCAGACAACCGTTCCAGGTATATGCTGGCTGTGGCCAGGAAATCTTTGTCACTAATGTGGAATATGTCAACCGAGTACTCGGTGACTAAGGTGTTAAAATATGTAAGGGCTCTGGTAATTGGCGTATATGGGTCTGTTGAAAAAGTGTAAAATAAAGGCGTATGTCTTGGTCGAAGATCCCAAGTGTGTGGATTGGGTATGTAAAATGTGATCTGTGCAAGGACGGCAGGGTCATGGATGGTGCCTCGTAATCCGCAAATATATTTTACCAATGCGATGTTACGCCTGACTTCTAGCAATGTGTATCCCACCATACCCAATATAAACGGCGTAGGATACAGGAGAGGATAGTAGCCGTATATTTTCTTGTAGAGATAGCGCAGAAATACTTTTTGTATCTTTTTAGAATAGAATGAATTATTGCTCGTTTGCTCGTTTGACTAGGCCCGTGGCACACATGACGTAAGCGTAGCGTAATCCGAAGGCTGTAGAACATTAGCGGCAGAGACATAAATTTGCAGTCAGCAATTATAATACTTATCCAGAACGAATTTCGTATAGGAGACACATGACCTCTATTATGACCTCAGTGAGGTATTAATAAAAGCACATCAGTGAGGTCACTTCACTTGATTATAGAGATAGATACTAGATAGGTATGCTTAAATTGTCGTCAACTTAAATACCTACATAATATATTTATGCGGTTTTTTTTTAAATGTGACGAATGCTCTACAAGCTCGCGTGTTTGTGCAACATTCACAACCGGCGCGCGTGCAGGGCTAGTTTATATTATTGTGACACATTATTAAAAGCAACCTTACGATAAGACCAGCGAGATAAGACCATTTGTTTTTTTTATTCTGGCACGACAAAGTGACTGCACCTCGCCTGATGGTAAGCGCGATGCCGTCCAGAAAGAGTATCGAATGGCAGTAGATGGTTATCTAATGCCATATAGGAAACAAACTCATTATGGTGCCCCCGAACTACACTCGCTTTATGCGAGGCATCAATTAGAAGCGCGCGAACAGTTGCAGTAGTCGACTGCACCAGATCGACCCGAGTCACGTATACGGCATATTTTGATGCCCCTCAATGTAAGTTCAACTCTGACTAAAATCGGGCTATAAACATAGCTAATATCTCCAAAACCCCACCCGCAAATTGGCGAGAGTGTTATTGAGACCCATGATGAAGAGCTTCTTCTCCTCAGTCAGCGCCGCTATCTCCTGGCGAGCGTTCTCCAACATCTCCAGGTCCCGCTCTTGACGATCAGCTAGGGTGCTTTTCGCAGCGGCTGCAATGGAATAAAATAAAAAAAAAACTAAAAAACTCGCTTTATAGAAAATCCAACTAGAAAATAGAAAATAAATTTGAATTAAGAATAGTGTAAATAAGAAAACAAATTATTTTTTTTGTAAAAAAAGCGTGGGGTGCATGGTGCCAATAGTTATAAATATTTTATTGACAGATAATATGAGCAGAAGTATTATATATCATTTTGATAATATCTTAAAAAGCACCCCACGCTTTTTTTACAATAAAATACATATTTTTCTTATTTACACTATTCTTAATTCAAATTTATTTTCTATTTTCTAGTTGGATTTTCTATAAAGCGTGTTTTTTAGTTTTTTTTAACTATTATTTATTTTTAATTTTTTAGTTCTGTTCTAGTATTGTCCAATAAATGTCACTAAAAATATATAAATTGACAAAAATCTCATTTCGCAAATTGAATAATGGCATAACCTTATCAAATTAGTGTATTGTTATCGGTCCTCGGACCTCGACAAACCTACAAAGTTTGAATAAAATCTGACCGTTTTAAGTGGGTCAAAATCGCGCCCAAAGGAGTCTGAGTCGGAGAGTTACAAACATACATACATACAAACATACAAGTGAAGCTAATATAAAGCGTGTAAAATTTACCACTGGCCAACGAACGATAGGCTTAGCTATATCCGGATCAATCTACGACTAACAAAAAAAAAAATGTTTTTGTCAAAAAGCATATGATATGTAGGCAGCATAAATATTTTAACTTAGTTGTATTTATTTGTTGCGTAGTTGCCAATATTTTATTTTTCTTCTTTGTCATTTTCCGCGGTAAACTTAGGGCATATAATTAAGGAAGACAATCTAGATCAAAACAATTGAAATTATTTTGCCTCGGTGGCGTAATTGTATTCCGGTACGACTGCAATCCTGAGGTCTCGGGTTTGATCCCCGGGTCGGGCATAGTGGCATGGGCATATATAGGATTATACTAGAATTCAGTATCCGGCCGGTGTCTGGAATTTGTGCCCGATATGGCGATAGACTCGCCCCCTATCACACCATTGGACGGAGTACGCACGGCGAAAAGTGGGTGCACTTGGTTGCGCCTCTGCCTACCCCTTCGGGGATAAAAAGGGGTGAATGTGCGTGTGTTTGTGAAATTATTTTGATAAATATGTTTGATTGTGTTCTGTTTTATGCATTTAAAAAAACAACTATAACCCATCTGTAAGACAGCAAGCAAAAAACTTTATTCTCATTGATCTATTTCCTAATCAAAACCTTATTACAGGGTGATATAGTTTGCATTCCATCTGCTCTAAATGTAACATCAGCCTGAGACATAAGATGTTGAGTCTCATAATGCCCAGTAATTACGCTGGCTATAATGTCCTTCGAACCGGAACACAACAGTGCATGCACACTGCTGCTTAGCGGTAAACATTGCGGTGGTACCTATCCAAGTGGCACTCGCGTATGAGAGATCTAAAACCTGTGGTAGACGTCTCGTGAGCAAATTACAACCTCGGGCAAATCAATATATTTTTGGACCCGGGTATTCATTTTTATACCGACAAAGTGACCCCACAGTACCTGGTGGTAAGCGGAGAGAGTTAGATAGAGTGTCGATTAACGACCGATGATTATCCCTTGTCAGTCGAAACAATTATGCCGGCCTGTTTGAACCGGTTATACACAGGTCGATCCCGGAACGCGGCTCACTTACCCGGGCCACTATGCGGGTTTTAACACCGTGTTCGGCGGTCGCTATCCGGGCGTACAGTCAGCAGCATAAGTAGATGAACAAATTCAAAATTTGAAATTTACATACTTTTGTGTTCTTACTAATCTTTTTTTCTCTTCACAAAAATAAAATAAAAAAGATTTACTTTACTTCAAACGAAGAAAAAAATGTTTCAGTTTAACTTAACGCGTATATAAGTGATTTGAAATTTTGATTTTGTACAGATACTTATGCTGCTGACTGTACACAAAATATGTGCTACCACCAGCAAATTAAAATAGTTCGTGAATTAAATTATATAAATAATACAAACCTAATGCTTCGTAACGGTTCAAAACGTCCAGCGGTTGTTTGAATTCTGGGTAGCTGTGCACCACGGCCATCAGGTAGTCCTGTTAATGAAATCTTTTTCAACACGCACGCGTCATGAAAACCCTCACATGTAGTTGGATAGCGTTCTTTAATAGTTTGCAAGGGATTTTCCTCCTATATAGGTGTTTCTCTACGCGATCGAATCAGAAATGAGGAGATCCGTAGAAGAACGAAAGTCACTGACATAGCACGGCGGATCAGCAAGATGAAGTGGCAGTGGGCAGGGCACATAGTTCGAAGAACTGACAGCAGATGGCGCAGAAATGTTCTCGAGTGGAGGCCACGTACTGGCAAGTGCAGCGTCGGCCGTCCACCTGCAAGGTGGACAGACGACTTGATGAAGGTCGCAGGAGCGCGCTGGATGCAGGCCGCTTTTGACAGGTCCGTCTGCAAATCTTTGGGGGAGGCCTATGTTCAGCAGTGGACGTCGTGTGGCTGATGATGATGATGATGATGATAGGCATTGAAGCCTATTCCTATCATTTTACCTCAGATGCAAGCAATGCATCGATGATTCACTCAATGTGCTTTTATGAGCGGTGATTACCTAGTTAGGGAGTTTTTTTACCAAATACAACGTGCCAGCAAACTCCCTTCACGACGGCTGTAAGAGATAGTAGCATTAGTATTTAGTCCCGTCAGGCTGGCACATTCAACAGCGAAATAAATGTCAATGTCTAGATTCCAAAAAGGCTGCTTACACCATGCGTAACTAGTTATTTTCCAAGGGGTGGGGGGCTAGATCGTACTAACTAAGAAAAAAATTACTTCCGTGTACCTACAGATTTGATTATTTTGGCCATTTTAAGGTAGTAGGCATGTAAGCAAATTACTAGTCGAACACAAACCTCACGCATTTATACAAACTCTGCTCCTTTACCCTCCTCCCATCCTGGCCTTCCTCCATCTCTTTTCCGATTATACTGGAGCGGTAGGAATAACTACACGGCAGCGTACCTCGTATATGGTGTAGTCCTTGACCTGCTTCTCCATGAGCAGCCTGACTTCTTCCATGTCGGCCACGCGTTGCCTCATAGCCTCAGTCTCTCGCGACTTGCGGACCAATACTTCGTTGTCAGCTTCCATCTTGCGTTCGGCTCGGTCACGCTTCTCCTGATTCTCTCTTATGAACTGTTTTGTATGAAATGATAGAGGTAAGTTACTGTCTATGTATAGGTACAGTCTATACTAGTTACGGGTGGTAGGCCTCTGGTATAGGAGGGAACGTCTAGGTAGGTACCACCGCAATGTCTATTTCTGCCGTCAAGCCTGGACGGTAGTAGTAAGGTACTTTCTCCGCGAAACAGATTTCCTCTTTCACCGTTAAAGTGAACGATATTCGATAAACAATACACCGCAACCACACTACATGCCAACCCGCACTAGGCCACCGTGGTGGACTAAGGCCTAAACCCTCTCAGTAGTAGAGGAGGCCCGTGCTCAGCAGTGGGCAGTATATAATACAGGGCTGGTATTATATTATTACACACATAACTTCAAAAAGTCAGGAGATGTGTGTCTTAGGTTTTTTATCACAGGTTTTAAGCCTGCGGACATCCGTCTCGGATCTATCTAGCGGTCTATCGTGCATTTACAATACCGAATACGCAGTCGGTAAGTGAGTAAACGACAACAGCAGGGAAAGTTTTATGCGTGTAGAGCGCCTTATGCGTCTTCAATACATGTAGGTACTTATATAAAAATCAAAAATGTAAATTACATACTTTTGCTGGTGGTCATATGAAATGTGGCGAATTGAATTTGTTAAAATTAAAACAAGAGAGACATCTTATCCTACTAATATTATAAACTCAAAAGTTTGTAAGTATGGATGTATGGATGTTTGTTAGGTACTCTTTCACGCAAAAACTACTGAACGGATTTCGATGAAATTTGGCACATGGGTACATTATGTCCTGGATTAACACATAGGCTACTTTTTATCCCGGGAAAATATAAAGCGGGACTTTTATCCCTCGAAAACTCATTCACGCGGGCGGAGCCGCGAGCAATAGCTAGTCTGCCATAAAACTACCATTGATGAAAACATTTCCCTCTTTCATCAGTTAGAAAGTCACGCCGCTTCGGAATAAATATCCAACACAACAAAATGACATCAGTGGAACCTTGTTGAAGCTGATGAAGGATTCCTTGAGCAGCATCTCCTTGGTGCGCAACTCGGCCCACTTGGCATCCATCACAAGTCTGTTCCTTTTTTCTTCATCCCGCTTCTCTGTTAGTTTCTCCTCCGCCTCCATGAGGTCGCGCCGGGCCTGCTCCATCAGGATTTGTGGCGTCGGCCGCGCTATGTCCCATACTGGGTATTTCCTTGATAACAGTCAAATAATCTTACTATCTGCTTAATAGAAATGCAAAAGTTCGTGAAAATGTTTGGATGTTTATATGTTTCTTAGAAGTAAACGCAGAAACAACAGAACTGATTTGGATGTTTGGCATACGGGTAGATCATGTCCTGGATTAAATCATAGGCAACTTTTTATCCCGGTTTTTTTTCCATGGGAAATAATGGGTGTTCTTAATCAGATTTTTTTAGTAGATAGCCCTAGCGTCGTACCTACTGTGTTTTAGAGACTTTGTAGCGGAAAAGCATACCGGGCATCCACTTGGAGCATCACGATTTGAAGAGGGAGCTCGCGGGACGTCGAACTAAAGATCTTTTTATTTGGTCACACTTACCTAAGATTTTTTTGAAATTGGGGACCTTAATTTTTGCTGCCCGCCTGGGCCTCGAGCTGGCACTGCCAAGGGGCATAAATAAAAAGGCCTAGCAAAGATCTGCCGCCCGGAGCCTCGCGTTAGGCCTTCACTACTGCCTATGTTATATGTATTATACTGCAGACTTACTTCACCATACTCGAACTTTCCTTCAAGGATTTGAAATATTCCTCAGTGCATTCTACCGGTGGGCCGTGAGGTATGGCAATGGGAGCTAAATCTTTTAGGTTTTTATTCATTTTTATTAATATTAATTAGGTATATCAATATAAAAGTTAATTCGAGATTTTCAAATCATGTAAACATCTGTTGCTAATGGTTGCCAAGGATCATTCATTTATCATTTGGTGGTTGCTTAGCAATTATACCAGGGCCGTACACAGGGCTTAATACGCACCATCCCTAGCGCCGAGTGACTGCTCAAGTCTGCTGCTTTTTTTTTTTTTTTTTTTTAACCTGACTATCGTTTGTTAGCCTGACGAGGGTCGGCTTATACAAACAAACCGGACTTTAGGGTGAGCGCTTTAGGCACTCGCAACCCTTTAATTTAAGTGACCATGCTGAGGGCAACCCACTAACGGGTTACGGACCTCGGCTCAGGACGGTCACTGAGAGAGGATGAGACATCAGCGTTTAGTGGGGAAGATTGGGGTTTAACCTAATCCTATCCATTTATTTCGTCGGCACGCGGGCCGGAACTGTTAGGAGGGTCGGGGGGGGCGACGGGGAACGCGGCGAGGTCCTCGGCGGCGAGGACGGAACTGCGGTCGTGTGGAGTGTAGGAGTTTTAGGAACTCGTTCTTACTGCGAATGGCCAGAGTGATATCGTCCTCTGGATCGGTTAGGACTGAACGCGGCCGTCTCCATTTGGCGCGGTCGAATGGAGTGTATATTGACGCTTTGCGGACTAACGTATTTGGGTGATTTACCGCCCGATCGAAGTAGCGTTTGCTGGTCATTTGCATGAAATGCCTGATGGTCGGCATATTGGTATCCACGTGGAGGTTGCGATTGCGAACGTACCACGGGGCACCAAGAGCGTGTCGAAGAAAAATGTTTTGCAATACCTGCATACGCTTAAGACGAGCAGGCGGTATATGGGCGAACACGGGCGACGCGTATGTCATGATCGGTCTAATACACGTGGTAAAGATCCTAATCTTGTTGCGGATGGACATTTTGCTTTTCCTATTTATGAGCCAATGCAGTTGGCTCATCGCGATTGCGGCTCGCGCGCGTACCGCATTTACGTGTGGTATGAAGGTCAACCTCCGATCAAGGGTCACTCCTAAATATTTGGCTTTGTCCGTCCAGGGGATAACCTGGTTGGACATGTGGACTGAGTTGTGAGGCACATGGACTCTCCGTTTCAAAGTGAACAGGATAGCCTGGCTCTTTGTGGGATTGACGGTGATTCGCCATTTGCGGAACCACTCGCCGAGCTTGTCGGCGGCGGCCTGCAAAGTGCGCACCACATTGTCGGGGTTTCTACGTGAGGCGTAGATTGCAGTGTCATCCGCAAAGAGCGCCAGATGGGCGTTCTTCGGTTTAGGGATATCGCTGGTGTATAGCGAGAATAGAAAAGGGGAAAGAGCGGAGCCTTGCGGGACTCCGGCCGTAATAGTATGTCGGGAAGAAAGAGTACCCTCCACGCGATATTTGAATCCGCGATTCGACAAAAAATCTCGTATGATGTGCACGAGTTGAGTGGGCACGTTAAGAGTGTACAGCTTGTAAAGCAAGCCGTTGTGCCACACCCTGTCGAATGCTTTTTCAATATCGAAAAAGAGAGCACCGGTGGGCATGCCTATCTTGAATTTGTCGTAAACGTGCTCCGTGATGCGGAGCACCTGATTTACGCAACTGTGCCTAGCACGAAAACCAAACTGTTCCGGAGGGATCAGATTGTTGTTGTGAGCGACTATTTTGAGGCGGTCGAGGACGATCCGCTCGTAAATTTTGCCCAGAGTACTGAGCAGACTGATTGGCCTATAAGAGGACGGTTCGGATGCGGGTTTCCCCGGCTTATGGATACCTATCACAACTGCCTCCTTCCAGACCTCTGGGAAGAGGCAGTTTCGAAAAGCTGCATCGTATATCGCGGTAAGGATTTGAACTAGATGCTCAGGAAGCATCTTTATCATGCGGGTAGGGATCCTATCGCCCCCGGGGGCTTTACGTCGTTTGAGTGCCTTGATCAGAGCGATGACTTCTTCGATAGTCACCGGTGCAAGGGGATCGGGTGGTGGCGGGTCGACGTCCGGGTCGACATTGATCGATTGCGAATTAGGAGGGATCGGCGGTAGCCGGACCGCGTTCCTACTTTCGACTAATGAATTAACCGCAACAAGATGGCCGTCGTCTACGGGTATGGCTGTGAGGGAACATTGAGACTCCAGACTGTCGGCCAGCAGTTCCGCTTTCTCGTCGTCATCAAACGCCGGGCGTTGATTCGGACGATTGAGCGGAGGCATGGAGGTCACATCGTTTCTCCTGAAAGAACGACACAGCTGCCAGAAGGCCTGGTGTGTCGGGTCGAGTTCGGCTAAGCGAGTTTCCCATCTCGAATCGACGACCTCTTTAATGCGACGTCTAACCTCACGTTGGAGGAAGCGCGCAAGACGTCGTCGTTCCGGGGTGGGGCTCGTCGCGTCTGCTGCTTGATATGCCGCGCGCCGTCCAGTTTTACAAATTACAAATTAGTTAATTTGTCCCTGATGTATTCTACCTAGTTCTAGGTTATTTGTCTCTGTTGCCGACTGCCGCCACGGCGCAAATCACAGATTACTAGACTACGAAAACGAAATTAAAAAATGAGTGCATACTGTATATTTAGTGACAATAAATAATAATACATGATGAATCAATTATAGTCCTATTCAAATTGGGAACATGCCTTGAAATTTCTCCTGTTTTGTGGCTTTGTTGAATATAGAGACCTGTAAAATATTACTAACTAGCTTTATTGCTTACGGCTCCGCCTGCGTGAAAAAGTTTTTCCGGGATAAAAGTCCCGCTTTATATTTTTCCGGGATAAAAAGTAGCCCATGTCCTTTCTCAGGCTCTAGACTATCTGTGTACCAAATTTCATTTAAATCGTTTCAGTAGTTTTGGCGTGAAAGCGCAACAGACAGAGTTACTTTTTCTTTGCCAGTTAACTTGCTTCAACGTTCGTTGCGTGTCTGGACTCTGGTTGATTTATTTTTACCGATGAAACCCTACGGGGTCTATCATCATCTGATATTACATCACAGTAATTTCGTGACATAACTATTTCTTGTCCTGAACCATACATCTTAGAAAAAAAGAAGTATTTATTGGAAACTACAAAGCTGGTTAATTATTACGTACTTACGGCAGAATTCAATGATTTTAATAATAAATTATTTGAAAAGTGGGTACATAGTTTACGCTTACCTATATAATATTTTAAAATTTGATTTGAAAATATTAGTGTTTTGTTACTAGACAAAACATGTTCCCATTACAAAAAAGAAGTATTTCTTTAGTTCAAAGTAACATCCATTTTGTGTGATGTAGCAACACTGCATATACGTTACTGGCTGCTGCCAACATCACGCCATCGGAACATAAAGTTGAACCGCACTATATTTCAATTCAACCATTCACATCAAGCAATATTGTCGCGTGTTTTAAGCTTGAACAAGCTCTACCAATAACGTCCCCCGTTGTATCAGAACGACCAATCCCAGGCATGCAATGCCAAGCAGCACGATTTTGGATTGACGAATGACCGCGGTTTTTGCAATCTTTTGCAGACTCTGCTAGGCAGTGTTGCCAGGTAAATGGAGGTTCACCCACAGGGTTCACCGTTCAAGTCGATTATGAAGCAAGATTAGAAGAAAAGCCGGTAGGATATATTTAATAAATAGGATAATAAATTAAGATATGCGTACATATAAAAATATAATTTTTAATAATATAATATCAAAGAATTATATTAGCAGTAAAACTTGTTACAATTTAAAAGTTTGTAACAGATGCACAAAAATAAAATTAATTTAATAAATTTAAATAATTTTAATAACATTTTTTATAAATATAAATAAAAAAATTGAGAAAAGATAAATAAAAAAATAGTTAAACTGGAAATCTTTGGGGGAGGCCTATGTTCAGCAGTGGACGTCATGTGGCTGATGATGACATGATGATTATTTATTTATTTAATACGTCATATACTCTCAACAAGAGAGAAGAGAGGACGGCAGTTCAGACGTTGGGAAGATGAAATAAAAAAGACAGCAGGGAACTTATGGACAAGAACAGCAAGCAACAGGGCAGAATGGAAAATGTTGGAGGAGGCCTTTGCCAAAGTTGGGCAAACAGACGAAGTTGTCGATGTCATTAGTAATAAGTGATTAGTTATTAAGAACCGAACAATTGTTAACTTCTCTGAATAAAGGCTTTTATTATTTATTATTATTATTATATACACTCAACAGCTACCGTGTTTCATACTGAGGTAACTTAAAAACTGTATTTTTATTCAATTTCTAATACTAAGTGTAGTTTCTTCACCCGGACATCGAAAAATGAGCCTTTGAACATTAACCAAGCTGTGGTATAAGATCTAGCGACATCTAGCGGATTTTGAGATTAATTTTCTCTTATCATCCTTTATCTAGGGGTATTAAAATTTGTAGAGTGGCGACACTGATTGTTAGCAGTGTTGCCAGATGTATGATGGTTGAAGTCGCCGAAAAATCATTATGAAGTAGCCTCAAGTCGCCGCACGGTATTTTGGGAGGCGAACGAGCAAAAAAAAATCCTCCCAGTCCCCCAATATTATGTGTGCGTGGGGACGCGAAGAGCTAAAAAAAAAGGTCCCCAATTTTCCAATTTGTGTTATGTTTTGTACTCTCAAAGCTAAAAATATCCTCAAATCCGACAAAACCAAGGTTTGTAACACAAATTTTCCAGGGTAGCCTAAATTGGCGACTGAGTGCCATTCGCATAGCCTAAACGCTGACCAGTCGCCATTCGCAATTTTTGGTCGCCCCGACACCCTCCGAGATAGCGTAAATGGCGAAAAGTCGCCTAATCTGGCACCACTGATTGTTAGCTGTGTTCACTGTGCTCGGTGGGCTGTGTGCAGTGTCGCCAACATAGGGTTTTGCCCCCAAATTTAGGGGGAAAAAACTTGTCTAGGAGGTTTTTAGGGGGGAAATAAGGTTAGGGTATTTTGGGGTTTTAAAACTTTGTTAAATGACAATAAAATAATATCCAAGTATAATATTTTTCTATTGCTGAGCTTAGATTAGCAAGTTCTCTCAGCAATATGTTGCGCAATAACTTTCAGATACGTTTACACTAGCGGCAATATTTCTTTAGCAACACGCTTTTGCAAGTGGTCCACTAAGTTAATTTGCGCAACTTCTTGCAAAACTGTCTACATTACTCGAGGAATATTTATTGCTTGCCATGTTTTTTTCATAAAATTGAATGACAAGGCACGCAATCCTTACGCCTAAATTTTATAAATCTAATATAATGTTGTTTCGATGATGATTGTAAACAAAACAATCGTCTTAAAAGTACCAACATGAAACAGAATTATGAATTATAAAGCACTGCATGGCATTCCACTGTGCTTATCATCCTGAGTCGTAAGATGTTAAGTCTTATGATGCCCAGTAATTACGTTGGCTACAATGTCCTTCAAACAGGAAGACAATAGTGCATGTATACTACTGCTGGGCGGCAAAAATAGACATATCGGTCAAACTACAAACTTATAATTTGGCAGTATAGTCTTTGAGACCTTAGCTGCTTCAGAATGGAACAAATAAAAAAAAACGTTAGCTACTAGCTCAGCAAGTTGAAACTTTTATATGCACGCAGAATAAACTGCAACTTCTCGCGCAAGTTGCACAAATGGTGTTTACACATGCGACTTGCCAGAAGTTCTGCAAGCTTCAAAATGATGCAGAAGTCAGCTTGCCGTGACTGTTTACACGGTAAAAATAGCTTGCACTACATAACTTCTGCAAGTTTTCTTGCTAATGTAAACCCCGCTTATGATTTCGATATTTTTTAGGGGTTTTAGGGGCTTTTTGAGTTGCCTTTAGCGGGTTCAAATTTGAAATGTTGGCGACACTGTCTGTGTGTCTAGTTAATTTTTTGTCTTTGGTGTTTACTGAACACTAAAAAGTAGTGAAAAGTGACATTCTTTATTCTATTTCAGAATCTCACTCAAAAAGCTAGTTTATTTGTCTCTGCTCAAAGAGCATTATAGTACTACGGAAAATCTCACTTCTCAGTTCTCAGTGTCTTTATGGCAGAGCTTTATGCTTTTATGGAACCTTATGTACGTTTGAGGCTCCTGCCGCCAATTTTATATTTCCGTGTAAAGTACGAATATTAAACTCAAGTATTTGTAATTAAATGAGCTGTTAATCGCTGACGGACTTATTGAGTGATTGAAATCTGGTGTGTTTACAAGAGATCCTTTTCGCTGTCGCACCGGTGAGTGAATTATATTTTCAAAGTAACTTTTCTTAAGGAATTGTTTTTCGGATTTTCGACATGGCGACAACTTTTTATTTCTAAGAATTTATATTTATTGTTTTGTATTTGCTATTACTTGACATTAGCGAAATCACCGATAGATAATCGGTGGAAGCCATCATCTTTGATTAATTATATACCTAGACAGACCCTGAGCTTTGCAAACGCGTCGAAAAAAAAAGAGGCGAACTGTTCCCCACTAAATGAGTTCGAGTGAATTAATTTTTGTTGTTTTTCATGGATATAATTATCTCCCCGTTTTGATAGAAACCATGTAATATCTGGTATCATTATGCGCGCACACAAGGATATGCAGAATGATGCTAATAACAATTATAAGAAACTCATTCTAAAGACATTATGTTTTTATGTTCTAACGATTGTATGAGACAAATACACCATTTGAAATTGAAAACAATGATTATAGTAAAAATATAATTCAATGTAGTATAGAAAATATATAATATGTAAAAAGGGGTGTTCAATTAAACTTGAGATGTCAATTTGAACTTCATTATTATTGTAGCGTGCCAAATTGATTTCATTGCACCTGATGATGTGTAGTAATTTTTATAAAAGATATCATTCAGCAAGGGTTGTTGCATCCCTCTGTAGTTGTTACAATTACTCCAAAAGTACATACTTAATGCAGCATTAGTAGGGGATCATGGATTGTGACTTATGTGTTTCTCATTTTCTGAGTTAGAACTGACTTAAAAGCTCAAGTCTGAGCTGTATGAAACACAATGCAAGACTAGTTTGAATAGTATTTAATACAGTCTTATTTGAAATGTAACATGCATCAATAATTTTTAAAGGGATTAAGTGGAATGGGTAATAACAATATTGCCTTTTTTACTCTGAATCTAATTAAATCAAAATTGAATTAAGTAAATCTAGCTTAACACACCATAGAATTGAAATCTTTAGGAAAACATTTATTTTGTTTGTATTTTTCTGTAAATTTATTGTTATTTAACATATACAACAGTCACTTGATCACATGAAGGTATATTTATAATTGTGAGTTTATTCTTATAGATTTTTGTAGATTATATTTTATTTTTGACTATGACATTTATAAAATTGAGTGCTGAGTCAGGGCAGTCTACAAATATTCAAATGTCAATATGGCCAATTTTTTTTTTATTATTCTGTATAAATTCCTGAATGTGGTATTTCATATAATGTATTCATAATATGAATTTGACATTGTATATTAACCCATCGACACCCGCTTATATATATAGATATATATATGTGGTTGCCCTATATACCTAGAAGGCGGCATCCACCACGGGCGTTGACGAGGCAAAATTTGTGAAATTTATCTCAATATTATTCCCATTCATGTTTTAATAGTGAAGGAAAACAATGTCATGTCATATATACCTAACAATTCCTCATTTGAAGAATTTTAAAGGTATGTAAGTGTGCCAACCAGCACATGGACAGCCTGGTGGCCTAAGATGTGCACCCTCTCAGTAGTAGAGGGGCCCAGTGCCTAACCATGTAGGTAAATACCATGCTTTTATTATTGTAGAATAAATAAATAAAATACTTTATTCATGATGTATGCGAACATACTTGCACTTATGATAAGTCAAGATGAGGATAATTATTACAATTTTTTTTTTTTTTTTTTTTTTTTTAACCTGACTATCGTTTGTTAGCCTGACGAGGGTCGGCTTATACAAACAAACCGGACTTTAGGGTGAGCGCTTTAGGCACTCGCAACTCGCATCGTTTCTCGGCCTTTTGGCTAAGATCAAAGTGTATTACAATTAAGTCAATTATATAGCTATAGACATTTTATATTGGGCATAAAATAGATAAAAAGAACACTAAGTAACTAAGGAGGCCAGCTCGGACTGGTCGGAAAGAGCATGCAATAATAATTGATATAATTTTAAAATTCTTAGGGGGCGTAGCAACTGTATGGCTAGGTATTACAGTGTACCGGGGCACCAAGACCCTAACCTGTGACCTACTACTAAAAAGGACTTTACCTACCTAAAGTTTAACAGGGGACCTTTTCTTTTGCTCTTATCCAGTTCCTCATATTGGTTAAGCAGTTTACACACACTGGCCCTAATTTATTTTGCTCCTGAGCCCTTAATAACGTAAAAAAACAATTATCAATTGTCGAGATTTTTTCAGTTTTTTTGTAAGACTAGATGTCGCTTGACGCTCTGTAGGCGTATGGTAAAAAAAATGACAAAATTGTTAAATTGTACTGAATTTTATGCCAGTGCAAATTGTTATCGGAAATTCATAGTATTTGTACTTTATTATGATATAAATATATTATTGACTGCCTCGGTGGCGTAATTGTATTGCGGTACGACTGCAGTGCTGGGGTCCCTGTTTCGATCCTTTTACTGACAAGGCTATTCTTCGTTGGGGTCACTTTGGGATCTGCGAATGGCTATAAGCCACTTTTTTTATCGGGTTTTATCTCTTAAAGAGATTTTATGCCCTCCTGTTTATGTGCACACATAGGCACTGCACAACGCTGTGGCATTTATAAAAGAATATTCCTCGTTTAATGATTTTAAAGATAAATGAATGAAAAAAAATGCCGTAAATCGTAAACTAAAATTTTTAGACGTTCACATAGCATTCTTAGCAGATGGAACCTTACGCTACAGTGCTGCCACCTAGTATATGTCATTAAAGCGTGCGCGATATGACGTAATTTTATCACACTACTATTGAATCATTTTTAATTTTTAAGAGCAATGTTGTAACTTGTAATATACTATAACTCTCGTTGAATATTACGTAATAGATGTGACGAATGACGATTTACTTAAGTTGGTCATTGAACTACAGAGCACACTACACCGTGCGAGTTTTAACAAAAGTGAAATAATAACTCAATTAAAAATCAGTAAGTTTTGTGATGTGTGGTCTCTTTGTGTGTCAGTGACTGTAATAAATAAATGGAAGTCCAGAAGTGTTTTGTGAACATTTGTGCAATATACGTGAAAGAGTGTGTAACATCGATCTTCCATTGGTGCGGGATGACAAGGAGGAAGATCATATTGTGTAATGAACTCAAAATTCATAAGCTGCGGATCCAACTTGAAAGGAACGAATATAATGAAGTGCCTTGCAAAACTGTTAACTACCGAGTACCGTGAACACCATTTTGAAGTAAGAGGTTACTTATATTTACCAAAAAAGATATATTTCAATGCCAATCGTTTGGTTATTAGGTTTATCCTACTCAAATACTTAATAAAACGTACTGCAGTACTCGGCAGAAACTTTGAGGTTATCTTTGTGCAGTTTGGTAATTGCTCTCTTTACAAAAGTTAACATTTCACCAACGCAGTGAGAAGGAGAATTTATAATTATTAAGTATCTATAGAATCCACAAAAATATGAAAGCAGTTTTACTTTTGATAAGGAACCAGAAATAAAAAAATCTTTTGGCTGAATGCACACAGAGACATTTTATATTTTATCATCTAGGAAACACAGGGTCTTTTAAATATATAGGTAGATAGACAACTATGTATTACTCATCACAAACCACAAAATATCCTATTCAACATTTGTAACGAAGGGAAGTCTTATTACTCAGATATTTTCTTCCGATTACTAAATTTTTATAATATATTAAGTAAATTGTATTGTATCCTATGTCTATTTTTTCTAATTGCTGCATTTATTATGTATATTGGACATACCATAAGCTTGCACTGATGAAAAATTCACAAACTATTGTTTAATCCTTGGACGCCTGCGGTGGACACCGGTGTCCATTTATATAAGGAAATTAGCTTATAGCTATATATAAGCGTGCTTTAACGGGTTAAGCATTGGCTTAACACATGGTAAATTGGTACCTATCTAAATCTGAGAGCATTTGTAAAAAAAAACATGTTAAAGCTTAACTCATGTTCTGGCATTTGACAAAGTACCAATACTATTTTTGTTTAAAAACACATTATACAGAAGTCAGAATGCAAACATCAACCAAAAAAAAAGTGTGGCTTGGTCCTCTTCTAGAGTGATGGACCTGGTCCAAAATAAAATTCCCACTGGTCACTTTTCCGGGCATATAAAGAAGCATATATTATACAAATCCGTTGAATTTCCTGTGTTTATTTGTTATAAACATCCAAAAATCTCCACACATTGCTTTCATTGTATTGCTAAGACTGAAACCATGATCTATTCAGTAATAGATTAGTAAATTTCCAGTTGTTGTTTATATTTAAGGAAAAAGATTGATCAGGATATGTTTCATTGTCTTAAAACTATGCAAACACTATTGAATCATAATGTTCAAAATGAGAAACACTTTAAATATAGTAAGGAAAATGAAACTATAGTCACACAATGTTGATACTCAAGTTTATGATTTTAATAATCATCTCTATATTATATTATCTCACTGCTGGGCACAAGCCTCTTCTATTATTTAGAGGGTCTAGGCGTTGGTCCAGCAAGTTGGCCCAGTGAGGTTTAGCAGACTTCACATACCTTCGAAATTCATATGTTCTATATTCTTGGGTATGCCGGTTTCCTCAAAGAACCTGCTGACATTAGCCTCGGTAATCTGGTCCATTAAAATTAAGTAATTAAAAAAAATTATTTATTAATTAAATAAATTTTTTACCACTTTTTTTACTTTGCTATTAGTATAATAACTAATAAGCTATTATTAAGTGGACATTATTAAACTAAAGCAAAGAAAAGCGTCACATATTGTTGTATTATGGTAATAAAATGAGTACTATCTGCATTAGGATTTCTGTTTGAGAATTTTCAAGGCACATTACTTGTGAGTTGCGTCTTTTTCAGCCCGATATTTATTTTCGAGACCTGTGAAACCAAAAGGCGATCAGGGACTTTATCAGCATGTGGTGAAATCGGCCCTAATTAACAACAATTAAGAGATGATTTAATATTAGTAAGATATCCTAGTTAACACTGTAATTATTTTTATAAACTATACTAAGTACCCAGCCTTCCATAAGACACTTGCATACTCGACGTGTGGATGGCATTAGGCATCTTGTGAGTCGCGTATCTGGTCGGTCAGAGTCGGGGACACGGAATCTATGACTCATGCCCATGTCATGTCAATGGGCGCGAAAAGCAAAGTGGAGTATTGTTTCCTATTTTTCCATTTAAATACATGTGCAAACATGTTATACCTACTGCTTATGCATTGGAGGAACATTATTCAGTCATGGGAAGAACCAAAATATTACTCGGTGATCATAACAAACGTTAGATTTAAAATAAAATAATTAAACTATTCTATCTATCACGTAGGCGAACATAGTTGCACTTAACTCGTCAACGCCCGATTATAATAGATATATACGTGGTTGCCCTATATACCCGGACGCTGGCGTCCGCCGCGGGCGTTGACGAGTCAAGTTCTTGAGAATTATTATTACAATGAAGTCACTGTCACTGTCAATCTACTGGTGGTAGGTCTGTCCGTATTTTGTCTGTCTGTATTAGCACATTGTTGCGATCCCTGTGACGCCGAGGGCGTCCTTCGGTGCGAGGAGGCTTCTGAGCCCCCGCCTCCCAACAGGAGACGGGCCGCACTAGGCGGCACCGCGCAGGGGCGGCTGCGGACGAGAACTTAGACACTTCCGTCAGCGGAAGCCCGCAGCCGTCCCTCATGCGCCGAAGATGTCACCGCGGAGTTTTGGTTGGTATGCCGTGCGTTGTACATAGGTTAGGGACTCGGCCCGGCGGTCGCCCGATGGTTCCATCTCTCTGGGCAGCTCAACGCCGGGTCGTAAGGCACGGTGAACCCAACATAACCGCTCAGTCGCCCCCCTTGAAGGCTGGGCGGTAGTAATAAGCCACTTTCTCCGCGAAAACAAAAAAATAAAAGATATCTGCTTTTGATTTGATTTGATTTGTCAACAAAAAGTGGCTGGCTTGACCTTGTGTAGCATTACCTCAAAAAAACTATAAAAGTTTATTAATAATGTAACTCTTTATTGTAATAACTAATAAAACATGATGAAGAAAAAGAAGCATAATGCATGTCATGGCTCTACAATGCGCGGTCTTATCAGTGCGGTAGTATAAAGTTATAAATATTTATACTGGTTAAATGGGTGTAGGTATCTGATGAATACAAAATGTGTACGTTTTCATTCATGATGACGCGAACGTCGACCACGAATGCAGACGGCGCGGAGTGACGTTATCTGTTGAACAGGCTATGATAATCTTTACGCTGATTTTGTTTTTTTATATATTTAACTTCTGCTGCTCGCGGCTCAGCACGCGTAAAAGATATTTCTCGGTTTATAATAAGTAGCGATTTTGTAAAGATATTATTAATATCATTGTCTACATGTGTGCCAAACATGCAAATCCATTCATAGTTTCCGTGCGTTTGCTTCTAACAAACAACTATAAACACGCTTTTACTGGTGGTAGGTCTCTCATATGTAAGAGTCCGTCTGGGTGGGTACCACCGCAATGTCTATTTCTACCGCCAAGCAGCAGTGTGCATGCACTGTTGTGTTTCGGTTTGAAGTAGATTGTAGCCAGTGTAACTACTGGACATAATGAGACTTAACATCTTATCTTGTCTCAGGATGACGAGCGCAGTGAAATGCGACACAGCACTTTGTAACTCAAGGTGCTGGATGGTGTTGCTACTGTTTATGGGTGGTCGTATCGCTTATCATCAGGCGAACGGCATGCTCGTCTCGTCATTCAATCCAATAAAAAAAAAAAAAAAAACTACATCGTACAAACTGGTGCCTATGAATAGAATATATAACAGAAAATAAAACAGACTTCTAAAAACTACGACAAAGTACAAACCAAAATAATAGTCAACGAGCCAGTAACAGATATTCATGACCAAGGTCGTCTCGGGTGATAGCTTGTAATACAAAATGTTTGAAGCCCCATGAACGTCGTTGAGCAGCAGTAGCTTCCCACGCACACGAAAATATATAATAATAGTTCATTACGCGAACTCTTGGGAGGGGGGGTGTGTACAGTTCATTACGCGAACTCTTGGGAGGGGGGGTGTGTACAGTTCATTACGCGAACTCTTGGGAGGGGGGTGTGTACAGTTCATTACGCGAACTCTTGGGAGGGGGGTGTGTACAGTTCATTACGCGAACTCTTGGGAGGGGGGTGTGTACAGTTCATTACGTGAACTCTTGGGAGGGGGGGTGTGTACAGTTCATTACGCGAACTCTTGGGAGGGGGTGTGTACAGTTCATTACGCGAACTCTTGGGAGGGGGGTGTGTACAGTTCATTACGCGAACTCTTGGGAGGGGGTGTGTACAGTTCATTACGCGAACTCTTGGGAGGGGGTGTGTGTACAGTTCATTACGCGAACTCTTGGGAGGGGGGTGTGTACAGTTCATTACGCGAACTCTTGGGAGGGGGGTGTGTACAGTTCATTACGCGAACTCTTGGGAGGGGGGTGCGTACAGTTCATTACGCGAACTCTTGGGAGGGGTGTGTACAGTTCATTACGCGAACTCTTGGGAGGGGGTGTGTACAGTTCATTACGCGAACTCTTGGGAGGGGGTGTGTACAGTTCATTACGCGAACTCTTGGGAGGGGGTGTGTACAGTTCATTACGCGAACTCTTGGGAGGGGGGTGTGTACAGTTCATTACGCGAACTCTTGGGAGGGGGGTGTGTACAGTTCATTACGCGAACTCTTGGGAGGGGGGGTGTGTACAGTTCATTACGCGAACTCTTGGGAGGGGGGGTGTGTACAGTTCATTACGCGAACTCTTGGGAGGGGGTGTGTGTACAGTTCATTACGCGAACTCTTGGGAGGGGGGTGTGTACAGTTCATTACGCGAACTCTTGGGAGGGGGGGGTGTGTACAGTTCATTACGCGAACTCTTGGGAGGGGGGTGCGTACAGTTCATTACGCGAACTCTTGGGAGGGGGTGTGTACAGTTCATTACGCGAACTCTTGGGAGGGGGGGTGTGTACAGTTCATTACGCGAACTCTTGGGAGGGGGGGGTGTGTACAGTTCATTACGCGAACTCTTGGGAGGGGGGGTGTGTACAGTTCATTACGCGAACTCTTGGGAGGGGGTGTGTACAGTTCATTACGCGAACTCTTGGGAGGGGGGGTGTGTACAGTTCATTACGCGAACTCTTGGGAGGGGGGTGTGTACAGTTCATTACGCGAACTCTTGGGAGGGGTGTGTACAGTTCATTACGCGAACTCTTGGGAGGGGGTGCGTACAGTTCATTACGCGAACTCTTGGGAGGGGGTGTGTACAGTTCATTACGCGAACTCTTGGGAGGGGGTGTGTACAGTTCATTACGCGAACTCTTGGGAGGGGGGGTGTGTGTACAGTTCATTACGCGAACTCTTGGGAGGGGGTGTGTACAGTTCATTACGCGAACTCTTGGGAGGGGGTGTGTACAGTTCATTACGCGAACTCTTGGGAGGGGGGGTGTGTGTACAGTTTATTACGCGAACTCTTGGGAGGGGGGTGTGTACAGTTCATTACGCGAACTCTTGGGAGGGGTGTGTACAGTTCATTACGCGAACTCTTGGGAGGGGGGTGTGTACAGTTCATTACGCGAACTCTTGGGAGGGGTGTGTACAGTTCATTACGCGAACTCTTGGGAGGGGGGGTGCGTACAGTTTATTACGCGAACTCTTGGGAGGGGGGGTGTGTACAGTTCATTACGCGAACTCTAGGGGTGTGTACAGTTCATTACGCGAACTCTAGGGGTGTGTACAGTTCATTACGAGAACTCTTGGGGTGTGTACTGTTCATTACGCGAACTCTTGGGTGTACATTACGCGATTTTGGGCACTGGTGACACACGAAGAATTTCGATGGTAGTAATATAATAATGTGTACAAACCAAGTACCAACTATGAAAACATAGGCAAATTTTCGCATACGAGATACCTACAAAGTAGATTGTACCCATTGGTACAATGGTTTAGTTTGGTACCCAAACGCAGCTACGCAAACCAACTATTAAGCGAAAGTTATGTAATAAAGCTTAATACAAGATTTCAGAATACATAGAGGATAAAAAAGCCTGGGATTAAATTTTTTCATATGATTTTCTTTGGAATCATGTTTTTCGTTTCAATAAAGTTTCTTTGTTTCCATCTGTGAGCGGCTTGGGTATGACATACTCCTTAACTGTCTGTGCCTGCGGCGGCGTCGTGTGCCGGGTCGGCCACTTCCCTGTAATATGGTTGAGGAGGCCGATGGCTGGCACATGCGTCATACTCGTGAACGGGTGCTGCTTGTGTGGACTGGTCTGCCCTTTTCGCTTACTATATCTAAGTATTAGGGGTATATCTTGAACTTAGATTAATAGTGACATCTTGAACATTTCAGAATAAATTATTACATGATTCCTGAGATAGTTATGCACTAGTGTTGGAATTTAAAAATTTATTACCTATTTTGCGAGTATATAAATGAACTGCTCTAAACAAAACTTAACAAATACTGAATTGTATTTTTTTTTCTCTACATAATGCATTGTATTTTATACCTTGAACTGATTTTGAAAAGAGCAACACTAGAGTTTCTTGCCCGTTCTTCTCTAGTGAGAACTGCTTTCCGAACTGGTGGTAGAGTTAATATTGACGGAATCTAAATAATGTATAACATTTTATGGGTTCGAATAAATTATTTCATTTCATTTCATTACGGCGGACCGCTAGTTCATTATAAATAACTAGCTTTTGCTCTAACCTCCGCCCGCGTTAATAAGTTGTTCCGGGATAAAAGTCCCGCTTTGTATTTTCCCGGGGTAAAAAGTAACCTTTGTGTTAATCCACGACATGATCTACCCTTGTGCCAAATTTCATCTAAATCCGTCCAGTAGTTTTTGCGTGAAAGAGTAACAAACATACATCCATAAATTCATACAAACTTTCATGTTTATAATAATTATTATTAGTAGGATCGCCTGCCGCCCACAATATGACTGATGCTTGGCGAGCAATGCGCCCAGTTACGTTCGACGTGCATTAACGCTAGGGACACACTCAAGTCTAATTGCTGATGGCATTCATTATCGGATTGATCGAAACGAAGCGTAGATGTAGCCATACCTTATGGCGATGATATCACGGCGTTGATCGCAATATTTTACACCTTATTTCACTCGGGAACGAGCTTCAGATATTAATTAACGAATGGCCTCACTCATTTACGTAGTTCTTGCTTCAATTTCAGATTGGCATTAGAATTTTGTGTTTATCGTTACCACGACTTAAACGTCGTTATTTGTTGGCTAGGATTGGGATTATGCCAGAGTCCATGCATGACGAAACTATCGTGTTCTATTACGTCATGAGATAAATTTGACTATATGTTAGGACGAAGTGTTTTGACCATTTACCCTTTTAACGATAATATGAGCTTGTTAGGGTTGCCAGCCGTCTTATTTTCCCAGGATTTTAACTAATTTAAATTTGGGGTTGAGAACCCTAGCTTATGTAAAAGTATCGTCTAAAAACCCCTCTGCGTACGTACACGTATCTTGCGCGCTATTTTAGAATCTAGTCAATCTTTTAAGGGAGAATTTTATTTCTGATACAAACATTCGCGAACATGTTCGTGCAAGTCACATCACATGCGTTCGGTCACGTAGCACATTTACAGTGGCTAGACTGCATCACGGCACTGCGTTGTGAGCATTTACTGCGCCCACAGTAACTTAGGGCTGTTGTATTTTATTTTTTACTCAAACTGGGATATTTAGAAAATCCGGTAGCTTTTTTTAGTGCATTGATCAAATAGGTACATAAAACATAAAGTATTTACGAAACCGGGACAGATAAATCGGGAATATGGCTAGGTACTCTGTTGTATCTGCACCATATTATAATGATGTATAATGTTAAAGTCGAAGTGTAGTAATGGTCGCGCTTTTTCTTGAACGTCTGTACTCTGTAGGTACGGCAGCGTCGTGTGTTTTTTTTTTAGATAGGCGATCCCGCAGTCAACACCGGGGGAAACCTGCGAATGGGATACTGGAGTCCCCCGGCTTGACGACTGCAGGGGCCTGGGAGGGGAGTGGAGGAGGAATATGGAAGGGAAGGTGGGGGGAAGGGAGGAAGGTTCCCAGGATGGGCGGAAAGAGAGGGTGCCAGGAAATGTTCGCGGGCCATTTTAGGCCTCAATGTGATTTACAACCAAGAGGTATACACACTGACTGTGTGCCTCGGCCCGCGACTAATGTCCCCCCGCGCATGGGCGTGCATTGGGTGTGAAGACCCAGCGCACAAGAATTGCCTCGGGGGGCGCAGCGTCGTGTGTTACATCGGTCACTTGAGAACAGCGATAATATAAACTACTAGCTTTTGCGCGCGGCTCCGCCCGCGTGGAAAAGTTTTTCCGGGATAAAAAGTAGCCTATAGCACTCAGGAGTAATGTAGCTTCCTATTAGTGAAAGAATTTTAACAAAATCGGTCTAGTAGTTCCTGAGATTAGCGCGTTCAAACAAACAAACAAACTCTTCAGCTTTATATAATAGTATAGATAAGTATAGATGTATGTAGGTATACGCCAAGACAGCCGCGCTCAAACATTTTTCGACGCGGGCCACAAAGAAGTCTTAGCTGTGGTGCCTCGGGCCACAACATAAATTCATTAATCTACTTCTGTGTCTAAAAATGGGCTTAACATGCAAAGTTTTATTTATTTAAATCAAAAGTATTCACAATTAACTGAATGATTTATTATAATAGGGTTAGTATACAGCTGAAGCGATCTTGGGATTTAGCTTTAGCTTTAAGCCTCATTTACAGAGACGCGAAATGGCGTTGTACAAGTGTGTTCACGGAGAAAGACTATCCCGCCCTCACACCCGCCACTGCAACTCCTGTAAGCCAGGATCGGCAGTGGCACGCATTTTATGACATTGAGCGGTGAAGCTCGGCCAGTCTCACGGAACACTAATCTGTCTTTAACCCGCAACGAAAGATGAGGAGTTGGAAATATTAATTGTCCACTTCCCTCCATAGCAAAGCGGGCGACAAAAATAATGAACTAAGGAGGTATTTTTCAACCTCATGTTTAGAGACGTTTACAACTAGAAAAGCCAGTTGTAAAGCACCGCGGATAAAATTAAATGAAAGGGTCCTATCATATGAGCTGTCAAATTTGATTCCAATAATAGGCATGGCAAAAACGCCGGAAATTCCGTCTAGTCTCTACAAGGTCCATGTAGTATACAACCCCAGATGTTATTTGCATATCTCAACATGATTTTGCGCTCATCATGCCAAAGACCACACTCCCAAAGTACGTGGGGTGCAGATTGTTCATATACGTAACCAGGTGTAGAGCATGGGCACACAGGAGAGTCAACCAGCCTAAATGAAAATAGTTTGCCCTTAAAATTACCGGTGCCGGTAAGAAATTGCGATACACAATGATCTATTTCTAGCCAAGTTTTATTTAGGCGATCGCGAACGCACGGAAAGTATTTATATAAATGACGCCCTTTCGATGATATGTCCCACCTATATTGCCATTCGTTTAAAGCTCATTGTGTACATCAGTGTGCGGTTTAAATAATCTATTGATTCTTAAGAGCTCACGCGCCGTAAGAAACCGTTTGTCCTTATCCTCTCTGGTGGAGTAATATACTACAGCGGCACGACGCTGTACCTTCAAATCGCCTGGTAGTACGCCCGCAAGGACAGGCAAAGCTTCCGTACTAACAGTTCTATACGCCTTACACAAGAATATCAACGCCAGACGTTGACTCTGGAACAGTTTTCTGCGCACAGCACCGATAGTAACCCTATCGCCCCATACAGGTGACCCGTATGTAATACATGCTAAGTAAGTCGCTCCATAAATGACTGAGTGTAGTGAAAGATAGTCCCCACGTAGAAGTCGATATATAGTTGTCAAAGCGTAAAAGTTCCCTTTTGATTTTTCTCCAACGTTTCTTATATGTTCCAGAAAAGATAGAAATAGTTTGTAGAGGACAACCTCTACAAACTACAGTAAGTACAGCGAGCACACAAAAGCTCGCTGCTCCGAGATAATAAATTGTATGTTCAATAAATACCTAGTAAAAGTTGTAAGTTGGGAGTAACGTAATCTTTTTCTTTTTGAAATTTACATAATAGGTATATAATTAGCTAAAAGTTAAGTTTAAGCATTTTTCTATCGATTTAGGCCATATTGAGTGTAATCACTAACACGAAAATTAGAATATGACTTTTTTTTGTGGATCGCTGCAGTTACCACCTAGGCAATTTTGCTAATGGAATATTGGTGACACCCCAGTTTTACTGATACAACGTCCCTAGAGGAGCGAGTGGAGGGAGGGGAAACAGGAGAGGGAGGAAGAAAGTTCACAAGATGGCAAGAAAGAAGAGTAGGTACAATATCCGTAAGCCCCTTTAGGTCACAATATAGGAATATCTACTAACTTGGAACAGTGGCGTGCCTAGTGTTTTGGATGAGGGCAAGCCAAAGCAGACCTAAAAAAAAATCGCACCTCCGATACATATAAAATGTGCAACTATAAGAAAGAAAAGCAATATCTAAAAATAAAAATGACTACCTGTACCGGGATTCGAACCAGGGCCTCTAAACAATGTTCGAACCGTGTACGCAATACAACTACGCCATCGAGTCGACTAGTTACCTTTTCGAAATTAGGTACCTTTATTTAAAAACGATTTTGACCCATCGCGACTTCTAAACGAAGTTCTTGTAAAGATTAACTTTTTACATAGATTTTATCTGTATTAAGTAATTTTTAAAAAAGTAAAAACACTACAATCATCATTATTACTGTCGACGCACAAGTTTTGTTTAGAAATTTTCAAATTTCGTCACAGCTCCTGTATCTATTTAATTGGACGAGATAATCAGGTTACAATTCGCTGTTTACCGAAATTATGAAATGAAATGAATGCATTTAACATATGTTTTTGTGAATTGGAATTACTTTTGATAACACTGATTAATTATATCATTTTACAATTACTAGCCAGATCTATGTACCTACCTATTCCAAACACTTGTTTTGTTCGAGAAAAATATGAAACACCAACAATACAACTTAATACGTAGTCGTATAACGTATTAGAGCATCCAATAAGACAATAAGTTTGTTGTATACTGATCTAAATACCTTTTATGATTCTTCAGACACATTTCGCGCCATTCGCCAGCTCGTTAAAAGTTGTTTTTTCCATCATAACCTAATAAATTTTACTTATTCTCGCCGATAAAAACTTTCACTCACTTTAAACTATTACAAGAAATATATTCACTCATCTTTATTGTGCTCAAAAGTTTAAAATAACTCAAAAACCACTTAATAAACACAAATACTTCACAATGTAGATCGCCGGCACAATCAAAACAAATAACTGATGTTGCCTAGTTGGAATCAAAATTACACCACAAAATTAATGGTAAAATTGTGAGAAAAACTTATCGATAAATAAAATTATAGTACAATACCTTAAATAATTATAATCAGATATGTAATTTTAATTATGTTATCACTAAAATCTTTACATATTCATGATAAATAAAAATACACATTAAAATAAGCAAATTAATGCAACCATATTAGAGGTAATTCGTTTAATTGGCAACCCTGTATTTTATACAGTATCTATGAATGCATTAAGCCTGGATTATTTTCTAGTACTGATTGCTATAGAAACTTACTATAGCCATACGTATGTGGTATCAGTTTATCCATTAGTGTGAATGAGAAAAATATGGCGGCGAAAAGCCAGGTAAAACCCAACGAGAGAGAGAGTGATAAGTATATTTTGTGCGCATCTAGCTGTTTTGTATTAAATATGAAACGAGTGTACGGCGCGGATGTGGTTGTGTGTGTGTAGGTGTAGTGGTGTGTCTTTAGGTGCGCTCGAGGCGAACCGGTTCAGCGAACCGTAGCGCGGGAATTTTAAAATTTTAAAGAAAATTATTTCGAAGTGTTTTGTTACCGTATAATGTTGGTTATTGTTTCATATTCGATTTTGAGTACTTAGGTAAATAATTTTAGGGCAAGCCAGGCTTTTCGGCTTCTATGAAAGGATCGCCACTGACTTGGAATACTAAAACAAGTTGTTTACTGTATTCTGAGCCTACTAAGATGTATGTGCAATAAACTTTTTCTTGCAACTGTTCCTGCGTACATAGGCCGAAAGCACAACCTGCCCTAAGCGGATACTTAGTACCGAGTTTGGCTATTTTTAAGAATCTCAAGGGGTTTATTATTAAATTGATTTATTATTTTCAGGTAAGAAATCTCAAGACAACACAATCATGACAGATCTAAACTACATTGAAGATATTTATAAATTCTTAGACGAACACGGCATGTTTGAGTGAGTTTTTAAGTTTATTTATAATTTACTAACTTTTCCCGAATTAAAACCAATCAAGATCTGCAATTCAGAGTACGTCGGTAAATACAGAATCGTTTTTTTTTATAGCCGAGGTCGGCTGACGTCGACTGACTTATCAGTAACTAATCACCGCCCATAAACATGCAGAATAGCAGAAGAAACAAAGATACTTTGCTGGACCTGAAAGAAAGAAATAATGAATTGGGAATAGAGTGTGCTGCCAAACTCGCCGGACTACTTTGGTGGCGTAGTTGTATTACGGTACGACTATAATGCTGAGGTCGCGGGTTCGATCCCCGGGTCGGCAAATATTATGAGGTTTTTCTAATCAGTATCAGCCCTGAGTCTGGAATTTGTGCCTGATATCGATAGGCTCGCCGGCCGCCGCCTATCACATCATGGGACGGAATACGCACGGCGAAAAGTGGGTGCACTTGTTGCGAGTGTGGTGTGTGTGGTGTTTTGTGTGCGTGTGTGCCGCCAGTATCACTCGTCATATAAAATACATGACTACAGCATGGCTCTACCATTTTTAAAAGTAACAATAACTCCCTAGTCCTGACTACCAAAATCTCGGTTGCGCGAAAGGGAGTGTCATGTTTTCAGAGTGTATTTCAGTGATGTAACGAATATAGGATTTCCAATATTCACAAATACGAATATTGCTTTTTTATTATAGCGCCACAAGAACATGTCTAAAAAATCATATTTGACAAACACGGAAAAGTATTGATCAGTATTATATTCGCTAAACGTTTGCACATTTTTTGTGAATACGAAAATGAAAATCATTCAACGTATTGTTACATCGCTAGTATGCATGTGGGCGTACTATACAATTATATTAAAAGCGAAAATATATAAAATAAATAGAGCTCTATTACATATTTTGATTTGTTTTGTAGTTTTTATTGGTATCTTCTTCATATTTTTTTCATTTAGGTGTAGCTCGAGGCCGGAACTTGGCTCGCTGTCAGAATTTGAAGAAATGCTGGCGATGCAGCAAGTAGCGGTACCAGATCCTGAAGTGCAGCCCGCCATGGAGCAAGTAGCAGCACCAGAACCTCAAGTGCCGCCTCTGATGCAGCAAGAAGCGTCATCAGAACTTAATGTGTCGCCACCGATGCAGCAAGAAGTGGCACCAGAAAACGAAGTACCATCGCCGATGCAGCAAGAAGCCGCACCAGTACTTAATGTGCCGCCACCGATGCAGCAAGAAGTGGCACCAGAAAACGAAGTACCATCGCCGATGCAGCAAGAAGCGGCACCAGTACTTAAAGCCGCTCCGTGGACACCCGTGAGTTATTTTTTTCTTTTATTATCATGATTCATGAGATATACATTTTCAATAGGTTAATAATTATTAGTACTATAAGGTATTTATTTTAAATAGCATATTTTTCTATTGTTTTCTTTATTCAAAATAATTGCCCGCAGCACATCTATGCGACACTAAGCAAATGCAGGTACTTTAATCATAAATGGTGGATAATTTTACAAAAATAACATTAAATTCGTTTTAATATTGATATAACTAAATTGAACAATATTACAATATTTTTTAAACATCGTCTACCTTACGAATCCAAAGAGTAAACTAAGAGAAATTCACTGTTAATTAATTACACCTACCTAAGTATATGTCAGGGAAACTGCCGACTCCTAATCTAATCAGTATTTTGTCACTGATTCTCACGTTGTAACATGAAAGCATGTTGAAATATGAATTTATTAAACGCAATAAATGTAGGATTAATTTTATGAACGGAACGTATCGTGTGCGTGAAACGGAGTGCATAATGAGTGAGTGAGAAGGAGGAAATTTGAATGTTTAAATAAGGAAGAGAAGGTTTATGAGATGATTGTTTTAAAATAAAAAAGAGAGTTGTCGTTTTGGATAAAATGTAGTAAGACGTAACGTAAGGTAAAAGACGAAAATATATTACGAGCTTAAAGAAAACTATTCTTTTTATTTTGCAATAGGGAGCGTGCACGAACTATAGGGGGCAGCACAAAATCGACACAAGAGCCACAGGTGGATAAAAAAAGAAACTAGAACTAGCACAATAATTTGTTGATATATTCTTTTAATATGAGAAAAATGATAAATTATGTGTTCCGGCCGAATATTATTTACACCCAGCGTGTCCAGAATATGCTTTTTTTTAGATGGGAGCTAGTTATTTAAGCAATAATTTTGAGGTTATGTTCCCTTAATTACAGATTTTTTTGTATTGAATATTACCTTCAAAACATATTTATTTTTATAAATTACGTAACGAAACATTTCTAAATGCTTTTGGAACTCATGATTATGTATGTTTTATACAGCTTTTATTATTTTTGTCGATTTTCACATAACCATGGAATGTAAGTACTTAGGTACTATTCTTGGGAACATTATATAATTTCACACCATTTGATTTGTTTATTTTTATGTTTTGGAGTATCGAGATACATAGCGATACATTATCAAAAATTAAATGTTATTTTTCATCCTTTTAATGAATATTGTACGTCAATGCCAAGTATCTATGGGCTGAAAATGAGTCGTCAAGTGCCAGTGCCCAGTACCGATTGCGCCACTAGATGGCAGTGCTTACGACGTGCACGTTCCCTATATCCCACATAAATAAGATAAAGACATGAATGTCGAACATAGTTAACGTCGCGTCGCGTCATATCAACATTATTATTTAAGGCGTCTTCCATTAATGACGTGAAGTTTTTTTTAACATTTTCGAACTCTCCCTCCCCCCTAGTGAGGTTTAAGACTACCCCCCCATACCTAAAATCGCATATTGTATTATTTTAGTACCAAGTATCTTAAAAAAAAATTAGTATTATCTTCAAATACAGGTAAGCATAATCTATTTTGAATTGAATCGCGCTTTCAACGAAAAATAAATACGCGTGATATATCACTTGTGATAATTCGTTATTTTTGCCGCACCTTCCCCCCCCCCTCACGCGATTAATAGGCGACCCCGAACGAGAGTAAATCTATGTATTAATACGTAAAGAAAAACCTTTGTATTTAGTATTTACCCCATTTTAGCATAAGTAATTAAAGTTCATAATATATGTAGCAAAGTTAATTTGATGTATAAATTCGTCGGTTGAATTTCGACCATTGGACAACCACTAGTATTATGAAATTTCACACACACACTCACCCGGTTCACTACTCACGGTAGGCAGAGGTGCAACTAGTGCACACACTTTTCGCCGTTATTCCGTCCCATGATATGATAGGGGGCGAGCCTATCGCCATATCGGGCACAAATTCTAGACTCCAGGCTGATACTGAATAGAAGAACTCAATATCACTTTGACCGACCCGGGGATCGAACCCGGGACCTCAGCATTACAGTCGTACCGTAATACAACTACACCACCGAGGCAGTCATTATGAAAGTAGTAGTGATTACATTGATTTTATCTGTACATCTAATCTCTGTAGATTTTCCCGGTTTGGGCGCGTGGTCGCGTAAAAGCCAGTCAATGAATTTAAAAGTAACATTTAGATTGATTTCATAATATTCGAGCTACATAATTAAAAGATATAAAAGCGTCATAGGAAAATCAGCGCGCCGCGCCGGTCCGCGCCGCCGCGTCGCGTCGTCACAATGACGTCACGATCACCCTGATGTGTTGTAACTGGCGGGGACAGATGAGTCCACGTAGTACAAGTTGCGGGCACAGCTCGATTCGACTATATTATTTATGCACCACAATGGCTATACATTTAATTACTGGGATAAGAAGCGTACAGGTCATATGTTTACATGACGGGCGCAGTGCAGTTTTCTGCAAAGCTTTTTATTTATAAGTATTCTTTGATTAATCATTCTGCGTATCCTTGTGTGCGCGAATAATGATACCAGTTATTACATGGTTTCTATTAAAACGGGGAGAAAATAATATCCGTGAAACACAACAAAAAATAATTCACTAGAACTAATTAGTGGGGAACAGTTCGCCTCTATTTTCTTCGACGCGTTTGAAACATTCAGTATCTATCTAGGTATATAATTAATCAAAGTAAGTATTATAATGTCCAGGAGGGTACGGTTTTTGATTTGTGTTGTCCTTTCTAATAAATTGAGCGACTTGTTCGTACCCTTATTCCCTTTCAGTATTATAAATGATAATGATAAATTGAAACTTGATTTACGGACGACTCATGCGCTGACCTTGACGCTTAGGCGGCACAGTCGATTCGCCGCTGGGCGTGGCAATCACACCACATTATATTTTCGAATCTTGTAAGTCCGTCGCAACCTTGTGGTCAGGGAGTCTGTAACTCGTAAGTATTTACTAAATTGTTTATATGGGACAGTATTTTCTCGGACTGATTTTGATAAAAATAAGACTCTAAACTTTGATAAAACGTTAAGAACAATTTCTTACGTATAAAATATACAGTCATGTCGGATTGCCGTCTCACCGGACTATGAGAGTTAAAGGAATAGCGAGTGCACCTGTGTATTGCGCACACACTTGTGCACTATAATATCTCCTGCGCACCTGGCTGATCTCCGTTGAGATTGGCCGCCGTGGCCGAAATCGGCTAGGAAGGGATTATTATACAATGACTGGAGACAAAAGGCGACACAGTGACAGCTAGATTCAAAGAGGTTGAATGAAGCGCCTAGTTTCATTCATTTACGTCCTTATTTCCAACAGTTTTACACACGTTACCTATTTCATCAACTGTTATTTTTATATTTCGCGATTTTATTTCTCTTAGACTACTCGGCGAAAACTCTTTATTTGCATACATTAAATATATGATACCTACCAATTATATTGGACCTTTAGTCTTTGCTGTCGTTGCATAAAAAGAATTTTAATGCAAGAAGAAAATATTGTTGTGGGACAGATTCTGGAAGAAGAATACCATTTACACTGCCAATAATTTTTAATATTCAATTGTTTTTATCTTTCCTTTTAGCAATAGGCAAATAATAGTGCATATTGTATAGGAAGGAACTGTTCTCCTAATACACAAGTTATTCTTAGTTTAGGAGACAGTGCTACTAAGATTTGTAATTTACCTTGTGTCTAATGAATATTATTCATCACACCATCACATCACACCAGCCCTGTATGCTATACTGCCCACTGCTGAGCACGGGCCTCCTCTACTACTGAGAGGGGTTAGGCCTTAGTCCACCACGCTGGCCTAGTGCGGGTTGGCAGACTTCACATACCCTCGAAATTCTTATGGAGAATTCTCAGGTATGTAGGTTTCCTCACGATGTTTTCCTTCACCGTTATAGCGAACGATAATTGATAAACAATACACACGTAACTTCGAAAAGTCAGAGGTGTGTGCCTTGGGTTTTGAACCTCCGGACATTGTCTCGGCAGACCGTTCCATTCCCAACTAGGCTATCGTCCACTTATATTAATACTTTAATATTATTATTATCTTGTTATTATTAAAACACGAAATAGCATATTTTTAAATGTTCCCTAAATAATATTATGTGGATTACGCGCCACATGCAATGTTTTACTTTCCTTTTTTCTCTAGCTTCCCATTTACTTCGTATTTATGGGTGTCGTCATATGAAACCCTTAATTTGCTGTTTTTTGAGTAGTTATTTTCAAAAATAAAATTTCCATTTAAAACACTCATAACAAAAGTTTCAATCTCACTTACTAATGTTAACCTTCTATTTATTTGATTACTTAAGCAATTCCTATTGCTTTTCATTACTTCATTTAAAAAAAAAATTGTGAACCAGAGGAGTTTGATTAATTTTACTTATTTCCTATTCCATTTTAATTATACTAAATAATAATTCTTAAAACTAATTATTGCTCCGGAAGGTTGATTTATCAACCCTACCTAAAAAGTGATTATAATTATAAGACTAAGATTGAATTTATGATCTGCCTCGGTGGCGTAGTTTTATTACGGTACGACTGCAATGCTGAGGTCTCGGGTTCGATCCCCGGGTCGGGCAAAGTGATGTTGAGTTTTTCTATTCAGTATCATTCCGGAGTCTGGAATTTGTGCCCAATATGGCGATAGGATCGCCCCCGATCACATCATGGGACGGAATAACGGCGAAAAGTGGGTGCACTAGTTGCACCTCTGCCTATCCTTTCGGGGATAAAAGGCGTGACTTGTGTGTGTGTGAATTTATGATCTGATGGTAAAATATATATAGGTGTTCTATTATGCAACCAATTGCCGCCAGCAGCATTTCCGGACAGATACGACCGGACTTGGCGACCTTCCAAAAAAGAGCGTATTCCCACCTAAAAGGCCGGCAACGGCCCGGCCCCCTGGTATTGCAGATGTTCATGGGCGGCGGTGATCACTTACCATCAAGTGAACCGTAAGCTCGTTTGCCCCCTATATCATAAAAAAAGAAAAACGGATATAATTATTATATATGCCACATTACAAGCATGTTTTATTTTTGTTTAACATATTGATTATAATCAGTAAATGAAAATAATAGAATTTTCATACGTTTTCAGTAAAAAATACCTAATCTTGCGAGAGACTGATTCTATGGTTTCGCAAGATCTCAGCAGCAGCAGCGCACACAGTGACGATATTAGTTTCGTTATATTTCTTTTTACAAACATGCCGAAGAAATTAAATCCACGTAAAAATCATTGTATTTCGACTCGACTTCTAGTGACTTTCTCAAAATTTCACGTGAGAAACATAAAGAAAGAATATAGTCAAGTGTAGAAGCGAAAATAATCATTGTGTTTCTACAAACAAGCCCTAGCTGTAAGCCTACGTTTACAGTAACTTAACGTCCCGCGCGAACTTTGAAAATTATATTTTGGGCAAGTTAAAACTCTGAGTTTGGCGTTGTGGACATTGATCGAATATTCGAATGCAAGGCCTACTTACAGCTCTTAAACCGTATTTGATTCCCTGAGTTGAAAGTTGCTATAAAATCACCAAAAAAACTAAAAGTGCAATGAAATAATGTGAGTAGCTTGTAGTGAATCACTGCATGTGCATCGAAGTTACAGCGACAGTGTATTCGCACCAGCGACTATATAACCCCTAGACTCCTAATAACAGACGATCCGCTTCGGGCAACACATCTGACAAAAAGATCCAATGTAGCTTACCGTTCAAAATCTTCAAGTCAGTTGCGCCCAGAACTGTGAGCCGTAAATACTTCCGTGTTGGCGAATGAATAAATATTGCAATGGCCCCATGCACAATACGATGGTGTGGTAAAAATAGCCATAATTCAAATTTTCAAAAAAATTGCATTACATTTCACAGGTATGTCAATAATGACACATAATCATATTTTATTTAAAATTTTACGGAGTTCATCTTATACCGGCCAAGCATTGAGGCCCGCGCCATCTTATTATATTTGCATCTCTTTCCGACGAAAGTACTTTTAAATTTTCTATTTCGTTTTGTTGTTGAACATTATAAGTAAGTGATGCACCAAAAGGATTTGTCGATAGTTATATCGATAAAATTAATGTTATTAGGATTATTTTTTATTTTATTGGTTGTTGATTTTACCGATTGTTTTTAATAACTTTATTTGTGTTATTCCTACAAGCCAGCCCAAATATTCTTGTTAATATCGATGAGGCTTACTTAGCGCCATCTGTCATTCGACAACATAAATAACTTCGTACCTTTTGAAATATGAACGACAGTTACATTATTTGGATATTGTTCATATAAAAATACTAAAATCGCGATAAAAAAATGGGAGGGTGAGGGTAGGAGGGTGAAAATTTGGGAAATAGGTATTAAAATATTAAAAAAAAAACACTGGATAGGGATACCCTAATCACCTAGCGACCAACGACCAATTCCCATACCTACAAAATTTATATAAAAAACATCATAAATATCGATCGAGTCGGAGGCGTGCGACAAACACCGTGACACGAGATTTTTATATATTAGATTAACTTTATTATACTTGATAATGGCATACATCATAGAATAAATAAAAAATAAGAAGAAGAATGCCATCAGTATTTATTTTAATTAAATAGGTACCTTGACAGATTTTTTATTTCTTTTGTGCTTTAACAGAATTATTTTTAGATTATAATATGTTACTTACTTTGAGTAAAAAGACGTTTAATAAATAATTATATTACTATAAAACCTTATTAAATAAAAGTAATATCGATAAAAACATCGTGTTTTAATTTAACTTGTTCCATCCCTAAGCTATGTTTCCAACCAATCGTAATGCAGTACCCCGCTTCCTCATACCTCAGGTAGTTGACAGAATTAATTTGAAGAGAAATATTGAACATTAGGAGTCTAGGGGTTATATAGTCGCTGATTCGCACGATAAGCTGAGACCGGCTGATACCGGTTAGGATTAAGGAGACGTGACGTCACGTATCTCTGGCTCGCTCGCACCGCGTCCGTAAATACGACAGCTTTCCAGACAGCGAAAATTATGCGCTCAACACAGATACTCCTAGGGCGATATCGACTTGGTGTTAACACAGGTGATGGTCGGCGACCGTATCCAAACGCGATGAATAGCTAAATAATAACTACGCAATTTGACTGTATTGAAAGAGAACATCATTAAGAAACGACCTACCTGAAAATTATTCCTAAGCATTTTTGATGTATGTGAGTTGTGATCTCTGTCAACCTGCTCTAGGCCAGCGTGTTGGACTACGGTCTAAGCCCTTTCAGTATTAGAGGAGATCCATACTCAGCAATGGGCAATCCCTTAATAATATCGTTCCGGTTTTGGCATTGAATTTGCCCGTCATGTCACATTGATAAGTTGGTCTCAATATTCAGTAATTACTGGCCACGATATCTTGGTTGTGCAGTTTTTTTTTCTAAGTATTATTAGCAGCCGTGTCACTTACCTATGAACTTTCTCTGCAGGACTGAATGCACATGGATCTGTAGGCTCTGCAAACTAATATTACCAAACATAAATCTCTGCCTTGAAAATCAAAACTACGCACTATTTACGAAGATTCTAATTGAAGTGTAAGCTTAATTTGCTCTAATCATTTGGTTTACTCGACGTGTATAAGTAGATTAGTGACGATATTATTTTATATCTCGGAGTATGTGCCAACAAATATGCCTCATTCTAGCTTAGTTTTTATGTAATATGTTTGTTGTGTTTTTTTATAGTTTGCTTGAAGTAGATGCGTAGACATAATGTACGTAGTTGCACATCCCTTGCATATTTATGTCTATATAACCAATTTAAATTAAAAAGTATTTATGTTCATGAAAATTAATCTGTAATCATGAACTTATAATGGTGGTTATCAAATTGGGGCACGCGCACGACTGGAGGCGCGCCAGTAGGTATAATATGGCGCGATAAAATTGACGTAATGGCTTTATCTTAGCTCATTATACACGGATACTTATTTTGTTTTATGTACTGTAAATTTTTTTTAAATCTTCACCTGTGTTTAAAGTTTAATATAACTATGTGGACCTACAGTCTATAGAGTAGGTATAGATCATCTACGATAACATGGCTCGCGCTTCCGAAATTCAAAACGTTTAAAGTATTTGTGCAAGTATTTAAAAAGCCCCACCAAGACTCACAACGCATACAGTGCGTGCCGAGTGGGCCGTCAATAAGAAAAATAAATCCAAGGGTTTGTTGCTCGATTAGCGGTGTCACTAATATCAAATTATCGGCGAGCCATGTTATCGTGGTTCAGCTATAACCCTGATTTATAGTATTGTGTGCTGATTAACGCTAAGAAACAGATTAATCGACCTTAAATGTAACAGGATCGATGGGTACATATTTTTGCATAAATTTACAATTACTTATCTTCCTGACTTTGCCTATTTTTCAAAATCTGTGAATGCAAATCTTTGTCTTTGACAGTCGCCTTAGAAAGTTTTCTTGCAGCTACAGTGGTTAAGGTAAATGCCCTTACTGACACGTCTTGAAAATCCACCGTGTTATATTGTCACCGTTTCTTTCTTTCTTGCTTCATTTCAACATTGAAATTGTTCAAGGTCACACGTTTATATTAATTATTATCCGTAATAGAATGCGCGCGTCGTGCGGCGTTGACCGCAATTAGTAGGTTGATTGGTGTGTATTTTGCAAATCAAATGAACCTAACTCGCAACAAAGCACACCAATGTCGTAGCGTGTGCATTTCAGTTTGCAGTTCATAAGCTTCTGTATGACACAGCCCTCTGAGCTTCGCAAAATTGTAAAATAGTGTTACGTGCTGGGGCTCGAGAAAAACAATGGCAATATCAATTTTACTTCAATGCACCAATTAGCAATTTATTAGCACTAGAACACTAATAAAACACTAACCGCAACACTGCACTGGCTACTGCAATGTTTAAACTTCAAAAAACACTCAAATATTTTTATTTTTATTTGTTAAATACAGCAATTTTTACAATAAGTTCATCTTACATAATATAACGATTTGCCTAATAGTACTAAACGCGAATTGCAGTGCGACCCAAACTAGGTCTTAAGACTTGTATTTTGGGTTTCATGGGTACGGAATAACAGAGAAATATTTACGAAATATAATTTATTACTAAGATGAAGAAGTACGACATCGTTATATAATATTTTTCATAGATTTTTACTTTAAGACTTATTAGTTATTACTTTATGATGAGAGCTAACGCAATTTGCAGGGTTAGCGTGGAGGTATTTATGCACGTGTGTGTGTGTGTGTGTATCTGTGTATACTTATAATCACTTCACTAGACGGGCATTATTCGCTTCGATATCGCTCTTAGTCCGCTTCTCGCCAATAGATGGCGCTATTATCGGCGAGTACCAGTGCAAGAAAGAATATTATTCCAGCATTAGTAATTACTTAGTACTTACTATACATTACATATTTTATTCACAATAAATCAATGTTGAAATGTGCAGTGAACAAGCAGTCGGCGTATAGTCGTATACGCCGCTGAATGCAAGGAGAATGCGCGGTCGGTTGATTATAGTAGATAACTATGCTGCAGTTTAATCAATAGCAGAGCTAAACAGATTCCAAATTTTTTTTTTTTTTTTTTCTTTCAATTTATTTAGGAACTTTATCGCTGATGCGATAATGACGCCCCTATAATATAACTATTAAATTTACATATTTCTTAATCTTATATAAGCTAATTTATAAAATAACTTGGCATGATCACTTAAGGGTAAGCTTAATATAGCGTTACAATCTCCTATATTACTCGTATTATTATTTATTCTATGTGATTGGTTACGAACACATTCCATCAGAATGTGATACACATCATCTACTAAACCACAGCTGGGACAATTAGGTGATGTAGACTTGCCCATGAGATATTTAAATTTATTGGATGGAAGGTGTCCAGAACGCAATCGAAGTGCCATTACAATATCGTTCCTGTTTAAAATTTTGTTATCGATCCATGGAACTTTCCAAGGGTTTGGCTGGATCGTTCTATACCAAATCCCTTTTTCTTTACACCTCTTGTCAAAATATTCATTCCAAATATCAAAGCACTTAACTTTAAGATGTCTTACAATTTCGAAATGACATGGCAACATGAAATGAGGAATACCGTCACTTATTGCTTGTTTTGCTAAATTATCAGCTATTACGTTTCCATCAATATTGATATGTGATGGAATCCATTGAAGGACGACAGATTTCGATTGATTATTTAACTGAGAAATTATATTCATTATTAGATAGGCTATCGGAGTGCCTCGGATGGCCGAGTTGAGCCGAGCCAGATGTTGAAGTGAACTTTTCGAATCCGTTATAATAACTAATTTCTTTGCAGGCAACGAAGAAAAGTAAGATAGGCCTTCTGAAATTGCAATTAGTTCAGCCGACATAATACAAAGTGAAGGATTGATTTGGAATTTAACGGACACATTGAGTTGTGGATCGTAAAAAGCCGCGCCGACGCCGTCTCTTGATTTAGAACCATCAGTATATATCCAATAGAATTCAGAGTAAAGATTTCCAAGATAATTAATACATAAATTTTTCAAAAAATAAATATAGAAAGATTTAGCTTTAGTGATACCGTCAATGTTGCAATTTATAATGTTACTCCAATTAAAATTACTTATCCATGTGTCCATAGAATACATCTCAAGTTGGTTTGAAGAGTGCATTTTAAATGAATTTATAAAGTTGTAGGAAATTATTAGATCAGGCAGCTTTCTATTCGTCCAATATCGATTACTACAAAGGGATACAAGTTCGCCCAGAGTCCGTGTATTCAGAGAGTTTGTCAAAGATTTACATTTGAGCAAAAATTTTCCTGCTAAATAACGTCTCCGAATGAACAAAGGTGGCAAGCAGAGTTCAAGCAGATTCCAAATTGCAATGTTGCATAATTTGACAGCCCAAGTACAGATCGTCGGTATAGACTATAGACCTACTTAGTTATATTTGCACTTAAAAATACTGCGTAACGAATTTTCAATAAGTCTATCTTAGGAATGTAAATTGGTTATAATTTCGTGCTAACTATGTATAGCGTGTCATACATGGATACGGTTGTATGACAGCACAATGAACAGGCCCCTTATTCTCTATGCACTATTTTCACCGTTTGTAACAAGCGCGTAACGTAACTCATCGCGTTTATTACTATGGCAATTGGCATACAGAATACCATTTAACGTTAATTAGTAATTACACGAAGTTAACGCGGACTGTCATAGAGAATAAGGGGGCAGGTTTTAAAAAGGAATTAGGTACTTATATGAAATGTAAGTAGCTGTAGTAAATCCATATTTACACTGCTATTCCATGCACGCTTACGAGGCTGTTTGTTCGTTTTAAAATTGGGTAAGACCTGCATTCGTATTGTAGTATCAGTACTGATAGTTTTCTTTTTTTGCCAACTCGCCGCATGTTATTTTGTTTATTTAAACAACAGTTAAGTATTATTTTGTATGTCATGCAGATCTCGGTCGGAGTCCCTATCAAGCAGCTACTGGAAGAGTTACCGTTAACGGTGACTGTTGTGGTACCAAATGAAAAACCAATTAATTATACTGTAAGTGTACTTATTTTATTTATACATCATTTGCTTCAGTTCGTGACCGGCATGAATGTTCTCGAATAAAATCTTCCTTCGGAATGGTGCCGTCTTCATTCACTTAAACATGGCTTGAGCTAGTGATCCCTAAAATTAATATCTATACTATATTATTATTATCTATACTAATATTATAAAGCTGAAGAGTTTGTTTGTATGTTTGATTTTTTGTTTGGTTGAACGCGCTAATCTCAGGAACTACTGGACCGATTTTGAAAATTCTTTCACTAATAGGAAGCTACATTACTCCTGAGTGATATAGGCGGCTTTTTATGCCGGAAATCCTTTTTACGCGGGCGGAGCAATACTAGCTAATAATAAAATGACTTACAAAGATAATTGCTAGTGGAAGGGCCACGGTAATTGATATGAATGGTTTTTTGTTTTTGGAAGGTTCACAAACTGAGTGTTCCTTATTGGACACAATTAAATCCTACTAATATTATAAACGCAAAAGTTTGTAAGTATGGATGTCTGGACGTTTGTTACTATTTCACGCAAAAACTACTGAACGGATTTCGATGAAATTTGGCACACGGGTAGATTATGTCCTGGATTAACACATAGGCTACTTTTTATCCCGGGAAAACCCATTCACGCGGGTGAAGCCGCGGGCAAAAGCTAGTAATAAACATAAATGAAAGGCCATTCTTATTTCTTAACAAGTGAACACATCATCCATAGTTACCTGGTCATACGACGCAATATATAATAGCAATTATAATAAGGTCTCAACTCCCATCTATAAAATCCTGTCAAGTGTGTATTAATAAAAAAACGCAGAATTCAACGGCAAATGTTGTTTGTTGACAGTATACGAATACGTTCAACCTTATCCTGGTTAAACCGGATAAGCCCTTCACATTGAAATTCTCTTATGGAAGATTACCTGGATTTGAGCAGATGTACCTGCGGAGTACTCTTGCGTTTGATGACCCGTCTCAGACTCAAACAAGGGTGGAAACTTGTAGATTCCATTACGATCAATTAAGACCAGCCAGTAAGTATATTACTAAGGTGTCATTCAATCATTTTATTTTCATTCATTAGAGCTGAATCTTATCTAATCTTACATTGGTAGAAGGGGAGGGGGGTTGGTGGGCGGTCTTGGCGAATATCACGTACCCAAGAAACAGCAAAATTAGGAAAAAATTGGGTTAAATTAAGAAAACATGTGACTTCACTAAAATATGACAAAATCTTACACAATAATAATTATAGTGTTTTATCGAATATCGTTTTCAGTATTTTATTCAATAAGTAATTTAACTAGTTATAAATAAAACTACTAAGCATTTTTTTTTTAATAAATTAACGCATTTTCACTAGATACATACATTTGGCAAAATCTCACGTGAGATTGGAGTAAGGGGGAGAGGCTTGAGCCAAATCGCACGAAATCTTACTAGGGCGGAGGAGGAGGTCAGAAATTCGCGTCACGTAATAATGGATCTCTCCTTATTTCGTCTGCAGATACTTGGGTTGATTGCTAGTATTATTTTAGAGGGGTGCGAAGTGTTGGCCAAGAGCGTTCTACACTCATACAACACTGGGCCCGAGGTGTACCAGTGTGGGGAGCCGGACAACCCGAACACGTGGTTCTCAGTCGTCGTGCCCGCTACCGGCTGTGAGGTCCAACACACTTATGTGATGAAATGCAGAAATTTCTGTTTCAAGAATATGAGTTACCGAAAAACCAAAATCATTTTCACCCTCGAGGACAAGTGGTGCGTATATATTTTTCATATTGTGTATCAATTCGCTGCATGTGTGTCCTATTGTAATTTTTATATTATATTTTATAATACGGTGTGTATGGAATGCAGGGGCAAAGTGTACGCACAACAAAATATGGGCTTACAATCATGCTCGAGTCCCTTTCGGGACCTTAAGGATATGCTGGAGAAGTGCCAAAGGGGACCCAAACGCGCCCAGACTCCGAGCACTAGGAACAGTAGGCGCAAGCGCCCCAGAATCCAAACTATCGAATCAGAATCCACCAATTTAAGCCCCGCAGAGTCCGCATCCACCAATTCGAGTCCCACTGAGTCTGAAGCAACTGATTCAGAACCCACCGAACAGCAACGCGTCGATCCGCAGCCCGCCGAGCAGCGTATCGTCGAGTCTCCGGTAACTATCACTAACACGGTTTTTATTTTCAGCGATTCTTTTGTTTTTATCTTCCATAAAAACTATCTTCCAATAAAACTGTTAAAACAAGATATTGATTGCTTAATAAAGCAATGACTGGTCGCGCAAGTAGCTCGCCTGATAGCAAGCGCTAAGTTTGCATAGAGCAGTAACACCACCCCGCAATAACAAAGCTCTGCGTGACGCTGACCTGACCTTCCCCGTTATTCTCTATGACAGTAAACTTCGTGTAATTAGCGTTAAATGGTATTCTGTGTGCCAATTTCCATAGTGATAAACGCGATGAGTTACATTATGCGCTTGTTACCAGCGGTAAAAATAACGTGTGCCATAGAGAATATGGGGGCTTGTCACCTTGAGACATTACATGTTGAATTTTATGACTTGCAGCATTAGCAGTGGCGTATAACGCCCTTCAGACTCCAAATAGGTTTTGCGCAGTGCCAGCCGTCAGGATTTACTTGTCATGTATGTTCTTAATTGATTTCCCTCAGTTGCCAGACGACATCTTAAACTCGGCGTCAGTAACCCTGGCTTCTATGGAATGCCTGACAGACATTGTAAGTGGTTACGGGAACGGCGATCTTCGAGTCCAGGAAAGTTGTCGTCGCATCAAAGCGGAGCTTGGAAAATTAAGTGAAATTTTACCGCCTTAGATGGTCTAGTGGAGCTCACAGTACAGAACAGTCATAGTAGATACACTATATTTTTCTATACATCTTGCAGACCGTGTTGCAAACTAATAAACGTTATTTTTACTACCATACGTGTAAAAGTTATGTGCTTTTAGCATTGGCGTAGCCGGGGGGAGGGGGGGGGGAGTGTTTAACACGTGTTTTTTTTATTGCCTCAGTATTAAAACCTTTTACAAAGGAGATGTCCGCTTTTTGTATGGGGGCTGGGCCTCAAAATCTAAACAGGCTCAAACTTTAGGGATATTAAAGGGGCAAAATATGGATCTTGAATCCATTAAAAAAATATTTTTAGAACCCTCATATTAAGTGACACCCTCATTTTAGAACATTCATATTAAGTGTAGTTTTCAAGCCAAACAAAATTACATAAATCTGGAAATCGGAGGTCTTTAAAATTAAATGATTTATTGCAAAAGGCTAGTTTTCAGGAGTTCTATCCAAATATATATAAACTGTCTTGTTTAGATTTTCAGGCCCATTTTTGGACAAGTCCTTTAACTTGTATAATGTACCAGTGACTAGGGGGACACGCGTGACTCATGTGTTGAAACGATCTTTTTTTTCTTCATTGCTTTGGGGCAAGAACCCACGCTACGCCGCCGCGCTAGCTTACTGTTGTGGAAAATGTTTGCATGCACACTGCAAGTTTTATTAAAAAATAAGTTGTTTTTTAAAAAAGGTATCCAAAAGCAATATTTTTAGACATAAGTACTTTTCTCTATAATGTTAAATTCGTGATAGTATTTTACTGATCTTGCATTAGGGTTAACGCAGATTTATGGAAAACGAAAATATCCTTTTGCAATTTCAGGTGTGCTGTGAAAATTAAAAACTAAATACGTGAAGTAACATTTCGTTTGTGATTTTCCTAAAGTTCGGATATACAGGGTTGTTTATCATTAGAATGTATAATATATAAAAAATACATTTTACTTTTGGATACCATTTGTAAAACAATCACATGCTTGGAATTTATTTTATGAGTGTTTGAGACCATGGTGCTCGCTATTCAAAGTTTTGGATATTTTAGGAATATAAGTGGCTAAAGCCTTTCTATACACGCGACGTTTTAAACCGATCTGACGACGCGTTTTAAACATAAGACGCAGTAAACGCTATTCAGTTGGGTACTGTACTTTTGTACAGTCGGCCATATAAGCAGCTTGAACAAATTCCATCCATGTTTGGTGTGGGTAGTAGCCTAATTCGAGCACTGATGTCTCTTTATGAGAACTCTGGTGCTTGTGTTAGGATAAATGGAGCCTATACTGACTAGTTTTGAATTAATATATTTTTATAGGTAACGACAGGGTACAGCAAGTAAGTGATTTTGAAAATTTGGGATGTGTTTTCACAAGTGATGGTAGGTATGACAGTGATATTGAGAGACGAGTGAGAGCAGGTAATCGGATGAATGAAACATTGCACATCTTTATGGGTAGCCGGAAGGTGTCCAAAAAGGCACGACTGGCTGTCTATAGGGCAGTGTTATTACCAACTCTGATGTATGGCAGAAAAATCACAAAGGTGAGATTACAGCAGTGGAAATGAGAGCGTTAAGTAGCATCCATGGGGTGACTGTGTGTGATAGAGTGCGGAATACTATGGTGATGGACAGGTGTTCGTGACAGACGATGTAGTGACCAAAATTGAGAAGGGTATGCTAAGGTGGTTTGGACATTTGGAGAGGATGGATGATAGGAGACTGACAAAGAGGATATATAAGGCGAGTGTGAATGGAAGAGCCGACAGGTGTCGACCGCACTGATCCTTCGAATGTCAGACATCTGATATTCTGAGTAAAGGCCAGGTTAAAAGTACCCTGAACCGGCGGGAGTGCATGTAAAGATTGATGAAGATAGAGGAAACGAAAGTAGTGTGCCAGAATCGAGCAAAGTGGCAATCCATAGTCTCTGCTTACCCCTATGGGATAGAGGCGTGATACTATGCATATATGTATGAACAAATTCAAAATTTGCAATTCCCTATACGCGTTAAGTGTAATAGAAATAACTCTTTTTCTTTGTTTGAATTAAAGTACTGAAATCCCTTTTATTTTAATATTGTGGAAGTAATGGTAACACAAAAGTGCACCTACCTATAGGTGAATTGAAGTTTTGAATGTGTCAACTTATGTAGCGGACTGTACATTTCAAAATATCGATACGTGCGTACGCGCGAATGTTGTTAGTGACTGTGATAAACGTCGTGTGTACAGATTATAATTATAAAACAAAAAGTTTATATTAGCGGGCGTTACATACGTTTTACTAAAGTAATTTACTTACGAAAAATTGACTAATGGATACAACTCGACAGCAGCGCCCTTCTTCTCTATGACACTATTAACTCGTAACGCGGCCGCGTTACGTTGACTTCGTGTATTTAACGTTAAATAGTATTCTGTATGCCAATTTCCATAGTGATAAACGCGATGAGTTACGTCACGCGCTTGTTACAGTCGGTGAAAATAAAGTGTGTCATAGAGAATGAGGGGCTGATTACAATAACAAACGTCCTTATTTTCGGCGTCTTAGTTACAGCTCCGTAAGTAACTTATGTATGTACAAGTGAAACTGGCGAATGTAATTCCCGACTAGTTTAACATAAGCGAGCGCAAGAACAGCCTAAACCAAAAATTAAATTAAGTTCACAACACGTAAATTTGCGAGTAAATAAAAAATGCTAATAAATTTAAAGAAAGGCAAAGGCCATGGGTTGCTCTTGCCGTCGCTACTTCAAAACGGAGTGGGACAGCTGAGTGTGTTCAGCCTCCCCACAGGAGGGCTGGTGTTCTGTTTGGGCTGCCGAGTGCCAGTGCAGGGTGGTGGAAGTATTGTCAGATATTATTCAGCTCAACGCGCTTTACGCTGGGTCGTATGACCAGCGACCCTAATGTATCCGTCCAATCAGCCCTTGATGCAGGTAGCGATAAGTTTTCCGTCAGCCCCTGACTGAGTGCTCGCACCAACAAGTACTGCGCGGACTTTCATATCCTATAAATTAAAAAAATATTCTGCTAAGCACTCAGTTGTTCTACTTGTTAAGTATGTTGGAGTAAATAATTCCTAACACGAAAACAGCCTGAAATACCCATTTGTAATGTACCGGAATTCAGTGGCCACTGAGTTTATGGTACGGTTAAGGTCCGAGACGAGCCGCAGACCGCCAGCCACAGGTCGCAAGCTGCAAGAGACACTACTGATTTCTATAAAGATCTATGCAAATGATTCCGACGAATGTCCGCAGGTTCAAAACCCAAGGGCACGTACCTTAGACTTTTCTAAAAAGTGATTTGTGTATTATCACTCGCTTTAACGGTGAAGGAAAAACATCGTGAAGAAACCTGCATACCTGAGAAGTTTTCTATCAAGAATTTCGAAGGTACGTTAAGTCTGCCAACCCGCACTAGGCCAGCGTGGTGGATTAAGGACTAAACCCTCTGAGCTGTAGAGAAGGCCCAAGCTCAGCAGTGGGCAGTATATAATACAGAGCTGTCCCCTTATTCTCTATGATACACGCTATTTTCACCGCTCGTAACAAGCGCGTAACGTAACTCATCGCGTTTATCACTATGCAAATTGGCATACAGAATACCATTTAACGTTAATTACACGAAGTTAACAAGACGCGGCCGCGTTACGAGTTAACTCTGTCATAGAGAATAAGGGGGCTGGCAAATGATCCCGATAACGGGACATTGTAGCTAGTCGGCCAATGGCAGCACTAGCAGTGTCGCGACCGCAGGCTGCTACCTCAGTAGAAATAATAAATTAAAAATAGCGAAACTTCATTCATCATTGTAGTCCACCTCTGAATAGAAATTGCCGCGACAGCAGGCAAGGATGTGGTCGCAGCAGCTGTTTGGAACTCGTCTTGGACCTGTACCCACCGATGAATCAAGGTCTTCTTAATTCTAACTTACCCCAACATACTTCTTGTTCTTACAAATCTTCTTACCACGAAGTGTTACACTACACGACACTTCTAGACCAGCACAATCGGCAACTGTAAGGAGACTATCATCCATTAGTTCCATTCGTGATCTCAGTTTTATATAGATATGAACTTCATCGAATGTTACGGATTGGACTGATACTAGATTGTCGTGTAATCGGTTGTCCGCTTTGTAAACGTGGTGGCTAGTGTAGTTTTTTTTTTTTTTTTGTTTATAAGTGCCTACAGACGGTAGCACTTTGAAGTTTTATTGCAATTCAACGGTACAAAATTTATGGCAATGTTTGTTTCATCACTCATTTTCTGTCAATGTTCCCCGACACTACGTGGTCGACTTCATACATTAATGATTGTCTACCATTGCCATTTTCCGTTATTATTATTAAAAGTTTGTTATTCATAATATATTGCATTATAAATTAATTTATTGAATACATTAGTAATTAGAATGTTAAAGGCATATCTCAAAAGAATAAGCATAATTTAGAGACTCGTTCATTGCAGCACCTATCTCTGAAGGTTCTCTTATAGCAAAACAGTTGAGTACGACTGGTAATAAACCGTACAAAACTAGATTGTCTGTGAATACTATAATAGAGCATGCAATTCAGGCGCTTCAATCCTAGTCAAAAATGTTATTTTACTACAAAGCGCGCTGGAACCGCGCGATAACACGAAAAATCTTCTTGTGTATTGGCATAAATCCTACAATTTCTTTGATTTTGAATTTATTCACAAAGCGTAATTTTGTAACATACAATATCGTGTGACGATTAGACATAGTTTAACAAAAATAACTGAACAAACAAGAGATAGCCACAAAACACAGTTACCAAAGAGATTAACTTATTGTCTTATGAAGACGGCCATATTAGATCACCGATTAGTTGTACCTATACATATTTCTGTTGTGGCTCCTTTTTGATAAACTATGTGAACAGTAAAAACTTTAAATGATGCATACTCGGTCGTTAACTATGCCTATTATTTATTTATTTAATTTTTTGTATCCGTTTTTGATATTTGTATCAAGACTGCGTACGTATACCTAATTAGGTATTAAGGTTTAAAATCAATTAGCAGTGTATAGCATTTGATTGCGATAATAAATTAGTGTTGGACCACCATTTGTTGGTATACTTAGGTCGATTAACGAAAGGTGGCACCATACATTCACAAGCTGCGCGCGTGTAGTGTCTGTGAATGAACATTCGTCAGTCGCCGTGATGACTCATTCCACACGTACCAAGAAAGTCAAACGTAGAGTATTTTAACATACCTACTGTGTAATATTGTATTGGTGTGATACTGTAAACGTACCAGCTTTTGGTAATCGATCTATAAGTAATGTTATTGTGATTTTTTTAAAACTGAAGCCATTTATAACAATTTCAAAGATTTTGTACCTAAATTGAATAAAACATTATCGTTTGTTAAATGTTTTGATTTTTATTTACGGTGATAAAATAATAAATCACGCATACGTGGCAGTCTCAGCATCCTGATTCCTGGTGTTCATGTCATCTATGACGTAAGTAAATACATGAATATATTAATAGTTAAGTACCTACTTTTAACTGATGACTGAAATATAAGCCTTGAAAATAAAGATAAATAATACTTTGATTCTAATAAGAATACTAACATACAAGCTACAAACACATATTACATATAATTATAGACTATAAATAGTACTTATAGAAATTGAATGTGGTATATATGTACCTACCTACATACTCCAAGAAGGAAAAAAATATTGTTTAGGTACATGTAGCTAAATAATATTTTTTTTTTTTTTTTTTGGTAGGCGATCCTGCAGTCAACACCGGGGGAAACCTGCGAATGGGATACTGGAGTCCCCCGGCTTGACGACTGCAGGGGCCTGGGAAGGAAGCGGAAAAGGATGATGGAAGGAAAGGTGGGGAGTGGAGAAAGGTTCTCAGGATGGGCGGAAAGGAAAAGGGTGCCAGGAGATGTTCGCGGGCCCTTTTAGGCCTCAATGTGTTATGCAACCAAGAGGTATACACACTGACTGTGTGCCTCGGCCCGCGACTAATGTTCCCCCGCGCATGGGCGTGCATTGGGTGTGAAGACCCAAAGCACAAGAATTGCCTCGGGGGGGAGCTAAATAATATTAGGTATCTTTATCATAATTCATAACCAATAAAAAATCAATTACATAAAAACAGACCTAAGTAATTATAAAGTGTGCTAAACAAATAAATAATACTTAACACCAAATAGATAATAGTACTTGGTAATACAACTCGGGTGGTGATAAGTACAGAAGAGTTAAATCTATACTAATATATAAAGCTGAAGAGTTTGTTTGTTTGAACGCGCTAATCTCAGGAACTACTGGACCGATTTTAAAAATTCTTTCACTAATAGGAAGCTACATTACTCTTGAGTGCTATAGGCTACTTTTTATCCCGGAAAGCTTTTAACGCGGGCGGAGCCGCGGGCGATACTAGTGCACGATAAAGTTTGTTACAAATAAATGGAATATTCGTTTTTAAATAAATAACAGTCTACTTTAGTGCTTGCGTTTATAATTGCATTATAAATTTTGATCATATTCATTACTCGGCTTTGCTTTAGGGAACGAGTCCAGAACTTCAGGTTTCCAGCTAAGCTTCTACCTCAAGATTTATTAAGTACTTATATGGTGGGTATAATCATACACACACACACACACACACGCTCACGCCCTTCATCCCTGAAGGGATAGGCAGAGACGCAACTAGTGCACCCACTTGTCGCCGTGCGTATTCCGTCCCATGATGTGATAAGGGGCGAGCCTATCGCCATATCGGGCACAAATTCCAGACTCCGGGCTGATACTAAATAGAAAAATCCAATATCACTTTGCCCGACCCAGGGATCTAACCCGAGACCTCCGCATTGCAGTCGTACCGTAAACAACTACGCCACCGTGGCAGTCTATATATTGGGTATAATCAAATTCACATAATAGGCCTCCGTATGCGGGCTATGGGAGGAGGCACAAACTGAGTGGCCTGTACTTTAGGAAAATATAAATCTTGTGCTGGAAGGGGTCCCAAGATATTTAGATATGGCAAGCTACGCCACTGGTGAAGCTGGTGAAGAATTTAAGAAAATAAAAATAGAATGAACCCATGAAGAATGAAGTATTCTCTACAACCTGCTCGTAAGATATTACACCTGATTTGTCAGAAATAAGGCGTTTATTTAATTACTTAAGAAATCAAATCTTCAGTCCAAGTACGTAATGACCATTGAGTAACGTACAAAAATAATTTGAAATATTGGCGGTAACTTGGAAAACTTAAGAAACACATAATTAACACTGTTCATCAATTGCTAAGGAATTATAAGGTACCGTAAAATTGGGTGAATCGTAATATTTTCGGTAGTTTGATAAAGTTGTCTGTATGTATGTATGTATTAAAAAAAAACCAAAGATGTAAATAAGAAAATGCGGTATGGAATATGAATCAGGTGTATAAAGTAATAATATCTGGTTTAGTTAATTCGTTTATTTTCACATTACAAGAGTTTCAAATGTCCTGTAACCTTATCAATAACATCCTTTGGAGCGGGCCCAATACCCAACACTGTTACGGTGTTTGGGGCTATCTGAGTCCTGCCGGCGTCCCTTATTAACGATGTTATTATGCCCAACTTCTTTGCGTTATCAACTATTTGCTTGATTTCATCTAAAGAGTCCGTTTTCACAGCCACTTTAGCCTGGCCAGTCATCTGCCAGTACTTGAGCCCCTCGGGGTCTTTTCGCTGAGCCTTCTCGAAAGCGCCCACTGCGGCATGAGCGCACTGAGCGGCTATCTTTCCTTTTCCCATATTCAAATCTGTCCGCACCACAAGTATCAACTTGTATTCTTCTTTCGAGGCAAACTGTAATAAGATTAGAGGAAATAAAAAACAAAACACATTTATATTATTTATTACTAGGTGTTGCTCGCGGCTTCGCCCGCGTGAAAAGCCTTTCCCGCTACAAAAGTCCCAAAAACAGTACGAAGCCAGCGCCATCTACTTAAAGAATCAGATTAAAAATATCCATTATTCCTCATGGGAGCAAATTACCGGGATAAAAAGTAACCTATGTGTTAATCCAGGACATGATCTACCGGTGTGTTAAATTTCATCTAAATCCGTTTGTTTCTGCATTTACTTCTAACAAACCAGGGTTCGAAAATATCCGATATTTATTATAAATATCAAAATATCGAATATTTATCAGATATATATCAAGTTTGATATATATACATTTTGTATGAAAGCCTATTATCATTTTATTGCATTATTTATGAATACTATTTGTATATGTGTTACATAAAAATACTAAAATTATCAAAAAGAAATGTTTTTAATGTTTTATTTATTTAGGTACTTAAAATCAGATAAATGAATCCAAAACATGAAATCTTCTTTTAGATAAGGCAAAAGCAACTCAAAAACATAAAATCTTCTTTTAGATCAGGCAAAATCAACTAAAAAATATAAAATCTTATATATCAAAAAATCAACTCAAAAACATAAATCCTTTTTTATAAATTCTAATCAGTCAATGGCCATATTTAGGTAACAAAGCAATAACCATTAGGGAGTATGTTTTAACTCTACTCCCATACCATCTACATTTGGGAAGTAGAAATACAGTAACAAACACTAAAAAATAAGTATTCTTTTTTTAAACCATTTTTGTATTGCAATCTATACTACATATAAATAAAATTGGAGTGTCTGTTTGTAATATTGAAATAACCGTTTTTACTACATGTATGTGAATAATATATATACGGTACATACACCAAAATATTTTTTTTTACAATTTTTGTCTGTCTGTCTGTTTGTTTGTTCCGGCTAATCTCTGAAATGGCTGGACCGATTTTGACGGGACTTTTATTAGCAGGTAGCTGATGTAATAAGGAGTAACTTAGGCTACTTTTATCCCGGGAAAATATAAAGCGGGACTTTTATCCCTGGAAAACTCATTAACGCGGGCGGAGCCGCGGGCAACAGCTAGTATATTATAAAAAAAACATTTGATATATATATCGTCGAACCCAGTTTGATATATATCCTCCAACCCTGTAACAAACATCAAAATATTTCTACAATCTTTCGCATTAACAATATTCTAGTAAGATTATTATTCTTTTAAGCTTAAGACAGTCTCCTTCAGTAGGTACTGAAAGGAAGTAATTGCTAGGCCGAGGAAAAGTGTATAGATATGCATTTTATGGTTAAACTGTTAGTTAAAAATTTGCGGTCCATTGTTTTAATTTCGATTGCAAGGTCGGTGTATTTTGTAATTTTCTCTGTATGTCTGGAAACCAATTTATGAGTGTTGCAGATTGCGATGTCTATTGAAATGGATGGTTTTATTTACAATTATTTATTATTATTTATATTTAAACCCATCATAATCTGTAATTGTTTTACGCAATGAGGTATACCAAACCATACCAGCCCTGTATTATATACTGCCCACTGCTGAGCACGGGTTTAGGCCTTAGTCCACCACGCTGGCCTAGTGCGGGTCTGCAGACTTCACATACCTTCGAAATTCGTGTAGAGTATGAGGTATACCTAAGGATACCAAATAAGGATAATAAATAATTGGGATTTATTTATTCGTAAATTAACTCGTGGAATTTACCCAGTTCAGCCTTATATGAAGAAACCGATTCAACTTATCTCAATTCCGTGTCACATAATGATAATCATTGTCCCTTATTTTATATATGTCATGTCAACTCATGTCATTGATTTACTTATGTAATGATTATATTTCCAGTAATGTTTATGATTATTATAATAAGAAGATACTCTATAAGGTTATTTGATCTAGTGAAAACGAATTTTTAAAGGATTTTGAACACTATCTAACAATTAGTTCTCGCATAAGTACCTGCACTTATAAGATATGCACATCTTCGATCTGCCCTTAATTATTAATGCCACGTTTTAATATGAGGTTGTCGCAACACAATTCTTCAATCATGTTGCAAAAAGATATAACGTTCATGGGTATTATGCACGAATTAACAGGTAGCTAAGCTTATAAAATATCCAATCTTTATCATTATCCACAGTGTGGCTTAAATCTCGTTTAATTCATAACAGACGATAACATATCGTCGCCTTGTCTATTATTCATCGTCACTTACAGCAGCAACATACTATGTTGCGATATGTATAGACGTTTCTGTTTATATTATGATTCATAAACTACACGATCGAATAAAGTTACGTTTTATGTCTTATCTCTTAGGTACTAATGTTATTTTCATTTTTATACAGCATCATATACCTACAGGGTAATTTTTACATAGCGTTACTAAATGAAACCAACTTTCTATCTCTTTATATTACACACGAATTTCCAGTATATTACTGGAATTTGTGTGTGATATAAAAAAGGGCTCACATTATGGGACAGAAAACACATATAGCAAAGTATGTGTACAAGTTATACTTCTGCATATCCCTTTAAAGATAAAAGGTACCAGTGTCTATATAATGTCGATTTATACTTTTACTTTTAATTTAATTGTCTAACTAACACCCATATTCTAGGACGTTTCCTCGAAAATTCCTCGACTCCACTCAACCTCACTGGAGGTAATCTGTATTCTTAGTTGAAAAAAATCTCCTCCACTCAACGTCCCTCAAGATTTTTCCTTTCTCGAGGTAAGGAATCAGCTGTCCAACTCAAGGTACCTCGCGACGTACCTTAACTAAGAATTTTAACTAAGAATACCATTTTCGAGGATTCCTTGAATTAATTCTCAAGGTAACCTCGAGTGAGATAAGGTTGAGGAAGTTTCGAGGAAACGTCTTAGAATATGGGTGTAAGAACACTGTTACTGTTACTGTTGAGGGGCTCCTTTTTTGCACTTAGCCTGTAGGACAAGCCGTTAAGCGTGAACTAAGACAGCTGTACCTGGGTTTATATACATAGGTGAGTCTCGCAGTCACAAGTTACAAAATTATAAGTAAAGTTTTAATGACTCTTTTAAAGGGATTAATAATTTCTAGGAAAAATCGATTACAATTATTGCTTAAGTTGCCCCATCTGAACATGCGCATGGCAGAGAAATTCTCACCCCTGTGTTGACATACAACATATGTATGTATGTATGTCTATTGGGGACGTATGCAGTGGCACAGACGGGTGATCAGTTCACCTTCTTGGAACTATTTCACCCTTAGTCCCAGTGTTGACATACAATACTCCCTTGGCCTAAACAATAATTGTATATGAGTCTGGCAGTTATTCAAAAAGTTTTAAGTTCTTGTTTGCTTCAGAACACTATGATCCAATATCCTGACAATTATTCCTAGCAATGAATGTGTATGATTGTTGCTTTCAATAATGACTCCGTCTAAATGAAGGTTAATTGAGAATAGATTGATAATATCCTACACACCACCTAATCTTAAGTATGTGTAGTCTAAATATAATACCAAAATGAGACGTTGCGTTCATCATCGTAACGAGACTAATGCCGATCTATCTTCTTATTATCTATTGAGCCAAAAGGCGTACGCAATAACCACCATACTAATAATATTATCTCTGTAAAAGTTATTTTTATTTTGTCTTGATTAATGACATTTACTGATTTACTGTTAGAGGAAGTAAATCCTAAACATTAAGCGAGCAGCAGGACATAACGTGTAACTATGATAAACGTATACAGCTACTATTGCAAGGCCCTAAATGTATAACCTATCATACTAGCTTCTTAACAAAAGACTGACAGTAAGTAAAACATATTGATTTAACTTACCTTTTTAACAGCATTTTCAGCGCTAGAATAAATACCTAAACCTTTTTTCAATGCAAATAACGATATACCTATACAAAATCCACAACCTATGCCGGTAATGAATGAAATATTTAAATAGTCCATTTTTCTTTGGTTCGTAATATTGGATGTTTATTTATATACACAACCTTAACAGTTTTTTAAAACTAAATTATATTTTTATGAGATTGTCGCCGTAAAACCTGATATCTAACAAAAGTAATATATCGGTTCAAAAATCAAAACATGTTCATTTTGACAGCTGTCATTCTTTTTTTTTTTAATTTGGTTTTTTTTTTTTCCCTATCTGGCTCTGTCCTTTAATTAGCTTCACGTTTTGGGTATTTGACTTTTGGTTCCTCTACTCGTTGGCTCACTGACTGGTACTACTATGTGCCAATAGTTATAATATTCAATACCACCAGTCTTGGGATCTCGTTAGCACACAGTAAAAAGTGCTTGTTATTCTTCTGAGTCCGTGGTGTCTTCAAAATTTAAGTTATGAACAGACCTTCAGACCTGATGTAGTACTTACCTACCCATTTGTATATAACAGTGGCGAGGCGTAGGTGGGGCGGGGGGGGGGGGGGGGTGCTAGGGTTATAGCTAGGAACCAAGGGCGGGGGCAAGGAGGAGCAGCTAACCCCCCTCCGAGATTCTAAATAAGTTGCCAAATGTCAATTATTTACAAGTTTTATTTATTACAGTCAAGAACTCGTGAAGCTTTACACGTTGGACGCTGTACCGTTATTATTACAATCGCTGTAGATGTAAGGCTGAAGGCTCGTACTACAAGTGAAAAGCTTCATGTGTTCTCGACTTTACATACAATTCATACTTTTCTCATTCTCCATATCAACTTGCGTTGCTAAAAACCATCTCGATCACATCAGATTTTGAACAAAAAAACAGCATCAAAATTGGTCTATTAGTTTGAGAGCTACGATGTCACAGACATACAGAGACACACCCTAAACTTATAACGGCCCTCTTTTTCTGTCGGGGGTTAAATAAATATTGGTAAATTTTCACATTCGTGGTGATCTTTAATCTTTATTGGTAAATTTTCACATTCGTGGTGTTAAACGAACGATATCAGAGATTATGCTCACGCTAATAACACTGGTCTGCAAAAAAAAAAAATTTCTCCTCATTGATTTCATGCATGGTAACATCATATTTGGTGCTCTAAACACGGAATTTAACATGCAAATTCATTCGCATTCATTCAATCCATTTAATTAAAAAACGATATTATCAAAGTAACGACAATTACAAAAAGTGAAAAAGACTACGTCCTAAGTTTTACAACAAAAAACGCTAATTTACAGTCACTAGTGATAGAAATGTCAGTGTAATTTATCTCATTATGGTAATAAAATTCAAGTTATTTTGTAGTATTTTTTTCTTTTCATCGTTTCCATCGAAGCGTTTCTCGGCGAATCGACCAACAAAATTCAGCAATCATTGCTTCTGACCATTTGCCATTGTAGCGTCTTTCAATATGCATAATATCCTGATGTAACCTTTCACCATGCTCATCTGATACGGCACCGGGATTTTCCGGAAAGAAATCTAAATGCGAGTCCAAAAGGTCTGCAAGGTGGACAGACGATTTGATAAAGGTCGTAGGAACACTCTGGATGCGGGCCGCTTTTGACAGATCCGTCTGGAAATCTTTAGGGGAGGCCTATGTTCAGCAGTGGACGTCATGTGGCTGATGATAATGATGATGAGTCCAAAAAAATAATTTTGAGTGACATATTGCAATCTAAAGCTTTATAAGCAGAAAGAACCTCTCGAATGATTTGTCGGTAGTTGTCAACTTTTGTATTACCAAGAAAATTATGACACACTTTTACAAAAGCCACCCTAGCTTTTTTTTTCAACTTTGTTCAACTTCGAATTGAAAACTTCATCCGTCATAAGCTCCAAGCCTTCTCCAAGATAAGTTTTCAACTAATTGTTGTAAAGTCGCAGTGAATACTGCGCAGGCGCATATGTACCTACTACCATAGAAATCACTTTCGGCACTTTCCTTCTTGCTCCTACGACTAGTTACAAAACGTTATTTCGTATGTATATATATTGCTTATAATGTTAACGCATAAAACGAATTTAAAAAAAAACGTAAATTACGATATTTTGGAAAAAAAAAACAAATCAAAAAATCTAGAGTGATAGAAAAAATCAGCCATCGGCAACAGATTCAGAGCATTAAAATCTTTATATTTATGACACAATTTTTTGAAGGAGGATTTTGTTGCAGACCATTGTAATTTCATAGTGCATTCATAAACTGCACATCCGTTCACTCGCGTTTTTAGATTTTACCTTGGTATCTGATTGATAAAGGCTTAATTCGGCTACGACCTTTTTATTTACCTACCAGCTCTTGCTCCAGGCTGTGGCGGCGTGATTTTTTTTCACAGGGTCTTAAACTCCATCCCTCCATGCCAAACATCGAAATCGGTTCAGTGGTTCAGTCGTGAAAGCGTAACAGATAGTCGGACAGACAGAATTGCTTTCGCGTTATTTACAAGTATCGATACTTAGTTGTACGTATCAATGATTTTTTTAAAGTCGAGTTGTATGCGTTTATCTCATTTTTTATGGGAAGATTGAAAAACACACAACACGCCTTTCTCTCTGAACGTGTAGGCAGAGGTACAACTAGAGCACCCACTTTTCGCCAGATGTGTTGCGTCTCATGATGTGGTAGGGGGTGAGTCTATCGTGTTATCGGGCACAAATTTCAGACTCCGTGCTGTTACTGAGCAGTAAAAGTCAATATCAGCGCGTCCCGAGATTCGAACCAGAGAACTCAAAGCGATGGTCGTACCGCGCACGCAGTTGCCTCGGTGGCGGAGTTGTATTGAGTACGCGTTACGAGTACGATTTGCGCGCTGAGGTCCTGGGTTCGAATTCCGAGTCAAGCCAAAAAAAATATAGTGACTGGGTTTTTCCATCTTAAAAATTACTCAGTCGCAGCTCGGAGTCAGGAAGTTGGCGATGTGATACCCCAGTGTTTCGGAAAGCACGTAAAGCCGTTGGTCCTGCGCCTGATCTATCTCCGGTCATGTCGGATTGCCGTCTCACCAGACTATGAGAGTAAAGGAATAGCGAGTCCACCTGTGTATTGCGCACACACATGCACTATAATATCTCCTGCGTACCTGTCTGATCTTCGCTGAGATTGGCCGCCGTAGCCGAAACTGGCTAGGAGGATTAGGGCTCATACACATAAAGACGCGTCGCCCTACGACGCGACGCCGTGTAGTGTTTATGTGTATGAGCCCTTACGTATTCATTTAATGAATTCGGAATAAGTTTTTCGCAGCTTCGGAAAACTTTGCAAATCCTGTTTTTGTATAGTTTGGTGGACAGTCTATATGTACAGTCAGCAGCATAAGTAGATGAACAAATTGAAAACTTCAAATTGCCTACACACTTTTGTGTTCTTATTAATCTATTTTTTCTCTTGACAAAAATAAAATAAAAGAGATTTACTTTATTTTAAACGAAGATAAAAAAAAAATCAGTTTAACTCAACGCGTATATAGGCGATACGAGGAACGTGCGTGCTGCAAATATTTGTGAATTTGGTTTCAATCGTTGTGATATTTTCCAACATTTATGTCTCACGGATTTGTGAGTTTCTTAAATAGATACTACAGACACGAATCGAATATACGAAAACGCGTATTTAATACACTTTTAATCACGCGTGGAAATAAAATAACACATAAAATAAAACTATTTATTAAGAAAATTAACAATTAGGTATGTACCAATATTTGGTATGAAACATGGTATCCATTGAACAATATTTCGTAAATCCCAGCGCATATCCGCGTTTTTACATCCATGATAAAATTAATATAACAGCCTTTGACTAATTTTACCCATTATAATTACTATAATAATTGTATTAATTTGTAATATTACGAAATTGTGACCGATGAGAATGTTGTTTTTTTACAACTGGGATGTGCGCTCGCTTTAATTAAGTATTTAAAAATATTTAAAATCACGTGCAAAAAATACAATAACATGAAACATATTCTAAGCTAATTCTAAACCTTATCGCTTACACTAGTTATTCGCTAACATTGAACATAATGAGAATAATAAAAAAAAGTTATAAAAACCTGTTATACCATTATTACCTAATTATTATTTATTCTGTTAACGTTTAGGTAAAGAAAAATATCCAGATTTGCTATTTGTTTCAGTATAGATCTACTTTGCTAATATAAAAAATAAAAAAAACATTGTCTCTTACAAAGGTATATGGCATAATATAAAGGCGGACATTTTCAACGCCGATATTGACGTTTCTAGGCACTTAGGTGAAACAATATTATACAATATTTAACATAAAAATCGTTGCTACATTAGTCTTAACTCTGAACACTTTACGATACGATATCGGGGAAGACTGCGATATCTGGGCGGTAATAATAATTATCTATGCAGATTTACGTACATTCCCCCCAACATATAGATTTTCATGTATTAAGGACTATCAATTTTATGTCAGTACGTTGCTCGCGGCTCCATCCGCGTGAAAAGTTTTTCCGGGATAATAAAACCCGCTTTATATATTCCCCAGATAAAATGTAGCTTTATATTGTTGAAAGATTTTTTAAAATCAGTCCAGTAGTTTTTGAGTTTATCCATTACAAACAAAAAATCTAATCTTTCCTCTTTATATTATTATAAAATATAAGTAAACCCCTAAATGACTGTACCGATCCATAGCGCCATCATGCATCAGTAGGTACGCCATCTATTTAAAAAATCTGAATATTTTTATAAAATATTTCCTACGGAAGCTAGTTACGTGGATAAAAATAGATGTGTTAACCCAGGACATGGTCTATGTCTTTGCCAAATTTCATCAAAATCTGTTCGGCTCTTTCAGAATTCACTTCTAAAAAAAATCCAAATATTTTCACATACTTACGCATTTATAAAAATAAATAAGAAGAAACAGTTAACCGAAAGACAAAAATTGATTTTTTGCATGTCCTCGCATTTCCCAGTTATTTTTTTACTTATTCTTAATGTAGAGACACGGGAAATCATTTTTTATTATATTATGTATAGATAACAAAAATTTCGCCCGGAATCTGTATCGCATGTTGACCAAGTTAGTGTTTTAAATTTAATTATTAATTTTTACTATGCTATGCTTATAATATTAAAGTATAAACATTGCATTTATATTCTTAATACTAAAGTATTCGTTTTTGATAACCAAAGGGTTTTATGCCTTCAAGGCCAAAAAACTGAGTAAACTTATAAACTAGCAATACTACAACTATTTAAACATAAGTATGAAAAGGACTTATCGCAACGTAACATTCGGAGTATGTTGCACGTTTAGTTTATTTATAAGCGTCATAATAGAATGAAAACAAATAAATCCACTTTTCAATAGGGTACTTTCCTATGTACCGTTTTGGTACATTATTTTATATGTAACAGAATATAATAAAAGTCAAAATCAGCATAAAAATAGAGGTAAAATATTTTTTCTTTATTTGAAATATTATTCTGAATTCAAATCTTCAATTATGTTGTAATTTGTGCAATGTCGTAACTTGTGATGCAATTCCACAAAAAATTATCGTAACTATGACTAATACGATACGTAGTTACGATAGTCGAGTGCCAAAATTAACAAGCTAAAACGAATTGTTTGAAAGTGTTTAGATGCTTACCATTTTTGGTTAACAATTGTAAGACTACATTGTATTTAATAAGAAATGACTGAGTTCTGAGGTAGCATAAAAATACACCTCGAATTGATATCCTCCTTTTTTTAAGATAAAAATAGCGTGCGTATGAGCAGTAGGTGTCTTTAAATGTTGTTTCTTAGGCGAGTTACCAATAAGGTTACTTGATCACCACCGATATCTAAGTTGTAGATAAGACATTTGCGCGTTGCGAGGTGCGCCATTATATTGTACTGGGTTTTTATATATCAATAATTGTACTATAAATATCTTAACGACGTTTCCGGACGTTACCTTAAACATTAAAATCCATTTTTTTTTACTATCGGTAAGAGGACTGAAAGGACTCAGTGGGGTGAAAATTAACGCAATTAGATAGCAATTCTTAACAGTTAAGACAATCTAACCAGTGCCGTAACTAGGGTGGTGCCCGCGGGGCTCCAGGCACAGGGCGCAGACCCTAGAGGGGCGCAGAAATGACCAGACCAGTAGCAAGTTTTGCATCATGCATGGGCTTAGTTATAAAATAAAACCTTATACATTTTATTTTTTTGGGGCACGCGTGACTCATTTGTTGAAATAACCAATTTTTGGTAGAAAACGTGTGTAGACCTTAATATACCTATGTAACCGTAATACACAAATATCAGTACGTTTAAGCCACAAGCGTACATATACGCTTATAATACAAATATAAAATACATTTTAAGTAATATTTAGGTCCTAAGTCTTCGCTACAGCACCAAGTCTACATTTCAGTTAAGGCACTAAATAATAAACATTGAAAAATAATCGTAACTTCCTTAAATGCATAATAACAAGTTCGTTTATTCACGGAATTATGATATGTACAGTCATCAAATCGTGCATCCTTTCGTGCTTTATTTGTGTAATTGACCGCAACTATGTGCAATGTAGTTATTAAATAATAGGTACATACAGTTGATGTTTTAGTTTGATAGTATTAAAAAATCTAATAAAGGATTTATTACTAGGCATAGATAATATTACCGTGACGAGGGATAATTTTATATTTATTTCCGGCCCTGGAGGCGTTCGGAATTACATCCGGGGGTAATTCTAACGAAATGAACATTTTATATAACGAGTTATTCAGATGAAAAAAATATTTGAATTAAAGCTGATTTTTCAATTGTCAGATAAGTTATTTATTATTATAATTTGACTTAATATAGAAGTGAAATCGACTATATTCATGTATTATAATTTTTTTGTTCATGTTTTATTTTATCAGACGAGTAACTTTTTTCTTTTCATTTTTTTCAAAAACATTCAAAATTCAAAGAGATTGTTTAATCTTGGACATAAATGTCAAAACGGAGGGTGTCGTCGAGTTTTCCATGAATGAGACACAATTGTATCTACTGTACGATAACTCTTTACGTGTCCAACATGGGCGCCGCTTGGAAAAATGGCGGCGGCGACGTGCTGATGATGTTGGTCGGCGGCGCGCCGGCGTGGCGCGCATGTCTAGTCACTCCAACATTCATATTACCTACATAATTGTTTGACATAAATATTTACCATTCTTCGTGAAAACGACCTTTGGTCAGCAGTCTAACAATATGCGCGTCATTGTTTTGAACACTTACAACAAATTCCAATTTATTGGAAAATGACGCATTATTAATACTCTCGTTACGTCTACGTTAGTTATTTATAGCCGTCACTATCGTTGTGTATTCACTTCATTAAAACAAATAAAAAAGTAGCATTCATTATTTCCAAATAAAAAGAAAAAATTTCCGTAAAAAATATATATGTAAAAGTAGGGTACACTCATAATTTTTTTCAATTACGTTCCAATAATTTCAAGATGGCGGCTGTTTCATGTCGGCGAGATATTTTTTGATGGCGGTGATAGATTTTTTACAGTCGTCGACGGCTTGTGGGTCTCCGCTCCGGTCGACAGCGGCTTGCTCCGTCATGCGGAGGATCATCGTCAGCCCCGTCTCCAAGATGTGTTTGTCGACCACCGGCAGCTGCGGGAAACGCTCGTATTTTACCAACACCCATTACTCAATAGTGTTTTATTAACCTGCACGGGAAAATGGCATCTGATGTAAGTGGAATAGGGTCTAGATAGTGTCGACTAACGAGAGATGATTACCCCTGCCTAGGGTTGCCAGGTCGTCAAACCTAATAGCCGGACAGACCAGCCAGCTTGGCCGGACATTTGGGTAAAAAGGCCGGACGCCTTAAATTATTATGGATTTTGTGTTTTAGTATAAATACGATCAAGTGTATTTCCATGGCCGTTTAAACTTACGCATTTTGCCGACTCCCTAAAAGTCACTGGTCAAATGTAAAACACCTAGCAAAAGCTAGACAAGCCGTAGTTTGGCCGGACACGCATTCAAAAAGCCTAACTATGTCCGGGTTTATCCGGACGCCTGGTAACCCTACCCCTGCCCATTGGCGTAGCTAGAGTCATTTTCCAGGGGGGGCATAGTCCTAAACTTAAACAATAAAATGATTTCTGTGTGCTTGCCGATATAAAAATTTTGATACAAAGATTTATTACAAACAGGACGAATTGGCTGACTCGACTGAGCTCAAAGGTCATCTTCAAGTTTTACAGAAACACGACCTTTGAAACCGATGTGAGTGTGTGTGTTTGCGGTTTCGTGCTGTGAATTGTGGTATGATTTACTTTGTGTAACACACTAACAAGTTTTCCCGTTTTCAATACTAATTCCTTTCCTTAAAGGGAACAGATCTGTTAAATTATGAAAATGTGGGTGATTATTCATAGAAATCGGTTGGAAAAACCGGCAAATGACTATAAGAGGTGACACATCAGTCATGTAGCAAATAGTTATGAATAGTTATAGATCGTTTCATGCACGATGACGCGCTACTAATTATTGAGAGGGGATTTAACGGGTTAATGGGACATTTAGGTAAGTGTGTATTTATAGAACTAAACCACAAGCGGAAGGTTGCACACTTAGACTGTAAACTATTTGAAAAATTTGTGGGGCGCATCACCGTGGATGACATTATCTATACTTGGTTTTGAGAAATCGTGAATTTCTTTGAGAATCTATTTACGGTATACAGGGTTATTTTGACATTGCGTTAATAAATGAAACCACATCGTCATCATCATCACGTCTTTGCCTCTGCTAACATTATGCCGAAAATCATCCATGAAAAACTAATATTTTCACCATCTCAATCTCACATCTCAATTTTACTTTCCTGATTTTTTTATCATTTTGTAGTTTAGTGCGAATATGGCGTGTGCGTGAGTATTTTTCTGACCGAAAATGTAATGTTGCCGCTACGACAAATCCACTTAGAGTAGTAGTAGTGGCATTAGGCGTGTAAACTTAAAGTAACTTGTTATTGATATTTATTTTGTTCGAAACTTACACTTTTTTATTTTACATCTATAGTTAAAATAACTTAGTGGAAAGTGTTATTTTCAAGGATATATATATATATATATATATGTGTATGTGGTTTCATTTAGTAACGCAATGTCGGAATGACCCTGTATAAACAAACCTATAGTGTTGAATGAGGCAAAAAACACAACACGACTCCGTTTCATTTTATTGGGATTGGTTGAGACTAACACGTGACTAACGTATTGGTTTCTCGATAAATTGGAAAGTACATCAAAATTAAACGACATCGACTTACAATTGCGTTTTTGGAGACATCCTAAGGGGGCTGAATTGCTGACCTTCAAGGTTTACGGTATTTGGCAGTGGTCACGCTTGATGACCTCTACTACCTAATAATATATACACACAAATATTTTGCTGGACCTCTGATGTATAAAACACATAATGAGGTACCGAGGAAAGGGGGTTGAACAAAACTCAAGGGGTGAAAAAAATATCTATTACCGCCCCATTTTTTCTGCAAGGGTTCGTCCCTGTTCGACATAAAAAGTCTTTTTTAGTTTTTCACAGGTTGAGTTTTTTCCCCCACCCTATATTCTGGTTCAGTGTGGGTAGTTACCGGCACGGATCTTGAGCGCTCGGCGACAGAGTGGGGATCGGTTTGCGCATCACGCACTTACGGCAAAAACGAATCACGTGTCGACAATATGGCGTCGCGTGGTGGGCCAATACTGGACGAACGCTATGATTTCCACGCTCGCAGCCCTACTTTACCATTAAAGGGACACAAAAATTTACATTTTGTAGATGAAGCGCCCAGGATTCGTACCGAAAATATAACTATAATATCGTTTTAAGTTGTGTTTTTCTTTTTTATATACCTATAATGAATGTTGCGCACATCTGTAGTGGTTGTGCGGTACTCCTCGCTAGGCTAAGTGGTATTTATAGTAGGGACAAACTAATATGGCCGGTATGACATGACACGGTTTTGAATTGTTTGGGTAGACGTTCTCACAGAGTTATCGCGTCGGGAAAAATATTGAATTGTCATACCGGCCAGCTTAGTTTGTCCGAACTATAGTGTCGGGGGAAGGGAGTCGTAGCATCTTGTAGCTGACAGATGTGTGCAGCGTTTAGTTTTGTTCTAAAGTTGTTTGATAGTTTAAAATACACTTGTCATCTTTTTATATTAGTATTGGAATGTTTTCTTGTTATTTTTTTTTACTCTGTGCAATCGCATTGTTGGTGTGTTGCAAACAAATGTTATTATTGAAGTGTGTATGTGACTCACCGCCGGCAGCAGAGGCAGGAGTCCCCCGCGCGTGGGATCGAGGCGGCGCTTCTTGGCGGAGGCGGAGGCGGGAGCGGGAGCGTCGCGCTCGTCCTTGCTCAGGTCGCGGTTGGGACACGCACACACACGCGCGCCCACCGTCTGCCGCCCGTATACCACGCCGCTACACCACACCACGCCACACTCATATACTTATACGTACAGTCAGCCACATAACTAGCTGACTGCTGAACTAATTCAAAACTACAAATCGACTCTACACTTTTGTATCATTATAATATTGTTTTTTGGCAGCCTCGGTGGCGTAGTTGTGCGTACGCGATACGAATACGATTTGCGAGCTGAGGTCCTGGGTTCGAATCTCGGGTCGGGCCAAAAATATTGTGACTGGGTATTTCCACCTTAAATATTACTCAGTCGCAGCTCGGAGTTAGGAAGTTGGTGGTGTGATACCCCCGTGCCTCAGAAAGCACGTAAAGCCGTTGGTCCTGCGCCTGATCTCTCCAGTAATGTCGGATTGCCGTCTCACCGGACTATGGCATAACATCTTCTGCGTACCTGGCTAATCTCTGTTGAGATTGGCCGCCGTTCCCGAAGAAGGTTAGGAACGGATTATTATCATAAATTTTCGTTTTCTCTTCACAAAAATAAAATAAAAGGGATTTACTTTACTCCACATAAAGAAAAGCAAAAATGTTTTAATTGAACTGAATGTGTATAGGCGATTTGAAATTTTGAATTAGTTCAGCTACTTATGTGGCTGACTATACATCACACATACACCCACGAAAACGTAGAGTCCAACTAGTGTACACACTTCGCCATTACTCCGTCCCATCATTCGTTAGGGGGTGAACATATGTCGGTCACAAAATAGTTATAGTATTGTTCTACGACTGTCGTGCTGAGGACAAGGACTCGTTCTCCTGGTAGGGTTGATATTGAGTTTTTCTACTCACTATCAGCCCAGAGTCTGGAATTAATTATAAATGGCAACAGGCCGATCCATATTACATCGGACCATACCATACCAGCCCTGTATTACATATTGCCCACTGCTGAGCACAGGCCTCCTCTACTACTGAAAGGGATTAGGCCTTAGTCCACCACGCTGGCCTAGTGCGGGTTGGCAGACTTCACATACCTTCGAAATTCTTATAGAGAACATCTCAGGTATGCAGGTTTCTTCACGATATTTTTCCTTTACCGTTAAAGCGAGCGACAATTTACAAAAAATACACACATAACTTTCAAAAAATAAAAGTCAAAGGTGCGTGGCCTTGCGTTTTTGAACCTTCGTCTCGGCAGTCCGTTCCGCTCCCAACTAGGCTATCGCCGCTTATATGGCCCGCTAAATACCCTGAAAAGGCGTCATGCGTAAATGGCACATACCTCTTGTCTTCAAGCGTGAATATGATCTCGATGGAGCGTCGGTTGATGCCGGTGGAGCATGAGTTCTTGCAGACGAACTGGTATGCGTGCAGACACGGCTCATCCGAGACTTTGTTGAACTCCACCAGAACCGAGAGCCACGAGTCCGGCCGGTCTGGCACGCCGCAGTAGTATACGCCGTCGGTACCAGACCGAGCAGACAGTAAAACGTTCTTCGCTTCCACGTCGGGTTTGCCTGAAATGATACTATATCAACCGATGCACTAAACGGTTCAGAACGCCTGTTAGAATATACGAACGTATTTAGCACTCTACTGTGTTTACATACACATGCATGGAAAACTAACATCAATGTATGAAATATAACGTACATGCTATTCATTTCCATAAAATAAGCAATTCTTTTGTTGGTCTATGCGTACGCTTCTTCAATAAACTTCCTATGCATATTGTTAATCTTCCAATAAAAAAAAACTACTGTCAAAGAACGTCTTTGCAAAAAAGGTTATTACAGTATAAGAGACTATCTTGAAGATACAAATGCTTGGGATTAGGTTGCTCAGATTCACACATGTTCTATAATTAAATTATGTCTATTATGTTATTTATTTATTGTATTTATTGTTATATGTTTAAAAAAATGATTTACTATGGCATTGCTGGAAAAAAAAATATCACATTGACATCACGTGTTGCTGAGGGAGTTTCTTGCGCCGCTTCTTCTTCACACCGATAACACGTTCCGAAGCGGTGGTAGATTCATGACGATTAAAAGAGCTTTTTAAAGTCTATTTGAATAATGAACATTTTGAGTTTGAGTTTGCATGTGTGTGTGAGGGTGTTCTAAATATGACTCACCGGCAGAAGTCGCCGTGTGGAAATGTTGCACACACACCTCTACCCGTTTCTGCGCCTGCGCCATGTCCGAGAACACAACGGTCGACCGCACATACATCGGCCCGCCGTGCATGAACATCTTCTGGTTCCAATTGAACTCGATGCAGAAACATGTCTCTATGTCCACGTAGATACGGTTCAATTTGTGAGAATACTGCCAACAAACATTATAATATACTGAAATAAAAGAAGGCACAAGTAGATGGAATAGTTCAGAATGTACATTGTTTGTGTGTGGTGACTGTCTCGGGGGCGTAATTGTATTACGGCACGACTGCAATGCTGAGGTCTCGGGTTCGATCCCCGGATCGGGCAAAGCGATATTGGATTTTTCTATTCAGTATCGGTCTGGAATATGTGCCCGATATGGCGCTAGTCTCGCACACATCATGGGACGGAATACGCACGCCGAAAAGTGGGTGTACTATATTATAGTTCGGACAAACTAAGCTGGCCGGTATGACAATTAAATTTTTTTCCCGACGCGATAACTCTGTGAGAACGTCTACCCAAAAAATTCAAAACCGTGTCATGTCATATCGGCCAGATTAGTTTGTCCCTACTATAGTTGCGCCTATGCTTACCCCTTCGGGGATAAAAGGCATGAGTGTGGGTGTGTGTGTTGAATTTTTACCAAATTTTGATCGTGCTTTTTGAATTCGATTTTAAATTACGTAAAATTGTCATAAATATAACAATAAAATATGAGGAAAATAGCCTATACTCACAAGGTATTTCTTCCTCTTGACATCGGAGCTGTTTATTTGTAAAACGAACTTGGATTCTTCGTTTGATTTTACGGGGTACCGGTCCGGAGGGCCAATCGGTGACACCTGCAGTCAATGTGGAATTATAATCAATGTAAAGCTAAGTTTGGACTAGCAAGTTCTCGCAGCAATATATTGCGCAACAACTTCCAGATGTGTTTACACTAGCGGCAATATTTCAATCTTTTTATATATCTTTTTATTCTTGTGTGCGTGTGTATGTCACTGAACTCCTCCTAAACGGCTGGGCCGATTTTGATGATTTTTTTTATGTGTCTTCAGGTGGATTCGAGAATGGTTTAGATTAACAATTGGATCCGGTAGGTGGCGCTGTACTCGGGTTCTAGGATTTTATTTCCTTTTTAGGGCAGGACAACGTCTGTCGGGGTCGCTAGTAGTTCTATATTTTATTATATTGTAGGAAGTCCTGAAGGCTTCATTTGCAAACTTCGCTTTTGGGGAACTTGACTTGCGGAAGAGTTTTATTGTATTAACAATCATAGCAAACTGACTTCAGGAAATTTTGAAGCTTGCAGAACTTGCGGCGTGTCGCATGTGTATAGAATTATTGAAATATTGCCGCTAGTGTAACACATCTGACGTAATATATTGCTGCAAGAAGTTGCTAATCTAAACTGCTTTACACACTTAATTTTTTGCACTTTCTACCCGCGTGACACACGCTATTGTGCAACGTTATACTGCATGTTGCATGTATAACACTTACCGGGAATGACGACTGGTGACTCGTCGAATCCGCCAAACAATCGATGATGGACGGATTGTTGTAAAACAGATTAGTGACGGCCTCCAGATTACTGTAAAATTATTATTATTACATACATAGATACATAGCATGACGCCTTTTCAGGGGTATGCAGAGTTGTATCGCACCCACATTTCGCCAGCTGTGTTAAGGTGCCATATAATAGGGTGGGCCTAATGCCATTTACCGGGCACATTTCCAGACTTCGGGCTCATATTGCGTAGAAAAACTCATTATCACTTTGCCCGACCCGGGGATCGAACCCGAGCCCTTAGCACTGCAGTCGTACCGTAATACAACTACGCCACCGAGGCAGTATACATCAAATTATTACTTGCATATCAGTAAAAAGTGCGTATTCTCTAGTACGGTTGGTCGAGGGGTTAACCCCCAGTCCCGGGACACGCACATCGGTCTTTCACCAACATTAGGCAACTAATATGGGGGCGACACAACACGTATCCACGCTAGTTGTGTGTAGATTTAATTTTTACGTCTGACCGCTTGCTTGATAACTAATGCGATAATATTAAAGTTTTCTGGATCACAGCTTACGTAAATAAGGTAATAAAGAGTCAAGTAGGCGACCTTTTCCCAACGGTTTGAGCGGGTAGGCAATAAATCTGAGGTAATATGTCAGAGGAAACTCTGAGATTAATGCAAACAGTTGAGATTAATGCAATGAGTTTCTTTCTGTCTTTCTTCTTCGGGTCGTCATCGCTTAGGTAGCTAGTGAAAGGCTGGTAGGTTAGCTAGGCTAGGGCCTGTAGTGTCCTCACCGGTGAGGATCGCGACGCGTTCTTCCCATTATTTTTTAATAAAATGATCTCTTTTTTATATCCTCTTTCCTGCCAGCCCGAGCTGGCTTTTTTGTTTTTGTTTATTTCTCATCATAAATTTACTCCCAATAAAAATGTCGGTAGTTATATAAGTGAACATTAGTATTAATAATAATTATAAATATAATCAATTTAATGTATCTTGACTTATCATAAGTGCAACTATGTTCGCCTACGTGATGAATAATGTATTTTATTTATTTATTTTTAACAAAAACCCTTCAGAAATTCTAATCCATGCCCAGGATGAGATATAATAATTAAAGATGACTTCGGGGCGGGGTTCGAACCGACAGACCCTCAACTACGCGGTAATAAAAACTCAAAAATACTCACAAAGCCGGGTCCACTTCCAAGAGATCCGGGTCTAAATCGTTGTCGGGGCTGTTCTCTAGTTTGAACATGGCTGCTCAATGAACACTGGAATGGAATGAGTAATAAATATTTGATGATAGCGTAAAATCCCCTAAATGTGTATGTAACGAATTCACGATGCCTTTATAATTTATAGACTTCTGCTCGCGGCGCCGCCCGCGTGAATGAGTTTTTCCGGAATAAAAATTCCCGCTTTATATTTCCCCGGGATAAAAAGTAGCCTATGTTACTCGCTGATAATGTAGATTTATATTGGTGAAATATTTTTTTAAAATCGGTCCAGCAGATTCGGAACCTATTCAATGCAAACAAACAAGCTTTTGCCCGCGTGAATCAGTTTTTCCGGGATAAAAGTCCCGCATTATAGTTTCCCGGGATAAAGTCTATAGCACTCAGGAGTAATGTAGCTTCCTATTAGTCAAAGAATTTTGAAAATCGGTCCCATAAAGATAATTTTACATTATGCGACGCGACGCGTCGACGACGTCATACATTTTGATACGCCGGGATGGCGTCGATACGTGTTGTGTGTCTGTGGCATTCTAACCACAGACACACAACACGTATTAATTACGTATTTTCCTCAAACCTTTTGAGATGACGCGAAATCGCGCGACACTTATTTATGCTGCTACATTCGCATATTTTACAATTAATATTTTGTTTGCGTGTATCAATTACACCCACAAATTTCTACAGATTGGTTTATCACGGCAGTGTTGGGCAGATAGTAATTGTAATTGGGATTACGATTACAAATTATTGGTAAAAGTAATCCCAATATTTGATTACCGATTGCAATTACATTTCGTAACTTATAATTTGATTAATAATTACATCTTTGTAATCCTAATCAGTAATTGATTACTTTTCACAGCTGAAAGAGACCGTTGAACTGAGTGTAAATAAATATAGAAGGTAGCACAGAGATTGGTCTCAAAATAAGTGGGGTCATCGGTATTCGGTACCACCAGTTTTAAAAAGAGGTATAATTTTACTTATAAGTATTTATAAGTATACGATAGCCTAGTTGGGAATGGAACGGTCTGCCGAGACAATGTCCGGAGGTTCAAAACCCAAGGCACACACCTCTGACTTTTCGAAGTTACGTGTGTATTGTTTATCAATTATCGTTCGCTTTAACGGTGAAGGAAAACATCGTGAGGAAACCTACATAGCTGAGAATTCTCCATAAGAATTTCGAGGGTATGTGAAGTCTGCCAACCCGCACTAGGCCAGCGTGGTGGACTAAGGCCTAAACCCTCTCAGTAGTAGAGGAGGCCCGTGCTCAGCAGTGGGCAGTATATAATACAGGGCTGGTATGATGATGGTATGATAATTTTACTTAATTTCTTTTTATCAGGAATTACATGTATTAAAAATAACTGGGGAGCTAGTACAGATATTACAAACTTTAATATTTATGTAGAGATTACCCCTAACATGTTGATTAATTTAAATGTTTTTTATAATATCTAAACTATTAAGATAGTGGAATTAGAATGAATCCTTTCATCGACATTTTCTTTTAATAATTTGTTGGCAATAATGTGAGAGAAGTTTAATTTTTTGGTTATAGAAACTGGTACATATCAATGAAGAATTTTCAAAAGCCCTAGGCTACGTCTAGGTCTAATTAAACAGCGGAACACAACAGGTCCTGCATAATGTTGCTTGCTGCTAGGTCTCTCGTATGCGAGATCCTAGGAGCAACATTGTGCAGGACCTAGCGAGACCTGACACTTTTTTAACAATAATAATATGAACTTTATTTTTTTTCAGACAAAATGGATAGTGTCTACGACGGCATAATTTTGCCGTCTTGGTGCGTTTGGCAGCTATCTTCACGACGCGACCTTTTGGCATAGCTTGTTCAATAGCCCAGAAGCTAAACTAAAATGATTTTCAATAATCGGGTGTTCGAATGACCATTGACAGATATAAGCATTTTACATAATCTTATTAATTAATATTATAAACGGATATAACCGAATATGTTTGGCACACGGGTAGAATGTCCTGGATTAAAACATAGGCTACTTTTTATCCTGGTTATTTATTGCCATGGGTAATAATGGATTATTTATCTGATTTTTTTATTAGACGGCTGGTGTACTTTTAGGAACTTTTTTAGCGGGAAAGGTTTTTACGCGAACCAAGCCGCGAACAAAAACTAGTACATAATTAATAATCAGTGTGGGGTTAGGTCTTAGAACTGTTTGGATGATCATCAATTTAAAGCCTGTTTCACAACGTTCAAGTACCTACATGTTATTCGCCAATTAACGTACGCCTACGACAGTTAGGGCCGATGTCACCGCTTGCTGATAAATGCTACTCATCACATAAATGTATAAGCTGACCAAATAAAAAAGTCACACTAATCTAGGCTCGAAATCTAAAATGAGTACCATCTGCATTAGCTGTTTAATAAGATAACTGTCGGAGTTTTGGCGGGAACTTGGAAGTTTCATGAGGTGCTCTTATTTTAATTCATTATTTCGGTGATATTTAGTGTTATATTGCGTAATTACGGTGGTATATTATCCAAAATAGTTCTATTAAAGAGCTCAAATGAAGTGAATTGAAATAATTGTGCTAATCAAGTGTTTTTTTTGTTGCTGCCAATACTCCTCGATAAAGTCTTGGTAAGGTAGCCACTGCTTTACTTCGACATACTACAGATAATAAAATAGACAAACCAAACTTGACATTGGCAAAATGTGAACACAAATGCCATTATATAAAAAAAAAAAAAGATAACTGTCAAAATGTACTTGAAATTTATGAAAGAGGCCTTTAAGTTGAATGCACCTTATTGTTTAACATTAATATAAGAGCTTGGCTTTTGTATTTGGTCGCATTACATTATATTCGTCAGTTAGTGTTTATTGAGACATTGTGAACCAGTCCCTTAATAAGACATGTGTTTATCAATATTATAAAAATGGAAAGTTTGTGAGTTTGTTTGTGCTAATCTCTTGAACTACTGGACCGATTTTGAGAACCCTTTCCCTAATAGGAACCTACATTACTCCTGACTCCTATAGGCTCCTTTTACCCTGGGTAAATATTAATTCGCATACTCACGCCTTTTCTAAATATTTATACCGGAAAATCTTTTTCACGCTGGCAGGGCCGCGGTTAAAAGTTAGTAATTAAGTATTAAATAAGGTCATCCAAACTCATTGATGTATTAAAAACCCAAACTACAAAAACGAGGAAAAAACAGTACAGCATCAATAACGCTTATTTATCATAGTTCGAGGATTGAATGAATTACGTCACCTTTTCAAATATAGACATTACTGCAAATTGTAAGTACGCATTATCTAGACCATCCCTCGATAGAAGTAATCTATACTAATGTTATAAAGCTGAAGAGTTTGTTTGTTTGTTTGAACGCGCTAATCTCAGGAACTACTGGACTGATTTTGAAAATAATCGAATAATAATTTGAAAATAATGATCTTATTTTATTTAAATTTTCACTCATAAGGAAAGTTATTGGCCATGGAAATAAATCATCTTGGCTATCAGCTAACACAATGTGTATTTATTATTTGACCAACAATAATGTGATATTAAAATGTATAATAAAAGTATTTAATTTATTAATAGTGTAGGTAGTGTAGGTCACTCAATCAGTACAAAAAAGAATATATCATTGTTTGTGTACTATAGATAGGTAGATACTATAGTAACTATTATCGGATAACAATACAACTGATGTTGCATTATTTCAATATAATTATTCAATGTTACATAAAGCTTCTGCCTACACTCGAATGTTTGTTTATCTTATGAGAAAATTTTTAACACAGCATGATCCAATACACTAGCGCCATCTAGTGAAAAAAATCGGAACTAACTTTATACAAAAACTTTGTAACTGCTGTAATTGCAATGTAAAGGCATTATGAGGATAAAAAGAAGCCTTATTTTAGGCTAAAACTTATATTCGAGTTATTTTTCAACTCATATAATGGATTACTTCAACAGAGCTGATAATATGAACCATGGATTTTAACATTTCATTTGATTTGATATTTCTTTTGGAATGAATCCCATACATATAAACTACCATTGTACATAAACATGAAATGACATGAGAACATCTGGGAATGTAAACCCAATTTTACTGAGATCTTTGGAGTGAGACTTTGGGATCGGTCACCCTACTCAAACTACTACACCCTACTACAAATGCAAAACTTAGTGAAGAAGGTTGGAAATTGTAAGATCTAAATGTGTAAATCATTGCATAGATTTTAATGAAATTTCCCACACAGACCGACAGTCCTGTCTCAACACTGAATATCTTTTTAACATGAAAACGTTGACAATAAAACAAACACTGGTGGTGGTAGTGTGGAGGGGCCGCCTTTTGCCGCTAAAGTAGAATATATTTTGTATCCACCCGGATAGCGACCACCATACACAAGGTGTCAAAACCTACCATAGTGGCCTGCGTAAGTGTATTGCGTTCTGGGATCAGCCTGTGTATATCTGGTTCAAACAGGCCGGCATAATTGTGCCGACTGACGAGGGATAATCATCGCTCGTCAGTGGACACTATCAGGATCCCACTTTACTTACCATCAGGTGCAGTGGGGTCACTTTACCGAGCCAGTATAAAAAAGAACACGAAAAGTCTGAGCCATATGCCAAATCGATAGAAAATAAGTAGAAACGGCTAATAAAACGTGGGTTGTAGCAACGCACCGAATATAACAACTAAATGGCAAGATCTCAGCAAATAAATTAAAAAGAGTATAGTCTATAAGGACTAGTGTTAGAACATACAGATTATGTGTTTGCTTCAATGTTATTATAATGGTTTTCACTGTACACACTTTTTATTCTTTATTAGTTTAGAGAATTTCAATATTTTAGTATACCAGTCCCATAACAACAAAAAATACATTAAAATCATTCCATGTAATATAGCAGCTGCATCAAAATTAAATGTTTGCTTGAGAAAAGTTACACTACCAAAATACGCATTTATATCTCTTCATAGCCAAATATCTCTACACTTGTTAGCAAGTACATTCGATAAAGTCGGCCTACAGAACAGGTTGCTTTGTGGTGGTATACCTAGTGAGCATCCTACCACATATTGTAAACAACAGCGAAGTGAGTCAGCCAATGTCAATCCAGTAACAATATTTACTAAGCCGAAGCTCACTGATGCTGTTTTAAATTAATACACGATCATGCAACATTTACTTGTAAAGTTTATTAACAAAGCCGCATTTTTTTTATTTTCACACTTATGACGTTTATTTATAAGATATAACATAACTACGATATTTAGTAGAAGCATTAATTATTTTATAATTACATCATGAAAACGTGCTGTATAGTGTAATAAAATACCTACTCAGACTCTACAGAGAGATGTAAACTGTGAGCGTTACGTTAAAGTTTTCTAATGTAATTTTAATGAGTTATATTTCTTTTCTTGTATATACCTAATGTATATACAAGAAAAGAAATATAACTCAAATAACAAAATATCGTACCTTTTCGATGCTGAACAAGTAAACTTATTTGTATAGTTTTGTTTCTCCGCACTCGCACTTTATACTTCTTGGAATATATGAAATAAACCACAGAAACACCAGGATACTTAGCTACATAGTACATACACATACAAAATCTCGTGGTTGGATGACCCGATCACCGGTGCAAAATATTACAAAAACAATGCACGTTATTGCAATTTTGCAAGTACTTAGTTTTTTTGCAGTGCGGTAGGGTAGCATGGAAAAGATAATATAGATACAAAAAAAAATTGTTGCCATAAAAAACACTTAGAAATTATTAAATGATGTTTCAGAAACTTCAATTAATATTTTTAGCATTACAAAATTTTATATTATTTAATTGTAATATATTATAATATTTAAATACATGTAATGACTAATCCACAGTATATGACGCTATATCAATAGAATAAATATAAAACTATGCATAGTGTTTATGTTATTATTCTCCTCCATTTTGGGTATTTTGCGTTCATTTAATTTATAAAATCAGCGATATCGTTCAAAAATTTTCATAGCATTAATTTTTTGTCATACAAGGTATTACACACCTTTTCGATACTGACATAAAATGAAAAAAAATATACTATGGCTACTAATCACCGGATAAAATGGAGCTTTTAAATATTCCAAGATATGGGTTATCCGTGTGCCAGTTTCACACAAATCTGTTCAGGGATTTCAGCGCTTATGTCTAACAAACATTCAAACATACAAACTTTCGCATTGATAATATTATAATCAGTATATAGTATAAGTAAAAGCAGCGATAGCCTAGTTGGGAGTAGAACGGACTGCTAAGGCAAATGCTCGCAGCCTCCGAACCCGCGCAGGTTCAAAACACAAGGTCACGCACTTCTGACTTTTTTAAAGCTATGTATTGGAATATGTCCATATTCAAACTAAACAAGTGCAAGGCAATAAGTAGGAACAAGTTCTACACCTTATAGGGGAAATATAACCAAAGATAACGTCTGTGAGTTGCAAGGACTTACACCCGTGTTCTAAGACGTTTCCTCGAAAATTCCTCGACTCCACTCAACCTCACTGGAGGTAATCTGTATTCTTAGTTGAAAGAAATCTCCTCAACTCAACGTTCCTCAAGATTTTTCCTTTCTCGAGGTATTTTAACTAAGAGTACCATTTTCGAGGATTCCTTGAATTAATCCTCAAGGTAACCTCGAGTGAGATAGGGTTGAAGAAGTTTCGAGAAAACGTCTTAGAATACGGGTGTTAGTATGGCAGAGAAGATGAGAATGATATTGGGTCTATGGATGGGATCTAGCTGGACTGGTGGGTGGGCTATTGATTGAGATAACGGGACGTCTGCCAAGGTAAATACTTGACTTTTTATATGATTATTATTATACGCTGTTCACCTATGAAAAATATGAAAAGTAGTTTCAGAGATGTCCACTAACAGACAGACGGAAAGGAATTATAAAAATCTCTGATTAGTGTAATATTACTCTTCTTCAGTCACATGCTTTCTTTTTTATTGCTTTGCTTTGAATGTACAGACACATTGTGTTCTACTGTTTTATTATAAAATTTATTTATTTAGATATATGTGACAATTCAATTAGGTTAAAATGCGCACTAAGTTTAAAACTTGTGTGGCACATGTTTGAAAATTAACAAAGTAAATTAAAAACATTTAACAGACTCCAGTGGTTATGTATAGATAGAAGCAAGGAATAAGGTAATAAGATTAAAGCTATTATCTAAGATCAGATTTTTCAATCGTCAAGTATTTAAGTTGAATAGGGATCATAGGATAGAATGTAACACAAACAATATATTTGCACATGGAATATGACTGAGACTGAGAAGCAATTACTACTAATAACAAAGACTACTTCTGTAAAATATTATTTTGGCTAAAGTCACGGGCTTATACATAAGTAGTATTGTGTTTGGTCCAGTTATCCATATTGGTATTCGTAGCATATTCGTTGTTTCAAAAGTGAAGGAGAAGACGATGTACATAATGTAGGTATGTATATTTATAATACAAATTATAAACACAAGTTTATTATACCAGCTAAAAATATATAGTATTTCTAAAATTTTACACATTTTTTTACATGGCGTAGGTAGTAAATATAATTTTACGCGAAATATAAATTTTATCCATTTACCTGACTAAAAAATATTTCTTGTGTTGCCATTTTGGAAATATCTGAAGAATGAGAAAAAATATACGAAACTCCGCTTCACTTGTGTTTTTTTCTAATTTTACTGTCATTAGGCCGATAAATTGATGCATATTTTGTATGCAACAGTTATTTTGACTTAATAAAGTGCTCTATTATGTACCAGTTTAACGCAGGGAATGCTCTAAGTGCGTCTATTAACTAAAATCAATAACAATCACTGACCAACAAAGGTACGCTTGTGTTTGCTTTGCTTGGAGATATAACCTGTGTTCTATGCTGGCGTCCGGTTGGCGTCCGTCACAATTAACGCAATAATGTTGAACAAGCGTCGTGTAGCCGAATCGTTCGTGTAAATATGTGTCGTGGTGCATTTACTATGTGCAGTAACATCAGTGATTTTTATTTTTAGTTACCAAAATGAATTATGAATCGGAACGAGCCATGAATCAGAAGAGGTTGCGAATGGATCCGGAGCCGGGTCACGGTGTCGTGCAGGGGAATGGTTTGCCGCTGAATTACATCGGTGAGTGGTGGTGTATTGTTTAAAAACGCGGGAAAGTTGCGATCGCGGTGAATGTTTACCGCTTTTATTGTTGTAGATAATGGCCATCAGATCCCGTACCAGCCGTATGCGGGGGCATACAACACTCATTACCCGCCGCCAGATGCTTTCGCGGCGTACGGGCCGCCGCCCCCGGGGGGTTACGCCCCACAGAACCTGTCATACGCGCCTCCCGCGCATCAGAATTACCCACATCACCAGAGTTTCCCGCCACAACAGCCGCCGCAGGCTCAATTACATATGCAAACTCACATGGGTAAGTCACACTCATTATATAATCTGTTATTTTTTGTTTACAAACAAATCATAAATTGTGTACAGTCAGCAGCATAAGTATATGAACAAATTCAAAACTTCAAATTGTCTAGACACTTTTGTTTTCTTACTAATCTTTTTTTTCTCTTCATAAAAATAAAATACAAGAGATTAAGGCCCGTATTCACAAACGTTACTTAGCTAAGGACAGCGCAATGCTATGATAATTAGTCTGTTCTCAGTGCTTTCGGCATGACAGACTTCATAGTGCGTAGGCAAAGGGGTGTTGTCAATGGATAATATTGAAATACAATTGTGCTTTAGTTGGCTGTCAGATAAACAAAGCTGAACAAGGCCAAAGAAAACGATGAAATAACCGACACTATGCGTTCGGGATCACTATGCGTCCTCTAAGTGTTGTTTGTGAATACGGGTGTTACTTTACTTCAAATGAAGAAAAAAATGTTTCAGTTTAACTTAACACGTATATAGGCGATTTGAAATTTTGATTTTGTACAGATATTTATGCTGCTTACTGTACATATAAAATATTTACACATAGGCAGATGTCTTAACTTGAGTTCAATATTTTTGTGTAGTGTATTTTCTTAGGTTGAGAGTTTATATTTTTTTTCTATTTGTCATGGAAGTAAAATAATATCTGATTATTTTCTCACATTCTTAGTATTTATAACTTGTATGGAATTAGTATTTTTTGTGATCAAATGTTTTAATTATGATTATTATTTTGGGGAATTTCTGTAACTATTAAAATCCATTGGGCCACTTTTGACAGGTCCGTCTGGAAATCTTTGAGGGAGGCCTATGTTCAGTAGTGGACGTCATGTGGCTGATGATGATGATAATGATTAAGATCCATTTCTTTATCCTGGGAAGTTATATAAAGATTATCATTTGTATAATATATCATATATATATAATACTAGCATTTGCGTGCGGCTCCGCCCGCGTGGAAAAGTTTTTCCGGGATAAAAAGTTGCCTATAGCACTCAGGAGTAATGTAGCTTCCTATTAGTGAAAGAATTTTTAAAATCAGTCCAGTAGTTCCTGAGATTAGCGCGTTCAAACAAACAAACTCTTCAGCTTTGTAATATTAGTATATATACTGATATTGTAAAGAGGAAAGATTTGTAATTTTGTGTGTTTGTAACGAAAGAACTCAAAAACTACTGGACGGATTTTAAAAATTGTTTCACTTAATATAAAGCTACATCATCAGTGAGTAACATAGTTACTTTTACGCAGGAAAATACAAAGTGGAACTTTTATCCCAGAAAAAATCATTCACGCGGGCGGAGCCACAAGCAAAAGTTTAATAGTAAAAAGTATTTACAATTAAGCAGTCTTGGGAAAAGTTTCTTTATTTTAGGGACTTTATTACTGGTGGTAGGTCCCACTTAATTACTGGGCATTATTTTGAGGCCGAATGAAGTCTCAGCGTGAAGAGTGTAGTGGAGTGCCACACAGTACTTTGAAATTGTAAGTTCTGTATGCCATTGCTACTGTTATGGATGGTTCTATTGCTTACCGTCAAGTGAGTGGCATGTTTATGACATCTTTAAACTACAATAAAAATAAGGTAGATTTTTGATGTCAGATGGACACTAGCAAAATATCCACTATATAGCTAATCTACATAAATGTATTGACACAAAAATATTTTAGAACTGTCTCCTAAAAACATAAATAATACAAAATTGTGTTGATACTTTTCTGATTGGATTTTACACTGTCTAAAATGTCCCAATTTGCAACACAATAGTGCATGCACAATGCTACTTCATGGTAGAAAATAGAAATAGACATTTCAGTGGTACCCTGCACTTGTTACATGTGATCTCATCCGAAATCTACCTTCAAAATTCTTGTAGGAATCACATGTACCGAACCAAGTGTCGTGCAGTGCTTTTTATTAAAAGTTTGAATGATGATGTAAATGTTTATTAGATGTGGTTTTCCATGGTGAGTCATTCATTTATATAGAAAAAGGTTGAACTCCAATTTAAAATAATCTAGCATATAGGTGAATATAGTTGCGCTTACAACAAAGTAGTATGTAAAGTAATTATAATCATAGTTGAAATACTTTGTGTTGTTTATTACCCTTGTGCTGTACCCCTAATGATATTATGGTGGGCTGTACCTGACAGTAAATAGTATGAAAGCTATTAGATTTTACCCGTGAATACATCAACATTAAAGGTTTTGGTGAAATTAGGTTTCCACTAGAACTTTTTTTTATGACATTGAATGACGTGACGAGCATGCCGTTCGCTTGATGGTAAGCGATACGACCATCCATAAACAGTACCAACACCATCCAGCACCTCGAGTTACAAAGTCTTATATATGAGAGACCTACCACCAGTAAAAAACAGGTGCTCACACGCCATCGGGCAGCGGGTACTATTTAAAAGCTGCTGTCCAAGCTGGAGGATTCCGGAATCCCTTACCGAATTTTATATCATGGAGTCTTGCGTTCCATACGCCTTTACGGCACGCCTGTTTGGGTCGAATTGCTGAGTCGCTCTCTTGCGGAAGCTGCACCGAGTAGTGACACAGCGCGATCAGGGCCTTACGCACGGTCTCGTTGAAGGCGGCTTTGGGTGTGGGCCGAATACCTGCCATGAGTTCTGGACGCTAAAGTCCTTTCCGCCACGTTCCACTGGCGGGAGTTAACATCCAGATGCGAACAGCATCCTGATCCGACAGAAGTGGAGGCCAAATAAGCTTTCTTCCGTTGAGCCGTCATGCAAGACTAGCGTGTCAAGTCGCAGGGGGTTCAGAGTCATTGTGATAGTACACGCTAACTTCGCCAAATAGCTGGATTCGCGCCACGGAGCGAGGCATCGACTTCTCAACTTTCGACTGACGTGACGTAGGTGCTCACCGGGCATTGTTGTTTCGGGAAGTATCTGTATCCGATAGTCGACAAAAATGAGCCGGCCGGGCTATGTATCAACATTGTGTCAACTGACTGCAGAACAGGGCCCAACTCAGCGCGAGCGTCTGTATCGTCGGAGTAGAGCTCTTGCTGTCGGCCGTGTTGGCATCCATGGCTTACAGGTGGAAGTAATGAAATGCTACTGCATTCCATGAATTCCTCCTTTGTTGAAATAGAGCTACTAGCTCACTGTTGGGAAGTAGTCATATCACAAAAAAATAATGCTAAGAGAAAACAGAAACGCGGTGGTACACACCCAGACGTATGTCATATCTGTTTGCCACAAGTTCTAACACCAAAAATTTACCAAGTACTTTAAAGTGCTTGCAAAATAATAGTCTCAAGCTGTATTGCATGATCTTTGTGTTTCTAAAGACAGCTACAAATTATACTAGAAGTTAAAAAGTTTAATCAGTAGGTAATGTTTGGAGCTATTGAATTGTCTAACCACTAAAATTATGAATAATGTCGATAGCTGTAATTTTCAGATTGATGCTGAAAATAAACTAATTAAGGTTTTTTTCTTTTCATGGCATAGAGCGGTTTGCGGATCTTCAAGTATCAAGTAAATATAATTATGTACCTAATATAAATCTTTTTGCCCGATTTCATTAATCAGCCATTTTAATGAATAGTCCTGATTCATTATATATCCATTAGTCCAAGATATGATTTCTAGAAAAGCTTATCTTTATCAAGAAATTCAATTCACTTTATTTGAAAATTAAAAATAGTATTCAATTAAATGCCTAAACAATTATGCCCTGTAATCCAAAGTAACACTAAATTTCTAAATCTAAAACAGGAACATGATACTTCCATGATCCCTTTTTGAATCGTCAGTGTTGTCTGGTTTAGTCTGGGTTTTTGCCACCCCGCCTATTTCCATTATTGTATCATTCCTAAAAATAAAATAAATAAAAGAATTTTATGTCGTTATCAAATTAAGACTTAGAAAATTGTGGCTAGCACCTGATTTCATCATCATGGCCCCCTACTCTACCGAGCTCCGTGACCGTTTTTTTTCTTTTTTTTCTGCTCTTCTACAGGGTCATTTTGACATTGCGTTAATAAATGAAATCACATACTTACCTCGTCGAAAATAACGCTTTCCATTAAGTTATTTTAACCATAGACGTAAATTAAAAAAGTGTAAGTTTCGAACAAAATAAATATCAATAAAAAGTAACTTTAAGTTTACACGCCCTAATGCAACTACTACTGCTCTAAGATAATTCGTCGCAGCGGCAACATTATAGTTTAATTCAGAAATACACTATCGCACACGCCATATTCGCACTAAACTACGAAATGATAAAAAAATTTGAAAACTACAACCGGGATTTTTGCCAATAATATTGGTTATTCATGGATGATTTTTGGCAAGATGTTAGAAGAGGTAAAGACGAATATGTGGTTTCATTTCGTAATGCAATGTATAAATGACCCTGTATATGTCGTGTGACCCCCAGGGTACGGTGACGTGGGCGTGCACAAGCCGGCGTGGCCCCCGCAGCCGCACCTGCTGCCGCCGCTCGACACGCAGAAACCGCTCGACGTGAAGCAGCTCAAGCCGGAGATCAAACTAGAGCCCGCTGATTCGCAGAAGAGGCCGCATCCCGAGAATGAGATGATGGTGAGTGCAGTTTGGAACCTTGTTTACTGGCAGCTAAGTTGGATAATGCCATGGTATTAAGTTCCCAAGTATTATCCTTTTAATTGCACTATAGACTACAGACTGATGTATGCAGGTTCGAAACACAAGGCACCTCTGACTTTCTAAGTAATATATAATAATAAGTGTATATCAATTATCGTGGGCTTTACGATTAAGGCGTGGACGATAGCCTAGTTGGGAATGGAGCGGTCTGCCGAGATAATGTCCAGAGGTTCAAAACCCAAGGCACACACCTTTGACTTTTCGGAGTTACGTGTGTGTTGTTTATCAATTATCGTTCACTTTAATGGTGAAGGAAAACACCGAGAGGAAACCTACATACCTGAGAATTCTCCATAAGGATTTCGAGGGTATGTGAAGTCTGCCAACCCGCACTAGCACTAGGCCAGCGTGGTGGGCTAAGGCCTAAAATCCTCTCATTAGTAGAGGAGGCTCGTTCTCAGCAGAGGGCAGTAAATAATACAGGGCTGATTGCATTGCATTACGATTAAGGGAAACATCGTGAGGAAAGCTACATACCTGAGAATTTACCAAAAGAGATTTCGAAGTTATGTGAAGCCTGCCAACCTGCACTAGGCCAACGTTGTGAACTAAGGCCCAATAACCCTCTCAGTAGTAGAGGGCTAGTATTATTATATTATTTACTAGCATTGCGCGCGGTTTCGCCCGCGTGGAATAGTTTTTCGGGATAAAAAGCTTATAGCACTCAGGAGTAATGTAGCTTCCTATTAGTGAAAGAATTTTCAAAATCGGTCCAGTAGTTCCTGAGATTAGCGCGTTCAAACAAACAAACTCTTCAGCTTTATATATTAGTATAGATATAGATTATCCTCCTATTGTTAGTCCTGTGAGTCAGGATCCAAAATGATACATTCTATGACGTCGTGGGAGGCTCAGATAGTCCGTTTCATATAAGACGCCAAAGTGGATGACCGGCCATGAAGTGGTCGCCGCCGCCCATGAGCATCCACAATGCTGCAACAACCATGTACTGTAATAGAAGTGTAACCGTCGCATGTATATTAGTATAACAAGTCCCCCCCTCACCTCTCTGGGTCCTCCCGCTCCCCCCTCTCGCGCACATCATCAAAGTAGCTGAGCCGATTATTACCAGACTGAATGCGCGAGGTGGACAGACGACTTGATAAAGGTCGCAGGAACACGCTGGATGCAGGCCGCTTTTGACAGGTCCGTCTGGAAATCCTTAGGCGAGGCCTATGTTCAGCAGTGGACGTCTTGTGGCTGATGATGAATGCGCATAGCCACGCCGTTGATCGCCGAAGGGGTAGGCAGGAACGTAATTAGTGTACTCACTTCCCTATGTATTACGACTCATGCCGTAATATCGGGCATAAGTTCCCGACTACAGGTGACAACAAGCAAAAAAAAAATCACTTGACCGGGGGACCGAACCCGAAACCTCAACAGGTGTTCTGCAATACGCCATCGTAGTAGCATCAAGTACAAGATAGATCTCTTGAAAATACTTTAAGTTTCATTCCTAATTAGATTTGGGGCATATCTTATGCCTCATTTAGACTATTTGGGAATAACTTAGCCATAATTCGTGCACCAATATGAATGATTTTTTTTAATGTGACAATTGTATGAACTAGACTGCCTCGGTGGCGTAGTTGTAATACGGTACGACTGCAATGCTGAGGTCTCGGGTTCGATCCCCGGGTCGGGCAAAGTGATATTGGATTTCTCTATTCAGTATCAGCCCGGAGTCTGGAATTTGTGCCCGATATGGCGACAGGCTCGCCCCCTATCACATCATGGGACGGAATAAGAATGGCGAAAAGTGGGTGCATTAGTTGCGCCTCTGCCTACCCCTTCGGGGATAAAAGGCGTGAGTATGTGTGTGTGTGTGTGTAATTGTATGAACATTTTGCCAATTTCAAGTTAGGATGACTATGAATTGTGAGTAACGAATGCACCCGAATAAGCTGCTTACACACTTGTGGTAGGAAATATTCCTCCGTACTCGGCAAATATCTAAATCACGGTATATTTTATATTTTTGTTACAGGGAGGCGATCTCGACCAGCCGAAGATAAAAATAAAAACGGACATATTCAAACCGGATGATTTGGCGCACAGGCCGGCTCTCGACAAACCACTCGGTCTGTATCGATGTTGTGTGGCTTAAGTTATGCCCGCGGGTTTGTTTGTATGTAATTTTTTCCCGATGACTCAGTGCGACTTCGCCTTTGTGACAGTTAAAGTCGTGAGGAATGGGACTCTGGCTTTTCATATTCTTTTGCTTTATTGTCTATACTGTGTACTAATATATTTTTGATTGGATGAAGGAAGAAGAAAGACGCATTCGCATTCATAATAATAATTAACGATACCTAAAAAATTGAGGAAATAATTTTAAGCTCGCTAGATGTCGAATGTAGTATACGGATCATAGTCCATAGGCTGATCTGTGATGTTATTTTTATCAGTTACTATTATTAGAAAGAAAGAAAGAAGAAATGAAATTTATTTGCAACAAATACAAATTATACACGTATAAAATAAAAACAGACAAAAACACTTTCCTGCAAACAGGCTCTAACTCAGCAATATGTTGGCAGTACAGCCAACGCTGGTCTTCCGTTCGGCCGTTTGAGATGATTGTCGCGGAAGACAAAAAAAACTCTTTGTACAATAAAATAAAATAAAACAAACAAAATGACATAAAAAATAATTAAAAGCTAAAATAAAACTAAATCATATTATCTAAAAACAACAACACTATTAATTAATTAACAACACTTAAAAAAAATAAAAATAAAGGAGTGGCAATTTATATCTGCGATGTTTATTTTCCCGAGACGAGCAAACCGCTCGCCTGATGGTAAAAGAAACGACCACCCAAAAACGGTAGTGACACTATTCAGTGGACTTAGAATGTGACACGAAGACGCAACTCGTAAAACGATGTCGTTTAATTTTGATGTTTGTGATTGATCGAGAGACCAATACGTCAGTCTCTCAACCAATCCCAATAAGACGAAACGGAGACGTGACGTGTTTTTTTGTCACATTCTAAGCCCACAGAACTCGAAGTACAAAGCGCTGCATGGTGTTCCACAGTGTTCCACAGTGTTCGTCACTGTGAGACATAAAATTACGCCTTTAAAATGACAACGACGTAAATGGACAAAAAAAAAACGCATTTAAGTATAAAGTAGACTGCCTCAGTGGCGTAGTTGTATTACGGTACGACTGCAAGGCTGAGGTCTCGGGTTCGATCCCCGGGTCGGGCAAAGTGATATTAGATTTTTCTATTCAGTATCAGCCCGGAGTCTGGAATTTGTGCCCGGTATGGCGATAGGCTCGCCCCCTATCACATCATGGGACGGAATACGCTTGGCGAAAAGTGGGTGCACTAGTTGCGCCTCTGCCTACCCCTTCGGGGATAAAAAGGCGTGAGTATGCGTTTACTATAAACGAACATTCAAAAAAGTGATAGAAAAGTTCCAGTGCATTCTTCTTAAAAATTGCATTAATGTCATTTTAAGCATAGATATGCCAAATGTTAACGTATATATTTTTCACATAATTATGGTTTATCTTTTCAGATGTCGTACAGAAGACTCAAGACATACAAAAACCAATTGATATACCGAATAAAGGTAATTGTTTTGTCCTTGTGTTTAGACTTCGCCAATGGCCTACGCCTTGGTGGCGAAGTTGTATTGCGCGGTACGACTATTGCGCCGAGGTCTTGGTTTCTATTTCCGGGTCGGGCAAAGTGATGTTGAGTTTTATTGCTCGTCATTCTGGTATTGGTTATTTTTTGTCGTCCGCTTTGCTATGGAGGGAAGTGGGCAATTAATATTTCCAACACCTCCCTATCTTTCTGTTTGATTAATTTCGTTGCGGATTAAAGACAGATTAGTGTTCCCTGAGACTCGCCGAGCTTCACCGCTCGGTGTCATAAAATGCGTGCCACTGCTGATCCTGGCTTACAGGAGTTACAGTGGCGGGTGTGAGGGCGGGATAGTCTCTCATCATTCTGGTGTAAGAATAAGATCTGGTAAATGGCAATAGGCTGGACATTGCAATAAATATAGCTTGCGACATGGATGTGGTAATCATCTGCCTATCACTAAAAAGGAAAAAGGCGTGATGTTACATATCGTTGGGGATTGTGGAATACCGCGTAAGTGACAAAAACAGTATTATAAATCTAAAGTTTATTATGGTAAGGATCAATCTTCACTGGTCTTTCTTCGTCATTTACGCGATATTGCACTATATCTGATATGTATTTTACGTTATGTCATTTTTCAGATGATCAACTTAATGTCGGTGTGGAGAACAAAACCGGGGATAAACCAGCCGGTTAGTATTGTTTACAGTAACATTTAGCGTAAAACTCAATATTAGGAAGAAAGAAAAAAAAAATAGAGCAAATGTATAATGGATATTTAATTTCAATACGACTCATAATAACATAACTGGTGGTAGGTCTCTCATATGTAAGAGTCCGTCTGGGTGGGTACCACCGCAATGTCTATTTCTACCGCCAAGCAGCAGTTTGCATGCACTGTTGTGTTTCGGTTTGAAGGACATTGTAGCCAGTGTAACTACTGGACATAATGAGACTTAACATTTTATGTCTCAGGATGACGAGCGCAAAAAAATAATAATAAGTGTTGTCATAGTTTCTTGAGTAGTGTTGTTGTGCAAGGTCCATGTTGTTGCAGAGTGCGTGCAGGCGGAGGGCGTGGGGGCGGCGGGCGTGGTGGGGGCGGTGGGGGCGGGAGTGGGCCTGGGGGGCGAGGGGGCGCCGCGACACGACGCCGCGCGGGACACCATGCTCAGGTAACGCACCCAACACTCACCCAACACGCACACTCGCTACATAACACATTGAGCCGAACAGTGGGTTCAGAATGTGGGAAAAAAAGCAATGCGTAAAACAATGTTGTTTAATTTTGATGTTTGTGATTGATCGAGAGACCAATACGGAAACGGAGTCTTGTGTTTTTTTTGGCACATTCTAAGCCCACAGAGACTTAAATATATAAATATATTCTACAATTATTTTTATTTTCAAGAAAAGTGATTAAATTGTGTTCATTTAACATAAATCCGTAAAGATGTTAGTAGGCATCAATCTTATCTTTCTATTATAATATATAACTATGTATAATAAAACTGAAGCTGTAGGTTATTTTGATCAATAGATTAATTTAAATTTCGTAGAACGTTTACCTCTGTTGCAACCCATAAAATCTTGTGGCTCTTTTCAAAAATCGTTTAACAATGCAATGACAAATATTTATTTGCCACAGAACAAATCATTCAATACACTTTGCTTTCTCTACAAATAAAATGTTTGTGAACAGTGACGTGGACAGGAAACCGTTCAGCAGTCCAGAGCTGCCGAAGTCTGGCGCCGTCCCGGGGAAGGCGCCGCCGCCCGGCACCGAGGTGAGACAACATCATGCCAGTTACAGTGGCCCGGATTAAGAACTCGCAGAATTGGGCAATTGTGTCAAGGCAAAACGTGTCTTATGACCATTTAAAATAAGGCCTAACTAAAAAAAAAACGGGAGATTGAATTATTTTTCGCAGTAGATCACTGACAGTGTAGGTAGTGGGTAGCTTGGCCTGTCCATACCAGCTCTGTATTATATACTGCCCACTGCTGAGCACGGGCCTCCTCTACTTCTGAGAGGGGTTAGGCCTTAGTCCACCACGCTGGCCTAGTGCAGGTTGGCAGACTTCACATACCTTTGAAATTCTTATAGAGAATTCTCAGGTATGTAGGTTTCCTCACGATGTTTTCCTTCATCGTTATAGCGAACGATAATTGATAAACAATACACACGTAACTTCGAAAAGTCAGAGGTGTGTGCTTTGGGTTTAGAACCTCCGGACATTGTCTCGGCAGACCGTTCCATTCCCAACTAGGCTATCGTCCACTTATGTACGGTGGTCGCTATCCGGGCGGATACGAAATACATCCCACATCATACATTCTTATGTTCGAATCATGACACGATGTGTGAGCGGTCAATCCGTAGCCCCCATTGAGTAGAGTTGCACGCACAGCCGAAGAAGCGGGGCCGGCCGAAGGGCTCCACCAACAAGCCGAAGCCGCCCGGCGCCAAGCTGTCGCCCCCCACGCCGGGGGCCCACACCCCCCGCGCGCCTGCGCCGCGACCCACCCTGGCCCCCGTCAGACCTCGCGCCACCGGGTACCAATACGCGATCAGACCGTTCAGGAAGGACTTCTCCGGAATACAGTTTAGAAGGTGAGTGTGTCTGCGCTATGGAAGTAGAAAGGGGTAGATTATAAAGTACCAGGCACATGTACTTATTTAACAATTTTGTATTGTATTCAGAACTCATTTTAAAAACTATACTATTTGATGCTTACAATAATTTATCATTGTAATTCCTGTAATCTAGGATTGACTGTCACACGAATTTTTATGAAACTCGGCGAGTCTTGGAGAACAATGTAGTATTTATCACTAAGGAATTAATTAAAGAAAAATATTGGAACAGTTGTAAAGTTAAATTATCCACTTCCGTCTATAGAGAAGCGCGTAGCAAAATAATGACTATAGAAGAATAACCTCAGCACCGTCAATATATGTACAGGGTTATTTTGCCATTGTTTTAATAAATGAAACCACACACTCGTCTTTGCCTCTGATGACATTATGGCAAAAGTCATTCATGAAAAACGAATATTTTCACCTAAATGTCAATTTAATTTTCCTGATTTTATTATAATTTTGTAGTTTAGTGCGAATATAGCGTGTGCGTGAGTGTTTTTCTGACTGAAACTGTAATGTTGCCGCTGCGACGAATCCTCTTAGGGTAGTTAGTAGTAGTGGCATTAGGGTGTGTAAAAGTAACTTTTTATTGATATTTATTTCGTTCGAAACTTACACTTTTTTATTTTACATCTATGATTAAAATAACTTAATGGAAAGTGTAATTGTCGAGGAGATAAGTATTTGATTTGATTTAGTAACGCAATGTCAAAATGACCATGTATAAATAAAATGTTGATGTTGTCAGGCGGTGGAGCGACGACTGCCTGGACTCGTCGCACATCCCGAACGAGGTGTACTTCGGCGACGTGCCGGTGTCGCTGGAGGTGCTGTTCAACTACTACGACGCCAACGCGGAGCGCGAGCGGCTCGCCACGCAGGCGGCGCACATCGCCGCGCAGAAGGCCGCCGCCGCCAAGCTCGCCGCCGCCAAGCTGCACGCCAGGGGGCTCATCTCCAACGAGGTACTCCTCTCCGCTACACTAACACATACACACACACACACCAACGTACCCACGCACCCACGCACACGCACGCACGCACACACGCACACGCACGCATACGCACACACGCACGCACACGCGCACACCGTTTGTAACTTTTAATTATTTTTGTTTTATAATCTCGTATAATTGTTAAATGTACGAAGATATTGTAACTTTTAAGTTTCGGACAACCAACACCTCAGTCAGCCCAACGACCATGAAGGCCGCAAAGTCTTCGAAACGTCGGGTAAAAATAACTACTTGAAAACCGCGATGAAATCTCAAACCTAGTTTTTTTTTCTATGTCTAACATTCTCGTAAACACACGTAAACGTATGCAAACGCACACGGAAATACACGTTAATTTACACACATGTGTATAAATTTACGCCCACTCGTGGTGCAAACTTCCCAAGCCTTTTTATAATGCGTATATTGTAATATGTTCCCTATTTGTTGCAGGTGACGACAGTGGACTCTTCATCATCAGACGACACGTCAGGCTCCTCGGGCAGTGATTCGGAAGAAAGCGACGATGTGAGTATTATCTTGACATAGTGTCACTACACTTGGCGTATTTGAGTGAATATTTGCGTCATTTAGCCAATGCAAAGTCTATATACAAAAATAACACAAAGTCGATATTGCTTTGATCAAAAAGCGTAAATTTTTTGACGAATATGTCAAGTGTAGTACAGTATAATATAATAAGGTGTTATTTTTTAACAGTTTTTTTGAATGATGCTGGTTTTGACGCATGCTCACGCCTTTTAGCCCCGAAGGGGTAGACAGAGGCGCAACTAGTGCACCCACTTTTCGCCAAACGTATTCCGTCTCACGATGTGATAGGGGGCGAGCCTATCGCCATAGGGGGCACAAATTCCAGACTCCGGGCTGATACTGAATAGAAAAATCCAATATCACTTTGCCCGACCTGGGGATCGAACCCGAGACCTCAGCCTTGCAGTCGTACATAGTCGACAACTAAGCCACCGAGGCAGGCATGATGCTGGTTTTTGAATTGCTTAATATTGAATGGCTGGTAATTATATTGTTTATCCATAGGATGCGCCGCTAAAACGCGGTCCGGGCCGGCCGAAGGGGTCCAAAAACTCGCCCCGAGCGGGCAGTGCGGGGGGCACGGCCGCCACGCCGGGGGGCGCGGGGGCCGGGGGCCCGGGGGGCGCCGGCGGGGGGTCCGGGGGCCGGCGCGGCCGCCCGCCCGTGCCGCCCGAGCTGCGCCAGCCGGGCATCACCGACATGAAGAAGTTCTGCAAGGCGGCCGGCATACGGTTCGACTACAAGAAACTTGTTGAAGGTCGGTATCTGAATGACGAGGCATTACTAGGCCTATCCTGTAGCCTGGATGCTTTTCTACAAGCGTTAACGCCAACACAATAGATATTTTTTTTATGGTATTGAATGACGAGACGAACATGCCGTTCGCCTGATGGTAAGCGACACGACCACCCACAAACAGTAGCAACACCATCCAGCACCTTGACTTACAAAGTACTGTGTGGCATTCCACTGCGCTCGTCATCCTGAGACATAAGATGTTAAGTCCCATTATGTCCAGTAGTTACACTGGCTACAATGTCCTTCAAACCGAAACACAACAGTGCATGCACACTGCTGCTTGGCGGTAGAAATAGATATTGCGGTGGTACCCACCCAGACGGACTCTTATATATAAGAGACCTACCACCAGTATATATGCCAATGACGTATGTTAGACATGTCGATAAGATATGTCATTCGCATACATTATGTTCTATTCTATTGGTGTTAACGTTTATGGTAACGCATCTTGGCTACAGGCCCTAATGTTTCAGCGGTCACGAAATGTACAACATATAATCGCTTATCAATTGTTTATTGTGTTTGCTATGGTTCCGTAAATGGTTTTTTCCGTGACATGTAGTAATCGCTTTCCATGGTTTTTTTTAAGAAGGTGGGATTAACAGTCATAAATATATTTTCCATTTTGGTATTTGTTTACATAACCGTTACAAAACTAATGATAATATAGTAGACCCGCGCTAATCCGGCGCCCATTGTAATCCGACATGCCGACAAAACGTTTTCCGGATAATCGCGGGTCTTTTGTACTTATTAAGAAAACATGTCTCAACAATCGTCATCGTCATACAGATTTATTTTGATCTCAGTTAAACAATTGTACGCAAAATGTAGATCTACATAATGAGTATATTTTGTAAAATTATAGGATGCACAAAAAACAAGGAGCGCGTACAAAAAATGATGGACCTGCTCGTAGCGGCGGGGCTGGAGGGCAAGCCGACCCTCGAGAAGTGCAAGGCGATAAAACAGGCGGCCATCGACAAGAAAGAACAAGAGAAGCAGGCGAAGAAAGAGGCGCGCGCTAAACACAAAGAGGACGAACGTAAGAGTAAGTAATCTAATACAAATACAAAACATTTATTCGCACAACACCATGACAGAAACAAATTACAAGCAAGCAAAAATAAAATAATAAGAAAAATAAAAAAATCATCAAAAATTAAATCTAAACAAACACCAATACACATAAAGGAAATAAAATGCATTTTCTAACAGAAAAAAGGAAACGCAGTACTAGTGTATCGTCACGAACGTCATGGTGTGAGTGCGAAACGGGTCCCATTCAGCACAATCTGGCTTTGTATTAACGCTAATTGATTGGTATTTGAGTGTTTTTTTATTGCAACTGAATGACGAGACGAGCATACCGCTCGCTTGATGGTAAGCAACACCATACAGAATTTTGAATTATAAAACACCGCATGGCACTGCCTAGATCTCGTGATTCTGAGACATACAATGTTGTGTCGCTTACTGCCCCATAATTAAATTTATTCTATGTCCTTCAAACTGGAAAACAATGCTTCGTGCATTGTTTTCCCGTGCTGCTAATGATATCGATTTTAGAATAGAAATATCGATTTTATCATATGGCGGCGTGGCGCGGTGTTATCGACACTGCTCTGTGCAGGGCATCCTTTCCATTCTTCCTTCCTCGTGATATATTTGTCTCGCTCGCTCGCCACTGCCTCGGCACAAAACCGCTCTTGTTGCCGCTCGGGCAGCGACTCGTGGCATGCTTCGCAGTGCCCTAAACATTTGTTGTTGCCGCTCGCCGTGTTGCACTAAGCCCGTGTTGTTTCAACCATGGCCAAATATATTGAACGGTCTCATTACACTGGCCGAGCGCGCATCGCTTTCGCCTCGCGGTGCATTCGCTTGCAATTCGCCAGTGTGTTAGAGCCTTAACTTTACCTGGCCACGGGTGAAACAACCTGGCCTAAGTCGCCGCTCAGAGAGGCAGCATAGTGGCTCCGTCCTAACGTGTGCCACTGCGGGTTTTACACCGTTTTTAACCGGCTTCAAAAAAAAGGAAGTTCTGTTATCGATCCGTATGTATGTATATAAATTTGTATGGCTGAAAGATTCTCAAAAACTACTGATCCGATTTGGATGGGGTTTTCGTTATTGTATAAAAAAATGATGTGTGTGTGTTGTGTATTAGCGGAGGGCGCGGTGCCGCGACGCATGACGCGCGGCGCGACGGGCGTGAAGCCGCGGCAACGCATCGTGATCTCGTCGGACGAGGAGGACGACACGCCCGCCGCGCGGCGCACGCTCTCCAAGCTGCGCTCCAGCGTCAACGACGACTCCGACTCCGACTAGGTTTCATTTTTTATTTATGTTCACTATCGTGCAAGTAGGTCACGTGATATTCAGTGATCTTCATTATTTAAACCACGATAGAAAGGGAGAAAATTTAAAAGAACAATACTTAAATTGTAGACAATGCTAAAATTGTAGATGCATTACAGGCTTTAAACGGAACACACAAGGGTGTAAATATTTATGGGAATCTGACTTGAAATAACTACACGAATTGTTTGTATCATATCTTGCACTTGATACATAACATTACTGGATAACTGTGCTAATCAAGTGTTTTTTTTTCGCCAAAACTCCTCGATAAAGTCTTGGTATGGTAGCCACTGCTTTACTACTAAGGATTCATCCTCACTTGACATTGGCAAAATTGTCCTGAAGGACAGAGCCAGATAAAAAAAAAAGTATTACTGGAAATTCTTCAATGAATTTATCGATAAAATAAAGCAACATACAAAACTTGTACTTGCGACACGCTCAAACGCCGTATAAAAATATTTAACTTTGATTGACTGATTTACTTTATATTTTCAGATCCCGGTCGGCTTAATAAAACGATAGTGACATTGGGACGTTGTACGTCGTTTCGACGTGGACATTATGCGTACCTCTAGAAAGTGCTTCGACGGAGGTCAGATACTAGAAACTATGTATCGCGTACGTGTGATTATTTCCTACTAATTTTAGGTTGTATGTCGGATGTAGTGTGCGGTTATGTATGTATATGACAATAGTGTCTTAATGTAAACGTAAAGTGCAAGAGTGTAGTCGAGGTGAAAATGTTAGCGATAATCGGTAAAGAATGTTTTGTTTTTAATTACGATTCATTCTGTGATGCCAGAATTTAGATCTCGAATTTATTATATTCAAATTGAGGATGTGTTCCGGGTTCCTTTGCTGTGTTATTTAAAAATATTGGAATTTGAAAAAAGAATATCTGAGTGCAACCTCTGTAGTAATATTGCATTTTATATTAACACAACAAAATTTTATATTTTCTTGTGTTTTATTTATCGACTAACTTTAAAATAATTTATCGATACTTTTTCTACATAGAGATGCACTTAAACATTCTTTAAATTATTATTGAAGACACTTGAAAAAATGTTTTAAAATGGAACTATTTGTATGATTTGGCAGCTTTTTATTTATTCAAAAGATATATAATTAATATGGGAGTGTGAACGTAGAAAGGTATGTAATCTGATATAGATTTAGAGTATCGAGTTGGATATTGCGGATTCAGTTAAGGCGAAGGCTGCATACTTTTAAAAGTGTTTATCGTTAAGGAAAAACTATTTGTGAAGTTTGCAGTCTATGCCTTAAGGGCGGGGCGTGTGGGTCTGTATCGATATTGATATTGTATTTTATCGACAATTGTACGATGTATACCGCATTTTAAGAGTAAAGAGTACTAATACTTGTTTAACAAAACGAGATTGTCGATATAATTTATATCGGCTTTTATTTATCGATTTTTGATACACACGAATCGACTTTAATATACTTGTATAGCGATCTTCGATAATTTCAAGAGATGTTCGCGTTTAACTATCTTTTGATGTAAATCGATTTTAATTAGATGACACGAAACGCTCATATTGTCTTATAATCGAGTATTCTGAAGTATTTTACTTGCTCGTTCGCATTTGTACAAAAGATAAATATAAAAACTGGTAACAAAATTGTAACTTACCATCAAGCCAGCGACCAGTATTTGAGGTCCAAAAATCGATATCATGACGTCACAGACCCACGCGTCACGCCTTTGAAAACAAAATAAGTAGGACTAAAACCCCTCGCCTACTATCTAAGTAGAATGTAGTTACGGACGCTTGTAAACGGCACACGACATTGTTCATTAGTGCCTATATTGTGGAGTAATTATAAGTTTGCGTGACGCGGTTTACGTGTGACGCCCGTGCGGGTAAACTATGAGATGGGAATGTGGATGTTTTTTTTTATTAAAATTTATTGTACAGTCAGCCACATAAATTAACAAATTCAAAACTTTAAAACGCTTATACATTTTATTTCAAAAATCAAATAAAAGGGATTTACATAATGATTCCTTACGTAAAAGGGATTTACTTTAAATAAAGAAAAAAAATTGTTTCAATTTACTAAACGCGTATAGGGAATTTGTTCAAGCACTTATGTGGGTATACATGAAAAAAAAAACAGTATATTCAGTTAAAAATAAAGTATAATTAGCGGCCTTGCCACTCGAGGCAATTAGGGACAACCATAGCATGGAGACTGGCAAACGAATAAAAGCGCAGTTGAGGTGTACACTGTACAAAACGGATATATTACAAATACATAAAACTGCCTTGGTGGCGTAGTTGTATTACGGTATGATTGCAATGTCAAGGTTTAGGGTTCGATCCCTGGTGCGGGCAAAGTGATATTGGGTTTTCTACTCTGTATCAGCCCGGAGTCTTGAATTTGTGTCCGATATGGCGATAGGCTCGCCCCCTATCACACCATGGGACGGAATACGCACGGCGAAAAGTGGGAGCACTAGTTGTGCCTCTGCCTACCCCTTCGAGGATAAAAGGCGTAAGTGTATCTATATACATAAGATTTTTTTTTTTTTTTAATTATAAATGGATTTCTTTTCACCGGTACCAGTAAACCTAAAAGGGTTTGTCTTGGCACCTAATATGTATATGTATTTGTATTATATCTGTCTTGTAACTTATTTAACTCTCTTAAATGGCTGTAGCAACGACACAAATTTATTTATTTTGCCACTCCGACATTGGAGTAATAATATTGGACTTTATTTTACTGTACTGTATTGGGTAGGTTATTAAAAAGCTTTTTAACGTTGGCCACAATAACCTTTAAAATGGAATAGTGTTTGAATACTGCAAGCGTCAGAAATATTGTAAATGCAAGTGCTAACTTACTAAACGGCATTTAACACCACTTATCGCACCTTTAGGACGAAAACGACACAATTCAAAAAAATCGTTAATTGAGTTATACTCGTAAAATGACTTAAAACGCAATTTTCAATACAACAATAGTTCAAACACCGCTATAATCAAGCAGGAAAAGGACAAAACTATTATATCGGTCACTTTTTTATTATATTTTCATAAAGTTATTATTTAAGTCATTTTATAACTATAAACCAATTATTATTTTTTGAATTGCGTCGCTTTCTTTCTAAAGGTGCGTTATCTAGAATGACGTATTTATAAAGCTGTGCTTAGATTAGCAAGTTATTCCAGAAATATATTGAGCAAGAACTTCCAGATGCGTTTACACCAGTGGCAATATTTCAATAATAAGGTACTAGTCTAATTTTTTTTAAATACAATTATGAAAAATGTATGCTATCCAAAATCTAATGGAAAAATAATTTTCAAAATTGACGCAATAGTAAGTTATAAAGCTTTGAAATTTGTTCGAAGGGGTATCTGTCAAATAACAGTAATACTAGGCTGTGACGCCATCAAGCGCCATCGGCCATAACGCTGCCTGCGTGCGAAAGAGATAGCGCTATATCTCCGCCACGCCCCCACTTTTGCTAAAATTGAATAGCTGCTTTATTTTTCAATCGATTTAGATGCCGATTTCACAGAAGAAGTTCTTTTTCGTATTATTTTCCGTTACAGTCAGCAACATAAGTAGCTGAACAAATTCAAAATTTCAAATTGCCTACATACTTTTTTGTTCTTACTAATCTGGTTTTTCTCTTGACAAAAATAAAATAAAAGAAATGTACTTTACTTCAAACGAAGAAAAAAAATGTTTCAGTTTAACTTAACGCGTATATAGGCGATTTAAAATTTTGATTTTGTACAGATATTTATGCTGCTGACTGTACATCTAAAGTGATCTACAAAATCAAATATAGGAAACTACCCTTTTTTATATACACGCGAGTTGTAAAAAGTCCTGCAAGCCTCAAAAGTTATCTATCACTGACCGTTTACACGATAAAAATCACTTGCTAATCTAAAAGGAATGTTGCCATATCCGATCTCATATTTATCCGTACGAGTAGTGACATCATAATCGTTTTCATTTATTTACATAGCGATGCGCTTTATGCGGTCGTACAATTTTTTATACTCTAGTTTTTTATATAAATTATGAATAAATTGGTAACACCAAGACGTTTAGGGTCATTGTATATAATTATTGAGCATATATTCGAGTGTCGTGGTTTATTTTTGTACAGAGAATGTTTCGGGCGTGTGACCGGCTTTGTAAATACGCGTGTGAGAGGAAATTACATTGTTTAACAAATATACCCATCGGAGATTGAAAGGCGTATGTGTTCTTCCTTAAGGCTGCAATGCCTTGACTTCAAAATCTTTTTAAGTTAGTAAATCGATTATGAAAATTATATCGATATGGTCTTATCGATAAACTTTCCTTATTTCTTTGCATTTTCAATTCTTATATCGATAAGCTGGCGCCTAGGCAATTTTTGTAATTCCAAAAATCGAACAAAAACTCATTTTTATGGCATATTATTGACTGCTACGTTTTTTACATGTATTTCTGAACTAGCTGTGAATCGCAGTTTCGCCCGCGTGAATGTGTTTTCTGGGATGAAGACCCTACCTTGTACTTTTCAAGATAAAACGTAGCCTATGTCCTATCTTACGGTTCAAGCTTACTCCGTTCCAAATTTCATCAAAATCGGTTTAGTGGTTTCGCCGTGGAAGCGTAATAGTCAGAGTTACTTTCGCATTAATAATGTATGGATAAAAATAATCTTAATAACATTCGTTATATCGATATTTGATATAACCATAGAATAAGAGATCGATGAGGCGCCAAATCGATATAGTCCTATCATTATTACAAGGATCTGATTGAATTATGCAAGTATGTATAGGATGTTCAGAGATTTGCGCGTCTCTATGCATAATATAATTCTTTTAGTTGGTAAACAGATTTTTTTTGCTGTATGTTAAGAAATTTATTTTCTGCGACATGATTTGCATCATTTGATGATTATTTATTGTCTCATTTCGGAGCAAAGCCTTTATTTGGTGCGGAATGATGGATCTTTGTAGCTATGAAATTATATGGTCGATTTATATGACACTGTAGGGCAGGAATACTGTTGGTACGCTGCGCATGTCTCTCAAAGACATAGAATGCCACATTGAGATATAATGGATGTGGGCAGTGGCGTAACAACAGGGTTGCGGTACTGGAAAAATGCCACAAGCCCTCCGATAAAGGGGACATACTATAATTGGGAGTAGAATATAGGCGTTGTTTTTCGTCACACCTTTTCTATTTTATTACTTGTCTTTTAATGAACAGATGCACCTACAGACAAACAAATAATTAAACAAATTTTAAATTTCAAGATATTTTTTTTATAAAATAACAAGGATAGGTATTTGAAACAATTCAATGATTTTCACTGTTGTTTCTGAATCTCATAATATGCTTTGAAGAAAATGTATGATGTTAAAAAACATTAAATAACTTTTTTTATTTACTCGTGACAATGTGATTTGCATATTCAGAAAAAATATTTTAAATGCGTTGTTCATTTATTACAAAAAGATTGGATTAAAATGGGTGGAAAACATTATTCCGCGAGTGAGTTTTAGAGAAATATTTAAAAACGCGGGCCTTGTTTTTTTAACGATAATTGTAAAAAGGCCACCCTGTATATATCTATGATATTGTATCTATTTTCGGTCTCATTCTGTACATTTTCACATCAATACTCAAATATGAGCAGGCTTACCATGGCTAGCATCGGAAAAAGTGTCATTTCCGTGTAAAAATATAGTGGTTAATTTTCTTGATGCATATTTTTATTTTCAGTTTTTTTTCATTTTATTAGTAAGTTCAGTTTCAAGCCAAGCCAGTTACAGACAAGGACAATTCTGCCGTGTAAAAGCGGTATATCAAGGAACGCTAGTCTTTTAACTCTTTGTGATTTGATGTTAAACTGAGATAGGGACCCCTTTTCTTAAGTTTTTTTTTTACATGTTTTAAATATACATCGCTATTTGGCTATATTGTTCATTGAATGAGCATTTTTTTAGCTATCTTATGCCATAAAAATCAAGTTTACAATATTTTTAAGATACGGCTTTTGTGCTTATCACGGCAGAATTAAAGTCCTCTTTTGAATATCAAGACGTATGGCAACTCTTAATTAAACAAAAAGCAGAGAAAATTGTGGAAATATTAAGATGTTTTTTTTTCTATAAATTTTCAAATATAATATTTGAATTATTGGATTTGTAAAAATTACAAAAAAATTAAAAGAAATTCGGTGCACAAAACCTGTCGAATCAAATTAGGGCGGAAAGCGTGTCAAGTGGTGAAAGATTAGGTTAGACATACTCGGCTAGGACGACGTTACGTGTGTATATAGTGTTTTTTTTTTAGCGGGGAAAAAACGCGTTATCGCTACCACCACTGGGGGGAGAGTGGAACGGTTATGTTGGTTTCACACGGTCTTACGACCCAATGTCGACACTCGGGAGTATAGCATCATCCGAGCGAGCATTGGACCGAGTCCCTAACAATTATGTACACCCTACACCGGCATACCAACCAAAACCCGCGGTGGCCTTCTTCGGCGCATACGAGACGGCCCCGGGGTATCTTGTTGCACTAAGATAGCTTCACGGGACCGTCCCTGCGCGATGCCGTTGCGGCCCCTCTCTATACAAGGGGGGCTAAGATTCCCCCGAACTCTAAGGGACGCCTTGGGCGTCTACGACAACGGTAGACCGACCACCTGCATTGTCGTCCACCTCGGAGTCGCTTAAATTAGACTGAGTAGCCCCCCGCTGCTCGACCCGCGACTCTCTCGAAGCCCCATTTAATGTAAATAGTGTTGCCAGTTCTGAAACAATTCTAAAACAAATTGATAAACCAGTTTACTCATTTTTGGTGCTGCAAGAAATACATTTTATGTATTTTTTTTACTGTAGCTTAAAGTTCTAGCAGGTGACGTGTTCTTGTCGATTAATATTCTATGTTCGTTTTTATTTATTTTAGCAATCCTAGAAGATTTCTAATTCGGTAGAAATCTATTTATGCGTCTGAAGGACTTGTATCTATGGACAAGAATAAAAAAAATCTAATTCGATAACCATTTTGCGTTCGTTATCTCGCGTGGTTATGTCGGTACTTGGTTGTTTTTCAGTCATGGAAATTTCTGCTTGGAGTAAAAATATGAAGCTTGATTGTAGGATGAAGCATCTTTTAATTGTAGTGTTTTCATAGAGTCGGCGTTGGCAACATTTTTTGTGTGGGCAATTTCCACTCCAAAAATCTATGTTTGTTTTATTTTTGGAAAACTTGTTTTTTTTTTTATATTGCACAGAATAATGAGACGAGCATGCCGTTTGCCTGATGGATACGACCACCCATAAACAGTAGCAACACCATCCAGCGCCTTGAGTTACAAAGTACTGTGTGGCATTCCACTGCGCTCGTCATCCTGAGTCATAAGATGTTAAGTCTCATTATGTCCAGTAGTTACACTGGCTACGATGTCCTTCAAACCGAAACAACAGTGCATGCACACTGCTGCTCGGCGCTTGCTTGTGTTCAAGTTCTTTCTTCGCTGCTCCACTTAACCAAAGCTTTAATATTGTCTTGCCTTTGAGATTGGAAAAAAATGCTGTTTTTATATGAGGCGTTGGTTCCCTTGTATTTTCTTCATTGATGCGCAGCGACTTTTTTGTTTCGTATACATGGTGTCTAGTTTTATTGGTTTTTAAAGTTGCTTGTGTTCAGGCATTACATTTTATCGGTTCTGAAATTACTTTCCTAACCACGTCTATATACTTTAATAACCCAACTTTAATTTTAATCCTATAGACGTCAAATATTATTTGGAGATATAAAAAAACAAAAGTAACTGGAGTTAAATAAATGAATTCGTAAATGATTTTTGTGTAAGTAAACCTCGCTCGTGGAATAAGACTTATATCGTGAACCATAAAGCCGATATTGCAATAAATGTTGAAAGTAATTATTCGAGCAATACGTGGGTGTTGCTTTTTTGTAACCTTTTTTTATCATAAGTGAAAGTGTGAAATGTAGGAAATTCATATAAATGAATTAAATGAAAGCAGAATCACAATATTAATAAAGAAAATAATATTATATAGAAAAAATATTATATTAATAATGTACATATTAGTCCTAGAAAACGTAGATATTAAGTTTTATTATCATTCTAAGATATGATAGATATTTGTATTTGTAAGATATTTAGATGTGTTTTTAATTTACCATAAAACAAATATATACAGACGATTTTGAATGCCTTCTTTATTTTGATTGCGGGCTGTCAGAACCTGTTCTTGTGCAATGTGCATACATTATCATTAAAAAGTGAAATAGACAAAAGCTGTTGTACTCAAGACTTTATCGTCGGCTTAAAATATCAATAGGTTTATTTTAAAAATATTTTTGTTGCAGATGAACTCTGCAAGTGATCGTAAGAATCATTGGTTCGGTAAATTAAGGACCTTATCCCTAAACAGTTTATGAGCCTATTTTAGTTATAGACTGTTTTGGTTTCTTCCTTCAAACTCAATTCAAAATTCCATCGAAGAAGACAAAACATTCGAAAACTAAAATAGGTTTATAATCTGTCTATGATTCAGGCCGTATCTTTTCATAGGTTGTGTCACAATCAGTACTAAAACCAAATTAGTTGTGAACCGATGTTACTTATATCATATAATCCACAACGAAAATGGACCAATCAGAATAAAGTTCGTTGGACATTCTTACAAATGAATTATTTTGATTGGTTTATTTTTGTCATTTATCCGAAGTTGCGATTGACATTGTTTATTCAAATCGGCCGACATACACTTTTGTGGTTTGAGACAATTTGATACTGTTATTCGCTTGTAACTCGGTTCTGACAGCGCGCAATAAATTCAAAATGGCCGTTATTTAATTAGTCAACTTATATAATAAAAATATATGATATTTAGCGTAAGTGAATGCTTTTCGCCGACATTGGAATTTTTATTTATGGAGAGAAACATTATTTTCACCTTGCCAATATGAGGCGTACGAATTTTTTATTTTTATTTATTTAATTTTGAGCAATTGTGGCGAATCAAAAAGTCGATGGACGATGAAGACTGTATTAAAAAATTGGAATCCAATAGACGCAATAAATATTTGATTAACAATTATGGATTTTGTAGTTATGATAAATACCCAACGGTCATATATAACACTTAAGGATACTATAACACTTGCTACCTTATTCATAAACAGTTAATAAACCTATTTTAGTTATAGAATGTTTTGTTGTCTTCCTTCAAACTCAATTCAATAATCGTTCGAAGAAGACAAAACATTTCATAACTAAAATCTTATATATACAATTCTCGTGTCACAATGTTCGTTCCCATACTCCTCCGAAACGGCTGAACCGATTTTGATGAAATTTTATATTCACACTTGGTAGGTCTGAGAATAGGTTGTTAGCTATTTTTCATCCCCCTAAGTGATAAGGGTTATTCACCCTTAACATTTTTTTTTAAATTTTTGGACAAAATTTTTTGTTTTTATTTTTCTATAATAGGGCATTAAAAAATACATACAACCCTAAATTTTCAACCCTCTGCGATCAACCCCTATTTTTTAATTAAAAAACTACGGAACGGATTTCGATGAAATTTGGCACACAGGTAGATTATGTATACTTTTTATACCGGGAAAATATAAAGCGGGACTTTTATACCGGGAAAACTCATTCACGCGGGCGGAGCCGCGGGCAAAAGCTAGTAGGTTTAAGAACTTTTTATGAATAAGGCCGTTGGTGTATCAACCACTCAACTAAATAAGATTTTGTCACTAAAGGGGTGAATTTAAAATAATGAAACCTATTTCGACCTTGCCTACTTATTAGGGTTATAAAGTCTTTTAACTCTAATTTCAATGTAAATTGTGGAAATAAGGAAATATGAAAGATTTACCAGTGACTAAACAATGATTGTGCGTCATATTACAAAATTATGTCAGTATTAAAATCTAAATACCTGACTTAGGTAAATATGGTTGCAAAATATGTTATTAATTAATGAATAATGGAATGACGAACTACAACGACGGTAAACAGCATATTTTTTAAAATAATACTAATTCTATTTAACTGTACTTTAATGGTACTTAATAATATCAGCCCTGTATTGTATACTGCCCACTGCTGAGCACGGGCCTCCTCTACTTCTAAGAGGGGTTAGACCTTAGTCCACCACGCTGGCCTAGTGCGTGTTGGCAGACTTCACATACCTTCGAAATTCTAAAATCTTACCCTAAAAGGACGATATCCCAAAATGTACTTCTCGTCGCATATCTTTCTGCTAAAGCTAGGATGAGCTAATTAATTTACAGAATCAACAGGCAGCTTCAAATTAATGTATACGAAGATAAAGAACTAATGTTAATTTCTGATTTACTTAGTAATAATATATTAGGAACGTCTTGCTGTAAACGCTTAGACCACCTATAAAAGGACGCGCCATGTGCTTCATACCGTGAACAATAAATTCTGTCACTTTCAATGTAACTCCTATACTACATAGAAAGTGAAACACATATACTATACCGTTGTGTATCGTTATGAACACACATAATTAAACACTTGTCTCGTTTTTACGCACACTACAACAGTTTTTATAGATGTGTGCATAACCATTTACTCTTATACTTTCGCAGAACGTAAACATTATACCCTACTGGTGATGCTCGCGGCTCCGCCCGCTTGAATAAGTTTTTCCGGGATAAAAAGTAGCCTATAGCACTCAGGAGTAATGTAGCTTCCTATTAGTGAAAGAATTTTCAAAATCGGTCCAGTAGTTCCTGAGATTAGCGCGTTCAACCAAACAAACTCTTCAGCTTTATAATATTAGTATAGATTAATGTGTTTTGTCTTATCCATCCTTTGATAGATTGGACAAAACATAGGCCATCTATCATGTGATTGTTCAAACCATAATTCAAATTGAAACAATATCGCGGTGAGTTTAAGGTTTGATTCCCAATTTATGAGACCTACGAAGCCAATTCCAACTTCAGTTAAGATTTCTTAATTTCAATTAAAATTTTAGATTGTGGCTCCATCGATGTCACGATGATTTTGAAGGACAAAATTCTTAGTTTTAACGTAGATTTTATGGAAATCATTTTTGTAGTGACATTTTAAAGATTGAAAAAAGTCCATACACTTTTGATTCGGGCTTAGCTAAGTCGAAGATATAGATCTCATGCTTAGAATTATAAGCATCTATATAGAATTTTCTTATCATTACAGCTTTTCAGCACAGTAGTAAGTTTTTAGTGTAAAACTGAGGAGCTAGCATAGTGTTGGTTTACAAAGTCTTCCGTCTAGATAATGTTTGTGTGTGTGATTGGTTATGCATTTCTCTCGTAGAATTATTAGTAATACTTTATTATATCCACGATATTTTTGTTCACTAACCATTACTCTAGATCAGCGATACTCAAACTGCGACCCGCGGGCCGCATGCTGCCCGTAAAGACCTTGCAAGTGGCTCGTCTGAATTAAAAAATGTCACTAAAACTAAAGACATTTATCCCAAGATCGCTTCAGCTGTATACTAACTCTATTAGAATAAATCATTCAGTTAATTGTGAATATCTTAAATTTAAATAAATAAAATTTTGAATGCTAATAAAATTTTTAGACCCAGAAGTAGATGAATGAATTTATGTTTATAATTAATGTTGTGGGCTGAGGCACCACGACTAAGGCGTCTGAGACCCACGTCGAAAAATAGTTGAGCACCGCTGCACTAGATTCAATTATAGGCCTCATATTATCCTTTGCTCATCTATTTTTATGCTGACTTTACCTTTTACAAGTTTGAATGATTTTGTTTATATGCATTTAAAGTAAAGGTATTTTTTTTTTCTTTCTGGCAACTTTTAATTATTATAAGATTCATGTTTCTTTTATACAAGTCTATATTGAGCTATTTTCGTTTTCGCTAACCCTACCTAGATTTCAGTATTAGTTTTCCCTCCCCTGGTATCTAAATTCACCGCACACTAATGGCAACATTTTTTATGTTGTAAATTTATAGAATTATAATTTTTATGTGCAAATGTCGAAATTCAAAATACGATGTACATTTCCGAGTGATTTTCAATAACTGTGTGATGTATAGATTGTACGCGGTAATGTATAATAGTGTATGTCGGTGAAATGTGCTGCTATGGATCGTACGCGGTGTGAGATTTTTTTTGTAAAATAATGTATATTATATACATACGTATAGGTAATGTTTTTTTGTAGAATGCCATATTGTGATTAGTTCGTTAGCTACACGAAGTATTTTTCAAATAAAAATATCTATGTATACATAGTTTTGGTATTGTTTTATTGTCCTTAGATTTTGAAAGTGGAAGGAAGTCGTAACGATCAAGTGGGTCACCCGAATTGTCATTGGTCCACAACCCCAGAGTTAGTGTAGGTGTGTTATCTGTTGATAAGCTGCAAAACGAAATTTCAGAGGAGAATCTGAGCCTTCGGGTCTATACAGAGTGTGCAATTTCTATATAAAAAAAATATACTGTATTTATGTATTTACTGGTGGTAGGTTTCTCATTACGTAAGAGGCCGTCTGGGTGGGTACCACCGCAATGTCTATTTCTACCGCCAAGCAACAGTGTGCATGAACTGTTGTGTTTCGGTTTGAAGGACATTGTAGCCAGTATAACTACTGGACATAATGAGACTTGACATCTTATGTCTCAGGATGACGAGCGCAGTGGAATGCCACACAGTACTTTGTAAGTCAAGGTGCTGGATGGTGTTGCTACTGTTTATGGGTGGTCGTATAGCTTACCATCAGGCGAACGGCATGCTCGTCTCGTCATTCAATGCAATAAAAAAAATATATCAAAGAATTCCATTATTTCATTTGTGTCATATAGGCAAAAGCAATTATTAAAATTATTTTTGTGTCGCAAACTCCATAAACTCATGTAAAGACAAATAATATCTCAGTTTTCTTTTAAGAGGCTAGGCAAAGAGCTTTATAATACTACGAGGCTAGGTGACCCAACCACAAGGCGGGAAAATATTTGTTTATAGTCATTCGGTACGTGCGTGATAATCACCCAAACCTCAACAGTTGTCATTGTCATGATGACATTAATCACTAGCTAAAATGATTTAACGAGCATATTTTAGTCGGTGACTGTTTCAGGTTTTCCCAAATTGTCCTAGTATTTGTAATAGATATTCCGCAACCTGTTTGTCTTCTTATTCAGTCATTGAAATGTGGTTTAGGCTCATTTTGCCGGCCTGTTCAAAACCGGACATACCTACACTGTTATTGTACCCAAAAACACTAGAAAAAAATACACTCACGCCTTTTATCCCCGAAGGGGTAGGCAAAGGCGCAGCTAGTGCACCCACTTTACACTGTGCGTATTCCGTCCCATGATGTGATAGGGGGCGAGCCTATTGCCATATCGGGCACAAATTTCAGACTCCGGGCTGATACTGAATAGAAAAATCCAATATCACTGCCCGACCCGGGGATCGAACCCGAAGCAGGGCCGTAGCTAGACTTGAATTTAAGGTAGTGTAACATAAAAATTTTCAAACCCCATACCCTAATTATTTTAGTAAAACTTTAACTGATTGAAGGCTGTATGTTTTTTGTACCGTGGCCTACAAATCGTGTGTTAGACGAGTGCGCGTAGTGTTGCCAGTTTTCTAACCGCTCGTTTTATTTTTATGCAATAATAAATGCTACACCCGTAATAAAATTGTCGGCGTGTGCAGTATTTGTAATAAAAATCGTTTTATTTGATGCGTAATTTTGAGAATTGTGCGTGGTCGTATTCTAAATTCGGTTATATAAATTTTTGTTCATCTCTGGTTCGGATTGCAACCCTACCGGTGAACGACCTCCCCTCGACCTCTTGCGCGGGAGCACCAAGTGTGTGAGCACGTAATTTCGATGTCGGCTAATATGTGCCGATAAATTACGAAGGCTTGGTTAAGGACCCCGCGGAGTGTTCGCCGTGATCAGCTGGAGCCGCTTTGCCGTCCTATACGTGTCGATGACCCGATGACGGCAAGGAGCGTTTTGTTCTAGTACACGGCGAACATATCAGGAATCCTCCGCGGAAGTTGACAGGAGAACACTCGCCGGCCTGCCGACCATAGATTATTATTAATACTAGAGCTGCCGACCATGCGGGTTGTCTATTCCCGGGGGTTTTTCCTCAGGGGTTGTTTTCGTTTTTCTTACATTTTCATTCTTCATTTCGTCTGTCGCGGGTAGACTCAAAACTGCCTGCATCACCAGAGAGGAGGCTATCTTCCCTAGTTGGTGGAAGCCTCAGTGATTCCTGACCCTGTATTGGAGGACCGAGGACACACTCTCAATGTTATTTTTGGGAAATTAGACAACTAAAGTATGTAAATTTATTATTTTGGGTCTGACACCCTATTTGTCAGTGGCGCCCTTATCTTAATTTAATTGGTGTTTTTTGAATAAATTACGAGTAACAAAGTGATAAAAGAACAGCTCTCCAGTAGGCTCACGTCCCGCTCTCCGACCTTAATTTATTAGCCGGAACCCAGTACTTTGTGATTTGTATTAAGTAGCAAGTAAGTAAGTGAACACAATATATGAATTTAAAGTCTGTGTACCGTTTTATTCCACCCACTTCTGCTACACCATACACACCATCGGGTCATACATGCAACAGTGGTCGCCCAACTGTGGCGCTTTTATACTGGAAGCATTTGTCATGTCGCTTAGCTGTGACAAATAATTTTATCACTTTGGTACAATTGTTACTTGTTATTTTCTTATTGGAAATTGTTGGAAGTTTATATTACTAGAATCTTAATAGAAGTAATACTTGTAACTTATAAAATTAAAATTTCATTGCATTTTGCAACTAGAGGTCAAAAATTGAATGTTTAATTTCAATTTAAATTCAAGGTAACTATATTGTTGTATTGTAGACAAAAGTGTTAATGAATTTATTTTATTGTGACCGGCCATAGTTATGAATAACTATTGACTTGTTGGTTCTTAGTGTTTTGGACTATGCATTTTAACAAAGTTGAACTAGTTTCTTTAAAAAAAAAAGTTGTGTTATACAAATTGAAATTAATGTTTTAAATTACTTTTGGAAGTTTATAGTGTAATAATTTTTTTGTTGAAGTACCCTCAATAAAAAAAAAAAATATCATAATTTTCTCTTGCCGGCTACTTGTGATAAGAATTATAGCCAACTATTGTTAATTGTTTTGAATAAGTTTGTAATTTTACTTTCATATATTAATGGAAGAATGTCTAATATAACTAAAACTTTTGAATTAAAATTAAATACTATAATACTTATTATGAGGTATCAGTTTGGAATGTTATATCCGCTGATGATAATTTTTTGTTATACATTTTATTTTAGATTGTTATTATGGTACTTATATTTATAACATGTGACTGCTAATTTTGAGTTTATTTTAGATTGTTATTATGGTACTTATATTTATAACATGTGACTGCTAATTTTGAGAGCTAGGTTCAGAAATAATTTAATATTACTTTTGTTTGTAAACTGGAAGAGCTGTCTCGGATCTTTATTTTTAACCATGCATTCATTGACTTTTAAAAAAAAAAAACTTAATTTGAGACCTTGACTTACAATGATATCTATTCTTTCTCTTTTAATCTTTCTTTTCTTTCTGGTTGTCCTATATTAAGCCCGGGGTAATTAGAGTTGAATTTGCACAGGTTTTGCAATTTTATTAAACTAGGTAACATGTTTGCAACATTCCAGTCGAGTTCAGTCCAGCGCAGTAATCCTGAGACCAGTTCTTCAGTAGCAGTTGCTCCAGTTCCAGAGTATAGTCCGTCTGTTCGAATCCTGTTACAAAGCCATATTATGGTAAGCTCTTTGAATTTGAAATTAGATGGCAGGATCTTTGTTACTTTTCTTGTAGTATATTTGAAAATTTTGTGACATTCACACAATTAATGAGGTTTTTGTAGAAAATTTTGGATTTTATTAACATAGTGATGTATGTTTTAAGTAGTTGCAAATTACTTTGATTTTGAAATTTAATAGGTATTATCTTTTTCACAATTCTAAATGACTTCCAACTTCTTGGCCGAATTATTTTTGGTAAATTTATAAAATTTTCTTAAAGTAAATTTCGTTGTTGTGTTTTTGTTTAGACAACATTTAGACTTGTTGAGATAGTGTCGTAGTATCGAACTATCGCAATTAGGTGTTTTTTTTAATAATTAAACCTTTATCATGGTATTATTTTTGGCTTGTTAATATATCAGGATGTAATGAATTCGTTAAGAAATGGTAGTGGTGTGTGCTGCGTTTAAGCATTCGCAGAAACCATCTTTGATTTTGATGGGTTATTTCAAAGTTGTGCTCGCCTATGCGACCCTTTGAACCCATTAGTAAATTATTTTTTGTTCCTTTGCCATGTTTTGTGCAGGAATTAATTTATTTTGTGCGTTGTTTCTTTTTGGCTTCTCCAAATAATTGTCTTGTTGCTCCCACTTCAATGGCTTGTTGGTAGGTGTATTGCTCAGCGTCTTTGGGGGATGAGTGTTTTCTCAGCATCGTGACATCCCACGCACAGTGATTGCGGTTATTTTTACGCAATTCACTGGTAGTGAGTGCTTACATTGTTTTGGGAGATACAACATTTTCTCAGGTTCGTTTGGCATCTCACACTAAGAGCGCCCTTAACTAGAATAGAGGTCGGATGACTACCGAACACCAGGTAGGAGACAATGTTTGAAAAGTTTTTATTTTTGAATGTAGCAGGTTTATTCTAAAAGTTTCTAGCGAGTTCGCGCATCGCTTAGAATAATGTAAAGGTATCATCTCCCGTCGGTTATGGAGTAGTGAGCGTTGTAACCAAAGTTGTATCTCAAGAAGTTACATCGCGTGATTTTTTTTTACCCTTCTGGTCGTTGGACGCGCAGTCCGATTTTGTTGACTTCTCGCTGCATCGCCAACGTCTCAGCGAAGTGAATCTTTGCTCCCGGCTGTAGTCTTGCACTTAATAGTCTTGTACTTGAGCAATTGACTGCATGCCGTGGACCATTATTTTCCTGTAGCCGTTGGACGCACAGCCCCAATACTATTGTAGTTACGCTGTGTTGCCAATGTCTCAGTGACGATAAAGTCGTCTGTTGTGTTTTGTGGGTGTACAGTCTTTGCTGCTATTAAGCAATAGACTGACACGTGTGGTTTTCAGGAGCCATTGCTTCTGTTTATGGTTTTGAAATTATAAACCATTTATGCAGTTTGATGCTGTTGTCGCGTCGCTGTGTCTTTATGTCCCAGTGAGTGCAGTCTTTGCTATTTGTAGAAAGCATTTGACTGGCTTGTTGTGGATTTAGGAGCCTTCGCTTCTGTTTTGGTTTTGGAATAATAAACCATTTTTTCGTGGGCATTTGACGCGCAGTTTGATGCTCTTGTTGCGATGCTGCGTCGCCAATGTCTCTTCGACGTTAATGTTGTATGTTTGTGCAGTCCTTGCTGTTAAAAATTAAGTATGTGACTGACATTTAAATGTTGTGGGTTCGGTTTTTGGTGTTGTGTGTAAGTTTCTGTTCGAATGAGGGTGTCTTTTCACAGCCGTTCGTTACAGGATTCTTGAGTCTTCGAGCTCAGTATTTTAGTTATCCTGTGCTCGTTGGACGTGCAGCCTGACGTGGATATCCGTCTCGCTGCGCCGCCAACGTCCCAGTGAAGATAGTTTCATATGCTTTATTGTACAATATTTATTAATTATTGAATTGTTGTTTTGGTTTAGATTGTGGAGAGCTGGGGACCAGCGTTAAATTTTGCTCGCAAAATTTCCTTGGGTTGGGGGGTACTGTAACATAAAAATTTTCAAACCCCATACCCTAATTATTTTAGTAAAACTTTAACTGATTGAAGGCTGTATGTTTTTTGTACCGTGGCCTACAAATCGTGTGTTAGACGAGTGCGCGTAGTGTTGCCAGTTTTCTAACCGCTCGTTTTATTTTTATGCAATAATAAATGCTACACCCGTAATAAAATTGTCGGCGTGTGCAGTATTTGTAATAAAAATCGTTTTATTTGATGCGTAATTTTGAGAATTGTGCGTGGTCGTATTCTAAATTCGGTTATATAAATTTTTGTTCATCTCTGGTTCGGATTGCAACCCTACCGGTGAACGACCTCCCCTCGACCTCTTGCGCGGGAGCACCAAGTGTGTGAGCACGTAATTTCGATGTCGGCTAATATGTGCCGATAAATTACGAAGGCTTGGTTAAGGACCCCGCGGAGTGTTCGCCGTGATCAGCTGGAGCCGCTTTGCCGTCCTATACGTGTCGATGACCCGATGACGGCAAGGAGCGTTTTGTTCTAGTACACGGCGAACATATCAGGAATCCTCCGCGGAAGTTGACAGGAGAACACTCGCCGGCCTGCCGACCATAGATTATTATTAATACTAGAGCTGCCGACCATGCGGGTTGTCTATTCCTTCCCGGGGGTTTTTCCTCAGGGGTTGTTTTCGTTTTTCTTACATTTTCATTCTTCATTTCGTCTGTCGCGGGTAGACTCAAAACTGCCTGCATCACCAGAGAGGAGGCTATCTTCCCTAGTTGGTGGAAGCCTCAGTGATTCCTGACCCTGTATTGGAGGACCGAGGACACACTCTCAATGTTATTTTTGGGAAATTAGACAACTAAAGTATGTAAATTTATTATTTTGGGTCTGACACCCTATTTGTCAGTGGCGCCCTTATCTTAATTTAATTGGTGTTTTTTGAATAAATTACGAGTAACAAAGTGATAAAAGAACAGCTCTCCAGTAGGCTCACGTCCCGCTCTCCGACCTTAATTTATTAGCCGGAACCCAGTACTTTGTGATTTGTATTAAGTAGCAAGTAAGTAAGTGAACACAATATATGAATTTAAAGTCTGTGTACCGTTTTATTCCACCCACTTCTGCTACACCATACACACCATCGGGTCATACATGCAACAGTAGGACAGCTGTGGTTACAGGTAGGTTGGAAATAAAAGTGTTAATTGATCTGTTCTGGTCACGTTCGATCTTAGACTTACATTTTAGGCTTTCTTGACTTGTGGACATGTGTGAGTCAGGTTAATACTTATTTAATTGTTTGGGTGATATACAAGGTGTATCAAAATTCCCTTAAATTCGTCAATCCATATTTCTTTTCCGTCTTAATCTGCTTTACAGCACTTTGCTTAGATTATTATGGTAGGGCATTGCCCCACCATTCAATACAATTACGCCACCGAGGCAGTCCAGAAAAAATAATACACATGATATAGTCCGTCTTTACATAATAGGTACGTATAAAGTACAAAAATAAATAAACGAGACGGCCCCGGGGTATCTTGTTGCACGAAGATAGCTGCACGGAACCGCCCCTGCGCGATGCCGCATTGCGGCCCCTCTCTAAATGAGGAGGCTGAGAAGCCTTCGAACTCTAAAGTATGCCTTTTGCGTCAACGACTGCAGGAGACCGACCACCATCATTGTCGTTCACCTCGTAGTCGCTTACATTGGAGTAGTTGAGCGAGCAGACCCCCACTGCTCACCCCGCGACTCTCACCAACCCCATTTAGTCGCCTCTTACGACAGGCAGGGGATGCCGTGGCGAAATTCTTTAGATGCCCCCGGACCACAGGGCAATCTTACAGGTATGGCCATATTTATCTATGAGACAAAAGGGTTTTGTGGACTTTACACGGTGGTTAAGAGGTAAAATATAATTATTTCCTAAACTCATAATAGCTTACTTTTTGTCAATGACCGAAAAGGTTACCCTCATAAGGGGTTAAACTCGGTAACGCGTTTTTTCCCAGCGAAAAAAAAGAAGGGCAATTTTTCTGGTTAGGTTAAAAACCCTACGATAAGTTTTCAACGTAAGGTAAAAAAGGCTTTCAACCGGGTTCTTACATGAAGTCGATTTTCGAAGGGAGGGTCACGCGCAACAACATACCTCGGGACCGTCGCGTATGCGCCGAAGATATATCGCGGTAAGGTCGATTTTTGCAATTATTTCACTCTGCTATTATTAATTTGGATCAATTAGTAATATTTAATGATTAAACCTTAATAGTATATATGAGTTAACAAATAAAAGGGTTAACAAAAACAAAACAAAAGGTTAAGGAATACCGGTTAACGTCTTAAGCTGACAAATGGTCTCGGCTAATCCAACAATATGTGTACACAGAACACTAAAAAGAGTTAGACGCTAAAATTACCTATACAAAATATATTAAGTAAAATTAAAGTACAACTACCGTATACAAAGTATAAACTACTTGATGAGTGCATCCACAATTAAAACAGAGTTATGTAGATAATGTTGATTATGTTAAATGACTACTATCAATTTGATTATAATAATGTTGATCTCAACCAGACTCAATGCTTATGTTGAGTCTAGGTTGTCGGGTATGAGAAATAGGATATTCTTAAGTATTTTAATAAACGATGCAATATTATGAGTGAATATGTCCAATTCCAAATGAGTTCTTACCAATTCGTTATTCATGCATAAGTAAAAACTTCTGCACAAACACATGGATCATTTTTCCTCCCTAACATTTCCCCCTTTCTGGCCACTATTATGAATGCAATAGTACCTACTATCAACCACACCGTGTTTGAATGTTAAGTATTTGTTTTATCATTTCAATAGGCACTTTCACAGAGAGCCCAATAGCTTCCACGATTTACGGAATTACCGTATGTTATGAACGGAAATTGATTCATTCATAGTTGGTTTAAGTGGAACAAGTCGAGATGGGAAGCACAGTGTGATATCATTAGTGTTTAGGGTGTTATTATTAAATTTTAATTAAGTACATATTTTTTCATTTATCACATCTTAGGAGAACTAACATTCACTAGCTTACTTCTAACCTACTAACTATAGAAAAACATTTGTACTTCGAAGACTTAATAATAGGTAGGTACGAGTAGAGAGATTAAGATGTGAGAAGTCAGTTTTCATGTTTTTCAGTAACTCCAACTTTTAAAAATATGAACTTTGGAACAAACACATTTTTTTTAATTGACTTTATTAATAATTTACTTGTGCAGAATGCAGGAAAAATACTCTAACAGAGGATAACAAAGTTAATTAAATATTAACTCATCGCGTGAGTAAGTTTTGGTAAAGTTATTTGCCATACTAATGAATTAGGTATCTATTATTCACATATTGTTAATAAAACCCACAGGAAAATTTCCTGTGGGTATTATCGATCATACCGAGAAATATTTAGTAATATTTAATTAAAATGGAATTTTACTGGTGGTACTTGGTCTCTCATATGTAAGAGTCCGTCTGGGTGGGTACCACCGCAATGTTTATTTCTACCGCCAAGCAGCAGTGTGCATGCACTGTTGTGTTTCGGTTTGAAGAACATTGTAGCCAGTGTAACTACTGGACATAATGAGACTTAACATCTTATGTCTCAGGATGACGAGCGCAGTGGAATGCCACACAGTACTTTGTAACTCAAGGTGCTGTATGGTGTTGCTACTGTTTATGGGCGGTCGTATCGCTTACCATCAGGTGAACGGCACGCTCGTCTCGTCATTCAATGCCATGAAAAAAAACTACTTTATTTAAAATGCTAACAAAATCGACAACAATCATTTGTGTTCCATCCGTTTTGTAACCAGATAAAATAGCCAATTATTCTTCTATGCAATACAAACATTTGTTTTAATATTGACCAAAATATATTATAACATTTCTATATTCGTTGATTATGGTAACTGACTTACTTACTAAGTTTTAGTATTATGATAGCTTCACTGCCGCGGTGGCATAGTTGTATTACGAAATGACTGCATCCTGAGGTCTCGGGTTCAATCCCCGGGTCGGGCAAAAATATTGGGTTTATCGTCTCAGTATTAGCCCGGTGTCTGGAATTTGTGCCCGATATAGCAATAGGCTCGCCCCCTATCAAATCATAGGATGGAATACGCACGGCATAGAGTGGGTGCACTAGCTGCGCCTTTGCCTACCCCTTCGGGGATAAAAGGCGTATGAGGTGAGTTTGTGTGTGTGTGTGTGTGTGTGTGTGTGTGTGTGTGTGTGTGTGTGTGTGTGTGTGTGTATGCGTGTGTGTATGTGTGTCTGTGTGTGTGTGTGTGTGTGTGTGTGTGTGATGGGTTCACATCAAAGAGTTCTAAGATCACATACCCATGAGCACTTAGCGTATTTTAATAGAAAGATGTTTTAGAAGAGCTTCTCCATAGCTAATACGCGCGTAAACAACACGCGCTCAAAACAAATTTGTCACAACGCACTTTGAGTATATAATAGCTGAGTTAAACGTTTTATCCGCTTTGTACTTTCAGCATACTGAAGGAAGGTGTTTCAGACAATTTAAAACATTGTTAAAACCTTTTCTAGTTATAGAATACGTTAATGTAGACCTGGCTGAAAGGCTGGAGGCCTTAACCGACTCTTAAATTTTTAAAGACCAAATTTTGTCTCAAAAACTTCAATTATTGTTATCAGCCACATGAAGTCCAACAAAGTTATTGACAATGTTGTACATACAAAATATGTATTAGCTCTTAGACTATAGGTTCGATTCTTAAGTCAGAAAATGCTTCGTGATTTGTTCTCGGCTCTCGTGTGGTAAACCCCAGATTGAATCCTAAAAGTTGATTGATACAGAACGCTGGTCGTATAAACTAAGTGAAATTCATACTATTATAACGCTTGTATAAAGTGCCAGTCTACCATAGAGTAACTTGAATATAGGGTATAGAGTCATCAGCACATCTAAATCATCAGCGCCATCTATTAGAAAAGTTTCTACCTACAAAAACCTATCCGATCTATAGCGTACATAATACGTATGTATATATTGTGTACTGTATAGGTTTAATTGTTTATTTTTTAGGATAATAGAAGAAAAAAGCTCGAATTATTGTACAATATCATTTATTTTTCGTTTTAAGGCATATATATTTTTGCTGCAATCTTTCCAACTGATCGTAGTCCGTAAAACGTAGCCGGGCTTGAATGGAAAACAGAATCCATAATAAAGCACAGGTCCACTAAATATTGCACGGTCACCAAAATCCATAAAACGTAACGTTTACGTAACACCGGTCGTCGGTAACAGTCACAATAATTATTCACATAAAACACTAAAATACTTCGAATCGCACAGTAACTTCTTCTTTTATATTACATCTTCCATGGTTTGTCCATTATCGAGTTATTTTAGCAGATACGAAACAATAAATACTGATTATTAGAAATCATAAATTGTTACAATAACAGAAACAGAATAAGTTTTGATAACTATTAACTTGTCACAACATTGCGTCGATAGCTAAATTACAAAATGGCAGAAGGTTAACGTTCCAACAATGATGGTATGATTGATTTAAATTAAGAAATAAATAATAACTATATTGTATACAATAGGCCCTTGTGCCGATATCAATATGAAAATAAGCCAAGTTGAAAAAATACTTATTTATCATGATTTAGAACAGGAGTCGTATGATTCTATTATTATTTTGGACCGGGTAATTCTATAATAGATGCGTAAAATGAAACGGCATGTATCTGAATGTGTTGCCGTTTAATAAATTTTATTTTCAAAATATGCTGTTAAGCGCCATCTAGTGAGAAAGTAGCAAGCTACTTTTTGTAGAACATTTTCATAGAAATAAAAAATGTACTAGCTGCAAAGACCCTGCAGTCTACCTAAGTTGGCATCATGTAAGGGCATAAAATAATATCATTTTTTTGGCGCTTTCCGCCAACTATAGGTACGGTCATAAGTATGGTGCTTGTTACGTTAGGGAAATGAATAATTATTATATTATATTATTAAGTACCTACTTAAGTACCTATTCTTTCTGATTTAAATAACGTGAAAGAATCCAAATTATTTCTCGATTCCCATTCATTACTTACGTCATACGAATAACCTTTACAGGTCAACGGATGGATAAGTTCAAATGTATATTTCCAAGAACCTGGAGACATACCTACAAAATATTGGCCGAGACTAGCTCAGCTTGAACCGTTTCTAGGTCATACCCGGCTTTTGAACCCTTACCAACGTTTACGTAACAACCCGCAAGCAGTTACGTAAACCATTTTCGTTTTTGCAGGAAAACCTCGGTTTCCCACGTGGTGTCGAGCCGCGGCGCGCAGTTCCTTACAAAATGTCCTCTTAAGTTGTGCAGTGAAGGACCGGTTCGCGGTGAATGTGATGGCCACCTGCTCCGGGCCCTTGTTTCCTAAGTCTTTTTTCCCGCGCGCATTCGCTTGTGTCCGCGTGTGCTCCCGTGTCAGCGGCGGCCGGCGCAGTCGTCCAATCGCCGCGAGCCGACCACGACACACCTCCACGACGCTCCGGTGGATTTAAAATTGGACCAGCTGCGTGCGCACTCGACTCGGTATCGAGCGGACGTCAGTGTCAGTTGTCAGTTGTCAGCCGAAGGCGACAGACGCGTGTGACTTGTGAATTTACAGAGCTCCGAACATGGCTCTGATCAGACGGCTGGCCGTGAATGCGCCCCGAAACGCACGAGTGTTTTCTTCCTCGCCGCCGACCCGCGACGATCTCGACCTCACCTTCAACAGCCCCAAAGATGCGTTCAAGAGCAAAAAGACGAGCGAGCTGGTGCGGGCCTACTTCGTCTACCAAATATGCTCCATCAACTGGATTGTGGAGAACAACGACATGGTAAGTCTTACGTAACCGTCCGCATATCAATGTTTACCACGCCGGTTCGGAAATAGCTTGAAATTCGCCACTGCGTGCCCATCGAACGCGTTTGGAATGTATTGTGGGTTTAAGGATTTTTTGTATGGTTTTTTTAAGTTGCGAGATGGTACGGCTGCCGGTAGGTATTGATTTTGTCTAGGGTGGCATGATCGTGTTACGGTGGGCAGACGTCGGGTTACCTAACGGGATTTAATGGCCGGGCGGTGGTGTGCGCATGCGTGCGACGGGACCCCAACCGCCGCCAGACTGGTCTCCAGACAGAAGAAAATTGCAACGGAGCCTTTGCGTAGCATGAATTATGCATAACTGCAGTCTGCTTTATCGAGTTATTTACACTCATGGAAAGATGTAAGATTACAGAATCGTAAATTAGGTAAGCAATTATTGTGCAGCGATTTGCTGTTAGTTAATCTTTTTTCAAGGCAAAATTATGTTGAATTAAAATTTGACGTTAATATTTTATGTACAATTTCGGTTGCTTATAAGGATAAAGTAGGAAATTCTAGATGTTTAAGAGAACATTAACATCTGTGTATATTAATTAAAGGTACGAATGTGTGGGCTAGTCGCCACACAAGCTTCATACGCTGCGAACAACTTGCCTCGTAAGGCTTTGGATGAGTTTTTATTACTTACTGATAACGTTTTACGAGCGAACAGTACTGCAGGTTTTTCCAACACCATTCATTGCACTCGCTATTACAGTTTTTTTAATGTTTATAAAAAGGAGATAATTAATATATATTCCATCCAAATAAAGTTTAAGTAAGTGGTATGTAAATGATGTAATATGTGGTAGGTATGTTTTTTTTTTATATAAATGGCTGGTTCACATATGAAGGGAGATATAATGGAAACGAAAGTTGATAAAGAGGTGACGACTGACGACTGATCTCGATCATAGGAAGGCGAAGACTTCAAATCAAATCAAGCCAGAACAAGAAAATGGCAGAATTCTAAACATACATAGGCAAATGTAGATGAATCTATTTTAAAGAATCAAAAAAAAAGCAATGAGAGGTGTCAAGGGACACCCGGATGGAACGAAGTTCCTTTCGATTAATTAGTGAAGGAATTGTAATAAAATTTTATTTATATAACAGAGTGTGTATATATATAAATATATAAATATTTTCCTATTTCCGTTCCAATACATAAGTTTCTAGAGAAAAAAAGAAATAAATACGTGTGGCACTCGGAGACTACCGCGGTAAAGCTATTGCATAGCATTTTTATTACAAATTTTGATTGACTAAACACAAATTCGATCTTACGCTTACCACATAAAGTAGATTTTTAAACGCGAGCAAAGCACGTTTAGTCTTGTTATTGATAAATGTCAGTAGTAGTAAAGTAGAATAAATCAACAAAATTTGAAAAAATAATGTTACGTTCGATTCTTTTGTACTCGTGCCGTGCCAACGCTGGGGAAATAGCTTCTACGCAATGTATTTAAGGTTCATTTTAGATTAGTAAGTAATGGTTTTAATGACTTTAATAAATAAAATAAATACAAATATACTCGTTTCAAGAATTATACTTCTACGCATTGTATTTAAGGTTCATATTAGTAAGATAATAGCAGAAAGTGTCGTGACAACTTTCCGTCCAGCCCCCTTTCACAACGCGCAATAAGGAACTTCGTTCAATTATTATAAAAATATTCCTGAACATATGCAATGCAATGCAATCAGCCCTGTATTATATACTGCCCACTGCTGAGCACGGGCCTCCTCTACTACTGAGAGGGGTTAAGGCCTTAGTCCACCGCGCTGGCCTAGTGCGGGTTGGCGGACTTTACATACCTTCGAAATGCAGAGAACTTCTCAGGTATGCAGGTTTCCTCACGATGTTTTCCTTCACCGTTAAAGCGAACGATAATTGATAACAATACACACGTAACTTCGAAAAGTCATAGGTGTGTGCATTGGGTTTTGAACCTCCGGACATTGTCTCGGCAGACCGTTCCATTCCCAACTAGGCTATCGTCGCCTGAACATAATAGAACTTATAATAATAATAACGATTTTGCGAAGATTAATTCTAAATCCGCGTATTTAAGTCCTTAAAAGAGTGTTTTAAAGAACAAATATTATAAAAAATATCATGAAAACAAAATACCTAAACGAGTTTTGTTTAAAATTCCCATAGAAAATTTAGGTAACATTTTCCGGAAACCAAAATATTAAGATTCCTTTCATTTTTGGTCTAAATTCATGTATAGTAGGGACAAACTAATATGGCCGGTATGACATGACACGGTTTTGAATTTTTTGGGTAGACGTTCTCACATAGTTATCGTGTCGGGAAAAAAATTGAGTTGTCATACCGGCCAGCTTATTTTGTCCGAACTATAGTTACCGAGTACTCCAAAGCCTCTTTGCTGTCACGTGCAATCCTATCATTTTGACGTGGTTATCTAAAAAAAACAAGTTTGCCTCATAAATAATTCATACGGTGATTAAAGCTGTTCGAGCCTATTCTAATTATGGTAATATTTTTTTCGCCGAATTAGTAATGGTTTTTAATGTTTAGTTACATTTATCTATTACATTTGTTACATTAATTTGGTTAATTTAATATATCTTCAGAGCAGTAGGGGTTAAAATATTTTTCAATAAATACCTAATAGCTAGTATGTATTTATAGAAATGTCCAACCGAAATGCTTTATAACAGTGTTGGTAAATTGGTTTTGCGGCGTTTTTGTCTTCTTCTTCGGTTCCTTTTTTTTCTCGGAAAAGAAGCAATCTGCATATCTAGATTTTAGCTCATCAGGTTCTTAGAATGGTGCGCTCAGCAGCTCATTCTGCCTATGTTTTGCGTTTAGTAAGTATATTTTCACCTGACGAAAGTATGTGTACTTGTTATTGATTTCCCTCTTCTAATGAATAATTTGAGGGTTACCCAGCAGTGGCGTAGTGTGGTTTGGGTGGGGGCGGCAAAGTACGTAAAGGTAAACCTTTTACATAATCTTTTGTCTCATGTACCAGCATTGGGGGGGGGGGGACTTATTTGAATGACGATATCATTTTTTTCGCCCAGTTCCTTGGGGCAGCCAATTTTGGGTCCACCCCGGGCGGCAAGAAACCACGCCTTTGAAGAAGGTAACTGCTGGGGATTATGAGTCTTATGTCAAAGAGACAAATGCAGTGCACTGCAATGTAATTTTAGGTACCTCTCTTGTTGAGTAGGCCGTAGGCTTGGCGTATTATATGAGGTGAGTGATTAGCTCGTCACGTCATTCAATCAATAAAAACAAAATTACTTGTAGATACGATGCCACACCTCCGCATTAACCCTACCTGGTTATGACTATAAAATGCTCGTCTGGCTAAATGGCCCCTGTAAATGAAAGAAGTCTTCCAGAAATTACAGCACATATAGCTGTTCTCGTGTCTGAACTTATATGATGGGTCGTGATAAGCATTTGGACTATAGGTCATCATGGTATGATGCGGAAAGATCACAGCAACTTCGTTAGAATGACATGGACATTTAGTTAGGACTTATTCACACACACACACACGCTTATTATCCCCGAAGGGGTAGGCAGAGGCGCAATTAATGCACCCACTTTTCGCCGTGCGTATTCCGTTCCATGATGTGATAGGGGGCGAGCCTATTGCCATATCGGGCACAAATTCCAGACTCCGGGCTGATACTGAATAAAAAATACAATATCACTTTGCCCGACCCTTGGATCGAACCTGAGACCTCAGCATTGCAGTCGTACCGTAATACAACTACGCCACCGAGGCAGGACTTATTCGATCGATCTCTATTCAAGCAGTAGTATCTATTGTATCTGTGATTGTAAGTATCCATAAACCGTCCGTGACTTCGTTACCAATCGAAAACCAAGACTAAGGCATTAACACTTCTGCCATACCTTATCTCTCATCAGATATCCTCAATATATTTTCTCCACCAGTGGCGAAGGGTGAAATTTTTCAAAAGGGAACCCGAGGCAACCTATTTTTGCCTCAGTTAACATATCGCACGGTATTCACGGTATAGGTCAATTTAACGGAAAACTAAAACTTCGACAGTGGATTAGTCTAAATTGTTACAAGAACAACATAAGTATTAGAAATATAATCACGATATCAAATACCTACATTTGTTTATTAATTTCTTATAACTTTCTTAGTAAATGTAATTTCTACTAACAAAATATATGTTATTCGTCAAACAGACCAGCAGTTAACGTGTTCATAAATACCTCATATTATCGATATAAATAATCAACGTTATTTGTAAAGTTTTACTTGGTATCGACGTGCCCTTTAAATTCAGAAAATATCATAATTATTTACTTCTAACAAACATTTCATGTCTGAAATTAAAAACTAATCAGATTTACAAACAATATACTTACGTGAAAGGAGACGCTACACTAATCACAAACAGTAATTTCCATAACAATGCACTGCATTTATTTGTATTTACTAATTAAAAAACAACTTCTAAACAAAAAACAACACATAACTGTCAATAAATAAATTGAATTTGACAATTCACAGACATCGTAAATCGGTATCATAATAAATTATGACGTAAAAAGTGACAACAATACATAGTCGGTTAACGTGAAGCCGAGCAGGCTCGGGTTCCCTTTGCCCATATCTTTGGCGCGATTCCGACGCACAGAGAGAGATAGCAAGTCATAGAAAGTCTTAGAAAGTGCTGCCACCTATGTCCAATAACATACTACGACATGAACCCGGTGGCCAGCGGGTTACCTCGCGCCCGTGGCTCCACAATTTCATATTGGTAACGGAATTTCTAGGAAAAAAAATACTAGGCGCGCCATCTAACGTTACTTAAACATTGTTTATTAATATAACACATCGATATCGATTATGTTAACAAACAACAGGCAGATAGCCGATAGATGTCATTATTAAGTAATCATTAATGTTAGTTATAACGATTATTATTGTTCCTAGCTTAGTATTTTCTAAATTTATAATTTACTTATCAAATATATTGTGAAGTACCCAAAACCTAAAAGGGAAGCCGGTAGGAATCGGGTTATATGGACGCTTCGCCACTGTTCTCCACGCTTTTATCAGTTAATCCCACTTTTGTCTAGTGACAAAAGAAGATACAAACTAGTGTTTTCGAACAATGCCGTTGCGTAACCTCGAAGATGATTCATCCGAGACTGAATAGGTTTTCAAGTAGCAATTATTTGGCGTATTGTATTAATACCGGTGGGTACGGCATGTTGTCAAGCCCCCTTATTCTCTATGAAAGTGTTAACTCGTAACGCGGTCTTGTTACGTTAACATTGTGTAATTAGCGTTAAATGGTATTCTGTAGGGTCATTCGGCCTAAAAGTACGCACTTTTTTTTCTATCGTCTACACAGTCAAAAATATAGTGTTATGAAAAACGTTTTAACACTCTATGTAAAGTAAATTTATTCTACTTTCATTATTTAATGACTTTTTGTACATTGCTTCATTGTTTTTTTTGCAATACATGTTTTAGTGCAGCGGGAGAAATTCGTACTATTGACCCGTTATGTGGGTAAAACTACGCGAAGTGTTTAATGAGAACATTTTTTTTCTGTATAAGGTCTAAAAATCTTTACATATAATATTCGATTTAATTGCAGCTTAAAGAAGAAAAAACCGTGCGATCATTGTAATGAAGTTATAACAGCGTGCGTACTTTTAGCCTCGTACTCTTACCCAAACAGGGAATAATTTAAACAATCGCACGTTAGTTGAGACGCATTTATTTTCTAGGACAGAATTAATAACTAAAATAAATACTATAATAATCATGTAAACTTAACATAATTAACGAACTTTTGTAAATTGATGCACCGACTAACCATACATTTTTTTCCCAGCACAAAATATTGGTAACTAATCAACAAAATCACGCTGATCTCCGTTTTTCGCCAAACAAGTGAGGCTTGGTAAAATAGCTTGTGGCTCTGACATTGTCCCTGACGCGCCCCTGATCTAGCCAAAAAAGTGTCTGAGCCCCCTTAATAGGTTCCGAGATATTGACCATGCGAACTTTTACCCACTGCGTGCTGTTGCCCCGAATGACCCTATGCCAATTTCCATAGTGATAAACGCGATGAGTTACGTTATACTTTTTTATTGCATTGAATGACGAGACGAGCATGCCGTTCGCCTGATGGTAAGCGATACGACCACCCATAAATTTTAATAGTAGCAACACCATCCAGCTCCCTGAGTTACAATGTACTGTGGTCTGTGTGGCATTCCACAGCGCTCGTCATCCTGAGACATAAGATGTTAAGTCTCATTATGTCCGGTAGTTACACTGGCTACAATATCCTTCAAACTGAAACAACAGTGCATGCACACTGCTGCTTGGCGGTAGAATTAGACATTGCGGTGGTACCCACCCAGACGGACTCTTACATATGAGAGACCTACCACCAGTTGGCGACTACCACCAGCTTGCTACGAGTGGTGAAAGTAACGTGTGTCATAGAGAACAATGGGGCTGGTATTGTTTTCTTTTGGTAATGCCTGACGTGCTCAACAAACCAATGATGGTATTTAACAAGATAGATATTTAAGAAAATATTGTCATAATTGTTAATAATTAACCCGTCAACGCCCGCTTATATATAGATATATACGCGGTTGCCCTATATACCCGGACACCGCTGTCCGCAGCGGGCGTTGACGGTTTAAGAATGATTTGTTGACAACTAGTGCACCCACTTTTCGCCGTGCGTATTCCGTCCCATGATGTGATAGGGGGCGAGCCTATCGCCATATCGGGCACAAATTCCAGACTCCGGGCTGATACTGAGTAGAAAAATTCAATATCACTTTGCCCGACCCCGGGATCGAACCCGAGACCTCAGCATTGCAGTCGTACCGTAATACAACTACGCCGCAGAGGCAGTCGGTCAGCCTGTAATGGCCTAATGTAGTGGGATTGTAGTCCTAAACCTCATTAAGTAGAAGGAAAGCCTTGTCTAGGAATGGTTTAATTAGTTATTTACTAAGAAATGTGGTTAAGGACGTGTCTCTTATAACAAAGACGGGTAAAGGCCGGAAAAGCAAACAGCAATAAGACGCACTGACGCGACCTCGCCCTAAGGCCTTAATATTAAATGATAGTTTAATTCTCCGTGAGATAAAAAGTAACGTCTTAATAAATAGTTTATGGCGTGATTAGGCTTAGACTGACCTGATTTAGGGACCTTCAAGGAGCCTTTTTAAAGGTTGGTTTCTTTAGTAAATTATTGTTTGTGGGTGACTGTGATCATTTAGCACATTGGGTCGTATTTACACGTCTATTAAAAGAGATTTTAATCGTCTGAAAAATTATTTTAATTGTTCTTTCAATCATTGAATTTACTAGATCATTTAGCACATTGGTTCGTATTTACACGTCTATTAAAAAAGATTTTAATCGTCTGAAAAAGTATTTTAATTATTCTTTCAATCATTGAATTTATTAACGTCATCAAAATCAGTAATAGACAAAATTAATGAACACAACCGATTTGTAGATTTCGCTTTTAACTATATTTGATAATGGGCTTTTCTAGGCTCAAATAAATTCCGGAGATACCCTAGAACTCTGAAAATACCTGGGAAACTGATGGCAGTTATAAACATGACGCATCGTAGATAATAATCATAAATTCCCACACGATCTTGAATGTGGTTAGTACACTCAACAGATAAGATCTTATCAATGTAATTGTGTTTGGTTCGTGTATTACCCCAATCCACTTACGTTGGCAATGACCGATTGGAGCAGACATTATTATTGATATTAATGTAGGTAATGTTTTGATCCTTTTTTAAACCGAATGACTTGACCACCGAGTCGCTAGCATAATCGTAAGCATCATCTTTAGACAAATATTAGTCTAAGGCATCATCATGAATTTCTAAAAACAACACCAGGAATTTCGAAATATACAAAACCATCTGCTATATCCAAACAATCTGGGTTTTGACCTCCTCTTGGGTCAAAAGCTGGGTAAGCCCATGCTCTAAACTAAAGCACAGTTGTTTAGTTCTCTGTCCTAGACTTACCATAGACAATATAAAACATTATTGCTTATAATAATAACTATGTATGAAGGACGGTACGGTCGATATCTGTCGGGCATGCCACCGTCCCGGTGAATCAATCAGGCATGTGATTTCCGGTTGTTCGTATCTTGCTAACGGCGAGTACTTGCATAGACACAACCTAGTAGCCAAGATCATACACCAGCAAGTTGCTCTTCGGTATGGTCTTGTGACTCTTGAAGTGCCATATTACCAGTATGTGCCTCAACCAGTTCTCGAAAATGATCATGCAACGCTGTACTGGGATCGATCTATTATCACGGACAGGACTATTGTTGCCAATAAGCCTGATATTGTAATAGTAGATCGATTGGCGCGCCGGGCAATACTTGTTGACGTCACTATTCCGCATGACGATAACCTTGTTAAGGCCGAAAAGGACAAAATGTCTAAATATTTAGATTTGGCTCACGAGGTTACCGACATGTGGGAGGTAGACTCCACAATTATTGTTCCGATTGTCGTTTCTGCTCATGGGTTGATACCAAAGAGTCTCGACCAACACCTCCAGAGGCTCTCAATTGGTCGTTGGGCCAAGAGCCAGATGCAGAAAGCAGTACTTCTGGACACGGCACGCATTGTGAGGAGATTCCTCACTTTGAATCCCTGACCACCGGTGGCTTGGGTCTTGAGCCTCGCCATCGGAGGGTGATTCACTTTTTTATATTTTTATAATATGTATTAATGTTTTTTTTAGTATGTATATAAAAATGTAAAAAAAGGAAAATTGAAAATAAAGAAAAAAACTATGTACAATGTTTATTTGCTCATATGATAGGAGGTGTTTAACATTTTATGACATGGCAGAAGGAGACGTGCTAATCCGTTTAATTTTTAAAATTAGTCTGGCAAACGACTTACACAGAGGAATTGTGAATGCGATTGTTATGCGATCTTTAATAAAAGTAAAGGTTTTGGAGATGGAAGCGATTGTTTTTATAAAAGGTTGAAATAAAAGTATGATTAGTCACGGCCGTTTACCCAATTTCCTTTCTCAGGAGCATCCAGGCCCCACGATTTTTTTTATAGGAAATGTCTCATACAGTATTAATAATAATAACACCAGCCCTGTATTACATACTGCCCACTGCTGAGCACGATCCACCTGTACTACTGAGAGGGTTTAGGCCTTAGTCCATCACGCTGGCCTTGTGTTTGAAGTTGGCAGACTTCACATACCCTCGAAATTCTTATCGACAATTCTTAGGTATGTAGTTTTCCTCACGATGTTTCCTTTCAACTTAAAACGAACAGTTATAAAAATAACTCTAAAACTCAGCTGGTCTACCAAAGGAAAGCCATTTTCATTTTCACTGCAACATAAAATATTACAACGGATTATTTATACCTACCTGAAGTACGTGTTTAAATATAAGTTCTTCAAATTTTAGAGCTAATCACGGCCGCAGAGCGTGATTTTGGGCGATTATATTTTAAATGTCAATATATAGCTACGAGCCACGAATCACGATGTAGGTTTTTTTTCTTTAAAATTTCAACACATGACACGTATGAGTTCATTGCGTCATTTTACTTTAGGACTAGCTTTTACCAGCGGCTCCGCTCGCGTGACAAAGTTTTTCCGGGATCATTTTTTTCCCGGGATAAAGAGGGTACAGCACTCAGGAGTAATGTAACTTCCTATTAGTAAAAAAAATCCAAATTGGTTCAGTAGTTCCAGAGATTCCTATAAACCTACAAACTCACTTTTACTTTATAATATTTGTATTGAGTATGAGTGTAGTATCCAGGTCTAGAAATTTAAAGGGTTATCATTAGAAACTATTCATAGGGTAATTGTGGTACGGATCGTATTTTTAAATCGTGCTATGATTTGGAGGTTAATAGTAATAAAGGAGAATTTAATGATAATTCTTGATATACCTGTAGGTACTTAAACACCAAACCGGTAAATAAATAAAATACATTTTCCTTACGTACAATCACCCAATTTGGTGCTAGGACACTTTGTCAAAATAAAACGCACATTTTTCATATTTTACCAAGTAGGTGCGATTATTTCGGAGATGCACAAAAAACTGCAGATATCTCTTATTGTCTACTTTAGTTGTAAGTTGCGTGTTGCTGACAGACGACGCGCAAGTAACTTATTTAGAACCTTAAAGTGGTCGAGCATACACTTTTCTAACTGTACATTTTTTTTATTGCATTGAATGACGAGACGAGCATGCCGTTCGCCTGATGGTAAGCGATACGACCACTCATAAACAGTAGCAACACCTGGATGGTGTGCATTGAGTTACAAAGTACTGTGTGGCATTCCACTGCGCTCGTCTTCCTGAGACATAAGATGTTAAGTCTCATTATGTCCAGTAGTTACACTGGCTACAATGTCCTTCAAACCGGAACACAACAGGGCAATGGGCATGCACACTGCTGCTTGGCGGTAGAAATAGACATTGCGGTGGTACCCACCCAGATGGACTTTTACATATGAGAGACCTACCACCAGTAAAACACGTAACCTTATTGTCGCGTGTCCGGACAAAATAAAATGGAGGGACATTATGTCCGTTTGTCGTGAGATAGACTTTACTGATCGTTCGCTGGTCCAATTAGCACATTTTACTGCATGTTAGTATCTTTAATGTGTTTAGCGTTAGAGGTATTTCATACTAGCATCGCAGTTCCGTAATTGTCGGAACATTTAGAATTCTATACACGTAGAATATATAGGTAATTGGAATGAAAAAATGTCGATTGTAATCGTTGTAATAATAATCCCTTATCAAAAGAACGATCTCATCTCACGCACGGATAGTAAATTAGTATAATAAGATATACGGTACTTTGGCGCATGATTGTCTATGACCCTAATGAGACCAGCAAGTTATCAGATAAGGGCCAAATCTACCTAAACAGTAGCATTACTTCTTACCGCTTAGAATTTAAATCACAAACTGTACATTTCGCTTGCCAATCTGATATAAGTTGCAGCATGAATGGACTTCGACCTAGGCGTACCACTGTTGAAGAAATGTTTGCTGTGTTTTTTTCGTATGGTGAAATTCTCAGAACCCAGCAATTATCTTTCTCCTATCATTTATCAATCTTCACTTTTATTTATGAGAGGGTGTGTAATGTATTCAAAATTCCTCTGACTGGTATGTTATATTTTATGCCCTTTTTAATGGTGACTGCCTCGGTCGCGTAGTTGTATTACGGTACGACTGCAATGCTGAAGTCTCGAATCGATCCCCGGGTCGGGCAGTGATATTGAGTTTTTCTATTCAGTATCAGCCCGGAGTCTGGAATTTGTGCCCGATATGGCGATAGGCTCGCCCCCTATGGCATCATGGGACGGAATAACGGCGAAAGTGAGTGCACTAGTTGCGCCTCTGCCTACCCTTTCGAGGATAAAAGGCGGGAGTGTGTGCGTGTGTTTTAATGGTCATTCTCATTTAAGTGGCAACGTACCTACTCAAAATTCATTATGCCCATTATCATGATCTTTTGTGATCACTTATCTTTAGACGACATAATCAGTATGCGATTTAAAAAGAAATAGTAGATATACAAAAATAATTTACACGTGAACAGCGAATTTATAGTTTATTTGCACATGACGGCACTGTTCCACCTTTTGAGTGTAGTAAACCAGTTAGTTTCCTCAAACATTTTTTTGCTTGATTTGGTAGTTTTGCGGCGATACCGTGGGACGGTCCAAGGTCGTCGCCGTATCGTGACCAGTGTGATGTTCCATACATGCATCACTCTTGTGTAGTGTCTGAGTTATGTGCTAATTGAAAATGTACTGGAAAATAAATAAAAGGTATCGAGTAAAAACTTGTGAATGAGTTAAGGGGGTAAAAACGTAACTCAGATTATGCCACAAAGGCTGATAGACATGAAAATATATTAACATAACTATGTTTTAGATTGCAGTTCAATAGATTTATTTTTCTCTATGTTTTCACCCCTTCCGTTCTGCTTTCCGCGCCGCGCCGTGCCGTATGGGTGTAAATAACCAAATTTAAATTATAAAGTTTAATTATTGTCAAGAATTTGTTATGAATATATTGTAATTTGAAGAATATTTTTTATTAGGTAGATTTTAGCTGACGATTTACCTTTGTAATTACAAGTATTTTTGTTACCATACACGGTTTAGCCACGATTCTTCTTTTAAAGTATTATAATGGCATACATGTCTGAACAAGTTTGACTGTCAACTGTTTTCAATAGAACATAAGGTATCGATTTTATGCTGCGTCATTTGAGATGCGCCTTTGACATATTATATTCGCGATTATCCTTATCATTGTATCCTTCTTCTGGAAAATTATGGCACGAAGTTCGGTCCTTTTGGAAGGCTTTCGTTGTGATACAGGTCCAATACGCAGAGGCCCCTTAGTATAGTTGGGGTATGTACGCCTTGAAGGTAAAGGTGCAAGGACAATTACAAAGTAGATGAGAATTCTATTGGGTCTATGGATAGGTTCGATCTGGGCTGGTTGCTGAGCTGGTTGCTGGGCTATTGATTAAGACTTTCCTCTATGCTTGGTTAATAAGGGTTGATAAATTTCCCCTGATTTTAGAGAAACTCATTTTCTTTTCTTTCTCTGCGAAAGAGTAATTACATTTTTTTTGCTTCTAGCAGATAATTCATTATAACATTATTCTAATAAACTACGCAAATATTATGAGATTTGAAATGATACTGCAGAATTAGTTTTAGCCGGATTTAAACTTAATACTGTATGTGTAAGTACTTATATCTGTACATACATTGAAAACTGGTTGTCGACCAAACATAGAGGTGTGAATGTGTGTCATAATCGAGGTTTGTTTCGCACTAGTGATTTAAAAACGGTATTGCCTTTTTGTTGAAGCACGGACAAAGTATCTATTGTGTCGGCATAAATCTATTATGAACTAGCTTTTGCTGGCGGCTCCGTCCGTGTGAAAAAGTTATCCCGGGATAACAGTCCCGCTTCATATTTTCCCGGGATAAAAGTAACGTTACTCGCTGATATTAGATATAGAATTTTTATAATAGTGTTACCAGATGTCTGCTTATTAACATCCCAAACTGAATAAAGAAACCCTCAAGAAATAGGGTTGTCAAATACATATTTATATTAAAGAGCGCAACTATAATATATGACCTAGATAATAAGCTAAATCGTTTATTAACACGGTTAAAAAGTGTGTTGTGCCAATCTATATTCTCAATTACAAATCATAGCTCATATTATTACACACCTAGTTGCGATTTAAAAAACATTATAAAAACTTTAAATGTCTAATGCAAATGTTATCACAGCACCACATCGTGTTGTTTGTTCGTTTTTTAGCATCGATTTAATATAATTAGCCAAATATTAAGCGCGTGGGTTTGCGTACAGTGCACACCGGTTCTTTCAGGCTCAATACACGATTCCACTGGATTTGTTCGGGTCAGTCATTTAACTTTTTTTATAGCATAAGCCGACAAAAGTGCATAGACTGCCTCGTTGGCGTAGTTGTGTGGTGTGCGCGGTTCAATACCGCTCTGAGAACCCGGGTTCGAGTCCCGGGTCGGACAGTTTTATTGGGTTTTTCGGATGAGTATTAGCCCAGAGTCTAGATTGGCCGACATGGCGTTAGGTAGTACCTAACATATCATGGAACGGAACACACATGATGAAATTTGTGTGCCTGGTTGCACCGCTGCCTACCCCGTCGAGAATAAACCTATGATGTGTTTGTTTAGTTTTTACAAGTCTGCAATCGAACACGTGGCTCACCGGATGTTAAGTGATATCTACCACGAAGACTAGAGATGAGGGAATGGTGGAGGTATTAGCTCTGGACATCTTGCCACCTGCAACAGATGTTATTTATTTATTTATGTCAATTTTTTTTATTTATTTATTTATTATCTCACACACAGTCATGACAGACATTTTCCAAGGTGACAATGCGGGGTAACTATTAAAATTAAAATGAAAAAACAATTATAAAACAAAAGCAAACAAAAAACTATCAAAAACGTTATTAAAATATAAAACAAAATTAAACATAAAATTAATAAATACTAGTTATTACGTATTATAACATAGAATAAATAACAAAATGTATACTATAGGTTATTTCACGATACCGTGGTACGTCAGATTACAGTACCCTTAGCACGAATTTACGTATCGTAATATCGTATAGTGTTCGTATCGAGTATTAACGTATTTAGTCTTCGTTAGACGATACCATACGTCAAAAAAGAGACTCGCGCTGACATTTTCCATACATTTTGACACTGATTGTCTATGGTTTATTCGAAGTTTATACGCGCGCAATGTTCTCGTTGTCGTATTTTAGTTCTAAATACGCTCACCGGGGCGCTGTTCAAATTTCCATACAAAAATGTACTTAGTCGAATCCATTGCGATAACTATACTCATAGCGTCAGGCTACTGACCGTAATGTCCATAACAAAAAAAAAAGAAAAGATAACTATACAATAGCGCGTAAATCCGTGATAAGGATACAGTAGTACTACGGCCATATTGAGCAAGCTTATTCATGCCAAAGAATATATCTCTATACGTCATATCTCCATAAAGTTTGCTGAGAGACCACCTAGATGCTATGCTGTGGTCGTACAACTTACTTAAGTACCTACAGTCTAGCGCATGCTCACGCCTTTTATCGCCGAAGGGGTAGGCAGAGGCGCAACTAGTGCACCCACATTTCGCCAAGCGTATTCCGTCCCATGATGTGATAGGGGGCGAGCCTGTCGCCATATCGGGCACAAATTCCAGACTCCGGGCTGATACTGAATAGAAAAATCCAATATCACTTTGCCCGACCCGGGGATCGAACCCGAGACCTCAGCCTTGCAGTCGTACCGTAATACAACTACGCCACCGAGGCAGTCACCTACAGTCTACTGCCTCTTTATTGGTATACCTAATATATTTTATATTATTTTCCTCTTTTTTCATTAAAGTATTTGTTGCATGTTTGTAATAATACCAGCTCTGTATTATATACTGTCCCACTGCTGGGTACGGGCCTGTTTTATTATTGAGAGGGTTTAGGTCTCATTCCACCACGCTGGCCTAGTGCGGGTTGGCAGAGTTCACATACCTTCGAAATTCTTATGTAGATTTTTTATGGACGTAGGGTTCCTCACGATTTTTCTTTAACTATTAAAATGAACGAAGAAATGTGGACGATAGCCTAGTTGCCAGTTGGGAATGGAACGGTCTGCCGAGACAACGTCAGGAGGTTGAAAACCCAAGGCACACACCTCTGACGTTTTTAATGGTGAAGGTAAACATCGTGCGGAAACCTACATACCTGAGAATTCTCCATAAGAATTTCGAAGAAGTCTGCCAACCCGCATTAAGCCAGCGTGGTGTACTAAGGCCTAACCTCTCTCAGTAGTACAGGAGGCCCGTGATCAGCAGTGGGCAGTATATAATACAGGACTGATTGCATTGCATTGCATTAAAATGAACGATACAACAAATGAGACAACAACAGTTGAGTAAAGTGCTGTAATCAAAACTATTTAATATTTTGTTATTTATGATTTTGGAATTTAACTGAGTTAGTAATTAATGACTCATAATTAGAGGGAAAATGTAGAAGTTGTCATTGGGTTTTTTGCTGGTTAAGTTGGTATTTTCATATGCGATTATTTGCAAATTGCACTGCGTTTGCATCGATTCAAATACTAAAAACAACTGGAAACGGTATCTCAAATGAGGTGTTTATTGTCACCATTGAGGGCAAATAATTGTGAGCTCACCAACTGTAGTATGGAGTAGAGTAGGTAGACCATACACTGATATTATCTTTGATTTTAGTCGTGTCACTCACCGTTATAGAAAAAAAGGCGGACACAGTCAAAAAAGTACGGAGTGTCAAATTGCTCATAATCTTGTGGCGCCTTCCTTGTGACAAAAAGTATCTCGTGATCCGCATTGCTTGTAGACTAAAGATATCGTATTTCTATTGAATCATTCAAATTTTTAGTACAATCTTTGTAAATATTCATCGAAATTGAACTATCAACCTGCTTAATCTAAACTTTAGTTCCCTAGATCTCATGACACACATTTGCACCTCCAGAGGTAGGCCTTTAGTGCAAAACTCACGGCCGTACGCTGTCAATGAACCCAGCTTGATAAAAAACAGTGGAACAGGTTATGCGAATCGTGACCAAAATCGCCACAGCAATTTATACCTTGTGCGTGCAGTAATTGAATTTCAATTCGCTACGGCTGCGCGCGCTGAAAGATTCAAGGAGCGCTATTTGACGGGAGATTACAGTAAGGATTGAGGTGAAGTAGTCCGCTTGAAAATATTACCAATTCGTATTTAGTTAAGATTTAAATTGACTGCAATAATTGTTATTGTCGGAAGTGGAACGGAATGCTATGTACGATGCAGTTCATGTTATTGATACGTTAAAATACTGGTTCTCATTGTAACAAGCCTTTTGGGGTAATAGAAAGCATGTAACTGGAGATGAAACGTATCCAGTTTTTCCAGACTTGTTTAGAGATCGCTTTTATTTTCCTAACAGGGCATAGTGACTGCATTGTGCAATACATACTGCACTTCTAGATAAGTGTAGTCAGTAGCGCAGTCCAAAAATATCGACCTGGGAGTGACGTTTGTTTCAACTTTTGCCAATATAACAAACTGCTTCTAAAATAAATGGGTAAAAACGGTTGGATATACAATTTTGAAGATGTTTAGAATAAAGCATCTTTCGTTAGCACTAAAAAAATGTCAACATTGCCGATTACATAAACTAAAGAGACGGATAATGTTTGCTTTGTCGGCCTGTCGCGATCGCATTCAAGATTGTGATGTTTTTGGGAAAAATGTTGGCTCAAACGTCAGGTTTTTTGTGCTGGCCTTGATGAAAATATTCATTTGCGTCGTTAATTGTTGAGGGGCACGGCGGGAGATGTTACAAAATATGTATTTTTTATGCTATGGACGAAAATAACGACACACGTTTGATGGTAATCCTGTCCTTAAATAATAGCAATGCCATTGAATCACAAAGAACGACGTTCTTCAAGTATTTTTAAAATTCCCAATTAATCCAGCTTCAATATGTTTCACAGTGCTTATGTGTTGCTTTTTGGGTGTAAAAACTAAATTATTTATTTAAGCACTTCATATATAAATGTATAAAGGCGGACTTAATGCCGTAGGCATTCTCTCGCAGTCAACCTTAGGGTGGTGCAGAGATTAACAAGGTAGGTGCATCAGAGGTAGTTATTTCGAAATATTATAATAATATACTTATAAATACATACATAAATATTGATTTATACTATGATAAGTATAATGCAAAATTAATAAATATATATACCATACATATACAATATATAAACGTATCTACAATAAATATATACGTAGTTACAAATTCATAGATAAAATCCAAGACGTAAATTAGAAATTCACGATGGTTCCGCTAATTCACCCGCAAGTAGTTCTTAAATTATAATATCTAGAGAGGCGTATACACGAATTCGACAGATTTACAGCAAATTACCAAAAGGTTCGGTAATTCATATTACTGCCACACCATTAAGGTGTGAAACAGTTTTTCAGCATACGTGTTCCCTCCCTCCTACAACTTGGGGTCGTTCAAGCGGAACGTAAAGAGGCAATTAAGCAGCCGGCAGAATTGTGCCGACCGTCCGGCGATGTTTATCTCTTACAGGTCGACATTTTTTAGGGCTTCAATTCATTTTTTATCAAGTGCAGTGAGGACACTATCCCGTGCCGTCGATAAAAAATTGCTTGTTGAGCAGGTCTTGATTCTTATTTTACTGGCGGTAGGTCTCTTATATGTAAGAGTCCGTCTGGGTGGGTACCACCGCAATGTCTATTTCTACCGCAGCAGTGTGCATGCACTGTTGTGTTTCGGTTTGAAGGACATTGTAGCCAGTGTAACTACTGGACATAATGAGACTTAACATCTTGTGTCTCAGGATGACGAGCGCAGTGGAATGCCACACAGTACTCTGAAGTCGATGTGCTGGATGGTGTTGGTACTGTTTATGGGTGGTCGTATCGCTTACCATCAGGCGAACGGCATGCTCGTCTCGTCATTAAAAGCAATAAAAAAATAAAAAAAATATGGAGAATTCTTTTTATTTCTTTTCATAGATAAGGAACTAAAAAGTCTCTTTAATATATTATTTTACATACAGTGCGCGCTAAAATCCACACTATCGTAACTGCTAAACTGATCATTGGAGCTAAACGAAACAGTAACGACGTTCCCTTTGTCCACAGTTGATGAAGAAGCTCCGCCAGGTAGTAGGCAAGAAGTTATTCGAGGTGATCATGAAGGCCACCTTCTACGGGCAGTTCGTTGCTGGCGAGGACCAGAACACCATCCGTCCTACCATCGACAGGTAAAGCAAAGTTTTTTTTTATGAATATACACTTAGCTTATTTATTACGCAATTTTTGCTTGTGCATTCACAATTGGGTGTGACAGGGCGGCGAGGATCCAATGTTACACAAAAAGCAAATTTATACTTTCATATTCTGAAAAACGAACGATTAGAAAAAAGTTGGTGGTAGATTTTTTATCACAGATCTAAGGGCATTTTGTTTTGGAACAGTTTTTGCGTTATCAAAACAACTAATCAGTTATCTATCACTTAGGCTGTAAAGTCAGTGAGATTATCCCACCCTGACGGTCACCCCTGCTACTTCTATAAGTGAGTATCGGCAGTTGCACGCATTTTACACCAAGTGGTGAAGGTCGGCGAGTCTCTGGGAGCACTTATAAGTTTTGAAATCAGTAAGTTCCTGGGTTCGATTTCCAGGTCAGATTGACGGATTTAGGACGATACCGGAATTTGTGTCTATATTGATTGATTGCCTCGGTGGCATAGTTGTATTACTGTACGACTGCAGTGCTGAGGTCTCGGGTTTGATCCCAAGGTCGGTCAAAGAGATGTTGTATTTTTCTACTTAGTATCAACCTGGAGTTTGGAATTTGTATACGATATGGCGATAGGCTCGCCCCTTATCGCATCATAGTATGGAATTCACACGGCGAAAAGTGGGTGCACTAGTTGCTCCTCTGCCTACCCGTTCGGAGATAAAAGGCGTGAATGTGTATGTATTGATCATAAGCTCTCGCATCCTGTCGTGGAGCAAAAACTGTGTCCACTAGAGGCACTGTACATACATACCTCAGCAACCAAACAAGGACTAATGTAATAATATTCTTTCACAGACTGCGTTCATTCGGCGTGAAATCCATCCTCGACTATTCCGTCGAGGAAGATATCTCCCAGGAGGAGGCTGAGAAGCGAGAAGTCAGGTAATTATTACAATTAGACCTAAAAACATACAAATGACATCAGTGCTTTTGTGCCTGTTTCACTTTTGAACACTATTTGGGATGTTTTAGTTTATGGTTACTTCATGACAGAGGTTTCCCAATAATCATAAAATTACTTAATTAGTTAACAATCTGAATAATTTTGTAACTGTAACTTAGGCAATAGAATTTTTTCCCTAGGCCTTAAGTACCATCGACATAATATTTGATCAATCAGTAAACTAGTTAGTGTTTTGCTCTTGATTAACACAAATCAACACAAGGAAAAAATGACAAAGTGATTAATTAATACAAATTCGTAAGTTACTCAGATTTAGTAAGTGTCAAATCTTTCCAGACAATCTATGCACGTAGGCATATCAGATAACTTCGCGATAGAAGAGAATTCAGACTTAGCATGGTCTGGACCCGTCTCTAATACAGAATCAGGCCAGTTAGTTACCACGTTGGACGGTTTGACTGATCCAGTGTTATGGTACACGAACCCCGGTTCCGCAGCAGTTTTAGGAGTAAACCCACGGTACTTGAGTGATATCATAATAGACATCAAAAATGTACAATTTCACACATCGCACGTTGATTTACCGAGAGCAATATGTTTAGAAACATCCCCAAATAACTTACTAATACTGTCTGAAATATACATTTTGTCATTTATGGAGATTGGGAATTTTTAATGTTAGTGACGCGGACGTTACTCACCTGAGTAACTTTGTGGGTAAAATAACAAATGTTACTCCGACGAGTAACTTCCGCTAGAAGTACCCACAAATATTGGCAACGTCCAAGACAATGACATACTGTATAAAATATAATTAGCTAGTATTCTACCGGCATAGAAACCAATTAATGTTAACAATCAAAAGTGGATTATTATAATGTTTTTACCCATAATGTCCTGTTTGTTTATTCCCTAAATGCAAGTAGATCGAAAATCAAGAAATAGTCTAGAACATAGCTTAATCTTAGTAATATCGGACACAAGTGTTTTATAAAAACAAATTTGAATGGTGAATCTCTTTATGGGAGAGTCAGAGTACGCAGGGAAAACATTATTTCTTCAAGCTTGAACAACATTGTAGGCATTTTTATTAGTGGGCTATCTGAAACATACCTGAGTGAGACGTGGCTCAATATTAGGCGAAGGCATTACCCATCCAGACATTTTTTGTAATATCTTAGCCAAAAATGTTACTCGAAGTTGCTCAATATACTCTGACTAGCATTGCGCGCGGCTCCGCCCGCGTGGAAAAGTTTTTCCGGGATAAAAGTAGCTTATAGCACTCAGGAGTAATGTAGCTTCCTATTAGTGAAAGAATTTTCAAAATCGGTTCAGTAGTTCCTGAGATTAGCGCGTTCAAACAAACAAACTCTTCAGCTTTATAATATTAGTATAGATATGTCAATAAACTGAACGACAATTGTTGCTAATGAATGAACGGAAGTAAATTCTTAAAATAAAAGATGGAAAAACACGCTTTAGAAAATCCAATTAAAAAATAGAAAAACAATTTTAATAAATTTGAATTAAGAATAGTGTAAATAAGAAAAAAAAATATTTTATTGTAAAAAAAGCTAAATTTCATATTCAATTCTTTTGCTATAAGTGGAGCCTTATCGTTCATAAAATAACATCTCCGATAAGTCAAAATGTTTTTAAATCACAATACTACTTATTTTTGTCCTGCCCTAGACATACAGACGAATTCAGTAACATCCTTTGAATATTAAAAAAGATAAAGTATTTTTTAGAACCATCGACGTTTATAAGTTTAACACCTCATAAGTAATTTTTGCAGTACGATTCGAAAATAGTTTTTTTTTGAGCTAAGTACCGTTCTAATCGGCTAGCGTTAAAAATAGCAAGTTATTAATACACGCTCATCATGATCGAGGTCAGGGTTGAACGAGATAATTTTATATTATCTCAATGGATTTTATTTGAGTTGCAAAAATGATTGTTTTAATGGCTTTTCTATTCAAGTATCTATGTCGTACGTTCTATCTCTGATGCGAGGATTCTCTGAGGATTTCAACCAGGGAATCTGAAAAGTCCTCATCAATAATTTAATTATACCACGAAGATTTCTTATTTACTATTTCTTACACGATTCTCTTCATATTTATGTGGGTGTTACCTTTAAAAAAATTGTGTGAAATCTTAATCAAAGATATTTTAAAAGCTATTCTCTCAACTGTATTTTCCCGTGTTCGAATATGTTCTGTGGTAATTTTACGGCGACAAGCAAAAAATTAACGTAAGCTATTAAAAGGCTGTATTTAAATTATAATACTGTCTCGGTGGCGTAGTTGTATTACGGTACGACTGCAATGCTGAGGTCTCGGGTTCGATCCTCGGGTCGGGCAAAGTGATATTGAGTTTTTCTATTCAGTATCAGCTCGGAGTCTGGAATTTGTGCCCGATATGGCGATAGACTCGCCCCCTATCACATCATGGGACGGAGTACGGCGAAAAGTGGGTGTACTAGTTGCGCCACTGCCTACCCCTTCGGGGATAATAGGCGTGAGTGTGTATGTATGTATGTATGTTAAATTATAGTATTTTTCATATTATAGTTTGTACATGTCTTTCGGTTAGCAACGCATTGTATAAGTGTGTGCTTTGCGTTGTTTCGCCGCGTACAGTTTCTTTGTTGTGATAATGTTGTGAACGACGTTTAGTTAGCTTCGGTCACATGTTGTTACGTAACAAACGCCATAAAAACTAAGGACACGTATTTCCGCCATATTGATTTCTAAGTGTGAATTGTTTTCGAAATTACTGTTATGTTACACACTGTTTATTTGTTCAAAATGTATTTGCACGTAGGTGATGTAGGTAAATAATCTCTGGGGGTGAGAATCTCAACCACCAAGAACAGTTCGAACATCGATCTCACCGTGAGATCGATGTTCGAACCTGGCATCTCGAGTAGCCCTACCATATATATTATCTTCATTGAACCTGGCTATTTTATGATGCACGCCTCCCAGCCCGTAAGATGTTTAATAAATCCCCCTTCCCATATATTTTGCCCTGTTCCCTATAGTTTTTTTTTATTTGCACGATATTTTATTGTGAATTTTTATTTAAGATCCTGTATGGTTTTATATTTGTATATAGGTAACTTTGTAAATCGTTTTTGTGTAGATGTAGGTACATACGTTTGTAAGGACCTCAAAAATATGTTATTTTTTCTTGTAATAATAGCATTATTAGTCTCTCGTATACAAGGAACCGGATAGGTGAGATTGTTTTGTCTGTTACTGCCACCAAGCAGTAGTATGCAGGTACTGAAGTGTTCCGATATGGGGGACATTGTAGGTACTTAATTTAATTATCAGTCCTGTATTTATATTTTTCACTGCTGAGAATGGGCCTCTTCTACTGATGGGGTTAAGGCCTTAGTCCACGCTGGCCTAGTGCGGGTTGGCAGACTTCACATACCTTCGAAATTCTTATGGAGAACTGCTCAGGTATGCAGTTCTCACGATGTTTCCTTTACCGTTAAAGCGAGCGATAATTCACAAATAATACACACATAACTTGTTGTGCCTCTGCCTACCCCTTTGGGTATAAAAGGCGTTAGTGTGTGTGTGTGTAATGTACCTATCAAAGTGACGAGCCCAGTGTAGTGTTCTCCAATTCAGCTTTTACATGGTGTAATTGTGTATCACTGGGCGTGGCAGTTACTAGGCAAGCAACCGCCTCGTCATGAATTTTATTTCTGCGTCAGATTTATGGGGCCGTTCACGTACGACGCAAGCAGAATTTTAGTATTCTTTAACCCCCCCATCCCCCTTGTCAGCAAATGTAAGCAATGTTCTTATCACCCCATCCTATGCTTATGTAAGTAAATATTAACAAAATCTTAAAATTTCTTTATTGTTATTTATTTATAAAAAAAATGCTGATATAATCACTGTTGAAAACCCCCGTTCCCCATGTCATTGAATGGACCCAACCACCCCCCTTTGGTGGTCACGTAATACTTAAACGGCCCCTCTTATAGTCAAATAGGCCACGCAGCACTGCTCGCGATGAAGTTTGTTCCCGGGGTAAAAGTAGACTTATTTTAAAGCACTTTCTATTAGTAAAAGCTTTTTAATCTGCATCCCGAGCACGATTTTCACGCACTATCATCAACTTCTGCACCGGGTAACCATGGTAACGATAAACTTAAAATGTATGGGAATTGACAGTATGGATCTGTTTTTTGACGTATAGTATTTAAATGCAAAGAGTTCTAAAATTATATAGAGCGGACATTGGGAAAATTGTCATACAAAAATGTTGAGCCTGTTCGTCAGTAACTTAATCTACTGTGAAATAACAAAATACCTATGTAAAATTCATTAGAACATACTTTTAAATGGTTGTACCTAATGCTTAAATTGGCAAATTTCCTTCCAAAATATTGTTTTCTTTACAAAATTTAGGCATACCGAGACGTCTTAGCGGCGATAGCCTAGTTGGGAGTGGAACGGACTGCCGAGACGAATGTCCGCAGGTTCAAAACCTATTGGCACACACCTCTGACTTTTCTAAAAAGTTATGTGTGTATTCTTTGTGAATTATCGTCCGCTTTAACGGTGAAGGAAAACATCGTGAGGAAACCTGCAAACCTGAGAAGTTCTCTGAATTTCGAAGGTATGTGAAGTCTGCCAACCCGCACTAGGCCAGCGTGGTGGACTAAGGCCTTAACCCTCTCAGTTGTAGAGGAGGCCCGTGCTCAGCAGTGGGCAGTATATAATACCGGGCTGGTATGATGATGATGATGAGACGTCTTGTCACATGGAAGTGTCAGATAGGACAGTGACTTATTACCAATTGGTATTATTACTTTTGGACGAAAATTTGGGCCTGATGTCAAATACGAGATGAATTCTATACGAAACGCGTAACTGCCGGCTAGGGGTTAATCTGTAGTTTCAGTTGACTCCTACAACGAAACTTTACTTCTATGATATTAATTTATTTGATATTTCCTCTGCTGGGCAGTATACAATATTTCCCGAGTGTAATATAACAACAAATTGTGAAACATGATTTATTACTCTTTAAATTGTAATGGACCAAGTCCATTGCTATATATTTTGCACTTGCATTAAAATAATGGGTAAAAATATGCGTGAGCAAAGACATTACACAGTATAATTATAGACCGGATATCAAGACCAAATTTACGTCCAAAAGTTATTACCGATTGGTAATAAGTCGCTGTCTTATCTGACATGTCCATGTAACAAGAATTTTAAATTGTAAATTTTGTAAAGAAAACAATATTTTGGAAGGAAACATGCCAATTTACGCATTATGACCATGGCAAAGTATGTTATGAATTTTAGATAGGTATTTTTTTATTTCACGGTAGATTTAGTTACTGACAAACAGGCTCAACATTTTTGTATGACAATTTTCCCAATGTCCGCTCTATATAATCTTAGAATATAATATATTTAATCTTAGAACTAGACTGCCTCGGTGGCGTAGTTGTATTACGGTACGACTGCAAGGCTGAGGTCTCGGGTTCGATCCCCGGGTCGGGCAAAGTGATATTGGATTTTTCTATTCAGTATCAGCCCGGAGTCTGGAATTTGTGCCCGATATGGCGATAGGCTCGCCCCCTATCACATCATGGGACGGAATACGCTTGGCGAAAAGTGGGTGCACTAGTTGCGCCTCTGCCTACCCCTTCGGGGATAAAAGGCGTGAGCATGCGTATGCGTAATCTTAGAACTCGTGCGTGAGCGAGGTGAGCAAAATTTATTCTGCCCCCATATTCTGTATGACAGTGTTAACTCGTAACGCGGCCGTGTTACGTTAACTTCGTGTTATTAGCGTTAAATCGTATTCTGTATGTTAATTTCCATAGTGATGTACGCGATGAGTTACGGTACGCACTTGTTACGAGCGGTGAAAATAACGTGTGTCATAGAGAATAAGGGGGCTGCTTGGTCAATTTCAGCAACAATTGGAATACAGTGAAAACCGGTTAAAACATTGAAGGCACCACCTAATCTGAACGCTACATCCGATAGTTGTTATAAATGATACTCTAATTCTAAACATGTTTTTGCCAGAACCGTGCCATTTAATCGTTATAAGTTATAACGATGAAACGTATTAGTTATAACTTATAACCAATGCGTCGTTATAACCGACTAGGTGTTGCACGGGGCTTCGTCGGCATGAAAAGCCTATTCAGCTTCAAACGTCCCTAAGACACCGTAGCGATTTATAGCCCCACAGGTACGACGTCAACGTCATCTATAGATAAAATCCCATAGTTTCCTATGGGAGCACATTACCGGGATAAAAAGTAGATCATGTGTTAATCCAGGACGTGGTCTATCTGTTTGCCAAATTTCATTCAAATCCGTTCAGCTGCTTCTGCGTTTACTTCTAACAAACATCCAAACATTTGCACAAACTGTTGCATCTATAATATTAGTAAGATGTCGCTATAACCGGTTTCTACTGATTGATCGGGATCGTATAGGACCTAAATTGTCTCGGCCCTGTTGTATCCAAATTTACAGGCACTCATGTTTGCGACACAGTTTAACACATTGACTGCGTTACCAGCAAATTTTGACTGGTATTCGACTTTTACTGGGTATGTCGACTCGATTCAGTGGTTTACGTGTGCTTTTCTATTATATAAATCTTAGTGGATTCAAATATAACTAACGATTTGTTACTTCAAATACAATCGATTTACGTATACAACATTATACTAGACATATTATATGTCTTATTAGCACTAGAAGTTAGTTTTTTTGTTGTTGTATGGTATACCAGTCACATGTGGGTGGTACGAAACATACATCGAGTAGCCGTATAGCACAGCGAGCATAACACTGGACAGGCAGTGCAGCACAAGAGTAACAAGAGTTATCGATTTTAATAGTTAGGTATTTAATATTAAATGCCCAAACAGAATGACATTGTCATTCAGGATCCTAGATCTAGGTAGATATTTCAAAAAATATAATGAAAAGAAATACACAAAATCCCGTCTGGTATCGCCTCAGATACTTAAGTCCATGTACAGTCAGCAGCATAAATATCTGTACAAAATCAAAATTTCAAATCGCCTATATACGCGTTAAGTTAAACTGAAACATTTTTTTTCTTCGTTTGAAGTAAAGTAAATCTCTTGTATTTTATTTTTGTAAAGAGAAAATGAAAATTGGTAAGAGCACAAAAATGTAGGGGCGATTTGAAGTTTTGAATTTATTCAGCGACTTATGTGGCTGACTGTACATGTCAGAATTTCCTAGTATCACACATTAGGTGTCACACCGTAAGCCAGGCGAGTAAACATTGAACGCAGTCAAAGTGTTAAAATTATAATTTTGCCTCATTTCAGCGGCAGTTTGACAAGTGACAAACTAATGGAATTAATTAAAAACGGACCAAGAAACTTACAAGACCTCATTTTGACTGGGTTCATTTTTTCTTTATTTTCTTAGTGCTCATATAGTAAACAATTATCGTTGACTGCCTCACATTTTAGTTAAACATTGTAAGCACATCATTATTATTTGACATTGAATTTATGTATAATGTAACGTCGTAGAGTAACTTGCACGAATATTCTTTTGTGAAGCAGTGTAGCGTGAAGTATTTCTGCGGGTACATCGATTAGTTTAGTCTTCCATTAGTAATTTAGTCACGTATTTCTGCTTTATTTCAATAGGCTATTTTCTATGTTTGATATTGTACGGTAAAGCAAATAAAGTTAGAAATGTATTGTATACGTAAACGGCATCAGTAATGTTAAATGAGACAGCAATTAACATTTTCAATTATTGTGAAAAGTTGGTCTAGGAACATTTTGCTATCTTTTACGCACGCAGTCACCAAAATAATAGTGACGTCAATATACGGTGACAGAGCGTTCCATTTTTGAACATTTAATAATACACACACACACACACACACACTGACGCCTATTATCCCCAAGGGGTAGGCAGAGGCGCGACTAGTGCACCCACTTTTTGCCGTGCGTATTCCGTCCCATGGTGTGATACCGGCGAGCCTATCGCCATATCAGGTACAAATCCAGACTCCGGGCTGATACTGAATAGAAAAATCCAATATCACTTTGCCCGACCCAGGGATCGAACCCGAGACCTCAACATTGCAGTCGTACCGTAATACAACTACGCCACCGAGGCAGTCACACAGATATTTTAATAATATTTACCCTTTTTATTATGCCTAGACTGCCTCGGTGGCGTAGTTGTATTACGGTATAACTGCAATGCTGAGGTCTTGGGTTCGATTCCCGGGTCGGGCAGTGATATTGGGTTTTTTAAAATTCAGTGTCAGCCCGGAGTCTGGAATTTGTGCCCGATATGGCGATAGGCTCGCCCCCTATCACATCATGGGACGGAATAACGGCGAAAAGTGGGTGCACTAGTTGCGCCTCTGCCTACCCCTTCGGAGATTAAAGGCGTGAGTGTATATGTATATGTATATGTATACTTTTTATTATGTTTGAAATATTTATAATTAATTAATTTATAAATTTATAAAAATATTTTATGTTATGCTTTAATTTACCTGACTTGAGAAAAACAATTTTTTGAATTGTCATTGGTACCACGTCCATTCGTTTTGTTTATTGTAGTTGCAAACATGTTGGTGGTAAATATGTTTGTAAGCCAACGTTTCTGGTCATACACCACGCGATACGTCCCGTGGTAGAATTTAGGTGTCAACATAACACAATGTTGTTTGTTTGTTTACCAAAATTACGTCTCAACCTTGGGTAAATATTATTCATCTCAATTAGACGCGATGTGCCAGTGTTATGTCATTTTGGTATGGATAAAGCACAAATGAAAAGTACTGGATGGTATACATTCTATTATTGTTTATAATAGATTGTTTAAAAATACTGGAATTAGTAGGTACTCTGTGAAACAGTTTTTGATTCGTGGTCCGGTACGACAAATAATAGTAGATAATATTTTTTTTAACATGCGAATTTTTTTTATGGCATTGAATGACGAGACGAGTATGCCGTTCGCCTGATGGTAAGCGATGCGACCACTCATAAACAGTAGCAACACCATCCAGCACCTTGAGTTACAAAGTACTGTGTGGCATTCCACTGCGCTCGTCATCCTGAGACATAAGATGTTAAGTCTCATTATGTCCAGTAGTTACACTGGCTACAATGCCCTTCAAACCGAAACACAACAGTGCATGCACACTGTTGCTTGGCTTGCATTGCGGTGGTACCCACCCAGACGGACTCTTACTTATGAGAGACCTACCACCAGTACAAAAAAAAAAAAAAAAATATGGTATACGATTTCACAATACAAACATTTTGACAATTGTAATATTTTAGTAGAATTATGTGTGGTATAAGTTATAAGTACTTTCATCATGTTTTAAGAGTGTCAATCAAATATATTTTATGCCATTAAAACAACAATAAAATTAAAAATACTCATTATGAATTAACTAAATTATTTTCAATTAACCAGGGACACGCTGGATGCAGGTCGCTTTTGACAGGTCCGTCTGGAAATCGTTAGGTAAGGCCTATGTTCAGCAGTGGACGTCATGTGGCTGATGATGATGATAACTATGAAGTTGATTCAATGAACAATGGTTTTAAGTTCTTTATACGATTTATCTATTTCGTCATTGAATATGGTATAAATCATGTGATACAGTTTCTGTCGATAGCAGCATGTATTTTAAAGAAAGGGTAGGCGTTTTCTATGGTAGAAATCAATGTTAAGTACATAGTATTGCATAACTATTGAATATTTCTGGCGGACTGCCAGATGTCTTAGAGAGTCAGAGAAGGAATCGACCTGTACAAAAATCTGTTTCTTTCTTCACGTTTGTTTACACTTGAGACTAATTTATATTTTGCCGTCAATTGGACGTAGTTTCGATGCTTAAAGCTGTAAAACCAGAAGGCTTTAATATTAATCTTTAATAGGTATTTTGTGGTATTGTTTGAGAGCAGCGCTGTTGTTTTTACCCGACTGCGAAAGAAGGAGGGTTATGTTTTTCGAGTGTATGTATGTATGTTTGTATATTTCTTTGGCACGCCCTACAGCCTAAACGGCTTGTCGTATTTTTATGTGAGTGGAAGTGTGAAGAACTGAAAAGATAGAAACAAGATTTTAATTTGAATATTTTGTTTTGGTTTTGAATAATCTTAGTTGACAGTGTTCACAAACGCAGTCAGTCAGTTCTTCAATGAATTTAATAAAGATGGCAGATATTGACGCAGTCGGGATTTTGTTTTTCTTAAATATTTTTTTTTATTAATTATACCACACAAAACATTCATACTGCAGCTGATAGATACAGTGCAGTTCGAATAAACTTTTAATCTCAATACCTTACGTTTTACGTCTACAGTAACAAGCCGTCTCAACTGTGTTGGTGCTATGGTCAGAAAACAACTGAGGTGGCAGTTTGCGACCAAGTTATACGCATGCGAAATTATCACACGCGTCTCAAAGCTATTTTACCGTTTTATACACAAAACCACGTGCTCCGTAGCTGAGAGTAAAAAAAAACGCGTGGGCTGATCAATATTCATTACTATTACTGACAGTGTGAGGCGATTCAAAAACTCTACGCGTGACCGGTGTTTCGATGTAGCTATTTTTATAAAAGCCGGAATGCAAAACGAATGTTTGTTTTGGGATGATGTAAATAAAGTTAACATTGGAATGGTCGAGCTAGTCTATGGATTGTAGGGATAATGTGCGGATTTCAAGGGCATGCACCTCTAACTTTTCTAAAAAGTTATACCTGTACTAGCATTGCGCGCGGCTCCGACCGCGTGGAAAAGTTTTTAATAAAAAGTAGCCTATAGCACTCAGGAGTAATGTAGCTGCCTATTATTAAAAAAAAAATCAAAATAGGTCCAGTAGTTCCTAAGATTAGCGCGTTCAAACAAACTATCAAAAAAACAAACTCTTCAGCTTTATAATATTAGTATAGATAAGTATAGATTCTGTGTGAATTATCACTTGATTTAACACTGAAGGAAAACATCGCGAGGAAACCGGCATACCTGAGAAGTTCTCCATAAGAATCTCGAAGGTGTATGAAGTCTGTCAATTAACCCGCATACATTTTTGTGTTAGCGATTGTAGTTACTCATCTTGTCCACAGCTCATATTCCATTCGTAGAGTAGGCTCTTGCCCACCAGTGGGACAGTATCGTAATGGGCTGATAATATTATTTATGTATGTTCGCGTTTCATGACGTATCACTTAAATTCAGGGTTGCGAGCGCGTCAGCGTTCACCCTAAAGTCCGGTGTGGCCAGAAAAGCCGACCCTCGTCAGGCTACTGGCAGATTAGTCAGGTCAAACAAAAAAAAAAAACATGACGTATGAAGTTGCGATGTGGTTTCTAATTTGTTATTTCCATAATAAGGTTTCATTCGATCTCGCGTATGAATATATGGCGTTAGAATTGCCTTGTTAATTATAGACTTCTGCTCGCGGCTTCGCCCGCGTGAAAAAGTTTTTCCGGGATAAAAAGTAGCCTATGTGTTAATCCAGGACATGATCTACCCGTGTGCCAAATTTCATCAAAATTCGTTCAGTAGTTTTTGAGTTTATTCGTTACAAACATACTTACATACAAATCTTTCGTCTTTATAATATTAGTATAGATAGGTATATAGAAACGTTGGATTCTATTATTAAACGCGGCGTATTATCATGACGGTTTCGTTTATTATTATTTTGTTTAATTTTTTTTTTTTTTTTTATGGCATAGAATGACGAGACGAGCTTGCCGTTCGCCTGATGGTAAGCGATACGACCGCCCATAAACAGTAGTAGCACCATACAGCACCTTGAGTTACAAAGTACTGTGTGGCATTCCACTGCGTTCGTCATCCTGAGACATAAGATGTTAAGTCTCATTATGTCCAGTAGTTACACTGGCTACAATGTCCTTCAAACCAAAACACAACAGTGCATGCACACTGCTGCTTGGCGGTAGAAAAAGACATTGCGGTGGTACCCACCCAGACGGTCTCTTACATATGAGAGACCTACCACCAGTGATTGATTTGCTAATTAAGTAATGATTACAAACGTAAATATAAATAAGGTTGATGACCCAGGATTATTTTCGTTTTATATGGTAAGTAAGAAGTTACCCTTTCTTCTATAGGTACTAAGTATTGTTATAAAGGGGAAAAAATGATACATTTGTATGTTAGTAACAAATAAATTCAAAAACTACTGGACTGATATTAAACATTCTTTCACCAATATAAAGCTACATTATCAGCTAGTAGCATAGGTTACTTTTGTCCCGGGAAAATATAAAGCGGGACTTTTATCCCGGAAAAACTCATTCACGCGGGCGGAGCAGCGAACAAAAGTCTAGTCGCAGATAAGTAGGTATACTAAAACGGGGGATTAACAGAAAAACGTACAATCTTTGGCGTGACGTCATCACCGTTGTAGTACAGCGTGCGAGGGAGACAGCAAGGCACTCCTGCACATCCACCCTTCCTAATGTTAGTATTAAAATACAAATTGCTACCAATTTTGGTATCGTTATTTGGCTAAAAGTAGGTTCGAAATTAGATTGTACATACAGGGTATAAATGTTTGATCAAAACTTAGATTGCGTTAAATTAGGATGTTTTCAAAAATATTGGCTAGAAATGAGTTTTATATCCCAAAACCAATTAGACATCGGTAAAGGTACTTTCGATTCTATTGCGTTTGGCCAACATTTAAACAAAATGTTTGATCAATATACGTTTATAATAGGAACGACGAAGAGAAAGTGGAGTAATGAAAATAACATCAATGATCGCCTGACCCAGTTCTATCTAATATAGAAAAAACATATTCAATGTCAAAAGAAATTGTGCTCTGTTCAGTTTTAATTGGGTTTGAATTGGCGAAATTGCACGTTAGCGTCGCGTGGCTCACACTTGCCAAGACTGAGAGCGAAAGTGACAAATTTCAGATGGATTTCTGAGTCACTGAGCTATTTGGCGGGTCAATAGCTTGTTTCCGAGTTGCTAGACGCAGAATGGCGATCGATTTTGGATGAAAATTTTAAATGCGTTGTAGTTATTACACAACTTTCATCAGACATTTTTTTTTATGTGTTTAGTGGCAGAAAAATATTCAATGAATGAATATAGGCAACAAATTAAAAAAAATGTAAAGTCTTCATACTGTCATCGTTAATGAGGTTATTCTAGTTTTAATTAGGCGTGTAACTTTGAAGGAAAAATGGATTCAAATATTGATATTGGGTTTTGCCTTTTATTGGATTATACTTGTCATTACCGTCGACATGAATATTGGACCGTATAATGATAAATTACCTTAAATTACACATGTGTTTTGATTCTCAGTATTGGGTTTCGGATTCTTCCTAAAAGAACGGAAAGATTTAGGTTCTTTACTTTTTACTAGATTTTTATCATATTTTTTTTTGAGTGCCTGGGGCACTTACCATCAGATTAGCGATATGCTCGTGCCGTTTCTACCTACCTGCCTACCTCCAAAAGGACAAGTGTGATGCTATGTTTGTTCAACAGTGCGTCTATCTCCGCGTGTGGAGACAAGAAGGAAGAAGGTCAGCTGAAACAGTACCACGTGGAGCAGCGTTTTGCAGACAGGCGGTACAAGGTGACCAGTGCGCGCACATACTTCTACCTCAACGAGGCTTCCTGCGAGAAGAACATGGAAGCATTCCTGAAAAGTATTGATGCTGTTGCAGGTAATGATATTGTTGTTTTAATTACCATCCATTTGTCCGTACCTATGTCAATTTTCTGAAGATTTATAACGGGCTCTGAGACTTACCTGTCATTTATTGTAAACAATGTACGAAGTTTATGACCTAAAATATTTTGTGGTTTCGTATTACAAGTAGATGTGCGGGTTAATTATATGTTTCATTCTGTCTGGATGATTTTTTCCTATTTTGTTGAAGTCTACATCCATTAAAGCATTTTATGACATTAAACGAGTATTGCCTTTAAAAAATAAATTGGCATCGTATTCAAAGTTGTGTACATTTAAATTAACCGACTTCAAAAAAGGAGGTTCTGTATTCGACCCCTATGTATGTACGTAAGTTTGTATGGCCGCGATTTTCTCAAAAACTACTGATCCGATTTGGATGGGGTTTTCGTTGTTCATATGTATATTTTTCAAGGAAGGTTTTAGTATATCATTTATTATAAATGTTATAATTAATATAAATAATATTGATGTTCCAGGGATCACCAAGAGCACTGGACTGATGGCGGTCAAGCTGACGGCGCTGGGCAGACCGCAATTGCTTGTAAGTTTTACTATTAACGTTCCTCAACTATGTTGCGGATTGCGGTATTCAACTATCTTGAGAAAATACATATTATTATGTTTTATCCGTGGTGGGTTAGGCAAATGCCTTATGTTGGCATCTAGACTTCGCCAATGCTATATTTGTCTCATAATGTTACAGGAAGCCAGCGTGCAACCATATAGAATACATGTCCAATCCAATTCGATATATTATGTTTTCGAATCGAAAATATTACGACGTAAATGTTTGTTTCACTGCCTCGGTGGCGTAGTTGTATTACGGTACGACTGCAATGCTGAAGTCTCGGGTTCGATCCCCGGGTTACGCAAAGTGATATAGGATTTTTCTATTCAGTATCAGCCCGTAGTCTGTAATTTGTGCCCCATATAGCGATAGGCTCGCCCCCTATCACATCATGGGACGGAATACGTACGGCGAAAAGTGGGTGCACTAGTTGTGCCTCTGCCTACCCCTTCGGGGATAAAAGGCGTGAGTATGCGTATGCGTAAATGTTTTTTTACTAGATCTGGATGGTAAACCTAATCTTACGGCCCGTGGGTTGTAACTTGTAAAATATTACGCTGTTACGATACCAAAGTTGCGATTTGCTTGGTATAGATAAGATTGTCGCGTCGTGATTGCTTTTCAAGAACCCTGATCAATCAGATCAATATCTTCTGTATGAGTCTTTTAAGCCTTTGGAATGTTGCCAATTGAAAGAATGTAAGCCTTATTTTAACATATTTTGGCTGTAATCCAAATTGCCTTGTCTACAACTGTATGGCAATAAAATAGAGGAATAAAAATATTATTATATAGCAAATAGTTTTTCTTATAGTGCTGCATAATTTTAATAGCATACGATTGGTAGTGACAAATGGGCAAGTGGGTATTTTGATGGTAATTATTATATAATTATTGCCGGAAATGGATTCTGGATTTGGTTTGAACCAGTAAGACTTGAAAATATACGTTATATTATTATAATTAGATGTATATTTTCCACTTAAAATGTATTAAGGAAGGATTTGGTGTTGTTGTTAGTATAACTACTAAGTATAATAAAATCAAGTTTAATTTAAAATTTTACAACAGTGAATCTAAATGCTTTTAAGAGGGTCTTGAGAGTCTCAATGATTACATCCTACGTATATATATATAATAGTAGTTTACTTTACAGTATACAAATACGCATTATTTTCCAGCTGCAATTGTCGGAAGTAATCATGCGCGCTCGCAACTACATGCAGCAGATAGCTGGAGGAACTGGCAACGTCCTCACTCACCATAAGACTATAGAGGACTTCCAGAGGTACTTCGGCGACCACAAGAACAAACCAGAGGTCCAGGACTTCATGAAAAAGATCACATCGGACAAGGAGGGGTGAGTTTAGATGATACTTGACTGAGCGGCCACACACTGAAATTGTTAGGGTATAGCGAACTATTTGATATAGTCCTTTAATTACATAAATGATAGTTACGTACACAGATCTAAAAAAGATCTTATAAGTCTTTGTGGATATCAGAAACTTATATAAATGGAAATAAGTTTTGAATTGTATGTAGACAATTCAAGATAATAATATTAACTCTCTTGGTGGGAAGACCGAACACATGTTTTCTCGTTCCATTTTCAGCTAATTTCTAACAGTTTACCGTAGTCCAATGTCATACAGTGCTTTGTAAACTTTCCGGGTGATGTTGCTTTCATATGCGGGCAAGCGTGCCACCCTTCATCAAATGAGAATTCTGTTCGTGCATTATTTTTTATAAATGGTAATGACGGATCGAGCACATGAGGAGTTGTGTTCTTTAGTCATCATTAGTTCAAGCAGTTTGTGTGTGGCCGCTCATAAAGTATTCTGCGGGGTGATGGTCTATGTGGGGATCGCGATTCTTTAGTATGTTTCTCTCTCTATTTGTTTACATTATCTCTGCCTACCTTCACTGTTAGAGATGGACTCTGCATACATGTAATATGAACAAAGAAAGATATGTATTAAATTATATTTATTAAAGTATATCATGGTTATTGCATTCCATTTTACTAATATTATATATCTTAATTTTATTTTATCATAAAATATATTAAAGCCATTGTTAGTTTTTAATGATACATAAAATAAATTTGCATGTTTTTCATGGCACGCTGGCTTTAAGAATAATTAGAAAAATCTTTGGCGTAAATAAAATAAAAAAGAATATGGATAACATTACGATTGGAAAACATTTCCAATGAAAAAATGAAGGTAGTTAGTTTTACATTTATTTTCAGCGTTCTTCACCTTTTCCCGTGGGACCGGTCAGTTGCGACACGTTTATTATTTGTAAGGGCTGAATTGTGAATGTTGCTTGTTCATTGGCTACACATTAGGCGCAGGATCATTTCGCTTGACTCTCTAACATCATTTGTGGTTTTTCAAGTGTTTATTTTTCATCATACAATCATCAGCGTCATACAAAAATATAAATAAATATCTACCTATTCATCAATTACATCTATTGTATTTGAGTGATTTTATGGATGGAATCTGGAACTATATACTAGTATATATATATTATACATAAGACCATAGGCTTACAACAAAGATGTGCCAGGAACTAAGCGGTGTACCAAGAAAAATGCACCAACAGTATTTTTTACCGGCCTCGCTAAGAGCAGCTCTGGTGGAAATGGCTAATGGCGATGTCAGACCCATTGACATCCCGATAATGCATCTTCTGATAGCTTAATCTACCTTTCACATAAGCGGCGAGCGGCACCGACGAGCCAGCGACACAATTTTTCTGGGGAATAGGAAGGATGCCCGACACAGATCAGTGCGGAGATCAGCGTTGTTACTCAGCGTATCTAGCGTCGAAATTGCGCTGCTGCACCGAGCCGCTCGCCGCTCAGCCCATGTTTGTGTTGAGCCGTTACGCTTCTATTAGTTAAGAAGTAAGAATTAAAAGGTCCTCAAAAAGAAGTATTTCAAATGTGGGTACATATTTATTTACATTTTCGGCACAAAAAAGGTGATTAACTGTTCCGTTATAGACGATGTAGGCTATTTACTTGTTATATATGTAATGGAGATAAAACCATCTTGGTCCAGTTGTTGTTTAATTGTTAGGTAGGCAGTGCCTTAGCTTGAGCACCAAAATTGAACGATGTCTCATTTTATGTGCACGTTTCTCCTTTACTTCAGTTTAAAGTGGGATAAGAGTAGATTTTGATAATTGAAATTTAAAAAATGGAATGGTGACGAAGTCGTGTGGTAGGGATTGTAGACCAGTACACAAAACCGTTTCATGAGTCATGACGCTCTCCCCTGCCATTGTTATAGGTAGTGTAACTGCTAATTACATCCGTGGACAATTATTCTAATAAAATAATGTCTCCACAACATAGGTTAAACTGGAAAACAATAGTGTCGTCTCATCATGAACCCAAATCATATTTTTCTAACTATTCAAAATTTTATTTTCTGACTCTGGTGTTACAGGCGAAGTACACTAACATATCAACATAACAAATTGGTTATAGCTTCAAAAATACGTGACTGATCCGAACCTGACACAGAAAAGTGCAGGCCGCATGTTTAGCTTTTTGTGATTGCTTATTTTTACAAATTGTTGCAGTATCGTCCATCTGTTCCCTTGGTCGAACATTCTAGATGAAGACATGAATCTGTCTGACTCATTCCGTGTGCCCGACCCTAAGACCGGTCAGATGCGTCGGCTCATCTCTCAGATCTCCACCAAGGAGGAAGAGATGTTCAGGAACATGCTGCGCAGGCTGAACCACATCATCCAGATTGCGAACGATGCCGATGTGAGGGTCATGATCGATGCAGAACAGACATACTTCCAGCCAGCCATATCGAGGATCTGTCTCGAAATGATGAGGAGATATAATAAGGTTAGTAATGAGGAATGAATATTAGAGATGACGACGTTTTTAGTAATTCTTGTTGCTCTTTTTTTTCAAAACCAAGAGATAGCTTAATTACCATTCCAATAGCGATTACCTATGGTCTATAAATCTAAATCTTCAGGATATTGTAAGTAAGCTCTGCTCTGTTAAAAGACTAGTCTCAATTTGAGGAAGATGGCTACTAGCAAAGCCTAGTCTTTAGAGATAACATAAGACCTGTATCATATTATACATTGTTTTCCATTCGCAGGGAAAATTTCTGGTATTCAACACGTATCAAACCTACCTGAAGAACGCTTACAACGAGATTGTAACGGATCTGGAGCAGGCGGAGCGTCAGAACTTCTACTGGGGCGCCAAGCTTGTGAGGGGCGCTTACATTGAACAGGTAATGACATCACAATAGGCCTACAGTTTTCTTCATCGACCTGTTGAAAGCAGTCTGTATCCAGCGAATTCTTGCGATCTTTATTTAGTCTTTGAAGGCTTTTTGTACGTTGACGTCCAACGTTGCGCTTGCTGGCAATTGGCATATTAATGATTAATAATAAATTGTTTATTTGCACAGAAAATATATGACATAAATAATGGGTGTTACCCTAGTTCCTGAACTAGCGTTAGCTGTATCTCAGGAACCAGTGTCTTCCCCTAACAATATACGTAGCTTTTTATACAAATAAACTCGCCTTATGTAATTAAACACATACAAAACTATGAATAAAGAAAATGTATTTTTATTAGGTGTGAAAGTATTGAGTGTGTTGTGTGTGTGTGTGTGTGTGTGTGTGTGTGTGTGTGTGTGTGTGTGTGTGTGTGAGTGAGTGTTTATAGAGAGGGTGTGTGAATGTAATATGTTAAATAGATGGTAAGCCTAGACATTTTTACTGCATAATTATTAGCAAATCTTCTGTCTCCTCATATGAGAGTTTTAGAAGCCATAGAGAGACTTCTTTTTTAACAGCTATTCTGTTCATATACGTATACGTATCTCATATTTACAGTAATAAACATTTACTGCGGATTTACATAAGGTTTCAACTTCATAGAAGAGTTGGACAGAGGCGTAACTAGTGTTCTCAAAATTCACTGGGATACATTTGTTCAACGTACAGAGTTCAAAAACCGATAAAGGTCGAACCATACCGTTAATTTTAATACGAAAAACAACCCACCCCCCCTTAAAATGTGGCTAAAGAAACACGACACGAGTCCGTGAGTGCGTGCGAGTCCTTTGTGATTGGTCGAGAGACTACTACGTCACTGACGCATTGGTCTCTCGATCTATATTAACAAACATCGCAATTAAACAACATCGATTTTTGTGTCGTGTTTTGTTGCCATATTCTAAGGGGGCAGGTGTGTTTTGAATCGATAGGCTTACATCAAATTTTAAGAACACGCCAGTGACACATTCTGGCATGTTATTTTCCGGGGTCAGCCAATGTCTATCCAGTTAGACAGGTTGGCATATGCTGGCGACCGTCCAGGAATTTACGACTCTCGCTGGTCGACATTATATTTGAACTACATTGTACAATGTAAATATTATTTGCAGTTGGTTAATCGTCTCTATTTATTTACAAACTACCACCTAACTTGCGACTCCGCCTGCGTAAAAAATCTTTTACCATTTAAAAGTACAAGTTTGTACTTTTCCGGGATAAAGCGGTAATCCAGGTCATGACCATGAGCATGGTCTATCAGAATTTTATCCATATTCATACTGCAGTTACTGCATTTACTTCTGACAAATATACAAACAACATCATAAACTTTCGCAATTATAATATTAAGTAAGAATAAGAATATAAATGCATCGGTGGCGTAATTGTATTTTGGTCGGGTTCGACTCCCGGTTCGGGCAAAGTGATTTTGAGTTTTTTTGCTGAGTATTAGTCAACCCGGAGTCTGGAATTTGAGGATATGACGATAGGCCCGCCCCCATCACATCGTGGGACAGAACACACAGGCGAAAGGTTTTTTTTTTTTTTTTATACCTAGCATTGAATGTCGAGACGAGCATGCCGTTCGCCTGGTGGTAAGCGATACGACCACTCATAAACAGTAGCAACACCATCCAGCACCTTGACTTACAAAGTACTGTGTGGCATTCCACTGCGCTCGTCATCCTGAGACATAAGATGTTAAGTCTCATTATGTCCAGTAGTTATACTGGCTACAATGTCCTTCAAACCGAAACACAACAGTGCATGCACACTGTTGCTTGGCGGTAGAAATAGACATTGCGGTGGTACCCACCCAGACGGCCTCTTACATAATGAGAGACCTACGACCAGTAGTGCCCTTGTTGCACCTCTGCCTACCAAGTCGGGAATAAAGGCATGATCAGTGAGTGTGCAATAAGAATATCTCAATCAGCCTGTCACCGTTCACTACTGAACGTAGGCTTCCCCAATTCCCGAAGTGAGCGCCAACCATCCGCTACCCGCCGGATTTTTCAAGTTGCTACTCCATCGTGCGTCCAATAAGAATATAATTAATTGTTTTGTGTGTTCTCAGGAGCGCGCCCGAGCTGCGGCGATGGGCTACGAGGACCCGACCTGCGAGAACTACGAAGCTACCACCGCATCCTTCCACAGATGCCTTAAGGAGATTCTTAGCCGTGTCAAGGTATGAATCGCCAAAATGTCATTACCGTTATCAGCATTGTGCACATCATCACTCTCAGCATCATTATCGTAATCGTCAACATTTTTATTATAATTGTCATCAGTGATCTTAACTATCATAACCAATCATCTACTTTTAATCTTTGTTCCATTATGTAACAAAACATGTAAAAGTTTATTTTTTATATTTATCTAGACGTCATACTGTCTATACAGTATACAGTTACTGTTTATGGGCTAAATATTATTATCAAGCGAACTTTCTTCTTTTTTCGTTACACGCAAACTAAATATTATGCCCAACATTTAATTTACTTACATAAATGTTTAGAACAATATTTAGTGAACAGATCATCAATATTTAATTATCCTTCCAGGGTGAGCAGAAGGACCGTCTGGGCATCATGGTGGCCTCCCACAACGAAGACACGGTCCGGTACGCCATCCAGCTGATGCAGGAGCACAACATCAAGCCCGAGGACAAGGTGGTCTGCTTCGGGCAGCTGCTTGGCATGTGCGACCACGTCACCTTCCCGCTCGGTAGGTGTTTATTGGCAGTAACTTATGACATATAATGATGAACGTTGTCAGTACCAGCTTTAGTGTTCTTTGTGGGGGCCCATACCGTTGTAGCTTCCAGTGGGGCTGCAAGATAGCCATTGCCATTACGTAACAAAACGTCAAAAAAGTCGCCGAACACCCATTGAGACTTGATTTGATAATGCAGCATAATTACGACGTTCTAGCGACTGAATTATTGTGCTATTCAGAACAGGCATTGAAGAAACCTAGTTAGTATTCTATCAGTTCATATAACTTATTATACATTTGTTTTCAGGCCAAGCCGGTTACTCCGCCTACAAGTACGTCCCATACGGCCCAGTGGTCGAAGTCCTTCCATACTTGTCCCGGAGGGCGAACGAAAACAGGGGATTCCTCAGCAAAATCAAAAAAGAGAAGAAACTACTTCTGAAAGAGATCTTTCGCAGAGTTTTCACCGGTCAGATGTTCTACAAACCGGTTGGAAACTACACTCCCGTCTAAATTGTAAACTAATGTTTGTTTAATTAATTTATGTTGCAGTTTATACATACGGAACGAATAACGATGTGATAACAGATATGGTGGGTACTCATGATAAAAATAACGATTACAACCGTTGTTGTTAACGTTGTAACGGCTATAACTGCTGTTAGTATCGTTGTTTTACCTCGGATTTTTAGTTCTTGTAGAACTGTGCGTTTGTTTTTAAATCGCTCATTATATCTGGATCGTTATTTTTGGTTGTCTTGCGTTCTTTGCTGGAATTATTTGTGTTGGAGTTATTATTGATTTTGTGTCACCTTATCCAAGACACTAAGTGGATCAGAGATTCGAAATTAATGATTATTGATGAATGGTTTCCATGTGCTTTCAAACTAATGAGCAGATGACTTATAGCGATTTTGTTATTTTAATTTCTTTGCTTTACTGCAGATATTCGGGGCTTAGATCATATTGGTCCAATGCAGATTGATATCATATTGATAAAGGAGAAAAGAACGCAAGATGATTTAAAATAACAATGGCAGTATTTATGCTTCAGTATTTTTAATAATTTATTGAGAATCTGTTATTAATACCAGCGCTACATTTTATAGAGTTAATATAAAATCGATTAGGTCGCTGTTATTTGTATTCTAAACTAGATGTTGTAAAAAATATAAAAAAAAGTCACATTACATGTGCGTCTTACGAAAAAATCTAAAAAAAAATGTAGAACAGGGTTTAACGTTGTTGCGTAATATGTTATTATTTAACTACTCGATAAAATAGCAGATTTTGTAGCATGATTTAGTCTGTACGTTGCATTTTATAGCACATGCCTACACTGATAACCGCTATTGGACGTTAGTCAACAACACCTAATAGCAGGACACTACTAAGGTTACATAACAATCTGCTATGCGATATAACGTGGTAACTCATAGAATCGGTTTAAAATCGATGTGTTATTCATAATATATAATTGGTTTATGAGGATAATAATTAGTCAAGAGACACCCATATTATAAAAAAGTTATTATCGCAATGTTGTAGATAGTATATGGTTTACATTATTAAACGCATGCAATTATTGGACGTTGGAGTTGAAAATCGAGTTTTCTCTGATTTTATGGTGAAGCATTTGACTATCCCGTGTCGTTACACCTAGTTTTATTTCATAGGGAATAGCGTGCAATACAATAAACATTATTTTGAGACGTCCAAACATTAAATAGGATTTTGATATGTGTCATAATGGGTTAACAGGGATTTCTCGTGTTTCTAATGTTCCTGCTTTTGTATCCTAAAGCCGTGTTTAGACTAGTAAGTTCTTCCAGCAAGTTATTGCGCAAGAACTTCCGGATGTGTTTACACTAGCGGCAATATTTATTTAGCAACATGCCTTTGCAAGCGACCACGAAGTCAACTTGAGCAAGATCTTGCAAATCTGTTTACATTGCACGAGGAATATTTATTGCTGTAACGTTTTTTTTTCATAAAACTGAATGATATGGCACGCATTCTTTTTGCCTGATTTTTTTGAATCTAATATAGTTCTCTTTGGACGATTGTAAACAACATGATCGCCTTATAGACACCAACATCAAACAGAATCTTGAATTACAAAGCACTGCGTGGCATTTCACTGAGCTCGTTATCCTGAGTCATAAGATGTTAAGTCTTATAATGCCCAGGAATTATGTTGGCTATAATGTCCTTCAAACAGGAACATAATAGTGCAAGTATACTGCTGCTTGGAGGCTTGCAAAAATAGATATATCGGTAATACTACTATCTTATAACTTGGTAGAGCATGGTCTTTGACCTTAGCCCGTTTCGTATGGAACAAATTAAAAAAACGTCATCTATTACCTCAGCAATTCAAAACTTTTATCTGCAGGCAGAATAAACTGCAAGTTCTCGCCAAAAGTTGTCAAATGGTGTTTACACATGCGACTTGCCAGAAATCCTGTGAGGTTCAAAATATTGCAGAAGTTAGCTTGCCGTGACTGCTTAGGTACACGGTAAAAATAGCTTGCCCAAGATATCTTCTGCAAGTTTTCTTGCTAATCTAAACCCTGCTTAACAATCGTGAATATACAAGTATAGATAAGTATACAGATATGCCTGTATATATCTCGGATTTTAACTAAATTAAATTTATTTCACACCTTAAAATAAATATATTCTGGTACCTACATAACACAAATATGTAAGGTACCACATGTATTACGAATATTTGGCGTACCTATATATTATCTATGGCAGAAAATATTTTACGTATGCAAGGCACATAGACGCCTGTAATGCATACAAAAGATAGATCAGTGCATTTCTTTATGTTCCAGATCTTAATAATAATCTCGTTAAGTGGTAATCGAATTTTGTGTTATTTATTAAAATACGTTATATCCGTTATTCGGAAGGGTTATTTCGTCGGAAACTGTTATTCAATTCTCATAACAGAGACAATAACTGTTATTTAGCTGTTAGCGTATAACTGTAAAGTACCTACAAATGATGTAACCCTTTCAATAATATGATTAATTAGAAACGTATCATACATTAGAATAAATGTGAAAATTGCGTCTGCGTTTAGTTCCTATTTCATTAGTTGGTAATACTGTTTTAGTGCCGTGTGGTTTATTTCCAAATGCATCCTTCCAAAAAGTTTAATTTATTAGGCTCTTACCGATATCCCTTAGGTCCATGCTCTGTCCTCTTTCGTGGAATATTCTAAACGGAAAGGAGACATGAGTAAATTAAAATTAACAATTACCACTGAAGGAACAGTAACTTTATTTTAATGTTTAAATCAGTATTTGTGAAATCCTAGTTTAGATTAAAGTGTTTTCTCGTGTGGAATAAGTTTTCAGATGCCATGTTGGAATATTTAGACATTTCTAAACAAGATGGCGGCAAGATCTGTCAAAATAAGAATCGATGAAATAATCGAATTCCTAGAACTTTTTTTGAATTTAAAAAAATTAAAAAAACTATATTAATTTGGAAATATTTTATGTATTTTGTAAGTTGTTTATAATTTTCCTTACGTGCGCTAATTGTGATGCTATTTTTAGATTTATTTTACGAACAGACTTTAAATAAAGACAGAGCTTGTTTTGATGAGTTTCTTTTATTTAATTTTTCTTTTCCTTAATTTTTCTTCCTCTTTTCTATCTTATTGCAATTCTTCTAACTAAATGCGTCATAAAATATTTGTAGATATGAATTATTTAACTTTTTTATTGCAGAAATTAGCAATTTTACTTTTTTTTGTTGTTAAAATTTAATGAAAGTAAATATATTTTTTGTGCATACAATTAAGGATACGTTCACTCTTGACTAATTTATGAAGATAAAATTTAAACCTTTTGAGTAATTAATTTTTTGCTAATGCTGTATTAGGTAATATTCGTGTACTAAAAACAATTTGGAATTGGAAAATCCGATATTCTGATATAGTTGTAAAATATTTAATTCATATCTTCAAACCAAAATCATTGCTCGATTCAGTGTAATAAAAACATATTTGGGGGGATTTGGCACACCCCTGAATAATCTGAATGCGTGTCTTTTTTTTAAATACTATGAAATCAATTATTGGATTAGGATGTTAAGTATTTTAAGCGTAAGAAGTCAAATTTCCATCAATTGACAGCTTGAAGTGAAATGAAATATATAGACAATAATAATGTTTGACTGTTTATATTTGTCGTAATTATGATTCAATCGCGTTAAATAAGCATAGTACTGTGTCACGTGGTCGTCACTTCGTTGTATCATGTATGTCAGGTACGAACTCAGATCTTCGTCGTGGGGTAAAATTTAACAATAATATGTATGTAACCGGACTCAGTGGTTAATATTTTTTTTTCAATAGCTATAATGACGGGTACGTGACAATACTTGGTGTAGTTAATATTGCATAATAAAATATCGTGTTACTGTTAAATATTACCTATGACTTTTATTTAGCACCCTATTTAAAATTTTTTTTGGTAATTCCATGTTTCTTTTTTAAGTGGATAATATAATGATGATTTGATAGTTCTGGCTAATGGATCCTTAAAAAATTGCAGTCTTCTCGCAAAATCACAATGTGACTGGAAATGAGATGTCCGCTTTTTGTATGGGTGCTGGGCCTCAAAATCTAACCAGACTCAAACTTTAGGGATATTAAAGTGGCAAAATATGGAGCTTAGATCTTAGATAGAGGGGTCTAAAAAATATTTTTAGACCCCTCCATTCATAACTAACTTTTTTAAAAACGTTCATATTAAGTGTAGTTTTCAAGCCAAACAAAATTACATAAATCTCAAAATCAGAGGTCTTATAATTAAACGATTTATTGCAAAAGGCTAGTTTTCAGGATTACTATTTAAATATATATAAATTGTCTTGTTTAGAATTTCAGTTTTTGGACATGTCCTTTTGTAGGTTCTTGGTGCATGGCATTAAAACAGGCGTAGATACTCAACCTTTTTTTAATTCGGACTTAAGACATTTTAGTTATGGTGCCTTGGGCAACTACATAAATTGTATGTCTAAAAACATAAAAATATTAAAAAGAATTGAAATAAAAGTATTCACAATTAACCGAATGGTATTTTTCTTTTAGAGTCAGTATACAGCTAAAGTGATTTTAAAATAAGCTTCTAAGGTTTTAGTTAAATTTTTCAAAGTAGGTGGCCCACTTGTAAACTCTGGGTGGGCTACATGCGGCCCGCGAGTATCTCGTTAGGTAAAGGTGAATAAATGTATAAGAAAACGTAAAATTTTTCATCGAAAAAATGTTTTTACTAAACTATTTGTGAAGAAAATAAAATAATTCACTTCTCACGCCATCTATTGGCCAATATATTAACAAAATAAAATTTTGAAATTGATTTGAATTTGGAATAGGTACACTTTTGCCTGTTATAAATAATTTGAATTCGGAGCAGGAACAATGTCGTCTTAAACAAATGTATTAAGGAAACGAGTCATTGTCAACAATCATTTAATTTCATCTTTTATCATAAATACATTTATGATTTAAACTAACATTCAACAGTGTGATAACCTGAATATTCACCGGTTATTATACAGTATTCAAAAAAATATCGCAAAACCATTGACGCATTTTTCGATTTCAAAACTATACGCGATTTTTCCTGGTTTAGAATAGTGCATGACATGGACTAGGGTGACCTTAGAATGGTGTTATCGTTTCACAGGAAATAACGCACTGTGGGCTTAGAATGTGACAAAAAAACACGTCACGTCTCCGTTTCGTCTTATTGGGATTGGTTGAGAGACTAACACTTGACTGACGTATTGGTCTCTCGATCAATCACAAGCATCAAAATTAAACGACATCGTTTTACGAGTTGCGTCTTTGTGTCACATTCCAAGCCCACTGTACTTGTACTTTCTACACATCTGCCAAACCACTAGACTGATAAAAGTGGACTGTGAATATTTTTCGTGTAAAATAACAATATATTGATGTCCTTTATAGCGTTGAAATCGAATGCGCGCCCAATAATAATTAAGCGCGCGCATGCTCACGCCTTTTATCCCGGAAGGGGTAGGCAGAGGCGCAACTAGTGCACCCACTTTTCGCCAAGCGTATTCCGTCCCATGATGTGATAGGGGGCGAGCCTATTGCCATACCGGGCACAAATTCCAGACTCCGGGCTGATACTGAATAGAAAAATCCAATATCACTTTGCCCGACCCGGGGATCGAACCCGAGACCTCAGCCTTGCAGTCGTACCGTACAAAATACAACTACGCCACCGAGGCAGTCATAATTAAGCGAATAAGAATAACCCATGAACAGGAGGTAAGTTTTAGCATCGCATACGTCGTAGCTCATAACGCTTAGAATTATCTATCATGAACAGTTATCCTTCGAATATAGTCAATGTGTTCATAATAAAGTATCAATATTAACAAAAACATTTTTCGCATAAAAATCGCGTTGAAAAATTATAAAAAAATCAATTTTTAAATTCTAAATGACTTTAAATTCTTGACTTGGCGCTTAATAAATCACAGGTCACCTGAAACCATACAATACTAAGTAACCGGTGCATATTCAGTTACAAATAGTGTTATTTTATGATGTGACATTGGTAGAAGGCAGGTGCGGATTTAGGATCTTGCTTGGGGGCCACATATTACAGTAATATTATGTTGCGACAAAGTTTAAATAGTACCGCTCACAAAAATGCAGTATAAAAATTGCAACAGGAAAATGAGTTTAGAAAAATCGATACTCTATAGTAACATCAACATTAATTGTCATAATATATTTAGGTGATATTTTTTTAGCACATTTATCATGATCGTGAAGATATTACGCGATATTACGGCCAGACATAAAAAATCTCTCTCTTATTATGTAAATACATCTGCAGGAGAATATAAAACATGAACGTTGAACATGTGAAACTGTCTCCCAACTTAATTTCTAAGGATAAAAAGTTTGTCTATTGAAATGTTTTATATCAAGATATGTAGCGCACATTTTTCTTACAATATATAAGTTCGATAGATGAAAGTCTTATTGTAATGGTATACATTTTTATTGCGTTGCAAATACCTAATCGTCGTAGAATTAGTTACAAAAATACATTTATGTCTGCCCATCGCATACCTGCCGAATAAAAAATACCTGGATTCGATCAACCTTTGCCTTTAAACCGATAGATATAAATTGTCCAACCGTATTTCAGTCAACGAGAATATGACATTAACGTCGCATGCCTTGAATTGCTTTACACAATTTCCGTTTACTAGAAACGCTATAGATTCACAGTAGAGTCAATTGTTAATGATTATTAACTGATCACATGGCAACTCGCTTCGGTCTCCTCGGCCGCCGCATCACACGGCGGGCCTAAGGAGGCCAGCTGAGTCGCTGTGGGTCTTCGCTAGGATCTGTGACGGTTTGCTTCACCTGAAAAAAATAACCCCTTCATGTAGAATGATGAAAGGATCAGATTATTTTTAATGTCTGAAATTCTCATCGAAATTCTTATTGAAATGAATAGAAATTAGGGGGAATCAAACATTTTGTACACACAAAAAAAATAGTTTCGGTACGTATAAAATCAAATAAAAATCCTGATTATATTCACCTCTTCGTAATCGAAGTTCAAGGGCAACGTGTGTCGCTAGGGCGATGGCAAGGACTATAGCTAGTGCAGGCAGCTGCGCGCGCACGCACAGTGTGTGACGCGCCGCGCAAGCTATCGCGAGACCTGCGTGCCGTGCGCATATCACCGCAGACCAGGGTCCTCGCCACCCTGGACCCCCAATGCAAATGCCTCCCTGCATAGCCATACAAATAAAAATAGTTTTTCTATTAGTTGGTTTTGTTAATAGGTTATTTAGTTTACATTACGATTTTTATTTATATATTGGCAAATCTTAGAAAAAGGTATCTAATACATAATGGCAATAAATTTAAAGATGTTTAATTGGTAAGGGTTTTAAATGTCATAAGCACACCAGTTATTTAAAGTTATACTCAAGTTACAATTTAACTTTACATAGGTAAGTCGAAATAATCTCGCCACCTGTAAAACATCCCACAACGACGCGCAAGCGCCCCAAGCTGCGGCAGCCAGGGCCGGCAGCGCGAGGTCAGTCCTAGCAGCTCGCCAACGCAATAGTGCCAGCACGAGACTCGCGTGGGCCGCACCCCCGCCCGCAGCGAGAGCGACGCGCCGGCCCCGAGCCGCTGCCATGCTGAGGGTGGCGGCGGCTAGGCCCTGGAGAGCGCCGGCGCCGATCAGCGCGCGCCAGGCGCACCACCACCCGTCTACGCATACCCCGTACCACTGTGAACGTAATTACCATACCATACCAGCCCTGTATTATATACTGCCCACTGATGAGCACGGGCCTCCTTTACAACCGAGAGGGTTTTAGGCCTTAGTCCACCACGCTGGCCTAGTGTGGGTTGGCAGACTTCACATACCTTCGAAATTCAGAGAACTTCTCAGGTATGCAGGTTTTCTCACGATGTTTTCCTTCACCGTTAAAGCGAGAGATAATTCACAAAGAATACACACATAACTTTTTATAAAAGTCAGAGGTGTGTGCCCTTGGGTTTTGAACCTGCGGCCATTCGTCTCGGCAGTCCGTTCCACTCCCAACTAGGCTATCGCCGCGCTGTTAATTGTGAACATAATTCATAGAATTTTAACTTTCTATTTAAGATACTTAATTGTAAGTGTTTTTGTAATTATTAGTTACTCAACACTGAATTTAATAGATTTTTTTAAGGAAAGCAATATTTTTTTTTTGATTTGAGCGATAGTTTACCTTAATAAATAAATAAACTATTATCCATCAACATAAACAAAAGTTACACGCAAAAATTGTATGTTCTAATATAAAAATCCCAATCAAGTACTATAATTCACCTTTAAATAAGAAGTATAAATAAATCCCTGTTGTAATCCGATGAACAGTCCCATGGGAACGCCGAGAATCGCCCGGGGGTCCCTGGCCACGGAGCGGGCGTCTGGCGGCGGCGCTGGCGTTGACGTCGCCCCGTACACCCCGAGCCCCACTGACGCTAGGGCTAAGGCTGCCCACACAGCCACCAGTATTCTGCGCCCTTCAGAGCTTAATACTGTACCTAATGTAGATTGAGTGTCAGGACAGCCTGAAGCGCCGCATGTTTGTTCCTGGAAATGAAATGAATTTTTGGTATTGATTGTTAGAAAGATGACGCGAAGTGAATTTGCTATAATATTTACTATCGGAGTCTCTACGGTACCTAGATATCTATTGTATTTCGAATAAATAAAAGGTAATTAAATGTTGTGATGTGTGATTGAAGAAGTTATGTATGCTCCTCAGATAAAACATAAACTCGAGTCTCTTTGGAATCGAACTTTCATTGTCTAAGTAAATTATTTATCATAAAACGGTTTAAAGACATGTTCATACAAAATTTCAATATGACGAAACCGCAATATATTTAAACGTGGGGCGTTCTTTCAAGTATGTAAAATTTTAGTAGTTCAGTCTTTGACGGAGGGAGAGTTCCGTAGTTCGTAGTATATCAAAAAATTAAAAAAGTGAGGTTATCCAGCAAATAATAAAAGCTTTGTTATCTACCTCATAATCATCCTCCAAAAAATATTCCTCCGAAGGCGATAACTTTAGAATGGTGACATTAGCCGGCGCAGGCGTCAGGGGCGTGATCTGCTCTGGCCAGATGATCAGAGCTCCGCCCAGCAACAGCGACCCAAACACGAGACCCACATCCTGCGCCGCTCGGAGCGCTCGTAGAGCCCTTCGAAGCGCCACCTTCCTCCTGCACTCATCACCAGCCGCTTGGGCTAGGGAAGTCGCCGAGGCTGCTAAAGCGAGAGACATTGGAGAGAGAGCTAATCCACAAAGCCCGTACAGAAGGAGCAACACACTCAACGGTGTTGCAACTGTATGCGCTGTTAGAAGAAGACATACAAGGGTATGAGCGATTGTTAGCACCACTTTCGTACCAGTCTTTTGCAGTATGAGTGGGGAGAAGGGGGCTGTTACTGCTGCAACTGTGTGCATGATAGCTAGGGGAAAGGAACCGGCTTCGGCCCCTGCGAACGCTGTGAATGGGAGGAGAGCCGTGGCGCAGAGGCCACTGGACACGCAGAGGAGTGTGAATCGTTGGACTAGGGGCTTCGGGAGCTTGGGGGGCTGTCTCGACAGCAGCCGACGGACTGAGGCGGCCCCTACGGAGGACGCGGCCGAGTCTCGTCGGCGTGGCGCTATAGCCGGCGCTGCTACTCGGATGGGCGCTTTCTGTTTCTTCCACGGCCATTCTTTCTTGTATATTGTGCTCACTGGTATCTGTAATAAATAAAAAATTGGAATTTTTTATGTGTCGAGGTTTTTGTTTCTTTTGCAAAATAACGTGTTGTGAATGTAGTATCTATAATTTTAATAACTACAGAATCTTACAAATTCTTCGAATTCCGAATAAGCATTTTCTTAGCATCAGATTTTACAAATAGCGTGTTTAGGTCTATGGTGTGGGCTTCGTTCGACCAATCAGCTATGTCCATGAATATGCCAGTCTCCTGTCCCCTGCGTGTCCCTGTATACCTGTGTGATGACTGCCCGGTGGCGGTGCGGGTCAGACACGGTGCGAGAAGCGGCGCGTACCACCGGCCGCGTGCGCTCCGTCAGGTCCGGTAGGCTGCCCATGCGACCGCCACCACTACCTGCGGCTCCTCATCACCATGCTGCAGATACTGCTGCTTTAAACAAAACATGAAGGTTCGAGGTACTTGAGACAGTCAATGAGCAAGCGCCTGATAGTTGGTGCTAGGTGAATATACAGGTATTCAGTTGATAGGAGATTTGGAGTTAGTTTAGACGGAAAACGAGTCAGCAGTCTGATAGGAGATATATAGTTGTTTTTGATGGCAAATAATCAAGCCTGATAGTAGATGATGGGTGAGGCAGAGTTGCTTTCGACGGCAAATGAGCAAGTGGCCTGATAGTGATAGGTGATGTAGTTGCTTTAAAAGGCAAACATATAAGTCGCCTGATAGTAGTTAATAGCATCTTCTCATGAATACCAATGACAGGAGGATTTTGCTCGTGGTCGGCCTCAAAAAAAAATTACTCCATTGTTTATTTGGTTATTAAGTTCGTGCAAAAGGCAAAAAGTGCTATATATTTTAGCTTTTTGATTTGATCGAACAAATATAAGTAAAAAACGACGATAAAACCCGCAAATTAGTTTTATTTCAATGAATAAATATTAATTAATAATAATTATTGGGAAATGTTTTGGGGGAACCGTGTAGTCCGCCATGGGTAATTTGGTTGAAAGTAATGATAATGTAATCGATAGATTTTAAAATTAAAATATTTCTAGAGGTATAATAAGTATAATATTATAATACAGTATACATCATTATACAGCTCTAAATAAAGGGTTAATGAAAGGGTTGAGGTATATTTTGGGCCTTCGAAAAACTCGCTGAGTTTGTTAATTGATTTGTTTGCTTGTTTTTAAATGGATTTTTTTTAAGAATCCGTTTATCGCCTTTTTATCTACCTACATTTTATTAAACATAGCAATATTACAAATATAACATAAAATAATAAAGGCAAAAGGAGGCGGTCCAGCTCGTGCTGACCTGGACAGTTGCTCCGGGCAGTGTTGGTTTTCAGCCTTTCCTATCTTCCTGAGGAAATAGGCAGATTTTTTTTGTATCATTATAAGGCCTAAGGAGCACTATTGTGCGTAGCCTAGTTGGTAATGGAACGGTCTGCTGAGGCGATTGTCGGCGGGTTCGAATCTCTAGGCACACATCTCTGGCTTTACGAAGTTACGTGTGTGTATTGTTTTCAATTTTCGTTTGTTTTACGGTGAAGAAAAACATCGTGGGGAAACCTACATACCTGAGAATTTCAATAATACGATCGGCTTCAGCGTATGCAGGTGTTGCAAAACAAGGGAGATGTCTGCTTTTTGTATGGGTGCTGGGCCTCAAAATCTAACCAGGCTCAAGCTTTATGGATATTAAAGGGGAAAAATATGGATCTTGGATCCATTAAAAAAAAAGTTTTAGACCCCTCCATTTATAATTAGCTTTTTTAAAAACGTTCATTGTAAGTGTAGGTTTTATGGAAAATAAAATTACATAAATCGCGAAATCGGAGGACTTTAAAATTATACGATTTATTGCAAAAGCTTTGTTTTTGGGAGTACTATCCCAATACATAATATAAAGTATCTTGGTTAGTTTTTTAAGCCCGTTTTTGGACATGATCTTTCTTCGACGCTCTTGGTGCCCCGTGGTTCGTTCACAATCCCAATATCCACGTGGACACCAACTTGCCGACCATCAGGCACTTTATGCACATGCCCTGCAGACGCTATTTCGATCGGGCGGTAAACCATCCGAACACGTTCATCCGAAAATCATCAATATACACTCCAATCGACAGCGCGAAATGCAGACGGCCGCGTTTAGTTTTAACCGACCAACAGGATGAAGTGAAGAACCATCAGGTGCAGTGAAGCCAATTTTTTTTATTTTTTTTTTATTGCACTGAATGACGAGACGAGCATGCCGTTCGCCTGATGGTAAGCGATACGACCACCCATAAACAGTAGCAATACCATCCAGCACCTTGACTTACAAAGTACTGAGTGGCATTCCACTGCGCTCGTCATCCTGAGACATAAGATGTTAAGTCTTATTATGTCCAGTAGTTATACTGGCTACAATGTCCTTCAAACCGAAACACAACAGTGCATGCACACTGTTGCTTGGTTAAGCCATCGATAAAAAAATAATAAAAAAATGTATCTCTCTAGCTAGTCGACGTAAGAACGAGTTCTTGAAACTCTTATGGCGGTATTAATAAATCAATCTCAAGTTTGAGTAAAATCTCAAGTAGACATTTAATGTATTGAACTATTTAATAAACTAAGCTGTCCTTTAAGAGCTTGTTCTGAGCTGAGTAAGCGCTGTCACACACACAAAACTTAGCTGACAAAATCCGTCACATATTGTTTTTTTTTACATGATATAGGTGGCAAACGAGCATACGGTTCACCTGATGGTAAGTGATCACCGCCGCCCATGAACATCTGCAATACCAGGGGGCATAGAGATGCGTCGCCGGCCTTTTAGGTGGGAATACGCTCTTTTTTTGAAGATCGCCAGGTCGTATCTGTCTGGAAATGCTGCTGGCGGTAATTGGTTCCACATTTTTGTAGTACGTGGTAAAAAATGTCGGCAGAATTTGCTTTATTTGGGAAACAACAGAATACAATTTTACTTATAGACTAAAAGAAACAATTAATAGAAATACATTATCCACAACAGTTTCCACAGATTACAAATTAAGTATGCTAAATAAGTTAACTGAACTGAGAGAATTACACATATTACATAGTTTGCGGCTCGGAGCCTAATGCATCGGCCGTCGTGAACTGCTGAGATAATAATTGTAATTGCTGTTATATATAAATAAAATGTTTTAATTTACGTCTTATAAAATAACGCCCTTTATCACATGCCGTACCTAATGACAATTTCGAACGCCAAGCAACATTGTGAAAGCATTGAATGACACTGTAGCCAGCGTTATTATTGGATATTATGAGACTTTACTGGTGGTAGGTCTCTCATTATGTAAGAGGCCGTCTGGGTGGGTACCACCGCAATGTCTATTTCTACCGCCAAGCAACAGTGTGCATGCACTGTTGTGTTTCGGTTTGAAGGACATTGTAGCCAGTATAACTACTGGACATAATGAGACTTAACATCTAATGTCTCAGGAGGATGACGAGCGCAGTGGAATGCCATACAGTACCTACTTTGTAAGTTAAGGTGCTGGATGGTGTTGCTACTGTTTATGGGTGGTCGTATCGCTTACCATCAGGCGAACGGCATGCTCATCTCGTCATTCAATGGAATAAAAAAAAAAAGACTTAATATCTTGTCTCAGGATGACGAGCATAAAAGAGTACCACGCAGTGCTTTGTAATTATGTTCTGTACGGTGTTGCTTCTGTTTATGGTTGTATCGCTTACCATCAGGCGAGCGAAATGCTCGTCTCGTCATACCATAATAATAAAAACATCGGATCAGATAGAAAATCATATTGGATAATACTTAACAATTTTTCTTCATATTTTTGTCTAAGATAAGAAGCCAATACTCGAGGAACGCTCGTTTTACCAATATTGGTCCATAGTAACCTGAGCGGAACAATATTGTGGAAATAGGAGCCATCGAATTTCGTGCATGGTTTTCCTGTAATTTAACGCTCTGTGGTATCCATGTTTACTATATCATGTATTCTATTTGCTGCCCACGGCTCTGTCCGTGTTAAAATCTGTTTGAAGAATAAAATGATTATAATTATATAGCTTCATATTAGTGAAGTGACTGCCTCGGTGGCGTAGTTGTATTACAAAGTTACAATGGGTTTTGTACTCGGTATCAGCCCGGAGTCTAGAATTCGTACCTCATATGGTAATATGCTCGCCCCCCATGACATCATGGGATAGAATGCACGGCGTACAGTCGGGAACAGCTGCGCCTCTACCCACCCCTTCGGGATAAAAGGCGTGAATGAGTGTGTGTGTACTTGTGACATAAGATTTATTATATTCCAGGACTGATCAGAAACTTATGATAAAGTTTTATCTAGCATTGCATACCTCGCGGGGGTTGAATTCAGGCAGGCGAATCGTTATAGAGTTAAATCCTTTTTGCAACATGCTAGAAGTTTTTGGACCGCTATAGAAGTATTTTCATCTCCCTTCAATATTGCCGAAGTAAAAGTACACCAAAGGACTTGTCCAAAAACGGGCCTGAAAATCTAAACAAGACAATTTACATATATTTGGATAGAACTCCTGAAAACTAGCCTTTTGCAATAAATCGTTTAATTTTAAAGACCTCCGATTTTGAGATTTATGTAATTTTGTTTGGCTTGAAAACTACACTATATGAATGTTTTTAAAAAAGTCAGTTATGAATGGAGGGGTCTAAAAATATTTTTTTAATGGATCTAAGTTCCATATTTTGCCCCTTTAATATCCCTAAAGTTTGAGCCTAGTTAGATTTTGAGGCCCAGCACCCATACAAAAAGCGGACATCTTTAAAATCAATCGGACTTGTGGAAGTAGAAAATGAGCTGATAATCTTCAAACGCCTGAACAGATCTTCTTAAATTTCAGGTAAGAATCATCTCGATCACATCAGCTTTTAAACGAAAAAAACCTCGTCAAAATCGGTCCATTCGTTTGAGAGCTACGATGCCACAGACAGACATACAGATACACTGATACACAGATACGCACCCCAAATCTAATAACACCCCTCTTTTTCTGCCGGGTGTTAATAAGTGAAATGTTTAAAAAAATGTATGCGTAGGGACGATAGCGATTGAAAACAACCTTTGACAGATTTAATATATTTAATTATAATGACTTCTTATATTTACGCGAATGTTAGACATTGAAATAAAACTATTTTGCGGATTTTATCGCGGTTTTTTAATTAATATTTTCTCCCGACGTTTCGAAGGCTTTGCAGCACTTCGTGGTCACTGGGCGGACTGAGGTGTTGGTGGTCCGAAAAGTTAATGTTACAATATCTACCTTCATTTTTTTAATATTTAAAATATTAATTAAAAAACCGCGATAAAATCCGCAAAATTTTTTTTATTTCAATATTTTATTATAAATGATTACACTTTAGCTCACGCCTTCGCCCGCGTGAATGAGTTTTTCCGGGATAAATGTCCAGCTTTATATTTTCCCGGGATTAAAAGTAGCCTATGTTACTCGCTGATAATGCAGCTTTATTATATTGGTGGAAGAATTTTTAAAATCGGTCCAGCAATTTTTGAGTTTATTCGTTGTTTATACAAAAATACAAATCTTTCCTCTTTGTAATATTAGTGTAGATTTACCATTTTGCTAATATGTTTTCTAATTACGAACTTCGGCTATCGTTGTTGCCAGTTCTAAATATCTATTTTAATTCTACATTAGACAGAATTTTCTCTATTACTCTGAGAGACATGCTATACTTTTAGATAAAAGGTCGCTTGCAAAATGGAGATGCCAGGCCAAGGCCAGGTGAACGCTGTCTGAATTTTAAGGCGGTTTCACGAAACTAAACGATTATTGGTTTAATATAATATTCAATATTTATTAATATCCTTCAAAATAGCTATTAGTATCTACATTGAAATTAAAACATTAGCCCCCAACCGCGCGAACTAATTATGGTTCTAATATGTTTTACGTAGGTACTTACTGGTGGTAGGTCTCTCATTATGTAAGAGGCCATCTGGGTGGGTACCACCGCAATGTCTATTTCTACCGCCAAGCATTAGTGTGCATGCACTGTTGTGTTTCGATTTGAAGGACATTGTAGCCAGTATAACTACTGGACATAATGAGACTTAACATCTTATGTCTCAGGATGACGAGCGCAGTGGAATGCCACACAGTACTTTGTAGCTCAAAGTGCTGGATGGTGTTGCTACTGTTTATTTATTTATTTATTTATTTATTTATTTATTTTATTTACAATATTATCTTTACAGGAATTACCCAATGCGATATATATTGTCATACAATTCAAATAAAACATTTACATTAGCTTTCATAGAGAATCGACTCTAATGTATCGACCTTAGTTAGCATTTCCAAAGTCACCTTTTTGAATTTATGGGTGGTCGTATCGCTTACCATCAGGCAAACGGCATGCTCGTCTCGTCATTCAATGCAAAAAAAAAAAGTAGAACATGCACAATGAATAACGAACGATTTTCGAACATCGACTTCTTTCATAATATTCGCTTACAGCAATCAAAAAGGCTATTATAGCTAATATTTTATCAATGTCTTAGATTTGTAATATGTACTTATAATTTACTTGAGCGATTATATTGTATTTTTTTGTCATTAAACTTTGTATATTAATTGTTTAGTGTATAGTGTATTTTAGTGTTTAGTATCTATTTATTTTAATTACTTCTTTTGTATCCGGTGTCTTCGTTTTGTGTAATATTTCTGTGGAAACTTTTCGGATTGTGTGTTACCTATTGTATCTGGCTTATATATATAATATTGTTCTGTTTGTTTCCTTAATAAATAAAATAAATAAATTACGTAAATAGTAAAAATTACAAAGGACATGTCCAAAAAACAGGCTTAAAATTCTAACCAAAATACTTTATATATATTTGGATAGTACTCCTAAAAACTAAGCCTTTGCAATAAATCGTATAATTTTAAAGTCCTTCGATTTTGAGATTCATGTAATTTTATTTTGCTTAAAAACTACAGTTAATATGAACGTTTTTAAAAAGTTTGTTATAAATGGAGAGGTCTAAAATTATATTTTAATGGATCCAAGATCCATATATTTGCCCCTTTGTCCATGAAGATTGAGCCTGTTTAAATTTTCAGGCCCAGTACCCATACAAAAAGCGGACATCTCCTTTACATAGTAAAAAATATTTTCAAATTTAGAATATTTCCCAAAGATATTATTAGTTAGAATCGTGATTGAGACACGCCTTCAAAATAGGAATAAAAATAGTCACTAATTGAATGGGTTTAATACACACTAGGGTTAGGTATACTAAAAATATTATACTATTTCACGAAGACTAATCAAATTGTTGAGTTCTTTATTGATATATGGCAATTAGTAACTACATGAAATAAAGCATTATTGCTAAAATCTATTTGGACTGTTTCACGGAGACACAATTATTTACAATATAAGTTCATTACTAATTCATAACGCCTTGAAAATAGCAACTAGTTACACGGAATTTTCAGTGTTCCTATAGTAAGGTAGCAAATGGGCTGCCACCACCGCCATACCATACCAGCCCTGTATAATATACTGCCCACTGCTGAGCACGGGCCTCCTCTATACTGAGAGGGGTTAGGCCTTAGTCCACCACGCTGGCCTAGTGCGGGTTGGCAGACTTCACATACCTTCGAAATTCAGAGAACTTCTCAGGTATGCAGGTTTCCTCACGATGTTTTCCTTCACCGTTAAAGCGAGCGATAATTTACAAAGAATACACACATAACTAAATGGGCTGCGCGGTTAATAAAAACACATGACACGTATGGAAAAGTGACTTTATACTTACAGAAGGTATCCACTATCATTTCCACTGCACTGACACTGTTTTTTACACTGATATGTTACTAGTAGATATGTAGAACAGTGGTTTTTGTTGGGTCGTGTGCTGGCCGACGCGAGAGCCGTAACACTGGTTGAGGGATGCTGCGGTGACAACGATTTCGGATTCTGCGAACTGTACTATGCATTTTTTTATGATTTGGTGAAGTAGTCTTTCAAAGGTAATAAGTAATTTTTTCTTCGGTGAATATGGGACATTTTATAATTAATTTATTAGTAATGTGTTTTTTTGTAATATGCTCATTTCTTACTAGTCTAAATGTGTCTTTAATTTTACTTTTGATCATATTTTAATGCATCTTTGCTTCCATATTTGTTTTAAAAACCACCATATTCAGTTTAAGCATAAAAGTCTTAATGAATATTTTTCACCGTGATACTTTCAAATCATAAGATGATCAACTATCTATTGATAGAACTTTCACGACGAAATTAATATTAAATTTCTTATAATAGTAAAAATCGTCCACCGTCGTTCACCTTGACCTGTTGCTACAATACTTATCCCGTATTTTCCCAACACATGGCCTCCCTACATCTGGGGTGAGTCCGTAGAAGGGGGAAGGTTATCCGCGCGCATGCGCAGTCCAGCTCGCACTGTCTCGAGGATGATGAAAATACATTATTAGCTTCTATACAAATATAAACACGTAAGTTTGCGGTCGGGAACGTATTCAGATGGTTCGATGAAGGTGCGGCTTTTTTATACATTACTAGACTTCTGCTCGAGGCTTCGCCCGCGTGTAAAAGTTTTTCCGGGATAAAAATATTTTCCCGGGATAAAAAGTAGCCTATGTGTTAATCCAGGACATGATCTACCAGTGTGCTAAATTTCATCGAAATCCGTTCAGTAGTTTTTGAGTTTATTCGTTACAAACATACTTACATAAAAATCTTTCTCTTTATAATATTAGTATAGATAATGGACGTTAATTTTATTATAAAGTTGTTATATTTCAATCATTTCTATAGGTTTATTTATTACTGAGTGTTGTTTGCTCTGCTTGCATGAAACCTGGGATAAAAAGTAGGTATTCTAAGTATGTTTTAGAATATGGTTTACCTGTGCGCAAAACTTCATCCAATTCCGTTCAGTCATATATTACAAAACTATAATTGAAGTGTGATTTGAAATTAATACGTTTAGCTTCGTGATAGAATCGCCATAAGAACTAGAACCTTACGGATTGTTTGTAAAAGTAGACCAACGCTGTAGACATGAATGCACCAGTTCAAGCGGAGTAGTACCACCGGCTGATAGAACTTGTTTTCGTTAGATAGGTTGGCTGGGGTATAATTGATATCCGCTAAGCATTTTTGCAGCCGCGCCGCGTGTAAAAACTACGAGACTACCCCGCCCTCACACCCGCCACTGCAACTCCTGTAAGCCAAGATCGGCAGTGGCACGCATTTTATGACACCGAGCGGTGAAACTCGGCGAGTCTTTGGGAACACTAATTAGTCTTAACCCGCAACGAAGTTAATCAAATAGAAGAATAGGGAGGAGTAAGATATATATTTTCCACTTCCCTCCATAGCAAAGCGGGAGACAAAATAATGAACTAAAAAAAATGAGAGGTGTCAAGGGACACCCGGATGGAACGAAGTTCCTTTCGATTAATTAGTGAAGGAATTGTAATAAAATTTTATTTATATAACAGAGTGTGTATATATAAATATATAAATATTTTCCTATTTCCGTTCCAATACATAAGTTTCTAGAGAAAAAAACAAATAAATACGTGTGGCACTCGGAGACTGCCGCGGTAAAGCTATTGCATAGCATTTTTATCACAAATTTTGATTGACTAAACACAAATTCGATCTTACGCTTACCACATAAAGTAGATTTTTAAACGCGAGCAAAGCACGTTTTGTCTTGTTATTGATAAATGTCAGTAACCAAAGTAGAATAAATCAACAAAATTTGAAAAAAGAATGTTACGTTCGATTCTTTTGTACTCGTGCCGTGCCAACGCTGGGGAAATAGCTTCTACGCAATGTATTTAAGGTTCATATTAGATTAGTAAGCAATGGTTTTAATGACTTTAATAAATAAAATAAATAAAAATATACTCGTTTCAAGAATTATAGCTTCTACGCATTGTATTTAAGGTTCATATTAGTAAGATAATAGCAAAAAGTGTCGTGACAACTTTTCGTGAGAATTTTTTCCGTCTAGCCCCCTTTCACAACGCGCGATAAGGAACTTCGTTTCAAAAGGTGTAAAAACTACTCATATGTTAGCGAATACAAGGAATATCGAATATTTTTATCCTTACATCTTTAAATATTCAAAAACATATTAACAAAAAAATTTACCGCCATCAAATACCACTAAAACCGAAAATAATAATATAACATTACGTATATCGTCGGGGATAGTGCAAAAGCGCGTATAAATACCGCGTAAGTGACGAAAAAAGTATAGTATTATCAATCTAAAGTTTAGTGTCATAAGTATCAATTTTAATTAAACTTTTTTCGTCACTTACGCGGTATTTACCAATGCTAGATACGCGTTTTTGCACTATCTCCGACGATATACTGATTACCTATTTTGGAGTTTAAAATTTTCCAAATCGCTTTAGAAATGATTGAGTTCTTTGGTAACAAACATTAAAAAAATAAATAAACGGCGAATTGATGCAATCAGCCCTGTATTATATACTGCCCACTGCTGAGCACGGGCCTCCTCTACTACTGAGAGGGGTTAGGCCTTAGTCCACCACGCTGGCCTAGTGCGGGTTGGCAGACTTCACATACCCTCGAATTTTTTATGGAGAATTCTCAGGTATGTAGGTTTCCTCACGATGTTTTCCTTCGCCGTTAAAGTGAACGATAATTGAGTCGTATAGAAACAAAAACAGCAATCTGTCATTTTACCATAAATCCAGATATAAATGTGACAATATTGTTCGATTAGATTACTATTTGCTTATTTAATAAATTCGTACCAGAAACAGCATTCGATAACCGAAAATTTGAACTAACAATCTGTGTTAGTATCAAATACAGCAATTTACTGCCCATGAGTTTCAAAAACAACCATCTGTGAGCGTCAGCCAATCACAAGCGTTCATTCGGTTGAGCCTCTAATGGCGTCGGCGTTGTTTTTGTTGTGAATTTCGTACGCGTATTTTCTTGTTTTATTATAAAAATAGCATAGCAGAGTTAGTTTTAACATTAAAAAAATTAACATGGATTTGCACCTCACACATGTAAATAATAGGTTTACACGGAAAAGGAAAAAAGATCCCACAAATATTGAAAAACGTTTGTTGTATGTTCTAACTTTGTTTTAACGTAGGGCTGTCGCCATCTATTTTACTGATTTACACTTCATGATTGTTGAGGTCATTATGACAATATTAAAATAAATTTTAGTCCATTATTATTTAGACAATTTTGAATTTCATAACTGTAAACATTTTTTTAAGGTTCCATAAGACCCAGTGACAACCCTTTTAATTTAAGTGACAACCCTAAATCATCGACCGCCATCTTAAAGACATAGCTAGGAACAAAAGCAGCAATCTGGTATTTGTTTAGAATGAAATCCAGCAATGTTTAAATTTTTATTTAAATTACGACGACGCATGCTCACGCCTTTTATCCCCGAAGGGGTAGGCAGAGGCGCAACTAGTGCACCCACTTTTCGCCAAGCGTATTCCGTCCCATGATGTGATAGCGGGCGAGCCTATCGCCATATCGGGCACAAATTCCAGACTCCGGGCTGATACTGAATAGAAAAATCAAATATCACTTTGACCGACCCGGGAATCGAACCCGAGACCTCAGCCTTGCAGTCGTACCGTAATACAACTACGCCACCGAGGCAGTCTATTTAAATTATATTAATTTATTTGCAATGCAATCGACTCCATGTAATATTTTACCAAAATTAAAACCTTTAATATACCAAATTAAATCGCTTGTGATTTTATCGATTTGTTTGGAGAAGTACATATTTTTTCTTAATTGCCACTAATTAGTGAAATGTCAGATTGCTGGTTTTGTTTCTATACGACTCAATTGATTAACAATACACACGTAACTTCGAAAAGTCAGAGGTGTGTGCTTTGGGTTTTGAACCTCCGGACATTTTCTCGGCAGACCGTTCCGTTCCCAACTAGGCTATCGTCCACTACAGACGAATTGATAACCCCTCATTTTAACCGACTTCAAAAAGGAGGAGGTTATTTGGTAAGTAGTCGGGTAATAAAACAAAGGCCCCCACCGCGTCTGCCAGTGTCAAAGGACAATGGCAGGTCTCCATACATGATTTTAGTTGATGTAAATGTGTAGCGTTTAGAAGAAAAAAAAATATTTAACAATTCAGCAGCAATTCCTAAACAATTATGTATCAAGATTATTAGTGAAAAAAGTCTAAATCTAAAGATTTTTTATTTTAAAGATTTTGAGGTTATGATTTAGTTGACATTTATGAATTGATTCTTACATAATAATATGAATAATGAAACTCATAAAATGTTTGGTAATCTATCTATTGTCACGCGAGACCCTCCCTCATCACATTCGAACCTAACATTTCACTAAACATGGAGAAGGGTGATCTGCCACACGGCATACTAGCGCGCAGCATGCACCTTCCTCAGCTATACAAGCTTATATATCAAATCATTTTTTATTTATAGATACTACTATAGTAAATAGTAAAGGTTTCTTTGTTTTTTTTTTTGTAATAAACTCTGAAACTATTGGGAAAAATACGTTCAGACCCTAAGTCCTAGACTTTGGGAAATAACAATTAAATAAAAACGAGTTCTGATAAAAAATAAAACACATTTGTTTTTTTTTTTAATGTTTATTCATCTTCTTCATAATAATTCTCTCTGATAAATATCTCATCTAAAAATTCTCCCGGGGCAGATACATTGCCTTGTCTGGCGGCCCAACCCAAATACCAGACAACTGTCATGGTATGAGCGCAGCAACCTACAGTACGGTTGCTCGACCAGGTACATTATTTTCAATCAAAACATATTATCACACATTTTACAAAAATACTACATGCCAGAAACGAAATGTCGGAAATAGCTTTTTTTTCTAAAATGATATAAGCAATGACCGTAACTATACAGCCAACAGGCAGCTGGTAAGAATGTATAGAATAGAATATACATGGTAAAAAAAATGTGGTAAGAAAGCTGAAATCTTTGTTGTTATTCCTAATGAACATTTTATAGTCAGATATATTTTTTGCAATTTTTAGAGACCTGATGAAAATGATGTTTTGGTAGCCTAAATAATCTTATATCATTCATAAAAAATGGCCGTGACACATTGCTAAAAAGTCAATTAAGTTTTTTTAATAATTTATGCAACTTATACACACTTGTACAACTAAAGTTAGTATGCTGAAAAATCATACAAAATAATTATATTGAGATTACCATGTATGGAATTTCTAAACGCATAATTTATTTATAAATACAATTTCGCCATTGTCCTTTGGTATGGAAATAGAGACCCTGGGAAGGACATAGGCTACATTTTATCTGAAAAAACTGACTATGTCGCGAGCAAAAGTATGTTAAAAACAATAATAGTCACAATACCTCCCTGTAAATAGCTGATAGATGGCAAGTGTCATATAAAGTCCGGTACAAGCGAGGAATAATGAGAAATGGCGAACAATGAGCTTCCGGACTTATGGAAAATGTGTTTTACATGCTATATTATTTAACGCTAGGTGGTCCGACGAGATCGTATCGGCAGGCAGAGATTGGTTAAGCGTTGCGACGGATAGAGATAGGTGGCGTTCCTTGGAGGAGACTTTTACCCGAAGGGAGTCCATACAAAAATAATTTTAGAATATTTAACTCACTCGTTGCATATTTATTTTAATAAGGTATGGAATAAATAAAACTTTATTATTATTATTATTAAATCTTTATATATTACATAATTCTTTTGTGCGTGTGTATGTCATTGAACTCCTCCTAAGCGGCTGGACCGATTTTAAGGACTTTTTTTGTGTCTTCAGGTGGATTCGAGAATGGTTTAGATTTACAATTCGGTCCGGGAAAGTGTATAGCGGGACTTTTATCCAAGAAAAAACCTATCGTGCGGGTGAAGTCGCGGACAAAAGCTAGTTATAATATATAACCGGTGGCTTAGTACTTTAATTTGTATAGCGGTTTGACGTCTGTCCACGTCACATGGGCATCCCATTGAAAACCAGCGCTGCGGTACTACATTGGTGGTACCGTGGCATTTAGCTGAATGGGAGGCCCATTGTTGGTACAATAATTGCTTTTATTTTTTTACTTTATAATGTGAGATGTGTTTGTGTTCTCCGTGTGCAATTACCCTTTCTTTCTAGCCGATTTCGGCCACGGCGGCTAATCTCAACAGAGATCAGCCAGATACGCAGGAGATATTATAGTGCATAAGTGTGTGCGCAATACACAGGGTGCACTCGCTATTCCTTTACTCTCATAGTCCGGTGAGACGGCAATCCGACATGACCGGAGAGAGATCAGGCGCAGGACCAACGGCTTTACGTGCTTTCCGAGGCACGGGGGTATCACACCGCCAACTTCCGGACTCCGAGCTGCGACTGAGTAATTTTTAAGATGGAAAAACCCAGTCACAATGTTTTTGGCCCGACCCAGGATTCGAACCCAGGACCTCAGCGCGCAAATTGTACTCGTAACGCGTACGCAATACAACTACGCCACCTAGGCAGTGTGCAATATTGTACCAATAATAAACTTCTTTCTTTCTTTCTTTCTATAGCTACCGTTCAGAGGTCTGGGTTCGACTCTGGTGTAGTGAAATGTCAATCAGTATTGATGAGTATCTGGAGTGTTTTATAAAGAACCAGTCTCCGTCACAATTTTACGTCCGATAAACTAATAACTGTAAAATTACCTCGAAACAATGATATTCAAATCCCTGAGTAACATACTATGAGTCGGTTTTTATGTGTATTCAATATTTAGACAGAACCATACAAAACTACAACAGAAATCAACTATTCCACTAGTCTTAGACAGATTACGATACTTTTTTGACAACTGAATAGGATGATGACGTAAGGAGTATGGAATACGGATTTAGGAAAATTATCAGTATTGGGATCTATTCACGTTCCATCTTGACGTACAGCCAACCAAGGTCATGCACTATGCACGATGCAAAACGACTGTGAATAGTCTCGACATACATCAATAATTATTATTTGGTCGCTGGACTTGCACGATCCAGCGAGTGCCTCCATCATCAGTATTGCCAACTGGCACGTCTACTATTTATCTAAATGCATCATAAAATGAAATTAAATGAATGAATTCTGTCCTAAATACGTAACAATTAACTTGCTATGTAGTTTCCAATAAATGTTTCTTTTTTTCTTAGATATATGGTGTAAAACTACAAATAGTTATGTCACGAAATTACACTATGAAATTATTCTGCAGCTTACGGAAGTAAATCAAACACTATAAACATACCTAATGGATGAGAGGGTAGATGTTTAGCAGCTAAATAAACTTTAGTGTGTTTATCTACTAAACCATTATTAACTACATTTATAGATTTATGATAATATAACAAGACGAATATTTCTTTATCATAATGGAATGACATTCGTCTTTTAATGTAGTCATGAAATGAGTCATGATGGTAAGTACTTAATTATTAAAAAGCAATCTTGACACGTCAGCACAAAAGATACTAAACATATTAATTAGCATATCATACATTGTATCATTACACTGGCTATTTATTCATTGTTATTTTAATCGATGTTATATAATTATTATTTAATATTTTTGATATATATTAAATTTTCTTCAAGGAAATACATTAATCCTCTGCTAACCTTACTTTTATACACTGAAATGGCGGCAATACGAACCTGAACCTCAGGTGCTTGTTATTGTTCTGAGACCTGAACACATTTTAAAGGAATAAGTGGGGTTTATTTACGTTTTTCACACTCACACAGGTTCTCCACTTTCAACGCCGTCCTTCTTTCACCATTTCTTAATGTTTCCGACACAGAACTTTATAAAATTTAGTTGTCTTCATAATGTCTACCACCTTGTCAAACAGGGGTGCCAACATCCCGCCATCGGTAATTTATTTATTTATTGGTTAAGGATTGCTAACGGAGTTTACGATAATTCTTTTAAAATCTACACATATTTATATATATATCTATTGTAATTGCAACTCTGGTTATAAGCAATCACAGCATGAACCACAATAATATATATATATTATCCTATATGGCCCTATAACACCAAAATGTCAGTGGCGTAGGGTGGGTTCTTGCCACCCCATGACACCAAGAAAATGTTAACGTTCTTTCAAAAAATAAATCACGTATACCCCGGACACCAAAAGTAAAAAATATATTTTACCCATTTTCAGTTTCAGTGGTGTTTTTGTATTGGGTTCGGTCTATTTCAACTTATTATAAATGTGAAATATAGTAAAAAAAATTGGATGTTTTTACCATACCATACCAGCCCTGTATTAGGTATATACTGCCTACTGCTGAGCACGGGCCTCCTCTACAACTGAGAGGGTGAAGGCCTTAGTCCACCACCCTGGCAGAGTGCGGGTTGGCAGACAACCACCTCTTAAAGCTAAACCAAGTTTATAAGTGAAATTTTTGCTAATTGATGGCAAAGAAATTGATTAAAAAATAAGACGAGTTTATAAGTGAGACTGCTCAATTTATAGGTTTTATTTTGATAAGCCGCTTTGTTTTACTGGCAGTTACAATTTTTTCCATACTTTGGCTATGAATTCTACATTCAAATACAAGAGATGTCCGGGAGTTTTGGCGGGAACTTGGAAGTGTCATGAGGTGCTCTTGTTTTAATTCATTATTTTGGTGATACTTAGTGTTATATTGCATAATTATGGTGGTATATTATCCAATATAGTTCTATTAAATACCTCAAATGAAGTGAATTGAAATAATCATGCTATTCAAGTGTTTTTTTGTTGCCGCCAAAACTCCTCGATAAAGTCTTGGTAAGGTAGCCACTGCTTTACTTCGACATACTACAGATAATAAAAAAAGACAACCCAAACTTGACATTGGCAAAATGTGAACACAAGTGCCACAAAAAAAAAAAGAGATGTCCGCTTTTTGTATGGGTTCTGGGCCTCAAAATCTAACCAGACTCAAACTTTATGGATATGAAAGGAGCAAAAATATGGATATTGAATCAATTAAAATAAAATTTAGACCCCTCCATTTATAACTTACTTTTTTTAAAACGTTCATTTAGAGTGTAGTTTTTAAGCAAAATAAAATTACATAAATCTCAAAATCGGAGGACTCTAAAATTATACGATTTATTGCAAAGGCCTGGCTTTTGGGAATACTATCAAAATATATATAAATTATTTTGGTTAGAATTTTAGACCCGTTTTTGGGCATGTCCTTTTTAAAACATGCAATTCTATTTTGGAGTTCAGTGTTTTGTCAATTTATGAGATAGTGTTTTGTTTTATCACAATTATCGTTTTTATCAGCATGGGCAAGGTACAGAACCGCTGCGTATCTTATTGTGGCCGCATCCATTGTACCTACCAATGCCAATTATTGCTTTGTAGATACAGTAATATTTTCTTATGACAAGATTTACTTTTTTAACCGACTTCCAAAAAGGTTCTCAATTCGTGTGTTTGTATTTTTTTAAGTGAAAACTTCTTTAGCGGCTTTGAGCACTTTTCTTGGGATGGGTATAAAATGTTAAACTCGCGTCAGGCCACGTGACCTGATTGAAAATTCGTAAGACGGAGGGAGCGCCGGCGCGGTGTAGGAGAGGAAGTAATTTATGTAATATAATTTTGTATGTACATTGATTTCTCCGAAAATTGTGTGCCCATTTCCTTCATCCCTTTTTTATTTAGAGAATTAGGGTCTCGAAATGGTCCCATTTCAATATATGTTTGTTTAGGGTAGGTACCTACCTACATAATTATATGGAACAGACTTCATAGAAATGAATCATACGCTTAATTTATGGTCGGTTAGTTAACTTTAAATGAATGTTTATGGACTCATAGTGAGGTTATTCCGAATTTGTAACCATTGTGGCGACACTTCGGCACGACAAAAAAATAATACTTTAACCCAGTGCCGGATTAAGCAAGCGCGGGGCCCGTAGCAAATTCTTTCAAAAAGCCCTTGATCTGCTATGGGTTCTTAAGTATAGAGTGGTAAAAATACAATTCAATACTCAATACATTTATTTACTATCTATAGGTTACAATTTTGTGGGTAATGAATAGTGTAGTAAATTACTATAGGCGCTGTTAGGCTCGGACAATTACAAAAAGCCTGAGATGAGATTTCCTGGCAATTTAGAATAATTTCGATACCTATCATTAGTTTTAAAAAAAACACGCGTGAGACTCTCGCGTCTAGAATTTAAACTTCTTTTGTTCTGGAAATAGTTTATTGAATGCATTGCTTTTTATGCATTTGGTAATGATCCTACTATATCAGGATTACGCAATGTTTATGAAAAATTAAATTGGAGGAAATCTCTCGCTAAGTAATAAAAATTTTTTTTTAGTCATAACTTCTATAACTCAATATACTTATATTCTAGAAAATAGATTTTTGGTATATGATTACTAAATTATACTAAAAATAATGTAGACTGTTAACTTTACAAATCAATAGATAATTTTAACAATTTAAATCGAGCCATTTCAATTCTGCTACACATCCACACTAAGTGTCGGGTAAGAGTGCTTGCATATGCGGCAGACTTTTTGTAGAGCTGATTATCAGGCCGACTGAAATTCTTCACGTTTATACAAGCAACTTTTTGTAGAACTTGTGCGTTTACTGTATGATATTATTTAAAATTATTTACGCCAAGGAAATAATCGGGTACCGAGTGTCTTGTTTTGTGACATCAAAAAAATTCAACGTACCACATCATAGAGTACCACATCTTAACAAGTTTCACTCAAAAAATTACGCTCAGGCAGAGATGAGTGGGTTTAAACACGCGGGGCCCCCTTTCGCGCGGGGCCCGTAGCAATTGCTACTCTTGCTACGTAGTTAATCCGGCACTGCTTTAACCTGAGTCCTGGATGGATGAATGGTGAATTATCGCTCGCTTTAACGGTGTAGGAAAAGATCGTGAGGAAACCGGCATACCTGAGAAGTTCTCTGAATTTCGAAGGTGAATTTCTGAATGTGAAGTCTGCCAACCCGCACTAGTCCAGCGTGGTGGACTAAGGCCTTAACCCTCTCAGTTGTAGAGGAGGCCCGTGCTCAGCAGTGGGCAGTATATAATACAGGGCTGGTATGGTGGTAGTGGGTCCTGGATATACCTTTAGTTGACCAATAATGTGTTACTTAACACCATATTACATTAGATACTGCCTCGGTGGCGTAGTTGTATTACGGTACGACTGCAATGTTGAGGTCTCGGGTTCGATCCCCGGGTCAGACAAAGCAATATAGGGTTTTTCTATTCAGTATCAGCTCGAAGTCTGGAATTTGTGCCGGTCATTGCGATAGCCTCGCCCACTATCACATCATGGTATATGCACGGCGAAAAGTGGGTGCATTAGTTGGGCCTCTGCCTACCCCTTTACATTTAACTTGTCTGAGATTAGACTTGAAGTACTATTTGGTGATGTCTCGTTCTATTACATAATGCGGACAAAAGTTCGGTCAATGTGAACGGTTAATATATGTATATTAGTAAGTATATTGTAAATGTTTACCGTCTTGGATACACTGATGTGGGTTTTTTAGTTATATGCTTGCACGAATTATGATATTATGTTGGCTTAATGTTTTTTATTACTATGTGAATATTAACACATCGCCTACTTGGAAGTACACATTTACAGTACACAGCTTTAACGCATTTTATCCAAGAGTGGTCCATAAACAAGGAGTTAATAAGTTCGTAATATTAAGCGGAAACATTATCTTAACTATTTTAGGATTTTTCTATTCAGTATCGGCCCGGAGTCTGGAATTTGTGCCCGATATGGCGATAGGCTCGCCCTCTATCACATCATGGGACGGAATATACACGGCGAAAAGTGGGTGCAACTAGTTCAGCCTCTGCCTACCCCTTCGGGGATACAGGGCGTGAGTATGTGTTTGGTGTGTAAGCAGCTAAGTACATATTAAGTAAGTAGGATAACCTAGCCTAGGAAACTACTTACTAGTTATTTTTATCGTGAGCGTAGGTAAGTCACTCGTACGTCACTTTTTTCACCTTATCCACTCCTTTATTTTTTAATCCAGGTATTTTACTCGGAGGAAAAAGCGAAATACCTACCTATTAAAAAAAGAATCAAATTACGTGCTAGTGGGTATATAAAAACATATTTATAGTCTTACCTTTCGGAGTTTCCAGGTAATTTTAAAAAAAATATCTCTGGGTGCGTTATTGAAGAATTCAAACAACCAAAAACAGCACAATATAGTCTATAATTGCTCATTGCCATATTATGTAAGTACTTCTTCTTATTTAATTCAAATATTCACAAAATACACGCTTACTGCTTATAAAACAATCACACGGTTCGTTCGTCACTGCGGCGCACTCGCGACTGTTTGTGTACTTAATGTGTACCAATATCGAGGCGCGTAGGCATCACTCGCGTTCCGAACGTTTGTATGAAGATCCTCTACTGTATATATCTGTGTACTGTGTCGGAGGCATCTGCTCACTCCGAGATTTTGTTGCTCTACCTATATCACTTACCAAATTATGAGAAGTGAGCGTGGTATGCTATGTTATGTATTATGTTATGGCTAGTAATTTTTTTGTTACCCCTTCGGAGGCAGTCATATTTAAATTTGATTAATTTAAATTAGACTATTTTATCAGGAACCTTAGAAATAAACATGTCTTTAATTTTTATTTTCTTTAGAGGTTAGATAAGGTTAGGGGGGCAGTGAGGTTGTCAAAATGGACTGTAGGTATATTTTATAAATTAATTCCCGATAACCGGTTATCACAACTCTTGTCGAAGACTGGGTTGTCTACTACTGACCGGCGCCTCGTGCCATGCGGTCCGGGGGCATCTAAAAAATTCCGCCACGGCATTCCCTGCCTGTCGTAAGAGGCGACTAACGGGGACTAAAGTGAGAATCGCGGAGCGAGCAGTGGGGGTCTGCTGGCTCCACTACTTCAATATAATAGCGACTCAGAGGTGGACGACAATGCGGGTGGTCGGTCTCCTGTAGTCGTAGACGTCAAAGGCGTCCTGTAGAGCTCGGGGGCATCTTAGCCCCCTCGTATAGAGATGGGCCGCAATGCGCAATCGCGCAGGGGCGGTTCCGTGCAGCTATCTTAGGTTTAAAGAGCTTTATTCTCATAAGAAACATAATACATTTCACTTATAATGAGATAAGTACATAAGATTTTAATTTAAAATAGAGATATTAGTTTAGTCTCTGGTACTCGTTGCTATAATATGTAACTTAAGTTTATTTTTAAAACCATTTACACTTTCACAGTTTTTCACACCATTCGGCAATTTATTATACATCTGTGCACCCTCATAAAGGATGGTTTTCTTTCCATAATTTGTTCTTGGCTTAATTAGTTCTAGTTGGTATTTATTTCGGAGAGAGTATTTATTATTTCGTATATTTAGGTGTATGTTAGATCTAATAGTGTTAGTAGTGATTTTTTTTATTAAAACACATGTGCTATATTTGTATAATTGAGTTAAGTTGAGCAATTTAGTTTTCTCGTAAATTTGTTTGGTTGGCATATGAAACGGATAATGGAATAATACTTTTATAATTTTGTTTTGTGTTCGCTGTAATGAATTTAAGTTAGTTAATGCAGCAGATCCCCAAATTTCGATTAGATGTTCTAGATGCGATTTTACTAGTGAATTATAAATAATCGGTCGGACGTGTTTAGGTATACAGTGAGTTATTTTACGAAGTGCTCCTAATGTAGATATTAATTTAGATTTAATATGTTCAATGTGTGGTCTCCATGTAAGTTTATCATCTATAAGTAAGCCTAGATATTTTTCAGTATGTGATTTTTTGATAATTTCTTTATTTATTGTTAAAGGTTCGAACTCAGGTATTTGTTTATTCTTGGCAGATAGAATCATATACGATGTTTTAGTTGTGTTAATTGTTAACAAATTATGGAGTAACCACTCATTAAGTATGTTCAGATCTCTTTGTGCTTTAGTTATAATATTATGGACAGACTGATCAAAGTAAAAAAGACATGTGTCATCAGCATATAATGTAAGATACCCGGTTAGTCCTATTTTGCTTATGTTATTAACATAAATTAAAAATAATAATGGACCGAGTACAGATCCCTGAGGTATGCCATAGGAAATACTTTGAGATGAGCTTGAATACTTGTCGATCTTCACAACTTGACGTCTATTTTGTAGATAAGATTTGAACATTTTTAGGGCAGTATCCTTAATTCCTATGTCGTTTAGTTTTAAAAGTAATTTTTGGTGACTTACAGTATCAAATGCTTTTTTTAGGTCGATAAATATACCTAACGCTATACTTTTATTATCGATATGAATTTTAATTTTAGTGATTAGGTCTAGGGCAGCTGTTACTGTACTAGACTTTGGACGAAAGCCATACTGTTGATCGATTAATATTTGTTTTTCAGTTAAATAGTCGCCAAGTCGATTACACAAAATTCTTTCAAAGATTTTAGAGATTACAGGCAATACTGATATTGGTCTGTAATTGCTGGGATCAGTTTTAAGTCCAGATTTATATATAGGGCTAACTTTAGCAGCCTTTAGTGATTCTGGAAATATACCTAGTCTCAAGCACTTATTTATTGAATCAACTAGTTTCTCCGCAATGAGATTTTTCAAACATTTAATTGATTTTGTTGAAATCCCATCTAACCCAGTACTAGTGTTAGTATCAAGGTCATCTATGATTTTATTTATTTCGTCTATATTACAAGGTCTAAATTCACTTAGTGTTTTGTCGTGTAAATAATTTGATCCGTACATCAAAATTTTACTGGTGTCTGTGTGATATGTAATAGGTATTTCATTGGCCAAGTCCAAACCGATTGAGGAGAAGTAGGAATTAAACAGATCACAGATTTTATGACCGTCAGTAATCATTCCACAGTCAGACTTTAGTTTAGGAGGATCAACGATTGGTTTAACTTTGTTAGCTGCTAATGTATTAATCAATTCCCACATCTTTTTTGGCTGATTATATGAGTTATGGAATAAGGTCTGGTAGTAATTTTCTTTATACGTCTTAATCATGACTTTAACTTTTTCTTGTATTTCTAAGAAAGTTTTTTTTAATTCTGCATCTTCAGGATGTGTTTTAGTTTCTGTCCATAAATTATTCCTCATATTTATTGTATTTATAATGTTCTTATTTATCCAGTCTTTTTGTGGTGGATTTAGTATTTTAGTTTTGTTTACTTTATGTGCTTTAATGTTTTCTACTACAATTTTTTCCAAGTCACAGTAATCATTGCCTTTGTAGTTTTGTAGCACTTCAGATATACTTTCATAAAGTTTTTCATAATGAAGAGATTGGTATTCGATTTTTTTATTAATGACAGGGGACAATTTGCCAATTTCAAGATATAATTGTTTGTGGTCGGAAAGGCATGAGTCAATAATGGAGAGCCTAAAAGCATGATTGTTAATATTTGTACTAACGTGGTCAATAATAGTTTTTGATGTACTCGTTTCTCGTGTGCAGTAGTATGAGTCAACTTTATTTAATATCTCGTATCCAGATCCTGTAGTCTCATTTTTGTACTTCTTGACGTATGGGTCGTTTTTGAGTAAATTGATGTTAAAATCGCCAAACACTATTGTTCTTTTCCGCTGTTCAAGTTGAGATGAGTAAATGTCTAGGAAATTATCGATGTCAGCCATTCCATCAGGCTTATATATAGCTCCAATATTAAGTGATAATTTGTCTATACGTATCCATAAATAGTGGTTTCCATTTTCGTATAAGTCTTCTGTTAATTCAAATTGTATACTGTTATGAACGTAGATAGAAACGCCACCGCCTTTGCTGTTCTTTCTGTAGTTGTATATATGTGTGTAGTTAGATAGCTGATATAGTTTAATGTCATCTTCAGATGTAAACCATGTTTCTGTAAATATTAGCAAGTGGGTCGTTTTTGGTATGGCTCTTAATATGCATTTTATTTCATCGAATTTTCCTCTATTTCGCATACTACGTACATTTGCATACAAAAATCGTAGCGATGATGGTGCAGTTGGAATATCTTCGTATTTTTTAACTAGTTGATGGCATAATCTTTCTGTACATTTTTTATTTTCTAGGGTAGTAGTTAGTTTTTTGCGTTGTTTTCTTTAGTAATACGGGGAATTCCTCTAATGTATTTAATAAACAAATCTTTTTCGCCATTTTCTATACGTTTTCGTAACTCCTCCTTAACAGAATTAAGATAATATTTTTGAGCAGGTGTTTGATCTGAGTAGACCTTTATATTCTCTGGAAACTTAGCCTTGTTGCGTAATAAATGTTTAGGTGTGTCGACGTTATTAAAACATATTTTTAGTGGTCGGTCTTTGCCAGGTACATATTTACCTAAACGGTATAATTTAATTGGCTTTGTACAGTTTTCGATAACAGACGTTAATTTCGTAAACTCATTTATGTCGTGGGTTTGTCTTAGTTTGATATTTTTATCATTTATTTCGGGTATACCCACAATCACGACGTTTTTTTCTCGTTCCGTGCGCTCCTTTAATTCAAGGATGAGATCTTCTTGGTTAAGAGAAGGCGATTTGGATGTTGATGACTTATTAAAGTATTCTGATGTTTTTAATTGTGTTATATCTTCCTCTATGTATTTGATTTTTTCTTGAGTTTTCGTGTTTTCGGATTTTATATTTTCTATATCATTATTCATATGTTTAATTTGTTCAGTAAGTTTTTCTGTCGCTGTTTTAATAGTTTTAATTTCTTCTTTAATTTCACTTATCTCTTCTCTTATGAATGATATCTTCGTGCAACAAGATACCCCGGGGCCGTCCCGTAGGCGCTGAAGAAGGCCACCGCGGGTTTTGGTTGGTATGCCGGTGTAGGGTGTACATAGTGTTAGGGACTCGGTCCAATGCTCGCTCGGATGATGCCATACTCCCGAGTTTTTTTTTTTTTTTTTTTTTTTTTTTTATTGCATTTAATGACGAGACGAGCATGCCGTTCGCCTGATGGTAAGCGATACGACCACCCATAAACAGTAGCAACACCATCCAGCACCTTGACTAACAAAGTACTGTGTGGCATTCCACTGCGCTCGTCACCCTGAGACATAAGATGTTAAGTCTCATTATGTCCAGTAGTTATACTGGCTACAATGTCCTTCAAACCGAAACACAACAGTGCATGCACACTGTTGCTTGGCGGTAGAAATAGACATTGCGGTGGTACCCACCCAGACGGCCTCTTACATAATGAGAGACCTACCACCAGTAGTAGAGTGTCGACATTGGGCCGTTAGATCGGTGAAACCAACATAACCATCCACTCACCCCCCAGTGGTGGTAGAGATAACGCGTTTTTTTCCCCGCGAGAAAAAAAAAATGGGTTGTCTACTACAGGTGTCACTAGTGTCGGTTATAGGAACCCATACAAAATTTTAAGTAATTTTGATTATTCGAATTTTGTACTGGAACCTTTATTTTTATTAATGTTTTTACAATATTATCGCAAGATAAGAATATATTTTAGCTGATCAATTTTATTCTAAACATAAAAAAGGATTTAATTTTTAAACAAAATTTAGGCCACCTTAAAGTGTCGAGGACTGGAGTACTTACGATACTTATCTTTCCAATCATAGTTGTAGATAATGTAAAAAACAAAGCTGATATCTTTATTTTTTTTGACGTTATCGTGTCTGTAATCACTAGTCGTAACGATTTGTCTTCTTTATCGACAGTTGCCTGCATAGCCGATGTAGATAAAAATAATGATTTTTCGTAAGAGCTAAAGAAATAAAAGTAAAAATGAGTACTTTCCATAATTACTAGTAATCCGGGACATGAAATATACAGTGTCATTTTGACATTGCGTTACTAAATGAAACCACATATTAATAAATGAATATAAACTCATATAAAATCTCTATTTTTCGATCGTAGGGCTATTTATTTAACTGCTTTCAAGAACTGCATCGGTGGCGTAGATGTATTACGGTATGACTGAAATGCTGAGGTCTTGGGTTCGATTCCCGAATCGGGCAAAGTGATATTGGGTTTTAATTTTAGTTTCAACCCGGAGTTTGAAATTTGTGCCCGATATGGCGATAGGCTCGCCCCCTATCACATCATGGGACTGAATACGCACGGCGAAAGAGTGGGTGCACTGGTTACGCCTCTGCCTACCCCTTCGTGGATTAGGGGCGTGAGTGTGTGGTGTGTGCTTTCAAGAAATTTACGAATGGAATTGATACTCTTTATTGCTCGAGTGGTTAACAACTGAATCTAACTAGTCCGACAAGATAAATTATTAAATTCCGAATTACCTTTAATCTTCCATCGTATAAGATACTAATAATTATTCGTATTGCAGTATTTAAAAAGCAAAATACTAAAGCAAACATAATATGTCACAAGTATATCCATTTTGCTTTGTTTTAAATTAGTTGTAAACAGTAACATTATTATCTAGAAATTAAAGAAATGGCTCATAGAGAAATGTTTCTATACTATCCAAGAGTTTTTTAAATGTAAGTTTAAATAACTGTAAACTAAAGTATAATTGCAAAGTGCGCATTACCTAGACCATCCGTCTATAGAAATAATAATCTATACTATTATATAAAGCTGAAGTGTTTGTTTGTTTGAACGCGCTAATCTCAGGAACTACTGGACCGATTTTTAAAATTATTTCACTAATAGGAAGCTACATTACTTCTGAGTGCTATAGGCTACTTTTTATCCCGGAAAAACTTTTCCACGCGGGCGGAGCCGCGCGCAATGCTAGTTATATATAAAAGGATTTATGTTTATTGTATGTTTACAATTACTAATTTATCTACTGTCTGTTGACAGTTTCACAGTAGATACCTATTACATTTTTGCATGCCGTTCTTCATGCGGGCGGAGCCGCGGGCAAAAGCTAGTGTATAATACATCTATATCACATTTAACACTTTTCTTACATACCATGTTTATAGCAAAATAAATTCATTTGATTTTATTTGAACTGCTTTTTTATTAACAGATTCTCTAAATTTTCAAATCGTACCGGTCAGGATTTTCTGGGCAGATAGTATCTACTGTTTTAGTTTTTAGTAATACCCTACCTCCAAAAGGCTCATCGATTGTTACATTTCACCCATGCAAATAAAACTATTTTAGGTATAGGCTCACATAATCTCGCAACTTTCTAATGGGCGCAAGTATATTTCTTGACTTTCTGAGAGATTTTGTATCAAGGGCACGTTGAATTTCTTCCTGTATCAGTGTTGATTTCTCAGAACAAAAACGAGCATGACTGGCTTATAACAAAAATATCTAAGCACTGTGACTGTAACCAAATAATCAAAATTACAAGTACAAAGACTGCTATTATAACTCAAACAACGCTGCAACGCACCTACTTGGTACGATATAGTTTTAAATAAACGTAAATAAACAATCTACCTTGGTACTTGAATCAAACAAAATATGACTGTGTCTGTTGGACACTTGTGGGTTAACGCGTTACAGTTTTGCTTTATTTATAATAAATATTAAAGTATTTATGTTACAAATATTTTTATTGCATATTTAGATTCGATAAACTTCGGAGGTAGACGAGATAAAGCGGTTTTTCGTAAAAATAAATTGTCCGAAAGACACTTGTGAGTTGTTTAGGGTTAAATATGTGGAGTGTGTAATGCGGATATACTTAAATAGGTATTTATTATTCGTCTTAGGCAAGTGAATCGCACACGCCACTCGTGAACGCGCTGCGGCACGATGAGCGTCGTCGTACTCGCGCTGTGTGGGACTATCGCAGCTCTGCTGTACTACTTATCCGTGAAGAATTTCAGCTACTGGAAGAACAAGAATGTGCCGCATCTCAAGCCTCTGCCACTGCTGGGCAACTACGGCGATTATATTTTAATGAAAAAATATGTCGGCCAAGTTAGCCAGGAATTGTGTCGTCAATTTCCAAAAGAACCCTACTTCGGCGCGTACTACGGCACTGAGCCGACCCTCGTGATCCAGGACCCGGAGATCATCAAACTAGTGTTCACTAAGGACTTCTACTACTTTAATAGTAGAGAAATCTCGAAATACACCGACAACGAAGTGACGACACAAAACCTGTTCTTCACGCAAGGAAACAAATGGAAGGTGGTGCGTCAGAACTTAACACCTTTATTCACTTCGGCAAAAATGAAGAACATGTTCTATTTGTTAGAAAAATGCGGACATACCTTGGAGAAATTGTTGGACAACGAAAGAGCGATGTCGGAGGTGATCGAAGTAAAGTATCTAATGAATAGGTACACGATGGACTGCATCGGATCTTGTGCCTTTGGTATAGAGACGAAGACAATGGAGAATTCGTCGAAGACCAATCCCTTCATAGTAATGGGCGACGCAATATTTCAAACTTCAAGACTCATGGGATATATGATGGTGTTCCGCGCTATTTGGCCGAAAATATTTTATGGCTTGGGTTTGAAGTACTTCTCGAAAGAAATAGACACTTTTTTCACAAGCCTGATGATGGGTGTTTTTAAACAACGAGACTTTAAGCCAACGACGCGTAACGACTTCGTTGATCTGGTGCTTGGTTTGAAGCAGAAGAACCACATCGTCGGAGACAGCATAAATCCGAAATCTGAGGGAAATAAGAAAATAGAAATGGAAGTCACAGACGACTTGCTGGTGTCCCAATGTATTGTGTTCTTCGCTGCTGGATTTGAAACATCTGCAAGTACTTTAGGGTGTGCTCTCTTTGAGCTTGCGAAAAACAAGGAGGCACAGAGACGAGCTCAAGAGGAGGTAGACGAGTACCTGCGCCTGCGCAACAACAAGTTGGTGTATGAGTGCGTGACCGAACTGCCGTACATCGACGCGTGCCTGAACGAGACCATGCGGCTGTATCCCGTGCTGCCGGTGCTCACGCGAGAGTTGGTCGAGGATTACACGTTCCCTTCAGGCCTGCAGGTGCACAAAGGCCTGCGTGTGCACTTGCCGGTGTACCACCTGCACCGCCGCCCCGAGTGCTTCCCCGAGCCGGACATCTTCCGTCCTGAACGGTTCCTCGGCGACGCTAAGGACGACATCAAGCCCTACACGTTCTTTCCGTTCGGCGAGGGACCTAGAACATGTATCGGTATGTACTTTTTATTACACTATTGATTGCCTTGAATAATTGGCAATATCAAAAACACAATAATTATTCTCTAGTGATTTATCACTTTTTATTGGTTTTAACCATAAGAGTATTTTGTTAATTATAACTTCGTTGTTATTGTTTGTAATGTTTCGCTTGTGGTTGAAATTTTACCATTATTTACTCGTGCGTCGAAGAGTTAGAAGGTCGTATAGTTATAACCTTTTTTTTCGCGGAGAAAGTACATACATATGAGTGTAAAGTACATACATATATGAGTGTAACAAATAGTGGCTTAGTCTAATAGTTTATTGTGCTAGTAGAGACAATATATTCGTGCGGCTGGTGCTTAAAAAAGGAAAACCTGAGCTATAAGCACCAGCTTGACCAAAGTGACTTATTACTATCGCCCAGCCTTCAAGGGGGGCGACTGAGCGGCTATGTTGGGTTCACCGTACCTTACGACCCGACGTTGAGCCGCCCGGAGAGATGGAACCATCGGGCGACCGCCGGGCCGAGTCCCTAACCTATGTACAACGCACGGCATACCAACTAAAACTCCGCGGTGGCCATCTTCCGCGCATTAGGGACAACTGCGGGCTTCATCTGACGGAAGTGTCTAAGTTATCGTCCGCAACCGCCCCTGCCCGGTGCCGCTTAGTGCGGCCCGTCTCCTGTTGTTGGGAGGGGAGGGGGGATTGGAGTCTCCTCGGAGTCAACAGCAGCGTGAGGCCTACCTGCCACGCTGCCGTCCATCACAGGGATCGCAAGAATGTGCTAAAAACATAAAACTAAAGACGGACAGCCTCCTGCCGCCCGCCTGCGACCCCCGGTGGCCTCTATTAGTCGCCTTTTACGACAGGCACGGGATACCGTGGTCAAATCCTCCAAACGCCCCCAATCCACAGGGCGGGTATAGTTATGACTTGCCCCCTTATTCTCTATAACAGCGTTAACTCGTAACTCGGCCACGTTACGTTAACTTCGTGTAATTGACGTTATATGGTATTCTGTGAGCCTATTTCCATAGTGATAAACGCGATGAATTACGTTACGCGCTTGTTACGAGCGGTAAAAATAACGTGTGTCATAGGGAATAAGGGGGCTGGTGGAATTACAGATATAAGTACGTCAGTAAATGTGCAATGCAACGGATAATAGTTGTCACTTGCATACCGCTTATAGATTAGCTTATCATTATAATATTTTGTATCAAGCCGTGTTCACAATTTGTAATATACTTACTACTACCACAAGGTCTTTGTAACTTGATTTATGTGGAAATTGGAATAGAATATTTTTTGCTGTGCTTTATGCCACGCCAACATGCACATATTATGTTTTCCATACAAGTGAACTTAAAAAACACGTCTGTAACCCAAGCAAAATATATAAAAGTATGTAGAAACTGGACATATTCATAACCTAATCCACGTTTTTATCTACAAAGGGTTGGCGGAGTCGTAACCAATGCACTAACCTTTGATTAATTATACTATACCTAGATGGACACTGAACGTTTCCAGACTCCGGGCTGATACTGAATTTAAAACCCAATATCGCTTTGCCCGACCCGGGAATCGAACCCAAGACCTCAGCATTGCAGTCATACCGTAATACAACTACGCCACCGAGGCAGTCAAAAATATATCAAACTAAAATATATTTTGGTTTTTCGCAAATAGTAGTTATGTTGGTAGACGTAAAAATGGAAGTATACATCGACATTCTCATTTGTTTGGCTAAACAAATAAATAAATGACGAGACGAGCAAGCAGCTAATCTGATGATGTCCCACGACTAAGCCCACCCACAACCGCGAAGTAGCTTCTCAATACACTCAGCTCCATAAACCGTCATTTCATTGGCTATAAATTCAGTAAATTATCGAAACAAAGCAGCTATACCGTTGCTTCTAGATTTTACACCTAATTTCTCTGTTTTTAGGTTTACGCTTCTCCAAAATGCAAACAACAGTCGCGCTGATCACTGTTCTGAAGAAATACAATGTGGAGTTGGCTGAAGGCACGCCGACTACGATTGAATTCAATCCCAGCACGTACCTAACCCAACCTAAGGCAGGGCTGCCTTTGAAGTTCATACCACGTGACGGATGGGAACGGAGAGTTTACGCACAATAATTATGAAAATATTCGTATTTTTTTTTATTGCAATAGGGTAGTTGAGTACTTTTTTTAAATACAATTATGATAAATGTATGCTATCCAAAATCTAATGGAAAAAGAATTTTCAAAATTGGCGCAATAGTACGTAAGTTATAAAGCTTTGAAATTTGGTGGAAGGGGTAGCTGTCAAATAACAGCAATACTAGGCTGCGACGTCACCAAGCGCCGTCGGCCATAACGCTGCATGCGTGCGAAAGAGATAGCGCGATATCCTCGCCACGCCCCCACTTTTGCTCACAAGAATATTTCAAAATTGAATAACTGCTTTATTTTTCAATCGATTTTGATGCTGATTTCACAGAAGATTTTATTTTAGTATTATTTTCTGTTACATCTAAAATAATGTACAAAATCAAACATAGGAAACTACCCTATTCAACGACGAGACGAGCATGCAGCTCGCCTGATTGTAAGCGATACGAAAGTCCATAAATAGTGGCAGCACCTTATAGAATTTAGAAACCGGAACACAACAGTGCATGCACACTGCTGCTTGGTGTTAGAAATAACCATTGCGGTGGTATCTACCCAGACAGCTCCACGCATACGAAAGACCGATACCAGTATAATTAAGTGATAACGTAAATCCGATTGCTGTGGTACATTAATTATGTAATTTATAAAGAGCGGTCGATTTCGCATACAGGATATTACCTGACATGTTCAAGTTTGTTATTTTTTGAATAAATATTTTTTTTGTTTTTATCAATATACAGTAATAACTAATCATTATACTCCTGCACCTTAATGATAAGACTATTTGAGGTTACCTATATCATAAACTACGATATATTTTGGGGACCTACTTTAACACTATCACCTATTAAAATCCTATTACACGCATGTGTATCGAATACAACGACTTCAGTAGCAAAATTGAGAAACTGAATATTTTTGGTGATAAATATCAAAATTTTAAAGATACATTAATGACTTTCTGCAGTCCTCCTACATAATTTATTATAGTTTGTATTAGAATTTTAATTTATTTTTTCACTGAAACATGTAATTTTTATACAGTAGATGCGTATACCTGTAATGGGCATATATATCGGCCTGTGATATAATCATAGAATGTTCTTTTCATGATTTTTTAATATATATACTGTTGGTGTACCATAACAAATAAATAAATAAATATTCTGTGCTTTAGGTCTTATCCTCCTCAACCTTACAGACCCATGCACCAGAAGATGAAAAAGAGCCCTAACTGAGATGGCAGAAAAAAACAACACCAAAAGAACGGCTAACACTGAAAGTCTGTTAATATACAGGGTGAAATTTTCACGGCACCGGTCACCGGTTCACTGGTCTTATCAATCCACCGTAACCCCTATACTTACAAGGACACTTTTGGTTTCTTAGGAGTTTGTTCATGATTTTTGAAGATATTAAGATCTGCATTCACAGATTTTGAAATAAATGTACAGTCAACACACAAATTGTCACTTTATGCTTTATCTTGTTTATATTCTTAGAAATACGGCTCCAACTTGCTATAACATAACTACTGATCTCCTCTTTCAACAGCCCTTTATTTCCAATCAGTCAGCAACCATGATTTTCTAGGCATTTTGTACAACTTTGGCGTAGTTTTACGACCACCCACCAGCCTCACGTACACCCTGGAAAATCGAGCTCCGATCGAATGTTACCTACATTCTCAGTTTGCAGTTTTAAACGCATAAGCTATCTTAAATGGTTATATACGGTAATTTAAATATAAAACATAATAGCCCATGGAATATTTACTATCTACTTCTTCAGCCTTTAGAAGTCCACTGTTGAACATAGGCCTCTCCCAAAGATTTCCAGACCAACCTGTCAACACTCAACTACCTACTTATTAGATTTAAATTCAGGTAACGTAATTTGCATTTTACGTATAGTGCATACGATACGTCCTAAGAATCACGTACGTATCGATATCGGTTAATCGGTTATTATGTTATAAAAAGTCTAGTTGTACTGATGCATATAGCGGGTTTGTACTTCGTTATGATGTCTTAGTTTTTCGAATTAATACCTACTCTTGTTTACCTTGAGTTCGAATTTGCCAATAATTTTTTGTTCTTATTTTTATCGATGGCTCGACAAAGTGGCTGCACTGCACCTAATGGTAAATGAAGAGAAGCCCAAAATAATGTCGAACGGCAAGAGATTAATATCCCTGGTCGGTCGGCAATTAGTTACTTCTTCACGCTCCGTTTGAAGGACCCTAAGCTGTAGGAAGGAGGGAACACGTACGCTGGCAAACTGTTCCACAGCTTAATGTTGCGGCAGAAATATGAATAACCGAAACTTTTGGTTCGAGCCGGGATGGAAGATACCAATAAGAAAGGAGGGGATAAGGTTAAACAATTCTTCAAAGCACTCACCATGATACAGATGGTAGAACACACTGAGTGAGGCGATGTCGCGGTGCAGCTGCAGTGGTCTTATTACAGCAAAGGGGTCACAATTGCTACGATCGTATGTGTATGCATTATTAATTAACAAAAAGAATAAACCATATATTTTTTTATAATAGTAAAACTGACTTCAAGAAACCACTACAGACTTAAAATAATTTATCCTAACTCACGCACGATCACCTTTCGGAACTGACACCGCGCGCGGTTTAACCCAACGCACCTTACCTTATGGAAAAGACTTGATCTTCTTGTTCTTCTAAATCGCGGCATTGTAAATAACATTGCATAATCAAACACAAAGTCCAGAATACATTTGTCTGTATACGAAAATTTTCCATTGGATTAATCAAAGAGCATTTATAATACCATCAAAAGTCGAAAGAATTGATTGTCGATGCGCGCACAATAACAAACATACAACGATACGATTACTGGTGGTAGGTCTCTCATTATGTAAGAGGCCGTCTGGGTGGGTACCACCGCAATGTCTATTTCTACCGCCAAGCAACAGTGTGCATGCACTGTTGTGTTTCGGTTTGAAGGATATTGTAGCCAGTATAACTACTGGACATAATGAGACTTAACATCTTATGTCTCATTATTGAGCGCAGTGGAATGCCACTCAGTATTTTGTCAGTCAAGGTGCTGGATGGTGTTGCTACTGTTTATGGGTGGTCGTATCGCTTACCATCAGGCGAACGGCATGCTCGTCTCGTCATTCAAAGCAATAAAAAAAAAAAAAAAAAAAAGATACAACTCACCAAAAACACTTTAATTAAAACGAATTCAAATACAAATACCTTAGACAAACACGGTCGAAACCTGAATAAAAATTGGTGAAAACTCAAAAAGATGCTAATTAATCGCGCAACGGTATGCAATGAAAAGAGGTAATATGACATTATAATATACTCTTTGCGAGCGGTACAGGGACTGCGCAACCGAAGCAGCTGTCAAAGGGTAAAATACACAACGGTATGTTCATTTTTAATTTATGAGAAAATGAATTCTCTTCCTATTTTCCTTGATGGTGAACTTTTTCCATATTTTTATAGCTATTCTGCTATTCGGAAGGGATACGAATCCAAATAACCAAAGAACATGATAATCGGTTCGACCGTTCTCGAGTAATAAATGGCGTAACTAACACAACTTTCTTTTATAGATATCAAAGAGTTCTAAGATTATATAGAGCGGGCATTGGGAAAATTTCCATACAAAAATTTTGAGTTTGTTCGTAAGGCGCAAAACAAACATACAGATACGCAGATACACAGATACACAGATACTCAGACACACAGATACACACCCTAAACTTATAACACTCCTCTTTTTCTGTCGGGGGTTAATACGATTGTAACAGGCCGATGTCTGTACATTATAGATAACTTTTGAAGAATAACTAATATGGGAGGTTTTTATTAGAGACACAGAAGCCAAAACAACAGTTATTATATAAGAAAAGAAAGAAAGAAAGAAAGAAAATATTTATTATTAGCACAATGGGTACATGTATCTTTCATAAAAAAAGTGAGAAAATACTAAATAAAAACAAATATAAAACAATTACATGCATTGTGCCAACAACGGGAACCCCCATTCAGCTTCTTGCTGCAGCATCAGCCTGGCCGATACTATACGATATATATACGATTATCGCATTCATAAATGGCGCAAATTGGCATATTTCCTTCCAAAATATTGTTTTCTTTACAAACTTTGCGCATACCGAGACGTCTTGTCACATGGATGTGTCAGATAAGACAGCGACTTATTACCAATTGGTAATAACTTTTGGACGAAAAATTTGGGCCTGATGTCCGGTCTATAACTATACTGTTTAATGTCTTTGATATATATAGATATATAATATATATGTATATAGATTAAAACAGTCGCGATACCTCAAATCTGAACCGCTTGCTTTAACCTCGCTTGATAACCTTCTTGTACATATAATCACAGTGGTCAACCGTTCCACTCACCTCCGGTGGTGGTAGCAATAATACGTTTTTTCCCGCGAAAAAAAAGGGGTCAAAACTGGTAGTGCGAGGTACAATATTGTTACTAATTGGAGTGTCATGAAAAGCAAATAACAATACCTAATCTTATAGGTACAATCAATCAATTTGCCTGTCACGGTCCACTGCTGAACGCAGGCCTCACCAAGTGAGCGGTCCATCCCGGTCTTGAGCAGTCCGCATCCATCCATCCGATCGTATAGTTTGCTTGCGCAAAAATAAATTGAAGAATATATTCTACTAGATATCTCCCGCGTGAAAGGGTTTTTCCGGCATAAAAATCCCGCTTTATATTTTCCTGAGATAAAAAGTAGCCTAAGTTAATCCAGGACATGATCTACCCGTATGCCAAATTTCATCGAAATCCGTTGAGCAGTTTTAGCGTGAATGTGTAACATACATCTATACATTCTTATAAACTTTCGCTTTTATAATATTAGTAGGATTATAGTATAAATAAGTAAATTCAGACCGGTTAAAAGTTGGTTGTTTCAAATATATTAACATTGTAAACAAAACACAGATGTTTGGTAGAGAATAAAGGTATTTTAATTTGATTATGTAAAGTTGTTTAATATTTATAAAACTCTTATCACATTGTTATGTCATTGTGTTGCGTTTATAATAAATGCTATTCAATTTAGATACCATTCGGAGTATGCAATTCGATTTTAATATTTGCTTATGTAAAACACGCGGCGTTCTGGAATGAATAGAATATTTGATAATTAAATTACTCAAGTGGACGATAGCTTTGTTCGGAATGGAACGGTCTGCCGAGACAATGTCCGGAGGTTCAAAACCCAAGGCACACACTTTTGAATTTTCGATGTTACGTGTGTATTGTTTATCAATTATCGTTCGCTTTAACGGTGAAGGAAAACATTGTGAGGTAATCTACATACCTGACAACTTTTCGTAAGAATTTCGAGGGTATGTGAAGTCTACCCGCACTAGGCCAGCGTGGTGGACTAAAAGCATAACCAGACGAACGAATTTGGTGCGGCCGCACCAATTTGTTGTGCGGTGCGCTCTTCACGCCGCACCACCGCACCGCACCACGCACCGTTCAGTTGTTTCTGTGCTCGCATCGCATGCGTGAATACGTCAATAAAATAATAATAATTAAGTAACCCTGACACAAAAACCTTCAAAAAAATATAAAAAATAAAAGTTTTCTTTGTCGTTTAAGTACCTAGTAATATTTTGACCCAAGCGTCATCGCGTCGGGGGACCACTAAAGAAGTATTTTCATCTTCCTGGTCCGGAGTTTCAAAAGAGTTGGGTATCCCGCAGACTACTTGATGCTGCAGCATCAGCTCAAGGTTAACATGTCAAAAATATTGCCAAAGTCACAGTATACCAAATTTAAAATCAATCGAAGTTGTGTAAGTTGGAAACGAGCTGATAATCTTCAAACGCCTGAACAGATCTTCATAAATTGTAGCTAAGAACCATCTCGATCACATCAACTTTCAAACAAAAAAAATACAAAACTGGTCCATTCGTTTGAGAACTATAATGCCACAGACAGACATACAGATACACAGATACTCAGACACACCCTAAACTTATAACACTTCTCTTTTTCTGTCAGGGGTTACGATTACGGGGATACGATTGTAACAGGCCGATGTCTGTACATTATAGATAACTATTGAAGAAAAACTAATATGGGAGGTTTTTATTAGAGACACAGAAGCCATAACAACAGTTATTATATACGATTAGCGCATTCATAAATGCGCGCGTGTTGATCATTATTTTGTTGCGGAGTTATTTTAAAACTATGGATATCTCCTAAGATATTCATTGAAATCAAATGATGTTGAAGGCAATTATGTTCAAAAATAAATACTTGTGATGAATAATGTATTTATATGAATAAGGATAAGTATCATGTTTATTGTTTATACAAACATCTTTGCAAATAATGCATTTTTAAGAACAAATTTGATTAAGTACCATATAAAAGGTTATATGAGTCAACCTTAAAAGATAGCACATGTTATCGCGGATTTTTTTATTTTTTAAAGGGGAATAATTCCGTTATACATATTTTTTTCGTAACTTTAACCGTTTAGGCAGCGCACGCAACGGAAGCTTTTAATAGGGATATTTTTTCGCGTTTTGCAACATTTTATATTGTTGCCAAAACTACTTGTTGATAAAGACAACAGTACAGTCATATGTGTAATGTGATTCATTAAAGATTTGATGGTAATGATTTTCGTGTATATTTTCGACCTCTATTCAGTGTCGGATTAACTACGTAGCAAGAGTAGCAATTGCTACGGGCCCCGCGCGAAAGGGGGCCTCGCATGTTTAAACCCACTCATCTCTGCCTGAGCGTAATTTTTTGAGTGAAACTTGTTAAGATGTGGTACGTTGAATTTTTTTGATGTCATAAAACAAGACACTCGGTACCCGATTATTTCCTTGGCGTAAATAATTTAAATAATATCATACAGTAAACGCACAAGTTCTACAAAAAGTTGCTTGTATAAACGTGAAGAATTTCAGTCGGCCTGATAATCAGCTCTACAAAAAGTCTGCCGCATATGCAAGCACTCTTACCCGACACTTAGTGTGGATGTGTAGCAGAATTGAAATAGCTCGATTTAAATTGTTAAAATTATCTATTGATTTGTAAAGTTAACAGTCTACATTATTTTTAGTATAATTTAGTAACCATATACCAAAAATCTATTTTCTAGAATATAAGTATATTGAGTTATAGAAGTTATGACTAAAAAAAAATTTTTATTACTTCAAGAGAGTTTTCCTCCAATTTAATATTTCATAAACATTTCGTAATCCTGATATAGTAGTATAATGAATACACTCTTTTACTAATATACTATTTTATTAATCACTTGTCACTGACTCAATTCTCTTCACAATTGGAACAATTACTACGTATCACTGTAATACTATTTTCAAAATACAATACAATTCAATTATTCAATTAGATGTTGAGAGCTCGACGCTCTGAAGTAGACTGCCGCTTTTGACAGCTTGCCCCGCCTTTTATATCTTTTGCTTGTCGTCAATAAATACAACTACCCTACTTTATACTTGATTTTTAAGAGTATGCAAGCTATCAAAATACGGCAATCATGACACTCGGCCATCCGCTATCGTGCTATCTCCGGAGCACGCACCAAACAACGAATCATGACACTCGAGCTTTCAAGAGTCAAAAGTGTTATACATTTCTTATAGTTACTATCAAATTACAATAGTGAGAATGATTTTATACACTACAAAAACATTTACTTATATTAATTATTATTACTCATGATTTTCATCGGATTCCGATGCATAATCAGATTCATTAACTGCAAGAGCATTCACATGTATCCACGGGCGTATTCTATCCGCGGCTACAACGCTTTTATATTTTTTTGTATTAAAATCTGGAACATTACTAATTTCATATCTGTCGTTACCTAAAGAGTTAGTAATTTTATAAGGCCCTATAAACTTCGGAAGCAATTTCTTACTTTTGCCGTCATTGTTAAAATTTGTTTTAGTTATTTTGATCAACTCACCGACCGAGTATATTGATGCAGGTATCCTATTGGAATCATAAACCTCTTTTTGTTTGTGTTGACTTGATTTGATGTTGTCAGAAGCTTCCTTTCTTATTTCATTTATATCTGGAAAAACTTCTGAATTGTTATCGCTCAAATCTTGACTTGGGAGTTTGTTATCAGAACCGTTTTTTAACTTAATTCCGAACAATAATTCTGATGCAGATTTCTTTGTTGTAGCATTAATTGTATTGTTTACGCCCCACTGTATTTTACCTAGTTGCTTATCCCAGTCACGTTCATCTTTATTGAAATTCTGTGTAGATAGAGCTGATAAGATGGTCTGGTTAAATCTTTCAGCTTGCCCATTTGATCTAGGACAAGCAACCGCGTTTAGTACATGTTTAATTCCGTTGGCTACACAAAAATCTTTAAAACGGACTGAGGTGAAGGCTGTACCACGATCTGAAATTATTCTAGAGGGCACACCAAAATCATTAAATAGTTTTTCTAAAATATCAACAACATTTTTAGTTTTAGTGTCTCTTACCGGTCTAGCAAATAGGTACTTCGTAAATGCATCGACGATAGTTAATATGTAACTGTGACCGGACTTACTTTTCACAAAAGGCCCTAAATGGTCCACATGTAATGTGTGAAAGGGTATTGCTACTTTTTCTATGGGGTGTAAAAGGCCTGTACGATTTTTTTTGCGGAACTATCTTTATTATATGCACAATTAATGCATGCAGTAACATACTTCTTAGTGAACTTCTTTAGATTACGAAACCAATAGCGAGCCTGAATGCGATCAAGGGTTTTTGCAAATCCAAAATGACCAATATCGTCATGATTGGCTTTGCAAACCTGCCATCGAGCACTTTTTGGAACTACTAAGCGCAATTCATCTTTCACCTTTCTATAGAGCACATGATTCTTGCAAGTATAGTTTTTCTTGAATTCTAAAATTTCTTCCTCATTATCAGGTTTTAAAATAATTTTAATACGTTTTAACTCAGGATCAGCCATTTGTAGAGATACTAGCCAGTTTTCCGATGTAATATTTAAAGTTGTGAGAATTTTATCCTTATTATTGTTAGTCGAGCAAGGGTTTCTACTCAATGCGTCCACATGACACATTTTAGAACCTGGACGATATTCTATATTGAAACTAAATTCACTAATCTGAAGCCACCATCGTGCGATGCGTGGTATTAAGTCACGTTTTATTAACGTAGTTCGCAAAGCATTACAATCTGTAAAGATAGTAAAGTTCAAACCCAAAAGGTAAACACGAAACTTTTTTAATGAGCATACCACAGCTAAGGTTTCGAGTTCGTACGAATGGAAATGACTTTCTTCTACTGTGGTCTGTCTGCTAAAGTAAGCTACGGGTTTAAGATAATCTATAAGGTCGATATACTACCGGAACCTTATCCGATAATTCTATAGCCATTTCTGTATTTTTCACGCAACCTAACTCGCTTAGGTTTGACGCAAAACACGGTCTATATCTTTGCAGTAATTCGTACAGTTTGTTTTTAGTGGGGTGGTCTATAGTAACTCCTACTTTTATATCAACTATATTAAATCTGGTCTGAGGAACTTGTTCAGTATCAATAGCTAAAATTGATGCTACTGCTGCTTGTGGTCTGGCTAATAAAGAATTAACTTTAAAGGTAATTGGACTTTTAGTTAGAACCGTTACAAAAATAACTCCCATTCCCTTATCTAGTTCATAGCAACCACGGTGAATATGATATTCTTGATTTGGGATAGCTCTGGTACCACCTTCGACATATATATCCCCAGTATATTCTTTCTCTCTGGAAAAAACATTTATTAGACCATCATTCTTAACCGTAACTTCATCCTTAACAAACAAATTTAAAATATTCGCGTTTTTAATAGCCTCGATAATAGGACTGGAATAGAATATTAAACTCCGACTATCTTTTACGACAGTTACAAAAGGCAATTCCGTAAAATTTTGTCCCAATAAAACCGACGTACGTAATAACTCATCATCCACTGCGTAAATATCTATCTCGGCTTCTATTTCATCAATTTAGATATTTACTTTGGATCGATATAGAGGTTTAATACCTATATTTCCAAAACCTTTTATAATGGGAAGATTCTGCAAAAACTTTATAAGTCCCAACGATTCTGCATCATGCTTTTTTATTAAACTGCAATCACTCCCAAAGTCTACATACGATTGCATCTTGACATTATTCACGGAAATAACTTTATGAAATTGATCTTTCTGATGAGAATACTCATTCATTTTGTTTTCTAAACATGTATTTTGATTTTGAACACCATTATCGAACGTAGACCGACTGTTCTCGATATGAGCCATATTTGTACATATTTTAAGGATACTTTTATGTTCTTCACTAGTACTTGTATTACCGTAGGAATTCAATGGTTTCCTATTACAATCATCATAATTATGGCCAACTCTACCACATTTATTACACTTAACTATAGGCTTAGAACAGTTATAATAAGAATGACCTCTTTCTTGACAATTAAAACACGTTATGTTATTCCGACTTCCCCTAGAGTTGTAATTATTGTTCCTATTAGCCATACTTGGACTGGCTCGCACTTCCTGCTTTCTCTTAGAAAAACTACCCAAACCCTGTGATCTTTCCTGAGTCTGTGATGCTAAATAATTTAATAAATCTTCTGGCTCATTGCATTTGAGGGCTTGAGCCCCATTTTTAATCGGGAGATCAGATATGCCGTGTATAATGCAATCAACTGCTTTACGTCCTTCTATCTCGCACTTGCTCAACAAGGCCAATTTGTCGTAGATGTATTCCCTAAGGGTTTCGTCTGATCTTGACCTCCTGTCCAACATTTCTTCCAGTAATTTACCGTAATTTTCATCATTCGGAAATGCTTTCATTAATTTTACCTGCCATTCCGACCATGAGAAATTTAAGCTTGGTAGGGCTTCATACCATTTCTTTGCTAACCCTTTGAGTTTTTGCAATGCAAAATGAACAGTCTGCTGCTCATCCCATTCATATATCATTACACATTCATTAACCTTTCTCAACCAACGTTTTACATCTTGAGATTTATTATCAGGGTCGAACTCAGGAACAACATTAGTTATGGAGGCACTCCTATTCGATCCCTGTAAAGCTTTTATCATCTTCCGGAGACAGTCTGTAGTGACTTGTTCGGAACTTCGAAATGTTTTCGAAGGAATTTCATCGTCAGAGTCGAACAATGGTTCTAGTGGTCGTTGTCGACGTCTAGATGTTTGAGATTTTTCAACCTCTCAAATTAAATTGTGGATAATATTCATGAGGAAAGGGTACAAAAAAAATAAAAATATGGTTCTTAAATAATCTGAATTCAAATACATGACTCATTTCATTAGAGCTCACATACATACTTCCCAATTCATCAGAGCACACATACATGGCTCACAATTCCTCAGAGCTCACATACATGGCTCACACTTCATCAGAGCTCACATACATGGCTCACACTTCATCAGAGCTCACATACATGGCTCCCAATTCATCAGAGCTCACATACATGGCTCAAACTTCATCAGAGCTCACATACATGGCTCACAAATCATCAGAGCTCACATACATGACTCCCAATTCATCAGAGCTCACATACATGGCTCCCAATTCATCAGAGCTCACATACATGGCTCGCAATTCATCAGAGCTCACATACATGGCTCGCAATTCAACAGAGCTCACATACATGGCTCATAATTTATCGGAGCTCACATACATGGCTCACAATTCATGTTCTAAACTCTATTCCACACTATAGGCATAGTGTATTATACTAACATGTCGTTTTTTAATCAACACAATTCCGAACGTAAACATAATTTGGCAAATGTTCAGTTTAAACTGGAGGGTTACTAGTTTCCTGTCAGGCACTTAGCTTTTGTCAATAGTCACCATGAAACAATAATTTTTATAACCATAATTAGTCATACTATCAAGGGAGAGAAAAAGAAAAATACGTTTTTTTTTTTTTTAAATAATCCTCATAGCGTAACTTACCGAAATCCGACATATTTTTTTGTAGATCGCGTCGGCGTATCCCACTTCTGAACTATAATGAATACACTCTTTTACTAATATACTATTTTATTAATCACTTGTCACTGACTCAATTCTCTTCACAATTGGAACAATTACTACGTATCACTGTAATACTATTTTCAAAATACAATACAATTCAATTATTCAATTAGATGTTGAGAGCTCGACGCTCTGAAGTAGACTGCCGCTTTTGACAGCTTGCCCCGCCTTTTATATCTTTTGCTTGTCGTCAATAAATACAACTACCCTACTTTATACTTGATTTTTAAGAGTATGCAAGCTATCAAAATACGGCAATCATGACAGTAGGATCATTACCAAATGCATAAAAAGCAATGCATTCAATAAACTATTTCCAGAACAAAGAAGTTTAAATTCTAAACGCGAGAGTCTCACGCGTGTTTTTTTTAAACTAATGATAGGTATCGAAATTATTCTAAATTGCCAGGAAATCTCATCTCAGGCTTTTTGTAATTGTCCGAGCCTAACAGCGCCTATAGTAATTTACTACACTATTCATTACCCACAAAATTGTAACCTATAGATAGTAAATAAATGTATTGAGCATTGAATTGTATTTTTACCACTCTATACTTAAGAACCCATAGCAGATCAAGGGCTTTTTGAAAGAATTTGCTACGGGCCCCGCGCTTGCTTAATCCGGCACTGCCTCTATTATACTTCGAACTCTATTATAATTTTGTTCTCGGTAACAATGTCACGCTCGGAACCCATTATGACGACAGATAACATGCTGCGCGTGCGAAGGTAGAATAGCGACTAAACCGTCGCGTCATCTGGTGCGTCGTCCAGACAAAGGGATTTGATACGGAGCACACCAAATTCGATGTGCAAGCGACCGAACCAACCGCACCAACAATAATAATAATGTACGGCGTACCGTGCGCCACACCATCGAATTTGGTCCGGTGGCGCACTGGGTTCGTGGTGGAGCCGCACCAAATTCGATCGTCTGTTCATCCTTTAAGGCCTTACCCCTCTCAGTAGTAGAGGAGGTCCGTGATACAGGGCTGATTGCATTGCATTGCAATTACGCGACGGAAGTTCCGCGGCGTAAATTACGTCGTAGTTTCAAAATAAAATAACACTATACACACTCGCAGAACGTTGTTATGTGTTTGCAATTTGATAAGCGAAAAGTGTAAACAGTGGCATGTTTTTTTTATATACCAGATATTATGTAAATAAGATAAAAATAAAAGATAAATGTGAAAGTCAATAATATTACATCATATTTTTGAGAGGTAAAGGTTGTACATTTGTCCTTTCTCAGTACCTCAGGCCTTTTATTCGAAAGTGGGTAAAGCCGAAGGCAAACGTAGTTACTAATATCAATTGTAGTGAGTACGCATACGCATACTCATGCCTTTTATCCCCGAAGGGGTAGGCAGAGGTGCAATTAGTGCACCCATTGTTTGCCGTGCGTATTCCGTCCCATGGTGTGATAGGGGGCGAGCCTATCGCCATATCGGGCGCAAATTCCAGACTCCAGGCTGATACTGAATAGAAAAACCCAATATCACTTTGCCCGACCCGGGGATCGAACCCGAGACCTCCGCATTGCAGTCGTACCGTAATACAACTACGCCACCGAGGCAGTCGTATTTAGTAAGGTTACAGAAAATTGGAATCCACATGATTAGTGAGGTTTTTAAATAATTACTCGCAAATTTTAATAATAATACACGAGAACATTCTTTGAAAACACTTTTGTACAGTCAGCCACATAAGTAGCTGAACAAATTCAAATTTTCAAATCGCCTGTACACTTTTGCGTTCTTGCGAATTTTTGTTTTCTCTTCACAAAAATAAAACAAAAGGGATTTACTTTACATCACACAACGGAAAAAATTATCGTATAGGTGATTTGAAATTTTGAGTTTGTTCAGCTACTTATGTGGCTGACTGTACCTACAAGATTTGAAAATCCAACATAATATAATTATTCTATTTACAAGGGCATTAGGCACATGCTAATGAGTGGAATTGAAATTTAATCTATACTAATATTATAAAGCTGAAGAGTTTGTTTGTTTGTTTGTTTGAACGCGCTAATCTCAGGAACTACTGGACCGATTTTGAAAATTCTTTCACTAATAGGAAGCTACATTACTCCTGAGTGCTATACTTTTTATCCCGGAAAAGTTCATTTTATAAAATAACTAGCTTTAGGAAGTTGTTTCAAGGAGTTCGAATTGGTATAAACGGTAGCTGAATGTTTAAAAATATATGTAAATATCTTTTATTTATTTGTTCGCTTGCGTCAAAGTCCGTCCTCGGGTTAAAAGCCTATAGGACTAGCGTTGTGGGATAACGTAGCTTCCTATTAAAGAAAGATTAGTCAGATTAGATTAGTATATTAAAGGAAGAGTCATTCCAGGCATTTTCTTCCTATATCCGTATTTAATAATAAAATTGTTTCTATATATTATTACAAATAAGGTAATTTTAAAAAATGACTAGTGTTGGTATATAATAGGATCTATAAAGGTATTTAGATTTATCAAGGCTGCGTTTCGATCGGTTAATTGTTTGGGTTATCACTACTTTGAATAAATATTTAATTATTAAATCAAATAAAGAATAATTAGGAAAAAACTGGTTTGTTTTTTATTACTTCAAGTAATAAGGCAATTAAATTGAATTTCAAATGTACTATAAAATTATTGTTAAGCTTCTTAATCTTAAATACTATATTGTGCTTCTAAAAATAATGATTTAAATGCTTTAAAATAGTTGTGTGTTTTGTCGCTGGTGATAAATGGAGTTACTAAGTAAAAAATATTTTATTTATAAAAAGAATACAATCGAACATTAATAACAAAGATATTACACAATATAATCTTACAACTCTTTGATTAACAATATGGAAAAGATACCCAACTCAACCAAACAGAAACAAGCGTTTATTTGCATGGCCGCATTCACTAGGGACTACAAAGTGACCGATATATTTATCATTGTGACAACCCTAACAGATAAAGTTGACCCTAATAAATCAAAGACATGAATTGGCTATTTTTTTAACCAGATACGTATAACCAAAGAAATATAATTGTGTTTAATTTATTTCAATGTTGTCAAGATTTTTTAAATTATTAACTTGTATATATAGGACAAGTATACCTGTCAAAATAACTGTTAATACCTATTAACAGTTATTTCTGTCCATCTGGAAATCTATGGGAAAGGCCTATGTTCAGCAGTGGACGTCGTGTGGCTGATGATGATAGGTATTAAAAGGATGTTTATTAAAAGTACTGCGAATCTGCTGAACAGAGGACACACAGAAAGACCATGTCCTCGTTTAACAAAAAGGCATTTATCCCGGAAAGGTACAAGGTGGTGGACTTTTATCCCGGGAAAGGTCTCTCACTGAGGCGGGTCTGCGAGAAACACCTAGATAGATATATTACAGTCGACCCCAGAGTACGCTGTTGCTCGACAAAACAATGAATCGGCAGTTAAACGTACACACATCTAAAATTAGCCGCAGTCATATATTTACTGGTCGCATAATTGTTGTAAATGATACGTTAAACTACTTAAATGGGATGGATTTGGATTTCCATGTGGGGTCCTTGCCTCCCAAGTTAATATTTTTCTAGAGCTCGAAAAGATGAGTAGAGCATATCGGCATATTTTTTTATTTATATGTTAAATATGGCCCGACTTCCGAGGGACTAAATTTTTTAAAGTACAGCTATCCACTTAGGTATCAATGATCGCCAGAAGTATGTTTACTTGTCTATGCATAATGTAGGTACATAGCCCGTAAGGAGTCCTCAAAACCGATAATATGTCATTAGTCATTACGACAGTCTATGAAAAAATATATCCTTGGCTAGTCTGGTAAAATATATCCGGTACTAGTGAAGAAATCAAGTGTGGGGGCTCAATATTTTTAGGCATTAATACGGCCCTGGTTTGTTGCAACAAATCCCAGTGTCACGCTTTGTGATTATAGTATGAACTGAATAAGTAAATAATCACTGTTATATAGACAAATGAGGAAGTTCAGGATTGTATATTATTAAAGAACATTAGCATATTATTTATCATTTATTTCAATTATCGACAACATATTGGAATTGACGTTTGAAGTGTGCAATGGATGTAGTCAATGAATACATGAAATAGGCATTCTTCGGAAGTCCTCAGGAACAGCTACAATTTTGATGTCTGTTTTTTAAATGGTTGTTTCTTTTATTTAAAATCAGAAACCTTTCTAAGCGAGAAAATAATTCTAGATATATATTATTTAAAAAACGAAATTGATTACGAGTCCGATCGGACGTTCTATCCAACCGATTTAAGCCAATTTAAAGATAAGAAAAAAGGTACAATATGTGGACAGAACAAACTGTGAGAAGAACAAAACACAAATATGCCAATGCGCTACGAAAGGTTATTTTATAAGCATCCGACGAAATAGACCCGTAAAATAAAACTTTTTTGATTTTGATGACAGGGGGGGGGGGGGTGTATACGTGACTTATCCTAGGACCCTCCTATGTGAAAGATATAAACTACGCCCGTGCAAGAGGCCGTCTGGGAGTGCCACGCAGTACTTTTGTTCAGATTTCTTTGCAGGATTGCTACTGTTTGTTGGCGGTCGTATCGCTTACCAGGCGAGCGCCATGCTTGTCTCGTCAATCGTCATTTAGTAGCAACAAAACTTATTTGTTCTATTTTTGTTTTACCCCTTTATTTCTTCACGGGTTTGGTTTGGGTTTTGCTTCGAATACAAAGTCCTTATAATTTTACTGGTGGTAGGTCTCTCATATGTGAGAGTCCGTCTGGGTGGGTACCACCGCAATGTCTATTTCTACCGCCAAGCGGCAGTGTGCATGCACTGTTGTGTTTCGGTTTGAAGGACATTGTAGCCAGTGTAACCACTGGACATAACGAGCCTTAACAGGATGGCGAGCGCAGTGCAATGCCACACAGTACTTTGTAACTCAAGGTGCTGGATGGTGTTGCTACTGTTTATGGGTGGTCATATCGCTTACCATCAGGCGAACGGCATGTTTGTCTCATCATTCAATGCCATAAAAAAAAAACATAAATAAAATTATTTTTCATTGACAAATATATTCGTACAATATTCGGACAATTTTTGCGAATACGAATATTAAAACTGAGCGAATATTTGCTAATACAAGTATGAATAAGAAAATTTTCTAAATCACTATTAAGCAATAAAACTTTGCACCCAGATATCATAATATTTGAAAGAAATTATTATGATAAAAGGTATAATTACGATAAAAATATTACGCTTATCAAGCAATATAAAATGATAAACATAATTTGACTAGCTTTTGCGCGCGGCTCCGCCCGCGTGGAAAAGTTTTTCGGTATAAAAAGTAGCCTATAGCACTCAGGAGTAATATAGCTTCCTATTAGTGTAAGAATTTTCAAAATCGCTCCAGTAGTTCCTGAGATTAGCGCGTTCAAACAAACAAACTCTTCAGCTTTATAATATTAGTATAGATATTGTCGTGTAACGATAACTGTAATCGTAATGGCTTGAGACCGGATTATGCAACCTAATAAGCCCAAAAAATGCATGAAGATATGCAAGAAAAATGCTTAAGATACCTGCATAAGCGCCCAAATATGCAACATCAATTTATGAAAAGTAATTAATTATTAGGTTTTTTACTAAAAATCAAAATAACATTTTCGAAAACACAAAAAGAAGGTTCCCGCTTGGAACCAATTTATGTGTTATATGGTTTCCAGTTTAATAGAGTTGAATTAAAAAAAATCCTCAGGTAAATACACAAAATTTCCTGCATTCATTTGTATTTCCATTATATGCAAAAATTGGTGAACATGGCCAAAATATGCAAATGCAGATAATCCGGTCTCTAGTAATTACTATTACTTAATGTTATTAGTGCCGTAATTTTCTTTTTTATCTATGGCTCGACAAGGTGTGTTGTTAACGAAGCTCATGCAAAAGGCAAAGTTCCTGGTAGGCGCAGAAATGACCAGGTCCAAAGTTTGAGTCAGGTATTGGGATGGCGACAAGAACCAAAACAGTCACTGAACGGTACCCCAGAAACGGGCAAAGAATTAAAGGTAGACTCCAGCCCAATGGTTTTCTGCGGGTGGCCGTTCACAGGGCCAAGGTCGCGGCACGCAAAGAGTTCCTGGAGACTCTCGACAGTGACCCGTGGGGGCGCCCCTATCGTATGGTAATGAATAAGCTTCGTCCAGCGGCGCCCCCGCTGTCGCAGAGTCTCCGGCCAGAATTACTGGCCAACGTCGTCGCGGCCTTGTTCCCGGCCACCGTGGAGACCACTCCTCCACCGATGGCGCCACCGGATGTGGCGTCATCGTCGATTGAGAATCCGGCAAGGGATATCCCAGAGGTTTCGCCCGCAGAATTGCGGGTGGTAGTGCTTCGGCTGCGGAGCAAAAAAAACGGCCCCAGGGCTCGACGGCATCCCAGGAAGAGCCTGGGTGCTGGCCCTCGAGCACCTGGGCCCGAGGCTCCGCAGTTTATTCACCGCCTGTTTGGAGCAGGGCGTCTTCCCGGCGCGTTGGAAAACCGGGAAGCTCGTCCTGCTGAAGAAGGAAGGACGACCCGCAGAGTCGCCGTCGGCCTACCGGCCCATCGTGTTGCTCGACGAGGTCGCCAAACTCTTCGAGCGTATCGTCCATGCTCGCCTCGTCGAGCACCTCGAGAGGGTCGGACCGAACTTGGCCGACAGCCAATTTGGCTTCAGGAGGGGACGTTCCACCGTCCACGCGATTCTGCGGGTGAAGGCACAGGCGGAGGATGCAGTGGCCGGAGGCGGAGTAGTTGTCGCGGTGTCCTTGGACATCTCCAACGCGTTCAACACGCTGCCCTGGCCCTGCATTCACGAGGCACTGCGGTACCACGTGGTGCCGCCCTATCTTCGGCGTCTGGTGCACGCGTACCTGTCTGACAGGGACGTGGTGTATCCGGGCGCCGACGGCGGGTGGCACCGAAGAGCGATGTCGCGCGGTGTTCCACAGGGCTCGGTTTTGGGCCCTCTCCTGTGGAACATCGGGTACGACTGGGTGCTCCGTGGTGCAAATCTCTGGGACGTCGGCGTGACGTGCTACGCCGACGACACATTGGTCACAGCGACCGCCAGGACGTTCCGGGACGCCGCCAACTTGGCGGCGGTGGGCACCGGCCAAGTAGTAAGTCGGATTCGACGGTTGGGTTTAAAGGTGGCCCTCGAGAAAACCGAGGCCATTTGTTTCCACGGGCCTCGGAGAGGGCCACCGGCCGGTGCCCACATCGTGGTTGAGGGGGTGCGGATTCCCATCGGCAAAGATATGAAATATCTAGGCTTAGTCTTAGATAGCCGATGGAAATTCCGCGCCCATTTCAAGAAACTGGGGACGAAACTGTCTCGGGCAGCGGGCGCTCTTTCCAGCCTGCTGCCCAACCTGGAAGGTCCTGGCATCCCTTGCCGGAGGTTATATCACGGAGTCGTGCGGTCCATGGCCCTCTATGGCAGCCCCGTTTGGGCTGACTCCCTGAACCGCCCCTGCGTCGCCCTCCTGCGCACTCCGCAGAGAGCTTTGGCGCAGCGGGCGATCAGGGCGTACCGCACGGTCTCTTTCGAGGCGGCTTGTTTGTTGGCCGGATTCCTGCCCTGGGATCTGGACGCCAAATCCCTCTCCGATGTCTTTCATTGGCGGGAGGAGGCGTCCAGTCGCGGGCAACATCCGGCCCTGAAGGAGGTGGAGGCCATGAGGGCCTCCCTACGGCGAGCCGCCGTGGAGGAGTGGCGTCTCAGGCTGGAGGCCCCGTCAGCGGGGCTCAGGGTCGTCACGGCAGTGCGTCCTGTCTTTGCCGAATGGCTGGACAGGCGCCACGGTGCGGCAACGTTTCGCCTGACGCAGGTGCTCACCGGGCATGGCTGCTTCGGTGAGTTCTTGTGGCGGGTAGTGCGGAAGGAGGTGTCGGCCGTGTGTCACCACTGTGACAACTGCCCGCTGGATACGGCCCAGCATACGTTAGAGTTTTGCCCAGCCTGGGATGAGGAGCGCAGCGCTCTCAGAGCAGTCGTCGGAGGAGACCTCTCGCTGCCGGCCGTAATCGCTTCCATGGTCGACAGCCGGAGGTCCTGGCGTGCGGTGGCACACTTCTGTGAGGTGGTCCTCTCGCGGAAGGAGAGTGCCGAGAGGGATCGGAGGCGTGGAGATCCCTCCCGCCGCCAGACGAGACGTAGGAGGCGCCGGGTGGACGACTGACCGGCGTCTTCCGCCCTGTGGATTGGGGGCGTTTGGAGAATTCCACCACGGTATCCCCTGCCTGTCGTAAAAGGCGACTAATAGGGGCCACCGGGGGTCGCAGGCGGGCGGCAGGGGGCTGTCCGTCTTTAATTTTTGTGATCTATTAGCACATTGTAGCGATCCCTGTGATGGACGGCAGCGTGGCTGGTAGGCCTCACGCTGCCATTGACGCCGAGGGCGTCCTTCGGTGCGTGGGGGCTCCTGAGCCCCCCCACAACAGGAGACGGGCCGCACTAGGCGGCAACGCGCAGGGGCGGCTGCGGACGACAACTTAGACACTCCCGTCAGAGGAAGCCCGCAGCCGTCCCTAATGCGCCGAAGATGGCCACCGCGGAGTTTTGGTTGGTATGCCGTGCGTTGTACATAGGTTAGGGACTCGGCCCGGCGGTCGCCCGATGGTTACATCTCTCCGGGCGGCTCAACGCCGGGACGTAAGGCACGGTGAACCCAACATAACCGCTCAGTCGCCCCCCCTTGAAGGCTGGGCGGTAGTAATAAGTCACTTTCTCCGCGAAAAAAAAAAAAAAAAAAAAAAAAAGCCCAATGGTTTTATTAATTTTGTTTTATTTGGTATTTTATTTTATACTAGTCTTCTGCTCGAGGCTCCGCCCGCGTGAGTGAGTATTTCCGAGATAAAAAGTAGCCTTTGTTACTCGCTCATAATGTAGCTTTAAATTGGTGAAAGAATTTTCAAAATCGGTCCAGTAGTTTTTGAGTTTATTTGTTACAAAAATACAAATCTTTCCTCTTTTGATATTAGTATAGATTTGAACACCATGTTATCATAATAGCACCTCCCACCTAACTACGTCAAGGTTCATCTATCATGATCTAGATTAACACAATAATACGTTGCCATTTTAATCTTGTTTACAAAATATTTCATATCTATATCTACATATAATAAAGCAGTACAACTGGTGTGTGTGTGTACTTTCAAAGAAATTTGATAAAAAAGAAAGGGGGTGGCTAAAGAAGAGTAATGGAACACAAATCAGCGATTTTTGTAATTCTTTTCTGTCTGTCTGATTTATGTTTGTTTGTTACTGCATATTTCCAAAATGACTGAACAGATTTCGATGAAATTTGGCACACGGGTAGATCATGTCTTGGATTCCATTACTCTTCCTTACTCACCCCCCTTTCCCTTTTATCACATTTCTTTAAATATACAGACACACCAGCTTTATTGCTTTATTGCTTTATTATATGTATATAGATAGATATTACATAAAATCTTAGGGATTCTTTCTTCGCAATTTTATTATTCCTATGATGACTTTAGAGCCGGAGCCTGTGGCAGCCCCTAAGGCCTCGGCGTCCTCCCTAAAACTAGGCGCCCATGGAGACCAAGAAATATATGTAAAAAAGAGCTCTAATAAAACCATAAATAAAAGGCGAAAGTTCCTAGCAAAAGAATTTGCAAAATAGATATATTCTAAGCTTGCGGGCCGTGCGTTGTCAATCACTTCCTAATGCCCGCCACACACGGCAACGATTTATCGCAGCTATTTATCTGTGCAGTCCGTTTACACAGTTTTATTGAACGTGTGTATGACGCCGATCAACTGTGCAAACGAAAAAATCTGCAACGATAAAGAGAGTTAAATACCATCGACACGCTAGTGTCTCAATTAATTACAGAGCAGTTTCAACCAACAACATTATGCGAGGCTATTAATGCTATAATAGTTTTACAAAAATTGTTTGCTTTTAACGAAGAGTTTAATGCTGATGATAATCTAACAATCCTGACGAGAATGAAACGTATACCTAATGCACAACACATTTGAGACTCAGCTTAAAAAAACAGACCAAAATGAGCGATTAAATATAAGAAATCATTATGAGCGATTACTTTAAAAACTGATTGTAGTCTATAAGCTGTACTGTTGGTACTGCAAATTTTTCAGAATAAGCATTTTTATTAAAATTCTAAACATACATATGTCTATTAATATGACTACTTGTATATATTGCTTATAACAACTATCGAATATACCTAACGTCCGAAGTTATATGGTCCCCTCAATGTCGTTATATCCCGTTTTGACTGTATTCTGAAATTAGTTGGTTTGGTTTAGTTCTGGTCCACAAATATTGATCATCATCATCATCATCAGCCACATGATCACCGTACTTCGCGGCAGAACTCCAAATTCCATCCACATCACCTCGGAGGTTGGCAATCCCCCACTGTACGTTTTAGCCGTAATTTTTTGCCACGTACTACTAAACTATGGAACCAATTGCCGCCAGCAGCATTTCCGGACAGATACGACCTGGCGACCTTCAAAAAAGAGCGTATTCCCACCTAAAAGGCCGGCAACGCATCTCTGTGCCCCCTGGTATTGCAGATGTTCATGGGCGGCGGTGATCACTTACCATCAGGTGAACCGTATGCTAGTTTGCCCCCTATATCATAAAAAAAAAACATGACGTCTACTGCTGAACATAGGCCTCCTCCAAAGATTTCCAGACGGACCTGTCAAAAGCGGTCTGCATCCAGCGTGTTCCTGCGACCTTTATCAAGTCATCTGTCCACCTTGCAGGTGGACAGCCGACGCTGCGCTTGCCAGTACGTGGTCTCCACTTGAGAACTGTTTGCCCCATCTGCCATCAGTTATTTGAACTATGTGCCCTGCCTACTGCCACTTCAGCTTGCTAATCCGCTGGGCTATGTCAGTGACTTTCGTTCTTCTACGGATCTCCTCATTTCTGATTCGATCGCGTAGAGAAACACCTAGCATAGCCCTCTCCATAGCTCGCTGAGTGACCATAAGCCGTCTTAGGCGGCCCATAGTGAGAATATCGTCTCAGTGCCGTATGTCATCACTGGTAACATACATTGATTGAAGACTTTTGCTTTGAGGCACTGAGGTATTTTGGATGAATACTGAACATCAACTATAATGTCGTTCAAATCGGAACGTTTTTGCGTGCGAGCCTGATGTGCAGCCACGGCTTCATTCAGAAGTGCTTTGGCTATTCAGTAGGTACCTACAGTCAGAAAAATATGCTCGACCACCTAAAGGTTCTAAATAAGTCGCTTGGTCGTCGTCTGTCAGCAACATGCAACTTACAAATACAGTTGATAGACAATAAGAGTTATCTGTGGGCTTAGAATGTGACAAAAAAACACGTCACGTCTCCGTTTCGTCTTATTGGGATTGGTTGAGAGACTAACATTTGACTGACGTATTGGTCTCTCGATCAATCACAAACATCAAAATTAAACGACATCGTTTTACGGACAAAACTATTATATTATAGTTCCCTTTTTTATTATATTCTCATAAAAAAGGGACCAGTTTTAAGTAACTTTATGACGATAACCCAATTTTTGTTTTTTTTTAATTGCGTCGTTTTCTTCCTAAAGATGCGATATAAGAGCGAAGTCGCGGGCCATCTGGTTATTAACAATTTGAATGTGTTAAGAAGTAAATTGTATAACAGAGGTTATGATTTTTATACTGGCCTTTATGTTCGTTTACATTTAAAAAAGGAAATAGTGTTCTTGACTCTGTCAGTAGTCTGATTCGGTTCTCTCGGTAAAATACAATGTAACGTAAAGTATTCCTTTAGCTCCACTGATAAAATAAAGAAATCTTACTCAAACATAGTTTGGAACCCGTAGCCCAACAGAATGCACACAAGGCAATTATGGCGAATCTTAAGACGAGTTTCGGTTATAATAAAATAAAAAAAGAAAACGTATGACGGTACGGATTCAGTGTGTTTTTTATGTAACGTCTCACTCGAGTATTAAAAACTATATATTTTCATAGCGACGAACACTTATGATAAAAATTATAACAAAAACCACCTGTTATGTCTCACATAAACGACTTATTTTTTACTAGCTTTGCCTGTGGCTCCGCCCGCGTGAGTGAGTTTTTCCGGGATAAAAAGTAGCCTATGTGTTAATCCAGGACATGATCTACCCGTGTGCCTAATTTCATCGAAATCCGTTCAGTAGTTTTTGCGTGAAAGAGTAACAAACATCCAGACATCCATACATACATACTTACAAACTTTCGCGTTTATAATATTAAGTAGGATGTTTGTATGTCGAATAAAATTCTTTTTGAACTAAGTTTGACAAGACTAAGGCATTTACTGGATTTGACAGGAATTTTAGGTTTAGGCAGGCGTGCGGCTGGCATAGTATTAAGAAAGGCATTTTTGAAAAATCTTGTCTGAAAATATCGGTATCACCTTGAATAAAATAACAAATATCTGTCACCATTATTATTGATGTCTTTTACTTATTCTCTACTTTAAACAGCACTCTTATTTTAATTTTATTTTTAACAAAAGATATCCATTTACAGATTTCTACCGGACTCATACATATATACATATACATATACACTCACGCCTTTAATCCCCGAAGGGGTAGGCAGAGGCGCAACTAGTGCACCCACTTTTCGCCGTTATTCCGTCCCATGATGTGATAGGGGGCGAGCCTATCGCCATATCGGGCACAAATTCCAGACTCCGGGCTGACACTGAATTTAAAAAACCCAATATCACTGCCCGACCCGGGAATCGAACCCAAGATCTCAGCATTGCAGTCATACCGTAATACAACTACGCCACCGAGGCAGTCTACCGGACTCATCGGCCTATATCGTCTTACCGACTAAAACCCCGGCTTATAACTCTCACCCTTATATCGAAAGTCGCGGGATGCGCATATGCATGCAATTCCAACCCTCACAGGAGTCGGCTCTGGGACGGAGCCTATCACAGACCGAGGAATGAGACCTCGGTAAAATCACGGCATTATTTGCCCGGTAGCAGGTTGCCCGCCCGCCACCTGCAGGCTCGCCTAGGGAGGTCGGAGGTCGTGTCTGAGACGTCTGCTGCGAGGGTAGTCTAATCGACCGCTCCCTCTGTCTCTCCGACACCTTCGGCAAACATGACTTGTTCGCAAAACGAGGCAACGGAGTTCCACCCATCTTCATTTTCGACCATCTTTATTTTTTGATGACTAAATATTTGTGCCTCATAAATGGCGGTTAAGGGCCAGATTCGCAGGTTTCATTTTTTTTTGTTTTGTAAGTCAAAAAGAAGATGAATACTCGCAAATTACGGATCTGGAAGTTGACTCAGCATTTAGTCGCCATTATGGTTTACTAGCTTTTGCCCGCGGCTCCGCCTGGGTGAATGAGATTTCCCGGGATAAAAGTCCCGCTTTATATTTCCCGGGATAAAAAGTAGCCTATGTGTTAATCCAGGACATAATCTACCCATGTGCCAAATTTCATCGAAATCCGTTCAGTAGTTTTTGCGTGAAAGAGTAACAAACATCCATACATCCAGACATCCATACATCCATACTTACAAACTTTCGCGTTTATAATATTAGTAGGATAATAGAAAACATAATAACTTCAACACATGCACCATAACTGTGTTTTAATGAACACCTAAACCTAGTTACAAAGAACATTTTTTTTTTTTTTTTTTTATAGCATAAAATGACGAGACGAGCATGCCGTTCGCCTGATGGTAAGCGATACGACCACCCATAAACAGTAGCAACACCATCCAGCAACATGTCTTACAAAGTACTGTGTGGCATTCCACTGCGCAAATATCAAATAATCACACAAAATAATCAAATAATCATTATCACATCAAATATCATTTGAATAAAACTAGCATCCGGGAATAAATCACTTATCATTCCGAAAGAACTAATAAAGCTACATTAAAAAGAACTATGAAAAACATATAATAAATACATTTTTACAACACTTGTCTTCAAACTCCTCCTCCCCCAGCAGGGAGCACCTAGGTCATCTAGAGCCGTAGCCAAGCATTAGTACAATGGCATTAATTATATAAAATATTTGTTACAAAAAATTCAAACAAAGTCGCGTGCAAAAAGTCTATTCAAAGGCAAAAACGCCTAGTCACCAATCATAATTAATAATATATCACAAAAAGATTATTGCATTGCCTTCTTATCGTTAATTTATAACTAGATATAAAGAAAGTTAAATAAAGTTGCAGTTGTGGTAGTTCCATTCTAGTACAATTGCCGTATAAAGGTCGAGGATCCCATTCCCTAGGTGGGTAAATTGATAATGGGTTTTTCCCCAATATTAGTCCGGCGTCTCGAATTTGTGCCCGACATCTTGGCTATACATAGGCCCACCTATCAAATAATGGAACAGAATACACATGGTGAAGAGTGGGTGCACTAGTTGCGCCTCTACCTACCCCTACGGGAATAAAAGGCGTGTGTTTGTATGAAGGTCAAATGATAAAATTGCTGGCGAACTATCTATCCAGTTTGGGCCATGAACATGCGATGCACGTCGGGAGTTTGAGGCCTTGCCCTATATACGCGCCCTTTTGGGGCATTATTAGGGTCTCGCGGTAAATGTATGTTTAAATATTTTACTTTATTGAAATTAAGGGAGTAAGGGCCGATTTCACCGCTTTCCGATAAATGCCACTCGTCACATAAATGTATAAGCCGAAAAATACAAGAGTCACACTCTACTTTATGCTCAAAATCTAAAATGAGTTTCTATCTATATCTATACTATTTTTATAAAGAGGAAACATTTGTATTTCTGTCTGTTTGACACGAATAAACTCAAAAACTACTAGACCGATTTCAAAAATTCTTTCACCATTAGAATGCTACTGTATCCCTGAGTAACATAGGCTACTTTATATCCTGGGAAAATATATACCGGGACTTTTATCCCGGATTTTTTTTCTCGCGAGTGGAGCCGTCACTCTGAACCGATTTCGATGAAATTTGGTAAGGAGATAGTTTAAGATTCTGGAAAGGATCTACACTACTTCTTATCTCGAGAAAAAATAAACCGGGACTTTTATCCCGGGAAATATATTCTTGCGGGTGGAACTGCAAACAAATAAGTGTGGAGTTAGTTTGAGACCCAAGAAAGGACATAGGCTACTACTTATCCCGGAAAAATATAAACCGGGACTTTTATCCCGATTTTTTTTTTCGCGAGCGGAGCCGTCACGACCAATCCACTGAACCGATTTGGATGAAATTTGGTAGGGAGATAGTTTAAGACCTTGAATAGGAACTATTGCTTATCCCGCAATATCTAAACCGGGACTTTTATCCCGGAACTTTTTTCCCGCCAGTGCAACCGCAACTAAATAAGTATGGGGATAGTTTGAGGCCTAGGGAAAGACATGCGCTACCTCTTATTCTGGAAAAATATAAACTAGGACTTTAATCCCGGAAAATCGTTTCTTTCGGGTGGAACTGCGAGAAAATAAGTATGAAGGTAGTTTAAGATCCAGGGGAGGATATAGGCTACTTTTATCTTTTTATTTTTAAGGATATGTCCTTACATTTTTGCATACCGTTGAAACGGTAAAACATGTTGCACATATGTATAATACATATACATATGTGCAACATGGTGGTAGGTCTCTCATTATGTAAGAGGCCGTCTGGGTGGGTACCATCGCAATGTCTATTTCTACCGCCAAGCAACAGTGCATGCACTGTTGTGTTTCGGTTTGAAGGACATTGTAGCCAGTATAACTACTGGACATAATGAGACTTAACATCTTATGTCTCAGGATGACGAGCGCAGTGGAATGCCACACAGTACTTTGTAACTCAAGGTGCTGGATGGTGTTGCTACTGTTTATGGGTGGTCGTATCGCTTACTATCAGGCGAACGGCATGCTCGTCTTGTCATTCATAGCAATAAAAAAAAAAAAAAAACATCTATATTATGTTTCATCATCATCAGCCCCATGACGTCCACTGCTGAACATAGGCCTCCCACAAAGATTTCCAGACGTACCTGTCGAAAGCGGCCAAATATTATGTTTAACGCCTTTGTTATATACCATGTAACATGTTTATAGCAAAATAAATTGATTTAATTTGATTTGATACATCACTACATATTATAAAACAAAGTCCCCCATCGCATCTGTTTGTCTGAACGCGATAAACTCAAAAACTATCGAACGGATTTTCATATGTTTTTCACCAATGAACGGAGTGATTCAAGAGGAAAGTTTATGTGTATAATTCATAAATATTTTGTACGACTGAGAAATAAATGTATAATAATATTATGCTTTGCTACCTGTGAGAAGCCAAGGCGGGCCGCTAGTATTAATAATAAATAATAATAATAACAATAAAATCAGTTTATTGCCTTATAACAGTAATAATAACAAAGATACTCTTAAGCTTAAACTAAAATAAAGGCAAAAGGAGGCGGCTCAGCTCGTGCTGACCGGGACAGTAGTTCCGAGCAGCGCTGGTTTTCAGCCTCTCCTAATTATTTCCTAAGATGTTATGCGGAAAGTTTATAGCGTTGGCCTACTGAGCGACAAGTAACGTTTTATTACATATATATTACATAAGACACGAAGTTACTCCAGTTATAATCCATTTGGCGAACTGTGCTTTAAACTAGGCATCTTTCCCAACTCGTTAAAAATATCTTTAATTACAAGGTGTTCAAGGGTAAGGATAAAAAAACATAAACTGTAGGCCTATATCGGTTTTACCGGCATTATCAAAAGTTTTAGAAATATATTAAATTTTAGGTTAAAGCAATATATAAATAAATCACCTCTCAGTTTGGCTTTAGACAGGGTGTCTCTACAGAGGACGCCGTGATATCTCGAAGTTCTATGATAACTGAACAACTTGACAAGAGCAGTAAGTGCGTAACTGTTTTCTTAGATCTAAAAAAAGCCTAAGATACGGTTTGTGTACCCAATCTTGAACACAAGTTGTCGAAATTAGGAATTAGAGATGTTCGGCTAGCTATATTTGATGACTACCTGTCTAATAGAACTCAAAAAGTTAAATTGTATCAGCATTTTAGTGATGAAGTAGGGATCTCTTTTGGGGTCCCGCAAGGTAGCATCTTAGGGCCTACCTTATTTTTAATTTATATTTTATAAACGATCTCTGCAACATGACTTTTCCACAAGCAAAGATATTTTCGTAATGAAATGAAATGAAATAATTTATTCGAACCCATAAAATGTCATACATTATTTGGATTCCGCCAATATTAACTCTACCACCAGTTCGGAAGCAGTTCTCATTAAAGAAGAACGGGCAAGAAACTCTAGTGTTGCTCTTTTCAAAATCAGTTCAAGGTATAAAATACAATGCATTATGGAGAGAAATAAAATGTCTACTTTTGTTTAGAGCAGTTCATTTATATACTCGCAAAATAGGTAATAAATTTTACATTCCAACACGAGTGCATAACAACCTCAGGAATCATGTAATACGTACGCCGATGACAATACTATCGTATTCTGTGGTGTATCTTGGAAAGCTATTAAAGTTAATGCCGAAAAAGGTATGGCTTAGGTCGCCAAGTGGCTTATAAATAATCTCCTCACTTTGAGCACAACCAAAACAAACTACATTGGCTTCAGCATTAACAACCCCACACAGCCAGATCCAGGCTTTAATATTAAAATGCATTCTTGTAATAGCGTAACCGTCAATGCACCTGTCCCATATTATGTAAGGTAAATCAAACAAAATATCTAGGTGTCTTGATAGACCAGAGGTTATCTTGGTACCCTCCAATTGAGATGATTTCATTGAGGATAAGAAAATGTAAATGGATGTTTGCTACTTTTAGACATGTCGTACCACAGAATAAATCTAGTCCAAATACCCTCCTATATATATCGCGTTAGTGCAATCCAATATAATTTATTGTATACCAGTATGGGGGGAGCATTAAAAACGCGTTTCCTAGAGGTTGAGAGGGCTCAAAGAGCTTTGCTTAAAATCATGTATTTTAAGAAGCGACTTTATCTTACGGAAAACATATATCATATCAGTGACCTAATGTCTTTCCCAAAGTGGTACATACTAGAAACTATAGAGTCATTCCGCCATTTCGTGCAAATTACATTTCCATCCGAATTAAACCACGAAGGAATGCCTGCGCTTAACAGATTTATATTCGAATGGACAACAAATCAAGTACTTAAAAAGTAGTCTCATTGAAATTATAGATTTTTTCGTTTATTTTTGAATTATGATAGTTTTACTCCCAAAAATCTCATTACGCTCTGTTTCCAATCTGTGTCAAAATTGCATTTTTCATGTTTATTATTTTTTGGTTGACTAGCTAACATCCAATTCTTCGATAATCCATTTGTTTAATTAATTACTAGTTTCTTAATAATATTTGTAAAATTATAAACATATTATAAATTATTAAAAAAAGGACTTTAAATCTTGTCATGTAAAAAAAATCATCACCATCCAGAGTCAAAATACTTGCATTATAATGCGCGTTTATAAATCCCCACTCGTGAGTCGTGACGCAACCTGTTCATACCGGTCAGTTAGCCTCGTCAGCGAAGCGAAGTGCACGTGTCTCCCTCGCTATTGAAATTATAGACGTTCTTCGTGCCTTTGAGAGGTTTTCGTCCAAATATTATTTCATCACATTCCGTCGAATTTGAAAAGGTATGTTGCACTTACAGTTATTATAATTTTCATGAGTTAAGCCTACTTTATAGATTATAACCCCATATAATTCTGAATTAGTTACTATCTAGGAGTAAAAAGTTATTTAGGGAATTCTGGATAATTCTCATTCATTTCCTTTGCATTTCCATCCGTCCCATCCATTTTTTCCCAGGATGGTAATGAACGATTTTAGAAGTGAATGATTTTTTTTTCAAATTACTGTTTAATAGATACGTTGGGTTTTTTAGAGTTTGCAATAAAGATAAAATACCTAAGTAAGGCATCTTCCTATGAAAATTAATAATAATGATTAATATTTGTTACAGTTCAGCGCAAAATGGGAAAGACCCGAAAAAAATTAACAAAAGACGAAAAACTGGCAAAGGACCGGCTTCGCAAATGTGAAAAATACGCACAAATTAAAAGGGACCCTGAACTATATGCTATCCAAAAAGAAAAAGAAAGAACAAGATATTTGGCAAGAAAAGCGAATAATAAAATTTGCAGTATTAAGGAAATGACTCCCAGAGCACAAAGAGATCAGAGAAAACGTTGGCGTAAAAATACAGAAAATTATTTAAAGAGGAAATTAGAAAAGAAAGGCATTGAGATGGTACTTGTAGAAAACTCTGCTTCTGGTAAAGCTGATTCTAATATACAGAGAGCAGATCCATTAAAAATAATAGAAGCAACAACAAGCAGTAGTAAAGTTCCCCAACAGTCAAGAGCCACGAATATAATAAGACGAATGCGTTACAACCATCTTAAGATCGTTAAGAAATTGAGGGAGAAGATAAGACTATTAGAAAAACAAAACGACATTTTACGTAAACAAAAAAATACAGTCAGAAATAAAGAGGATTCCGTAGAAAAGAAAGTAAATGAAATATTGATGAATATTAGACCAGATAATATTAATGAAGTAAAGAAACAATTAGCTTTCGGTGAAGTTATATCTCGTAATTTGAAAAACAGCTATAAATCTATAAATAAGAAAGACAAGAGAAAGTTTGTGCAGACTGTAATTAAGGACGAAGAAAGATTACGTAAACACAAACTACTTCATAAATTACCCTTTTCTCAAAGGAAGCAAAAGATCACAACGAAGAACAATGACACATTAATACGTCTAATTAATTCTTTTTTCGAAGAGGACACAAACAGTAGAGTTGCTGCCGGTAAGAAAGAATTTATTAAGAAGAATGGCATAAAGAAACAAAAGCGTTACTTAAATGATAATTTAAAAAATCTACATGAAAAATTCGTGAAGGAGCATTGTAGCGTTAGTTATTCTACATTCTGTAAATATAGGCCCTACTGGATACTTTTCCCTGATTTAAATAGGGATACGTGCCAATGCAAATTACATGCAAATATGAATCTATTGATCAAAGCTTTGAAAAATGCAAAAATTATAACTGAAAGTAACGGAACACAAGTAATAAAAAGCATCTGTTGTGAACTTAAGCAAGTATGTCTGGAACGTACTTGTCAAATATGCTGTAACAAGGTCTTAAATTACCACGAATTCAGAAATGATAAAAAGATTATTTATGATCAGTGGATTGTTGACAAAAAACCTTATGCTAGTAAGGATGGGTCCCAAAGAAATAAAATAGTTAGCGTAAAAAAAAGATTTGAAGACTATCCACGTAACATTATATTTAAATTTGAATCAAGCTTGATATTGTTTTTAAACCATACAAGAAACATTACAATGCAATATTTAGCAATGAAAAACGTTAAAGAAAATTTGGATGCCTCAGAAATATTGTTGCACGTGGATTTTAGCGAAAATTATTGCCTAAAATATAATGAGGAGATACAATCTTATCATTTTGGTGGTAGCAGAGAACAAGTATCTCTACATACAGGAGTAATGTATTACAAAGATGTAAATGCAAACAAGGTTGTGGCTAGATCTTTTTGTACAATGAGCAACTGCCTGAAACATGACGCAGGATCCATATGGGCGCATCTATCTCCTGTATTAAAGATGGCCCAAGATTTGGTTAACTTTAAAGTTGTCCACTTTTTGTCGGACTCACCATCGAGCCAGTATCGCAACAGATACATATTTTATATGATAACAAAATTACAAGATATGAATCCTAACATCACACGAGTCACCTGGAACTACCAGGAATCAGGTCATGGTAAAGGAGCTCCAGACGGCATTGGAGCGGTGGTTAAACGTACAGCAGATAACTTTGTAAAATATAGCGGAGATATTGGTTCTTTTGAAGACTTTGCTGCTGTAGTTTCTAATACAATAAAAAATATCAATTTTCATATTGTCTCTGAAAATGATATTGCACATAAAAAGTTCCCACCTGGTGTTCCAGGATTTAAAGGAACAATGAACGTCCATCAAGTATTATGGAGTGATGATTATAATAAAATTATAACATTGCGAAATCTTAGCTGTTTCGAATGTCAAGATCTTACTCCATGCATGCATCATAAACATTTAGGTACTTTGCATTTTGAACACTATGGTAAAGCGGTGGAAGAGCAGCCTATCCCGTATAATGAAAACGAACAAACTTATGACACTGAAGATGAAAGATCCACATTTAAAATCGACACACCAACAATTTTAAATAATATGAATGACTCAGGCGTTTTAGAAAATTTACACATTTTAGACGATTCAACAACATTATTGGCATCATGTTCAACAATGGCAACTACATCTTCAGTCCATAGTGCTGGTAATCCTAAATCAAATAAAGTAACAATATTATCAGACGTACGCCTAAATTGGCAGAACATGGCATTTAAATATTTACCAAAATATAAAAAAGATTTCGTAAGTACATCTCGTCACCAACAAGAATTTGAGTCATTTATTCGATCAGATGAAAAAGAAAACCAAGGAAGCAAAAATAGAAATATAGCATTAGACAGTTCTTTAAACTCACTGTCCCTTGCTTTTTTTAATGATGATGAAGACAGCGATGATGATTACAAGATTTTTTAATGGACATTGAATCATATTAATATAGGTACTCAAAAGGTTTGTGATTATTAATCGTTAAGAAGAAGAATTTTATAAATCTTATAGTATTTAGTTCACACGTGACTAGTTTTCTGAATAAAAAAAAATATTTTATAGACTTTTAGTTATATTATGTTTTGTTAATTAAATGTAATTGTTTAAAACTTCTGTCCAAAGAAACTGTATTTTATGATTATTTATAGTTCATTTATATGGTTATTTTGATGCTGATTTTACTTTCCGACAATTATGTCAATTTTGCGAGAGATAAGTGCTGTGAGAAAACATAATTAATATTGTAAACGATGAGGCTCAATTAATAAAAGACTGATTATTTCTAAAATTTTGTTTTGATTTTATTTTAATTAATTTATGCCTCTGTTTTACATTGCCATCTTCCCTATTTCATTACCCTCCTAGCCTATTTCATTGCCCTTCCAACCAATTTCATTGCCTTCCTAGTCTATTTCATTACATTCTTTTTAAAGATCATTACCATCCACTGCAGAATTTTTCAGCGGCGATATCTCTAAATCTAAATATGATAGAAAAGTGCCTTCCTTTGAATATCATTAAAGAGGCAGTCTACATTTGATTTTTTGAGTAAAATTCTTATTTTTTGTCATTTTTCAAAAATGCCGCGGAACGATGAAATTTGCACGAAATGACGGAACGACCCTATACTGAAATGCCATAAGGCACTTACCATCAGTCCTGTAGTTACTTCGAAAAGAAGGAAATACAACGTTGTACCAGTCCCCAAAACGAAAACCGCTTTCGCGAACATCCAATTTAAAAAAACATTCTGCATATCTTTACAACAAAATAAACAAAGATATCAACTTATTTACTAAAACTTACCGAGAGTGTAAATATGATTTAACTACATGGCTAAAAATATTAAATTATAACGAAACCGATTCCCTCTTATAATTTCTAGAGTATACCGTAGAGCTGTTATTGTGCCCTCGTTTAAAATTACAAACTCGGTTCTGCCCGTTAGTCTAATGACTCCCACACCATTACATTAGGTCCCCCAATTCTGTCACTTCTGTGATTAAAAATTGCTGACTTTGCCGTTTCCACACTATTAAGCGACAATCACCACAAAAAAATTACTTTGCACTCATCTGAAGTACCTAAGTAATAAGCTCCAACCCTCATGTCCCAATCCAGATGCTGCCTTGCAAAAAATTATCGGTTTGCACGATGAGCACTTGTCAGTGGAGTCCTCACTAATTGTCTTCTGGAGAACTGTTGGTCTTCATGTTAACGATTGAATGTGGTATGATTACTAAAACGAGTTTCTGTCGTCTAACATAAACGGATTTGCAAAGACCGAGCGGTGACTGTACGCTCTCTACGTGCACCTAAAGCGTATTTACCGGCGCTCGTGGGCAGTGGTTGCTTTAGTTCTGCCGGATGTCTGTCTTCTTATGACTCTTATGTCTTTCGAAATTTATTCCACACTTTTCGCGTCGCTCGTCTTGAAAAAACAGCTGTAGAGCAACCGAATGTTTTGAATGGCCTTTATGAATCAATGTTATGGCTCTAGACGAGGCAGCAACGTCCATGTGGCGTCGCGGTTTTAGAATTGCTGTTTAATAATGCAAATTCAACTCAAAAATTAACTGCCCGTTGCGGAGTTTAAAAGTTAAATGAATTTAAAGTTCACTGTGAAATAGGGCAAAATCAAGTGTTTACAAAAAACTACAAACTATATACACTTAAACATAAGTGTTTAATGGGATAGCTAGAAATTAGTTCATAAACACTTAAGAGAACACAGTCCTACAGATTTTAACCCGTACTTTTACTTAAATAGCTATAAATCAGTTAAATTATTAAAAATATCAACTGGCCTTTATTTTGTTTTGAGTAGTATACATTAATTTAGCAACACAGTTGAAAACAATGTATAAAAATACTCAAAACAAAATATAAAAATATAAAAATTATACCGTAACAAAATATTTTATTATCATACCAATTTATTTTTATTAGTATAGATAATATAAAGCAAAGCAAAGCTCGCAAAAAAAATATGTCTCCGAAATTTATGCTTCACTCGGAAACGCGCCGCGGCACGATGAGTGTCGTCGTACTCGCTCTGTGTGGGACTATCGCAGCTCTGCTGTACTACCTATCCGTGAGGAAGTTCAGCTACTGGAAGAACAAGAATGTGCCGCATCTCAAGCCCCTGCCGCTGCTGGGCAATTATAAAATAAATAAAATAAAAAATAAAAAAGCCTTTATTTCTACTACACCAAATGTTTAAATGCTATAATACCTTATACCTATATACATAATACATTAATTATTATTTATTTGTAGTAGTCGCCTCTGTGGCGTAGGCCTCCCCTAGTTTTCTCCAGACTTCTCTCACGCGTGCCTGTTGCATCCAGTTGGCTCCACATCTTTGTTCAAAGATATCCCTCCACCTTAGTTTTGGTCGTCCTTTTTTCCTTTTGCTTTCACGTGGTATCCATTCTGTTACGCGTTTTGTCCATCTATTATTTTCCAAACGGCATATATGTCCAGCCCAATTCCATTTCAGTGTTCTAATTCTGTTCCGTACATCAGCTATTTTTGTTTTGTTTCTTAACGTAACATTACTTACTTTATCTGACAGTTGCAGTTTAAGCATGCTTCTCTCCATTTTCCTTTGGCTGACCGCAAGTCTTTCCTCGTCTATTTTTCTCAATGCCCATGTTTGGCAGCCATATGTCAGGCATGGTAAAATGGTTATATCATATACTTTCTTTTTGATATGAATGCTGATGGAATTGTTTTTCATAATTTCACACAGGCTCCAATACTTTTTCCATGCTAATGCTATTCTTCTTTGTATCTCTTTATCTGAGTTGTTTGTGAACGACACAAGTTGCCCCAAATATACGTATTCATTTACATATTCCAATCGGTCCAAACCTATCGTTATATTCTGGTGTTTGCCATTAGTTAGAACTTTTGTTTTTGACATGTTCATTGACAATCCAACATTCAGGCTCGCTGTAGAAAGTTCTGTGACCATGATTTCCAAGTCTGACGCACTCTTAGCAAACACTACTATATCGTCTGCGAAGCGTAGGTGGCTCAACAATTCCCCATCAATACTCACTCCCTTTTCTTCCCAGTTTAAACTTCTAAACACAGATTCGAGCACCGCAGAAAATATCTGGGGGGACAGTGGGTCCCCTTGTCTCACCCCTTTTTGTATAGGGAATTCGGCTCCATCGCGCTCTAGCCGCACTTTACTCTGACATTTAAAGTATATGCTAAATATTAAATTAATATACGTCGGATCTATGCCTTGTTGTGCTAGTGATGTCCATATAGCTTCGAAATATATAGAATCAAACGCTTTTGCGTAGTCAATGAAACACATATACAAGTTTTGTCCATATTCGTTCGCTTTTTCTATTATTTGTGTGACGACTTGGATATGATCTACAGTGGAGTATGTTTTGCGGAAACCCGCTTGTTCACGTGGTTGATTTTCGTCTAAGCGGTTTTTTATTCTATTGAGTATGATTTTTGCAAAAATTTTGTATAAATTCGACATTAGACTGATTGGCCGATAATTTCCCAGGTCGCTTCTGTCTCCCTTTTTATGAAGTAATATGATGGTAGATTTTGACCACTGATCTGGTGTTGTTTCTTCTCTCAGAATATTATTAAATAGTGTTTGTAGAGGTTTCAGTAAAGAAGACGATAGAAATTTCAAGATTTCGTTTGTGATATTATCGCTTCCAGGGGTCTTATCATTTTTCTGGGATTTTATTGCGTACTCGATTTCTGGTATGAGGATATATGGTACTTCTCTGTTCAAGTTTGATGTATAATATGGTTTGTTGTTTAATGTATGTTTGTGTGTATTAGTTAGGTTATTTTTGCAAGTGTAGAGATCTTTATAGAACTGTGTTGCGTCATTTATAATATCTATACGTCTTGATTTTACAATTCCCTTTTTGCTTTTCATTTTCTCAGTCCATGAACTTTTATCGCTTAATTCTTTATAAGCTTTACGTACGGCTCCTGTTTTATTTATGAACTTTTCGAAAGTTTGTTGCCTTTTTAGTTTCTTTTGTTGTGTTATATTTCTATTAATCTCTTTACTTACCTTTGTTATTTCAGACTTTGTGTCCTTTGTATGTTTTTTCTTATATAGTTCTTTTCTTTGTTTAAAAAGGATTTTTATTTTATTATTAATGTATTCATTTTCAGTTTTCTTTTCCTTTGGTAACTGACAAAGTAGCCTTTTAAACTCAGTTTCGAGGTTGTCGTATTGGTTTTGAACTCCTGTCGTTATATTAATAGCTTGTATTAATTTGTTTTCCCAATATTTGGCATTATCTTCAGATAGCAAAGGTGGTAAATTTCTAGTGTAATTTATAGGCTTTATGTATTTCAGTTTTGGTATTCGATTTTGAAATAGCTCGCATCGTATCATTCTATGATCTGTGTTAAAGTTTAAATTTTTTACTATATCGAAGCTTTTTATGTGTTTAGGACGGTTTGATAATATGTAGTCGAGGGCAATTACGGCGATTATATTTTAATGAAAAAATATGTCGGCCAAGTAAGCCAGGAGATGTGTCGACAATTTCCAAATGAACCCTACTTCGGCGCGTACTACGGTACTGAGCCGACCCTCGTCATCCAGGACCCGGAGATTATCAAACTGGTGTTCACTAAGGACTTCTACTACTTCCACAGCAGAGAAAATGCGAAATACATAACCAAGGAGTTGACGACACAAAACCTTTTCTTCAACCATGGAGACACATGGAAGGTGGTACGACAGAACCTAACACCTTTATTTTCTTCAGCAAAAATGAAGAACATGTTTTATTTGATAGAGAAATGTGCATGTAGTTTGGAAAAATTGGCGGATGAAGAAAGCACGGTATCGGAGGTGATCGAAGTAAAGTCTCTAATGAGCAGGTACACGATGGATTGCATTGGATCTTGTGCCTTTGGAATCGACACGAAGACAATGGAGAAATCCTCGGAGGTCAACCCGTTCGTAAAAATGGGAGACATAATATTTCAAACTTCAAGATTCATGGGATATATGATGGTGTTCCGCGCTATTTGGCCGAAAATATTTTATGGCTTGGGCTTGAAGTACTTCCCCAAAGACATAGACACGTTTTTCAAAAGCCTGATGTTGGGCGTTTTCGAAAAACGGGATAATAAGCCAACGACGCGTCACGACTTCGTTGATCTGGTGCTTGCTTTGAAGCAAAAGAACCACATCATTGGAGACAGCATTCATCCGAAATCTGAGGGTAACAATAAAATAGAAATGGAAGTCACAGACGACTTGCTCGTGTCTCAATGTATTGTGTTTTTTGGTGCCGGGTATGAAACATCAGCTAGTACATTAGCGTGTGCCCTCTATGAGCTTGCGAAAAACCAGGAGGTGCAGAGACGAGCTCAGGAGGAGGTGGACGAGTACATGCGCCGGCGCAACAACAAGTTGGTGTACGAGTGCGTGTCGGAGATGCCGTACATCGAGGCGTGCCTGAACGAGACCATGCGGCTGTATCCCGTGCTGCCGGTGCTCACGCGAGAGGTGGTCGAGGACTACACGTTCCCTACAGGCCTGCAGGTGCACAAAGGTGTGCGCGTGCACTTGCCGGTGTTCCACCTGCACCGCCACCCCGAGTACTTCCCTGAGCCGGAAGCCTTCCGACCTGAACGGTTCTACGGCGACGCTAAGGACGACATCAAGCCCTACACGTTCTTCCCGTTCGGCGAGGGACCCAGACAGTGCATTGGTAAGAAATTTATCTTCTTTTTCGCTTTATAAGTTATTTATCGTTCTTGATTATCCTCACAATAACATTGTTTTTAACCCCCGACAGAAAAAGAGGGGTGTTATGTGTTTAGGGTGTGTATCTGTATGTCTGTCTGTGGCATCGTAGTTCTCAAACGAATGGACCGATTTTGACGCAGTTTTTTTTGTTTAAAAGCTGGTGTGATAGAGATGGTTCTTAGCTATAATTTATGAAGATCTGTTCAGGCGTTTGAAGATTATCAACTCATTTCCAACTTGCACAAGTCTTAAATTTGGTATACTGTGACTTCGGCATTATTTTTGAGACATGTTAACCTTGAGCTGATGCTGCAGCATCAAGTAGCCTGCGGGTTCCCGTCTCGGGCGAAGACTGGCTCCGAGGGAGGTCACGGCCCAATTGGCCTCCATCCGCAGCGCCGCCGTGGAGGAGTGGCATACCAGGCTGGAGAGCCCGAGTGCGGGCTTGAGGACCATCGTGGCAGTGCGACCTGTCTTCTTAAGCTGGCTTGACAGGCGCCACGGTGCGCCGACATTCCGTCTGACGCAGGTGCTGACGGGCCACGGGTGTTTCGGCTCATTTCTGTGTCGGATTGGAAAGGAGGAGTCCGCCGTGTGCCACCATTGTGGCAACGGCCGCGAGGACACGGTCCAACACACTCTCGAGGAGTCCCCAGCCTGGGATCTACAACGCAGCGCTCTTAGAGCAGTCGTCGGAGGAGACCTCTCGCTGCCGGCCGTGGCGTCTGCTATGGTCGGCGGCTGGAGGTCATGGCGAGCGATGGCCTCCTTCTGCGAGTGCGTCATCTCGCGGAAGGAAAGCGCCGAGCGGGATCGTGAGCAGAACGATCCCGCCCGCAGCCAGAGGAGACGAAGGAGGCGCCGGGTGGACGGCTGACCGGCGCCTCATGCCCTGTGGTCCGGAGGACATCTAGAGAATTCCGCCACGGCATCCCCTGCCTGTCGTAAGAGGCGACTAAATGGGGTTAGGGAGATTCGCGAGGCGAGCAGTGGGGGGCTGCTCGCCTGACTACTTCAATTTAAGCGAACCCGAGGTGGACGGCAATGCGGGTGGTCGGTCTCCTGCAGTCGTGGACGCCAAAAGCGTGCTTTAGAGTTCGGGGGCTTCTTAGCTTCCTCATTTAGAGAGGGGCCGCAATGCGGCATGGGGCAGGGGCGGTTTCGTGCAGCTATCTTCGTGCAACAAGATAACCCGGAGCCGTCCCGTAAGTGCCGACGAAGGCCACCGCGGGTTTTGGTTGGTATGCCGGTGTAGGGTGTATATAGTGTTAGGGACTCGATTCAATGATCGCTCGGATGAAGCTATACTCCCGAGTATCGACATTGGGCCGTAAGACCGTGTGAAACCAACATAACCGTTCCACTCACCCACCGGTGGTGGTAGCGATAACGCGTTTTTTCCCCGCGATAAAAAAAAAAAAAAAAAAAAAAAGTAGCCTGCGGGTTACCCAACTCTTTACCAACTTATAGTAGATATAGCGTGTGTTGGCTCATAAGAATGGTCTCAACGAGTAGGTGTTAGATAGTTGATTATCAAGGACCATGATGGAGAATATAGTAATTTAAAAGTTTGGAATTAAAATTGAATTAAAATTTAAATTACCCCCGACACAAAAAACCTCTAAAAAGTAAAATAATGAAAGTGTATTTGTCGTTTAAGTACCTAGTAATATTTTGACTTTTGACTGCCTCGGTGGCGTAGTTGTATTGCGTACGCGTTACGAGTAAGATTTGCGCGCTGAGGTTCTGGGTTCGAATCCCGGGTCGCGCCAAAGACGTGACTAGGTTTTCCATCTTAAAAATGACTCAGTCGCAGCTCGGAGTCAGGAAGTTGGCGGTATGATACCCCCGTGCCTCGGAAAGCACGTAAAGCCGTTGGTCCTGCGTCCGATCTCTCTCCGGTCATGTCGGATTGCCGTCTCACCGGACTATGAGAGTGAAGGAATAGCGAGTGCACCTGTGTATTGCGCACACACTTGTGCACTGTAATATCTCCTGCGTACCTGGCTGATCTCCGTTGAGATTGGCCGCCGTGGCCGAAACTGGCTAGGAGGATTACATTACAATATTTTGACCCAAGCGTCCTCGCCTCTGCGACCGCCTCGGTGACGTAGTTGTATTACGGTACGACTGCAATGCTGAGGCTTCGGGTTCGATCCCCGGGTTGGGCAAAGTTATATTGGGTTTTTCTACTCAGTATCAGCCCGGAGTCTGGAATTTATGCCCGATATGGCGATAGGCTCGCCCCCTATGACATCATGGGACGGAATACGCACGGCGATAACGGGCGTGAGTGTGTGTGTGTCCTCGCTTCGGTGGACCGAACTCGGACCAGGGAGATGAAAATACTTCTTTAGCGGTCCCCCGACGCGCGTCGCTTGAGTCATAATATTACTAGGTACTTAAACAACAAAGACACTTTTATTATTTATTTTTAAGCGAATTTTTGTGTCGGGGGTTATATAAATTAAATTTTTTTTTTTTTACTTTTTAGGTGTTTTTTGTGTAGGGGGTTACTTAATTTTTTTTTTAAGGATTACAGGTAGGTAACGATATTTTTTTGCACCTATGATGCATTTACAAGCGTATTATGTATTTAAAATACACACATTATTTTTAAATAATGCTTTATTACTATCATTATATGTGAAAGAAACTAATTAATTTAGCTTACTCAGCTATTAACTGAAAATCTTATCATAGCAATTCAGTGAATGCTATTTTATATTCATTTTAAAAATATCACAAAGAAAGTTCACTATTCCATCCACCAAGGATCCATTTCGCGCCATAATAAAAACGTGATGTCATAAATACATTTCTGTTTCTAGGACTGCGATTTTCAAAAATGCAGACCACGGCCGGTCTTATTACCATCCTGAAGAAATACCGCGTAGAATTAGCTGACGGCACACCCACCAAGCTGGACTTCTACCCCTCGACGATTCTGACAAACCCAAGAAGTGTTTTAAATTTGAAGTTTATACCGCGCGATGGACGGCAGTATAGTGTTTTTGCTCTTTAAATTACATAAAACTTATTGCACCTGTATTTCGTTGAATTGTGAATTCATTAAAGTGGAATTATCCAGAATTAAAAGTTAAATGTTTTTGTTACTAAAATTAAATGAAAATCATTAATTACTTAGTAAAGTTTTTTTATAGTCTGATAAGTGTATACATAGGTACACTATGACTCTTGTCATCAGGTTTTCTGCTCGAGAATTCTCGAGAAATCTAGCGTTAGTCGAGACGGGGAAGAATTTAAAAAACACTCGAAAACTCGATACATCCCTTAGAAGGACCCCAAAACTAAAGAAACACGTATGTCATGGGAGGCGTCCTTTCTTATTTTTACAAGCATTACAATCTTGATTTAAATGCTGTCATCTGCTAGTCTCAACAACTCGAGAAAACTCAACAAGTCGACAAACCAGAAACCCTACAGCGCCTTATTCACGCTCTATCTTGACGTACAGCCAACCAAGGTCATGCACGATGCAAAACGAGTGTGAATATTTTCGACGTACGTCAATTATAATTATTATTATTTGCACAATCCAGCGAGTGCCTCCATCACCAGTGTTGCCAAGTGCCAACAGGCTTTTCCAGTTGTAAAAGTCTCAATAATTAAGGTTAAAAATACCGTTTTACTTCATTATTTTGTCTCCCGCTTCGCTATGGAGCGAAGTGGAAAATATATTTCTAACTCCTAAATATATATTCTTCTATTTGATTAACTTCGTTGCGGGTTAAGACTGATTAGTGCTACCAGAGACTCGCCGAGCTTCACCGCTCGGTGTCATAATGCGTGCCACTGCCGATCTTGGCTTACAGGAGTTGCAGTGGTGGGTGTGAGAGCGGGATAGTCTCGTAGTCGTAGACGCCAAAGGCGTTCTTAAGAGTTCGGGGGCATCTTAGCCCCTGCGCATAGAGAGAGTCCGCAATTCGCCATCGCGCAGGAACGGTTCCGCGCATTTTATTCTGCTATCTTAATGTAACATAATACCCAGGGGCCGTCTCGTATGCGCCGAAGAAGGCCATAGGGTTGGGGATACGGTCCAATGCTCGCTCGAATAATATTAATTCCTAATATCCATACAGGTAGGATATACTTTATATCCGTCCGGATAGCGATCACCGTACATATCCGTACATAGTCGATATCATCTTCAAACAACACTACCTCACAATTATCCCTTATGATATAAGGTATGTCATTTATATAAACTAGAAAAAGGAAACGTCCAAGAATTGAGCCCTGTGGAACTCCCATTGTAACAATAAAGCCAGGAGATCGTTTTCCATTGACATCAACACTTTGTACCCTATTGCTTAAGTATGATTTAAATAAATCAAGGGCAATGCCATTAACTGCATAGTGGCTCAATTTCCTGATTAGAATATCATTGTGAACACACTCAAAAGCTTTCGATAGATCACAGAACACTCCTAAAGCATTCTGTGAATCCTCCCAAGCAGCAAATATATTATGTATAAGCTCGATGCCAACATCTGTAGTGGAGCGACCCCTAGTGAATCCAAATTGTTGACCATGAAGAAGATTATTTTTAGCAATAAAAAAAATGATTTTGTTTAAGTATAAGATTTTCAATTTTTTTTCTTATAGAAGGTGCCACAGAGATTGGTCTTAAAATTAGTGGGGTCGTCTGTACTACCAGATTTAAAAAGAGGTATACGCATATGCACGCTCACGCCTTTTTATCCCCGAAGGGGTAGGCAGAGGCGCAACTAGTGCACCCACTTTTCGCCAAGCGTATTCCGTCCCATGATGTGATAGGGGGCGAGCCTATCGCCATATCGGGCACAAAGAAAAAGAGGTATAATTTTAATTAATTTCATTTTATCAGGAAATATCCCACTCATAATACTAAATACACGTATTAAAAATTATAGCTAACTGGGGAGCTAGTACAGATATTACCGGTTTTAATATATATATTTTTTTATGGCATTGAATGGCGAGACGAGCATGCCGTTCGCCTGATGGTAAACGATACGACCTCCCATAAACAGTAGCAACACCATCCAGCATCTTGAATTACAAAATACTGTGTGGCATTCCACTGCGCTCGTCATCCTGAGACATAAGATGTTAAGTCTCATTATGTCCTGTAGTTAGACTGGTTACAATGTCCTACAAACCGAAATACAACAGTGCATGCACACTGCTGCTTGGCGGTAGAAATAGACATTGCGGTGGTACCCACCCAGACAGACTCTTACATATGAGAGACCTACCACCAGTACATGAGCTGCTCATTTCTTAGCCAGTGTTCCGAGATACAAAGTGTATCAATGTTCTCATAACTCATGAACAATTCTATTTGCAATTCTTTACCTAACATACCTTGGCTATTCTGGTGAACTAGATTTAAAATATAGGTAATTATCATGCACCGTATAAATCTTATCCTGACTAGCAGGTAGAGTGGAATTTAAGTTTGTCGATTGATTATTATTTGTATATTTTTCATTTGACACAGAAATGTCATGAATTGAAATTGTATTAATATTGATTTCATTAATGCAAGAGTTTTGATTCTCTATTGTCAGAATTTGTTATTTAAATCATTAATTTCATTAGGAGTAGGTACCCAAGTATCATTCCTAGTGTCAGAATAAATCTGCTGAACGGAAGCAAAGTGGTCAGCCAAATTCTTGGCTTTGTTGTCAAATAAAATATATAAATATAGCAAATTTGCTATTTGTCTTTTTATAGTTAGAATTTAATTTTCGTATATTCAGTTTATATTTACTCAAGTAATTATTTATGTCTAAATATTGCACCTTGCTATGTTTACCTGCAAGGGCATTCAGAACTTATTTATAACTTGTAATATTTTTTCCACTTGTGGCACATTTTATTCGAGAAGAATGCATACATTACAATTTGTTTTACTTCAAGTGATGCCATTTGGTTAATGCAATCATTAAATTTTTGTTTGTTTACATGACCCCTGTCTCCAATTAAAATGATTAATGTAGTAGTTGTATTGAATTAATAATCTAAAATTTTCTTAATTATGTCTGAATATGAAAGACCTGGCATACAATAGTTCACAACTGTTTTATCAATTATTTTATTTAATAAGTGTCCCAGTCCTCTCTCAATGTCATCACTAAACATTTCATGATGTACTACATTATTTGTTGAGGTATTTAGAGTTTTCAGAGATGCAGTTGGTTTGTACATCCTGACATGATATATTTTTCGGGTTAGTTAGACTGCTTAGCTGAACAGTTGCAGTCATAAGGATTATTTATAAATGAATTAAAACGTTCAGAGTTATAGCTTATTGTCTCGACTAATTCACCTAATGCTATACAACATGACTGCAGCTGTTCCTTCAAGTCGAGTCTTTGCTTTGTGTGTCTCAAACTTTTTATAAGTACTAAATTTATATTTTTGTTTATTAGTTTTTCCTAGTATATTTGTTTATATTGATGTATATTTTTCAGTTTTTTCCTGCCGCATTCACCAATCCCCATAGAAGGCTAATTGCCACTGTCAATGAGAGTTTAGTCAATTGTCATAGATGGGGTGTGGTTACTTCCAGCAAGAACCAACTGGGGACAGGCGGCCCCCCGAGGCAATTCTTGTGCGCTGGGTCTTCACACCCAATGCACGCCCATGCGCGGGAGGACATTAGCCACGGGTCGAGGCACACAGTTGACTGTGTATACCTCTTGGTTGGATAACACATTGAGGCCTAAAAGGGCCCGCGAACATTTCCTGGCACCCTTTTCCTCTCCACCCATCCTGGGAACCTTTCTACATTCCCCCACCTTTCCCTTCATCCTCCTCTCCCAGTTCCTTCCCAGGCCCCTGCAGTCGTTAAGCCGGGGGACTCCAGTATCCCATTCGCAGGTTTCCCCCGGTGTTGACGGCAGGATCGCCTAACTAAAAAAAAAAAAAAACTGGGGAGAGGCTGATACCAATTTATCAAACAAAATATCCTGCAGACGAGTTGTTTGACAGCAGTACCTAACTCATGATACTCACTCATGATGAAATGATTTGGAAATACCACCGGAAAAACAGTACACCATTCAAATCAATTGGCTCTGTGAAATTTGGTTGACACTTTGTTAAGTAGAAAATAAGTTGATCATCTTCAAAATCGTAAAAGATAAATTGTAGCTAAGAACCATCTCGATCACTACAGCTTTCAAATGAAAATAAAAACCGCAGCAAAATCGCTCCATTCGTTTGGGAGCTACGTCTCCATAGACAAACACGCAAAAAATCGACGGAGTACACAGGCATACTTGTTTGGTATTCAAGGCCATATGTAATTTAAATTTTATAATACACACGCTGCAAGACTGCAAAATGAACAATATTGGGAGTTTTAATTCAATTATTGACTAGCTTGTGTGGACGATAGCCTAGTTGGGAATGGAACGGTCTGCCGAGACAATGTCCGGAGGTTCAAAACCAAAGGCACACACTTCTGACTTTCGCAGTTACGTGTGTATTGATTATCAATTATCGTTCGCTTTAACGGTGAAGGAAAACATCGTGAGGAAACCTACATACCTAAGAATTCTCCATAAGAATCTCGAAGGTATGTGAAGTCTGCCAATCCGCACTAGTCCAGCGTGGTGGACTAAGGCCTTACCCCTCTCAGTAGTGGAGGAGGTCCGTGCTGAGCAGTGGGCAGTATAATACAGGACTGATTGCATTGCATTGCATTGAGTAGCTTTAGTATATGCTATTATGCATGTACGCGTTACGAGTACCACGCTGAGGTCCTGGGTTCGAATCCCGGGTCAGGCCTGGGTGGATTTTTTACCGTTAATAGGCAGATTTACTACCACGCGGTAAACATGACATTAAGGGCCTATTTCACCACATACTGATAAAGTTCTTGGTAGCCTATTCGGCACTTATCGCCCATGTAAACTACAAATTTTGGTGTCACGGGTCTCGAATAGAAATATCTGACAGAAGAGGTCACTAATTGTGTCAGATTTATTGATTAGATAGCGTTATATGTAAGATAATTATCCAGATCTTTATCAGGAACCGGTAAACCTGGCGTTGAGTGGTGGTTTTTATTAAAAGTTGTTGGTTGGGTTAACTTTTCCACAACATATTTTATTTGGTAACAATTTATTTACTCATTTTGATTATTAACTAGTGGTCATCCGAAATATGCATAAGTTTTATTTTTCTGCATTTCTCTGTATGATCTTTAAATATGGCAAATCTCACATTCTTCCTTGAGCGCAATGTGCTTAAAAGCGGTTAATATAATAAAGGTACATTAGAAAGTTTATTTTGTTTAGACTTTAGAAGTAGGGATGTTGATAGGAAAACGAAAGATAAAGAGTTGTCTCCAAAAGCCTTCTTATCCTATTTCATAATTCTAATGCCGCACCGCATTCGTGATTCTTGTGGTGTGGGACGTGGGTTATTTTAGATAGAAATTATTTACTAATAGGTAACTCTAACTGGTTTCCTAATCTATGCTAAATAAAAGGAGTTCTTACCGTTTCTAAATTTCATAATTTCAAACTTCTTCCCAAAACGCCAAAAATAGAGATGGCAACTCTAAATATTTTTCGGGGATATTAATCATAATATTTCAGAGTTCTTATTTATTTATCTTTCCAGGTTTACGCTTCTCCAAAATACAGACGACGGTCGACGACAATGTATGCACAATGCTGCTTGGCGGTAGAAATAGACATTGCGGTGGTATCCACCCAGACGGACTCTTAAATATGATAGACCTAGCACCAGTAAATCCATACCATCCTTACCATCAGGGTTAGAGGGGTCAACGTCCGTGCCCATATTATAAAAAATCTTTTGTATTATAATTTTAAATTATATTGTTTTAATGATTCCTTATGTTTACGCAAATTTTATTGAAATTAAACTACTAAATACTCAAAGACTACAACGGATTTTATCGCAGTTTTTTATTTTATTTTGTTTTTAATAAAATTTCAAACACGGTTTTACTTTTATTGGTAGGAAAAATTTTATTCTTAATTTTAGCTTCATTATCATCAGCCATAGGTGTCCACTGCTGAACATCCTCCCTCCTCCTCCTATTCCGCCTCCCGTAAAAATATCCAGACTGACCTGTTGGAAACGGGCTGCATCCAACGAGTTCTTGCGGCTTTTATAAAGTCTTGAAGATGGAGATTAAATTTTAAAGGTTTATTTTATTTTTATTAAATCTATTACTCAAAAAACACAACATGTATTTTAATTTAACACTTCTTATTTCATTAACAAACAATTTCATTTTTTAAATAATAATTCTTTTATAATCTCAAAACTTGACTGCCTCGGTGGCGTAGTTGTATTACAGTACGACTGCAATGCTGAGGTATTAGGTTCGATGGCCGGGTCGGGCAAAATGATATTGGATCTTTCTTTTCAGTATCAGCCCGGTGTCTGGAATTTGTGCCCGATATGGCGATAGGCACGAGCCTATGATGTGATAGGGGGCGACCCCTATCACATCATGGGACGGAATACGCACGGCGAAAAGTGGGTGCACTAGTTGCACCTCTGCCTACCCTTTCGGAGATAAAAAGCGTGTATGTATGTACAATCTCAAAACTAGAAAGCAACTCAAGTAACTAAATACTGTAGACGGTGAGCCCTATGGAGTATTTACGTACCACGCGGCTGTAGGTAATTATTTCAAGGACATGGCCGAGTGAGAGTACTTTAAAGATAAGTTTACTATGACTATACTGTTAAAGGTCTTCGGATTTACCAAAGTTATTTACAATCCCGCTTCTTCGAAGAACAAGAAGATCAAGTCTTCTCCATAAAATAAATGGCGGAGAGTCATTTGGACAAATCAAAAAGTCTTTTGTGCCTTCGTAAACTTGAAAAAGGTTTCTGATCGTGTACCAAGGAATAAGCTGTGGTCAACGTTGTCATTAATGTATGGGACTGAGGGCCGCCTGGTGAGGGCATTGAAGTCTCTGTAATGAGAACTTCAAAGCCTGTATCAGGGTTAAGAGACCAGAATACGGATTCGTAATACTGTGCTTTTGCCAACGCTTATGCATGGAAGTGAATGCTGGTTTGGCAGAAGAAGTACGAAAGTCAAGTAAATGGGGTGGAAATGCACTCTTTACACAGTATATTATATGGAGTCACTATTTATTATCACATGGAGATAGTATGATAAGAGAACGTTACAAATTGAAAGATGATGTGATGACTAAAATTAAAAGAAGTATGATGAGATTATTTGGGCATTTAGGATAGTTGAAAGACGAGTTACGAAAGAAATTTATCGAGCGAATGTCGATGTTGGAGGGGATGCCTATATTCGTCGTAAATGTATGATGAGAGGTATGTATATGGAAGAGGTAAAATAAGTATGTTGTGTGAAAGAAGTATGTTGCATGTCGCGTTCAATAGTCTCTGCTTCTCTCTGTCTCAGTGTATAGATTTATGACTTTTTCATTTTGATTTTTCTACATTTATTGAGCTTAATTCATTTTGACAATTTGAATTTTTGATAATTAATTAAAAAAAAACTAATAAGTTAACACAACAATAATTGATTTTGAAGCGATAGGAAGTTCGCCGGACCAGCTAGTCTATACTAATATTATAAAGCGGAAAGATTTGATTGTTTGTTTGTTTGTAATGGATAAACTCAAAAATTATTGGACCGATTTTGAAAATTCTTTCACCAATAGGAAGCTACATTACTCCTGAGTGCCCTAGGCTACTTTCTATCCCGGGAAAATATTCCCAATGTCCCCTCTATGTAATCTAAGAACTCTTTGCTGTTTTCGAAACTCAAATGTAGTACCAGTTAAATGCATTTATAAATTTTAATTTGGAATTCTTAGCCAAAGGGGAGATATTTCAAATGACATTCGTATGACAAAACGCCAATTTTATATGTAAGGACCTATTATTAAGACAATACCACAAAAAACTGAATAGTACTACGTAGTTGAATGGCTATCACAGACGTATAGAAAGTTTATTACTAAGGCGGTTTAATATATATAATATTAACATGTGAAGTGTGGAATGCGGATATACTTAAATAGGTATTTATTATTCGTCTTAGGCAAGTGAATCGCACACGCCACTCGTGAACGCGCTGCGGCACGATGAGCGTCGTCGTACTCGCGCTGTGTGGGACTATCGCAGCTCTGCTGTACTACCTGTCCGTGAGGAAGTTCAGCTACTGGAAGAAAAAGAATGTGCCGCATCTCAAGCCCCTGCCGCTGCTGGGCAACTACGGCGATTATATTTTAATGAAAAAATATGTCGGCCAAGTGAGCCAGGAGATGTGTCGACAATTTCCAAATGAACCCTACTTCGGCGCGTATTACGGTACTGAGCCGACCCTCGTCATCCAGGACCCGGAGATTATCAAACTGGTGTTCACTAAGGACTTCTACTACTTCCACAGCAGAGAAATCGCGAAATACACAACAAAGGAAGTGACGACACAAAACCTTTTCTTCAACCATGGAGACACATGGAAGGTGGTACGACAGAACCTAACACCTTTATTTTCTTCAGCAAAAATGAAGAACATGTTTTATTTGATAGAGAAATGTGCATGTAGTTTGGAAAAATTGGCGGATAAAGAAAGCACGATATCGGAGGTGATCGAAGTAAAGTCTCTAATGAGCAGGTACACGATGGATTGCATTGGATCTTGTGCCTTTGGAATCGACACGAAGACAATGGAGAAATCCTCGGAGGTCAACCCGTTCGTAAAAATGGGAGACATAATATATCAAACTTCAAGATTCATGGGATATATGATGGTGTTCCGCGCTATTTGGCCGAAAATATTTTATGGCTTGGGCTTGAAGTACTTCCCCAAAGACATAGACACGTTTTTCAAAAGCCTGATGTTGGGCGTTTTCGAAAAACGGGATAATAAGCCGACGACGCGCCACGACTTCGTTGATCTGGTGCTTGCTTTGAAGCAAAAGAACCACATCGTTGGAGACAGCATTAATCCGAAATCTGAGGGTAACAAGAAAATAGAAATGGAAGTCACAGACGACTTGCTCGTGTCCCAATGTATTGTGTTTTTTGGTGCCGGGTATGAAACATCAGCTAGTACTTTAGCGTGTGCTCTCTATGAGCTTGCGAAAAACCAGGAGGCGCAGAGACGAGCTCAGGAGGAGGTGGACGAGTACCTGCGCCGGCGCAACAATAAGTTGGTGTATGAGTGCGTGACCGAGATGCCGTACATCGAGGCGTGCCTGAACGAGACCATGCGGCTGTATCCCGTGCTGCCGGTGCTCACGCGAGAGGTGGTCGAGGGCTACACGTTCCCTACAGGCCTGCAGGTGCACAAAGGTGTGCGCGTGCACTTGCCGGTGTTCCACCTGCACCGCCACCCTGAGTACTTCCCCGAGCCGGAAGCCTTCCGTCCTGAACGGTTCTACGGCGACGCTAAGGAGAACATCAAGCCCTACACGTTCTTCCCGTTCGGCGAGGGACCCAGACAGTGCATTGGTAAGAAATTTATCTTCTTTTTAGCTTTATAAGTTATTTATCGTTCTTGATTATCCTCTCAATCACATTGTTTTGAAGGATTACGGGTAGATAACATAGATATTTTTTTGCATCTATGATGCGTTTACAAGCGTATTATGTATTTAAAATACACACATTATTTTTAAATAACGCGTTATTCCTATCATTATATATGAAAGAAACTAATTAATTTAGCTTACTCAGCTATTAACTGAAAATCTTATCATAGGAATTCATTGAATGCCATTGTCAATTTTATATTAATTAAAAATATCAAAAAGAAAGTTCACTATTCCATCCACCAAGAGTCCATTTCGCGCCATAATAAAAACGTGATGTCATAAATACATTTCTGTTTCTAGGACTGCGATTTTCAAAAATGCAGACCACGGCCGGTCTTATTACCATCTTGAAGAAATACCGCGTAGAATTAGCGGATGGCACACCCACTAAGCTGGACTTCTACCCGTCGACGATTCTGACAAACCCAAGGAATGCTTTAAATTTGAAGTTTATACCGCGCGATGGACGGCAGTACAGTGTTTTTGCTCTTTAAATTACATAAAACTTATTGTACCTGTATTTCGTTGAATTGTGAATTCATTAAAGTGGAACTATCCAGAATTAAAAGTTAAATGTATTTGTTACTTAAATGAAAATCATTAATTACTTAGTAAAGGTTTTTTATAGTCTAAAGTGCTTGTAGGTACACTATGACTCTTGTCATCAGGTTTTCTGCTCGAGAATTCTCGAGAAATCTAGCGGTAGTCGAGACGGGGAGAATTTACAAAGCACTCGAAAACTCGATACATCCTATAGAAGGACCCCAAAACTAAAGAAACACGTATGTCACGGGAGGCGTCCTTTCTTATTATTTTATTTAAAAGCATTTCAATCTTGATTTAAATGCTGTCATCTGCTAGTCTCAACAACTCGAGAAAACTCAACAAGTCGACAAATCAGAAACCCTACAGGGCCTCATTCACGCTCTATCTAGACGTATAGCCAACCAAGGTCATCCACGATGCACGATACAAAACGACTGTGAATAGTCTCGACGTACGTCAATAATTATAATTATTATTTGCTTTTTGGTTTGTCACAATCCAGTGAGTGCTCCCATCACCATTGTTGCCAAGTGCTAAATGGTACGTCTACTATGTATCAAAACCCATCATAAAAAGTGTCTAGATTCCGTTTTTTCTGCTAAAAAAATATTTTTTTAAAAATTAAGGAAAGTAAAGAAATAATTATAAAAAGCCATGTTAGGCTAGATTTGGCATTAGGCTTGCGTGAAATGTCCTAATAAACTAAAACAATTCTTTCAAAAAAATATTTATATTCTTTTAAAACATTTTAGATTTAATAATATATTCAGCGAGTGACCCCGCCGCGCCACTCCGAGCATCGTGTCGATAGACAATAAATAATCTTCTAGTCCGTAGCCGAAAAATACATCTAAATTGGCGAAAATCTGTATAAATTTTTACGAATTATAAATATCTGCGTCCATTTCATATCTGTATCGTGTGTTAAAAATATGTATAAATACAGATAAATCTGTTACCTGACAGCACTCTGTACCACGTTGAACGCGCGCAACATAACCGTTCCACTGACCCTCGGCGGTGGTAGCGATAAAGCCTTTTTTGCCACGTGAAAAAGAAAAAAAGGTAAACAAATACACAGAGCCTTTGCGTCATAAATTGTGGTACCATTTAGTTAAAAAATTAACAGTATATTTCATTTTTCGTAAAAATAAGGTGTTTGTACGTGTGTATGTGTGTGAAGGGGAATAAAAAGTAGATTATGTTAATCCGCGACATGCAATATTTTCACATCCTTTTGCATGCGTACCAAATCAGATGGAACTAGAAAAAAAGGTATTTTTCAAAATATGGTACTAATTCTTTGAATTTCGTTTTTCTTACCTTACCTACCTACTCCTCTTTATTTTTACGTAAATAAGCAATGGGAAACAAAAAACACGCCGAAACCTTACCAAAACCTGAATAATAATGCGAAAGTAACTCTTTCTGGCTGTTACGCTTTGACGGCTAACCCAGTGACTGATTTGATAAAATTTGGTACGAAGTAAGCGTGATAGTCTAGTTGGGAATGGAACGGACTGCCGAGACGAATGTCCGCAGGTACAAAACCCAAGGGCACGCACCTCTGACTTTTTTAAAGTTACGTGTGCATTCTTTGTGAATTATCGTTTGCTTTAAGTGAGCAAACCTGCATACCTGAGAAATTCTATATAAGAATATGTGAAGTCTACCAACCCGCACTAGACCAGCGTGGTGGACGGAACTAAACCCTCTCAATTGTAGAGGAGGCCCGTGCCCAGCAGTGGGACAGTATAAATACGGAGCTGGTATTTTAAAATAAAATAAAGTACTTTGTTCATCACGCACATAGTTGAACTTATGATAAGTCATCAACTAAAATGGCTACCCATACGTCAGCGCCGTTCTTTGCGGGCACTTACCACTTTATTCTCTTTCCTTACCTACCCTACCCCTCCTATTTACTTATCATCAAACTATCAATACCTCTGCAGTAGCCACGTTAGGAACCTCCGCTCTTCTAGCAATCTTCTCCTCAAATGCCCCCCTCATAGCTCTAACTTCACTCACTCGTCCTTTGCTATCCAATCTATTCTTCCATGGAATTCACTCCCCTTCGAAATCAGATCGGCCACCTCTCAGTTTGCTTTCAAAAGAAGAGTACGAGAGCTACTATTGAACGAAGCAGAAGAGTCATCACTTTAATAATAATATTATATTATATACCTACATAATATGTATTTATGTGTCTAACTTGTATTTTATGTATTTACAATTTTACTTATATTATGTACTAGCTGTTGCCCGCGGCTCCACCCGCGTGAATGAGTTTTCCCGGGATAAAAGTACCGCTTTATATTTTCCCGGGATAAAAGTAGCCTAAGTTACTCCTTATTGCATCAGCTACTTGCCAATAAAAGTCCCGTCAAAATCGGTCCAGGCATTTCAGAGATTAGCCGGAACAAACAGACAGACAGACAGTCAAAAATTGTAAAAAATGTTCTTTTGGTGTATGTACCGTATATATATTCATATACATGTAGTAAAAAACGGTTACTTCAATATTACAAACAGACACTCCAATTTTATTTATATGTATAGATGTATAGATAGGTATTTTTTATTAATTGCTATATTTACTTTTATGTACGTTTATATATGTATGTTTCATTTATATCAAGTGACCTTGTTGCACCTACCTTATTTATCTCTGCATCACCCACAGGTTGACTGGGAGAGAATGCCTTGGGCATAAAGTCCGCCTATATACATTTGTATATAAAGTGCAAAATAAGTCAAGGTACTTTAAATTGATTATAATAATTATTATTAATAGAAAAGGTCACTTATATTATTATTATTATTATAAGCTTGAACCACTACGAAGAACATAGCCCAAAGGCTACTTCTTAAAATATTTGTCTCAAACTCAATTCCACACGGACGAAGTTGCGAACAAGAGCCAATTCATGTAATAATAACAAGATTTTTTATTTCGTCTATTTCTACGAAATAACTGGAATGATTATGTCGTCCAAGTAAACGAAATTGCGAATTTTGCTTTCCTGTAACTTTTTAACAGACTCCAAAAAAGGCGGAGGTTTTCAATTCGACGTGTATTTTTTTTTTGTTACCTCAGATCTCAGTCATTTATCGATAGGCTCCGACTTCAAAATTAGTTATCAATATATAGGTTACTAGTTGATCCCGCAAACGTTGTTTTGCCCTCAGACCAATAACTAAAGCAATTAGTTATTGGTCTGAGATTTTGCCATCAGTTACCGACCGGGGTTAAAAGTTATTAAAAAATAGGGGTTGATCGTAGAAAGGTAAAAATTTAGGTTTGTATGTATTTCTGAATGCTGTATCAAAAAAATAAAAACAAAAAATGTTGTATAAAAAATAAATTAAGGGGTTACCACCCTTAACATTTAGAGGTCTGAAAAATAGATATTGTCCGATTCTCAGACCTACCCGATATGCACACAAAATTTCGTGAAAATCGGTTGAGCCGTTTCGGAAGAGTTTGGCAACCGTTTTTAGTGGTTTTTGAAGGCGGTTTAAAATTTTGTTAAAACGTTTTACGAGTAACGTAGTTTTATTTATTTCTCGGTTTTAAGAAATTTCTATGTAATTGCAACTCTATTGCTAGAGCGGTTAACATCCGTATTTAACTGTCCGGTTTAGCCCGTGTTGTTTCATCCGTGGTCGACTAAAGATAACGGTCTTATTGTTACTTTTTCTTTTTTTTATTGCAGTTTATTTTATTAATTTTATTTTATTTATTTATTAGAGATACCATTACATAACCTATACAGCATATTTTTAATACAAAGCCATTCAGTATACAGGCGTATGTTTACCTTTTGAAGGTATCTACAACTTAGGTACATAAATATTTGTAGATTGACATACATACTATGCTTTTAAGAGTTGTTTGCCACAAAATAATAAAAACACACACACACACACACATTACGGTATTATTTAGTGTATAGTAGAATCATTTAGGAATTTTGATAACTTTGATACATTTCCGATTTAAATATTTTTTTTAAAGATTGAATCTTATCACAGAAAATGTCAATATCAATGCACTTCGGTAAGAAATTAAAGACTCTTATCATTCTATTGATGGGTGAAAGACTGTCTCAATTAGTTCGATAGGGCAGTTAAACTGGATGAGCGCGTAGTGCATTCGCCTCCCTTTGAATTCGCGTGCAATTCACCAGTGTAATAAGATCCTTAGGCGCCGAACCCACTGCACGCGGTCTAGCGGCCGGAGTTCCGAGTTCTCCGCCCTGTGGATTGGGGGCGTTTGGAGAATTCCTCCACGGTATCCCCTGCCTGTCGTAAAAGGCGACTAATAGGGGCCACCGGGGGTCGCAGGCGGGCGGCAGGGGGCTGTCTTTAATTTTGTGTTCTTATTGGCACATTGTTGCGATCCCTGTGATGGACGACAGCGTGGCTGGTAGGCAGGGGCGGCTGCGGACGACAACTTAGACACTTCCGTCAGAGGAAGCCCACAGCCGTCCCTAATGCGCCGAAGATGGCCACCACGGAGTTTTGGTTGGTATGCCGTGCGTTGTACATAGGTTAGGGACTCGGCCCGGCGGTCGCCCGATGGTTACATCTCTCCGGGCGGCTCAACGCCGGGTCGTAAGGCACGGTGAACCCAACATAACCGCTCAGTCGCCCCCCTTGAAGGCTGGGCGGTAGTAATAAGTCACTTTCTCCGCGAAAAAAAAAAAAAAAAAAGAGTTCCGAGTTCTGCGTTCCGCGTTCACTGTACTATTATATACGGTGGCTTAGAATTCTGTACTTAGAATCCTACACACACAAATGCGGTAGGACCGCGATGGTCAAAATGGACGCGCGTTCTGTCAGAGTTTTATTTTTTGTGAAAAGCTAAAGAGGGTCATGATTTCTGATGACATTGAAGACTTTATAGACTTAGTGAGAGACAAACGTTTCCTTTATGATTTGAGCGACGAGGACTATAAAAATGAACGTGCAAGGCTCCACAGTAATAGAACTTCAAGATTAACTCAAGAGCAAGATCGAGTGACGCTAGTGACATTTCGTTTTAAGCAAAAGAGCGTGTGATGAACACGTACGGTCTTTTACTAACTTTTACTGGTAACAACAAATACTAAAGATTACTGAACTCCAAATGTATAGACCGCTCGCAGTGTGTGCAAGTTTGAACTCGGAACTCTGACCGCTAGACCGCGCGCAGTGTGGTCGGCTCTTATAAATATTTTCCTGAACATGGATGAAGCAACCCGACGCGGCATAAGAAGATAAACTATTTACTTCTAAATGACCTCTCAATCGTAAAAGATAATAATAATTATTATTGACTTTGCAGTATAAACAAACAATACCCTCAAAGATATGTCTCAAATACATTTATTGTTGTTTTGTTTTAAATTGTAAGCACTATCATTATTATTAATACACTTATTGTGTAATTTTCTACTACTTTATTTATTTGTGCAAATTAAAGGATCTTACTAATAAACGTTGTGCACGTCTGTTATATAGTTATTTAACGTTCTGTGTTGACGTTGGTTCCTGTGACGGTGAATGTCATAGAACATGTTAAGACAACGTAGTTAATGATTATCTATACAAAGTTTATAAGTACGTAGAGTGTGCAATGCGCAGATACTTAGGTACCTATTTATGGTTCGTCGTAGGCAAGTGCATTGCGCGCATTACTCGCAAACGCGTCGCGGCACGATGTGCTTCGTCGTACTCGCCCTGTGTGGGACCATCGCATCTCTGCTGTACTACCTGTCCGTGAGGAAGTTCAGTTATTGGAAGGACAAGAATGTGCCGCATCTCAAGCCCCTGCCACTGCTGGGCAACTACGGCGATTATATTTTATTGAAAAAATATGTTGGCCATGTCAGCCAGGAGATATGTCGACAATTTCCAAAAGAACCCTACTTCGGCGTGTATTACGGTACTGAGCCGACTCTCGTGATCCAGGACCCGGAGATTATCAAACTGGTGTTCACTAAGGACTTCTACTACTTCCACAGCAGAGAAATCGCGAAATACACCCCCAAAGAAGTGACGACACAAAACCTTTTCTTCACGCAAGGAGAGAAGTGGAAAGTATTGCGGCAAAATTTGACGCCTTTATTTTCGTCAGCAAAAATGAAAAGCATGTTTTATTTGATAGAGAAATGCGGGCACACCCTAGTGAATATGCTGGAAAAGGAACGAGCCATGTCAGAGGTGATCGAAGTAAAATCCTTGATGATCAAATATACGATGGACTGTATCGGTTCCTGCGTTTTTGGGATCGAAACGAGAGCGATGGAGAAAACCACAGAAAAAAACCCGTTTGTAAAGATGGGTGAGATAATTTTCACGACTTCAAAAATCGATGGCTACAAGCTGGTCTGCCGCGCCATCTGGCCGAAAATATTTTACGCTTTGGGTTTGAAGTACTACTCTACTGAAATAAACATTTTTTTCAAGAGCCTTTTGATGGATGTTTTTGAAAAACGGGACTTTAAACCAACAGCGCGCCACGACTTCGTCGATCTGGTACTTTCCTTAAAGCAGAAAAAGCATATTATCGGTGACAGCTTGAATCCGAAATCTGAGGGAAACAAGAAAATAGAAATGGAAGTCACGGACGACTTGCTGGTGTCCCAATGTATTGTTTTCTTCGCTGCTGGATTTGAAACTTCTGCAAGTACTTTAGCTTGTGCTCTCTATGAGCTTGCGAAAAACAAGGAGGCACAGAGACGAGCTCAAGAGGACGTAGATGAGTACCTGCGCCGGCGCAACAACAAGTTGGTGTATGAGTGCGTGACCGAGCTGCCGTACATCGAGGCGTGCCTGAACGAGACAATGCGGCTGTATCCCGTGCTGCCAGTGCTTACGCGAGAGGTGGTCGAGGACTACACGTTCCCTACAGGCCTGCAGGTGCACAAAGGCGTGCGCGTGCACTTGCCGGTGTTCCACCTGCACCGCCACCCCGAGTACTTCTCCGAGTCTGAAGCCTTCCGTCCTGAACGGTTCTACGGCGAGGCTAAGGACGACATCAAGCCCTACACATTCTTTCCGTTCGGCGAGGGACCCAGACAATGTATTGGTACGTACGTTGTTCTTATCTTGTTTTCTAATGTCATTGCCCTAATTACACTATTGATTGTAGTAACAAAAACAGATTAATATGCATACCGTTCCGTGATTTATCTTTTTCGAGTTTTCACCAATTTTTATTCTGTTTTCAACTTTGTTTGTAATTGAATTCGTTTTAATTAATTCTCTTCATACGACTTTCTGAAATTCATCAGCAAAAAGTGATTTCAAAGAGGTGAGTTCTAGCTCTCAATTTGTTGCGATTAGCCGTATTAAACACAATAATTTCGTCAATGTTAACTATGTTTGCCATTATGCGCGCATCGACAATTATTCTTTTCGATACATTGATGTTTCGATAGTATTATAAATGCTCTTTGATCGGTAATTCTGTAATATCGGTAATTTTCGTGTACAGAGAAAAGTGTTTTGGACTGTGTGTTTGATTTACCAATGTTATTTACAATGGCGCGATTCTGAAGAACAAGAAGATCAAGTCTTTTCCATTAGGTACATGGCGGAGAAACATTTGGCCAAATAAAAAAGTCTATTGTGCGTTCATAGACTTGGAAAAGGCTTATAATCATGTGCCGAGGAATAAGCTGTGGTTAACTTAGTAGGTAATTAACGTATGGGACTGAGGGCCGCCTGGTGGGGGAATTGAAATCTCTGTAATTCGAACTCCAAAGCCTGTAACAGGGTAAAGGAGGCAAGAATAGGGATTCAAAATACTGTGATATTGCCGGCGCTTATGAATGAAAGTGAATGCTGATTGCTGGTATAGCAAAAAAAGCACTAAAGTCGAGTAAATGCGGTGGCAATGCACTCCTTACGTAGTATGTTATGTGGAGTCACTATTTCTAATCGCATGGGCATAATATGATAAGAGAACGTTATAAATTAAAAGAAGTATGCTGTGATAATTTGGGCATGAATGGAGAGGATGCCCATAACTGGTGAAAGTGTATGAAGAGAACTATGAGCGTGGTAGAGGTGAAAAAGGTATATCATTATCGTGGCATCTCGCGCTCAATAGTCTCTGCTTCTCTCTGTCTCTGTGTATGACTATGACTTTTTCATTTTGTTGATAATGCATTACACCTTAATAATAAAACTAATAAGTTAACACAACAATAATTGGTTCTGAAACGATACAAAGTTCGCCTGACCTGCTTGTTTCTGAGAATAGCATGAGTAATTTGTTATTTATAATAGTTGCTGGTGAATTATTTTATTGTTTATGATGACACGCTTGTAGTTGAAATTTTACTGTTATTTTCCTGCACGGAGAAGACAAAATTTTTTTAGCAAAGGTGGTTGAAGTGACCTTGTAGACCATCACAAATATACCTATAGTTTTGTCAATCCTATCTGGCCGGTATAACAATTCATTTTTTTCGCGACGCGATAGCTTTGTGAGAACGTCTACCCAAAAAGTACAAAATTCAACTATATAATTGCAAATATTTACCATGCAATCAGCAATGCAATGCAATCAGCCCCGTATTATATACTGCCCACTACTGAGCACGGGCCTCCTCTACTACTGAGAGGGACTAGGCCTTAGTCCACCACGCTGGCCTAGTGCGGATTGGCAGACTTCACAAATCTTCGAAATTCTTATAGAGAACTTCTCAGATATGCAGGTTTCCTCACGATGTTTTCCTTCACCGTTAAAGCGAACGATAATTGATAAACAATACACACTTAACTTCGAAAATTCAGAGGTGTGTGCCTTGGGTTTTGAACCTCCGGACATTGGCTCGGCAGACCATTCCATTCCCAACTAGGCTATCGCTCTACCAATATTTACCATGTTCTCCATAAATTATAACATTGAGTATAATATTTACCTACCAACCTTGAATTAATATTGTAAAAATATACCGAAATAAAGAATTTAATCTTGACTTTTAAATCAACGCGACGCCTTTACAATGTTGTATCCTTCAGTTCACGTACGTAGCGTTGGGAAAGTTTTTAATCGCTTGGAAACGAAATATAAACAATTATTGAGTAAAATCGAAACTTGGAAATGATATACAGGTGTATCACGATAGAGTGTTCAACTGAAGCAGGTCAATAGACCCTGATATGTACAGTCAGCAACTTAAATATCTGTACATTTTTTTATTTTGGCCCTTAGGTGTCATAATTAATCATTTCATTGGCCAAAAATTCAGTCAATCGCTCGAAAACAAATACTTATAGTACTGTTGTCTCGAAATTTTATAAATAATTTGCCTGTTTTAGGTTTACGCTTCGCAAAAATGCAGACGACGGTCGCGATGATCACTATTCTGAAGAAATACAACGTGGAATTAGCTAAAGGCACGCCGACGAAGCTGGAGTTCTACCCCAGCACGTTCCTAACCCAACCTAACGCAGCGCTGAATTTGAAGTTCATACCACGCGACGGATGGGAACAAAGAGTTTACGTACAATAATTATCAAAATAATGCATAGACAGTAGCAACATCTTATAGAACTTTTAATTGCATGATATATATTTAATTTTGTTTAAAATTAGTTTTTTTAATTAGGTATGTATTTATAGACGATCCTTGCGATTTCTCCCGTGCAATGAAATGAAATAATTTATTCTAACCCATAAAATGTCATACATTATTTAGATTCCTGCCTGCCTCGGTGGCGTAGTTGTATTACGGTTCGACTGCAAGGCTGAGGTCTCGGGTTCGATCCTCGGGTCGGGCAAAGTGATATTGGATTTTTCTATTCAGTATCAGCCCGGAGTCTGGAATTTGTGCCCGGTATGGCGATAGGCTCGCCCCCTATCACATCATGGGACGGAATACGCTTGGCGAAATGTGGGTGCACTAGTTGCGCCTCTGCCTACCCCTTCGGGGATAAAAGGCGTGAGCATGCGTGCGTATTATTTAGATTCCGTCAATATTAACTCTACCACCAGTTGGGAAAGCAGTTCTCCCCAGAGAAGAACGAACAAGAAAATCTAGTGTTGCTCTTTTCAAAAGCAAATCTCTCTTAGGGAACATCTAGAGCTTAGGGAGTAGGTAGATTTTATAGCTCGCTTTTGAAGAACAAATATAGTATTAATGTCAGCAGCACCACCCCACAGCAAAATTCCATAACACATCAAACGATGAAAATAAGCAAAATAGACCAATCTAGCTGTTTCAATGTCAGTTAATTGGCGTATCCTGCTCACTGCAAAAACTGCGGCGCTCAGCTTTTTAGCTAGGACAGATACATGAGGACCCCACTGAAGTTTAGAGTCCAATGTGATACCCAAGAATTTGGTTATATCCACAAGGCTCAACTCGTCACTATTTATAAAAATGCTAGCGTTAACTTTTTTAACACTAGGTGTGACGAATTTCATACGTTGAGTTTTTTCATTATTTAATAATAAATCGTTAACGCTGAACCAAAAGAGTGACAACATGGAAGGGCCCACAAGGGAAACGAAAGAAGGGAAGACCTAATACTAGATGGGACGAAGACATAAAGAAAATAGGAGGCCCAAACTGGATAACAATAGCCCAATGTAGAGAAGATTGGCTAACGTTGGAGGAGGCCTTTACCTGTGGAGGGGTTCCTAGGGGGGCAAGTAAAAAAAAAAATTAGAAGAAATCTCTATTATGTAAACAACTTGTAGGAAATAAAAGGCTTTTTTATTTATTTATTAACGCTGAACCAATGCACTATTTTCGACAGAGTGTTGCTAACATCGTTAAAAATTGATTGATGTCGACTTATTTTAAATAATAAGGAAGTATCATCTGCAAACAACACTACATCACAATTGTCCCTTATGAAAGACGTCTCACAAAAGAAAAGCATGTTCGCTACGTTCTAGAGCTTCAGATTTTTCGAGGCACGGGAATTCTCGACCAGGATTTCCCGAGATTTCTTGAGTAAGGCGTGGTTGCTGGTACTACGGGGTCTAGCGCAGCCAACACTACAAGTCCCCTATACAAGTCGGCGTAGTGCGTTCAGGGACTTCGTTAGAATATAGAATGTACAGTCAGAAAAGTGTACGCTCGAGTAAGGTTCTAAATAAATCGCTTGCGCGTCGTCTGTCAGCAACATGCAACTTGCAACTAAAGTAGACGATAAGAGTTATTTACTACTACCTGGCGTAGTTGTATTGCGGTACGACTGCAATGCTGAGGTCTCGGGTTCGATCCCCGGGTCGGGCAAAGTGATATTGGGTTTTTCTATTCAGTATCAGCCCGGAGTCTGGAATTTGTGCCCGATATGGCGATAGGCTCGCCCCCTATCACATCATGGGACGGAATAAAAATGGCGAAAAGTGGGTGCATTAGTTGCGCCTCTGCCTACCCCTTCGGGGATAAAAGGCGTGAGTATGCGTATGCGCGTACTACTACCTTTATACATCTCCGACATGATCGCACCTGGTTGGTAAAATATGAAATAAATTGGCGTTTTATCTTGAGAAAGTGTACTAGCACCAAATTCGGTTATTGTACATACTGCGCAGTACTCAGTCTCAGTGTAATCTTTGCTGCAATTACATCAATAGAGTGCAATTAGTATTCCGATGCCTTGGCTGTTGCAAAACATTTACCTACAATTGGTGCGCTAGTTATTCAATCCGCAAGTGTGCCATTGAGATGCCTTTATATTTTATTTATCTGTATTGCCAACAAGTGAGCAAGCGGCAAATTAATCTCAAACCCGAACAAAAATATTCATACGTATGTCAGTTTTCGAAATTGGATAAAATTGATAGTTTATAATGATCCAAAAAATACCATAGTTAATCGTCTGTTTGCTTCATTGGCAAAAACAATCTCAGCTAAAATATCAATCTCGAAAATTTAAATTTTAGTGTAGTGTTTTTCACCTTTAAAAAAATATTATGTCGAAATTAAAACTTTTTTCGACAATATGCAGAATCATCGGGTATGGGAGGACGCCATAATTTAAAAAGAAAAAGAAAAAGTACCTACACTTTTTTATTCTACTTGGAATAATTATAATTATCGAACACGGCGGTTTAATTATAAAAATATATGTTTATGTTGAAGCAAAGAGGGAAAATATATTTATTGTCTCCTTTTTTAACTATTCTGTATCCCACTTAAATGAGTCAGCAACCTTGCGTTTCTAAGCAGTTACCAAGACTTTGGCTTAGTTTTACGACTAGTCACAAGCCTCACGTACACCATGGATAATACAGTTCCGAGCAAATGTAGAGAGAGAAAGGTAAAACAGAGAGCCGTCTGCAGTTTGAATCGCATAAACGACCCTAAATGATAATGTAAGGTAGTTTTGTTAAGTTTTTATTGCATTGAATGACGCGACGAGCATGCCGTACGCCTGATGGTAAGCGATACGACCACCCATAAACAGTAACAACACCATCCAGCACCTTGACTTACAAAGTACTGTGAGGCATTCCACTGCGCTCGTCATCCTGAGACATAAGATGTTAAGTCTCATTATGTCCAGTAGTCACACTGGCTACAATGTCCTTCAAACCGAAACACAATAGTGCCTGCACACTGCTGCTTGGCGTTAGAAATAGATATTGCGGTGGTACTCACTCAGACGGACTCTTACATTTGAGAGGCCTACCACCAGTTCGTACACATACACCCGGTATGGCGATAGGCTCGCCTCCTATTACATCATGGGACGGAATACGCACGGCGAAAAGTGCTCTAGTTGTGCCTCTGCCTACCTCGTTGGGGATAAAAGCCGTGAGTGTGTGTGTGTCTTTTGCTTTTTTGTTAACAGACTTCAAAAAAATGAGGTGGGTCTCAATTTTTCTGTTATCAACTGTTCGTAAATGTCTGTAAAGAAGCAGAATTATGCCTAATTACCTTTTAAAAAAACCGTTTCAAATCCTTTTACTCTTAACGAAAGTTAAATAAATAAGGAAACAGTCCCAGTTTCTCAAACCTCAACCTTTTGCATTAACCCCACTTGATAACCCTCTTATACAATCGTTGGTCCTGCGCCTGATCTCTCTCCGATCATGTCGGATTGCCGTCTCACCGGAATATGAGAGTGAAGGAATAGCGAGTGCACCTGTGTATTGCGCACACACTTGTGCACTATAATATCTCCTGCGTACCTGGCTGATCTCCGTTGAGATCAGACGTCGTGGCCGAAAAGACTTCATTTCATACAATCGCAGGGGCCAAATCGGATAGTGCGAGGGCAAAATTATTAGAAATTCCCCTCGCTTCCCCCTCTTTCTCCCCCTAAAGCTGTCACGGCATGTTACAATTTATTTAATAATGCCTGTTGTAAATATCATAGCAATTTTTTTGATATGTATAATAACTTCTAAAGTACCTCAGGAGTAAACAAGATAGTAACTAGGTTAAGCTATATTCACCGCAATCAGCCTTTACATTAAAAATATTTATGAGGCAAATACAATTTAATTTAATGTAGAAATGTATTTCATTAAGCAAATTGTGTGGGGTGGTCCTACGATACATTTTTTTGTTGTGGCGTGGGTACTTGCCTTGCATGTCTACAACACCCCCCCCCGCGTCACGTAATATATTAGAGTGTGGACATGTTTGGTAGCCCGGTCATTTTAGAAGCTAAGGGGGGTCCGGTCCCCAAAATGTCAGCGGTCAGTGGCGTAGCGTGGTATATTGTAAGTTTTTTTTTTTTTATTTTTTTTTATTACTCAATGGGCTCACGTTTGTCCGCTATCCGCCTGATGTAAAGCGATGATGTAAGGGGGGGGTCCGGTCCCCGCCCCCCCGTATATACGCCCATGAGTAGAATCTTTATCTCGTACCTACCTCTTTAGAAATGAAGGTGAGAGCTTGTATATTTGAATAGTAGTCGGGGTAAACCAGCATGCGGTTCACCTTATGATGGTAAGTGATCACCGCCGCCGATGAAATTTCATTCAAATCCGTTCAGTTGTATTTCATTTCATATACATCCACTCTCTTCATTCTGTGATCACTCACACCCCATTACGTGAACACTCTCATACCATTACGTGAACACTTCAACTCTCCATTACGCGAAAACTGACAGCTCTATTAGAACATTTCGCACACTGAACAGTCGGACTTCCACATACGCGAGACCTACGCAATAAATTGCAGTCATGCAAAGCCAGGACGGGGCGCTAGTTAAGAATAAACTAGTAACCTGTAACTACTACGATACCTACTTAAAAAAAACGTGAAAAACTCAAAAATGACTAAATAAATGAATATACACAACTATTTAAGCTGTGGCATCATTGCCCATTAGGGTGAGCCGCTCGGTCGCCCGTCGCTCGATTTGTGCCGGCCCAGTGCGCCGCACCGCACTGTCGCTTCGCTGAAGATTGCGCTGCTGTTCATAAAATAGTTTACGGAGAGGTAAAAGTTACATAAATACTAAGTGATACTATAGTTTATTTTGTGAACGACGAAAAAGGTCTGCTGGATCACAAATCAATTGCTTAACTGAAGCGAGCATCATAAACAGGAAGAAAATCATGTACAACTTCGACTCACAGATTTATGGCACTGCTATACGCTTGTCATTCCGATATATAAATAATAATACCAGCCCTGTATTACATACTGCCCAGTGCTGAGCACGGGCCTCTACTACTGAGAGGGTTTAGACCTCAGTCGACCACGCTTGCATAATGCGAGTTGGCAGACGTCACATACCTCGAACTTCTTATGGAGAATTCTCAGGTTTGGAGCTTTCCTCGCGATGTTTTCCTTCGCCGTTAAAGCGAATGATAATTGTTAATACACATGTAACTTCGAAAAGTCAGAGGTGTGTTCCTTGGGTTTAGAAACCGCGAACCTTCCTCTCGAAAGAACGTTCCATTTACGACTAGTCTATCGTGCACTTCTATCCAAATCCTGATATTAGATGTTAATTCGATTATTCTGACACTAGGTGTTGCTCGCTGCTTCGCCCGCGTGGAAGGTCTTTTGACTTTTCCGCTACAAAAGTCCCTAAAAGACAGAACTATGCCAGCGGCATCGACTTAAGGCCGAACTCCGGATGGTGTCCATAACACAAGTAAGATCTTTATTTGGACACCAGAGTTCAATAAAACACATTGCTGAACTACTTAGCATTACTCTAATTATAAGTCTTTTATTTTTTGTTTCATTTATGTTACGTGTTTTAGTATGTTTTTTTTTTATTAATAAACTTTATCTTATCTCTTATCTTTATTTTTAATCGTCAGAGATATAGTAAAAACCCTGACGTGTGCGACTTAGGAAACGGAACTAGAACTTACGTTGACAATGCATTTATGTATTTGTATCAATGTATTCATGCGGCCTTACACATGTCAATATTATAGAGTGACCTCATAAACGCTGTGACCTCGGCCGCTGCCGCCAGACCTAGACAGGTTGGCAGACAATTTGTTAATCCATACTGCGAAAGTAATTCTGTTTGTGACGCTTTTACGGATTAACCACTGATTTGAAATTTGGTATATAGAAACCACGAACCAAATTGACCAAACCAACCACGGCTATTGTTTGTGTTTGTTACAAATGGATTCGACTATGGATGGCTTTTGACAGGTCCGTCTGGGAATCTTTAAGGGAGTAGGTCTCCCCTGTTCAGCAGTGGACATCATATGGCTGATGATGATGATGGATTCGACGCGAGTGAAGCCGCAAGCAAAAATTAGTCTATTAACATATTATTATTAAAATGAAAAGTTTGTAGGTAGCTAGGTATTTACTTACTGACTCATCAAGTATAATCAAATCCTTAGCTCTACAAAACTGAAATTGTTCACAGAGATTCCTTTTATGATGTACTAGAATGCGCGCGCCTCCGCCTGCGTGGAAAAAAATTTCCGGGATAAAAAGTAGCCTAATTATTATATTTATTTATTAAATAATTTTCAAAATCGGTCCAGTAGTTCCTGAGATTAGCGCGTTCAAACAAACAAACTCTTCAGTTTTATAATATTAGTATAGATATAAGAAATAATGAGGAATGTTCCAAAATTGTACCCTTAAAGAGTTAAAAGTTTGTATGGAGAAACAATAAACATTAAAGACATTATAAATACTAAAGACTGATGCGGGTGAAGCCGCGTCCAAACTTGACTTCTTAACTGTGTAAAGCTTTACTCTCTTATGACAATACATCTTTCAGAATAATGTACAGTCACCAGCATACCTGAACAAATTCAAAATTTCAAATCGCCTACATACTTTTTTGTTCTTACTAATCTTTTTTTTCTCTTTACAAAAATAAAATAAAAGAGATTTACTTTACTTCAAACAAAGAAAAAAAGTTTAGGTTTAACTTAACGCGTATAAAGGCGATTTGAAATGTTGATTTTGTACATATATTTATGCTTCTGACTGTACCTACTTACGTATTATGTAAACTAAGACCATTTTGGAGTTTTGGCGGGAACTTGGAAGTGTCATGAGGTGCTCTTATTTTAATTCATTATTTCGGTGCTATTTAGTGTTATATTCATAATTATGGTGGTATATTATCTAATATAGTTCTATTATAGAGCTCAAATGAAGTGAATTGAAATAATTGTGCTAATCAAGTGTTTTTTTTGTTGCTGCCAATACTCCTCGATAAAGTCTTGGTAAGGTAGCCACTGCTTTACTTCGACATACTACAGATAATAAAATAGACAAACCAAACTTGACATTGGCAAAATGTGAACACAAATGCCATTATAAAAAAAAAAAAAAAAAAAAAGACCATTTTGCTGGTGGTAGGATATATCTTGTATCCGTGCGGATATCTCCGTACAACAGGGTGTTAAAACCCACCATGGTAGCCCATGTCGCGTTCCGGGGTTAGCCTGTGTATGTCCAGGTCAAACATGCTGGCGTAGGTAATTGTGTAGACTGGCGACGGATAATCATCTCTTGTCGCCCCCCGAGGCAATTGTTGTGCGCTGGGTCTTCACACCCAATGCACGCCCATGCGCGGGGGGACATTAGTCGCGGGCCCAGGCACACAGTCAGTGTGTATACCTCTTGGTTGTAAATCACATTGAGGCCTAAAAGGGCCGCGAACATTTCCTGGCACCCTCTCTTTCCGCCCATCCTGGGAACCTTCCTCCCTTCCCCCATCTTCCCTTCCATATTCCTCTCCCACGTCCCCCCCAGGCCCCTGCAGTCGTTAAGCCGGGGGACTTCAGTATCCCATTCACAGGTTTCCCCCGGTGTTGACTGCAGGATCGCTTACCTAAAAAAAACATCTCTTCAGTCGGCAATCTTACAATCAGTTGCAGTAAGGTACTTTGCCAAGCCTGAATAAAAAGAAAAAAAACGTCAAGCAAATGTCCTCATAACCCAAAATAGTTGCCATAAATGACAATATTGTATGTACTCCGCGCTAACTCTACAAGACCGCTTCTAAATTGTTCTACACAAAGATTTTGTTACTAGTTTCATTGTTGTCTGACGATTTTAATGCTATTATTTTTCTTACAGGCGCGTGGTTAAGGAATTATTGATATTGTTTCATCTAGAATTTTCTCTCTTAGCAGTCCTTGGCGACGTCAATCTTTGACCACTCGGGACTCCGGATCCTAGGACATTGGCCCTAGGGTGTCATTAGCATTTAGCCCAAACAGCTAATTACCAAAGAAAAGTTCCGCGTTGTTCAATAATCTCGACTAAATACAATGTTGAGATACATTATTTCCGCACTAAACCAGCGTGGTGGACTTAGGCCGTAACCCTCTTAGTTGTAGAGGAGGCCCGTGCTCAGCAATCGGCCAGTATAATACATTATTGCAAACTTGTCTGTGGTAATGGTATCATAGACTATGACTGTATATTATATATTGTAATGATACTATTTACCTAACATTATACCACACTAAGGGCTCATACACATAAACACGACACGACGCCGTATCGTGGAAATCTACGACGACAGTTAATCTCGAAAATGGACCGCAATAGACGTATATTGTGGTCTATTTCGCCGTGTCGTATTTATGTGTATGAGCCCTAATGCCAGAAATACCATACGACATTGTAATTTGTATACACGTGTTACAGTCATAACAAATAATTACATTTAGTTATAATCAACTAGATATTTTATTATTGGAGTTATAATTTACAATATTTTGCCGAGTAATGTTGTTGCGTCGTTTCTTCTTTGCAGCTATAATACGCTATAGCAAGCTGCTTTAGACGCAGGAGGTGGAAGAGCAGCAAAAATTACAGTTGTCAAAAATAAAATAAATATATCTCGTTTTTTTTTTAAATAAAATAAACGGACAATTAATCATTATTTTAACGGAACTAGATTTAATGAAATCAAATCGACTTTGAAACGAATATGATGATTTATATCGGAAGTCGTATTGCGGATATTGTTACTACATTCGAGTAATACTATTGTAATGAATTATTTATTTGTACCTTGAATTCAAGTTATTTTTATAGCTGGGTTAGTGGGTGCCGTGGCCAGTCCGTTTGATTTACAACATAAAGTGGAATGAGGATGTAATACCGATTTAAGGAATGGATATTTTAGGACTTAAAGTCACGTAGCGTTAGAACTCAAAACCATTACTTAACATCAAAGGGTATCAATGCAATGGAGCCCAAGAAACTAAAACTAATTTATTTCCACTAACTTGTCCATTTTGTACCTAAGTGTAGTGTCTGGTATAGTGAAGGTATGTGAAGTCTGCCAACCCGCAGTAGGCCAGCGTGGTGGACTGTGGCCTAAACCCTCTCAGTAGTAGAAGGCCCGTGCCCAGCAATGGGACAGTATATAATACAGAGCTGGTATGGTAGTTATAATGTCTAGTGTGAGGTACCGTTGCTAATATTTATGGGCAGGCGCATCAGTTACCATCATACAATCCACCCAGAGTTTTGCAGTAGTATTATATTTATATCTGGCTTACCTCACGGCTCCGCCCGCAGAAAAGAGTCTATGCCCTTCCCGGGGTCTTCAATTATCTCCATTCTACTTAAATTTCATCGAAATCCGTTCTGCAGTTTCGGAGATGTGCATTGTTGTGGAAAAACAGACGGTCAGGCAGACAGAAAGGAATTCTAAAAATCGATAACTTGTGTTCTATTATTCTTCTTTAGTCATCCCCTTAATTTTTCACTATTTTTCTTCCAATGTACAGTCAGCCACATAAGTACCTGAACAAATTAGAAACTTTAAATCACATATACACTTTTATTTTATTACCAAAGTGATTTTTTTCTTCACAAACATAAAATTTAAGACGTTTACTTTAATTCACACCAAGAAATAAAAATGTTTCAACTAAGCTTAACGTGTAGAGGCGATTTGAAGCTTTGAATTTGTTCAGCTACTTATGTGGCTGACTGTACAGACACACCGTGCTCTACAGCTTTATTATATTATGTATAAATTATTATCTATACGACATTTTCCAGACATAATAGATGTTAAATCTCGTATAGCTCAATAATGGCAATGGTAGAATGTCCTTCAAAACAAATTGTACTTACATAAATTATACATACCACACAAAGCCGTGTGGGATTTACTAGAAAACTTTTCACTTATAGAAGCACTTAACACGGACCAAACTCTGTAATGTGACAATGTTAAACAAAGGTCAGCTAATCGAGTTATTGTTGTTTATAATTCTTGCCCGGGGCATGTCGTAAATTCGCTGTGATCCGGTCAGGCAGGAGTCAGGACACACTTGAACGCCTGGCCAAGGCGAAATCTCTGCTGAGTGATTGATAAAGTTTGTCGTGTTACCTTGATTATGCTTCGCACGTGGTATTCAATTACGAGACATTATACTCGTTGTGCCCACAACTTCGCCTGTGAGAACTTAGATCTATCTCAGCTTGTAATCCCCTATCCACACAACTTCCAGTAACACATTTCTAACTAAATAAATAATAATATTATCTTTTGATTATCTGGGTTGATTTTGAAGTAAACTATATTTGACACAGAAACAAAGCATTATATTCTAAATTCAATGAGGGGTTTTGGCCAATGATATTGAAAAATAGATTTGGCTTTATACGCTGACGAACATTAATTAAAATCTCTGATTTTATTAAATGTAATTATAAGTACTTTTATATTATTATTAATGTATCTTTCCTGTGGAATATCACGGCACGAAGGCCGGTCCTTTTGGAAGGCTTGCGTGGGGATACAGATCCAACACGTAGAGGCCCCTTAAAGATACTTTAATATAGTTGGGATATGTACACCATGCAGGTACTATCTCTGTCTGCATTTATGGGAGAAATACAACCAAAGACAGCGCCTGCAAGGTGTAAGGACTATTGCAGAGCAGATGGGAATTAATTGGGTCTATGGATGGGATCTAGCTGGACTGGTTGCTGGGCTATTGATTGAGACAACGGGACGCCTGCCAAGTAAAATGTCTCAATCATTTGTATTCAAGGCAGACGGTGACTTGCCCCCCACTAGATGGGCATCCCAAAAGCGGCGCATGCCAAGGACGCAACATCGGTGTGGGTGGCTAAAGGGTGTCGAGAGGTGTGCACCGATTTCACCATCGCGGGTCGCTAACGCGTCCCGGAGCGGGTTTCCTCGCTATTACGCAGCTTGAGCACTTCCACCCTGGAGCTTCAGGTTTTAGCTCTTGCGATTTCCATCCCTAGCCGGCCAGTTAAGGCAAGCCAAGGGTCAGGGGGTCTCATTTAGCCCCCACGGAATCGGGGTACGCGGTGTCGCCACTCACCGTCGGCTCGCCACAAAGCCGCCCCTGCGGGTTTATTATTAATATTATTAAAACTTACGCGAGCCATATCACATTAATAGTTTACAAACCACGGTTTTACTCACGTATTCTTGGTCAGAATCGCCGACCAGTTTCGACCTATTAAGTAGGTCATCTTTCGATCGTCGATTCTGACCAAGAATACGTGAGTAAAACCGTGGTTTGTAAACTATTCATTATTATTAATATTATGAATGCGAAAATTTGGAGATGATATTGAATATTTGTTTAAAGTGTGGAGGCAGTTAGAAACAAAGTTACAAACTAGTTAGAATATTGACATGAAATTTTTACACAACGTTCCATTTTAATAGAGGATTTATATAATTATATCTCTTTTTGTTTTTATTCTCTTATTGCTAGATTGATCCACTGCGAAGCAGACAACTTGATAAAGGTCACAAGAACACGCTGGATGCGGGCCGCTTTTGACAGATCCGTCTGGAAATCTTTAGGGGAGGCCTATGTTCAGCAGTGGACGTCATATGGCTGATGATGATGATGATGATGAAGCGTGTTTGGACTAACTTTATTTACTTAGTTCAATGGCGTAGCGCGGTTGGGGGAGGGACGGTCCGCCCCGGGCGGCACTTTTAAGGGGGCGGCAAAATGCGTAAAATAAAACTTTTTTTTGAAGTGAAAACTTCTTTAGCGTCGATGAGCACTTTTGGGATGGGTATAAAATGTTAAACTCGCGTCAGGATCACGTGACCCTGATCGAAAATGCGTAGGAGGTTTTACCATCCCTTACTAATATGAACCTTAAATACAATGCGTAGAAGCTTTAATTCTTAAACGTTTAATTTTTTATTTATTTACTTCATTAAAACCATCCCTTACTAATAGTACAATGCGTATAATTCTTGAAACGAATGCATTTTTATTTATTAACGTCATTAAAACCATCCCTTACTAATATGCACCTTAAATACATTGCGTAGAAGCTATTTCCCCAGCGTTGGCACGGCACGAGTACAAAAGAACGTAACATTCTTTTTCAAATTTCGATTTATTCTACTTTTGTTGTGATGACCTGGGTGATGACCATTGCATTTCTGACATTTATCAAAAACCAGGCTAAACGTGCGTTGCTCGCGTTTAAAAATCTACTTTATGTGGTAGGCGTAAGATCGAATTTGTGTTTAGTCAATCAAAATCTGTAATTGTTTGTTTTTTTTTTTTTTTTTTTTTTTTTATTGCTTTGAATGACGAGACGAGCATGCCGTTCGCCTGATGGTAAGCGATACGACCACCCATAAACAGTAGCAACACCATCCAGCACCTTGACTGACAAAGTACTGAGTGGCATTCCACTGCGCTCGTCATCCTGAGACATAAGATGTTAAGTCTCATTATGTCCAGTAGTTATACTGGCTACAACGTCCTTCAAACCGAAGCACAACAGTGCAGGCACACTGTTGCTTGGCGGTAGAAATAGACACTGCGGTGGTACCCACCCAGACGGCCTCTTACATAAAGAGAGACCTACCACCAGTAACCACCACCAGTTTCTTTTTAACCGACTTCCAAAAGGAGGAGGTTATTTTAGTTTGACTTATCAACGACACTTATTGATGTGTTATTTGCAAGAAACTGTGCATCTTGGGTTTTTTAATACATCAATGACGATAGCGCAATAAATAAATATTGTATTTAACCACATAAATGCTAGTACTTTTATACTGATAAATAAAGCAATTCGTGCGAAATTATTACCTAACCATTCCAAAATACTCAATAAGGCACAACGTTAATGTTCAAGTTTTCACTTCTACCGGCACTCCCGGAGTGCAACCCGTTCTTCTTATTACTTTTAGTTTGGGTTGCACTCGTGAGTCTTATTTGTTGAAATAACTGTTAATGGTGCCGTAGGGCGGCAAATTTTGGGTCCACCCGGCACGGCACGGGCGGTAAGACCTCACGACGCCACTGAATAACTTAAACATAATATGATATTATAAACCTGGAATTAAATGTCTTTCATCACCATTATCAGCCACATGAAGTCCACTGCTGAACATAGGCGTACTCTAAAGATTTCCAGAATGTTTTATAGATAAGTTAGTAGATTGACTCATTGGCGTCGTTGTATTGCGCGCGCGGTACACCACTGTGAATCGGGTTCGAATCCCGGGCATAGTGTTATTGAATTTTGTCATTTCAATATTAGACCAGAATCTGGAATTTGTACCCGTATATGGCCATAGGCTAGCCCGATACGACGTCATGAGATGGAATGCACAACGCGTATAGCGGACCACTAGTTGCATTTCTGCCTACTCTTGCGAAAATAAGAATGTGATGTGTTTTCACTAAATAAGTATTTATTTATATCACTGGAACTGGTTGGTCAAGCTTAATACACCAACTCCAAAGTCCTTCAAATAGCTACCGTATGGTGGAAATCGTTAGGTAATAACGAGAAACAATGGCGCGGATCTTGTACTCTGTGTTGAGAAATCAGTTCCGGGTTTTGGCAAGCTGTAATTGCACGCACACTGTTCAGCGTCGGCACACAAGATTATCACCTAGTACTTATAAGCGACAATAGCCTAGTTGGGAGTGGAACGGACTGACGAGACGAATGTCCGCAGGTTCAAAACCCAAGGGCACACACCTCTGATTAGTTATGTGTGTATTGTTTGTGAATTATCGCTCGCTTTAACGGTGAAGGAAAACATCGTGAGGAAACCTGCATATCTGTGAAGTTCTCTATAGGAATTTCGACGGTATGTGAAGTCTGCCAAACCGCACTAGGCCAGCGTGGTGGACTAAGGCCTAAACGCTCTCAGTTGTAGAGGAGGCCCGTGCTCAGCAGTGGGCAGTATATAATACAAGGCTGTTATGGTATGCTATGCTATGGTATGGTACTTATAAGGTTTCTAATTGCTGGGCATGAGCTGTCTATTAAAGTTCCCTTTGGTAAACGATAGGACTGTCCATGAACAGTAGCAACACCATACAGAACTGTTAAGTACAAAATACTACGTGGCACTACACTGCGCTCATCACCCTGAGGGCTCAGACATTAGACGTTATGTCTCATAATGTATATTATTTATGCTTTTGGCGTCCGTGATATCACAAAACGGGCCAACGGAAGACCAGCGCTGGTTTTTTACCAGCTTATGCTGAGTTGGGGTCCCTTTTCTGACGAGCAAAATTAATTTAATAGTTCATTTTAATTATTTTGTAATTCTTGTTACAAATAAATATTTATTTCTTTCTATCTGAATTCGTAGAAGAATCTTGGGTGGTAAGTGTGAGTAGTTTGTCTTGATAACAATTTTGCATCAATTCCTTTCGCAAAGCACTGGGCAAAAAGACTGTTGTATTAAGGTTTGAGTAACGTTGCCGCTATTATATACCTACAGTTATACAGCTTATGTATTTAATATAGCTTTATGTCTGCATGGAAGAATTCTAATTATAGTTATAAAGTACACATACACTCACTCACGCCTTTTATCTCCGAAAGGCTAGGCAGAAGCGCAACTAATGTTTTCGCCGTGCGTATTCCGTCCTTTGATGCGATAGAGCCTGTCGCCCTACCGGGCACAAATTCGAGACTCCGGACTGATACTGAATAGAAATATGCAATATAACTTTACCCGACCCGGGGATCGAACCCAAGACCTCAGCATTGCAGTCGTACCGTAATAGGTACAACCACCGAGGCAGTCTAGTATATTTATAAAGTAAATTGCAAATATCTTCAAATGACTATAAACTTTGTCCATGTCCACAAAATTTACCTATTACAAGATGAACAGTCAACACAACCATAGTTATTATTCAGCATTATATATTCTAGACATCTAGATTTGCTTACTTCACGTATTAATTTGTATTCTGAAATGGTTCTCTCATCACATAACACCTTCTCAGGGTCGCGTTTGGTACTGCGGATGAAATTTACTGTACGAATTGCAGATAGAATATACAAAAAGTGAAAGTAAATACACATTCACACTCACGCCTTTCATCTCCGAAGGGGAAGGCAGAGGCGCAACTTGTGCACCCACTTTTCGCCCTGCGCATTAAGTCCCACAAATTCCAATTTCTGGGCTGATGCTGAGCAGAAAGACCCATTTGCCTGACCCGGGGAATGAAACAGACACCTCAGCACTGCAGTCGAACCTTGATACAACTACGCAACCGAGGCACCCTTTGGTAGTCCTGTATTACATGCCCACTGCCCGTGCCACTGCTGAGCTCGGACCTCCTCTACTACCTACTGAGCGGGACTTTTTTTTCTACATAGTCTAACTCTAGTAACCAATAAGTAATGACTACAATAAGTAATAAACATTAGGGCCATACTGGACCAGAGTTGCAGAGGAGTTCAGTGGAGAGAGCTGGAAGAGGCCTATGCCAAGAGGCACGCCGATTTGCGAGACGTAATATGATAGTTCGAAATTGTAAATATGTAATTGCTAAATCTATACTGTAACTAGCTGTTGCCCGCGGCTCCGCCCGCGTGAATGAGTTTTCCCGGGATAAAAGTCCCGCTTTATGTTAATCCAGGACATAATCTACCCGTGTGCCAAATTTCATCGAAATCGAATAGTTATTAAATTACTAAAATGGCTATTAAAAAATAGGGGTTGATCGCAGAGGGTTGAAAATTTAGGGTTGTATGTATTTTTTAATGCCCTATTATAGAAAAATATAAACAAAAAATTTTGTGGAAAAATTTTAAAAAAATTGTTAAGGGTGAACAAGCCTTATCACTTAGGGGGATGAAAAATAGATAACAACCTATTCTCAGACCTACCAAGTGTGAATATAAAATTTCACCAAAATCGGTTCAGCCGTTTCGGAGGAGTACGGGAACGAACATTGTGACACGAGAATCTATACTTAATATATAAAGCTGAAGAGTTTGTTTGTTTGTTTGTTTGAACGCGCTAATCTCAGGAAGTACTAGACCGATTCTGAAAATTCTTTCACTAATAGGAAGCTACATTACTCCTGAGTGCTATAGGCTACTTTTTATCCCGGAAAAACTTTTCCACGCGGGCGGAGCCGCGCGCAAATGCTAGTTTTATATCTATACTAATATATAAAGCTGAAGAGTTTGTTTGTTTGTTTGTTTGAACGCGCTAATATCAGGAACTACTGGACCGATTTTAAAAATTCTTTCAATAATAGGAAGCTACATTACTCCTGAGTGCTATAGGCTACTTTTTATCCCGGAAAAACTTTTCCACGCGGGCGGAGCCGCGCGCAATGCTAGTATAAGATAAAGCTGAAGAGTTTGTTTGTTTGTTTGAACGCGCTAATCTCAGGAACTACTGGACCGATTTTGAAAATTCTTTCACTAATAGGAAGCTACATTACTCCTGAGTGCTATAGGCTACTTTTTATCCCGGAAAACTTTTCCACGCGGGCGGAGCCGCGCGCAAATGCTAGTAATATTATAAAGCTGAAGAGTTTGTTTGTTTGAACGCGCTAATCTCAGGAACTACTGGACCGATTTTGAAAATTCTTTCACTAATAGGAAGCTACATTACTCTTGAGTGTTATAGACTTTTTATCCCGGGCGGAGCCGCGCTCAATGCCATTCGGAATAAACGGGCTTCATTATTATTATAATAAGTACAATTGAAACGACGAATCCTTTTCAAGCTAGACAACGGCTTTGTTAACACCCTAAAAATGTACTACACTTTAGTCTGTTTTAAGAGAAAATGCTATAGATTTGGTTAACAAAGGAATAAACAGATTTGCTTGGTTATAAACTGAGAGAAAACACTTAACTATTGGAATCTGCAACATCTATTTATCTTTGTAGTGATTGCGGTTTGTTGAAAGAAAGAAAGAAAGAAAGAAAGAAAACTGTTTATTTTCGTAAAAACTGTACACGACAATAACAGTGCAAGGTAAGTACAACAATTAACAATAAAAAACAAATCTATATTAGTGTCAAGCTGGTTGCGGCCGTGCACAGTAAAGGCGAAAAAAGCCCCGAGCTCAGCATTAAGCTGCGGTGCAACCCGCAGCGCTGATTTTCAGCTGGGACCTGAGTCTGAGTGTCAGAACCGTGACCACAGCGAAAAAATAAACAATAAGAAAATACAAATACAACTAGAGCTGCAAATGACAGAGAGAGACGTATTGGAAAAGAAGCACTCATTAATGAATTAAAAAATAAAAAATAAAAAAAAATAACAAAAATAATAATATTATGTGTATTACATTAACAAAGGAAGAATTATTATTACTTAAGAGATTGTATAGAGATATACATCATGTTGCTAACTATCTTGTTGTTAGAGAATTGTGGGTGAGAAAAAAACTAATAACAAAAACGGTTTCAGCACCCAAAAATACATGAGATGTTGATATATTTGTTTAAAGTGTTTTTATTACCATTTTGTTTTTGTGAACCTGTGTTATCTTTAGTATGCTAGTTATATTCTGGGTTCGAATGCCGGGTCGATCCAAAAAAAAATTGTGAATGGGTTTTTCCATTTTTAAAATTACTCATTCGCAGCTTGGAGTCAGAAAGTTGGCGGTGTGATACCCCCATGCCTCGGAATGCACGTAAAGACGTTGGTCCTGCGCCTGATCTCTCTCCGGTAATCTTGGATTGCTGTCTCGCCGGTGCACCTGTGTATTGCGCACACACTTGTGCACTATAATATCTCCTGCGTACCAGGCTGATCTCCGTTGAGTTTGGCCGCCGTGGCCGAAACTGGCTAAGAAGAATTATATATCCATGTCTACCCTTTGAAGGCTAAAGCATTAAGGCGTGACCTTATGTTATGTTTATGTACCACATTAATCAGTAACACAATATACCTTCTCAGAAAACGTAACAAGATTAACATTAATATCATGATTTGATTCGATAATGAAATATATCGACTACTAAGCAATGAACATAGTTTGAAATAATAGGAAGGATATCCATTAAGCCAAAAGCATCAATATCCATTATTCAGATAGTAACATACTAGAATAATAAAAAATCCCAAAAGTTAAGGCCCTGTTCCACCAGCGATGAAATCCGCGCTTGAGCCTGAGCTGAAGACTGTAGACTGACTAACTTGTGTAGTAATATCGCAGATTTAGAAACCTCAGAGCTTGTGTCCTCAAGCACTAGTTTGACAAACAGCTGCTCTCGTTGCTGGGTCAGTCTGGATACCTACATCCATTAAGATAGGGGTAACCGTACCATAACGTCACCTTGTTATAGTTCGGACAAACTAAGCTGGCCGGTATGACTGTGAGAATGTCTACCCAAAAAATTCAAAACCGTGTCATGTCATACCGGCCATATTAGTTTGTCCCTACTATAGTGTACTCTAATTTTTCACATTGAATAATGGCATAATATTATCAAATTAGTGTATTATTATCGGTCCTCGACAAATCTACAGAGTTTGAATAAAATCTGACCGTTTAAAGTGGGTCACAATCGCGCCCAAAGGAGTCGGTTACAAACATACATACAAGTGAAGCTAATATAAAGCGTGTAATAAAATACCACTTGTAAAATAATATTATCTAGATGTGTGGACCACGCTTTAAGGAAAATAACTCTACATAAAGACAAAATGATGGTGACACTCGAAGTACGACGCAACCTCCCTCGTCGGTCAAAAATCTAGACTCCACTGTATTCAACCTAGGCCAGCGTGGTGGCCTAACCCCTCTCAGTAGTAGAGGAGGCCCATGCGCAGCAGTGGGCATTATATAACACAGGGCTGATTGCATTGTATTTAAGCTCAAGCTCGGAGGAGTCAAATCATGCCAACTCAAATTAAAGACCGGGTTTTTAAATCAGTCTTTTACGGCGTGTCTATGAGTGGTTTTAGCCAAATTCCCGGATGTCCTAAGAATGCGGATCGCGTGACGCTCGTCTCCGTGACATACATATGCAATGGGTTTAACTAGCTTCATGTCACTTGGGAATCAAGTTATATAATCGCGATATATATTTTTTGTTATATAATGTTCTCATACTCTTGAATAATAATTATAGTGTACCTAGATATTATAAAATCGATTCGAGAATCGATTATTTTATGATTCCTGAGAGCATTGCCGTAACTGCTCTCGGCTCAAGCTTCTCTAACTGTGCACATATATAATATATAATACCAGCCCTGTATTATATACTGCCCACTGCTGAGCACGGGCCTCCTCTACTACCGAGAGGGGTTAGGCCTTAGTCCACCACGCTGGCCTAGTGCGGATTGGCAGACTTCACATACCCTCGAAATTCCTATCGAGAATTCTCAGGTATGTAGGTTTCCTCACGATGTTTTCCTTCACCGTTAAAGCGAACGATAATTGATACACAATACACACATAACTTCGAAAAGTCAGAGGTGTGTGCCTTGGGTTTCGAACCTCCGGACATTGTCTCGGCAGACCGTTCCATTCCCAACTAGGCTATCGTCGCTTGCATGACCCAAAACTTGGTCCTTGTCTGGTCATTTCTGCACCTCTCCAGGGTCTTCGTCCTACGCCTGGACATCGCTGGCACCATCTTAGTTACGGCACTGCTTGGGAGGGTTGTGCATTCGTATGGGCAGTGAAAATATATTGCTACTAAATAAATGACTTGCTGTGAAAAATCCAGTTGTATTTCTCTTTGTATTATGAATAGTACATAATAACTCTGAGTTTGAACTGATTTTGAAAATAGCAACAGTTTCTTGCCCATTCTCTGATGGAAACTGCTTTCCGAACTGGCGGTAGAGTCAAGGCCTTAACCCTCTCAGATGTAGAGGAGGCCCGTGCTCAGCAGTGGGCAGTATGGTGGTGGTGGTAGAGTCAACATTGACGAAATCTAAATAATGTTTAACAATTAATTATAGGTTCTCATTTCAAATAAATTACTTTATTTCATCTATACTATAATATTATAAAGCTCAAGATTTTGTTTGTTTGTTTGGTTGAACGCGCTAATGTCAGGAACTACGGCACCGACTTTGAAAATTCTTTTACTAATAGGAAGCTACATTACTCCTGAGTGCTATAGGCTACTTTTTATCCCGGAAAACTTTTTCACACGGGCGGAGCCGCGAGCTTCACCTAGTTACATATAGAAGACCGGTATGGTTGGCGCTCACTTGGGGAGGCCTACGTTCAGCAGTGGATGGCGACAGGCTAATTGATTCATTATACAACACATAAAGGTCTCCAAATATTTACTATCAAACTTCTTAGTAGAAAGATATGACTTGACGCCGAATTTTAACCGATATCAAAAAGAAGATTGTCAATCCTTCGTAAAAAATTACTTACTATATCAGTCCAGCTGGCCCATATAACACACACTGCAGCATACAACTTTACATGTATGCCATAAAAATACGATCGTAAAAAGTGAAAATCTAAATTCTAATACCGACCAGCAGTCTACACTTTGTATGCAAGGATGGAAACAAGGTCACGGAGACGACTGACTCCTCAAGGCCAGGATTCTGTCACGTTCAATACGACCTTCGTACATTCACTAATTAAAGACCTATATCCAAGTAGATTATTCACCAATTTACAGGTCAAATTAAATTGGCAAAAAATGTGAAAGTATCGAGCGTTGATTTTTTGTCTTTATTGGATACATCTTAATTACTCTCCGTGAAACTGCGATAATCGATAGAAATGCGGATATTTGTGCGTCATTGCTAAACATTCTGTAAATTAATGAATGTTTATTTTGATTGAAAGCTTTATAATTAAATAATGTTTGCAGTTAAGACTAGGTATTTAAAGATGCGACGTCAATGATTATGTCTGTTTGTAGGAATTGGTAATATACAGGCGATTAATTTAATTTTTCACTAACCGAAAGTTGTACTGATCTTGAGTAATAGACTTTATTTTATTTTGATTCCATGACAATATCCGAGGAAAAATCATGCAAGCAGACCGCAAGACATTCTTTTTACAAGGCGGGTACCGAGCAATTTGATCACTTGATAGCAAAATATGACCACTGATTTACCGGTCAAATGCCAGAATGATTGTGAACGTGCTAAAGTAATATTACCCTGTGTATTGTAAAAGTAAAGAAGAAGCTATAGCCTAGTTGGAAATAGAATGAATTGCCAAGACGAATGTCCGCAGGTTCAAAACCCAAGGGCACGCACGTCTGACTTTTCTTAAAAGTTATGTGTGTATTCTTTGTTAATTATCGCTCGCTTGAACGGTGAAGGAAACACATCGTGAGGAAGCCTGCCAAGCCTGAAGGTATGTGAAGTCTGCCAACCCGCACTTGGCCAGCGTGGTGGACTAAGGCCTAAATCCTCTCAGTGATAGAGGAGGCCCGTGCTCAGCAATGGGCAGTATATAGTATAGGGCTAGTATGGTATGGTATTGTAAAAGTAAGGAAATTTTAGGCATCTGCAATGAAGTGCCAAGAGGGTTACCACTTTACCCCTGGTTTTGGAAAAAATGGTGCTAACCTGGTCGTTAAATGTTCCTTTTATAAGCCAAGTTACTAAAATAATGGCTCTACGACGCATAATCAATCATGTTTGAATGGTAATTGATCGTTGGTGCATTAGTAATAAATTGATTATGTTCGCAGGAGATTTGAGTCTTATTGAATAATACAGTCGCATTAAAGCTTATTAAGAAATACTTAGAATAATAATTACGTCAGTTTTTGAATGAATATTGTTTTTTATTTACCTGTTGCTCGAAGCTTCACGCCCACGCTTAGAAGTGTAGGCAGATTAATCTGCGCCGTATTATTACGCCGCGGCCTGCCTCGGCTGCGTAGTTGTATTAGCGTACGACTGCAATCCTGAGGTCTCGGGTTCGATCCCCGGGTGGGGTAAAGTGATATTGGGTTTTTCTATTCAATATTAGCCCGGAATTTGGAATTTGCACCCGATATAGTGATAGGCTCGCCCGCTATAATATTATGGTACGGAATACGCTTGGCGAAAAGTGGGTGCACTAGTTGCGCCTCTGCCTAACCCTTCGGAGATAAAAGGCGTGAGTGTGTGTGTTATTACGGTCTATTCAAGTATTGGCATTAAATATATAACGGGTTATTAAAGACTTAAGATAAAGAGTCGCCAAGCAATCGCTCGTTCATAAAAACCAAACTAAATCTAAAATAGTAGCGTTTGTAGGTCCACTTTTCTTCCTAAGAAAAACTAATTTATCTAAAAATGAGTGCCATAGCAACAATCTGGTGACAATAGGCCTAATATCCTGAACAAAGGCGCTGTTATCTATCTAGACTGAGTTGTCTAACCACCGATACTTCCGGTGTCAAGGTGACTCGTGAGCGGCCACAGTTTGTACCTACTCACTACCAACTCCTTCGAGTGGGGTTACCATTATAAAAAAGATATTTTAATTATAGATTTTTTTTCGATATCATAATAAATGAGATAGCTAACTGTAGTTATCAGAATTACTGTTGTTATATTCATTGTACGACGAAGGAATTTACATGTCATTAGAATAATTAATTTTTAAATGATTAGTCCGTCCTTATTATAAACCAAATCAATGTAGATTTGTCCAATGCTATGTTTTCAGAATTATAGGAAACAATAAATTATACATAAAGAATAAAAATAAATACATAAGGCTTATATAAATTGAGATTAATGTATAAATTAATTGCATAATATACATAATATATTTCATGGATTGCCATTTTGCGCAACATTTTATGGACCGTTAACTGTTTGTGGATTATCTTTGAATAAGAAACTATGTTATGTTAATTTTAACAAAAGTCATCGTTTATACTTCCTGTATTAATAATTTATCTATTTATTACAACGCAAAAATATTATAGCATTGACCACTCATGTTCCTAATTTATTTATTTATTATTTATTTAAACTCTTTATTGTACATCAAAACAAAAGAAACATATACATATACAATAGAGAATACACCTAAAGAAGAAGTACAAATGGCGCTCTTAAATATTTATTGGTACATTAACATTTAGGAACTAAATAAATCATCATCGTCATCAGACGCACGAAGTCCACTGCTGAACACAGGCCTCCCCTAAAGAATTAAGTAAATAACATTTTCAAGTGTTATCAAGCATTTTTCAAGTTCTTGTTTTAAATACCATTATTACCCAGCGTCTCCTGTAATTCCCTATTATTAACAAAGTTCCGTATTTTCCCAACCTGACAACCCTGATCACAAGGCGTGCCATAGTCACGCGGAAATAATTACATTATAACAATATACTTGTTTTTTTTTTTACTAATTTTACAACACCACTTCCGAACATCAGAACTGTTTCCGAGTGTGTGAAATATAATTCGCAATAATATAACTACTCACGACTTTTTAAAGTCCTTGACTTTGGTCAGTATGGCTGCACGGTTTGATTCCTTTGCTAAATTATTGTAAATTAAAGAAAGATATATACTTAAACTGGGATACTGCAGATCTTAGTTGTTATATTCTCTTTTTACTGTAGATACTTTATACTGTTACTTGCATCTTGTAAACTACAAAATTTATTCACTTAAACGAATTTTGTTTTGTTTGGGCCACAAAGAATAATGGAAGGAATAATCTTATTATCCTTAGTAAGCACTATTGTTCAGGCCATGAATATCATTTGTTAAGGTTGTAAATTTTTGTCTAAAATGTGTTATCGATGTAGCCAATTTGGGTAATTATTTCGGGCTTATAAACCAAGACAGCTTCTGAGTGCTTTGAGCCACGAAAAGCTTAGACGCACGCATGCTCACGCCTTTTATCCCCGAAGGGGTAGGCAGAGGCGCAACTAGTGCACCCACTTTTCGCCAAGCGTATTCCGTCCCATGATGTGATAGGGGGCGAGCCTATCACATCATGCAATGCATGCATGCTATGAAAAGCTTAGACACTCTAAGTTAAAGTCCTTTTTACTTTTAGCGTTACAAGCAACTCACTTATTGTAACTAATTCATCACTATTATTTCACTTTCAAATTATTTTGAGGTCGAAGAGACAAAACACGCTCAACGTTGTATAGTTCTGGTCCTTTTAGATTTTAGTAAGTCCTCTTAGAGCAAAGGTCATGCAATTTTCCCGACCCTTTGAGCCAAATGTTCCAGAACTCAAGAATTAAGTGGGTCATTAAATACTCAAGTACAATAAATCTTGCTCTAGTTATCTGAGAATAAATCTTATTTTGTGGACATGCATTTGGCATCTGTCATCGCCGTATATGCAATGGCATTATAACAACCGCGGTCTTATCGGGAATAATTAATAACAGAACATAAAAAAATAATTGTACAATCATTACGGATCGTATAGGCACAGAGAAATGGATAGAGTCGAATAAAAACGATGGATTAATGGTTTTAATTTTTTTTGGGTATAAAAGCAAGGGTGAAGGAATCAAAATGCATTCAGCTTAGTTTTTTTGTTTTTGGCATTTTTTGGGAAGAGATATGAAAACAGGTTTCCATTGCGTATTTATTTTTGATTTTAGCACTATAAGCATACTATAAGTAAATATTGTAATAAGATTGTTAATTAAAATAATTTTGTTAAAGGCACTAATTATTTTCTTAATATTTCGAATTAATTTCTTGCGTTAATTACAATGTTATGCAAATTAAACATTGTATTCTCCAAGTATACTCATTATATCTTTATATAATTTAAATTAAGAGAATTGTTTCGTTATATTTATTTAATTCTCAAACGAAAACACCTCAATATATAAAAAAGTAAACACAAATTTAAGAGGTAAATTTATATTATCTATATATTATACAGGGTCATTTTGAAATTGCGTACTAAATACTCCATACCACATACTCGTCTTTGCTTCTGCTAACATTGTGCCAAAAATTATCCATGACAAACGAATATTTCCACCAAAAATCTCAATTTTATTTTCCTGTTTTTTTTTTTATCATTTCGTAGTTTAGTGCGAATATGGCGTGTGCGTGAGTTATTTCTGACTGAAAGTGTGATATTGCTCCAGCTACGAATACTTCTAGAGTAGTAGTAGTGGCATTAGGGCGTGTAATCTTAAAGTTACTTTTTATTGATATTTATTTTGTTCGAAACTAACACTTTTTTATTTTACATCTATTGTTAAAATAACATAATGGAAAGCGTTATTTACTAGGAGATAAGTATGTGGTTTCAATTAGTAACGCAATGTCAAAATGACTCTGTATAAAAGAATAAACTGACTGACTGAAGCATGATTTTGCACAAACGTTGCTTAAATGACGTAAGTGAGCACTGCGAAGTAATTTGGAAATTCATCCTCTAAGGGATTAAAATAAGGGCTGAAACTTTGTATGAAACTAAAAACTACCAAACCGATTTTAATTGAACATTGTTTTCGTGTATTTGCTTAGCTTAGTTGGGAATTTAAATTAGGCATCAACTCCAAATATACGTATAGGCATAAAGATAAATTATTTTTTGGTATGTAGTGGTTTGAAGTTGGTTTTTTTTTTTTTTAAAGTTTTTATTTATTGCTTTTTTGTAAGTGAATCATGGAATGGTGTAAACAATACATCATAGATAAGTATACGATTGCAGCATTCGCAGGTCATCTGCTGTTAGTTATTGAAGAGTTCCATTGTCTATCTCCGAAGCTCTACATCAGATCCTAATAAATTATATACTAAAACCTTCCCTGAAAAATATACATTTGAATAACGAAAATCCCTTCCAAATAGGATCTGTAGTTTTTGAGAAACTCGCGGCCATACAAACTTTTATACATACATACGGATCGAATAAAGAACCTTCTTTTTCGAAGTCAGTTAACAAGTAAAAATTATACAATTTCCTTAAAATTATGGTGTACAATGGGCGGCCTTATCGCTACAAGCGGTCTCTTCCAGGCAACCTTTGTATGATTTGTATGTTTTAGTGAAAGAATAGTTCATCAATAGGGTTTGGTTTTTAATATACATTAATGATAAAGTTACCATTCATAAAAGAAAAAAAAAGCTATACTCGCCAGACGCAGTAATTAAAACAATATGGAATACCAAATATTTTTAAATATGGTCTATAAGGAAAATATGTTGTTTATATATAGGCCCAGTTTTTTCAACTGTAGCTATATTTTTGTCAGGGTCTTATTAAGCTGGTCGCGCTCGCAGCACCTGGAGCACTCGAAGCGAGCGCGAGCGCGTCCAGCTTAATAACATCGATGATTACTGTAACTACAGTCGAAAAAACCCGGTCTTAGTATTCATATTTTTATAAAGCAAACAAGAGTTATTTCCTAATGCAAAATGATTATGTAAATCTATCCGGTTGACTATTTTTTTATTGTACATTTTTAAAAGTATTTAAATGATTTTGAGTTGCTTACTAATTCAAGTTAGAGAAACCAGAAATAATTCATCATTCAAGTCACCTAATTGGAAAAGCAGAATTTTATATTAGATATTAATTCCTATACAATCAAGCACTTATACATTATTACTTTCCTATACACCTGCAAGGTGGACAGACGACTTGATAAAGGTCGCAGGAACACGCTGGATGCAGGCCGCTTTAGACAGGTCCGTCTGGAAATCTTTGGGGGAGGCCTATGTTCAGCAGTGGACGTCATGTGGCTGATGATGATGATGATGATGAATCAAGCACTTATACGATTTTGGACATCACCAAACAGTGACCCCATGAAATGCCCGCTCAGACCTATTAGTCCCTGGAATACGCTATACATTAGATGCTTAAGGGCCCATTTCACCGGCTTTCATTTCACAGGGTTTCTGATAAATGCTACTCGTCAGACAAGTCGACCAAATACATAAGTCAAATCTAATCTATGCTCCCAAACAAATGATAATCAAATGAGTACTATGTACATCGGCTGTTTAATGCAATAAGTAATCACTGTCAAATAAAGGGGATGTCCGCTTTTTGTATGGGTGCTGGGCTTCAAAATGTAACCAGGCCCACACTTTATGGATATTAAAGAGGCAAAAATTTGAATATTGGATTCATAGAAAAAATATTTTTAGATCCCTCCATTTATAACTAACTTTTTTAAAAACGTTTATTTTAAGTGTAGTTTTTAAGTAAAATAAAATTACAGAAATCTCAAATCGTAGGACTTTAAAATTATACGGTTTATTGCAAAGGCCTAGTTTTTGGGAGTACTATCCAATTATATCGCACCTTTAGAACGAAAACGACACAATTGACAACATTTCAAAATCTAAACGTGCCTAAAACAAAAATACCGTTTCTTAATTTTTCAATTCTGAATACGATTATATTTTTATATATTTTTTTTAATACTTAATTTCGGAGATAAAAAATAAAAACCGAAAAATGATTGATGACGTCACACATACGGTCGAATGAAGTAGTTTCCTGGCTATTCATACTATTTACGTAGATATGTAAGTACTGAATACTGGGTATATCGTATATCGCCAACTGGATGACAAATTACAAAAGTAGTTGTTGTTGAGTTGCTACTTGGCGGTTTTTTGTATTGCAAAGCAAAGGCTATTACGTCTTGAGCCGTATATATGACGTCATTTGGTGCTTACGACGCTTTAGAATAAGGCAAAATTCAAAGTGAAAATCATCAATGAAAATATCTGAAGTATGAAAAAAGAAAAAATATGGGTCTCATAATTTTAGATCAAGTATCATATAGTATAAACATTTGAGTATATTGAAAAAATGAAATGTTGTCAATTCAAAATGATCGAAATTAGCGTTATCGTCATAAAATGACTTAAAACGAAGTTCTCAATAAAACAATAGTTCAAACACAGCCATAGTCGAGCGGGAACAGGACAAAACTGTTATATCGGTCCGTTTTTATTATAGTTTAATAAAAAATATACCAGTTTTAAGTCATTTTATGACGATAACTCAATTTAGGATTTTTTTGAATTGTGTCGTTTTCGTTCTATAGTTGCGATATACTATAATATAAAGTATCTTGGTTACAATTTTAAGCCCGTTTTTGGACATGTTCTTTACCTGAAACATGTAAACCTTAAATCTCATAATGTAGTATTCACTTATGCAGTGCTTTATAAATCAAACTTCGAATGGCGTTGCTACTTTTTTGGAGGTCGTTGTCCTTACATCAAGCCTGTTACTCATCGCGTCTATTATAATAAGGAATGAGATACCTATTATTTTCTATAGTGACGTTAGTGATACACAAACATAAACGTACAGGAAAGTTTTGTAAACCAGTTTGGATATTTTGCGTCATAGTATGCATATTGTGTAAAATTCCGTATCATATGAATATTTTATAGTTTGTATTCGTTTATATCTCCTAGAATGAAATCATAACAACTTTTTTTTTTTATTGCATTGAATGACGAGACGAGCATGCCGTTCGCCTGATGAACTTTTTGTTTTTTTAGTCATTGCAACATTGCGAAGACTTAAGAGTGGGAGATAAAATGTTTTGCCGACATCTCCAACTAGGACATTTTCGGTCCACCATATTCTATGAAGTTACAGGTGAAATTGATGTACCTACTTCACTGTGTTTTAAGTAGAAAAGCTGCAATTAGATAATTCGGTTTATATTTTACTGGCTTTTTCCCGCGGCTACACCCGCGTTAAAAAGTTTTTCTGGGATAAAAGTCCCGCTTTATATTTTCCCGGGATAAAAGTAGCCTATATGTTAATCCAGGATATGATCTACCCGTGTGCCAAATTTCATCGAAATCCGTTCAGTAGTTTTTGCGTGAGAGAGTAACAAACATACATCCATACATACATCCATAGTCCATACATTCTTACAAACTTTCGCGTTTATAATATTAGTACGATTTAAGACCCAAAACATAGACTGCCTCGGTGACGTGGTTGTATTACGGTACGACTGCAGTGCTGAGACTCGGGTTCAATCCCCGGGTCGGGCAGTCATATTGGGTTATTCTACTCAGTATTAGTCCGGAGTCTGGATTTTGTGCCCGATATAGCGGTAGGCTCGCCCCCTATCACATCATGGGACGGAATACGCACGGCGAAAAGTGAGTGCACTAGTTGCCCCTCTGTCTACCCCTTCGTGCTTAAAGGGTGTGAGTGTGTATGTACCTAAAATAGTGCATACTCAGTTTCTATGGTGTAAAAACAATAAATCAAGTTTCAACTATTATTAAAATTTATCTCTTTAAAAATCGCTTCCGATGTAAATTGCTCTACGGTAAATATTTATAATATAATTACTAATCCCCACTCAAACGCGTTATTAAAAACCCACGTATATCATAAACATGTTACATTATTATGATCATTTAATTTGCTAATTTATGCACCCATGACGTAGTGGAAAAGTCAATGCCTCGCAAACGAGGTCGCAAGTTCAGTGTTGTGTTTATTATATTTCCCCATAATAATTAAAATCTATGTAGTGGGTGAAGGTGGTTAAAATCTATGTAGAAACAGTTTATACATTTCACTTCAAAAAGTTTTTCCTAAAAGCGGTACGACATTTGGTTTGCATTTACAGGATAGACAAGTTATTTGGCTTGATAAATGCAATTGAAATAAGTTGGTGAAATGCAACATAACACAGCAATATAGGTACATTTTTGTAAAAGTCGTAAAATGTACGAATGCACCTCTCATAAGGGGTAGCTTCGAACATAAATTATTTGGATCTTTGTTAGAAATAAACACAGCAGTTGCTGAACAGTTCTCAGCGCTCAGGTTTTTCAGATGTCCGCTTTTTGTATGGGTTCTGGGCCTCAAAATCTAACCAGGTTCAAACTTAAGCGACATTAAAGGCGCAAATTTTTTTTTTTTTTTTTTTTTTTTTTTTTTTTTTTTTTTTTTATTGCATTTAATGACGAGACGAGCATGCCGTTCGCCTGATGGTAAGCGATACGACCACCCATAAACAGTAGCAACACCATCCAGCACCTTGACTAACAAAGTACTGTGTGGCATTCCACTGCGCTCGTCACCCTGAGACATAAGATGTTAAGTCTCATTATGTCCAGTAGTTATACTGGCTACAATGTCCTTCAAACCGAAACACAACAGTGCATGCACACTGTTGCTTGGCGGTAGAAATAGACATTGCGGTGGTACCCACCCAGACGGCCTCTTACATAATGAGAGACCTACCACCAGTTAAAATATACCAGTTTAAAATATGGATCTTGGATCCATTCAAAAAATATTTTTAGACCCCTCCATTAATAACTAACTTTTTAAAAACCTTCATATCAAGTGTCATTTTTAAGCAAAATAAAAATACATAAATCTCAAAATCGGAAGTTTTTAGGAGTTCTATCCAAATATATATTAACTGTCTTGGTTAAAATTTTAGACCCGTTTTTGGACAAGTCCTTTGGCCTACTGATGGAGTATGTGATGGATTATGATATAGGTTACAATTTATCCTGAAAAATTACACAATGGGTCTTTTGTCCCAGGAAAACTCTGCAGACCTGACTCTATATCTCCGACCGCAGAAGCCATTATCTCTGCATTTATTTTCCATTCTTTGTCCCTTTTTTATTGTATTTACTAACTATATTTTAATAAAAAAACATCCCTGTACTACCAAGAAGCCACATGATATCACGGTACAAATTTTTCATACTCGAATCAGTCAATCTATTTTATTTAAAACATAAAAGATTTTTAATATTGATATCAATATTAAACTATAAGGTCACTATAAGATGTTGTTAGGTTAGCTAATTACGTAATAACTTAAGACAAAAGGTCTCGTAAGTAGGGACTGGACAAATTAACCGACTTGGTATTACATGGATCTCACAACTTTTTACGGTAGGAGAACTGTGTTGCGAGACTTGTTTTTTTTACAAGTTTTGTTTTTGATGGCATTTCATTTTTGTGAAGAGAAAAAACAAATTGGTTGAAACACTAAAGTGTATAGGCGATTTGAAGTTTTGAACTTGTGTAGCTACTTATGTGGCTGACTGTACAAACATTGGAAGATAAACGTGCTTGGACAAGTGTGTATTATTAAGAATCCCATTTATTAAGAATTACACTATGAATAAATTAATTGGGTCTGCGAAAATTACCCAATGGAGAAACAAGTTTTCGAATGACCTTGTTAATTTCTTCTTTTTCTTCAGCCTCTAGAAGTCCACTGCTGAACATAGGCCTCCGCCAAAGATTGCCAGGCCAACCTGTCAGAAGCAGCCTGCATCCAGCGGGTTCCTGCGACCTTCACAAGGTCGCCCGTCCACGTTGTAGGAGGACGTCCCACGTTGCGCTTGCCAGTACGTGGCCTCCACTCGAGAACTTTTCTACCCCATCTGTTGTTCATTTACCTATACATGATTACTTTACTATCTTACTAAACGTCTTTATTCACAGCATAAATAAAACAACGCATTTACGTCTCTCCATTTGCGTGCAGTTTTGCCCTTTAAAATAGATCCACTCGCAGGCGTCCTTCGTCAAACTTGTTCCTTGTTTGGAACTCGTATCAATGTATATTAAATTTTGCAACTTCGTGGTCAATTTTACGATATTTCGCTCATAAATAAATCAAAATATTTGGTCAATTACCACGAAATCTTACGAACTATAAAGCCTACAGAATATAAGTACGATAGAACGCTAGATATCTTGTATGTTGTGGGCATCGAGAGTTGATTTAAGATGTACCTTACGGGGTTCGCTTTTAAGTAACACGAGCTAAGCAAGCAAAAGTTAGATAAACATATAGAGAAATATTTCTAACAAACCTAGATTAAATTCGCTAGATAGCACTACGATCCAAATTCCACTCTTACTGCTCCTTATAAAAAGTTATAATTTATCTAGTATTTAGTCCAGTTTCTAATATAATAATCCCTTCTTAGCCGATTTCGGCCACGGCGGCCAATCTCAACGGAGATCAGCCAGGTACGCAGGAGATATTATAGTGCACAAGTGTGTGCGCAATACACAGGTGCACTCGCTATTGCTTCACTCTCATAGTCTGGTGAGACGGCAATCCGACATGACCGGAGAGAGATCAGGCGCAGGACCAACGGCTTTACGTGCTTTCCGAGGCACAGGGGTGTCACACCGCCAACTTCCTGACTCCGAGCTGCGACTGAGTAATTTTTAAGATGGAAAAACCCAGTTACCATGTTTCTGGTCCGACCCGGGTTTCGAACCCAGGACCTCAGCGCGCAAATCGTACTCGTAACGCGTACGCAATACAACTACGCCACCGAGGCAGTTTCTAATATAAAATACACATAGACATTCAACAGTATATATTTAGTTATAGACCGGACATTAGGCCCAAATTTTTTGTCCAAAAGTTATTAGTAATAGGTCGCTGTCTTACCTGACACATCCATGTGACAAGACGTCTCGGTATGCGCAAATTTTGTAAAGAAAATTAAATATTTTGGAAGGGAATATGCCAATTTGCGCACTACGATCATGTCAAAGTATGTTCTAATGCATTTTACATAGGTGTTTTGTTATTTCACGGTAGATTGAGTTACTGACGATTAGGCTCAAAGTGTTTGTATGAAAATTTTCCCAATGACAGCTCTATATAATCTTAAAACTCTTTGAAAATACACTACACGACTCCACGTATTTCTCTGTCCATATAGGCGGTGTCGATTGCGGCAGTGATACTGTCAACCAGTACCACTATTCCGAGAATGCTTTATATTTTATTGTCTATTAACCACATGTTGACAAAGCCGGGTTTCCCTACACCTCTTATTAGGACTAAATTATAGGAAGTGAATGACGTCAATTGCTTCGGAAATGTTTTGATTTAATTGGACTAGTTTTAGTCCGGGTGCAGCTTATAAATAATTTACTTAATTACTGGTGGTAGGACTCTCATATGTAAGTTCGTCTGGGTGGGTACCACCGCAATGTCTTTTTCTACCGCCAAGCAGCAGTGTGCATGCACTGATGTGTATCGGTTTGAAGGACATTGTAGCCAGTGTAACTACAGGATATAGTGAGACTTAACATTTTATGTCTCAGGATGACGAGCGCAGTGGAATGCCACACAGTAGGTACTTTGTAACTCAAGGTGCTGAATGGTGTTGCTACTATTTATGGGTGGTCGTATCGCTTACCATCAGGTGAACGGCATGCTCGTCTCGTTATTCAATGCCATAAAGAATTTCAGCATTGGAAATGAGTTTTTTTTTGTTCATCACTTACCTCGGTGCCCAAGTCTCAAATCTCACAAACATTTAATAAGTCTATAGAAATAATTTCGGGAGGCAAGTATCGTTTAAAAAAGGAATTTCCTCATTCAGCGTGTTGTAAGATTTTTTCTGTTCCCAGTGCACTACAAGAAACATGCAGCGAGTGCACGCGATATTTATAAGTATCCTGGGCAACATCCTCTTCCTAGTATTCGGATTGACACATAAAGAAGAACATCACACCGCCATGACGTCACTCGCTTTGTTACTTTTCACAGAGTTTTCAATTTTGTGATAGTATTCAGTCTATATTTCAGTTTCCATATACAGGCTTTTGGTCGTCCTTTAGTCTCCGACAGCAAAAAAGACTGTTTTTGTCGTCTTTTCCTTTTAAAAGTATTTTATTGAATATACAAAAAAAATACAAACACACGAATTGATAACCTCCTCCTTTTGGAAGTCGGTTAAAAATAACTGATGTTTAAATTTGGAAATGCCAAAATGAATACGAAAACAACTCAGTAGAAAGTTGTTGATAAATTTTATTACATTAATTGACGTCATTTATAAAAAATAACATAATATACACCACGTGGTATTGTGTTTAATGGTAAGCATCATGACTTCAAACAAGACAATAGAAAGTTATGTGGGTTAAGCAAAGGGTGACTTCCTCGGTGGCGTAGTTGTATTACGGTATGACTGCAATGCTGAAGTCTCGGGTTCGATCCCCGGGTCAGGCAAAGTAATATTGGATTTTAAATTCATTGTATCAGCCCGGAGTCTGGCATTTGTGCCCGATATGGCGATAGGCTCGCCCCCTATCATATCATGGGACGGAACACGCACGGCGAAAAGTGGGTGCACCAGTTGTGCCTCTGCCTATCCCTTCGGGGATAAAAGGCGTGAGTGTGTGTGTTTGTGTGTGTGTTAATCAAAGGTAGGCGATATTTGGTCATTCGGAATTCTCCTTCACCATATGAAACCTAACAAGCTGTCATTTGGATGATGGACCGACGACATGAAAAAGGCGGCGGGTAGCGGATGGATGCGGGCTGCTCAAGACCGGGATGGTTGGCGCTCACTTGGGGAGGCCTACGTTCAGCAGTGGACAGGGACAGGCTAATTGATTGACTGAAGCTGTCATTTTATGTAGGTATTCTGTGAGGCAGGGGTAGTACTCCGATCAATTTATGCTGTAGACCCGCGAAGGTATCTTGTTAAGCCTGTGCAAGCAAGTTCAAAAATCGAAAAAGTGTTGTCAGTCACGGAAAGAACCAAAATGTCTCCTCTTCTTCGTATTGGATTTTTATTTCACAAGTCTCAAATTCATTAATGTAAGAACTACTAATGGCCCGCCAAAAATATCTAAATCTTCCGTTTGCTCCAACTGTCAAAAAAGTTAATCAATCCTATTGTAGAAAAACTCTACCATGAGTCTCTACTTAATAAAGCTAAATCGTAGGTAAAAACTTAGACCTTTGACGTAGTTTGCCCAGTCTGATAATTACAACCGCAAGGTGATGAACATTCTCTCTGAAGTACGGAAAACCCTTAATAAATATCACAATTTTTACCTTTTTACCTTGTCAAGTACTTATTAAATTCCCAGAACTTTTAAAATATAGAGCATGTTGGTCATATTTACGTTCAGACACATTCAATACATATATTGGGTCTTTACCTATGAAATTGCCGTTTAGTATACAGAAAGTTAAAGTCATCATTTATATATATATATTATTTTTATCAATCACTGCGCTGGCAGAGATGCATCGATGGCATGGGTGCATATTTTGATTGATAGAAATAAAAAATATTTATAAAAAAATGACTAACATTCTGTTTACCATACCATACCAGCCCTGCATTATATGCTGCCCACTGCACAGCACGGGCCTCCTCTACAACTAAGAGGGTTTAGGCCTTAGTCCACCACGCTGGCCAAGTGCGGGTTGGCAGACTTCACATACCTTCGAAATTCAGAGAACTTCTCAGATATGCAGGTTTCCTCACGATGTTTTCCTTCACCGTTAAATCGAGCGATAATTCACAAAGAATACCCACATACATTTTTTGCAAAGTCAGAGGTGCGTGCCCTTGTATTTTGAACCTGCGGATATTCGTCTCGGCAGTCCGTTCCACTCCCAACTAGGCTATCGCCGGTATACTTTCTGTATACTAAACGCCAATTTCATAGGTAAATACCTAATATTTCCTACTATCAAGCAGCAGTGTGCAATTATTTTCAAGTTTGAAAGACAAATATAGCCAGCATACTTTATTATGACACTTAACATCTTATGTATCAGGGTGACGAGCGCAGTGGAATGCCACGCAGTATTTTGTATTTCAAAGTTCTATATGGTGTTGCTACTGTTTAAGGACGGACGTATCGCTTACCATCAAACTATAAATTCTTCATTTAGTCTTCTTCCACTAGTCCTTGTGACACTCTTGAATGTAGAGTCGGCTTAAATATATTGGAGGCCGCTCTTGACATATCCGTCTGGAAATCTTTGGGGGAGGCCTATGTTCAGCAGTGGACGTCATGTGGCTGATGATGATGGTGATGATGATGATAAATATATTATTAGGCATGTTGCAAAAACGTTTCAGCCTGTCCATTGTTACCTGTGTAAAGGGTGTCAACCCCTCCTAGGAGATCCAATCGAAGGTAAATCGTGTGTATTGTAAGTAGCCATGTCCGCTTTGCTATGGAGGGAAGTGGAAAAATATATTTTCTTCCCTTCTTCGATGCATACGAGACAGTCCTGGGGTATTATTTCCAACTCCTCCCTAGCCTTCTATTAGATTAATTTCGTTGTGGGTTGACTAATTAATGTTCCCAGAGACTCGCAGAACTTTACCACTCGGTGTCAAACATGCTTGCCAATGCAGATGCTGGCTTACAGGCGTTGCAGTGGTGGGATGGTCGGGATGGTCTCGTAGTCCATCCTGTTAGTATTGCCATGTAATCGAGAGATTTAATTAGAGATGTGTTGATACGTCGGTGGTTCACTTAAGACTCATTATTACTAAATCATGTTTACATAATATTATGTCTTACAACACACAAAATCCATACGGTTATGCTACATATGGTTTTGCATGAAATCGAAAAAATTACTCAAGATCTTCTAATTTACAGCCCACATACACCACAGACCATAAGTCTAAGAAGGTAAAATGTATAATGTATCACCAAAACTTGTAATTAGCTAACTGCGTATATTGGAACCTGATCGTATTGGAATGTCTAAAATAGTAATCTTTTTAAATGAAACATGTTTTTTTAACCTGTCTCAACACAAACTCGACGGGCGCACTTTAAACAAATGAACAGGGAAGGAAAAATGGGAAGGATAGGCATCACGTTATTTTTTTTCAGATTTTAGCATGCCCTTCACATATACCTTCACGGATCACAGCTTTGTTCTGTCACCACTAAACCAATAAGGCGGCACTGGACAATATTATTAACGACATAAACATAGTAACTGGCAAGCCACTTAGTCATTAGCATACCTACTTATAAAGTCATGCGCTTTGCTTATTGTATACTGTTATTATCCACTAGTTGATTAGCATTTTATATAGTAATAGCTTTATTAATTGCGATAAAAATAAACAATGTTTATATCCGTAAATATTATAAGTTGGCGGTTTAATTGGTCTGCTCATTTGAATTGGCCCGTTGTTCTGGGCTGTGCAATTGTCATAAAAAACTAACTATTACAGAAACTGAATGTCACTGTTAGGATGCGTTGGGGTAATACCGGATTACGGGTAATACCGTTGTTTAAATATAACTGTTATTCTCGGCCTCGTGGTCCCGGCAAACTTTCCGTATTTAATAAACAACATAACTATTAGGAGCATGATTGAATTTTGCAAAACGATTATGCGGAAGGTTCATCGGGAGAACGGGAGCACGGCAGGACTGTGGATTGAAGAGATAATTAATATATCTGATTTAATTTAATAAAGCGCAGATGTGTTGTGTGAATTTGCATCCCATGCTGTGATAGGGGGCGAGCCTATCTCCATATCGGGTACAAATTCCAGACTCCGGGCTGATACCGATTAGAAAAACCAAATATCACTTTGCCCGACCCGAGAATCGAACCCGAGACCTCAGTATTGCATTTGTGTTGTATAAGGGCAGAGCACACAGATGTTAACTTAATAAAGCAATATACACATGTGCCGTCATAATCAATTAAAAAGCACTTAGTGTGTGTCTCGTTTCTAAGACACCCGTATGATTAACTTCTTGCATTAATAATCGCATATCAGAACACAATTTAATGAAGACGATTTTATATTGCACAATATGTTTTCAGTTACCTTGGCCACAATAGGGAAATCGCGATTTATAATGTATTATTTTGATTTGCTTCCTCTTTGTAATATTTTAAATTATCGCTTAGCGGTGAACGATAACCTCGCGATTAAATCTACATATCTGCGAATTTTGCGTAAGAATTCGAAGGCATTAAAAATCTGCCGAGCACTAGGCCAGCGTGATGGACAGTCTCAACCCTGTCAGTAGTAAGCGAGGTCCATACCCAACATTGAGCCAGTATTTTTATTTTTTTATTTTTATTGCATTGAATGACGAGACGAGCATGCCGTTCGCCTGATGGTAAGCGATACGACCCATAAACAGTAGCAACACCATCCAGCACCTTGACTTACAAAGTACTGAGTGGCATTCCACTGCACTCTTCATCCTGAGACATAAGATGTTAAGTCTCATTATGTCCGGTAGTTATACTGGCTACAATGTCCTTCAAACCGAAACACAACAGTGCATGCACACTGTTGCTTGGCGGCACATTTATTATAAGCCTGATATTATTATTATGAATTACCTGTGTCCACATCTCAGCCTATCATATATCCCCACCTCCACGTAGTTCAGAACACACGTCACGTATGTGCCCCGTCTCCCCCATTTGTTCATCTGTCCCCGACTTACCCTATGTATTAAACACAATTAAGCTTTAATATTGCTGTTTTGATTGTTAAATTGTGTTTTTGGCGTGATACTCCAACGAACATTTGAGCAGACAAAAAAAAGTTTTTTACTATCTATTGATATGTCCTCGAACCTCTGTGTTATTTTTCAGAAAATATTTAATGTAAAGACACGAAAAAATTTCAATTTTATTATATGTGTAAGTAGATAGGTTATAGATAGATATATCGGCAAAGGAAAACATCGCAAGCAAATATCCACAATAAACTTTCGGTGAAAATTTTGAAAATATGAAGCTAAACATCACCTACGAAATCTTATTGGGAACTGAGCTCTAGAAAAATACTAATAACCCTTAAAGTTCACTGCTATGTTAAACAGCTATTATATTTTTGAACACAGTAAATATCTGCTTAATCACATAGATAAGGACCACAAATTACTCAGATCAATTGGTACTAGGGACGCGAACAAGTCTCTCGCGGGATCAACGCTATAAAATGTAAATATCCCCTTAGACAATACATAAAGGACGCGGCATGTATTAATGACCTTTCCTTTTTAACCGAGTTCAAAAAAGAGGTTCTGTATTCGACCCGTATGTATGTTTGTATGTATGTATGTAAGTTTGTATGGCCGCGATTTTCTCAACAACCGATCCTATTTGGGTGGGTTTTCGTTATTCTAATGTATATTTTTCAGGGAAGGTTTTAGTATATAATTCATTGACAAAGTATACGATCAAATACTCATGCATACATTAATAAAAACTTGTATTTAGGGCCGATTACTCTAAAGGCAAATTAGGCAACTGCCTAGGGGCCCGGCACCAGCCAGGGACCCGTCGAGAAAAACAAATATAAATTATATTTAACGACTAATGTTTAATAGCCCCGTTACCCAATGACAATATTATTGCCATGATAATTATATATTTTACAATATATTTTATAAAGTTTTGAAACATAATACTTTAAGTTATGTAGGATCGGAATGCAGTATGATTTATGGCAGATGAGTGGAATGGAACGTAAGACTGGTAGAATATATGGAACAGAGATGAGTGAAAGGGATAAAGAAGTGTAATAAGCAGGGAGGAAAGAGAGAGAGAATGAATGTTAAGAATGAGTGAGTGTGGAAGGAAGGAACGAGAGAGTAAGACGACACACGATTAAGACGGCAAGACGTAAAGAAAATATAACTAATTATTATCCAAGAAATCTTTTTATTATTTTGGCCCACATCGAACTAAATCCCACATAATTTTGGGGGCTCGTCCGGGATAGTTCAATATTTTCTATCTTCAGGCCAAAATAAAAGACAGAAAATCAAGACGTAAACCGGCACCAGCCAACAACGAGGAGTTGCCGGCATTTATACTAAGACTAATTTATAAAGAAGAAATATGGGTGGACATGGCAAGGATCGCCGACAAAGCCGCCAGGGCAACTACGAAGAGGACGACGCCGCGCCAGCTTCATCGGTGAAAATCAGGGATCAAGCAATATGGTACGCGGAGAACCTGATTTCGAAATTTAATGGCCACGACAAGACGTCGTCAGTGGCTAGATGGGCCCAAGATATCGACGATAACGCCGAAATATTTCAATGGACGCCCCTACAGACTCTAATTGTAGCGAGAAGGTCTTTAACGGGAACCGCAGGTTTGTGGTTAAAATCGGAAAAACCATTTAAAAGTTGGGATGACCTGAAAGCGGCGTTGCTGAGAGAATTTCCCGATGCAATCGACAGCAAAACTATACATGAGATGATGGCCGCTAGGAAAAAGAAGAAAGACGAAAGGTGCCTAGATTATATGCTAGTCATGAAAGAAATGGGAAAACGCGGCAAAATTCCTGACTATGTCGCCATAAAATACGTCATAGACGGCATAGTCGACTCTGAAGTAAATAAGATGGTGTTATACGGCGCTACGACATATTCGGAACTCAAGGAAAAATTTAAAATTTATGAAACAATAAAAGAAAAGATGGCTGCTAACTATAAAAGAGCTACGAAGTCAGAGTGTAGTGAACATGTTACTATGAGTAAAATAAGGTGTTATAGCTGTGGAGAAATGAATCATCACTCATCGCAGTGTCCTAATAAAGATAAAGGCTTAAAATGTTTCAAATGTAACGAGTTTGGGCATATTTCTACGCAATGCGGTGATAACGGAAACATTCGGTCAAGAACGTATGGAAAAACCAATAAGGAGCGAGAACATCGGAGTGCTATAGAAAAGCCGAACTCTCACGAAGTTAAACGAACGATGTGCGTAGCTGACTTCACTCCGAGCGCAGGCAGTGCCAACCACGACGACTACGACATCCATGACAGCTCATCTGACAGTTGTACCAACATCAGCGGCAACAGTGGTGACAAGATGGCGAACGCGGTGGAGTACGACGCCAACTTCACGGATGTTTACGAGGAAAAGTCAACTACTCAATCTCAAATGCGTTTCGAAAACGCCTGTAAAAGTGTTTGTGTCAATAAGTGTAAAGCGATCGCGTTAATAGACTCTGGAAGTGAACTTAACCTAATGTGTGACGAACTTTACGTCAATATCGGGTCTCCGAAGTGTCTAAATACTGCCACGAATCTTGTAGGATTAGGAGGCAGTATAGTTTCGACGAAAAAATGTACTACTGTAGTATCGGTAGATGGAAACGATTATACTGTTACCTTTTTTGTTGTTCCTAGCCAGGCTATGCCATGTAGCGTTATATTGGGCCAAGACTTCCTTAAAGATGTATTTACGCTCATTTCTAATGGGTCCATATTGATTGCGCCAAATATAAACAATTGGATGTCGAAATTTGCCGGTGTAGTTAGACAGGACCAATTTGTTCTAGGTAGCATTAGGGATAAGCAGGTGCAGCGAGAAATCATTGACTGCGTGAAGAGTTATAAACCTGTGCAATTAAAGGAAGCACCGATAAAGTTACGCATTGTCCTCAAGGATGACATACCAGTGGCTCAACGTTCAAGACGAATATCTCTAGCTGAGCAACAAATAGTTGAAAAACAGGTAGACGAATGGCTCAAAGATGATATCATTAGGGTAAGTTATTCGGAATATTCCTCTCCTATAGTGTTAGTGAGAAAAAAAGATGGTAGTACAAGGGTCTGCATAGACTACAGGCCAATTAATAAAAAAATAGTTAAGGATGAATTTCCTTTGCCCATTATAGACGATTTAATTGATAAGCTAAAAGATGCAGTTGTATTCAGCGTATTAGATTTAAAAAATGGTTTTTTTCACCTGCGTGTCAGTGAGGAAAGTATAAAATATACTGCGTTTGTTACACACAATGGGCAGTATGAATTCCTAAGGGCTCCTTTTGGATTGTCAGTGTGTCCAAAATATTTCATGCGATTTGTAACTATGGTATTTCAGGACCTTATAGCAAAAGGGATTATAGTCATATTCATGGATGATTTGTTGATACCTGCTGTTGACGAGTACCAAGCATTGCAACGATTAAAGGAAGTATTATCTGTTGCGTCAGAGTATGGCCTACAAATCAATTGGAAAAAAGCTCAACTACTATGCCGACGGATAGAATATCTAGGACACATTATAGATGGTGGACGAGTTCAACCATCACAGGAGAAAACAGATGCCGTAACCAGGTACCCTGAACCAAAGACTTTAAAGCAACTTCACAGTTTCATAGGCTTAACATCATATTTCAGAAAATACATCAAAGATTTTGCATTAATAGCTAAACCCTTAACAGATTTATTAAGAAAAGATGTACACTTTGAATTTAATGATATCCATAAAAATGCATTTAATGTGTTGAAGAATGCCTTAGGTAATGGCCCCGTGCTAAGAATTTATGATCCTCAGTTGTTAACTGAATTGCACACGGATGCCTCTGCCATAGCATACAGCGCTATATTGCTTCAAAGAGACTGTGCGGGTGAGTTACATCCTGTACACTACTACAGCAGAAAAACCAGCGAGGCTGAGAAAAAATATAGCAGCTATGAATTGGAAGCGCTAGCTATTATTGAAGGAGTAAAGAAGTTCAGACATTACTTGTTTGGTAAGCATTTTAAAATTGTAACAGACTGTCAAGCCTTCCAAAAAACCTTAAACAAGAAAGACTTATCAACCAGAGTTGCCAGATGGGTATTGTTGTTAGAAGAATACGATTATGTTATTGAACATCGACCAGGGGGTAAGATGCAACATGTTGATGCTTTGAGCAGGAACCCGTTTGTTGGAGCTATTGAGCTTAGCTTACATGAACAGATCAAGCAAGCACAGTTATTGGATGACAGTGTAAAGGCGATTATCGAAATCCTTAAACTTCAACCATATGGAGATTATTCATACAGCGATGGTTTGTTATTTAAGGGTCAGGAAAGAAGGTTGGTGATACCAAAAAATTTAGAGTTAGAGCTATTAAGAAGAATACATAAAAGAGGACACTTTGGGAAAAGGAAGATGAAAGAATTGATAGAACAAGATTATTACATAAGAAATGTTGACAAGAAAATTGAAGAACTTTTATTATCATGTATACCATGTTTACTAGCAACGAAAAAAGAAGGCAAGCAGGAAGGATTTCTAAATTGTATTGATAAAGAAGGCATTCCATTGCATACTATACATTGCGATCACATAGGACCTCTTTCAGAGACAAGGAAAATGTATAATTATATTCTAACCGTTGTAGATGCATTCACAAAGTTTGTATGGTTATTCCCGGTAAAGGGGACTACGAGTAAAGAGACCATAGCTAAGTTAATAATCCATCAACAAACATTTGGTAATCCAGTAAGATTAATTTCAGATCGTGGTACTGCATTTACAAGTAACGAATTCAAAGATTATTGTGAGACTGAGAATATTCAGCACATAACCATAACAACAGGAGTACCCAGAGGAAATGGACAGGTGGAGCGCATACATAGAACCATCATAGCAATATTGACCAAGCTATGTATCGAAGAACCATCTCAATGGTACAAACAGATAAGCCATGTACAAAGAGCCCTAAATAGCACATATCAAAGAAGCATTGATACCACTCCATTTGAACTCATGTTGGGTACTAAGATGAACACAAAAGAAGACGTTATAATTTTTGATTTGTTGCAGCAAGAGCATAAGAGTAATTTTGTTCAAAACAGAGAAAACTTAAAGATACAGGCGAAAGAGCAAATAAAAAAAATTCAAGATGAAAATATTAAGACTTATAACAGGAAAAGAAAAGTAAGTCGAAAATATGTTGTAGGAGATATTGTAGCCATCAAGCGGACACAGTTTGGCAGTGGGTTGAAGCTCAAGCCTAAATATTTAGGACCATATAGGATTACTAAAGTTAAAGGGAATGATCGATATGATCTTGAGAAGATAGATCATATGACAGAGGGGTCTCGATTGACATCTTCCTCTGCAGACAATATGAAGCCATGGCCATTGTATACTGATGCTCTTGAGCTAGGTGAGTAGCTTTATCTTATGGTAAATCTTTGGTTAACCTTTAAATATATCTTTGGTTAATCTTGGCCTAATATTCCGTTATGATGTATTTTATTGTTTTGAGTGTGTTAGGTTAAAACATGTCTAATAAATAAAATGTTTGTACTAGTACTAAGGTATAGAAATTGAATCTAATGAGTTTTTGTTAACCGATACACACGTAATTCTGTATAAGTTGCATAAAATAAGATGTTTAGAAAAAAAAAATTTGTATTTAAAATTTTATCTAAGCTATTGTCAATTAAATAGTTAAGCATGTTAGAAAGAATGAAAGGTCTAAATTTTAGTAGTATTGTATTAGATTAGAATGAAAATTGTGCCTGAGTTTAGATTTGACTGCGGACAGTCAAATATCAGAATGGCCGAGTTGTAGGATCGGAATGCAGTATGATTTATGGCAGATGAGTGGAATGGAACGTAAGACTGGTAGAATATATGGAACAGAGATGAGTGAAAGGGATAAAGAAGTGTAATAAGCAGGGAGGAAAGAGAGAGAGAATGAATGTTAAGAATGAGTGAGTGTGGAAGGAAGGAACGAGAGAGTAAGACGACACACGATTAAGACGGCAAGACGTAAAGAAAATATAACTAATTATTATCCAAGAAATCTTTTTATTATTTTGGCCCACATCGAACTAAATCCCACAGTTATTTAAAAACGAAACCTTAAATCTTTTAGTTTTAGTCTTTTAATTATGTTATGGTGGAAAAAAAATATTTTAGAAAGACTGAAAAGTGAAAAGGAGCGTCAAGGGGGCAATGCCTAGGGGCCCCGACATTCTTAATTCGGCCCTGATTCTATTTGACAGGTTAGTGTGCGTAAAACAGACAATTGTTTGTGATTTATGTATGTGTGCGTTTATAACAACACAAACCGGCATAAGTATTTATGTTGAACTTTCTAAGTATTCAGTATTCTGTGGTAGTATCTACTAATATTGAAAGTGACAGATTTTTTTGTTCGCGGCAATAAACACATGGTACGTCCTTTCTAGATATTCTAAGGCTATCTCCAGTCTGCTTGGCTCAATTTTAGAGAAATTTTGAGTGCATTTCCACCTAAGATGTGCGAGATACCTAAGCCGTGTGAAGATGCTTAGTGAAGCTGTCAAATGGTTTATCAATGATGGTACATTTTCCGTTAGCCTTTTTTCTACCAGGGCTGTTCTGAACAAGGCTTTGAAAATGAAGACTTAGGTAATACCGATGGATTTTCCCTAGCACCACTTAATTCCATTGCAAATCTGTCGTGGATACGCACTCCAAAGGGTTACAGGAGGTGTAAGAGCGATGTAGCCTTTCTTCAGACTTTGTTCTTCAAGACAAAAAGATTAGAGAGAGATTATACTTCAAGTGCCTAGAGCAGGGCTCCTCAACGTTTTTAACAAGCGGACCAAATGGTCAATTCAGCAATTTTTCACGGGCTACCAAGGGAACACCGATATTAAGAAAAAGTTGTTTCCGCGGCACGCACACTTTTTCAACTTACATTTATACATTTTGTATCAGGGATTTTTACTTGGTTCACGGACCATATAAAATTCCTCCGAGGGACACATCATGGCCCACGGGCCTGGCCTTGGGCAACCTTGGTCTGGAGCATGAATGAACCGACTTTACAAAAGACTCAACTAACACACAGGATATCAACCTGAAGTGGCGCCTTCCTTGTATTAGGTATTGTAAGATCGAAGCCCTATTATTCCTTAATCCCCGTATTTTTCCTTTAATTTTGGCAGCGCATGCATAATTATTTCGTTATTGAGTATTTGTGAGAGCTTAGACACTATCTCGTACGCCAGTTTATGTTTAAAATACAAGTTCAAGCCTTGAACTCCCGAAGGAATAGGTTCAGGCACAACTAGTGCAACCGCTTTTCTGAGGTCCTGGGTTCGGGGAAACTGATATTGGTCTTTTCTGCTCAGTATCAGCCCAGAGTCTAGAAGTTTTGCTCAAATGACGATAGGCTCACCACCCATCACATCTTGGATACACACGATAACAAAGAAATATACAAACATACATACATACATACACTCGAAAAACATAACCCTCCTTCTTTCGCAGTCGGGTAAAAAGCGGTTGCACTTATGTTTTAAAATTTCTATTAGAACACACGTAATATCTACAAATTTATAATTTTAACAAGCTATAGACATCCAACATGCTTACTAAAGTAGCATTATTTCAAACGAACAGGCACCGAAGAGTCTGCTGCGTGCGTCATTAACAAGAATTTTTCCATGAAAACGATTAATTGACTGTAGCTAGTAGATTTTAATTAATTGTCAGACATTAGTCAACCAACAACAGCAGCGGTTGTAAAAAAATATGCAATTTATTTTTATTTGATGGAGTTATAAGTACTTACCTATAAGTTGTAGTAATTAATAAGTATGTGTTTTAGAGTAAATAGTTTTTCCACTCAAGATTAAAAAAGAAACTCACAATTTTATAGATTCTTCGCGTGCAAGAGTTAACTGATGAGTACCATCAATGCTATATTTTTTACCACCAAGTAGATGTCTGTAAAAAAGGGTCTTTGACTACTTTTTTAAATAAATTTATTCAAATTGTAAAGCATCCAAACTCTAACGGAAAAAGATTTTTCAAAATTGGTGCAATAATAAGTAAGTTATAAAGCTTTGAAATTTTGTGGAAGGTGTAGTTGTCAAATAACAATAATATCAGACTGTGACGTCACCGAGTGCCCCGATCATAACGATGCATGTGTGCGAAAGATTCCCACCACGACCCCACTTTTGCTCACCACAATATTTCAAATATGAATAACTACTTTATTCTTCAACCAATTTTGATGCTGATTTCACAGAAGAATTTCTTTTTCGAATTGTTTTCTGGTACATATAAAATAATGTAGGTACAAAACTAAACATAGGAAACTACCAATTAAATTTTAAAGTCATTTAGCTACTACAATCACTGGAAATGATCAGAGGAAATATACAAAGCCGCAGTGTCAAGCACAATGCAGTGTCATGCATTAGGTACATTGTTATTAATATTATAGATTTTTGTATTGCGGTATTTTACTAGCGTATAATGTCCCAAGTTGGGCAAAGGCCTCTCCAAGATCTTTCCATGAATCGCGGTCTTGCGTTCTATACCAACCTTGTATTATATACTGCCCACTGCTGAGCACGGGCCTCCTCTACTACTGAGAGCGTTTCTAGGCCTTAGTCCACCACGGTGGCCTAGTGCGGGTTGGCAGACTTCACATACCTTCGAAATTCTTATAGTGGCCTTCTCAGGTATGCAGGTTTCCTCACGATGTTTTCCTTCACTGTCAGAAGAAGCGATAATTCACAAAGAATACACACAACTTTAGAAAAGTCAGAGGTCCGTGCCCTTGAGTTTTGAATCTGCGGACATTCTACGGCTATCGCTGCTTCACTCCCAACTAGGCTATCGTTGCTTGGATTGAACCAATCACTTTAAAATAAGTCTAGTTTATTCTGTCATCTCTTCTTTGATCTACCTCGATGCCTACGAGCGGTGTCAGGGTTCTACAAAGTGGCAATCTTGGCCCTAACCTCGTAAGGCATACTACTGACGTGACCAGCCGAGTACCATTTAAGCTTGGCGGCTTTCTGAGCTACATCGGCAGTTTCAGTCTTGGAGCGTATTAATAATAATTTGTAATTAATAATAATCGCTATATTCTGGATTTGATATGATTGTTTAAGTCTGTTACACGTTTTATTGTTTCTTTATTTAAAGAAATAATAGTTTAAAAAAACTAAAAAACACGCTTTATAAAAAATCCCACTAAAAATAGAAAATAAATTTGAATTAAGAATAGTGTAAATAAGAAAAAAATGTATTTTATCTGTGTTTATTGTAAAAAAAGCGTGGGATGCTTTTTAAGATATTATCAAAATTATATATAATACTTCTACTCATATTATCCGTCATTATAATATTTATAACTATTGTCACCAAGGAGTAATCATATTTGTTCAGTCAATGTCATAAAAAAAAAGTCAACTCTCTATTTGGACCCCACACCACTTAACATTCAGTGGTAGGTTAGCTAGGCTAGGGCCTGTAGTGTCCTCACCGGAGAGGATCGCGACGCGTTCCTCCCATTATTTTTTAATAAAATGATCTCTTTTTTATGTCCCCTTTCCTGCCAGCCCGAGCTGCTTTTTTGATTTTGTTTATTTCTCATCATAGATTTACTCCCAATAAAAATTTCGGTAGTTATATAAGTGACCATTGATATTAATAATAATTATTAATGTATCTTGACTTATTATAAGTGCAACTATGTTCGCCTACGTGATAAATAAAGTATTTTATTTTTATTTTAGTGCAGTGGGGTCGTTTTGCTGTGGCCGTATAAAAAATATCCCAGCCATTGCTTCTCGTAAGAACATTTAGAACCCTAGAATTGGTCTCTAACACCCGTAGAACTTCTATTACTTAATTCAACTGTGATTCCTATCCGCCAAAAAGCGATTGTCATCACCCCGTGTCCATAACCATCATTGTGCTTGGAATGTTGTAAAAAATACAACACGTCTCCGTTTCGTTTTATTGGGATTGGTCGAGAGACTAACACGTGACTGACGTATTGGTCTCGATCAATCACAAACATCAAAATTAAACGAAACCAGTTGCTTTTTTAGCCACATTCTAAGCCAACTGGTCAGCCTTATGATAAAAAAATACACCGAAACTGAGAATATCAAAAGCCAACTAAATTTAAAGCCCATTGCATCTCATAGCAGATTCATAATTATAAATTAACAGTTATATTAGCTTAGCCAGGATATACATAATATAAATATTTATGATTTCAACACAATAATTATACTATTTATATTTAAAAACAGTTTAACCGTCAATATGATTTGTTAATCCGTAAATATGTAAAATGTATATTCATAATTACATATTATAATGTTGCCATTTGCAGTCAATGTCTCAAAATTTGCGTAGTTATTTGAAATAACATTGAGTATTGTATCAACCGGAAAAAAAGAATAAATTAAACCGATATTTCCAGTTTAATTCAAACTAAGTTTAAAAAAACATCTCCGGTTATCTACTTCATTGTAGCCTTTGTAGACTTATGTTAAGTTCGAAAGAGAAAAAAATTAACGGTATTACAAAATCATTGTACATTTGTATATTACGTGGTATATTGTGTTGTGGAACATATCTCAAATATTAGTCAGAATGACTAATATTGACTCTAGCTCGTAAAATAAGTACCTACTCTATATAGCTATAAGCCCGTCAAGTTTGTAAATAGTGACATAGAAATCCTGGCAACGTATTTGTCCAAGGACTGCATTGAGCTCACCATCAGGTTCACAGCCGCCATCTTGTAGATATAAAATAATGTTAAAAAAATATATTCGAACACAATATCTTGCGCTAATCCCGGACAAAACCATATTTGAAGAGTTCCGGGATTCTATAACTCAATGGCACCACAGCCCTATGCATATTTAAAACTCAACTTATCTCATTAGATACAAGGAATGCAAAAGGCGGGCGGGGCTTTCAGTAGCTTTCAAGGCTGGTAGGGTAGGCAGTGAGATTAGTAGCCACCGCGCAACGAGCCAAGGCGCACGCGCCACAAGTTTTTAACAACCTTTTTATCTACTATAGAGGTTGTATAGAAACTTAAAAATCCGTCGAGTTCGAAATTCGAAGCGTACAGATTTTATATATTTTCCCGCCAACATTTTGGGGATCCGAGCCCCGTAGTGTTGCAAGTTGAGAAATTGTGTTATTTTTTCGTGAAGAATCTGCAATCGGTATGTTTTTTCTTTTAACAAATGATAGTATTACATTTTGTTTTTAAATGTTATTTTTATTGCTGAAGGTGTTCTTTGTTTTAAACATTAATACGAGTGCGGATTGTAAAGGTCAAATCCCAGTTTTTTTTTCAATATATATTTTTAAAGTATATCGGACTTCAGGGAAAAGTAAGCAAGCGTTGAAAATTTACACTCGCATAAAACGAAAACACATTGTTATATTTTGGTTAATGTGTATTTTATGAATGCCTAAGTATTTTATTAAAATCTCTAAATACTTTATATAACAAGTACAAAGACCTTTGTACGTTTGTATTTCGTCATCTTATCTTTTATTAATAAAAACGAAAGAAATTATTGAGGGGAATTCCGCGTGACCCTCTGTCCCATAAACGCAAACTCGTTTTGATTTGTTTTTGTCTAAGCGATGAGAACCAGTCAACACATCAACTTTCTTGAAAACTTTATGTAGCTTTCGTCTCAGTTGGATTGCCATTTTATTGTTTTTGTTGAAGAAAATATTTAAGACGACTTACAATTTGTAATATGCACGCAAAGCGCTCCATGGAATCAACACGAAAGACATTATAATTAGTCACAACCGCGTTTTATATTCCTAGAATACAAAATATTTAATTACTTAACCTAGTACATACAAATTAAAAGCGAAAAGTTCGAATTAACCTTTAGATTTTACGTGAACATTAATTATTTTTCTTACGTTGTGACTTATAATGCGTCTTAATCTTTCTCTAATGTTTAATAATTGACATTCAAAAAAGTACGTAACAGATCATGATGATTGATTTCCTAACATAATCGTTGTAAAAATAGCTTGAGCATGAATTTGACACAATAACATTTATCATTACGCAATTATTATTAATACCCCAACAAAAACAAAACATGTAGCAATAAGAAAGTCTCGTAACGCATTTTTTTTACTGCAAAATGATGAGATATAAGAAAATTGTATAGTGGCTCTATAGATATTAAAAATATTAATTTCTTAAAAAATATAATGTGTGTAAATGAACCCATTTACAACATAGTCTTTTGGGCCATCGTAGACCATATCCTACCGGCTATTGTGTGGGATGTGTGTGGGTTAAAATATTGAGTAATTTTGTTTATGAATCTGGACATATTTTCCTGCCTAAGTTATTGTAGGCATTTGGCAAACTTCAATAAATCTAGCTTGGACTAGATTTTATCAATGTGGTGACTTTTCAACCAATAAATGCACAACTTTGTTATAGTTTCATTCTTGTAAATATATTGGATTTGACTTGAGTCTCAGAATCAGAAACTCTTCAGCATAGTTAAGACCTTCAATAATTAATAGTTATTGAAGTGAAACTTCTTTATCGACTTACGGGAGAAATCTATGTTAAAAAAATCGTCACATTTTCTGTCACTTTGGACCGTCACGGCGCCGTCTTCTAGGCTCATTATGTACATATCAATGGTATATCTATATTTATTTGTCGCAATTATAAATAATATGAAATTTAAAATTAGAAAAAAATATTGACATGTGGTAGGTTTCAACCCCACATTCATTAGTTCGGCGCATATCGAAATGCCCCTAGGCCAATTTGACAAATAGAGTAATATGCAAAATTGTGAGAGTAGTGTTTCATCATCATCATCAGCCACATGACGTCCACTGCTGAACATAGGCCTCCCCCAAAGATTTCCAGACGGACCTGTCAAAAGCGGCCCGCATCCAGCGTGCCGTAGTGTTTACGCTACTGTTATACGAATGCTGAGTATAATGTGTGCATTGTCATTGATTCAGTCCAAAGGTCACTTATAATTTAAATTGGAGTAACGGGTTATTCGGCTTGTGTTTAAGAGAGTTTTTATTTTTATGTTAACCTCAATTTGATTGTAAGTATTAGTAAATGTATATTAATTTATTGAAATTAACCATAATTTATTAATATGACTGTCAATTTAGCAGAAAATAATATTTAAATAAATAATAATTTGACCGTATTAATGGAATACAATAATTATTATAAGAACAGTGAAAAAAATTGATTGAAAAAGTTTCACTTCATACGTGTGTACATTAATACACACACACACTATTTTTAACAACATTTTTTATTATTTGAAAATAGAATGGTAATTTATTAAACGACTTCAAAAAGGAGGAGGTTCTTTGTCGGCCGAATGTGTTTTTTGCGCGTAGTTTCATCCGCGTGGGAGCTCTATATCTTAGTGCAGTGCGCACTTTTTCGGGATAGAATAGTCTATATTTTGATATAGTCATATCTGTCTAACAAACCATACCATACCAGCCCTGTATTATATACTGCCCACTGCTGAGCACGGGCCTCCTCTACAACTAAGAGGGTTTAGGCCTTAGTCCACCACGCTGGCCTAGCGCGGGTTGGCAGACTTCATACCTTAGAAATTCCTATAGAGAACTTCTCAAATATGCAGGTTTCCTCACGATGTTTTCCTTCACCGTTAAAGCGAGCGATAATTCACAAAAAATACACACATAACTTTTTAGAAAAGTCAGAGGTGTATGCCCTTGGGTTTTGAACCTGCGGCAGTCCGTTCCACTCCCAACTAGGCTATCGCCACTCTAACAAACAATCATACAAATTTGCGTTTTTCTGTAACAAACGTACATACTTCCTCACAGAAATTTACATTTATGATAATAGTGGGAAATTATAACACAAAACTAATTTGCAGTTATAATTATATAAGAATATTTGATAAAGCATACTGAAAAATAAAAATAGTGAAGATTGGCCTTTGGTATATGTTAGCAAATTTTAAAGAATAATAAACACATTTACATACAAATTAGGGATACCTACCAGACAACAAAAAAATTTAGCTTTGTTGAAATATTTGATTATGCTAAAATATTAATTATAAAAATATGCCATTGTAACTTGTAACGTTGCAATTAAGTATAAGTAATTTTTCATAACAATATAACCAAGACTTGTCGCTTAAATAAATAATTCTTTCGAAGAAGTCTTCTTGTGTTCCTTCTAAAACTTATTTTTCTTCTTCAGCCTTTAGAAGTCCATTCCAGAAGTTATTTTAAAACATAAAATGTTAAATGCACTTGCCGCCCATATCTATTCTTTAATTTTAGAATACACATCTCAACTGACCAAAATTAAAATCCCGGGTAACCCACATGTGCTTGCAGAAAGATACTCACAAGTTTTTTCGAAAATCAATTAGTTGCCTGTTTTAGGAGGAAACCAGCGACTCAACGAATTCACAGACTAAGTTTTAAATCTATAAAACTGCGAATAGGTTATATAAAATAAAAAGTTAGCTTATATGTTTTTAAGTTTACTTCTAAAAAGAACTAAACCTTTCGAACTAGTGTAGTAAAGTGTAGTGCATAATTACAGCGAAGAAATAATAGTGTCAGTGCTAAGTATATATAACACACGAACAAGGTGTTTTTTTATGTTATCAGACTCTAATAAAGTGCCTAGATCATTATTCTTAGTTGTAGTAAACTTATCACCTAGAAAATTAAGTTAGAATAATATTGCTTATTAGTCTTATAGACTAGATTGTAATTTATTGCTAAGAACCTAGTTCTTGCAACAAAGGATAAAAAAAAAAACATCTAAAAACATTCAAACATTTTAATTACAAATACAAAACATTAATTTGCACAACACCATGACAGAAACAAGAAATACAAGCATAATAATATGAAAAAGAACACACATAAAGAATATAACAAAAAAAACGCAAAAGAAGAAGTATATCGTCTCGAACGTGTCATTGTGTGAGTGCAAACAAATTTTTTAATTTACTATATTAGTAACTGATCGCGGCTCCGCCCGCGTGAAAAAGGTTTTCCTTAAGCAAGTTTCTATATCATCGAAACAAATTATTACCCATTCAAGGAACGGCAAAACTACTTCGCAGAACTTTTAATCGGTATATTGGGTAAATTTAAGTTGGAATCGCGGAGAATTTGCGGCAATCCTATTATCTTTGATAAATTATAAACCTAGATAGAGTGACGCGCTGCAATGAAACTAAAACAAACAGGCCAACTTTTCTTAAGCTAGTATGCGTGACAGCTTTGTCATACGCTATCGCTGCATCATTTTGCGTATCCTTGTATGCGCGCATAATGATACCGGTTATTACATGGTTTCTATTAAAATGGGGAGAAAATGATATCCATGAAAAACAAAAAATAATTCACTCGAACTCATTTAGTGGACAACTGTTGGCCTCTATTTTTTTCGACGCGTTTGAAACGTTCAGTGTCTATCTAGGTATATAACTAATCAAAGCCTATTATGATATTAACGCTAAAGTACAACATTGTTGAGACGTCGTTTGATACCTTAAAATGTTGTCATTGTTCTAAATATTACTGGGTTACCGTGTAACTCTGTTAATTAAAGTCACCTGCTGTATTCCTGTTACAATAAACAGTGCTGTGTGCAATTTTAGCTATATTGATTGAGTTTTTCTAGTATTCTAGTGTCCACACAGGAAATTACAACGTGAGAAAATTACTTTACCTACTAATAGTAATGATTAAATGGAAATTTAAATAAATGGACTAATCACTTTGGTGGCATAAAATATGCTACTATCATATTATGAGATAAACATCATTATGTTAATGTACTATTGTTTTCAAAATTCTGTCTTGTTATGTTGCGATTTTACAACATAATATTTCCACATTATAGAGACTTTCTGTAAAGTCATGTTTAGGGTCAATACCTCTTTTTGCAAGTAATTACTGGTGCCCCCAAACGTTCAATACGTGGAAAACCCCGGTACTTCGAGGACTTCAACGTCAAGATTAAAGTGTTTTTAACCGACTTCCAAAAAAGAAGGAGGTTCTCAATTCGTGTGTTTGTATTTTTTTTTTAATTTAAAAGTGTTTGGAACAATGTAGTGGCTGATACGTCATATATATGTCACATATATTGAGAGTACACAATTATACAACAATCTACCAAATTAAATAAAGGAATGTGAATCAATAGAGGTATTTAAAACAAGACTAAGAAAATTTGTGAGCAAAGAAATATTTCAAATTATTATTACCTATTCTTATGTTTTATTTTTTAACATTGATTGAGCTAACCATAGTTTTTAAATTCAATTTACCAATACTCATAGTAAGTGGACATTAAGTCATTTATGAGTGAATACATTCTCTAAACCCATTAAGTGAGATGAAAATACTCAACACATTTTCAAATTCATCAACATTTACGAAGTCTTTGTAAAATTAAACATCGCGCACCATAATAAGCGCGGCAAATATAAATTCCAACCATTGTTTACTCTTATTTTATCACACATTGCGCGCGGTTCCGCCCGCGTGGAAAAGTTTTTCCCGGATAAAAGTAGCCTATAGCACTCAGGAGTAATGTAGCTTCCTATTAGTGAAAGAATTTTCAAAATCGGTCCAGTAGTTCCTGAGATTAGCGCGTTCAAACAAACAAACAAACTCTTCAGCTTTATATAATAGTATAGATTTATATTTTAAAATCTCAATAGAGCTTTAGAAATATTCCAGACGGATAAAATAATGAATAAATATGGAAGACGACTAGCGTATTAATGCAGAACTCGTTCAGATAAATAAATTGCACAATTTTACAACACGATCTGCATCACTGGTAGCTCCGCCGTATGCGATGACATTCACCGTTTTGTCTATTTCTGGCGTCAATTTGCAAGCAGGTTGTTCTTACAACATTCAAATAAGTCTTATGTTTGGACATTATAAGGCCTTAATAATTTTTTTTTGTGGCACTTGTTTTCACATTTTGCCAATGTCAAGTGTAGTATGTCGAAGTAAAGCAGTGGCTACCTTATCAAGACTTTATCGAGGAGTTTTGGCGGCAACAAAAAAAACACTTCATTAGCACGATTATTTCAATTCACTTCATTTGAGCTCTTTAATAGAACTATATTGGATAATATACCACCATAATTATGCAATATAACATAAGTATCACCAAAATAATGAATTAAAACAAGAGCACCTCATGACACTTCCAAGTTTCCGCCAAAACTCCGCCTTTATATTTACGGATGACGTTTGATGTTCTGGTTGGTGTTGCCATTTATGACGACCAAATTCTGATTTGACCATCATGCGAGTTATAATTTAACATTTTAAGATGCGGTATCGTACATTTTAATATTCTGAATGGCTATTTTTTTGTAATATACCATGAGTTATTTGTTTTAAGTGTGGTCCAAGGATAACAAACAGAGAAGGAAGATGTATGTTAAATATATGTACCTATGTATATATAAGCACTCATGGTAAGTATGTTCAAGTGACTATAAAAAATGCAAACAATTAATGTGTAGGCATCCAATTTAATTTTCTATTGTACTTGGTATAACTGACAATAATTGAACGGAAGATTTATTTGAAAACATGTTTTTCTTTGTTTAAATTTTATTTTTTTCCTTCTATGAATACAATAATATAATCTCGTTATAAAATTGTGTAAAATATATATTTTTTAATTGGAACGAAGTTTTGGAACGAAGTTTCTTATCGCGCGTTGTGAAAGGGGGCTGGACGGAAAAAAGTTGTCACGACACTTTTTGCTATTATCTTACTAATATGAACCTTAAATACAATGCGTAGAAGCTATAATTCTTGAAACGAGTATATTTTTATTTATTTTATTTATTAAAGTCATTAAAACCATTTCTTACTAATCTAATAATACATTGCGTAGAAGCTATTTCCCCAGCGTTGGCACGGCACGAGTACAAAAGAATCGAACGTAACATTCTTTTTTCAAATTTTGTTGATTTATTCTACTTTGGTTACTGACATTTATCAATAACAAGACTAAACGTGCTTTGCTCGCGTTTAAAAATCTACTTTATGTGGTAAGCGTAAGATCGAATTTGTGTTTAGTCAATCAAAATATGTGATAAAAATGCTATGCAATAGCTTTACCGCGGCAGTCTCCGAGTGCCACACATATTTATTTGTTTTTTTCTCTAGAAACTTATGTATTGGAACGGAAATAGGAAAATATTTATATATATACACACTCTGTTATATAAATAAAATTTTATTACAATTCCTTCACTAATTAATCGGAAGGAACTTCGTTCCATCCGGGTGTCCCTTGACACCTCTCATTGCTTTTTTTTCTTTAATTACTGCTGACTTTGTCCTACATTAAAACTCGTTTCTGCGTTCGTAGATAATTTTAATTTCATTCTTTATTCTTTTGTATAATTTGTTTTTTCGCGTCTTTATGCTTTTATTTATTTACAGAGTAATTGTATGTATCGCAAGAAATAATAGAATTTAAATAGCTCTAAATAATGACGAGCATGACAATTCTACCCTGCAGACACAAGCAAAAATACCACGAAGAAGTAAAATATATTTTTCATAATCGCTTTAGTAGTTCCTAGAATTGATCTTGCAATTTTTTTTATATTTTATATTAAGGTATGTATTTTATATGTATTTTATATTACAGTAACCTCTTTCGAAAACACAAATAGAGTCTCTGAGCATCTTTTACTCTAAAACGATTTAACGTGACTCACAAAAAAGTGAATATTCAACAGTGGTTATTAGTAAGAGTATGATTATCGTAATTTCTAAAACAATTTTATTAAAACTTACGCGAGACATCAAATTACTAGATATAACAGTAATCCCTAAAACCTAATATATTATGTATAAAAAACTTTTATATGTTTTAATGACCCAGATATGAAACATGCATTTCCATCATTTTCGACTTCCCAAGAACCAGACATCCATAAAACCTTTAGGTATTTTATAGTAACTTATGTATACTAATATTATAAAGTGGAAAGATTTGATTGTTTGTTTGTTTGTATTGAATAGGCTTCGAAACTACTGGACCGATTTGAAAAATTCTTTCACCAATATAAAGCTACATTATTAGCGAGTAATCCTACTATATTATAAACGCGAAAGTTTGTAAGTATGGATGTAAGGATGTTTGTTACTCTTTCACGCAAAAACTACTGAACGGATTTCGATGAAATTTGGCACACGGGTAGATTATATCTTGGATTAACACATAGGCTACTTTTTATCCCGGGAAAATATAAAGCGGGACTATTATCCCGGGAAAACTCATTCACGTGGGCGGAGCCGCTGGCAAAAGCTCGTAAGTTATAAAGATACTACCAATGGCCTGAGTTCCCAGGTTCGAATCCCGGGTTGGATAAAGTGATATTTGGGTTTCCTGTCTAGTATCAGCCCGTAGTCTGGAATTTGTGCCGAATGTGGCGCTAAGCTCGCCACTTTAGTTAGAACGTCATAGAACGCAACACACATGGTGAAAAGTGGGTGTCCTGGTTGTACCATTGCCTACCACTTCAGGAATAAAAGCGTGATATGTCTTTTTTTGTTTTAAACATAAATTACATCCAACGATTACATCACAATACTATATTATCTTTAAAACGTAGTTCAGTAACCTCTATGGCCCACTTGCGCGCGATACTCGGGTTAATTAAGCAAATGCAGAGTTTGTAAACTCGAGGTTAGATAATTAAATTTTAACTCTCGTTGCGCCTTGCACACCTAAAAATAACACTGGGTTAACAAACCTGACATTTCTTCTTTTTTAGCTGTCAACATTGAAATGTGTATTCGTTTCTATTGTAATTCGACTAAAGATGATTGAATAAACAAAAAACTAAACTTTTATGTCTATATCTTTTACACTACAGTACAATGTATATTAGGCTTTCTTATATGTGCTTCAGTTTATGACAGTTAATGACGTTTTATTTTAATAGTATTATTTCATGCCACTTCACTTCTGTGGTTTTGTGTATGTTTAGAAAGTGTTGGAATAAATTGTTTTTAATGAAATTGATAAAAACTGCATTTACTTGCCCCTAATTTCAAACCTAGTGATAATATGCTTATTTGAGATATAGTAGCGAAATTAAAAAATGTGACTATAAATAAAAATACTGATGTAGCTATTTTTTTTTATGGCATTGAATGACGAGACGAGCATGCCGTTCGCGCCTGATGGTAAGCGATACAACCACCCATAAATAGTAGTAACACCATCCAGCACCTTGAGTTACAAAGTACTGTTTGGCATTCCACTGCGCTCGACATCCTGAGACATAAGATGTTAAGTCTCACTATGTCATGTAGTTACACTGGCTACAATGTCCTTCAAACAGAAACACAACAGTGCATGCACACTGCTGCTTGGCGGTAGAAATAGACATTGCGGTGGTACCCACCCAGACGGACTCTTACATATGAGAAACCTACCACCAGCTATGCAAGTAAAGTACTATGCAATGGTATTCACACCACAAAACATTTTAGTAACAAGTAATTATTGACAAATAAATATATTAATCCGTATATGTGTACGGTCTATTGCTCCTAAAACAGGTGGAATGGAAGATATTTGATAAAAAATCGTTGTAGCTTGTCTCTGCTCTTCTTCAGTCCTTGGCAGAGATATAAATACCTTATACAACCTGGCTATGGCATCATTTACACTGCCGATTCGTGCACGTAAGTCAATAGCTGGCTTCCAGTAGCATAAAACCACAGTGTAAATAATAATTTATTCACAAGTGATAAAGCCCTAGTGAAAATAAAAACTTTGTACCTACCTCTGAAATTCTAACATTTATGATAAAATTGCAAGCTGGTTGGAATAATATCTAATAGATTACTTATATTGGTACCCAAAAATATATATGAAATTATGTAACTCACATATGATTGTGTGAGTACTGCAATTTATATTTCATTTTGTTTAGTTAATAGAGCACGCTTTCTTTTTTAAGTCGAAATCTTCTATGAATCTCTTTGTCCCTTTGTGAATTACAATAATCTGACCGTTCTTCGTCCCTTCTTTAATAGAAGCTCGAACTAATATACTCAATACTTCTTCGTCATCATCAGAGAATAAACAATAATTGGTCATTTCAATATTTTAACTAAACACATTACAAAATAGAATATTATACAGCGGAACATGCCTCATGCCCTGTGGTCCGGGGGGCATCTAGAGAATTCCGCCACGGCATTTCCTGCCTGTCGTAAGAGGCGACTAAATGGGGTTAGGGAGATTCGCGAGGCGAGCAGTGGGGGGCTGCTCGCCTGACTACTTCAATTTAAGCGAACCCGAGGTGGACGGCAATGCGGGTGGTCGGTCTCCTGCAGTCGTAGACGCCAAAAGCGTGCTTTAGAGTTCGGGGGCTTCTTAGCCTCCTCATTTAGAGAGGGGCCGCAATGCGGCATCGCGCAGGGGCGGTTTCGTGCAGCTATCTTCGTGCAACAAGATAACCCGGAGCCGTCCCGTAAGTGCCGACGAAGGCCACCGCGGGTTTTGGTTGGTATGCCGGTGTAGGGTGTATATAGTGTTAGGGACTCGGTTCAATGCTCGCTCGGATGAAGCTATACTCCCGAGTATCGACATTGGGCCGTAAGACTGCGTGAAACCAACATAACCGTTTCACTCACCTCCCGGTGGTGGTAGCGATAACGCGTTTTTTCCCCGCGATAAAAAAAAAAAAAGCCGCAATACTAGCGACTAACCCAGTGTTAGCGACTTAACCCACCCGCGTTGGTGGGTTAAATATTTAGAAATTAACCCTAGGTTTACTCCTAACTTTTGATAGCGCAAGGTAAATGATTTATTTAACCCTGAGTTAGGAGTTAGCTCCGAGGTTATTAAGTTAACCCAGGAACGTGCAAGTGGCCCTAAGAGATTTCTATATTTCATCTCGTCTTTTGTTTTTAAGTTTGGAAAGAATCGAAATTGTTTTACAATAATTTCAACGAAGATTTTTATGTTATGCATAAAATTATACGAATATCAGAATACACACTATTTCAAGAATGTTACGGTATGCATTTGGTTTGGTTGGTGGTGTAACAGCCCACGCTGAAGAATCCTATTCATTTTGACAATTGTTGCTTAGATACCTTGTTTTTTCCTTTACCACTAAAGCGATAAATAACCACACCTTGACCCATAGCTTGATATCACAGACATCTCAGTACGTCCCATTGTCAACGGACAAATTACATTAATAATTTAATTTGAAAAACCTTCCAAATATCTTCTAATTATTTGATCCCAAAACCTTTAAAAATCGACACTTGAGACACACAATTCATGGTGTGAACTTTAAATAAAATTTGAATAAGTATAATTACGTAAATTAAACGCGTCGGGGGACAGCTAAAGAAGTATTTTCGTTTCCCTGGTCCGGAATTTGAACCCCGACGTGAGAACGCTTGGCTCAAAATATTCCTAGGTACTTAAACGACAAAGACACTTTTATTATTTTACTTTTTAGAGATTTTTGTGTCGGGGGTTATTTTAATTTTTATTTCAAACTTTTTAAATTATTTTATTTTCCATCATGGGGCCTTGATAATTCACTATTTAACACCTACTCGATGAGACCATCCTTATGAGCCCAAACACGCTATATCTGCTATAAGTTGCTAAGGAGTTGGGTATCCCGCAGACTACTTGATGCTGCAGCATCAGCTCATGTTTAAAAATATTGCCGAAGTCACAGTACACCAGGTTTTTATTCCATCGGGCTTTTTAAATTGGAAATGAGCTGATAATCTTCAAACGCCTGAACAGATCTTCGTAAATTATAGCTAAGAACCATCGCGATTATATCAGCATTCAAACAAAAATAAACCGCGTCAAGATTGGTCCATTCGTTTGAGAGCTACGATGCCACAGACAGACATACAGATACACACCCTAAACTTATAACACCCCGCTTTTTTGTCGGGGGTTAAAAATAACATAAATATTTTAAATTAAATGTAGGTTTTGTGAAATAACAATAAATTAACACAAAATTTAACTTAATGAACTCAATGAAATAATAAATTAACACAAAGTATGAGGAACTTTGTAATTCTAATACTAATAATAAAAGAAAAAAAAACAATCATCATAATATATTACAGATCTATCAGTCACTCAGTGACTAACAGGTTATTACAGGATTTCATCCATAATGTGACAATTAATCATTATACTTGGGAGGGAACCGGATTACGGATAATATGTTGTACCTGGCTGGACTACTTTAGAAAAAACAAAATTGTCTCACTACGATGAGTTAGTCTGACGTCAGCTGATGGTCAAGACAGAATATTGGCGCCTGACGGGTCATATCTACACTAATATTATAAAGAGGAAAGTTTTGTATTTTTGTATGTTTGTAACGAATAAACTCAAAAAATACTGGACTGATTTTGAAAATTCTTTCATCAATATAAAGCTACATTATCAGCGAGTAACATATGTTACTTTTTATTCCGGGAAAATATAAAGCGGGACTTCTATCCCGAAAAATCTCATTGGCTGGAACCTCGAGCAAAAATCTAATAAGTTATATGTTAAACAAATACATTGTAATTTACGCGCCGCGCAGACTTCAGAAACTTTGTCATCTAAGTATTAGTTTCACAGTAGCGTTGTGTTTCTAGGTAAGAAATAGTCTCCGTGATAACTTAGAGTGGTACCTACCACTGCTTTCTCTGTTTCTGCCGCCAGCAGGGGCGTGCATACCGTCGTATCAGCAGTATCAATGATCTAAGAAATCTAAGCACCCAAAAGTTGACAATGCTGCTCTGAAGGCCCCCTGACAAATTTTGATCCAGGGCCCCTCTAGTGTCAACACCACTGGCCGTCAGCATTGTGCTAGCACTTGTGTACCGACTTGATAGACAAAGCCAGTCTATTGAGCATTATGAGACCTAACACCACGCAGGGTAACTGTACTACATTGCTTTCTAATTCGTCGAGTTACTATCAATGGCCATTAGCGTTTGACACCAGGCGAACACATTGTCATTGTCTGTCCCAACAATTAAAGAAAATAATCTTAGAGTCCTTTACGACGTCACAATGATTAATATTTAAAAACATTCATAGAATCAAGCTGGCCTTTGATGATAATTGCCGATTCCTAACATCGCTACTCGCATTTCATAATTCCAATACCATTGACATTGAGCTCAACGGAAACCTTTGTTCTGTGTGTTAGCGTAGGTCAGCATCGAGGCTGGCTGACAGTAATAGCTTCAAATTGTCAGCATGTAGTGGCGTATCTATAGGATGGCATGGAAGAAAAATGCCGTGAGGACCCGGCTTGAGAGGGAAGTGAGAGGACCGTTCAGGAGAATCCTAAAAAAAAGTTCGCCAAAGGACATGTCCAAAAACGGGCTTAAAATTCTAACCACAATACTTTATATGTATTTGGATAGTACTCCCAAAAACTAGGCCTTTGCAATAAATCGTATAATTTTAAAGTTTTCCGCTTTTGAGATATATGTAATTTTATTTTGCTTAAATACTACATTTAAAATGAACGTTTTTAAAAAGTTATTTATAAATGGAGGCGGGAGGGGTATCAAAATATGTTTTTAATGCTTCAAAGATCAATATTTTTGCCTCTTTAATATCCATGAAGTTTGAGTCTGGTTAGATTTTGCGGCCCAGCACCCATACAAAAAGCGGATATCTTTAACAAACCCCATTCTATGAATTTGCCACGGACCATCACAGATGTAGTTCCGCCACTAGGAGTATGATAAAGATCCTGAGAGCTGAGATGGTACCTTATAAAAAAAAATTGGCCTCCGATAGACCATGTTTTATTGATATGTATCCAACTCCTTCCTATCTTTCTATTAGATTAATTTCATTACGGGAGACAGATTTGTTCCCTAAGACTCAGCGAGCTTCTCCGTTCGGTGTCATAATGCGTACTCGGTACTATCGATCCTGGCTTACAGGAGCTACAGTAGAGTGTGTGAGGATAGGAAAAACATCTTAAACCATGTCTTTGATTAACATATAGAAAACTTTTATAAAAAGGACACAGTGGGAATTTAATTCCAGTGACCGAAGTCAAGACACATTTTATAATTTTTAACGCTAATAAAAAACAAAAGTCTATGGGAATGACATATCCGATCGATAACTCAGTCGCTAAGATATGTCATTCCCATATTTATTTAGCGTTAACGATTGTAGAAAGACGTCTTGGCTACTGCTACTGGAATGGTCCTGCACAGGAGCGAAGCTGCGCGAAAAACGTATTTCTGGATAAAAATATATGGTACAACCCTCACTTATAATTTGCCAGATAAACCATACAAACCATTTGCACCCCATTTTCTAAGATGGCGGCCACGGGACAAGGGTTGCGATCCCACAAACTTGGATTTAACTTTATACTAACCCCCCCTTGACATCTATAAAATAAAATTACGTCCTCTGAGAAATACAACCTCAAACGTAACTTTTCAATGGACTATCATTCATACTCTAAATGTTGAAGTAATTTTTTGCCCAATCAGCCACACCGTAGGTCAATATCCGAGCGTTTCTTTATGCGAAATGGATCCAAGCAATGTTTGGAAAGCAAAAACATGTATGGGAAAATGGAAATAAAAATTTAATTGTGTTTCGTTGTAAATTTTGTTTCGGCGCAACTTTATGTAGACACTCAGATTTAAAATTAACATGTTTTGTGAGTATTTAAATGAACATTTCCTTTCTCAAAGATGTTATCGTTTAATAAGAAGTGATTCATCTAGCAAATTCACAATTCTTAAGTACTTTTTTATTTCTTAAAAGTGTGAGGACCAAAGAATAAGACACTAATTGATTCGACCGCGTCCGCCCTCAGTTTTGACTGATCCAGAGGACGATATAACACTGGCAATAAATCGAAAGAACGAGTTCTTGAAACTCACACACTGCACAAGACCGCAGTTCCGGCCCGCGTGCCGACGAAAGCTATGTATAGAATTAGGTTAAAACACCAATCTACTCACTAATCATTGATGTGTCATCCACTCTCAGTGACCGTCCTGAGCCGAGGTTCGTAACCCGTTAGTGGGTTACCCTCAGTGTGGTCACTTAAATTAAAGGGTTGCGAGCGCCTGGAAATATTTGGGGGAGGCCTATGTTCAACAGTGGACGTCATGTGGCTGATGAGCGCCTAAAGCGTTCACCCAAAAGTCCGATGTGGCCAGAAAAGCTGACCCTTGTCAGGCTACTGGGAGATTAGCCCGCACCAAAAAAACAACTAATTAGGTGTAGACTAAAGCCAAGAAAAATAACTACCTATTTTTGCGATGTTTCTTAATTAACAAGAATTAATCCGTTATAAAATATAGTCTTTAGAAAATGGAAATTTATATAATTTAACCAAAGAATACATTTGATAAAGCGTCGTTATTTATGTAATTAGTATAACCTTTAGCCATAGACTAATTAAATTAACTTGTTTTAATTATAAAAACTATATTTACGTGACTTAGATAAGCCAGTAGCTAGGTCGAGACACCAAAGAGTAAAAGTCTATCTAAATACAAAGCGACAGAATTGACTATTGCTTGATACTTTTGCCTTTGCAGTCAGTAAGTAAACTGGCCGTTGATGTGCTGTCTCTCAACCGACCCTAAGTTTATTTACTTATATTCTAAAATATTTATCTGTGGAAACTTATTATTGGCTCTAAATTTTATAAATACGTAATAACATAAAATTATTTGTAACCTAGCTTTTAGTTTCCCTATAAGAAAAAAAATAATAAAATATTTTTTAAAAAAAATATGTACCTAGTTCATCGTATGATACAGAATGTAAATTAGATATTTTAAACAGTTTCAGCACCGTTAAAAGTAACATTAATTATAGTGTATAATATACGCATTATCATGGTTATGTCGACATGACCCACTCATGTTTTTGACACCTTGGACGTTGTGTCTCATTATGCCTAAAAATCGGTTTAATTGTGAAAGATAATATAAGCGATTGGATTATTAAAATCTAAAATATCTTTCACATTGGAATACAGTCGTGCTTAGCTTAATATAACTTTAATTAGAAAAACACAAAGCGATGGACTTAGATGGACCCATATAATTTCGCTCACAAAAAAGCTATATTACCTAGTATCTAGCAACCTCGTACTATCACTTTCTTCTGCATGAACTAATTTGTTGCATAAATAAATCAGAGTGTGGCATAACGCCGTCCTACACCTTTCACTGCGTTAAGTTCAGGGGCAAGCTAACAATTAAGTTTTTGTTGTGTTTATTTAGCTGTGAACGTATACAAAGCGATGATGATTGAAGACTTGTATTCAGAGAAACAGTTTGGAATTTGTCTTTATGACTTGTTGCATAATTTGGACAACTATTTACGGCCAATTTTTTTGGCTGTTCTGAATGGAGATCGCCTGTTATCCTCTAGTCTTGAAATAGTAACACGGCTTTTAGTTATTTGGAGCCCTCACAAATGAGATGTAATATATTTTAGATCTAACTTATTCGTATCTTCTTTGGTAGCTCCCAATAGGGATGTCGATATGCCGAAAACCTGACGTCACACGAATATAACAAAAATTACCCTAAAATGTTTAGTTAGATTATTTTTTAATCCATATAACCTTATACAAAGGTTTCTGAAAATCCACTAACTTCAGTTTGAAGTCTTATATGTAAGGTTGTATAGAAACTACACATAACCTGACTAAAATCATTTTTGCACATTAAAATATTGACTGCAGTGTGTATATTGCCCAGAAATCCAATGATGTTTAAAGAAGAAGGTGTAGATGCATTATAAACAGTCTCCAAATGACTGCCTCGGTGGCGTAGTTGTATTACGGTACGACTGCAAGGCTGAGGTCTCGGGTTCGATTTTTCTATTCAGTATCAGCCCGGAGTCTGGAATTTGTGCCCGATATGACGATAGGCTCGCCCCCTATCACATCATGGGACGGAATACGCTTGGCGAAAAGTGGGTGCACTAGTTGCGCCTCTGCCTACCCCTTCGGGGATAAAAGGCGTGAGCATGCGTGCGTCCAAATGGCACACTAAAATTGAGACATAAGAAACTACCCTTTTATGAGGCTGCTAATGTCTCAGGGTGACGAGCACAGTGGAGTGCCACGCAGTACTTGTATAATTAACACAATCGGCCTTAGTACCTATCGTGACAGAATCTGTTGAAGTTAGACGTCTAAAGAATGTTCGATATAATTTTCTATATGATATTAATTCACTCGAGACGGAAAGTGTGACGGAGATATTGAAAGAAGAGTAAAAATGGGAAATAGTGTTAATGGCGCCTTATATTCGATTATGAATAACAAAGATATTTCGAATAACGCTCGGTTAGCTATTCACCAAGGAGTCTTGGCGCCAACACTGATGTATGGAAGTGAGTCGTGGGTGTGGCAAGCATGTAAGTAAGGTAAATGCAGTGGAGATGAGAGCTTTGAGAAATATGTTTGGGCTGAAAGTAAGTGATAGAGTAAGGAATAGCGTGATAAGAGAAAAATGTGGATTGAAAGAGGATGTAGTAACTAGGATTGAGAAAGGAATGCTTCGGTGGTTTGGCCACATTGAAAGGATGGATGAAAGAAGAGGAACGAAAGAAACCTATGTCGCGAAAGTGAGTGGTAGCGTCGGACGGGGACGTCCTAGACGTACCTTCATGGACCAAATCGGCGACCTCCTAAGGAAGGGCCAAATAAGGAGTTCTCGTAACCGACGAGCATGTATAAAGAGACTAATGACTGTAGAAGAAGCGAAAGAGGTATGCTTGGATCGTAGCACTTGGCGCTCCATAGTCTCTGCCTACCCCAATGGGAGAAAGGCGTGAGTTTATGTATGTATTAATGAGAATTATGATATGCCGTAATACTTTCACGTGTCATAATATAGTATGTTATTGTAATATTAAATTAACTATGTGTGGGATAATGTGCCGTTTTTGAGAGCCGAGTACAGTATAGGTGTCGTATCTATACATTTTTATTAAAATATCATTGCAGAAATCGATCAATTTTAACCTGTACACGGAAGTACAGTGATAATAATATTTTGCGACAGTCTCCTACCGCAATAATAATATGCAACGCATTAATTTGAATATTTAACACCGACTTCGTGACCGACCTCCCCTACTACTGCAACTTATAGAGTATCGAGGTATCGAGTACTTATATTTTTATTTTAATGAGAAGTAGATAATTAAATAAGACTCAATTTAAAAATAGAACTCTGAATGATGTCGACCTGGAGCTAAGCTTTCCTGTTCCGTGGCCACACTCAAAAAAATTTTTTATTGTAATATTTTATAATTGGAAAACAAAAGCGGTTTTTAATAATAATATAATACTATAAAATATGGAAGTCTCAAGAAACCCTAGAGTCTAGAGAGTTTTGTTCATAGTAGTTGGGTCCGACCAAGTTTGTACCAACTGTTCTGCGTAAAACGGACAAGATTTGGCAGATCTTTGCTTTTGCATTCAAGGGGAATTGCTAGATCTTCCTTAAAATTATTTTTATATACTTGATTTAATTTTATTCTTTGCCTTGAATAGCCTCGTTCCATTGTGAGCAATTCAATTTTTTACCAACCAATTGAATGTTCTAAAAGAGTTGTCTCATATAATAGTAACAAATCCATTGTTTACAACCTTCCTTTTGTTACAATTAGTGTACGACCTCAAAAAATACTTTATGAAATAAATTGTAGAGTTAAGTACAAAAACATGTATATTTTTTGCGTAAACAAGGCTTTTCTAGTTCTCTTTGGATATATAATAATTTAGGTATTATAATTTACAGTCGGTCGGAAGTTTATGTAGAGTGTCCAACTATTAGGCTATTACATGACCTCACACGTTAAATTATTTCCTTGGTTACGATAGTACGCAAGTGAAAGACAGAAAAAATACGCGGGTTCCTTAAAGGTCCACATATACCAACGGGTACTGGCAGTTTAGACCACTTTTTCAAAGTAAAAAAAAAACATAAAATGGTATCATGCTATTTTATAACCAGTATTAATTAAGCTATTGAGTTTTGGCGGGAACTTGGAAGTGTCATGAGGTGCTCTTGTTTTAATTCATTATTTTGGTGATACTTAGTGTTATATTGCATAATTATGGTGGTATATTATCCAATATAGTTCTATTAAAGAGCTCAAATGAAGTGAATTGAAATAATTGTGCTAATCAAGTGTTTTTTTTGTTGCCGCCAAAACTCCTCGGTAAAGTCTTGGTAAGGTAGCCACTGCTTTACTTCGACATACTACAGATAATAAAAAAGACAAACCAAACTTGACATTAGCAAAATGTGAACACAAATGCCATTATAAAAAAAATAAAAAAAAATAAAAAAATTAAGCTATTTTGACAACCCTACATAAAAAAATACTGCAATCCTTAATAATATCAAGCGAACACTCCATACTAATAATATTATGATAAGTTACCTATGTCTGTCTGTTAAGCTTCTATCTAAACCACTGAACCAATTTTGATGAAATTTGCTCCGACTAAAGCTTGCACCATAAGAAATAACATAGACTCCTATTAATCCCAGAACAGTACACAGTAGGATATTCATCACGGGAAAAGTTTTCACGCAAACGGAGCCACGGACACCGCCTAGTTTTATTTTTATTTTTTTTTTTTATTTTTTTTTACATGGAAAACTTACAGCCTAACATAATAAGTCTAAGTGCTACAAATATACACCAGGGCCAACAACAAGTTTTCACCGATGGTTAATACATTGATGTTTAAATATGAGCGACGAGTTCCCAAAATCCAGTCAACCTTAATTACAAATTAGAGATCAGAGTCAAAAAAGTCCGAGAGCAATTGCTTTCTTATAACTAAAGCACTATCATAGAAAACATCTATATTATTCTTCCGGATAAGGTCGTTAACGAGATTTGGTGCTCGACAGAGAAAACTATTTTGCCTGTAATTAGTCTTCGCTATAGGTAAACTGAAAAGCGCCGGCTTCCTTGTTGAGATGTTCGGTACTCTTATATTACATTTATACAATAATTCTGGACAATTGATGTTCCCTCTAAGTACATTAATAAAATACGATATATCAGCAATATTTCTACGAATAGATATTATACTATCGTTTTATTTTTGTATATTTAAAATGCCTTACGCCTGACTCACAGTTCCCCCTTTCACAATGATTAAATCACTTTGTAGTTTGTACTATAATGTTGCGAAACCCTTAGTTGGGGTCGTTGCCGCAAGCAGCCGCAGGTCCTTGAATAGCGACCGCAAGGTAATGGATTTATCTGGACCCTTTACAGGCCTTTTTGTTATTTGCCGTTCTAAAGGATACCTAACTTAAGATTAAGGATTATGTGTTCTTAAAGTTCAGTAGGACTTAAGATTAAAAATACAACAAAAAATAGCTGTACATAATATTATGGAACTGTGGAAATTAATGTTATTCGAAACGGTATTATATATTCAAAGTGGACGATAGCCTAGTTGGGAATGGCACGATCTACCGAGACGATGTCCGGAGGTTCAAAACCCAAGGCACACACCTCTGACTTTTCGAAGTTACGTGTGTATTGTTTATCAATTATCGTTCGCTTTAACGATGAAGCAAAACATCATGAGAAAACCTACATACCTGAGAATTCTCCATAAGAATCTGGAGGGTATGTGGCGTCTGCCAACCTGTACTAGGCTAGCGTGGTGGACTAAGGCCTAAACCCTCTCAGTAGTAGAGGAGACCCGTCCTCAGCAGTGGGCAGTATAATAATACAGGGCTGATTGCATTACAAGCGATATTTAGTGGAGTTTAACATTATGATGATTGAGTTGAAGAACTATCATCAACATCATCATCATCATCAGCCCGTTGCAGTCCACTGCTGGACATAGGCCTGTCCCAAGATACGCCACAGAGCCCGGTCTGCTGATTTATGCATCCAGTCGCTGCCGGCCCTCTTGTGCAAGGCGTCCCGCCATCTGGCCAGAGGGCGTCCCACGCTACGTTTGCTAAGACGCGGTCTCCACTCCAGAACACGCTTACTCCAACGGTTATCTGTTCTGCGACATATGTGGCCAGCCCATTGCCACTTCGACAACAATAATCATTGGTCTTCGTTGTAACATCTAAGAAATGAAAGAACCAAAGAATAACACTAATTACTTCTGGATCTAACACAGTAATCTTCATTCATTATTACCGTCATATGTCCCCTGGACGAGACAGAGAGCTTCCACAGTAGCTCTCCATTTTGAGAGGTCTTGACCTTCGTTTTATTTTGCTCCACGTCGTCCCAATACTTTAAACTCGTCAATCAGTGCGTCGGCAGGTTTGTTTGGGTAATATCTTTTATAATAATAATATAGCAATATCAGCCCTGTATAATGTACCGTTCCATTGCTGGTCACGGGTCTATTCAACTGGTGGTAGGTCTCTCATTATGTAAGAGGTCGTCTGGGTGGGTACCACCGCAATGTCTATTTCTACCGCCAAGCAATAGTGTGCATGCACTGTTGTGTTTCGGTTTGAAGGACATTGTAGCCAGTATAACTACTGGACATAATGAGACTTAACATCTTATGTCTCAGGATGACGAGCGCAGTGGAATGCCACTCAGTACTTTGTAACTCAAGGTGCTGGATGGTGTTGCTACCCACCCAGACGGACTCTTATATATAGGTTTGGTTAGGTAGTTATATTTTGATCTTCTTACAGCCATATTATTGATAATACCTTGGTTAATGCCTTAACTTCTACTATGCATTTTATATTGAAAAGTATTTGTAACAAAAAACATCAATGCGAGCTACAGAACAAAAAAAAATGTGCACCAGCCTATAAAATTAATTGTTTCGTCGTGCGGTCAAGCACAAATCAGTTCAAGTTACTGCGGTTTGGAGCGATACATTCACAAAAACATGTTTTTAGACACTGTTTTACGTTAATATAAATTAAATAAAAACAATGGTTTAAGTAGGTACCTATCTATACTAATATTATAAAGCTGAAGAGTTTGTTTGTTTGTTTGTTTGAACGCGCTAATCTCAGGAACTACTGGACCATTTTTGACAATTCTTTCACTAATAGGAAGCTACATTACTCCTGAGTGCTATAGGCTACTTTTTATATCCATTCTCCACGCGAGCAATGCAAATGCTAGTATTTTAATAAATCTTAAAAAACATTTTCATATATTTCAATGTAGTAAATTATAATATTAAATATACTTATTTGTCTAAAGTTAAAAATTATATTATAAGTCCAAATATCCAAGAGCGCGAACACAAATAGCAACAAGACTAATTATATATTAAATCATTTTGATTTTCGGAACATGTATGGAGATTTATTTTTTGTGGTAATTCGGAGTTAATTATACTTCTTTTATGAGTATTGTTGTAATTGAATAATTATATTTACTTATGTAGTACGGACTAGTGCTGCTCGTGGCTTCACTCACATGAAAAGCTTTTCTCGCTACAAATCCTTAAATCAATGTTTTTTTTTATGGCATTGAATGACGAGCCGAGCATGCCGTTCGCCTGATGGTAGGCGATACGACCACCCATAAACAGTAGCAACACCATCCAGCACCTTGAGTTACAAAGTACTGTGTGGCATTCCACTGCCCGCGTCATCCTGAGACATAAGATGTTAAGTCTCACTATGTCCTGTAGTTCCACTGGCTACAATGTCCTTCAAACCGAAACACAACAATGCATGCACACTGCTGCTTGGCGGTAGAAATAGACATTGCGGTGGTACCCAGATGGTCTCTTACATATGAGAGACCTACCACCAGTAATGTAGCGCCATCTGCACGCCAGCGCCATCCATTTAATATAGCAGATAAATTAAATCTAATATTTCCTACGGGAGTAAAGTACCACTCAAAACATGGTCTACTTGTGTGCTATTCATCCAAATCTGTTCAGCCGTTCCTTTGTTTACTTCTAACAAACACCCAACAATCCAAATATTTGCACCTACAATATTAATAGGATATACCATGGCCCTAAAATGATTTAACATAATAAAAAAACGTGTGTGTGTACTTATGTACAGTCAGCAGCATAAATATCTGTACAAAATCAAAATTTCGTATCGCTATTATATGCGTTAAGTTAAACTGAAACATTTTTTTTCTTCGTTTGAAGTAAAGTAAATCTCTTTTATACTATTTTTGTGTAGAGAAAAAAAGATTAGTAAGAAAACACACGTATGTAGGCAATTTGAAAGGACTTGTCCAAAAACGGACCTGAAATTCTAAACAAGACAGTTTATATATATTTGGATAGAACTCCTGAAAACTAGCCTTTTGCAATAAATCATTTAATTTTAAAGACCTCCGATTTCGAGATTTATGTAATTTTGTTTGGCTTGAAAACTACACTTAATATGAACGTTTTAAAAAAAGTAGTTATGAATGGAGGGGTCTAAAAATATTTTTTTAATGGATTCAAGATCCATATTTGGCCCCTTTAATATCCCTAAAGTTTGAGCCTGTTTAGATTTTGAGGCCCAGCACCCATACAAAAAGCGGACATCTCCTTTGAATTTGTTCAGTTACTTACGCTGCTGACTGTACACGCGTTAGAAGTTATACTTCTATGGCGTAACAAGATAAAAATATTTTTAAATAACACGCCAAAAGAAGTATAGCTTCAATATCTTTCGCCTTATTCTACGTTCAAAATTCAAAACTAAAATGTTGTCTATAGCTATCTTCAGGGTGTCGGTTTTTCGTCACAGTGTGCGCGCGCATCGTAAAAATTTACTCTCATAATTTTTCCCTAACGCGCCAAAAGAAGTATAACTTTAAAAAAGTTGTAATTTAAAACACTGATTAACTTCAAAGAGACACTGAGGAATACCAATTAAAAAAAAACATGATATTTTACCACCACTATATACTTAAGTACACAATACACTATTTACAATTCCGCTAAACGTTAATTAGCTTCACAGTCAAGGCTTTCACAGTTACCTAATAATTTCGTACAAGTGCGGTCAAGTTGGCGACCTCGGCGCGCGGAAGTGTTGTCGATATTGCCCACATATCACATTGTTTACATACTACGTACCGGATTTGATCTTTGTATGTTATACCCAAACACATTAAACAGTATAGTTGGTTATACTATATTGCCTCGGTGCCATAGTTGTATTTCTTGCGTGGTAGGACTATCGCGCTGAGGTACCTGAGGCGAAGAACATTGGGCCGTAAGACCTATGAAACTGTAGATATTTTTTCTACTTGTAAATGAAAAACGATTCCTAAAAATGTTACGAAATTATATTTATAAAATCACATTATAGAGAACCGAAAAAACAATGAACTTTCCGTAGTATATATATTATACTCTTTTCACTGAACTCAAATAGATACGAAACATAAAGATACTAGACTAGAACTAATAGAAAATAAGAACTATTTACGTTCCAACCTCTTTTTGAAACCAACATAACCGGTCCACTCACCCCCAGTGGTATATTAAATTGGAAAAGCGGCCAGCCGCACGGTTAGCCGCCCCACGGTTAACCGATAGTGCGTAGGAGCGCTTAACATCTTTCAAACCGGAACAACAGTGCTTGCACACTTACTTAAATAGAGATATTACGGTCGCACAGACATGCGCATATGCCCTACCTACAATTCGCGGCAAAGACAGTATTCCCAACTTTTTTTTTTTATGGCACTTGTGTTCACATTTTGCCAATGTCAAGTTTGGGTTGTCTTTTTTTATTATCTGTAGTATGTCGAAGTACAGCAGTGACTACCTTGCCAAGACTTTATCGAGGAGTTTTGGCGGCAACAAAAAAACACTTGATTAGCACGATTATTTCAATTCACTTCATTTGAGCTCTTTAATAGAACTATATTGGATAATATACCACCATACCATAATTATGCAATATAACACTAAGTATCACCAAAATAATGAATTAAAACAAGAGCACCTCATGACACTTCCAAGTTCCCGCCAAAACTCCTCCTATTCCCAACTTAAACTCTTACACACGAAATGTGTTTTAGATAAAAAAAAATGGATAACAAATCCAAGGCTATCAACTAGGGACCGTTAAAAAAGAAGTACGACGACGTAAATGGTTTTTTTGCACGAAATATTTGACCACCCGCCCTAGCAATTAGCTTAAACCAGTTTATGTTTCCTCGTTATGTTTAAATAAATATGTAGGCTTTGATCCGTAGCATGGTCAACCAGCTATATTTAAATACGCTTTATTTTAATAGAAATATAATTGCTAACGATCTTGTACATTTTTATGTTAGTTTTATCAATAGTATTAATAAAAATGTCGTACTGATATAAACAATTCAACTCTTTTCATTCTGACTTGTCATAGATTACGATTTATACACGAAATGGCAATAGGCTGACCGCCCCTCACATCATGAGATAAACTTGGCGAAAAAAATCAACATAATGAATATTCGTCTCTGGAATAAAAGTCCCACAAACACATTCCGGTGTAAAAAATAGTTTACATAGACGTCGAAATTAAACTAGTTTTCAGATGTTATCGTTTTTTTATAAAATATAGATATTGTAACTTTAACTTTTCGGACAACAAAGACCTCAGTCCGCTCCGTGACTTTGAAGGTTGCAAAGTTGTTTTCTAAAAAAACGAAAACACCACGATAAAATCAGAAAACAAGTTTTACATCGATATCTAACATTGGCAAAAACCTAATATCATGGCTGGATACAGGCCGCTTCTGTCAAGTTGGTCTGGAAATCTTTGGGGGAGGCCTATGTTCAGCAGTGGACTTCTAAAGGCTGAAGAAGAATAATATCATTAAGAAGTTTACATGTTCATTTAGAACTTAGTCTATAAATCCAATCTGCGTAAATACTTCTAACATCACAAAACTTGACATTTATAATAAACTAGCTTTTGCCCACGGCTCCACCCGCGTGTTTCAGTTTTCCCGGGATAAAAGTCCCGCTTTATATTTTCCCGGGATAAAAAGTAGCCTATGTGTTAATATCCAGGACGTGATCTACCCGTGTGCCAAATTTCATCCAAATCCGTTCAGTAGTTTTTGCGTGAAAGAATAACAAACATCCATACATCCATACTTACAATCTATCGCGTTTATTAGTAAGATAAGATAAGAAGTAAGACAAGCTTTTGCACTCGGCTCCGCCCACGTGAAAGTTTTTCCGGGATAAAAGTTTCGCTGTATAGTTTCATAAGCGGCGATAGCCTAGTTGGGAGTGGAACGGACTGCCGAGACGAATGTCTGCAAGTTCCAAACCCAAGGGCACGCACCTCTGACTTTTCTAAAAAGATATGTGTGTATTCTTTCTGAATTATCGCTGGCTTTAACGGTGAAGGAAAACATCGTGAGGAAACCTGCATACCTACCTGAGAAGTTCTCTGAATTTCTGAGGTATGTGAAGTCCGCCAACCTGCACTAAGCCAGCGTGGTGGACTAATGCCTAAACCCTCTTAGTTGTAGAGGAGGCCCGTGCTCAGCAGTGGGCAGTATATAATCCAGGGCTGGTATGGTATGGTATTGTTATTAAATATTACGGAATGTTTATGAAGTATTAACCTTAACATAATTTAACTTTATTACATTCTTCATTAACACATTACCAGTGTTTATTATTCCACGGATGAACAACTTACAGCTATAATAATTTAACACTGTAAATTGTTTTTCTAATACCTATAGTACCTATAATTATTCCATAATATAATAATACTACTAATGGGCACAGGCCAGCTTTAATATTACCATGAGGCGAACGCCATGCTCGCCTCGTCATTCAATGCCATAAACAAAAAACAATACAGAGCGGGCTTAGGCCTAAGTCCACCACACTGGTCTAGGGCGAATTGGCAGACTTCCCATGCCTTCGAAATTCTTATTAAGATATTCTTGCGGAAGTCTCGGGTTCAATCCGAGGTGGGACAGTGATGTTAGGATTTTCTGCTCACGCCTCATTATCAGCAAAATTCTGATACCCGGTAAAAGACATATCCGCTTTTTGTATGGGTGCTGGGCCTCAAAACCTAACCAAATCAGGCTCAAACTTAAGGGATATTAAAGGGGCAAAATATGGATATTGGATCCATTAAAAAAATATTTTTGGATCCCTCCATTTATAACTAACTTTTTTAAATACTTTATTAAAGTGTAGTTTTTAAGTAAAATAAAATACATAAATCTCAAAATCGGAGGTCTTTAGAATTAAAAAAATTATATACTATAGTTTAGTAAGGTCCATATTGGACTTTGGCTGTGTTATATGGAGCCCCTATTACTCATGTCATGTTAACAGAATTGAGAGAGTACAAAAAACTTTTCTTAGATCTCTCGAATATAGAATTGGATCTCAGTTTGTTTCTTATAATAATTGTCTAGCAAAACACAAAATGTTATCTCTGTCACTCAGGCGTCAACTACATGATGTGATGTTCTTATATAAGCTTATTAATAATGTCATTGATTCCCCTAATTTGCTTGAACAAATAAAATTTAAAGTACCCTTCAAGTCAGTACGTAAAACAAATAACTTGTTTGTAGTTCCGGGTTGCAGTACTAATTACACCTCTAATACATTTTTCTGTCGTTGTTTGACTGTGTATAATCAAAAATTATCTGATATTGATATATTTAATAACTCTATATCTAAATTTAAGAGAAAATTACAAGAGTTTTTGCTTAATAAATTATGAAAATATTTTTTCTAAGCACTGGAATGTTATTAAGTAACATTTATTGAAATCTGTTACCTACTTTAAAATTTAAATACTAACACCATGTCTGTCTTCATTCTAAATGTGATCCTTTTATTTGTAATAGTTTCTTTAAATTAAGTGTTGGCACTCAAAGTCTGTGAGTTGTAAACATTATACTATTAAGTTTTTGTGATGTATGTGACTGTTTGTTGTCCAAAATAAAATAAAATAAATAAATAAATAAACGATTTATTGTAAAAGGCTAATTTTTAGGAGTTCTATCCAAATATATATAAATAATCGTAGTTAGAATTTTAGGCCCGTTTTTGGACACGTCCTTCGGTAATAGGCTCACCCCATATTACATGGAACCTAACATTGGCGAAAACATACCTAAGAGATGCGGCTTTTATCCCTGAAACAAACAACTTATGAGTCTACATTTTAGTTCTAAAACTCTTAAGAACTTTTTAAAGTTTATTTTTATTCTGACTGCCTTGGCGTTGTATAATGTATTGCGGTACGACACCACTCTGACGTTCTGGAATCAAATCCTGAGAGACAAAGTGATATTGGATTTTTCTGCTCAGTATCAGCACGGAGTCTATAATTTGTGTACCAATATGACGATAGGCTTACCCCCTATAATATTGTGGGACGGAACACACTTGGCGATTAGTTGCACCTCTGCCTGCCTATACAGGTGTGTACATGGTGTGTGTGTGCGTGTGTGACTGTGTGGATGTATGTAGGGCGTCCCTCGCATACGAGAGCAGGGATGCCAAACGTACCAATTTCCTAGTATCCGTACCAATTTTCAGGGTCTTGTACCATGTACCAAGTAAAAGTTGTGTTGGTACGCAATAATACCAACTTTCAACATTAATCACTGAATTGATATTTTTTTTACTTATCGAAGAGTATATCAAATCTTGTTGCATGATTTGAAAACGAAAATAGTAGTACGGATACCAAAAAAAGAAAAGGTCACCGAAAAAACTTGATAAGCAACAGCAAGTACTGGTTACAAAGTGTAGTTTTGGGACATAAAAAAAAGGTCTCCGGAAAAAATTAATACTTACAGATTCTTTATGTTACAGTTGCAATTAATTTATATTATTGTGTGTATACCATTTTTTTGGTCAAATACCAACTTTCAGTGTCGTCTGTACCAGTATTAGTGAGACATTATCTGGCATCCCTGTACCTGACCTTCCACCAGTGAAATTTGAATCGGGACCGGTTCCTGTTGCGGTGAGGTACCACGGAGCTGTGTCCGCCTAACACCTAAAGTTTATTTTTACCTTATTGCATTTTTATTCCAGCTACAAGTAATCAAATGTGTCTACGATGCAAAACCTGATTTTTTAATAATACCAGGCAATTAACTGGTCACGTGTGGTGTCTAGGAATTCTATGAAATGGCGGCAAGCTTTCAATTAAAACTAACTACTTTTATAAAATATCGATCATTTCGTATTCTTGGCCACACGTGTTTTTTGTGCATTATAAGACATAATTGTTCGTCAAATTTAAAATAATTTATTCTGCATCTATTTTTGGGCATCAAATATGTGGTTTTTGTATTTATTGTTAAAGTGTCTTATAAAATAAAATATTTTTATTTAATTAGGTTACTCAGATTATAATAAATAAATCCTGATTCAAACATTAACTATGTATAAACTAAAATAATATAAATTCGAAAGTAACTATTTTCGCCTTTTTCGCTTTGATACACTGAATCAATTTTGATAAAATTTTGCTTGGAGTAAGCTTGAACTAAGGACACATGCTAATAAAAAAAAGAACAGAATTCAACGCGGGCGATGCCGCAAGCAGAAGCTAGTAAATAAAGGATGCGCGAATACGATAAACATAGGAAATCAATAAATTAACTTCGTGACTAAAAACAATGATTTATTTAGTTATTACACGATATTCTAAGTTGTGTGGAAATGCAAATGAATGGTTAAATCATGTTCTATACACGATTATAATTTGTTTTTGATTGCGTTTAATAGTTATTTATTTGAAGGTGCTATGGTGACAAGTATCAATCCAAACAAAATAAAATTATTTTACATGAATTTCTATAGACTAAACTAGAATAAAATGAAATTTTATTTCTTCTGGCTGTTAATTAACAAGGAATAGACAATGGAGGTGGTCTTTTTTTCAAAAAGCATTCTGCTGAACATAGACCTGCCCTAAATATTTCCAGGCGGACCTGTGAAAAGCATTACAGTCGTGTAAATTAGTTTTGATATAGATAATGCCATCCACCACGACGCGCTCCACTAAATTCCCTAATCGCTTACAGTCCAAGTGGGCAACCTTTCCACTTGTTTTTAGTTTCTTAAATCCATACAAATTACCTATGAGTGCACCCAAATCCTACGATGAATAAATATAGTCCCCTTAAACCGCGAAATCTCTGCTCAAAAATTGGTAGAGCGCGCCATCGTGAATGACATTATCTATAATTTTCGTAGGGAATGGCATCAATTACGACGGTTTGTCACGGAACTCACCTATTTCCCAAATCATAAACTAAACGTCTTAAAAATCATTCAATATTAGTAAAAATATTGCAACTTTACGTTCTTGTGCCAATATAATCTACCGTAAAATCTTATAAAATGGCACGGAATAGCCTCAAAACTTGCAGTCAGAAATAATCCTGATGTTCTTGTACTTGTTGTTCTACACGTCGGTATACTATAGACACATGTCTACTATAGGAATGAATTTGAATCTTCTATATTGCAAACAAATGCCTTGGACAAAAAATGGCGCGTGGAATTTCGCACTTTATTCTGGTAGTAGGCGTGCAAAGCCATTCCAGTTACAAAAGCCCTAAATCACTATGGCGGCATTTAAACGACGCCAGCGCCATATATTTAAAAAATCAGATTAAAAAATTCAATTATTTCCCACGGGAACAAGTTGCCGGGATAAAAAACCTATGAGTCAATTTGAGACATGGTCTATACGTGTGCCAACTTTCATCAAAACCCGTTCAGCTGTATTCGACTTCCTTCTAACAAACATCCAAACATAGAATAATAACGCCAAGAATGATAGTTTCATATCAAAAAACTGTCAAGTGTGAAGCATAAAACTCATTGATGTAGGCGTAGGCCACACGTATTGACGTTCTGCCACACGCACACAAGGGTGCAAATAATGTTGCTAGTGGTATCGGATGTTCCCCAAAACCTTAAGTCATTATTTAATTAGGATTATTTAATTATGGAATTATTATTATTGTTCACAGTAAGGGATTACTTTATCCTTAATTATAATGATAAAAATCTGAAATAAAAAATAATAAAATAAATCCCTTAGAATGACCAAAACAGTACCAAATTAAAAACAAATTACGTTGATGACGTGAATTAAACGGTTGAATGCGGTATTTACCTTTGCCTCCATTCTAATTTTATGATGATGATATGAATGAATGCCTTTATTTATGTCAATAATATCAAATGTATCTGGTTCTATTTTATTACGGTTTTTTTGCGAATCATAGTAAAAAAGGCAGCATCACCATTCACCATTCAACCGTATAATTGACGTCATTTGAAGCTTAGTGCTTACGTCTGCTGAAAAAAAGAAAAAAAAAAGTTAAAATTATAAATGATAACTTCATAATTTCAAAAAAAGAGAAGATACAGGTGTCCTTATTTTAGAACTATTTTCATTCAAAATAATAATATAAGCTTGTTAAAATTTGAAATGTCAATTAAAATCAACTCAACAGAAAAATATTATTTTCATAATACTGGCAACACAATTCCAAAGCATGCAATGGTACCAATTAAATAAGTTAATTTTAGAAATATATTAATTTTAGAATATGAACATCAACATTTGGGGTATCAATTTTCTTTTTTTTTGGCAACATTTTGATATAATGGCGTCTATAAAATTTTTGAATTATTGTTTTTGCTTTAGCTATTATTTTATGTCAAAATATTAGATTAATCGTAATAATTGCATGTGAAATGTTATGTTACAATGTTTCTTAAAATTATCCGAGATACTGTGACATCAGTTTATTGAACAAACCATCATTTTAAAATAAAATATCGAGAGCCGATAGCGCTACGATTCGGCCTTGAGCACTGACGCGGGATGTGTGGTTACTAGGCTAATTTAGCCTAGTTTTACTTGCCTCACTAAGCGTGTATGTTCACGGTTTCTATGTGTTATTATTCTAAGCATCCAAACATTTCCAAACTTTCGCATTTGTAATATTGATAAAAAGTTAAATAAGATAACAAGTAAGATGCATGTCACGCGTTAAACAGACGAGACAAGCAAATAGCTTATAACTCTTACACTCGGATGGGAATTAAGAATTTATTATTATGCAAGTAAATATATGAACTGCTCTAAACAAAATAAAAATATTATATTTCTTTTTGTTTTATACACTGTACCTAGTTTATACCTTTGAACTGATTTTGAAAAGAGCAACCCTAGAGTTTCTTGTCCGTTTCTCTCTGGTGGAAACTGCATTCCGAACTGGTGGTAGAGTAAAAATTGACTGAATCTAAGCAATGTTTAACATTTTATAGATTCAAATAAATGATTTCATTTCATTTCAACTTAACGCCCAATGTTTATTAAATACAAATACTATAAACAAGATAATTATTTTTGGCTAGTATAGAAATCTCTAGAACGTGTGTAATTTACAAATAAAATTACACTTTATATTTCAATTGTATTCAAATATAATTGAGATAAAATAAAATCAACATTTGTAAAATGTTTTTAAATGGGAAGTGTTATTACTCTAGCAAAAACAATAGCTAACATGCAGAATATTTCTTTAAAATAAAGGATCCTTCAGAATGCTTGTAACATGCTAAATATTTCCTTAACAAAGGATTCAGAATGCATAAAAAATGTTCGATAGTAACGATGTACGGAACGAATCACTATCTATCTGCTTTGCATAGTTTACAAAAGCATAAATCTACGCACGTTTTAATATGAGGGTTATTTAAATAAAAATCTAGGTCGAATAATAAATTACTGTCAAAAGTTAGTAATGCGTTAAAAATCCCACTCTCTGGTATAAAAAGTAGCTTATATGTTCATTTCGGACTTGTCTGTGCACTAAATTTCATGCAAGTCTGTGTAGTTTCTACTTACATTTACTTCTAAAAACCCACAAACATTTAAATATCTTCACAAACTGTGTCAATTATAAGGTCTCTATATTCTTCATTTGTACCTACCGATTATTTTGTTGCAAAACCTTTCCTTTCTTTAACATTTCCCATAATTAAAAAGTATCGTGCAACTTATCAGTTCGACACCAGATCGCCTGTCAAGTCCATCAATTTAAATAACAATTGGTAAGAAATAAATTTCAGAGAAGCATCGAGTGACCCTATTTTCTGAATAAATTAATTACAGCAGTTATTTAATGACGATCAGATGGTATCAATTTTCTCTGGCGAAGGTCGCGTATGATGTCCAGGTCATTATCGTAACCCTGACATAAATATGCTGTTACTGTTACTCATTGTAAGGTTTTGAAGCATCTCAGGATAGGTCTCTTCCTTTTCTCATGTCTAAGGAAATTAGACTATAATGTCAAGTTGTCAGGCAAGTGTAGATAAAATTGGGTAGTGCAACAATTTAGCATCTCATAAAATTTTAAGATATAAATAGATAGTAGGTACTAAGATATCTTAGAAAAAAATGTTTAAAGGAATAATAATAAATAAATAAATAATATGAATGCTCTATTGATATACTTATCAAATCTTGCATATTTTTTGTCTGCATTGCGAGCTGTTTTTGTCAACTTTGTCATTCTGTCTTAAAAACTCAAGTCATATAAATCTTCTAAACAGTGACTCAACAAGGCTCGACTTCCGAACGCACTCAAGGTCAGCAAATAATTTGTATAGCATGACTTTCGCTTCTGTTCGACGTAAAAAAATAATGAATTTGAAAAAAGAACGTAAAAAACTGATTTTTTCATCACTATTTATATGACTGACGTATTGGTCTCTCGATAAATCACAAATACCAAAAATAAACGACATCGTCTTATAAGTTGTGTCTTTTCCACATTCTAAGCCCACATAATATTAAAAGTGTGTAAAATCCCAATTACTCACACTGTAGTTACTCATTCGCGCACGTAGCGTAATCCTTGTGACAATAATCTTGTGTATGGCATTGTCACATAAAGTACACTGTACACCCAGTAACCCCAGAACTCGACTCCTCACATTATGGGTTTAGCCTTGTGAATAATAGTTGTTATTTAATAGAAAATATCCCATGCCTTCCAGCAAGTAAACGATAGCCTAGTTGGGAATGGAACGGACTGCCGAGATAATGTCCGCAGGTTCAAAACCCAAGGCACATACCTCTCTCTTTTCGAAGTTACGTGTGTATTGTTTATCAATAATTATCGTTCCCTTTAACGGTGAAGGAAAACATCGTGAGGATACCTACATACCTACCAGCGAATTCTCCATAAAAATTTTGAGGGTATGTGGACTAAAGCCTAACCCCTCTCAATAGTAGAGGAGGCCCATGCACAGCAGTGGGCAGTATATAATACAGGGCTGGTTTGCTTTTTGCTTTGCTTCCCACAAGCATAAAGATATGCACACAACAAACACGCAGCAGAATCCTATACACAACTCACAACTCACAAGTCACATAGTTCCCTAGTTGGCAGCGTGTGACAGAGCCTCACCCCACTGTAAACGATAGAGGCCAGGTGTCAAGGTTTTACCTGACAGCTTAACCGGTAACCAGTATTTTGTTGCGAAGCGACAGTGCGTATAATTTTCTGTCCTATAACTAGTATTGTTGCGAGTATTTACAGAAACAAAAGGTATAACTATACTTTTTAGAATAAAAATGAGAGGTGTCAAGGGACACCCGGATGGAACGAAGTTCCTTTCGATTAATTAGTGAAGGAATTGTAATAAAATTTTATTTATATAACAGAGTGTGTATATATATAAAAATGAGAGGTGTCAAGGGACACCCGGATGGAATGAAGTTCCTTTCGATTAATTAGTGAAGGAATTGTAATAAAATTTTATTAATATAACAGAGTGTGTATATATATAAATATTTTCCTATTTCCGTTCCAATACATAAGTTTCTAGAGAAAAAAACAAATAAATACGTGTGGCACTCGGGGACTGCCGCGGTAAAGCTATTGCATAGCATTTTTATCACAAATTTTGATTGACTAAACACAAATTCGATCTTACGCTTACCACATAAAGTAGATTTTTAAACGCGAGCAAAGCACGTTTAGTCTTGTTATTGATAAATGTCAGTAACCAAAGTAGAATAAATCAACAAAATTTGAAAAAAGAATGTTACGTTCGATTCTTTTGTACTCGTGCCGTGCCAACGCTGGGGAAATAGCTTCTACGCAATGTATTTAAGGTTCATATTAGATTAGTAAGAAATGGTTTTAATGACTAATAAATAAAATAAATAAAAATATACTCGTTTCAAGAATTATAGCTTCTACGCATTGTATTTAAGGTTCATATTAGTAAGATAATAGCAAAAAGTGTCGTGACAACTTTTCCGTCCAACCCCCTTTCATAACGCGCAATAAGGAACTTCGTTCCAAAAATATTTTTTGAGTCTTTAGAAACTTAAAAATCATATAATTTGGTAAGTAAAGCACTAATAAAGAAGGCGTTTTTAATAATCCAGGTTTTATATCTATAAGAATTAAGACACGGTACCCTAGTTCCACGCAAAAAAAATGGTGGATAAAATTTACACAATTATAAAAATACGAGACTATTCTAAAATGTTCTCTATTACAACACATCGGAGGTCGTGTTTGTGCGTTGGTCGGATATTTTTGAAATTCTACGCGGACGGAATACATGCGTACTATGTTATAAAGATATTCGTGTTAGATAATGTGGCGTCTGTTTGAATGTTGGATGGAGAAAGGAATTATAGATAAAATAGTTTTTTGTTAAGTAAGTATTATTTTAGAATATTTTATCTTATTCAATATATTAAAACAATGATATCCTATTCAGGAAACAAGAACATATGTAAAAATATCTCTCTATACTCTATAATTTAAAATGTCTCTATTGCATTTAGTGTTAATGACCCATTGAACAAAGGATTTTACATAAATAAGTTAATCATTGTTCACGTTTTTTTTTCTTCGTTATATATATCTGGAAAGAAGAAAATCTGGTACTGGTGGTAGGTCTCTCATATGTAAGAGTCCGTCTGGGTGGGTACCACTGGAATGTCTATTTCTACCGCCAACCAGCAGTGCGCATGCACTGTTGTGTTTCGGTTTGAAGGACATTGTAGCCAGTGTAACTACTGGACATAATGAGACTTAACATCTTATGTCTCAGGATGACGAGCGCAGTGGAATGCCACACAGTACTTTGTGACTTAATGTGCTGTATGGTGTTGCTACTGTTTATGGGCGGTCGTATCGCTTACTATAAGACGACCGGCATGCTCATATCGTCATTCAACGCCATAAAAAAAAATTAAAGCGTTTATGAAATAATACCTATGCTGTTATCAATATTAATGTAACAGAAAAACGTAATTTCATATACGGCTATTCCATAATCAAATTTCCAGTGACAATATAAGGTCTCATAATAACATGGAACTTGGAATAATAATATTATATTCCTGTATACTTTGTTTTAAACGTATTCTTCTACAATAATTATCGACATTTCGCGGGTATCATCGCCGGCTATCACTAGTGAACTTCGTAACAAATTACAAGCAATGTGTGTTCAATATTAATTTAAATGCGAAGGACCGCAACCTGGTACGAAGTAGGTTAATTGTGATAAGTTTAAAGTTATACATTAAAATCTTGTACATAATATTTTGAATAAATTAAAAAACGTCATAAATCATTACTTTTTTTATGGTATAGGTGGCAAACGGGCAAACGTTTCACCTGATGGTAAGTGATCACCGCCGCCCATGGACATCTGCAATACCAAATGCAATAATACTTATCTTCTACTTAATAAAATCTTGATTAGTATTATAAATTATCTTTGATCTTGACAAAGAGCGAATTTCACCGCTTGCTGATAAACGCTAAATGTCACATTTTATAAGCCGACCAAATTTATAAATCACACTGTAACTGTGCACTGTAATCTAGGAGCATAGATTTGGCTATGTAGTGAACATAACGCCGAGCTAGCGTTGTCCAAAAAGGTATCAATCAACATTATTCTTATGAGTTTCAAACTGTATCGAAATTATGAATCTACATTTTTATTCAACGCATGCTCACGCCTTTTATCCCCGAAGGGGTAGGCAGAGGCGCAACTAGTGCACCCACTTTTCGCCAAGCGTATTCCGTCCCATGATGTGATAGGGGGCGAGCCTATCGCCATATCGGGCACAAATTCCAGACTCCGGGCTGATACTGAATAGAAAAATCCAATATCACTTTGCCCGACCCGGGAATCGAACCCGAGACCTCAGCCTTGCAGTCGTACCATAATACAACTACGCCACCGAGGCAGTTTATTCAAGTCCTAATAAAATCTTACACTATATCAATTTGTAATCGGTTTTAGTTATTGATTGCATAAGATGACGCCACTCGCAGAATATTATAATTATGCACCTTTTGAGACTACTTTCAGGAAAATATTCTAAATAATATTAGTTACGATTTCAAAAAATAATTTGGTTTTTAATTTATTTATAGCAACATGGTTATACAGGATATTAAATAAAATCTAGGCAACTAATAAAGAACCGACACGATACGTGGGAGTAGGGTTGGCAACTAATAAGAAAATAATATATTTACATTATATTTTGGCACAAAAAATATTTACCCAGTACCTACTTTGTAGAAAATTATATCGATATTTAGGATTTACCTTTATTATTTAACTATAGATGACTTAAAATCCAAACAATAAAATTCTCACAAACATGTTTTCCATTTGATTTTATGTACTTAAACAGTTTTTCTTTAAAACCCTAACATTTTTACTGACATGCTAACAAATCGAACATACAAAGCTACCGGAATAATTTTTGTTTTTTAAGTTGGTAACCCTACCCAACACCTGCCTACATACATTGTTCACAAGCTTAGGAACTCGGGACAAGGTAAATTTAATTATCTGCGGAATTGTGATGTTATTAATAATCCATTTTGATGTTATTGTTATTGGAGGTAACCCTAATTGGCATAGGGTTATCAAGTTTTGCATCTACGTAATTGCCTCGAACTTATTGAATTGTACCTACTTGTAATAGTGTAAAGCAAAGAAGTGTAAAGGAATTAGTGTATACCGCCCATTGATGTATTAGGGTTTTGTAATACTCAATGATACTGCCAGTATTTGTGTTTGTATGTAAAAAAAGGGACGTTCGAAATTCAAAATGTGGGATATTTTTTTATAATTTTACTCATCTGTAGTTTTTTCCTCGTAGTAAAAGTCTAAATAACTAACATTTTTCTGTGGTAAAAAGTACAAAACTACCTATGAACAATCGCTATGCAAACCAAAACGGGACAGGTCCAAAAACAGGCGTAAAATTCTAACCAAGACAGTTTATATAATATATTTGGATAGAGCTCTTAAAAACTAGGCTTTTACAATAAATTGTTTAATTTTAAAGTCCTCCGACTTTGGAATTTATGTAATTTTATTTTGCTTAAAAACTACACTTATTATGAACGTTTTAAAAAAAGTGTATATAAAGGAGGGGTTTAAAAGTATTTTTTTAATGGATCCAAGATCCATATGTTGCCCCTTTATTATCCCTAAAGTTTGAGCCTGTTTAGATTTTGAGGCCCAGCACCCATGCAAACATGAAACGTGGCCTCTGACTATGGGCCGCCTAAGACGGCTCACGGTCACTGAGCGAGCTATGGAGAGGGCTATGCTAGGTGTTTCTTTACGCGATCGAATCAGAAATTAGGAGATCCGCAGAAGAACGAAAGTCACTGACATAGCCCAGCGGATTAGCAAGCTGAAGTGGCAGTGGGCAGGGCACATAGTTCGAAGAACTGATGGCAGATGGGACAAAAAAGTTCTCGAGTGGAGACCACGTACTGGCAAGCGCAGCGTCGGCCGTCCACCTGCAAGGTGGACAAACGACTTGATAAAGGTCGCAGGAACACGCTGGATGCAGGCCGCTTTTGACAGGTCCGTCTGGAAATCTTTGGGGGAGGCCTATGTTCAGCAGTGGACGTCATGTGGCTGATGATGATGATGATGATGACCCATGCAAAAAGCGGGCATCTCCTTTATTTATATTTAGGATACAAATCTGCCATTTGATCTTTCCCCTCGAGCCCTCCAACACTGTTTCCAAGGTTGTTTTAAAAGTCATAGTCATAACTATGTGAATCACAATTTAACGCTACATCAGTTCTACTCCGCGAAATCTAGCCAGAAATACGTCATGAATTCTGCCCATCAATTTAATTGGATATAAATACTTCCTTATGGCGATATACATATAAGCAACATTCTTTGTAAGGTAAAACGTTCAATGATTGACTGGTTTTTGGTTTTTGCGGTTTTGATTAATTATATACCTAGATAGACACTGAAGGTTTCAAACGCGTCGAAAAAAATAGTGGCCAGCAGTTGTCCACTAAATGAGTTCGAGTGAATTATTTTTTGTTGTTTTTCATGGATATAATTTTCTCCCCATTTTATTAGCAACCATTTAATAACTGGTATCATTATGCGCGCACACAAGGATACGCAGAATGATGCAGCGATAGCCTATGATAAAGCTGTCACGCATACTAGCTTAAGAAAAGTTGGACTGTTTGTTTTAGTTTCATTGCAGTCACTCTATCTAGGTTTATAATTTATCAAAGGACCAGACAGTAAAAAAGCGATCTGACAACATTAATATAAAATGAGTTATTTTATAGCAAATCCTCAAGATTAAATGGATCACCGGTCATCTGATATTTCACAGGTTAGACGCAGTCATCTGATGATTTCATCATGATTTAGCCATATATTTGGCTAAAGTACCTATACCTCTACGGCTTTATAGTCTATTCGGTCAGCTTTCACTCACGTACTATGGGGCTAATGTGTGGGCATATCAAAAATAGACATACTAAAAGAACAAAACCGCGTCAATATTATTATATTCATAACTTTTTTATTAATAATGATATGACTTTCTATGATGTTTACCAATCCCGTACTTTTTAGCCGCTTTTCTCCTTTACTTCAATATTTGGCGCGTTCAACCAAACAAACTCTTCAGCTTTATAATATTAGTATAGATTTAAAAAGAAAGAGGTCTTTTTACGTTTGTTCATCAACTATTTTACCACATCCGATTTAATTAGATATAGGTGTATTGCCAAGCTATGTTTTTATAAGTACCGTACATCCAAGGACTAACAACAATAAGAAAATTAACATCTGCTTTAATGTAGTTGTAAATAAACGCTAACTTGACCACAACCTTTGATTAATTATTTACCTAGATAGACACTGAAGGTTTCAAACGCGTCGAAAAAAATAGTGGCCAGCAGTTGTCCACTAAATGAGTTCGAGTGAATTATTTTTTGTTGTTTTTCATGGATATAATTTTCTCCCCATTTTATTAGAAACCATTTAATAACTGGTATCATTATGCGCGCACACAAGGATACGCAGAATGATGCAGCGGTAGCTGTCACGCATACTAGCTTAAGAAAACTTGGCCTGTTTGTTTTAGTTTCATTGTAGCGCGTCACTCTATCTAGGTATATAATTAATCAAAGACCACAACCTTCGTGCCATGCGCTACTGAATCGGGGTTACTGGAGACGCAATATGAACGTGCTGTAAGTAATTAAAATAGTGTAGCCATTTTGAATAAAACCCAGGAAATATGGGCATCATCTAAATATTTTTAATGTGATTCATAACACAAAATTCTTTTAATGACTTTTGAAAATAAATCAAAAGGTTTTACTGAAACTTATCTTACTTGCCTACTAATATAAATGCGATTGATTGTAAAAAAAATTGGATGTTTGTCAGAAGTAGGCGCAGGAACGGCTAAACAGATTCCGATGAAATTTGGCACACGGAGAGACCATCGATTGAATTATATTTTCACGCGGGCGAAACCGCGATCAACACCCAGTTTTAAATTAAAAGTTTCAGTGAACTTAAAGTGTTTTGTTATTTTAATTTGTTTAGCCATTGATGGTCTGTCTGTACATTTACATCTGATCGTGGCATAAGAATTCCGACACGACAGCGATAATTAGTTAATAACACCTTAGAATTATTTTTTAATTAAAGGATAATGGTTTGCTAAAGCGGCAGGTATATTGAATCTATTATAAAAGTATTATGAAGATACTGTATCGCACTTAGTTTTTTATGACGTTATTTGCTTAATTAGAATAAACATGTTTGAACTAATTATATCCAAAATATCATAGAATAATGACGCCAAGAATGATAGTTTCATATAAAAAAACTGTCAAGTGTGAAGCATAAAACTCATTGATGTAGGCGTAGGCCACACGTATTGACGTTCTGCCACACGCACACAAGGGTGCAAATAATGTTGCTAGTGGTATCGGATGTTCCCCAAAACCTTAAGTCATTATTTAATTATGGAATTATTATTATTGTTCACAGTAAGGGATTACTTTATCCTTAATTATAATGATAAAAATCTGAAATAAAAAATAATAAATAAATCCCTTAGAATGACCAAAACAGTACCAAATTAAAAACAAATTACGTTGATGACGTGAATTAAACGGTTGAATGCGGTATTTACCTTTGCCTCCATTCTAGTTTTATGATGATGATATGAATGAATGCCTTTATTTATGTCAATAATATCAAATGTATCTGGTTCTATTTTATTACGGTTTTTTTGCGAATCATAGTAAAAAAGGCAGCATCACCATTCACCATTCAACCGTATAATTGACGTCATTTGAAGCTTAGTGCTTACGTCTGCTGAAAAAAAGAAAAAAAAAAGTTAAAATTATAAATGATAACTTCATAATTTCTAAAAAAGAAAAGATACAGGTGTCCTTATTTTAGAACTATTTTCATTTAAAATAATAATATAAGCTTGTTAAAATTTGAAATGTCAATTAAAATCAACTCAACAGAAAAATATTATTTTCATAATACTGGCAACACAATTCCAAAGCATGCAAAGGTACCAATTAAATAAGTAAATTTTAGAAATATATTAATTTTAGAATATGAACATCAACATTTGGGGTATCAATTTTCTTTTTTTTTGGCAACATTTTGATATAATGGCGTCTATAAAATTTTTGAATTATTGTTTTTGCTTTAGCTATTATTTTATGTCAAAATATTAGATTAATCGTAATAATTGCATGTGAAATGTTATGTTACAATGTTTCTTAAAATTATCCGAGATACTGTGACATCAGTTTATTGCACAAACCATCATTTTAAAATAAAATATCGAGAGCTGATAGCGCTACGATTCGGCCTTGAGCACTGACGCGGGATGTTTGGTTACTAGGCTAATTTAGCCTAGTTTTACTTGCCTCACTAAGCGTGTATGTTCACGGTTTCTATGTGTTATTATTCTAAGCAAAATATGATTATTGACTACGTTTTTTGCCGCTAAACCGCTCTATAGGTCCAGTCATTGATATATAAGGTCAAGTTTGAAGGATTTTGAAGCTTGAGTATTATTTTGAAATAATCGTAATCATTCTTATTTTATCAGTGTAATAATTCACCTACGGATCTATTTATTAATTTTATAAAATAAAGGCATCTCCCGCGGTTCCTCTCGCGTCGATCATTTGATGAACTAAAACGCCCACTGAGCATTGTCTATGGTCAAACATTCTATCAAATCTGTTCTGTGGATATGAAGTTTAAAGAAAGAAAGAAAGAAAGAAATACGTTTATTGCGATAACTCACACTAAACAAAACTTATAAATAAAAATTATATCTAAAATTGAAATTTAAAATTGAGACAAGTAATATTAATAATAAAAATAACAACAATAGTTTACTTACAGTGTTACTTATAAAAAAATCGCAAAGCTATGCTTAGTTACGTCTTAAGTCTTAACTAGTCTACTCTTAAACAATGTTTAACTTTTGACCATTGATGTATTAAAAAACCCTTTTGACAAACAAATTTACTCGATCAGCTGTAAGTCAAACCCCGCCATCTTGGCTTTTATGTAGTTTTAAACTAGGCCACGGCGATGGTTTCATTTTGACAGTTATTTAAGCAATGCTTAACCACCTCTTAGCGCTAAAACAAGTATTTTTTTTTTCTAATCGGTGGCAAAGCAATTGATTAAAAGAGAAGACTAGTTTAGAAATAGGACTGTTATTATTTAATTTTAGAACTACTTACACTATGTTTAAAATCAATGTGTGTGGAATTAATTTTACACTGTGTCAGTTATAAACTATAACGTCATCGAAAATATCTTTCAAGTATTAAGGTTTTACGTCTCGGAGCACAGCAACCTCCCACCATTTCGATTAGCTAGTACGGACATCTCCATTGTATTTGCCGTCAATGGAACAACAACCTTATATTTTTTATTCTGTGTCCTACATTACATCAATGTTTTTGTTACCATAAACGCATGATTACCCCTATACTAAAGTGCGAAATATTGTATCATAATTCCACGGATGAGTTAATTATAACGAAAAATGGTCATATCTTTTGTACTCATTGTTCAAAAAACCTTGTATGGACGCATGCCTTAACAATTTCCACTTGAAGTATTTTTATATAAATTGCACTAAATGATTAATTTTACAATTACCTATGTATTATTTAGAATCCGTTTTTTGTATTACAGCTACTTCTGGAAGCAATTTCTCCTAGAGAACGGTCGAACGGACGAGAAACTGTAATGTTGCTTTCAAAACCAGATAATACTACAGTATGAATTAAAATTGACGCAGTTCTGCGACTCATTTAATGCCAAGCTATTATCCTACTAATATTATAAACGCGAAAGTTTGTAAGAATGTATGGATGTATGTTTGTTACTCTTTCACGCAAAAACTACTGAACGGATTTCGATGAAATTTGTCACGCGGGTAGAACATGCCCTGGATTAACACATAGGCTACTTTTTATATAAAAAAAATTACAACGACACGAATTGAAAACCTCCTCCTATTTTCGAAGTCGGTTAAAAAATCATCAGAGCTACTATTATGACCCTAACTGTATACAATTCGGTCATACAAAACAGTCATATAAATTACTGGTGGTAGGTCTCTCATATGTAAGAGTCCGTCTGGGTGGGTACCACCGCAATGCCTATTTCTACCGCCAAGCAGCAGTGTGCATGCACTGTTGTGTTTCGGTTTGAAGGACATTGTAGCCAGTGTAACTACTGGACATAATGAGACTTAATATCTTATGTCTCAGGATGACGAGCGCAGTGGAATGCCACACAGTACTTTGTAACTCAAGGTGCTGGATGGTGTTGCTACTGTTTATGGGTGGTCGTATCGCTTGCCATCAGGCGAACGGCATGCTCGTCCCGTCATTCAATGCCATAACAAAAAAAATACACAGACTTTTACATTTTACTAAATAATTATGCGTCATTATAAACCATTCAGCCACATCAGACTTTAAAACAAGCATGAAATGTTCATCCAAGCGATGTGTTTTTTAAAACGTCTAGACGTGTGTTAGGTTTAAATCTATTTTTTATAAAATGAATGATGTAAAAGATACCTACTAATCTTTTACATCATTCACTTTATAAAAAATAGATTAGGCACGGAATTGTTTTTATAGCGCTCGCAAAAACTTGCATATACGCGGTATTTATACGCAATGAAATCATGAACCAGTCATCAACATATGAAGATGGATAATACGGCTGTATGGTTTTAGAAGCCTTTGGCTGATTAATAAGAAATAGGAATTTTAGCGGGATGTTTGACAGCGCGCGTATTAACTTAATTTATCGTAAGCTTGTAGAAAATTATAGTGCATTCGTTCAAAATTAAATCGATACTGTAAAGAATAAGAAAAAAAACATAACATTTTTTTATATAAATAATCACATAACATTTTCTATACAACAGCTAAGACGATGGTCGTCTCGTCGTGACTCGAACCAAATTCATACAAATTACGATGCTGGTCCTAATATAATGTCTTGTTGATTTTCACTTCCAGTAGAAAGTTATGTTAGCATAAACAATCGTACGATGTGGGGTTAAACAGACTGCGCCGATGGCATGTAGTTGTATTGCGGTACGAATGCCATGCTTCGATCACAGGTTTGATCTCCAAGTCAGGCAAATTGGTGTTTAGTTTGACTGCTCAGTATCAGCCTTATATCTAGAATTGGTGCACGTTAGTCTCACTCTCTATCACATCAAGGTTCGAAATGATCATGGTACAAAGTGGGTGTAAGTACTATTACAAAGGAAGAGTTAGCGCACTATCCCCACTAAACGTACATTGCAATATTTGATACTTATATGAATTGCTTCCCCATTCAAAAGAACTATGAATGTGGAAGAGGCGAAAGAGGTGTGTCAAGATCGTAGCATGTGGCGCTCAATAGTCTCTGCCTACCCCTATGGGATAAGGGCGTGAGTGTGTATGTATGTATAGGTTCATCCGAAAAGTGGCGCTGGGCATTTCCCTTCGAAATATTCTGAGCGCCTATGTGACATAATTTAAACTGAGAATTAGAGTCATCGACATTTTAATTGTAAGTAACATTAATAGGTAACTTATAATTCTTGGTGGTTTGCTCAAGCAAAGGCATTAAGCTATTTGTCATATGCTGACATAAAAAGAAACAGCTTGATCTCAATAAGGCCATCGATTAATGAATAAAAAATTACATTGTAAGTTAATTTTACTACATTGACTGAGTTTCCTTGCCCCTGACCTCAAGCCGTAGCAGTATTTTCAAGCCACATACGGCTTTTAAGATTGGTTATCGCTTGTCAATTATTTTTACACTAGCCTTTGTTCGGGATCCGCTTACGTACAAAACTGAACTGACATACATAGACTCACAGACACACAAAATCACGCCTTTTATCCCCAAAGGGTTAGGCAGTGGCGCAACTAGTGCACCCACTTTTCGCCGTGCGTATTCCGTCCCATGACGTGATAGGGGGCGAGCCTATCGCCATATCGGTTACAAATTCCAGACTCCGGTCTTATACTGAATTTAAAACCCATTATTACTTTCCCCAACCCGAGAATCGAACCCAAGACCTCAACATTGCAGTCATACCGTAATACAACTACGCCACCAAGGCAGTGAACTGAAATACTTAGTTTAATATATTGAATACTTGCTTTTGCTTGCAGCTCCACCCGTTTGAATAAGTTTTTTCGGGCATAAAGCCCCGCTAAATGTTTTTCCGGGGTAAAAAATAGCCTATGTGCTATTTCAGACAATAATCTATCTTTGTGCCAAATTTCATCCAGATACGTTCAGCCGTTCTGACGTGATTGAGTAACAAACATCCAAACCTTCGCATTTCTATACTAACATTATAAATAAATAAATAAATAAAGAGGAAAGACTTGATTGTTTGTTGGTTTGTTTGTAATGGATAAACTCAAAAACTACTGGACCGATATTGAAAATTCTTTCACTAAAAGCATAGGGAAGCTACATTACCTACTCCTGAGTGCTATAGGCTACTTTTTGTCGCGGTAAAATATTTTTATCCCTGTAAAACTTTTTCACGCGGGTGGAGCCTCGAGCAGAAGTCTATATACTATAAACATTGTAGCCAGTATAACTACTGGACATAATGAGACTCAACATCTTATGTCTCAGGATGACGAGCGCAGTGGAATGCCACACGGTACTTTGTAAGTCAAGGTGCTGGATGGTGTTGCTACTGTTTATGGGTGGTCGTATCGCTTACCATCAGGCGAACGGCATGCTCGTCTCGTCATTCAATGCAATAAAAAAAAAAAAAAGAAGACTAGGTATTGCTCAGTCACTGCTCACGTCAATCAATTTTCCAAAATAATAGCCCCGCTTTTGCAGGCTTAAAAGGGGCCCTAAAACTTTATTCAAATCTGTTTAGCTATTTTTGTGTTTACTCTCAACAAACATCTTCAAAACTTTCCCAGAATAATATTGTGACAATATTAGATGGAATCTCGTAAATATAAGGATTGGCCAGACCTCGGTCAGACATCTATCGTGTCTAACAATGGCGATAGTCACGCAACGCGACGCATTTAATTATATCATTGTTGTCATCTGGGTCATTGTTAGGTTTTTATTACCGAAATAGGCCACTGCAACGGATGGATACGTACATATGGATAAACTGGCATGTCAAATACTATCAACCTTCACTCTCTGTAATAACAAAAGCATATTATTATTATTACCTTACTAGTAGTCGATGCTGATCAGTATTTCGACTTATCAAGGTCACTTTCTTTCTATACCTTTCTATTCTGAAGAGGGGCGAGTCGCGAGCATCGCCTGGTCTAACATTTCCATTAGGAAAGCAATAACTTGCTATTCAAACTTTAAAACCGGCACACAGTAAAGCCTTTTTGGTCACCCTAAATTACCATTTTAGTATTACATACTGTTTTACTACGGGAAACAGGCTACTTTTGTACTGAGAGGGTTTCGACCTTAATTCGCCATGCTGGCTTAATGCATGGTGAGTAAACTTCACACACCTTAGAAATCTTAATAAGAATTCTCAGGCATGTAGGTTTCCTCCAGATGTTTTCTATCACTGTTAATTCAAAAAACATGTGTGTAGTGTTACCTTAACATGATAGAAGAGAGAATTCTGAATTCTCAGATACTTAAACTTGACAATGTTTTTTTAACCTTTAAAGCAATAATTGCCTTCGAAAAGTTGTTAAACCTAACCTCATAGGAAAAAGGCAATTCTATTGATATATCGCTCAAACCTACTATGGAGCAGCTTGCCCTTCTAAATACTGGTGTACTACTGGAATCGACCGGCAGGATACGCCACAAGCGGAGCAAGGTCACCGTGATAATTTTAGAACACCATTTATATAGTTTTTATATTTCCGCCATGCTTAAAGGGTTTTTTCAATTTTCCTCGCTTAATATGGCGTAATTGGTATTTATTAGGAATTTACTGCGTTATTTATATTGGATAAGTAAGTGTCGGGTCAATTAATGGGTAGGTTGCTCTCAATTCCAAATACCTACAGCTAGTCCATACTTTAGCTATCCATATATTGATATTTAAAATAGTAAAATACACAACATAATATAACTACAATTATTGTGTATGTTAGTATTTTATTGTAGAACCATGTCGCCCAAAATTCTCGTATAGAATACTTTTTCTATCGCATCGTCTGAGTCGAGTAACTATCATCTTTCTCAAAGATTTCAGTACCTATTCAGTATTCTGTGCCCCTAGGTACGAAAAAATCGAATTAGGTACTTAAGTACGACTTCGGTACTTAACAGTGGCGGTCCTTTCATAGAAGCCGAAAAGCCTGGCTTGCCCTAAAATTATTTACCTAAGTACTCAAAATCGAATATGAAACAATAACCAACATTTTACGGTAACAAAACGCTTCGAAATAATTTTCTTTAAAATTTTAAAATTCCCGCGCTACGGTTCGCTGAACCGGTTCGCCTCGAGCGCACCTAAAGACACACCACTACACCTACACACACACAACCACATCCGCGCCGTACACTCATTTCATAATATTTAATACAAAACAGCTAGATGCGCACAAAATATACTTATCACTCTCTCTCTCGTTGGGTTTTACCTGGCTTTTCGCCGCCATATTTTTCTCATTCACACTAATGGATAAACTGATACCACATACGTATAGCTATAGTAAGTTTCTATAGCAATCAGTACTAGAAAATAATCCAGGCTTAATGCATTCATAGATACTGTATAAAATACAGGGTTGCCAATTAAACGAATTACCTCTAATATGGTTACATTAATTTGCTTATTTTAATGTGTATTTTTATTTATCATGAATATGTAAAGATTTTAGTGATAACATAATTAAAATTACATATCTGATTATAATTATTTAAGGTATTGTACTATAATTTTATTTATCGATAAGTTTTTCTCACAATTTTAGCATTAATTTTGTGGTGTAATTTTGATTCCAACTAGGCAACATCAGTTATTTGTTTTGATTGTGCCGGCGATCTACATTGTGAAGTATTTGTGTTTATTAAGTGGTTTTTGAGTTATTTTAAACTTTTAAGCACAATAAAGATGAGTGAATATATTTCTTGTAATAGTTTAAAGTGAGTGAAAGTTTTTATCGGCGAGAATAAGTTAAATTTGTTAGGTTATGATGGAAAAAACAACTATTAACGAGCTGGCGAATGGCGCGAAATGTGTCTGAAGAATCATAAAAGGTATTTAGATCAGTATACAACAAAACTTATTGTCTTATTGGATGCTCTAATACGTTATACGACTACGTATTAAGTTGTATTGTTGGTGTTTCATATTTTTCTCGAACAAAACAAGTGTTTGGAATAGGTACATAGATCTGGCTAGTAAAATGATATAATTAATCAGTGTTATCAAAAGTAATTCCAATTCACAAAAACATATGTTAAATGCATTCATTTCATTTCATAATTTCGGTAAACAGCTAATTGTAACCTGATTATCTCGTCCAATTAAATAGATCCAGTAGCTGTGACGAAATTTGAAAATTTCTAAACAAAACTTGTGCGTCGACAGTAATAATGATGATTGTAGTGTTTTTACTTTTTTTAAAATTACTTGATACAGATAAAATCTATGTAAATAGTTAATCTTTACAAGAACTTCGTTTAGAAGTCGCGATGGGTCAAAATCGTTTTTAAATAAAGGTACCTAATTTCGAAATGGTAACTAGTCGACTCGGTGGCGTAGTTGTAATGCGTACACGGTTCGAACATTGTTTTGAGGCCCTGGTTCGAATCCCGGTACGGGTAGTCATTTTTATTTTTAGATATTGCTTTTCTTTCTTATAGTTGCACATTTTATATGTATCGGAGGTGCGAATTTTTTTAAGGTCTGCATTGGCTTGCCCTCATCCAAAACACTAGGCACGCCACTGGTACTTAAGTACCACTTCGATAAATATCAAGGCATGACTATCTCAAGATCTGCAATAACCTTTTGTTGGTAATGATGACCAAAAAAATACTAAGCTGTTCTTTAACCGTCCCTCTTTTAAAAAGAAAAACAGAAAATTACTGATAATCTAAAAAACAAAATAAAAATGCTCAACAAAATTATACAATATTTGTATTTTTTTAAACTGAAACATAGTTTATTGAATTCATTTTTCATATTCATAGTTCTTTCCCTAACAGTCCAATTAAAACTAAGGGTCGTATCATCCCAAAGTAAACAACACTTGGGACATCTGCGAAGCCAAAGCGAAGATGTCAAGGGGGGTTAAAATGTCGAGACACTTTTTATATCTTACCTCCCCTTCGTCATTTTACAAAATATTTATTCAAACATATATTTTTAATCAAGGTCATTCGAAAAATGCTTCCTTTCACTATTTTTAAGTTAATGGGATTTAATTATTTTTCTAACCTATGATTACCATTATACCTTTTAAGATATAAATCTAAACACTAATAAAATCGTAGTTTTAAAATATTAGTTTTCCCGCAAAAGTCATTCATAACTCTAATTACTCAAAATATTAAGATTTATTTTGGGTAAAATATTGAGCACCAAAATCGATGCACGGAATCAAGAGATATTAATTTTTCATTTTAGTTACAAATATCACAGTATACATTTACTATGGTATCACGCCTCGCCGCGCGTGTTCTACGCGTGTGTTACGAAGAGGTACCTATCGGGAGAGTATAACAAGCTAAAGCTAGATCTAAGTCCTCGAAGAGGAAGTTGTGGGCACAAACAGTAAATGATATGAAATATTATTAAGACAATAATGACACACACACAAACACGCGAGCGCCTTTTTATCCCCGTAGGGGAAGGCAGACGGGCAACTAGTGCACCCACTTTTCGCCGTGAGTATTCCGTCTCATGATAGGGAGCGAGCCTATAGCCATAACGGGCACAAATTCCAGGCTCCGGGCCGATAATGAATAGAAAATCCCAATATCACTGCCCGACACGGGATCGAACACCAATAATGACATCCAATTATTTTTGTGTTATCCTTTAAATAATTATTTGACCTAAGGAATAAAGTAATGGGCATAACAATTCAAATCAGAATAATAAAACATATAGGTATGCTTAATTAACGTTCATAAAATATAACATTGAACATTGCATTAAACCATTTTTATGATAGAATTTATATCCTCGCTTTGTCGTAGCAGTAATGAAAACTATAATATGTAATTTTTTTTATAATAATATTGAAGTAAGCATATATAATATTACTGTCCCTTTTGTGTGAGTCATTATATGAAGGACAATAGTTATGACCAACGTGTGAAAGAACACACTTAATATTTACCTACTCTAATAGTATTTAATTAAAAACTTGTTGTCCGTACTTAATTTGAGACAATTACAACACTTTAAGAATTCGTTTTTAGTATTCATTCAAGTACCTATCTGATGTAAATAGATTAAGAATAACAAAATGTATTATTATATCTTTATATTCGCATCTATTCGCAACTCAAAGTTCGCGCGAGATTACCTTTCTTACATAACGTATGTCATGTAATCAGAGTTTAATAAATTATCATTGTTTTGTTACAAGAATGAAAAACTAACGAGAGTACTTATAGATACATACCTACACTTATATAGGTATATTTTTTGTTGCCATAGTTCTACAATTTGCACTCTTAAGCGGCGTTTAGGTTAGCAAAAAACTTGCAAAAGTATCTTTTGAAAGAGATTTTTTGTGTAAACAGTCACTGCAAGCTGACTTCTGGAAATTTTGAAGATTGCAGGACTTGCGGTGAGTCGCATGTGTATAGAACTATTGAAATATGGCGGCTAGTGTAAACACACCTGGAAGTTCTTGCGCAATATATTGCTGCGAGAACTTGCTAGTCTAAACTTTGCTTTAAATTTACACATTCTAAAATAATTACTACTAATAATATACCTAAGTCTAATTTCTATGTCAGAACTGTTTGATGGGCAAGAAATACTTTCATTTAATCAAAATACTACGATATTACCAAAAGAGAGCGGAGACGCGGGCTCTAGCTAATATAATGCAATCCATCTGAGATGATGTCATGAACGTGAGACTGATAGAAATCTATCCGTAAATGGCGCTAGATTCGTGTAAACTATGTCGTTCCGCACTCGTTCAAGTATAACACGCGTAAATGTCAATCTGTAATCTGACATTCGCTTGACATGACACTTATACCCTAGAAATATGGTTAGAACCTACCATACGCTGAGACACAGGTTGAGATCTTAATTCGAAAAGATTAAGTTTCTTTTATTATCCTTTTATATTTCTATATCACCTCAGCTTGGTAGAGAATGCCTGCGGGATTAAGTCCGCATATAAAATTAAAAAATGTATAAAGTGTGTAAAATAAATAAATGAAATATGCAAGCGAAAATAAGTCTGTAAAATATGTTACATTAGTAACTTCAAAAAGTAGATAAATATCCAAAAAGAAATAAATAATAATGCTTTCGTTTCTTTACAAAATATACGTACCTAAACTTCTCTAAAATCTAACCTTAATACTTATTCTACAATGATAGCGCAAAACGAGATAGCAAATCTTCCATAAGTATATTAATTTTCTGATTTAACTCCGATAGAGTTACCCCGATCATGTTATAGCAATTAATATTTTTTTAATGTTTGATGCTTAATCGTCATTATTAGCAACAAGATGGTCATTGCTGATCATGAGCCTCCCCCAAAGACAACTGACATTATATTTGCTGCCCACTGCACAGAGATAAGACATTTATTTTTTATTTGCAGAACAATCCGCCATGTTTCACGGAGGTTTATGGGCAAAGCTGCAGAGGTTCTACAAATGGTACGTCCTCGGTCTGGTGTCGGTTGGCTACATCTTAGGAGAACTCGGACATTACCTTATTGGTGAGTTTATTTGGTACTATGTGTTGTTCGCGGGTTCGCCCGTTTCTCGTGTCTCGCTACAAAAGTCCCTAAAATACTTAGCGATGTACAGTCAGCAACATAAGTAGCTGAACAAATTCAAAATTTCAAATTGCCTACATACTTGTCTGTGAACTTACTAAACTTTTTTTTTCTCTTCACAAAAAATAAATAAAAGAGATTTACTTTACTTCAAACGAAGAAAAAAAGTGTCAGTTTAATTTAACGCGTATATAGGCGATTTGAAATTTTGATTTTGTTCAGATACTAATGCTGCTGACTGTACCTATAACGCCAAATGTACGACGTCAGCGTCATCTATTTAAAAAATCCCATTATTTCCCATGGGAGCAAATGACCGGAATAAAAAGTAGCCTATGTGTTATTCCAGGACATGGTCTATCTGTGCCAAATTTCTTTTCTTCTTTGCTGTTTCTGCGTTTGCTTCTAATAAAGTTCGAAACATCCAAACGTGGTGATATGGTATGACTTTAACTTGAACCTCGACGTTTGGCCTTCATGCATGCGGTTGGTGATTCTGGTTTACAGGAGTTAAAAGGCAATGAGTAAACTGATTATGTGTCTGTGAGGCATTGATATATAAAACCCATACCAATGCTGTAAGGAAAAATATTGCATAGCTTAATGTTATCATTACCATACCATACCATACCAGCCTTGTATTATATACTGCCCACTGCTGAGCACGGGCCTTCTCTACAACTGGGAGGGTTAAGGCCAAAGTCCACCACGCTGGCCTAGTGCGGGTTGGCAGACTTCACATACCTTCGAAACTCAGAGAACTTCTCAGGTATGCAGGTTTCCTCACGATGATTACCTTCACCGTTAAAGCGAGCGGTAATTCACAAAGTTATCATTAATCATTTATAAATCATGAGGAATTGGTAAACAATTGTTCTTTATCAATTTAGTCAAAAACAATTTCAATTTGTTTAGAATCTAGTAACGTTAAAATAAACAACAGAATACTAGCACTGTTTTAGAAGTTTACAAAGATTCAGTACTGAAGGTTTTACTTACGGCGGGGCACCATTTGGTTCAATAACACTCGCAAGGCTTTTACAAAGCAATTGTAATAACGAAGGCTGCAATGACCAGGGGTTATGTTGACACATTAACAACTTTAATAGAACACACCATTAGGCATGAGGCTGACATCATGTGCGGATTTTTATGACATAAGTTACATGAGTAATGCATAAATAAATTAATGAAGCTTAATGATATACCATGTTTAAAAGGTAAACTTTGCAGTTTGTTGGTAATGACCTTAATTCTTTCTAGAGGACCGGTCTGAAAACATTCATTAACAGAATTACAGTTAATTTAAATCTCTAGATAGACATTTTCTAAATACTCATATATTTCATCTTATCATCATCGACTGCCTCGGTAGCGTAATTGTATTACAGTAGGTACGACTGCAATGCTAAGATCTCGGGTTCGATCCCCGGATCGGGAAAAGTGATATTGGGCTTTTCTACTCAGTATCGGCCCGGAGTCTGGAATAAGTGCCCGATATGACGATAGGCTCATCCCCTATCATATCATGGCACGGAATACGCACGGCGAAAAGTGGGTGCACTAGCTGCGCCACTGCCTCCCACTTCGGGTATAAAGGGCGTGAATGTGTGCGTATCATCATCAGCTGTAGAAAGCCCATTGCTGAACATAGGTCACCCCTAAACATTTACAGACCGACTTGTCAGAATCACACTTAGATTTATCCAAATCCATTAGGTATCTTCTGGTGGTCTCTCATATGCTAAAGCTCGTCTAGGTAGGTAGCACCGCAATTACTGTATCTTTTGCCAAGCAGCAGTGTTCATGCACTGTTGTTTTCCGGTTTGAAGGATATTGTAGTCAGTGTAATTACTGGGCATTATGAGACTTAACATCTTCTGTCTCAGGGTGAAGAGCGCAGTGGAGTGCTACGCAGTAGATACTTAGTAATTCAAAGTTCAATCATCATCATCAGCCCGTTGCAGTCCACTGCTGGACATAGACCGCTCCCAAGATACGCCACAGAGCTCTGTCTGCTGCTGTATGCATCCAGTCGCTGCCAGCCCTCTTGAAGTCGTCCCGCCATCTGGCCAGAGGGCGTCCCACACTACGTTAAAAGTTCAATATGGTGTTGCTATTATTTATGGGCGGTTGTATCGCTTACCACCAGGCGAGCTGCATGCTCGTCTCGTCAATCGCTCTAACAAACATCCCAACATTTTCACAAACTTTCACATATAGGTATAATATTCATCAGATTGCTAATGGATTCAAGACTATACCAAGCACTAAACCAATTACGCCGCAGTTTTTGTGAACTCTTGATTCCATTACATAATTACTTTTACGCATTTTTTGCGACACCATTCGCGTGTCGATTGGCCATGACTTTGAACGACCTCGGATATAAATTGAACTTAATGGTGTTACATTGGAACTTAACAGTTTTTATTAAATTCCTAATTATGTTATGACTTGTCTAAAATAATAGTGTGGTGATTAAGAGGTAATAACAAACGTTTTATCGATTCATAGAAACGATTACTGATTTCCGACGAAGGTAAAGGTCTGTCTTTATTCCGACTTTTTAGTAGAAGGATGACAACCGTTCATCTAGAAGTAAATAACATTAAGAGTTTTTATTCTAAATCTATTGTGTGGTAGATCGCAGTAAAGTAAGAGCGAATTGGAGGGGGATATTTTACCGGCCTAATTAGTCTGGGCACCGTAAAAAGGGGAAAAATCATTGTTGCTACTTCACGTTTTCTATAAGACAGTGGTATCCCTCCGGCTACCAATAATACCGGCTCGTGATACCGTGTGTATTACGATCTTTTACCAAATTGTGGCTTCACCTTGAGTTAACGAGCGTAGGCTATCCCGCCCTGACATTTCACCAGTAAACCAGAATCGACGTTCATGACTAAAGTAGAAATCTGTTTTTTTTTTACGGGCACGACAATGTGACCCCACCGCACCTGATGGTAAGCGGATATGGCTCCAGATAGAATTTCAACTGACGGGCGAAGATTGTACTCGTCAGTCGACACAATTATGCCGGCCTGTTTGAACCGGATATACACAGGCTGATCCGGTAATCGACACACTTACGCGGGCCACTATGGCGGGTCTTAACACCATGAACGGTGGTCGCTATCCAAGCGGATATGAAATATATCCTACGACCAGCAAAATTGAAGCAAATTAATTTTCGAAGTTAAGTGTCTATTGTTTATCAATTATCGTTCGCTTTAACGGTGAAGGAAAACATCGTGAGGAAACCTACATACCTGAGAATTTTCCATAAGAAATTCGAGGGTATGTGAAGTCTGCCAACCCGCACTAGACCAGCGTGGTGGACTTAAGGCCTAACCCCTCTCAGTAGTAGAGTAGGCCCGTACTCAGCAGTGGGCAGTATATGATACAGGGCTGATTGCATTAACCAGCAAAGCTGTTAAACAACATAGGTACTAATTAATGTCATTTCTCCAGGTACAACATCAAAAGTGACGGCTGAAGATCTCCACTACGGAGACAAGGCGTGCATGCTGAATGCGACGCACCTACATCTCAGTCAACTGCCGGTCATCTGCGAGAAAGTCAACAGTACTGAGTTGTAAGTAATTAAATACTTGGACTACGAATACTAACCTTTAAACCTACAGAGGTGTAATATGAAATGAAATGAAATTATTTGAACCGATAAAATGTTAAACATTATTTAGATTCTGTCAATTGTTACTACTGGTGGTAGGTCTCTCATTATGTAAGAGGCCGTCTGGGTAGGTACCACCGCAATGTCTATTTCTACCGCCAAGCAACAGTGCATGCACTGTTGTGTTTCGGTTTGAAGGAAATTGTAGCCAGTATAACTACTGGACATAATGAGACTTAACATCTTATGTCTCAGGATGACGATCGCAGTGGAATGCCACACAGTACTTTGTAAGTCAAGGTGCTGGATGGTGTTGCTACTGTTTATGGGTGGTCGTATCGCTTACCATCAGGCGAACGGCATGCTCGTCTCGTCATTCAATGCTATAAAAAAAAACTGTCAGTCCGGAAAGCAGTTCCACCAAAGAAGAACGGGCAAGAAACTTTAGTGATGCTCTTTTATAAAGTTACATACCCTCTACGCAAATTGACCACAAAAAAAGACGCTATTCCCAGGCTGGGTTTGCCCCCTGCCACAGCATGGGACCTAAACAATGTAAGCGAAATGTAAACGCATGTAAAATCAACAGCCCTCCTTTCAAAACTGTAAAAGCTACTATTGTGAAGAAAATAATTTACTCATGTTATAAGACAATAATACGTGGCCTTGTAATCACAAAAAACATTATCTATTAAAGTTTAGTAGCAACAGATCTTAAATATCGATTACAAACCGTTTCATTTGTAACAGATCCTTTTTCGACGGTGTGTTTTTATACTTCTACATGCTTCTTGTTCATTTAATTAATTAGATTAGCTATTAATAAACTGTCTTCCAGAATCTCAAGTTATAAACGGGAAAACGAAAAATAGTATCAAAACATGGAAGATGACATCAGACCCAGTATTAGTATTATGTTGTATCTTTCCTGCGGGAAATCGCGGCACGAAGACCGATCCTTTTAGAAGGCTTGCGTGGGGATATGGATCGAACACGTAGAGGCCCCTTAAAGATACATTTTAGTATTATTATTAGCAGACAGTATTATATTACTCGAGCTTTTGCTCGTGGCTCCGCTGTGTGTAAGAGTTTTCTCCGGATAAAAGTCCAACTTTATATTTTCCCGGGATAAAAACTTGACTATGTCACATTCTATGTTGCATTCTAATGATGAAAGAATTTTTAAATGCGATCTAGTAGTTTTTAAGTTTATTCGTTACGAACATACAAATCTTTCCTGTTTATAATATTACTGTAGATTGAAATCAGATACTAGAATGCAGTTGCTAAATATACCTTAAAATCTCATCTTAAACAGTATAGATTAAATCACATGCTTATTTTTATCGAAGGTGCGGCGTGAGGCGCCGCAGGTAGATAGTTAGGAGAGAGAGAAGAGAAACTCAGGGTTTTAGGTTCGTGGTACGAGCTTTATTTTGCACCTCCGCGTTACACTCGGTACGGTTTGCTGGTGGTATGCAAACGAGTCACTGGCCTGCGGAGACTCCGATTCAGGCGAACGGCACGACGCTGATGCACGTGGCTAGCTCCGGCGACAGCTCGCCGGGCAGATGGTAGCACGTGGTCTGCGCAGCGGTGGTGAGGTGGTCGGGGTTAGCACACCCGACTGCGATGGTAGTGGTGAGCACGTGGTCGGGGCCAGCACCCGCGACGATGGTGCACACGTGGCCGGTGTCAGCACCCGCGACGACGATGGTGGTGTGCACGTGGCGGAGTCAGCACTCCGCACCGTGGAGAAGGCGGTCAGCACGTGGCTGGGATCGGGAGTCAGCACTCCCGACGCCAGCGGAGCATGGAGTCAGCACTCCACGCCGTCGAAAAGGTGGTCAACGCCGCACCGTAGAAAAAAACCTGGAATCAGAATCCCAGCGGGTCGGAATGCAAGCTAGGCTTACATTCCGCGCCAGCGACTCGTGATAGCTCACGAGTCCAGATGCACAGAATACCTGGAAGCGGTTAGTAGTCGTTGGCACACTCACCCCAGCGGGAACAACGATGTACGTGGCAACACGCAGTTAGTTGGTAGTGTTGCTACGGCGAAGAAGATTATAAGAAAAAGGGCGCGCGTGACATTGCACGCTTATTTATACGAGCGCCGTTCAGACGTACGTCAAAACTAGTGACAGTTTAACCAGCCAATACGATACATTAACGGTTTCGATTGGTAGTTAAACTGACGTAAACGGTAGCCCGTTTACGAAGAGAGTTAACGTTCCTAGCAACGTTACAAAGGAGTACATGAATCTTATTTTTTTATACGTTCAAAACAAAATGGCCCCACTGTACTTGATAATAAGCAGAGGGGTCCAAATATAGCGTCAATGAGAAATGATTATCCCTCGTCAGTCGATACAATTATGCCGGCCTGTGTGAACCGGATATACACAGGCTGATCTTACGTGGGACACTATGGCGGGTTTTTAAAACCGTGTATGTTAAAAAATAAATAAATAAAATCCTTTATTAATCAAGTAGGCTTATAAAAACAGCACTTACGACAAGTCATGATAAGGTAGAGAATAACAAATTTACAAAGATACATATACCAATTAAATAATTTAAAGTACCTACATTAAACAACGAACAACCAGCACAGGCTGATAGGTACAGAGGACACGGACATTGGGGACGGGAATAGGGCTAGGGAAAGAGAAGTGGAGCTGAAATAAAAGAATGGGAGCAAAGACATTAAACAGTATAGTTATAGGCCGGACATCAGGTAAAATATGCCAAAATATGCATTACGACCATGTCAAAGTATGTTCTAATGAATTTCACATGGATATTTTGTTATTTCACGGTAGATTGAGTTACTGACGAACAGGCTCAAAATTTTTGTATGACAATTTTCCCAATGTCCGCTCTATATAATCTTAGAACTCTTTGGAGTATCTTAACATTACGAGGAAAGGTAATGCCACGGTCCTCGCCGGCGAGGATAACAAAGATCCTATCCTAGCTAACCTAACCTGTTGGCTATGCGGAGGGATAGAAGATATATCCCACCACCAGCAAACATTGAACGCATCCATCGTTTTCGAGAGCCGTTATCGCCTCATTACAATTGTAGGGCCTAGGGACGTATATAAAATTATACAAGTACCAGCTTTACAAGTTGACAACGCCGTCCCTATAACCTCAAGGTCAAATCGTGAAGGCCACCAAGCCGATCAGGAAATACGCAATTGTAATCGATTTTTAATAATTAACTGAACTGGCTTGGCAATAAAGTGTTAAACGCTACTGGGATTTTACTAGACTTATTAATTTTATACGTTTCCTTAAGATAACTTTGATGCTAGGCGGCATATTGCCAAATAATTATTTCAATGTCTTTCAAACTTATGTTAGGCACATGTGAGAGATCGTCTATCACCTCTAGAGATCCAGTTTGGGGCAAATCATGGTAGAAACACTTTTTTTCGATCTGGGTATCAAACTTGAGATCTTGCGGTCCGTAGACCATATTCTCTGTCACTAAACCAAGAAGGGACACGTGGCTCCTTTACCAACCTCTTGATATTCGTCCAATTATGGTGAATTTATCATCACAATAAACATGCAAGTGTGATTAGCTAAGGTTAGTATTAAAAAATAATTCTACAATAGAGATTTGAATGCTTGTAATGGCCTTTGTGTTCGGTTACATTTAAAATGGAAAAAGTGTTCTTGATTCTGTCAATAGAGTTTTTATTCTCTCTATGGAATACGATGTAACTAACACTAATAAATTCATAGAAATCTTACTCAATCCTAAATTATTTGAAACCCGTAGCCCAATAGTTATGGAAAAAATAACCCTTGACAATTTTCAAATAATTACACACACACGAATACGTCACACATTTATCCCTGGGACATGCAGACGTGCAACCAGGACACCTACTTTTCGCCATGTGTTCTATCCCATGATGATAAAGGGCGAGCCTATCGCCATAGCAGGTTCTAATTTTAGACTCCGGGCTAATACTGAGTAGAACGAACGCAATATCACTGTTCAACCTGGGATTTGAACCTGGGAACTGAGAGCGTTTACAATACAACCACGCCACCGAGGCAGTCAAAATGAAATCTTACGCATACGCATGCTCACGCCTTTTATCCCCGAAGGCGCAGAGGCGCAACAAATGCACCTACTTTTCGCCGTGCGTATTCCGTCCCATGATGTGGTAGGGGGCGAGCCTATCGCCATATCGGGCATAAATTCCAGACTCCAGGCTGATACTGACTAGAAAAATGCAATATCACTTTGCCCGACCCGGGGATCGAACCCGAGACCTCAGCATTGCAGTCGTACCGTAATACAACTACGCCACCGAAGCAGTCTTCCAGAATGTTATTTTTTGAATATATAATATGATAAATAGCATTGGCAACCTTGATACACGCATGTTTTTTTGTTATAATATAACTTACAATAATTACGTATCGTTCAGACGTTAATAGGAGTTATAGATCATATGATACTCGATTAATAACTTTGTTATAGAGCATGTTAACATCACATGTTATTTTTAAATAGTAATCTTTGAATAAAGGAATAACAACCATGCAGAATCTTGTATTTAATGCAGCGCTAGAATACAAATTCAAGATGACTAACAATTAATAAAAATCTGAAGAACAGCAAATTATAGAATGAGATATTGTAATATACTTAACACAAAAATACTTGCAAGATAAGAAAGAAATTACAAGTACCATAGCATTTTTTTCAATCACACCGAATACAACAAAATATCTGTAACAAAAAAATCGCATTTAAATTTCGTAGTAAAGTTAATAATATTTGTTATCTATGAAATAGATTGAGATCGGAAAAATATTTATAAAAAAATACTTAACTAAGCACAATCGACACAATCAAGACACGAGCCAAAGCGTTCAATGAATAATCCTGCCGCTCCAACGCAAAAAGATCAAGCCAAAAAAGATAACAATGCAACGACACGAAAACATGCAACTCTGGAACACAATGATTTGATAGTAGATATTAGCAAAAAACGCACGGAAGAAACTGGTTGGCTTGCTTGTGATAAAAACATTTGTCGTGAACATGTTCCATGTATTTTTTCTATAACAGCTCACGGAAGTCTCAGAAAAACTAAATAATTTGCCAGGATCAACTTGTCATGCAATAGTACAAACAAGTTGTGAAATCTGGTGTATCAAACTGGATTTGATACGGCACTAGAATCTCTAGAAACTCCTGAGAAATATAAGATATATACTTATGTAAAAAGTCGCACTATCCGAGTACTCAGATATTATTTATTACATAATAAAAGTTTGTACCGCACGAAGCCGTTAACTTTAATTGATATTGTGATATAAAATGTGTCATGTAAAACAAAGAAGTGAATAAATAATGAACCATTTAAAAAACAATATTTGGATGTCATTACGTTGGTTTATTTAAAAATAAATAACAAAGATTACGTGACAAGCTTAATGACGTAATTTTTTCAGGAAGGCAATTTAAACAAATTGACTACAAGTACATAACATGCGTCACTGTTTCTGTATGGAATCTGGTTACACAACAAACTAATTAATTTTATATATATTTTAATTTTAATTGTTTAATCAGTTTTTTATATATTCACAGCTATTCTCAAGGCATATATTGTAGATTGTGTAAAAGTAGACGAGACTATAGCCATTTACCTAACTGCTACTGAGCCGGAACACCCAATATCACTTTACCCGACACGTAGATCGAACCAGAGACATCAGCCTGGCAACCGTACCGCGTACTCTCACTACGTCAGCGACAAAAGATAGTTATGTCTTTCTGAGTCAGGACTCAGGACTTTTCGTATTAGGTGTTATTCAATTATGACCCTTATTCCCAGATGCGAGTCGCTTACGCTGAACGGGACGCGGTACTGCGAATGGGGGTACAATGGGCTGGGTATAGACTACCAGGTCCTGGCCGGCCCTGCCTTCATGGCCGTCTTTACCGTCGTCGGCGTCATCCTTGGAGTCGTCGCTGATAAGTAAGACTTTTGAATATATTTTCTGGAATAAAAAAAGAAGCCCTAAAAGAATCCAATACGATTCGCTTGTCTTTAAGTGTTATTGCTTTTGAGTCTATATCTTCGATAGTATAACTGCTGTACCAAACCAATACCTACCTACTAATAGAATTTCTTATACATATACTATATATCAGCTTCTTCTAACCTTTTTCTAAGATAATAAACCAACATAACATGTGACGTATTTATTACCTTTTGACTTATGTATACAAATGGACGTACGACCTTTTTAACCCCAATTTATATCACCAGGTACAACAGAGCTAGGATCCTCTCGGTATGCACTTTGGTGTACGTGATAGCCATTCTCATTATGGGTTCGGTCACTGAATACTGGCATCTGGTGATTCTTCGAATGATCATGGCTGCCGGTGAATCTGGCTGCAATCCCCTAGCCACAGGAATCCTCACCGATCTGTTCCCTGAACACCAGAGGGCGCTAGTCCTGTCCATCTTCAACTGGGGAATCTATGGAGGGTACGGTATCGCCTTCCCCGTTGGAAGGTATATACCAGACGTCAATGCTTGGGGATTGGTGAGTAATAACATAGTTTAATTAAGACGATTTCCCGCAACTTCGTTGACTTGAACTACAGATAGGATGGCTTAAATTATTGGTGTACCTACTTATATATAATTAGGGTAGTTGTAGGTATTTAAACAATCTTAACTAGCCAGCTAGGTCCGCTACAGTTTCATCACAATTGGATGAATTGTTTGGGGACAAACACAAATATTTTTATTTATATAGGTACATCGGGCACTTAGGCATTGCACGGACGCTGTTAATTTGTTGCCAAAACATTAACGAACTTATTCATAAACAGTTTATAAACCTATTTTCAACTAACAAATAGAAAATAAATTTGAATTAAGAATAGTGTAAATAATAAAAAAAGTGTTTTTCATTGTAAAAAAAGCGTGGGGTGCTTTTTAAGATATTATCAAAATGATATATAATACTTCAACTCATATTATCTGTCAATAAAATATTTATAACTATTGTCACCATCCACCCCACGCTTTTTTTACAATAAAATACATTTTTTTCTTATTGATACTATTCTTAATTCAAATATATTTTCTATTTTTTAGTTGGATTTTCTATAAACCGTGTTTTTTTATTTTTTTTAACTATTCTTTATTTTTTAGTTCTGTTCTACTATTGTCCAACAAAAGTCACAAAAAAATATATAAATTGACAAAAATCTCATTTTGCAAATTGAATAATGGCATAATCTTATCAAATTAGTGTATTGTTATCGGTCCTCGACAAACCTACAAAGTTTGAATAAAATCTGACCGTTTAAAGTGGGTCAAATTCGCGCCCAAAGGAGTCGGAGTCGGAGAGTTACAAACATACAAGTGAAGCTAATATAAAGCGTGTAAAAATATTATATTTTCAGAGCTGGAGAGTGTGCTACTACGGAGCTGGTATCGTCGGTCTGGTCATCGCATTGCTAACGTTCCTTACTCTAAGGGAGCCTGAGAGGACCACGATTGGAGAAGAAGGTATTAACTCTTTTGTTTATTAATGACATTTCCATCTACACTAATATTATAAAGAGGAAAGATTTGTATGTTTAACGAATAAACTCAAAAACCACTGGACCGATTTTAAAGATTCTTTCACCACTACAAAGCTACATTATCAGCGAGTAGCATAGGCTAACTTTTATCCCGGGAAAATATAAAGCGGGGTCTTTTATCCTAGAAAAACTCAATCACACGGGGAGAGCCGCGAGCTAAAGTCTATTACCAATAAATCAAGATCCCAGAGCCGTCAGACCTTATTTACAAGATACATACGAATACTGTGTATTTCGTCCCACACATTTCGTTTCTAAGAAAATAAAGTATGCCGGGGCTTGGATCTTGATCTATAAAACCTTTATTGATGACTAAACAGTCGCGGCACCATGTTTGAAATACTTTTCCCTTTGTAAAATTCATACTTTGTTCTTCTCCGGACAAAATTTTTGTTCAATTCGGTTTACAGCTATATATGATCACAAACTTAAGTCTATTTGTATACATAACTAGCATTGCGCGCGGCTCCGCCCGCGTGGAAAGTTTTTCCGGGATAAAAAGTAGCCTATAGCACTCAGGAGTAATGTAGCTTCCTATTAGTGAAAGAATTTTCGAAATCGGTCCAGTAGTTCCTGAGATTAGCTCGTTCAAACAACCAAACAAACAAACTCTTCAGCTTTATAATATTAGTATAGATTTATACTGTAAAGTCAAAATAATCATATAATAAGATAATCCTCTTTTCCTAGGTGTAGGCCCCGCAAAAACAGATGCATCAATAGAAGCAGGCAAGAAGATGCCCCAAGTAACAATCTGGCATGTAATCACTCAACCAAGAATAATATTGTTGTGTGTCGCCGCTTCTATCAGGCACTGTGGTGAGTAAATACTTTATTATCATTATCAAAATCACCATCATCAGCTTCATTATCATCGACAGCTACAGGATGTCTACTGCCGAACATACGCCTCTAAAATTTACAGATCATCATCGTGCTTTTACTCTGGTTTAACATCACATTAAACTACTCCACACTTATTACTGATATCTTTGCAAGACATAACCTAACGCTTGCATGTGGAACTACCAAGGACTTCTTATCTTTTAACATCCAGACTCCAAAATCGGTTAGTAATAAATAAATGTTAAACATTTGTCGTTCGCTTTAACGGTAAAGGAAAACATCGTAAGGAAACCTACTGTATTAAACCATAGAATTCTCCATAAGTATCTCTAGGGTATGTGAAGTCTGCCAACCCGCACTAAGCTAGTGTGGTGGACTAAGGCCTAACCCCTCTCAGTAGTAGAGGAGGCCCGTGCTCACCAGTGGTCACACCCTCAGTTAATAGATCGGCACAGCATCCTCTGCCCTACGGAAGCTGACTAAAATTTTGCTTTACGAAGAATTTGGCTTATTTTCAACTTCCTTGGGAGCTAAATCTCGAGCATTATCTTTTATTTTATTGCTCAACCTAAGAAATATTAAAACGAAAAGTATCATTGTTAATCCGGTCTACAAGCGTTGTTATTAACATAATTATCTGATTACCAACTACAAACCATTTGTAACAGCATTGTCTATCAAGATCTGACAGGCAACCTTCACGACATTTCAGTTCAACACCAGTTATTACATTTGAAACAATAAAAACCTATTGTCTTCGTAATAAAGTTTCATTTCTATCACATGGTGTTCGTTGAGTAAAGTTCGCGTCCTGAGTGCCTACTTCGTAAAACGAAATCCGTAGTTTCGGGTGACGGATCGCACGTTTTCTTACTACGAAGTGTTACGGATCCGATGACGGATTCGACGACGGATTCGATGTTCGGATTTTGACACTAATGACATTTTTACTTTCGTTGACCCTACTTTGAAAACCAATTTGACGTAAAATACATCGTTTCTTCGTTCGGATCTTAGCCTCAATTTCACGAAAGCTCTAAACCTTTCGTTTGATATTCGTTTGGTCTTCTGAGGTTTTAAAATGGTTCGATTCCTTCTGTATGAAGAGTTGTTGCGAGAGGAAAGTGCTAAGCGAATTCGGAAGCGTCTCCAACTGCGTGAAACCTTCGTTCAATGCAATATTCCAAACATGATTTTTTTAGAATTTATACGGTTTCACCATCCCTTTTTGAAATCATGTACGAGGACATAGTTCCACTGCTTCCTCCAAAAAATAATTGATCCCACCATAAGTTTATTCTGTAGCTTACTACAGAATTAATTTATTTTTATTTTATTTTATGTTACTTTCTACCTTTCTCAAGTACCTAGCTGGTAGTAAAAGTCTTAACGCCTATATAATCTTATCTTGTTTTGTTATTAGATGCATTGTATACTAAAAGGACCTATATTGGTTTGATCATTTTAGATTTTGACTGCGCAATTTTTTTATGCCAGGGGTAGTTATCAGGGAGCAGTAGGACTAAGTATAGATAGGTCTATGGCCCAGCAAACTGTTGCCTCAGGCAAGTCACTGAGGCGTTCAATCAGCCTTATAAAAGAATGATTGCTCTCAGTGGACTCTTATAAAAGAACAATGAGCAAAACATTAATCATTCATCTAGCATAAGCCTTTACTATAAAATATATTCAAACACTTTATTTACTCAGGTTAAAAACAAGCCATTGACTGCCTCGGTGGTATAGTTGTATTACGGTACGACTGCAGTGCTGAGGTCTCGGGTTTGATTCCCGGATCGGGAAAAGTGATATGGGGTTACTCAGCATCAGCCCGAAGTCTGAAAATGTGCACGGTAAATGGCAATAGGCTCGCCTCCTATTACATGGGACCTAACATAGATGGCGAAATGTGGGTGTGATACACCTCTGCCTAACCCTGAAAAGGTAAAGGCGTGATGCTATGTGAAACAAGCCATTAATAATTTTATTCTTTAAAAAAATGGGATTCCAGGCATATGTGGGTGCATTGACTGCAGCCATATAGCCATAATAAAACACACGTTAAATGAATACCGACTTTTTTAATCAAATGTATTTTCACTCCATTCATTGCCAACTGTCTCTCTCTTACTCTCTTCTAGCTTCTTCCATTGCTGCACCGTTTTCATTGCACCCCTCATACTATTAAGGTGGGATGTCAAGGTCTCCCACGAGCGACTAGTTTTAGCCCGCCCGGCCCCTTCAGGCTATGTACTAGCCCGTGAGCGAGATTGGGATATTCTGTCATGAATTATAAAAGCGCCTCGATCTGCACGCTTATGGGCAATCACCTTGAGCTGAAATGTTTTGAAAAATAGTCAAAAACATTATACGTTAATTTGAAGTAATGATGATTTTTGTAATACTTAGTTCAAATCACAGAATTTTCATTTTGTTACACAATAACTGCCTTTGCAATGCAAAAGATCATTCGTTTAAACTTTAAAGCGAGTAAATAACATTTAAATAATAATCTTACCAATAAAGTTTTTCTCGAGTCAACTTGTCAACGTCTGTCAAAAATGCTAATATTCCACAGATTAAACACAATGCAATAAAACCGTAAAACGTAAAATCAGCAAAAATATTTGTTATTTTGTAACTATTAATTAATTAGAATTATAAAATAATAGATATATTACAGAAAACCTAATTAGACATCCAAATTATACGTTTTTTTCACAAGAATGTACTAATAGGAAAAAATTTACGGTTTTTGAAGATATACATCTCTAATCCGACACAATATGTTCATTCGAACGATTGTTTATGGGTCCGAAAGTAACGGTGACGGATCCGAAGTAATTTGGTAGTAAGGTTAAATCCGAAGTTCGTCGTTTCTTCGTTTCGGACCGACGTTTCGGCGTTCGTTTTTGGAAGTAGAACTTCTGTCACGGCGGCCAAGTGTCGTGTCTAAAGTCGAGGCCACACTGCCGGAAATATACGTGAATTTCTTTGTCGCTTAATTAACATGTATTGTATCAAAATTTGGAAGACTCGGCTGTTAATTTCGCTAGGGTTCAATCACTTCGATAAACGCCCTAATGAATTATGTACACTGGAATCGATTTTATTTGAAAAACTAGGCCAGCTGTCTCTCTTACAACCAGCAGAAACTAATGGCTTTGATGCATTTCTCACGGTCTGTGTAATTTTAGAAGTCAAATTCTTCGTCCAACTCCCAAATTTAATAAAAAAGGGTTCCAAAAAATGTTGTACCAACGTGATAGAGCGTCGAACCACGCTTTAGATAGTTTTATCCGGACATTATGGTCGCCCCACTCTACTTGTAGCGATATCTAGTGAGATTAATACTATTTGCCATCATTCCTCCGACACTAAATGCCTACCTATGAATATTATTCATGAGACCCATCTTATATCGTACAGTATCTTACCATGCCTCGAACTTACCTTCTACCTTATATTTCCTGCTAGAAACCTTTTATTCCAATGATCATCATCATCATCAGCTATAAAAAAAATCCACTGCTAAACTTGACCTCCCCTAAAAAATACCAGGCCCATCTCTTAGAAGCTGCTACACCCAACGAGGCTATATGAAAAAATATATAAAATAATAGCTACTAATACTCAATAAATAATGAACTGTCCGCAGGCGGTATGTGCTTCGCGTACAACGCTGATCTGTACTACCGCGACTACTTCCCCGACGTGGACCTAGGCTGGTGGCTGTTCGCAGTCACCGTCGGCATCGGCTCCGTCGGCGTGGTGGTCGGTGGCGTCGTCTCCGACAAGTAAGTATTCAATAAACAAGAAAAAAAGAAACATTCGGCACACATTTTAACACACAAATTCAAATAAAGAACAATAATATACCTAAGCACAAATAAAAAAAATAGAACTGATCGCCAAAAATAAGAAAACTATCAATAAGAGTGGGCAGGCAAGAAAAATTGGCGCGAGTAAATGTTATCTCTCTACGTCCTCCTTAGGTACTACTATATAGTAGGTAGGTACTACTGTGACGCTGTCAATTTTCTATAACAGATTGACGACACGGATCAATATATCTTGATAGTAAGCGCCGGAGTTGCCCAAAAGAGTCACACCACTCTTGCGCAGAAAATAATTAAACTTACTATTTAGGAATATTTACTTATGGATGATGGGATGTATGTGAAGTAATCTTGATAGCGGAAGTAAGAAGAGTAGAGAAGTAAAAGTTCAAAGTTCAGTCCACGATAGATTTAATAAGTACACTACACAATTAATACCATACACATAAGATAGAAGGAGAGAGAGCAGAAAGTCAAGACAGCGATAGAAAGTTTATAGCGCGAAACAGAAGGTACGGTATTACGAAGCGATAGAACTAATAGCTAGCGTTAAGCAACAAAGGTGTATCGTATAGCGGTAGCGTTACGACTGTGCTCCAGTTGTACTGCGTGTACGCATACAGCGGTCAACGAAAGACTGACCCAAATTGACGTCACGCGGCAGGTAACCGATGCGAACAATAGAATGCTACTCGTTTAACTATAAAAAACAAAATCAAGTTATCTATATAAAATTTTATTTTTATATTAATATTTATTTGTCCGTACGTTGATAATATTTTTTATTTCTTTTTCTTTATTATAATTTTGTAAATAGTTTGTTGTGTATTATGTTTTATGTGTTATTTTTGTGTGTGTTCCAAATTAATGTAAGTGGTGACATGAGTCACCCACATACTATAGTGTCCATCAAATTGGAGCACAACAGCGCTTGTACCCTGCTACTTATGGTAGAAATAGATATTGCGGCGCTACCTACACAAAAGGACTTTCGTATCTTTCGTATCTATCATCTGTCAACTTTATATAACTTCTTTTTAACAGAATCGTAGCCAGAATGGGCGTGAGGTCCCGTGTCTTAGTACTGGCACTATCCCAGCTGATCGCGACGCTTCCCGCATTCGGCTCCGTCATTTTCGGACCACTGTGGGCTATGATCACGCTGGCCTTCTCCTATTTCTTCGGTAAGTTTTTTTATTGCAGTTTAATTACAAGACGAGCATGCTCGCCTGATGGTTAACTATACGGCCGCCCATAAACAGTAGTAATACCATACGAAACATTGAATTAAGTAAAAAGTACTGCATGGCTCTCCACAGCTTCGTCATACTGAGACATACTAAAATGTCATTATGTACGCTGGCTAAAATTTCCTTCAAACGGAAACGTTACTAGTGCCTGCATACTGCTACTTGGAAGTACATATAGACATTAAGTACTATGTCAATGATATTCTATTTTTTTTTTCGGTACGACATCTGGCAACCTAAGTATAACATTGGCGAATGCACCCACTTTTCGCCGTGTGTATTCTGTCCCATAATGTGATAGGGGGCGAGCCTATCGCCATATTATCTGGCACAAATTCCAGACTCCGGGATACTGAGTAGAAAAAACCAATATAACTGCCCGACCCGGGGATCGAACCCGAGACCTCAGCATTGCAGTCGCACCGTAATACAGCTACTCCACCGAGGCAGTCTATATGTAATAACAAAATCTATTTCCAGCTGAAATGTGGTTCGGCATCGTGTTCGCGATCCTGGTGGAGATCGTACCGCTGTCCGTCCGTTCGACGACGGTCGGCGTGTTTTTATTCGTGATGAACAACGTGGGCGGCAACCTGCCCATCCTGGTGGACCCTGTGTCCAAGGCCATCGGCTACAGAGAGGCCATCATGATCTTCTACGCTGGATTTTATGGCATTAGTAAGTACCTTAAGCATGAACAAACCACTAAGCTCTATTATTAAATGATCCCCAGTGCTAACACTAATAAATTAAAGAGTTTAAGAGAAATAAACGAAGCGGGTGTTTTGGTCTCCAAAAATCTCAAGTAAGCAAGCAAGCTGTTCACGTTGTTATTCTGTACGACAGTGGCAGATACAACCCCGGTTAAACGGGCCCTATCTCATTAAAAATAATGCATTATTTTGGTAGATAATTGTATTTTTATAGCAAAATTAAAAATAATTGCGACACTGGAATTGTTATAAGTGTATCAAATAAATCATCATCATCATCATCAGCCACATGACATCCACTGCTAAACATAGGCCTCCCCTAAAGATTTCCAGACGGACCTGTCAAAAGCGGCCTGCATCTATAAATAATCACTACGAAATGTCTCGTTCACAGGTAGCATCATATTCTTCCTAACAATGTTCCTTATGGACGGTCCAGTGGAGAAGCAAGAAGAAGAGACACCCAAACCTAACGGCCTAGACAACAGAGCATTCACACACGACGAAATACCGAACAGGAGTAACAAGACTTCCACAATTAGAATTTAAATAACAGCCAATAATACAGGTTGGATCTGTGACGACTGATCGTTTCCATGACAGCGACGTGTTCATCGACATTCGAAACTCAAAAGCACTAAGCCGGATGTCTCGGCTTTAAAGGATTACGTCCATAGAGAATTTACTAGTTTGGGTCCAACGCCCATAGAGAAAATTCTAGTTTGGGACCAAGTCCTAATGCCCATAGAGAATATTCTAGTTTGGGGCCAACTCTGGGGCCCAAAGAGAACATTCTAGTTTGGGATTAACGTGTTTTTTTGGGTTTTATTTGTTTATAACACTGTCAATAGAATGAAAGACAAAGATTTGATTAAAACGGAATGCGACCGTTTGTAAATTACCTGACGATGTGATAATTATTGTAAGCTTGTGCAAATACAGTTCCATAAACCAGGCTTCTAGAACAAGACTGGCATAAAAGTGGTCATAAAAAACTTGGCGCTCTCATTGTAAGCTCTTTATCATTCTTTATAAGTAGGTAGTTACTTTAGTTTTTTTAAATTATGAGAAGTATACAAAGGAGTTAATTAAATCCTTTTTTAATTATGCAATAAGATATTTCTGGCTATTTTCGTTCGCACTGCATGTATTTGACATGCTCAAAATGACCCCAATTGTGTAGCTCAAAGAAAGGTCTAGCGTGCGTATTATTATTTGCTGTCGTTTAAAAATAACACGTATTTCATTGTTTTTAGAATCCATTGTGTTATTCACACTCTTAGTTCAATCTATTCAACATGTCTGATACAAATAGGAATATCTTCTAGAGACCATGGATGCCGCCATTTTATGTTATTAGAAACCAAATCCATGTTTGATTTAAACATAGAGTCAATCAAAATAAAACCATATCGGATCGAGTTGCCTGTGTGTGACATACTATGCCTGCACAAAACAATCAGTAACTCGGTCAACAAGTTGCTCAAATCGGTTACTCGTTACAAGTTGGTAATCGTATCCAACAAAAAAAAATGTGCCTACCCACTTTTGTACAACCGAATAATTTTGTATAAATTAATGTATTTTCCTGGAACAGTGTTTACAAGCATAGTATGGTAAGTTTGATGTGCAATAAAGTACAAAACCGTACTTAATATGTACCAATTTGTTATGTCCGAAACTCTTCCTAGTTAGTTTGTCGTTTTAATTTATATTTTTAATTATTTTTACGCTATAAAACATTTGTGTTAATATTGTAAATGAAATCTTGTGTTTAATGGGCAAGAATTAATTTTAAGCAACAGGTGACGCGCAACATTATCTGCAACAAAAACAGTGCGTCATGATGCGCGTTGCATGTTGTCCATTTGCTGTCCAGGATATACAAGACTTCAGTATACACATTAAATTATTGTTTCAATATGCCTTCAGATTTCAAATCATGCAATATTCTAAAACATATAATAAATACATTACTACCCTCAGCAAGGTAAAAATTAATTTGAAAAACAAAGTTTTTAATATTTCATTTGGCTATCTCAAATCTGAACGCCATAAACCATGTTGAATTTAATGTAATAAATGAGTTTTTAATATTTATTATTTAATTAAGTGATTATTGTAAATAAAATGTTTTCAGTAATGTTTTCTTTATTACTCGAACATCCTAAATTATTTTTTAACAATAGACCCAAATTCTTAGCATTTAGCAGCTAATAATAGATATTATGATAGTAACGGGGAAAAAGATGTCAAACATTACTCAATTGACATGTAAGAACATGCCAACATTAAGAGGAGTTTGGTAAAAAAATATAGCCCCAAAAATATATTCCTTAGATTTTATTGACTATTTCAAATATATTCTATGACACACCATTCATCATTCAACAGATATCAGCACATTTTTCTTAGAAGATGGCTTATATTTAAACAATTTTTCCTTTCTCCTTGATTTCCAATGTTTTGTTTCCTCTTTCGATAAAATGTATTCTCCACTCACAGCCGCCAAGCTTATTTTTTCTGAAATGTATTTACATATTACAATATACAAAAAAAATATTTCTCAATCGAAAAAACATTCATATTTTTTCAGAATAGCTTCTCTGTATATTAAGTGCGTATCATTGAAACAACTTGCCCATCACAGAAACTTGCCAATCCATCCCATAAACTTCTTAATTAAATATAAATAATCTTTATCTACCTCTATGGTAACTAGGACCAAATATGATTAATCTGGCCAAGCAATGGAAAATTTCACTATACATCCTTGTCTTCTCATTAGAAATAATAACTTACTATACCAAAAAAAAAGCATAAACAAAATGTACCCACTTTTCAGTTATCTTTAATGTATTCAATAATACTTACAATCATAAATAGATTTTAAAAAAACTTATAGCCTATATCAACAGTTGGAAGGCAATTGATTTAAGCATAAAAGACAAGTCCAAAAACAGGCCTAAAATTATAACCAAGATACTTTATAATATATATTTGGATAGTACTCCCAAAAACTAGGCCTTTGCAATAAATCATGTAATTTCAAAGTAATCAGATTTTAAAATTTACTTAATTTTATTTTGCTTACACTTACTTTGCCTACACTTAAACTTAACTACACAACAATAAACACGATTAGAAATATTTTTTTAATGGATCCACAATCCATATTTTTGCCCCTTTATTATCCATAAAGTTTGAACCTGGTTAGATGTTGAGACCCAGCACCCATACAAAAAGGGGACATCTCTTTTTTACAACAATGAGTTTCATACCATACCAGCCCCGTATTACCACTGCTGAGCACGGGCCTCCTCTACAACTGGGAGGGTTAAGGCCTTAGTCCACCACGCTGGCCTAGTGCGGGTTGGCAGACTTCACATACCTTCGAAATTCAGAGAACTTCTCAGGTACGCAGGTTTCCTCTCGATGTTTTCCTTCACCGTTAAAGCGAGCGATAATTCACAAAGAATACACACATAACTTTTTAGAAAAGTCAGATGTGTGCGCCATTGGATTTTGAACCTGCAGACATTCGTCTCGGCAGTCCATTCCACTCCCAACTAGGCTATCGCCGCTTAGTGTTTGAGTTTCATACTTATTTGAAATCAGTACATTTTTCACTGTTTTTGAACATAGTTTAAGTTTTTTGAAAAAAAAAATCCTCTTATGTCAATTAGGCTGTCAATCGTTGATATTTAATTTACATGTTGGTACTTCCTTGAATAAATATATAAGCACTTACCACTTTCATTTAAGGTACTATCATTTTCGTCTATTTTCCTCTTCTGTATCTTAATCTTTTTCGATTCCCTATTGTGTTTTCCTGTATAAGTGTCCTTTAACTCTTCACAAGACAGAAACCCATCTGAACTTTTGAACAGCTTTACACCACCTTTTATTTTGTGTTTCCTGAAAACAGATTTACATGTAAATTTAGACAATTTAACATGAAAAAACATCGTTCAATTTACGGTCTGTAAATTGTAAATCAAATGTAAAAATAAAAATGTAATCAGTGTTACTACAGGACATAGTGAGGCTTAACATCTTATTTTGCAGGATGACGAGTGCAGTGGAATGCCACACAGTACTTTGTAACTCAAGGTGCTGGGTGGTGTTGCTACTGTTTATGGGTGGTCGTATCACGTACCATCAGGCAAACGGCATGCTCGTCTCGTCATTCAATGCCATAAAAAAATATACTTCATATTAAAAAGGAAACATACATACACATACTAAAAATTACTTTGTATTATAGTGTCTTGTATACTGCAATACACAGTTTCAAAATATAAGTATTGGATTATAGACAGATTGGTAAATTTATCAGTTGCATGTATCAGAGTGACATAATATAATGGAGAGGTGCGTAATTTAGTGTTGAATATAAACAAACTTGTTGGGTTTTGGATCCACTTCAACAAACTCTACATTTCTCTGTATAATGGCTGACATTTTTGTGCCAATTTGTTTTTTCATTTCCTCTGGCACAACTACATCATTGTAATGAGCTGATGTCTCCAAATACCGTTCAGATTTATTTTTTTTGCCTGAAATGTGAAATGCACTTATTAAAACTAGAAACTCAATGTTTTAAACATGACAATTAGGTTTTTTGAAATACATACAACCTACCTGCTGATTTTGATTCTCCTTTGGCAACAGATGTTGAATTAAAAACAAAAGAATTGTCCACAACTTTTTTGAATTTTGATAAATCTACATCTTCTGAAGAATCTGACATTTTTATTTATTGATGTATCAACTTATTTAAAATGTTATAACGTAACAAAATGTGGCTGCAATCAGGTTTATTTACAGTTTTTGGCATCGGCGTCTGCCGTCGGTAACTTTTTTGGGTTTGACACATTTGACAGAAGATTTTTTTAATTAGTTGCGGAACCGGCTAATGTTGAAGACCATGCTGCCAAGTCATAAGCCGGGCACATAAATCCAGCGAATATAATACGGAAAGAAATGTACGACCAATCTTATTTTTACAAATAATAACTAAAATTTTTAAAGAAGAAAATGTTACAATTCTTTGTAACAAAATAAATTATTTTGTTTATTTTCTTCTTAGAAATAATTGTGCGACATTTTTAAAATCATTAAATAACTTCGACTAGTACCTATATTGATGTATTATAATAATAGATCTTTATGTGTTTTTTTTTCGTTTCACTGGGTTCAACGTAATAAATAAACGCAAAATAATAATTATTGAGTGAAATGGACCAACCGCTAATGTCAGGAACAGCTGTATTTTTAGGTTATAAATTATTAAGACATCGACGAATTCGTAGATCAATATTTATTTATTAGTAGCATTCAATTAATTCCTTCACGAAAACCTATCTCTAGTGTAAATATTTACTTGTGCAAAAGTTTTACAGAAGAAAATGACGGAATATAAAAAGCCTCCCACAGATCCAAATCTAGTTAAATTTATGGAGAAAAGTGACTACGACTCTCTTGCTAAGTATTTAGTCGGAAACAACTTAAGATTCCGTGAAAATATTATAATACCAAGGATACTGGGCCCTGTGATCATCAAGACAAACGAGGAGAAGATGATTGAAGCGACTGTTGAGAGCTGTCCTTTTAAATCATTGACCAGTTGCATTATAGGTAAGGAATCAACCTTTTATTTATAAACAATACCTTTTCCTTGCTGTAACCAGTAAATAAGAAAATGAAAATAAATTTAATAAATAATTTCATTATAAAGTTATTTATTTTTACACACTTTATATTAGCTTCACTTGTATGTTTGTAACTCTCCGACTCCGACTCCTTTGGGCGCGATTTTGACCCACTTTAAACGGTCAGATTTTATTCAAACTTTGAAGATTTGTCGAGGACCGATGGCAATACACTAATTTGATAAGATTATGCCATTATTCAATTTGCAAAATGAGATTTTTGTCAATTTAGGTATATATTTTTTTATTTTTAGTGACATCTCTTGGACCATAGTAGAATTACAACTAAACTGGCTACTCTTATGCGTAAAAAAATCCTGCTTGTCACAAGATGGCGCTTTCGTTTTTAGTGACATCTGTTGGACAATAGTAGAACAGAACTAAAAAATTAAAAATAAATAATAGTTCAAAACAACTGAAAAACACGCTTTATAGAAAATCCAACTAAAAGATAGAAAATAAATTGAATTAAGAATAGTGTAAATAAGAAAAAAATGTATTTTATTGTACAAAAAAGCGTGGGGTGCATGGTGTCAATAGTTATAAACATTTTATTGACAGATAATATGAGTAGAAGTATTATATATCATTTTGATAATATCTTAAAAAGCACCCCACGCTTTTTTTTGAATAAAATTAATTTTTTTCTTATTTACACTATTCTTAATTCAAATTTATTTTCTATTTTTTGTTGGATTTTCTATACAGCGTGTTTTTTATTAGATAATAAATTTTAACCAGTATCAGCGGCAACTAAATTGGTTTAGATAATTAGATAATTATTTAGATAATTCTATATTAGATAACATCATGCATTTTTATACTTCAGGATACGGTCTTGGTGCAGCAGTAGGTCTCTTTACATCTTCTCTAATGCCAAATGTAACAGACCCAATGGCCCAACAAAATCAAACGGCGAAAGAGATATTGCGAGAAATGAAAAACTCCATGATGAGTTATGCTAAAAACTTTGCGATACTTGGTGCCGTCTTTTCTGGAGTTGAATGTTGCATAGAAACTGCGAGAGGGAAATCTGACTGGAAAAATGGGACTTACGCTGGTGGGATCACTGGAGGACTCATTGGGTTGAGAGGTGTTGAGTTTTTATATTATGGATACATACTTATTTTTAAAAGCTTATTGTAAAACATCCAAGCAGCAGTGTATGTATGCACTGTTGTGTTCCAGTTTGAAGGTCATTGTTGCAGGGTAATTACTGGGCATTATGACAATTAACATCTTATGTCTCGGAGTGACGAGTGCAGTGGAGTGCCATGAAGTACTTTTTTTAATCTTACTTTAAGGAGCTTTGTTGTATGTTACGACTATGTCGCTCCATACATCCATTTTAATATATGTCTACACATTTGTCCTGATATTTTTTTTTTTTTTTACCTAACAAAGTACTTTGTAATTAAGAGTTCTGTATGGTGTTGCTACTGTTTATGGGCAGTTGTATCGCTTGCCATCAGTCGAGCGGCATGCTAATCTCGTCATTCAGAGCAATAAAAAATATATACAAACAATTTGATTAAGGAAGCAGCTGCATTCTGGCTGCTTCCAAAAGAAACGGCTGGAAATTATTAAGAGAGACCTATATTCTACAATGATGCTTTTTTTTTAATTATCTATTATACCCTTGTTGTGAGGCATGACATACTCTCAATGAGTTGGTTAGAAATGCTCCAACAGTAAACAATAGTAAGTAATATTATGTTACAAACTTAATCAAGTCTCAAAGTAGTAATTTCATACTGGACTGCTAAAATGATTGATTTTTTCTAGGGGGACTGAAAGCAGGTATATTCGGCGCCGCGGGTTTTGCTGCATTTTCCACCGTTATCGACTATTACATGCATCAACGTGGGACGTGATTATTTCCATATTATGTTATTTATTAGAAATAAATATTTAGTGATTCTTGTTGTTTTATAATATTTCTGTAGGTAATAATTATAATTAGTTAAGATAAATATTACTAAGTATATTGATATAGTTAAAAATTTATAATTTCATATTTTTGTCTGAATAATAATGGAAGAGCGCTTAGAATAATAACAAATAATAACGCGCCTTTATAGTCAAATCTAGGGCTGCCATCCGTCGGAAATTCCCCGGATTTGTCCTAGTTTGAAGGGCGTCCGGGGGCCGTCCGGCAGGTGTTTTTAAACAGTGTCTGGGTGTAACCCGGACACTTTTGTTGTCAGGGGAAATCCATTTTTTTTATAGATAAGCGAAAAAGTAAAAATTACAATGTTTTATTTTTTTGTTGCAAAAAATATTTTTTCAGAGGTGTTCGGGGAAAAACCCATATTTCGCCCCATTGTCCGGGATTTTTGCCGTGTTTAGCCGGCGTCGGCAATTTAGGCATGGCAGCCCTAGTTAAAGCTGACAAAAGTGTATTTGCACTTACATACAATAAATCCCCCATTACGCGTTAGAATGCTCAAGTTGGTTGTCGGCTATTATCTTACTACGTATTTTAAATGCGAAAACAATATATCTTTGTTATGTAAGTAAAGGCAAAAACAAATTTGGATCAAAGGAGATGTCCGCTTCTTGTGTGGATGCTGGCCTTCAATTTCAAACCAGGCTCATTTGGATAGTACTCCCAAAAACTAGGCCTTTGCAATAAATCGTATAATTTTAAAGTTCTCCGATTTTGAGATATATGTAATTTTATTTTGCTTAAAAACTACACTTAAAATTTTGTCATAAATGGAAGGGTCTAAAAATATATTTTTTGTGGATCCAAGATCCTTTTTTTTGCTCCTTTTAGTTTTAGTTGCCTGGTTAGATTTTGAGGCCCGGCCTCCATACAAAAAGCGGACATATCCTTTGAATATAATAGGTCTCTTGGAATCTAAGCAAAGAGCATCAGAGACAAATAAACTAAAAAGAGCATTATAATGCTACGGAATCAAACCTTGGAATTGGTCCTTAGACCATCTAGAACGGACGCGCCATGCGCCATGTGCTTATTGCTATCGATAATCGAACAAAAAAATCTTTTCTAATGGCGAAAATACTGGTTTCCATCATAAAAGATACGGCATCCGCTATAATTATGACATGACGCTCAGTGTGATCAGATTTAGCAGAATTCTACTAAAATCGTATAATTCTGCGATTTTTGCAGTATTAGATCCCAATTTTGGGCTTAGCATAGCTTAGCACGGGCCGGGCGCGGCGTAGCTATAGCGAAAGTTTGTGGAAATGTTGGGATGTTTGTATATTTCTTAGAAGTCCACATAGGCATTATACTTAGTGTGTACAATATGTTTTGTGACCGCCCCCCCCCCCCCCCCCTCGTTATATACGCCCATGGAAGATTGTGTAGCAGTTTGCATTTTTTGGTACAATCTTATAAAACCCCTGCAAAAAATTTACAATAATCGACATTAAGGCTGCATTTTTGCACGAAAAAATGTGCAAAATAAACCCTTTAAAATATGCTATACATATACACTTGGGACCAGAAAAAATGGGGCGCAGAAGTACTAAATATGGGCTAATTTATTAGCAGAATTTTGGCATGTATTAAAAAAAGTAGCATAATGTTCAATTTATATCTGGTCACACTGATGACGCTACTTCCGTTCAAAAAATAATCAACAAAACCAACGGACGTTTGACTTTCGATCTTTTTTACTTTTTGGTGAAAAACGGTGAAAATGTGTATCGAAGTGTGAACTGTTAACGAGATTTTGTTAATAGGATATTTAAAAGTATTTAGAAGCATAATATAGAATAAATACATTATTCTTTCATTGAAAATGAAAGATCCTTTTGCGAAAGATTGTATCGATTCCCCGACAAGGGAGAGTTTGAAGAATGTTGAAGGCTGTTACAATAAACATTTATTTAAGAACACATCGTTTGCAAACTCACGTCGTGCCTTGCAGTCCGGCGCGGACAAAATCTCCAGAACGTTACGGAGCGTCAGAAATACGTTCGGCAACTTGTCGCAGGTAAATTTGGGTTTTAAAAATACTTTCGAAATAATTAATGGAATAGACGAAGGTAAGTTAGGCTTTTCTTTACAAGCATATACTTAAACTTATACATACATCTTTTTTATTAGATCGATATTGTACACGCAACGCTTATGGAGTTCATTCGCCTCAATTTTTGTACAATATATATTTCCTACTGGCGTACTAAATTCTCGTGTGGATTATAACAATTTATTATTACCAACTCATGCATTGGCTTGGAAAATCATAAATGGCTTATTTCTGTCATAAATTTATTATTTCCTCAAAAGTTGAGTTGAGTTTGGTGCTTGCTTTTTACGCAATTGAGTGACTAGAATGATGCTTGATGGTATTGTATTGCTTATAAGAAAACTGTATAATTACTCGACCTAGGTATCATATCAAATGTCTGGGCAAATTTTAAATAAATAAAATTTAATGCATTATCTGAATGTTCCAAGCTTTCTTTACATTCCCTAGTCATTTTATTGACTACTAGCTTTTGCGCGCGGCTCCGCCCGCGTGGAAAAGTTTTTCGGGGGTGCCTATAGCACTCAGGAGTAATGTAGCTTCCTATTAGTGAAAGAATTTTCAAAATCGGTCCAGTAGTTCCTGAGATTAGTGCATTCAAACAAACAAACAAACTTTGCAGCTTTATATATTAGTCTAGATTGTTTATACAGATTGCCAGTAACATATACAATAGTTGCTAGTGGCACCCAAACTAGACTGTGCTTGTGTCTTGGGCTGCCATAATACATAACAATATTAATAGTAAATGTTCTGGAGAAACAACTGCTTGTAGCATTTGATATCAGGACATCTTAAAGTCCAAATAGCATTTAGTCCTCTTATCCTTATTTTTGTTCTTTTAATATTTTTCAATCTTTTTGGAATTGTGGATAGTAGTGGAGTGTGCTGAAAATTAAACCTATAAGCATACAAACATAACTTATAACCATTTGGGTGGTGGACATCACATAACATCTGTAACTCACTAGCCATGGGCGTAACTAGTAATTTTCAAGGGGGTGGGTGTCTTAAACTAAATTAATAATAAAAATAATATCAGCCCTGCATTATATACTGCTCACTGCTGAGCACGGGCCCCCTTTTCTTAGAGGATTTAGGCCTTAGTCCACCACGCTGTCTTAGTTTGGATTGGCAGACTTCACATACCCTCAAAATTCTTATAGAGAATTCTCAGGTATCCAGGTTTCCTCACAATGTTTTCCTTCACCATTAAGGTGAATGATAATTGATAAACAATACACACATAACTGCAAAAAGTCATAGGTGGTTGCCTTGGGTTTTGAACCTGCGGACATGGTCTCGGCTGACCGTTCCATTTCCAACTAGGCTATCGTCCATTTAGACAAAATTTGGTTGTTTTAAAAAATTATAGTAGTGGTAGGCTGCCACAAAATGCTGTGGTTACGAAGTAATTCTGGGTAGGGCACAGCCCACCAAGCCTCCCCTCTATATACATTATATGTCTGTCACCAGCTTGTGTAATACAAAACTATAAGTGTGAAAAAAAAATTATCCTTATTTTGTACAGCATTTCAGACTAGGGGGCAGACGGCGACATCGTTTAACGGAGACTGGGTCTCCGTGCAGGGCTCCTACTACACCAGTCATGAAGAAGAAACAGGTGAATTGGTTGTACATATATCTAAACCAAGGCTGCCCAACCCCAGGCCCGTGGGCCATGATGAGGCCCGTGGAGCAATTTTATATGGCCTATGCAAACAATTTTATAAATCCCTGAAAAGATTAAAACGTTTTGCATGCTATGCAATGCCATATGGAAAAAACGACTCACACAACCACCTAATGTGTTCTCTCTTTTCTTAATGTTGTATTTTTATTGGACAAGACTTAATAGTTATTAAAATAGGAACTACAAGTGGCCCGTTAAAAATTGCTGATTGACTGTTTGGTCCGCCTGTTCAAAACATTGAACACCTTTGATCTAAACCTTTAAATTTAATTAAATTGCAGTTGCCAGGCCATAAAAAAATCAGGTTTTCTGTATTGCAAAGTGGCCACAATGCATATTTTGTTGGTGTCATGTGGATTGGTGTTCAAATAGCATAGACTGTTGAGAAATAATTTTTCCTCACCAATCCACAAAATGTGCTGGCCTGTTGAAAACTCGATATAAACATACTGATCCTGGAAACAGGCATACTTACTTGGGCCATTATGGCAGGTTTCATGCCTTGTGTGCAATTCAATTTAATTTAAAAATCTAATTAATCTGGCTTATTAAAATTAGTAAGATATACTAATAAATTTATTCTGTTTAGGTGCTAAGGAGATTAACTGGAAGAGACTGGTACCGTGCATAACATTTATTTTCTGTTAATTCCAGATATTAGGCAGGACTCCCACCAAGCTGTACAGTCCGTTCGGGATCGAGACTCCGCACAGCCGAGACTTCAGAATGTCGCCGTACATGCCTGACACACCGGACCATGGGTAAATATTATAATGAAACAGTTTAGGACCACGTAACAGCCTGTTCGCGGCAAAAAAATATTTACACAATGTCAAATAAAAATATTGAATTTGAAGGTAGGTATCAGTTACTATAGTATATCAACTTATTGTTTTACAAACTAATGATTGCTAGTGTAGTTGCTCAAAAGAACTAACCAAATTATTATTACATTCGAATATCAAAGTATGTCTTCAAAATTGTTTTGTATATTTTTTTTTCCAGATTGTCACCAAAACGACGCAAAGGCGTCGCACATTCGTGGCACCTGCTAGCCAAGAAGAGACCGCGGGCTCTTTTCCATTGATATATTTTTAAAATATAATAGTAATACGCACAAACTGTATCCCACCGCTTAATGTAAGACTGGCTTTGTGAAGACGTCAGCTTTATTTATACCAAAGTGAACCGGTGTGCCGTCTGAATTCCAAAAACGGTCGAGTAATTTATTTAGTATTTATGTTGACACAGTTTTGTTATGGTCTAGGCGTTGTACATTTCTTGTTCATTAGGAAATTTTGTGCACGTTCGTCATTAGATTCTTTTTTATTTTAAATGGGCGCCATCTTTGTAGTTAAAAAAATTGGACAATGTCGCCTGTGTAGAAAAGTTTTTTTTAGCATTTTGCAACAACTAAGTTAATGGATATTTTTTAACATGGGAAATGTCTTAAAGTATATGCATTGCACTGAAGTATTTTTTTATATTAAAAATACTAATGTAAGCAATGTTGCGCGTTAGCGGATGTGACGCGCTGGTCGCGGTTACATTCCGTCTCAAACGCGGGAAGGAAATTTTTTAAATTGCATCTGAGAATGTTGCTAGATGAAGATACAAAGGTTATATAAAATCATGATTACACACTGTTGCCACAATAATAAATTGTTAAGTCCCTAGCTACATAACTTTACAAAGGGAATTCTTCATCTTGTTAAGGTCAAGTCATGGTAAGAAAGTTATCGAGGCACATTTATTAGTTTCATTACCTTATTAGACAGTTATTTCAAAACAAAATTAGTTTCAAAATTTAAACGCTAATTAGGGTTGTCGGCGCTCATAGTCCCTATGGAATGTAATTTTTTAAATTCTGTTCCTATATTTGACTATTCATATCGTATTGTTCATCAGTTCGACCAAAACTGTGTCTGTAACAATGATTGCCAATTGTAATTGATATAAATAATGCTGATTGCCTGTATTGTGTTGTGTGAAAGGGCCTTAGCATAAGATCACTTTTTTAGACACAAAATACTTCGGGAATTGAAATGGGAAAGTCATATTTCACAGTTCACACTCATTTTGCTCGCAATGATCAGTACAAAGGCCGTTTCACACACGCACTTGAATGTTAGGTATTCGAATGGTGCTATCTTGTATCTTTTCATTTGCTGCGAGGTATCGACATTTTGATAATAATCTAGGTATAAGACTATTCAACCGTCGTTATTATTTCACTAAGCATTCATTTTTGAATCGGTTGAATGTATGAATGTTTGTTTTGGTTTCTATCTATCGTTTTCTACCAGCAACAACCATAAATCTATGAACCGTGGCATGACGTGTATAGACGTCGTAACCCCATTTGCAAATAAAACATATCTGCCGTGGGTACACGTTAGGTTTTCTAACTCAGTGCATTATTAAGATACGATATGCCCCGTATGACCACGCGTACACGCGCATGCTATCATGATTTTAATGAGTTCATGCATTTCGATATCAGTAAGCGACGCGAATACCTACCTCTAATGTGTAAACACTAGACACATTATTCTGTCCACGGGTATGCATACCCCATTCGGACGTAGTGGGGCGTTCTCCTATAATAACAAAGAGACTATGTCTGCGCATGTATTTTATAAGACGTCTATACACGTTCATCGTTTTCTTTTGCTATCAGTGGTTCATAACAAATAGCTTATGAACTTACAGTCCTACCAAGTCCCTGACCGAGCTGGTATGGATGCAAATATAACGTGAAAGAGGTAATAATTTACTTCGTCGGATACCACGCTAGAGAATACACTTATATTAACCTGAAGTTGTCTACACTTTTTCTACAAAGTCGTTTAATGTGTCGAATTGCATATCCAGTATTATAAATGCCAAATCGTATTGCTACTAATTGACGTCTTTTTATATGTATTGGATATTTTTTTTAACATATAAGTAATTTTTATACTATAATATGTCGTAAAGATGAACAGTATGTTGTTGCATTGAGGGTCATTGAAAACGTCCCTGGACGGCATAGAAATTCTTATAGAAGTTTATTTATAAAGTCATCTTTCGGTGTCAGTTGTTGCATTGCTTATGTCCAAAGACGACACTGACCACTGCACTGCACATGATGGTAAGTACGGTGAAGTGCAAATAGAAAATCGAATGGAATTGGACGATTATCCCGTGCCATTAGACATAATCATGCCGGCTTGAGCAGCTGCTTCTTCACACTACGGCGGAAGGAGCCAGGATTGTAGGAAGGAGGGAACACGTGTGGCGGCAAACTATTCCATAGCCTGACGGTGCGACAGAAGAAGGAATTATCGAACCTATTGGTTTGGGTCGTAAGGGTTTTCACCATCAAGCTGTAGCTTCGCACGCCAGCACGCGTGGTTCTGCTAAGGAAATGAGAGGGGGGGATCAAATTAAACAACTCGTCAGAGCATTCACCATGATACAGACGGTAGAACACGCTTAGAGAAGCGACATATCTCCGCAACTATAGCGACTCCCAAGTCGCCCGTCACGTTCATAATTTACAACTCGGATGGCCCGCCGCTGTAATCCATACAAGGCTTCAAGCAAGTATTGGGCAGAACCGTCCCGTAGGTGCGAGCAATATTCCATTCCCTGCAGAATCTGCGCTTTGTACAAGCGATAAAGCTGACCGGGCGTGAAAAAGCGACGCATCTTGTTCAGGGTTCCAACCCTGCGAGATGTGGCAGATATAACGCCTTCGATATGATTCCTTGGGTTCAGATCACAGCGGATGTCCATACCAAGGATATTCCAGGTCACAGGTCATTCCACAATTAGAGGGGAACGCCCTGAAGAATGAGCAAACGGGGACTTTTTGCACGAAAAGACAGAAGCCTGCGTTTTCTTTGCACTGAACTCAACCAGGTTGCTGGAACCCCATAGAGAAATGAAGTCCAGAGTCCGGTTAAGCTCAGTGACAAGGTCCTCACGCCACATCTCAGTGTCCGCCCGCGAACTTGGGGGCCCGTAGAAGTATCGCTCATGAACCGTACTGTCATCCGCATAGCATTGAATGTTGCCGAGTGACAGCATATCATTGATATGCAGAAGAAACAGGGTGCGTGACAAGTCGAGGCTCACAGCTAGAACCTCGCAATGCCTGCCGACCGCCTCACCCAGCGATGCAGGACATACGCTAGAAGGTCACCCGTTGATCGATTCCGAAGAAGAAGGCATATCAGCAGATCGTAGGGGGACGTGGTAAAATTCTCGCAAACAAAATCTTCGAAATAAATGTATCGTATAAAAATTTGGCAATATTACAAAATTACCGGAGATGTTCTACTTTATTTTTTTATGTATCGACTTTTTAAGAGTTTGTGGTTGTCTTGGACGTTTATTAGATGTACGAGCCACGAAAGGCTATAAGTTTGAGTTCCGCCGTTCAAGTTTCTTGAAATATCTTAATTCTCTATGCACTATTTTCACCGCTCGTAACAAGCGCGTAACGTAACTCACCGCGATTATTACTATGGAAAATGGCATACGGAATACCATTTAACGCTAATTACACGAAGTTAACGTAACGCGGCCGCGTTACGAGTTAACACTGTCATAGAGAATAAGGGGGCTGGATGAAAAGTGTCTTAACGCGGAGTCGGTTACGAGACTTAACTGTAAATATATACCATACTGTTCATCTTTACATCAGTGACTTACGCTTTGCCCTAGACAATACAACATTGGCTACCTATGGTATTTTTGTGTGGATGTATTAGTTTAATTTGTATTTTTTTTTAAGGATTCAATATTTGTGACCCTTAGAGGCTGAGTTAGGTGAAACATTGTCTCTGGAATTGCCAATAGCACTATTTAACGGCCAAAAGCAAATAACGATTCGCTTCGCTATCTTATCGATCCCGCGAAGAATAATAATTACAGCCCTGTATTATACACTGTCTTATTGCGGGGCACGGGCGTCCTCTACAACTGAGAGGGTTTAGGTTGGCCACCACCACGCTGGCTGCTGTGGGTTGGCAGACTTCACATACCTTCGAAATTCTTCCCAAAAATAAACCAATCAAAAGTCATAAAGCATGACAAGTAAGCATTCTGGTTGGTCCGTTTATGCGATCGATGCGAGAATAAAGATCACAATTGTTTTTTGAAATCTGCCGGAGACCATAAACACTGAGCATCTTTGCCTCCAAGATGAATTGAATCATGAACATGGCGTTACGTAAAAAAAAACATGTACGTACGCGCCTCGGCATACGTTGATTTTTTTATGTATTCCATTTTCTTTTAAAATGTTGGGAATGCTCAACAAAGACTAGCTATAGGAGCCTATAAAGTAAATTATAATTCAAAAATCATGTGAATGGACATTTATGTCTAATTAATTTAATTATTTTAAGTTGTTTAGATTTTGATTATAATAGTTATTTTATATTTTTGGATGTTTGCATTTCAATGTGTCTACTTTTAAATTTATAAGGTTTTTTTAAAAGTATTCCTCTCACGAACTTGCACGCTACAGTATTATAAAGTATATTTTAATCAATATTGACGCTTTCCAATATCAATATGGGTTGTGTAAAAAATATGGCGTTCCTTCTGTTTACTGTCGTGGCGGTTACCTCCGGACGAGTGACTCGCTCGTCTCGTCTTTTGGTTGTATAAAAATATAAGTACGTTTTATTTTATAGTATAATGGAAGGCAAATAATAATTAAATTCATGCTATTTAAATAAACTATTGGTCTTGGAACGCTACGGTATACAATTATATCAATTTACTTTGTGCTCATGAAGTACTTACTATATTATGTACCTGCATTATAAGGCTATGTGCTATTATAATAACTTTTTCCTATTCCGTGTGTTATTTCAACCAACCCATTAATAGACCTCGCGTCTTAAAAATAAACGCGATAAATATTTAAATGGCCGTTTCGTAACCGTTTCCTAAACTTCTCCAATACATGTTATTCGATGGTGACTGTATGGGAGATTGAAGAAAGTGAAAAATTCACACACACAGTGTAAGTAGGTACTATACTACTAAATCCATTCGTTAGTTTGTTTTACTTCTGATAAATATCTAAATATCTTCACAAACCGCATTTATAAGAAAGTTATGAAGTAAGAAAAATAAGAAGTAGGTAAAATAACATACAACTCAATATCGACAACAATAGACAATAATAATAAAAGCTATATAAAACATACATAAGTATGAGTTCCCAAAGCTTAGAAATGTCTCATTACGTAATATATAAAAATAAAGAAGTTTTGAACTTTGATTAACTTCATGATAATACTGAATACAAACAAATCTGTAGGGAACATAACCTCCTAATTTTGCTTCAATAACATCAACTTAACTGAGTCCCATCTAAAAAAAAATATATTCTGGCCACGCTGGGTATCAATAATCGGCTGGAACCTATATTTTATAATTTTTGTCATATTAAAAGAAAATATAAATAAATTATTGTTCTAAAAAGTTGTATTTTTTATCCACAATATGTGGCTCGTGTGTCGATTTTGTGCTGCCACCCATAGTTTGTGCACGGTCCTTATAAACGAGGGCGTAGCCGCGAGCTATATTTAAACACTAGCATTTGCCCGCGGCTCCGCACGCGTGAAAAGTTTTCCCGGGATAAAAAGTAGCCTATAGCACTCAGTAGTAATGTAGCTTCCTATTAGTGCAAGAATTTTCAAAATAGGTCCAGTAGTTCCTGAGATTAGCGCGTTCAAACAAACAAACAAATAAACAAACTCTTCAGCTTTATATATTAGTATGGATATTTAAACATTACTTACCATAATGTAACCTGAAACATACATTTAAGAAAACTAAAAAAAAATATAATTCCCAAGCTGCGCCGCTTGCCGTTAAGCCTAGGGGTGCCATCACCTAAATTGCCGACGCCGGATGAATACGGCAAAAATCCCGGACATTTGGGTGATATATGGGTTTTTTCCCGGACACCTATGAAAAAATACTTTTTGCTACAAAAATAAAAACATCCGTTATAATTTTTTAATTTTTCGCTTTTCTATAAAAAAAAATGGATTTCCCCTGACAACAAAAGTGTCCGGGTTACACCTGGACACTTTTGTTTTTCAAAAACCCCTGCCTGACTTCCCCCGGACGCGTTTTAAACTAGGACAAATCCAGGGAATTCCGGAAGGATGGCAGCCCTAGGTAAGCCCATAGTCGTGGCTGAATTTTTATTAATGTTTTGAGCTGTATATGAATTAAGGCTTACTTTACCGAGCGTTTTATAAACATGATTTTTATGTCTTCTTTGATAATATTATTATAAAATGATCTTTCTACTTATAATTTTCCGTATTTTATACAGGCAACACTAATGTCGCGCAGGCGTACTATATTTACGGCTGGTCTCAACAACTTGCTAACATTTAAGGGGAGTTTGATATCTAACTTGACAGTAAAAGTGATGCCAACTGTTTCAATATCAATTCTTAACTATCTTAGTTTTTAGAAACACAGATAACCACCAAAAGTAAGCATTCTAAGTATTTATTATCTGTTAGTCAGTTATTGAGACCGGCCGTTAGTCATTGCTACTATCTTAGTAGTAGTATTCAGTATTCTGTGGTATAACATTAAATGTTATCTACGGTGTTTGGGGAAGCCCCTGTCAACAGTCGGGTAGCATTGTCTCACAAGTCACAATAAAGTATAATCCAACGTGAACTTCCTGTTGCGTTGCACAGGTAAGTGAGATTTCAGTTAACGCTATCCTTTTCCTTAATACCAGGTAACACGTATCTGATTTTTCTAATAGTGAGGGTGTTTACAGGCAGAAGAGATTCTGAGGCAGAGCAATTCATATTACGTATTTATGGCAAAGGTCGCTGGAGAATGAATGTCTCGATCGAGTGCTCAAAATGCTAAGCCGACACAGGGCTTAAACGATGACCCTGAATAATAAAGGGATGTTATTAAATATTATGTCTAGCGTTGAACTCTGAACCGGGAACTGATCTCGACTGCTAATGATTACCCGCAATATAAATACTAAATACGTTCTTAGATTAGTTTGAACTTTTTAAAAAAAAAAGATTGGCGGAAATGCTTCAAAACAAATGAATTTTAAATTCATGTTCAAATGATTGATATCAGCCAAACAAAAGAATTCTTTCGATACAAATGATGTAAAAATTTATGTTCTAGAAATTCTTGATATCAGTACAAACAAAAGAAATCACGTCTAACTGCTCAAAGAAGTGCACACCGTATATCAAATAGCTTAAGATTGAGATTTAATTGTTAATAATTTCTATATGTTCCCACCTCACATATCCGGTTATATTATAAGCTCAGACGTGGTAGGCACAAAACTTAACCTTCGCAGAATGAATTAAGAATCTAGTCATGGCTTTCAAGACGTCACATTGAGTCATTGAGTGTGCAAATCCAAAACACTTAATACTTACTATTAATGTGTTTTGGATTCGCACACGTGAATTTAACGTTATACTTTATCAACTACAGTCAGGTATGGTAAGACGCGAATGTATCATTTGAGTAGGTAATTTATAACGAACCAGCCAAATATTGGTAGACACTGTGAATTTAGTCTGTATTTGAAAGAAAATGTGGTTCTTTTATTTTCATAATCCTGTCAATCGTACCTAACTTATATCGGAAGCGGTAAGTAATGTACCAGCACTCCGTACGACGCATACATACTTAACGTAACATATGTTTTAGCCATAAATGTGTATACATATAGACGGTGGGCCATGTCCACCCCAGAGGTAACCCCCCCCCCGAGGCAATTCTTGTGCTGGGTCTTCACACCCAATGCACGCCCATGCGCGGGGGGACATTAGTTGCGGGTCGAGGCACACAGTTCAGTGTGTATACCTCTTGGTTGTAAAACACATTGAGGCCTAAAAGGGCCCGCGAACATTTCCTGGCACCCTCTCTTTCCGCCCATCCTGGGAACCTTCCTCCCTTTTTACTCTGTTTGCTTTTTTTATGTATAACGTGTACCGCGACAATAAATTATTCTTTCTTTCTTTCTTCCCCCCACCTTCCCTTCCATATTCCTCCTCCACTCCCCTCCTAGGCCCTTGCAGTCGTTAAGCCGGGGGACTCCAGTATTATTCGCAGGTTTCCCCCGGTGTTGACTGCAGGATCGCCTACATAAAAAAAAATTAAGATAAGATGCATTTACTCAAAGTGGATTGCTGTCACGTCCTTTTCTGGTATGTGTTTGTGTACCTACGCAGTGTCATCGATATCGATAAAAGATATGTTATCTTAGATAAGGATGTCCCTATACAAATCTTTATGTCCTTTGCTGTGAGTAGGTATGGTACGTTTCTACTGTGAACCAGAGAAATATTTGCTAAAATTGTATAAAATTCGAACACCTTTCGAGGAAGATGGAAAACCTTTTTGCAATAAATCGTAGGGGAGACCTAGGAGAGTTGTGACATAGTCGATTTCTTGCATTCTGTGGCCGTAACCGAGCTGGCATTTTCGTAAAATTGTTGTATATTTGATGACTTATTTGATGCACTACGCGTCGGCGACACACGGGGATCCGTTGGACCAGTACATCATTCAAGCACAAAAAATTGCCAAAAGTAAGTTTAATGTTGAAATTTTAATAGCTTACTAGTGAATATATTTAACGCTACTAATATTGTGTTATTAGTTTTAATATACTTTGACTATTCAGCTTCAAGAATATCATAACTTTTCTTATGGTTTGCAACATATTTTGTAGTTATGGGATATTCAATATAAGTAATACAAAATTTTTGTACCTGGGTGAATTGTGACAAGCTGTCACAACTCTCCTTGGTCATTTTTATGTATGATAACATAGTAATATTATGCATTGTTTGCTATGTTATGACGCGTTATTTTTTCAGAATGCCAAATATATGATAGGTGTGGAAGGCTAAGGCATGGCGAGTAAGGTAATTTATGAACTGGCATAATTTTGAGGAGACAACATTAAGAGGATAAGAGACAAACACAAAAGACAATAAAAAGTGAAGGAATCCTGTGAAACTGATGAAGTTGACGCAGAAAATAAATGTTTCTGTTTATGTTGCCTTTAACCATTTGCTAATAGCAGGTTAAAAGAGGTGTGGGTTCAGAGCAGCGAGTGTAAAGGATTGTCACTTGAGGCTTGTACTGGAGGAGAGTCACAATATATGTGTCGTAATTGTTTATCGGGTTGGATATTACATATAATTTGAATGTTAATCTTACTTTTTTGCCACAATATTTATTAATTATTATAGAGAAATTAATATTAAGCTTGTTTACTAAACAGTGCAGTAAGTATGTATAAGGGTATATATTAAATAAGAACTATGTGCACCAAAGGCAACTAAATCGTTATGATTTTTTAATTTTAATTAAATTCATATTATTTACCATTAGCAATGTTTAATTCAATTTCCCTTAATAAAATGCTCCTATAAACACTTGTCACAACTTACCTTGACCTATGTCACAACTCACCTCGGTACTAGGAGAGTTGTGACAGTGGGATTCGTTTTACGTCTTGTCGGTTTATTCATGACCCATGATTTTTTTCAACTTTTATCTCTTGATTTCATATAATGTAAAGAACTAGCTATCTTCGGTTATACATTTCGTAGAGCTAGGACTATTTTTAAGTGAGATATGTTACCTAAGGTAAAATTTGTCACAACCCTCCTAGGTCTCCCCTACTTTTTACTAATATTATAAATGCGAAAGTTTGTGAAAATGTTTGGTTGCTTGTATGTTTGTAAGGGGCAGGCACAGGCGCAACGAACGCGCCCACACCCCCGAATTCCGTCCCATGATGTGATAGGAGGCGAGCCCATCGCCATATCGGGCACAAATTGCAGACTCCGGGCTGATACTGAATAGAAAAATCCAAAACCACTTTGCCTGACCCGGGGATCGAACCCGAGACCCCAGCATCCCAGTCGCACCGCAATACAACTCCACCACCGAATAATTATATGTAATATTATCGATTGATGCCGTCATCCGCCAAGTAAATTGCATCCGGGCTGGACTTGTTGACTTAATTCATCACAGTGATAAAAATTTTAATTGAATAAATATTATTTTGCTTTAAAACAACGATTACCGTTTCAGAGATCAAATGAGCAGCGGCGAAAATTATGGATAACAAATTAAATAATGAAGATACCGGCAAAATTCGAGATGTATTAGAACGACTTACGAATATACTCCATAAATTTAAGTTGCCTCAGGACGCAGATACTGACGAAAGCGCTGAGAAAGCTTATCCTGATATTCTGAATGCATTAAAACAAGAACATGACGTGATCACAATTGTAAGAGAAATAAAACAGTTATTTTCGCCACCAGGTGGTCAAGGGTCACTGTCAACGGATCCTGGCGTTCATGATAAAGAACTTTTTAATGCAGAAGTTGCAGGAACGACAGTTGAAAACAATTGTATCGATACACCGAGAAATTCGAAACAGGAAACAGAGGAAGGTATGGCTATGCCATCTGAAGATACGCATGCATATAACAATGATGAATATCGTTCAAAAGAAAATAATTGTCGATCAACGGGACATCACGAAAATAAAAATTATTTATATAACTCCCAAGAATTTACAAACGATGAGGATATTCTCGACTTGAGGGCATCCGATGATGATGATGGGGATTATAATTCATGCCATGACATAGCTGGCACGAAGTCCATAGCTGTGGATGATGATACTTCTTTGGACAATCCTGTCACACAAGAACAAGAGGAACGCGAAAACATTGATAATATTAATTCCGAAACTGATATAAACAACCTTAATAATCAACATTTTCACACTGAGGAACCAAAAGAAAGTAAGGAAAAGAAAAGAAGTAAAAGAAAAGAGGGCACGAGAAACAATGCTATTAGATATTGCTTTTCTTACCTTAAAACAACATGTAATAAACCTAAATGCAATTACACACATGAATTTCCGACCAAAGAGAATATGCACGAGGTATTAAAGAATTTATATCAAAAACCTTTTTTTGATTTGGCAAGTAGTCAAAGTCTTAAACGAAGGTACGGAGATTGCTTTGCTAAGGCGTTTTCTCAAAGACGTGACTTGAAGGAACTCGTTACAGTCACGATGGAATTTCTACAACATTCACCAAAAGACGACATTACGGATCGTATAATAAAAACTACTCTAAATTATTTTAGTAAGTATTATAACGTCGTCAATCTTACGTTGTATAAAAATATATTATTCACAAAGATATGTCCAGAGAAACAAGTATACATGAAGCTGATCGAACGGGTTTTAAGAAGAACAATAAAAAATGAAGATGATTTTAATTCGTTCAAACGAGTTTGTTTGTTATTAACTAATTTTATAATCGACAATTGCGGGGATGTTAACATTTCCACTACAGAAATATTGATTAACAAAATTTGTGATGTTCAATACGATCAATGTTTGGCAAAAGCCTTGATGAATGTGATGCGACTTACGAGTACAGATATATTCCGAAATCCTGCCATACAGCGCCTAGAGGAGGTCATAAAACACGATGCAGCCGTCTATGGACAATATTGCCAATTAAAAGAAGCCAGGACGAAGAAAAATTACGTTAAAAACGATAATATTGTATCTCAAGTCCAAAGTGGTGTTAGTGAATTCAAAAGTACTTCTACCAGTAACAATTTACAATATTCTTCAAATGAGGTAAGTCTACGATCTATGTAGGGGAAACTGGGGTCAATTGAAACGATTTTGTGAAACCTTCTAGTGTGACGTTGCAATATAGGTACCTACAACCTATCTAATCAGTAATAGTCTCAAACTAGGGCTAAAAATTATCTCGCTATGAAATAACAGCACTGATTTGGTATATTCAGAGTACATGACAGGTATGGACAATTTAAAAAATGTCCAAAATATTTTTAACGGCCACTTCGTCGGGGTTAATTGAAACGATATATGTGGTTACCAGAAACATGGTCTGCTTCAAATCGTAGGTATTGATACGTTTTATGAGACTGTAAAAATAATATGTTTCATATGAAAGAAATATATTTTTAATGATATTTAACTTTTTCCCGATATCTAAAATAAGATTTAGATAACTATCTTTGGCATGAGACACAGTTTGGGAATAATCAAATCATGTTTGAAATATTAATTAATTAAATTAATTACTGGGTTATTTATAGTAGTGATAACTGAGCTGAAGGCTTATGGTCACACGCTAGATCTGTGGAGCTGAGTTGACGTTTATGTGCGCAACGCTAGTGTGGGAGAACATACATGAAGCCTTAGACAAGATGCCTTTTTGCTATCGTTAACGCTAAAACAAAATAAAGTATGGGAATTACATATCCCAATGATAAATCCCATGATCAAAACGAACGACTAGCGTCTGTAGAAAGAAAATAAAACAGAACAGTTTGCTTGTGTTACGCTTCTTGTATAGGAAGCCGCATGGATAGTTCATCATTTTGGCGCCGCTGAACTGTACCTACACTTAGATTCTATAACACTGTATAGTTATCAATTATGATATCTACAGGCCGCTTGATAATTTAATGATTTTAATACGTTGAAATTACAGAATAATGAGACAACAGATATCACTGAAGGTGGCTTCTGCCACCCCTCGCCAATTGGTTCTCAAAATATGCGTGATTCAACTATAATATCCTTTGAGAATACTGATGATTTTACAATGCGAGGTGATGATGAAAGAAAAAATAATAATTCACGAGATAGAAAATGGTGCATTTTTAATATATTAGGTCGTTGTACCAGACCCGATTGTACCTTGCGACACACAGAGCCAGACCCGGAAGAGTTCAAATATCTGGTTAACCAGACCAAACAGGAAAAATTATTTTCCATGATCGGACACCAGCCAACAGTAAAGAAGTACGGGAAATACCTTGCTCAGCATTTTTTTGAACAAAATTCAACTAAACAACTAGTAATGCTCACTGTGGAGTGTCTGAAATTAGCAGATATCGTACCAGATATTAAAACTGAAGTAATAAACATCACATTACGCTACTTCAACAGGCCTGACATTAATGTTCGTCTTTGTGAACCCTTACTAACTTATAAAATACGAATGAAGTCTGTTCAGTCACTGCTGTTAACACAGTTATTGTCTAATGAGGATCGTGCTCAATCCACGAATGCACTAATTTTCTTGATAGATTTAATAAGTGCAAGTAAAGAAACGTTCAGTTACTCTGTCGCAGAATCTATTCTGAAAAGAGTTCGCTCATCACACAGTACCAATTTGGCAAGAGCTTTCATTAAAGTCATTCGATTTACGAACCCAAAAATACTTAAACATTCCCTAATATTTCACCTTGAGGAATTATTGGCAACGGATAAGGATCTTCTCGAGGAGTATAACGTTTTGAAAACCGCTGCTAATAGCGATGTACATCCAGATCAAATATCTAACGAAACAGCTAGCATGTCAAATGTTAATCAAGACATTGTTTCACAAAAACGTAGTCGTACAAGGAGTACAGTAAGTTTTAAACCTTGTCAATTGTAGTAAATAAAATATAAGAATTTGAAAAAGTCCTTGTTGAATTTATGTAAATTATTCTTAGATCTTATAAATATAGAAGATGTTACGGCAATCAGACCTTAGCATTGTTTATAATGTCCACATACAAAATATACATAAATAATACTGTTCTTGGAGGTCCAAGACGTCTTTTCTCCATAACATGGGATTATGCCCAAAATGAGTAAATTATCGCGTATTTTTTTATTATAACGCTTTCATTTTAGTGATAAGACTTGTAATACGTGGATTGCCAACATATGTATTTTATTGATACAGGAAGAAAGATCAGCAAGGACTAAAAGTGCACATCTCAAGCCAGCTGCCTCTATAAAGAGACGACGATTCACAAACCACAACCCGGTGGACCAGGCACCTGGTCCGAGTCACGTCGTGCCGCCTCTTCAGCACAAAAAGTCAAAAAAGGTACCTATTTTTATAATAATTTACCTACAGTCTAAAGAATTTAAGCTTTATGAAAAGTTCGGCTGGTGTTGCTGTTGTTAATGGGCAGTCGTGTCGCTTACCACCGGGCGAGGTAGTTACTCTTCCCGTCATTCATTTAATTTGTAAAATGGATAAATCGTTCGCTGCGGGGCTAGGTGAAACGAGGACAGTACGTGGTACGCACGCGAGTCGCTTGATAGTAACAATCAAGGGCGCAGCCATCTGTTAATTCGGGGGTAATTTCAAAGTGGGATCCAGCTGGGGGAAACGCTAAAATTCCATGTAGGTAATCCATTATAATTTAACACATTTACATACAAAAATAAGTACTTGTGTTGAAACCAGGTCGGGCAGCACCCCATCCCCCCTGCTTACGCCCATGGTAACAATTACTGAGTAACCCGCTACAATCATTTTAATACGTATCTAGGCTTTCCTCAGCAAAAATCTCGTTAATCTACACCTAATTACTTACTCTATAAATCTAGGTAATTATATTTATACTACAAAGTGCGATTTTATAATTTTTAATTATCTTATCTTTCATATCTTGATTGTTTATAGGTACCTACGTAAATTGCATTTGATATCTTGATTTAGATATGAATCGTCTTGTCAATTTGATTGCATTCAAACATTTCCTGAGCACCCTTGTTTTATTAATTTGTATACCTGGTTTTGCCTGCCCTACCTCCTTCTGTCGCCCAGAATACCCCCTCCTCTCCGTATTTATTTGAACCTTGGTGTAGCCTCACCAAAATAAATTGCCTCTAGCGTAATGAATGTCAATTGTGTCGGTTTTGTTCATAATTTCAGATTAATCCTGTTTTATGGGCCAGCCAGTGTTCCAAAGAGAATTTAGCAAAAAAATGACCAAGCTAAATCGCCGTGATTGCCATTCGAGAAGCCGTTTTAACTTTGTACAACCATTGTGGGAGGAAAAGCAAAATTGTACAGTCAGCCACATAAGTAGTTGAACAAATTCAAACCTTCAAATCGCCTAGACACTTTTGTGTTCTTATTAGTTATTTTTTTCTCTTCACAATAATTAAATAGAAGGGATTTACTTTGCAATGCAAAGGAAAAAAAACTTCACACTACGAAAAAAAATGCTTCAACGTAACAAGTATAGGCTATTTGAAATTTTGAATTTGCTTAGCTACTTATGTGCCTGAATGTACATTCAGATTCGATAAATAACATGCCCACTGACGGCCATGTTCAATAAAGGATCCCAATCTAGTTTTCGATCCGATCCCGAGAATGCAGAAGGCATGTTAATAAACCTTCGCCAAGAGTAGCTCAATAACAAGATTTTTTGCGGTATATATTTACTTTAAGTCATAGGGCCGTATAAATAGATCCAACTCAGTTTCGCTCTGAATTGCGACATCAATCGAACTGAGGTCAACATTTTAAGATAGTCGCTATTTTATAAACCCATGTTGACATCAGATCAAATGATATCTTAAGGTCTAATTTCACCACGCTCTGTTAGTTACTTTAACAGTCTTATATATAGGCCAAACAAAAAGAAACATAGGGACCCGCGTAAAAGAACATATAGCTGACGTGAAATATCGACGCTCTACGAAGTCTGCAGTCGCTGAACATTCAGAAGAAGGCTCCAAACATTATCTCAGATTCGACAAACCACAAATCCTTGCCAAAGAACACCGATTCCTTCCTAGGATGATTCGCGAGGCTATTGAAATTAAAAAAACATCTAAATTTCAATAGAGAAGATGGTTGGAAGCTTGCACAAGCTTGTGATCCTGTCATACATTTAATTAAATCAGAACCCAAAAGACCAGCTGCCAGACTTCAAGACACTGTGAGCTCATTCTGCGTAGATCAGACCGTCAAAAATCTTTTATAATTGTTAAATGTAGGTAGATATTGTAACTTTTATTTTTTGGACAACAAACACCGCAGTCCGCCCCGTGATCATGAAGGCTGCAAAGCCTTCGAAAAGGCGGGAGAAAATATAAATTAAAAATCCGCGATAAAATTCGTAAAATAGTTTTATTGAAATGTCTAACATTCGCGTAAACATAAGAAATCATTATACTTTAACAGTCTGTTTAGGCCCCCCCCCCCCTGTGAAATCCGCCGGCGCCCACAGGGGGCGTTATCAACCACTTTGACATGGTAACAGTAAACTCAAAATGTATGGGAATCGGCACAAGAATCTCTTTTTTGACGTATAGTATACTCAAACAACTGTAGAGAAATAAACGTTAACTTAGTCGACACGAACACTTGACGCAATTCTTCACTATTTGTGCTTAGATTTTTGCGATGGAATGAAAAATGGATTGGGATCGTTTACCAAAAACGGCGGTTAGGAGTTAATCATTTGGATTAAGTGAAACAAAACAATAAAACTACATGTGGGCTTAGAATGTGGCAAAAAGACGCAACTCGTAAGATAGGTATTTGTAATTGATCGAGAAACCAATACGTCAGCCATGTGTTAGTCTCTCAACCAATCTTAATAAAACGAAACGACACGACTGTCGTATTTTTTTTGCCACATTCAAAGCCCCTTGACACATTGCAGCGTGAAAGAAGATGTAATAAGTGTACTGCACTTAAAAATATAGAATTATAGTCATTTATATTTTTACAAAAAGTGCGTTTTTTTATAATACAACACTCCTTTCCCATTCTTAGACAGGTCACCTTGGCTCGTATTAAACGTAGGTATTTAACTTTAATCAATTATAACAATTGATCGAAATGTCAACAAAAGTATCAATATGATTCGAAAGACTACTACTTTTAGGGCGTAATTGAAAAGAATTTTCTCGTATTCTGAGCATTTGTATCAGTTTTATATTGATTGTAGTTGTTTATCATGACAAACAACATATTCTTTACAATATTTTAATTGGTATCCTCATTATTAGACAAGTTTCCGAAAATGGTTCCGCAAAGTTATCGTATGGAATAGTTTACCGGCGCACGTGTTCCCTCCGGAAGGAGGGAATATAATCCTGGATCCTTCCGCCGTAGCGTGAAATGCAGCTTAGTAGGCCCGGCATGATTGTGTCGAATGGCATGAGATAACCATCTACTGCCATTCGATACTCTATCTGGACGGCATCGCGCTTACCATCAGGCGAGGTGCAGTCACTTTGTCGTGCCAGAATAAAAAAAAAATAGAAAAAATAGTGAGTTACTGAGAAAATGATAAACTACTGGCACATAAACAGTTACCACAAATTCTATCTAACTATCCTATTCTTATCTAATTCATTCTTGTGACACGATCCGCGAGCCTGAATCGATCTCAGGCACTGTGTAAGAGGAGTGAGTGAAGGACATTTTTTTTGTTGATAAATCTCAATCTGTTCACCATGTTGAAAAAAAACACAATTTCTTTACACTAAAAATCCTGCTTTGGGAGCATCACAGTTGCCTTTTCGTTTTGAAGTTAACGTTGTCAGTACGAGAAATTAGTCCCATATTATACCTCAACATGGCGAGGTATTTTAGCTATACTGTACGATATTATTTAAAAAAAAAACAACTTTTTTATTTCCTTTTATTATCAAAATATGGGTGTCGTTATATCAACGACACATATTTATCAAAATAACAACAAAAATACGTGTAGTTACATATACACTACAATAGATCTATTAAGTAGACGAAAGTTGACTGTCCTCTTAAGAAATATGAGACTACTGTTCACAGGCAACTGTGTGGTAGAAATCTAGTTATTTTTTATAAATGGGCTAACAAATGGCAAGTTTCTCGCCTACTCGTTAGCACCACTAATAAACAATTAGCACTGTTTAGATGTTTTCACTACAAAGAACAAGATGCCAGTGCACACTACTAGTTTGACAGACCAAGGCCTACTGTCCACGTAAACCGCACGTCATGCGCACTTTATCGTCAATTGACGCTTGCTTGCGCATTACGTGTGGACAGTAGGCCTAACAGTTGCACTTGAACCTAATAAATCACTGAATAATGACTATAGAATTTTGAAATTGACAGATGTCAACTTAAAAATTAAAAAATGACTACTGAATTCGCTGATACATGCAATAATCCATCTAATCCATTTTTTAAGTGCCATAAACATATGCACATAAATATATTACTATCCTGTTTAACTTCGAAATTGCATCAAGTTACAGCTTTGAGTATTTAACCAGTTACAGACGATATTGTAGGGTTTCATCAATATTTAAAATTAAAAGTTAACAGGTAAGCCTGACAGGTGACTTTTTTCTACGACTATGTGAACAATACACTAGTTTCTCATTTATAAAATATAATACGTGTACTCGCCCACATGATCGCATTATAAAGTCAAAATATTAAAGAAAAAACATTAACAATAACATTTTTGACTTTGAGTACCATGCTCATACAAGGTAGCATTTTAAATACAATACAGATGGATATATCCAAAAATAATGGTCAACGAGACTTGGATAACGAAAAACCATTGCAGAGTAAATATGTGAAAAGGAACATTAATATTTATTATTATTTAACAAATCCACGGTTCGGTCTCAGAACAATAAAAAAAAACTTATATCCTAACATCACTGACTCTTATATTACTAAAAAAAAGTCAATTGTCAAACAAAACATTTCTTCGTATATTTAACCACTGTCTTGTCCTCCGTATTTATTTTATGCACTTATACAGGTTTTAAATTGAAACAAATAAACAAACACTAGGGTTAGCGCGTGCCACGATTCATTGATACGCTATTATTGATTTACTAGCGGCCCCGACAGACGTTGTCCTGCCCTAAAAGGAAATAAAATCCTAGAACCCGAGTACAGCGCCACCTACCGGATCCAATTGTTAATCTAAACCATTTTTTTAGTAATGTTACCATCGTATAAATATTGACATTAATACTTATACGATACTAACGTCACTCAATTGTTTTGCCTTCCCGGAACCTCTCCACTAACACTTAAACTTTATGGTATGGTATTAAAGTTCAAATTGACTTTTAAGTATTATTACGAATCGATTGTATGGGAGTATAGAAAAGTGTTGTTTTTAGACTTTTTCAGGCAATTTTTTTAATTTTTGTCTCCGTAAGAACCATCCTCGTACTTCAAGGAATATTATAAAAAAAGAGTTAGCGAAATCAGTTCAGCTGCTCTCAAGGTTTGCCCTTAGCAACACATTCAGTGATTCATTTTTATTTTATAGATATAGCAGCCATCTGTAATACAGTGATATTAATAGTAGAAAGCTAATCCGTAAATAAATTTATTTTCTAATATATTTCGGATCTGTAAATTACATAGAAAAAGATAATAATACATACATACAATAAATTCGTACTTTTCAGTGTTTGTAAATCAAATATTTTTGGAAAAATACTTGGAAGACGCGAAGAGTAGGTAACATAACGTAAAACAAATTTTGAGATTTTTTACATGTCTGTTTGCTCAAATTTTTGTCGGCGTAGCATGCCAAAACTAATCTTCTTCTTCAGCCTTTAGAAGTCCACTGCTGAACATAGGCAAAAATAATCATTCGATTCAAATTCTAACAACTGAGAAATATTAAGCTTCATTTTGTGTAACATATAGCGCAAATTGGAGACAGATATGCATACGGGGGAGACAGGCCACACGCATCGCGCATGCCTCGTGTTACGAGAAAAAAGAATTAAAATAGATCTAAGTCCACGCAAACTAAGTTGTATGCACAAATAGAATTACAATAATGAGGGTTATTATTATTTGTGTACGTTTTTACTTCCCTGCATATGGTTAGTTGTTTTTTATATCGTAGTGTGCGCTTACCCTATTATAGTTCGGACAAACTAAGCTGGCCGGTATGACAATTAAATTTTTTTCCCGACGCGACAACTCTGTGAGAACGTCTACCCAAAAAATTCAAAACCGTGTCATGTCATACCGGCCATATTAGTCTGTCCCTACTATAGTTATGCACAATACACATTGGACGGTTGGATAAATTAAGACAATTATGAGGTACTATAACACGAAAAATAAAAGGAGACTTTTTAACAAATCATTTACAAGATGTATTGACTTGTTTTTTGGCCGATTAAAGTATATAAAGTTTACAATCAAATTCGGATGTTTATTATAGTTGTATTTATTTTGTGCACGGTTTTCTTACTTTGCATTGTAACTAACGTAAAATAGAAAATAATCTTGAAGCAGTTTCTTGCGTAATAAAATAAAACAAATTATAGTTTTATAAACTACAAAATCACACGCCATCAAGCATTAAGGGTCAGTTTCTGAGGTTAGGTAAATTTTATTTGACACATGTCGTATTAAACAGCTAATGTAGATACTCATTTTCGATGAGCATAGATTACAGTATGACTTTTGTATTTAGTCGGCTTATACATTTATGTGACGAGTTGTATATCTCCCAGGTGTGAAATCGTCCCAGTCAGTCACTAAAATAACACGTGCCCATAGGTTTTCTCTGACGTCGATTGATGGTTTACTTCCAAACTAAATGTTAGCTAAAATTGATAACCAATCTATTCTTATACATTGTTTTATTTATGTAAATCATCCACTAAAATGACAAATTCAAAACTTCAAATAGCATGTATACTTTCGTCTTTTTACCATCAATTCTTTTCTCTACTGAATAAAACTAAAAGAATTTTACTTTACGTTTAGGCGATTTAAATTTGGATCTGACTGCACATGCACGTAATAACAAGAGTTGGTTCTCTTGTTTTTTCAAATGCCATAATCGACATAAACCAAGCGAATCTACAGGCACGGCAACGACCAATCTCGAATGTCAATATAATTTTAAAAACACCCGACACTAATACTAAATTATCAGCAAATATTTTTATCATACAAAAGCATAAATGCATATTTTGGCAGTCCAAAATGAATCGTGTGACAGTTGTTTACGCAACATAAAAATAATACAAAAAACTTACGCAAAATATTAACGAACTAAATTCTTATAGTTACGCACTTATCGTATAGTATCTTAGTTATTTATTTACATCTGTACATTTTTAACACTCTTGCCAACGTGTTATTTAGAAAAAAAAAACTATTAATGACGCAATTTAGTTTGTACAAAGATCGTTTAACTTACTCTTACTTATAACTTTGGCTCGCGGCTCTGTCTGTGTGAAGGTTTTCCCGGGATAAAAAGTAGCCTACACGCTGTTCCAGACTAAAATCTTTATCGGTGCCAAATTAAATCTAGATCCATCCAGCCGTTCCTGGGTGATTGACAACAAACATCCATCCAAATTTTCGCATTTACAATAGTAGTAGTATTATAATTAATGTTGGTGAAAATTTTTGGATGTTTAGCAGTAAACGCGGAATCCGCTGAAAGAATTGCACACAGTTAGACCATGTCCTGGATTGACGTATACGCTACTTTTTATCCCGGCAAATTTCTCAATTAAAAAAAAAATTAATTGGCGCTGGCGTCATACCCGTAGCGCTATAGATCACTGCAATGAACTAGGGACTTTTGTAGAGGAAAACGTTTCACAAGGACGAAGCCGCAAGCAACAATTAGTACGCCATAAAAGGGGAGAGAGAGTCAAATCGATGCTTTTGTGATTTTATCCTTAAACTAAAATAAAAAAAAAACATTTTTTTTCAATGGAACTTACAGGTTATGTAAATAAATCAAAGTGTGATTTTGATAAGAGCTTTAAATTTTGATTTTGTTCACTTTATGAATGTGCAGTTAAGAATTAAAAAAAGAAAATTTAAAACCATTGTTTACGCATCGTTTAAGCTTGTTAAATTTCTGTAAAATGTATAAGTATCATTGTAAATTATCTATAAATCCCATTGAGGTATATCTAGTCTTTCGAAAGTACTAATAAATTCGTGAAAACAGGCGAAAGACGACGACGCTGAGAGCAACCTTGCACCTTATCTACGACTTGAAATGAGTTGGCAAGTTTTAATCACAATGGTTCTTCTACCGCCATTTTGAATAAACGATCTAACCGCTTTACTCGACCTTTTGCGAAAATGGACCAATTAGAACAAAGCTTTTTTGACATGTTTACCAATTACTTATTTAGATTGGTTAATTCTCGAGATCAAAGGTTAAAATTGGGTTCGTTCATTGAAAACGGCCGCATTATGGCAATTGAGTTTTCTCTTGTGTTGATAAAAGTCGAATTATCAGTTTTAAAATAAAAGTTTCAGTTTCAGTTATTTACACAGTAATCTGAAGTGGATTTATAAAAAAGCAAAAATTTACACCGGTGATTGTTATATTTGTACATTCACTTTTATTAACTTATAGAGATTCATTACGTATAACGTGAACTGAAATATAATTTCTTTTTTCTTTATTGATCATCATTTAAGGCACTAAAAATTTCTTACGGAACAAAACAATCAACTGCTACGCGAGTGTAGACTACTTAACGTATTGTCTGTACTTAAAATATAAATACAAAAGTAACTGCCCGTCTGTTAGTCACATTTTATGAGCCTAACTTTATCGTCTAAACTTTAAACCATACACTTTTATCAAATATAAGCTGCTCCAGCTAATAGAGCTTGGCTCCTCGGTGGAAACTGCTGCCATATAAATGCGAGGTCTGATTATAATTGGTAAAAATTATATCAACCATTCACTTGGTACATTCACGCGTGCCAAACCGGGGGCAAACGCTAGTTAGTACTATACTTCGAGAGTTCTATTCAAAATGCTACAAAAATATGCTCTTACACCCGTATTCTAAGAAGTTTCCTCGAAAATTCCTCACTGGAGGTAATCTGTATTCTTAGTTGAAAAAATCTCCTCCACTCAACGTCCTGTTACACCCCTACTTACGTAGTCGTGAATATGAAACATAAATGCTGAGTTTCCCATTGCATTATCGTTAATACAATGGGAAACCGATTTCCAAATCACGAGTATAAATCGCGTAATTCATCAATAACCAGTTATTTGGATCGGACTTTCATCGGGTCGTGACTCTCTTGTAATTTTATTTCAAAATTAAAAGTGTTTAATCAATAAATTTCTTTTTAAAAAGCTACACCTGACCCACCCCGTAACAGTCCCTCAAGATTTTTCCTTTCTCGAGGTAAGGAATCAACCCAAGGACAACTCAAGGTACCTCGCGACGTACCTTAAGGAAGACTCAAGGAAAGATTTTCGCTTTGCATACAGTGTTACAATTGATATTTTTCGTATGTTAAAAATGGATCGAAGAGTTTTCGCAAAAACTACATCAATTACGTATTTAATGACGTAATTCCTTGACTCGAACCCACTCTAGGATCCTCAAGAATAGCTCAAATTTTAAGTAAAAATACCATTTCTTTTTTCTTTCGCCAAGCAACAGTGTGCATGCAATGTTGTGTTTCGGTTTGAAGGACATTGTAGCCAGTGTAACTACAGGACATAATGAGACTTAACATGTTATGTCTCAGGATGACGAGCGCAGTGAAATGCCACACAGTACTTTGTAACTCAAGGTGCTGGATGGTGTTGCTACTGTTTATGGGTGGTCGTATCGCTTACCACCAGGCGAACGGTATGATCGTCTCGTCATTCAATGCAATAAAAAAAAAAACGAGGATTCCTTGAATTAATCCTCAAGGTAACCTCGAGTCATATAAGGTTGAGGAAGTTTCGAGGGAACGTCATAGAATACGGGTGTTAGTCTTTCACTTAAAATAGCAATGTGCCGATAAAATAATACTGACTTTCATTTTGTTCATCCTATACCAGTTGGTACATGTTCGGTGTTTATCAACACAATTACATAGCTTTGGTACAATATACTGTACATTTCTTATTACTAACTTAATAGAAATCTTAACCAATAATATACAGGCACTAGAAGTTTCGAGGCGCCCTCGGACGATAATTCTGAAAAGCAATTAAGAAACATTATAACACACAAATAACACGTAATATCACACAACACCATTATTCATAATAGATTATTAACACGTTAACTGTTGAATGTTTTGCCATTTATCATCCTAATTGAGAATTTCTGAGCGATTTCACAATAGTTGCTATTCTGGGTGTGTAAAAATTTGCGCAACTAATATTCAAGATACAACAGAATGTGTCCATTTCAGCTACACCAAATACAATACATTATATATGTTTTTTACGGTTGCGGACATTTTTACACTGCTGGTGTGTGTATAGGAAATCGACGATTTTTTTTTTCGTATGTTTAAGAAAAACAAAACACGCAACAATTTAAATAATGTCAATAAGTATTTTTTGAATAAGGGACCAGTCTTAGGGCGGTATTAATAAATCAATCTCAAGTTTGAGTTACATCTCAAGTATTGATAGTTCAATACATTATGCCTACTTGAGATGTAACTCAAACTTGAGATTGATTTATTAATACCGCCCTTAGAGATCTCTGAAGTAAGACGCAATTGGTTTCGATAAATTAGTTCTCAAAATTTGTCTTAGCCCTAGGTTAGCGTCAACGGACGGAGAGGATGTGAACAAAAGTTATAAACGATTAAAACTCAACTTTAGGTCTTTTGACATACGTCTGATAATATTATAACAAAAAAGGTTAAGCGGGAGCAGCCGTGTGTGAAAAGACATAAGGTAGGCTCAGAATTGCTATTGAATTTAGCCTTTTCGCCAATGTTTACCAACCATTTGCATCACACTTTAAAGCTGTAAAACCTTCATTATTTAATCATGTTTCAATTCAGATTTTTTCAGTTACATAAATATTTTTAAAAAATATATCAATGATAAAACTATAAATGAATAATCAATATTTCAACAAAACTTAATGAACTACCAAGGAACTTGATAACTTAATGGAGGTTTAGTAAATGCATCAGACTTTTAAAGGCGTTTGAAGAATTAAACTAGACTAAGCGCCGTATTAATATCCAACTCAGTCTCGCTCTAATGTGCGATATCAGCTGATACGCTCTCAAGTTAAGGTCGGCATCTTAAGATCGTTGCCGTTTAACCCGTCAACGCCCGCTTATCTGATACGCTCTCAAGTTAAGGTCAGCATCTTAAGATCGTTGCCGTTTAATAAACTCATAACATCGTTACAAGAAACCTGGTTCAGAGCAGTATAATTTATTAAACAGCTGCGATTCAGACAACAGGCGTATAACAAGATATGTTTTTATCAATAGTTCAGTATCTTAAGCGTTTGCTTAAGATCCTATTCAAGGTTGAGATGGATTTATTAATACGCCAAGTGTAGTATTAAAAAAAATATGCAAGCATTTACTTGCAAATAAAATGTCAATGGCTTATCTCTATATGTTACTTTAAAAGCAATAGGGTAGTCGACTACTTTTATTCAAAGATAAAACGCTCAAGATCGAGATATTAGGGAATTAGTGTTTAACATTTTCATATTTGTGAAGAATTTGGGTGAAGGCAAGACCGCGCGTTGTCAAAAACCAAAATACTTTGGTGTATGTAGAGTCAGCAGCATAAGTAGCTGAACAAATTCAAAATTTCAAATTGACTACGTTTTCTTACTAATCTTTTTTTTTTCTCTTCACAAAAATAAAATAGAAGAGATTTACTTTACTTCAAACGAAGAAAAATATGTTTCAGTTTAACTTAACGCGTATATAGGCGATATGAAATTTTCATTTTGTACAGATACTTATGCTGCTGACTGTACTTATTTAGTTGTAGTTATAATTTAAAACATGTTGCATCCATTGTGCACAAAGTACAAACTTCTTTGTGTCTTTGTACACAATTTAAATACAACTTTGAGGCTTTGGTAATAGGTAAAAAAACATAGATTTTGAATTTACGACGACATACGCTTTAAACATCCTGACAAAGCAAATAACGGTCCCGCCGTAGCCCTTACATGACTATTTCTATGAAACGCTGTGAAATTTTCTATTATCTTTTTATATACTTTACTATTTAATCCTTCAACGCCAGCGGTGGACACCGGTGTCGATTTAGATAAGGAAATTAGCTTATAACTATATATAAGCGGGCGTTGACGGGTTAAACGATAAAAAGTAATTTAATTATAAGCGAACTTCTTAGATTAAAACCAGTCAAGTACCCTATCATGGACACTTTAAAAAAAAAAAGCTCTAATAGACGCCAACGACGACATCCCCTTTGTCCCGAATGAACTCTTTACATACAGTAGGCGGCATCCGGTACATTTTGACATGCCGGCCATGCCGCGGCCTCGCGGGCCTCACGTGCGACATCGACATTAACGGCACCGGCGCCCTGGGCGATGCCTGTCTCCAGGAACGGAAATCATTCTTCAACCAATCCTCGACGTTATGTTTAGTGGGTGTAGAATTAATTTTACTATTATAACACGTTCTTGTTAAATTCACTGTCCTTGTTATTGAAGCGTCTAGCGATGGTCTGTTTTGCTGCAAGAAACATAAATTATTAAAGACGTAGGTATGGGGCTAGTTTGTTTATCCTGGCTGAGGAATAAGCTGGACTCATCGACCATACAGTGTCGCATAACAGGCGATCGGCTTTCGCAAACATCTGTGCCTAATAAATCAAATTGTAGGTAGTATGTTACTGTTCTAATATTTTCAATTCAGTTGCGAATTGTGACTACAACTGTTAGCTGTAAATGTTTAGCATTACATAAGTTTTTTTTTATTGCATTGAATGTCGAGACGAGCAGGCCGTTCGCCTGATGGTAAGCGATACAACCACCCATAAACAGTAGCAACACCATCCAGCACCTTGAGTTACAAAGTACTGTGTGGCATTCCACTGTGCTCGTCATCCTGAGACGTAAGATGTTAAGTCTTTTACGTCCAGTAGTTACACTGGCTTCAATGTCCTTCAAGCCGAAACATAACAGTGCATGCACACTGCTGCTTGGCGGTAGAAATGGACATTGCGGTGATACCCACCCAGACGGACTCTTACATATGAGACCTACCACCAGTGATGCAATCAATAAAAATTGCGTCTACGTAAAATGTTATTGTTTTGGCGCGGCCAATCGTAATGTAGTTCCTCGCTTCCTCATATAGTTGACATAATTAATTTGAACAGAAATATAGGACATTACGTGTCTGCACACTGTATGATCGACAACTGGAACTGATGTTAAGTACTGGGTATCCCAAATATGTATTACAAATTCCCAAATTAGAGAAGTTGTGAGTGGGCATTAGGCAATTAGATATGAAAATATTTCTTCCCCGCTTCCAGCCCACAAAATACTCCGACACAAATACAAATTTCTAATGAAGTTTGCTGGCCCTGGGTGTCGTATCCAGAATCCGTATAGTGTTATTGAATCAAGAAGATGACTAGGCCAGTTTGGCTCAATTTATAGACCTGTAATAGTCCATAAAGGTATGTAGGCTTTCAGTTTTAATTAAGACAAAGCACAGTTCAGTGAGCTTGGAATGTGGCAAAAAAACGCAACTCGTAAGATGATGTCGTTACATTTATTTTGGTTTAAGATCACGGGCGTAGCTATAGCTATCACAGGGGTCCTACGATGTAAAAAATTAAGTGGCGTGGGTTCTTGTCTATGATGACACCGTATGCATCCCCCCCCCCGTCAGTAATATATTAGAGTGTGGACATGTTTGGTAGCCCGATCATTTTAGAAGCTAAAGGGGGGGGGGCGATCCTCAAAAAGTCAGCAGTCAGTGGCGTAGTGTGGTTTATTGTAAGCTAACGGGGGGGGGGGGGGGTCCGGACCCCTAAACCACTCTACCTTATATACGCCCATGTTTTGATGTTTGTGATTGATCGAGAGACCAATACGTCAGTCACCAATATGCTAGTCTCCAACTAATCCCAATAAAACGAAACGGAGTCGTGTCATTTTTTTTTGCCACATTCTTAGCCCACAGGTTGGCGTCACCATCAGATCCTACATCTTGTATTTTCGTCATGACACTTATATACAAAATACTATATGTACTCACCAAAGCATCGGCCTTCGTGGTGTCCGGAGAAGTATACCTCTCTTTATCATCGTCATCAATACAATTCATTTTTAATGGTTCCAAATCTTGCCCTTTAGCCGGCGTTACCGAAAATAGATTTGACACGACCGATGCATCGAACTTCTCATTTTTATACGCCATCAATTCTTCATACATCGCACTGTTTACCGTCCGTATACGACTTTCGAACGTACACATCATACTATTCGCGAATATACACGCGTCCGTATGTTTAATTATATCAAAAATTGCACGCAATAGCCGCTCCTCGGCGGGCAGAATGCACACTCTCTCCAGTATTTGTTCGGCAATATCTGAATCGAAAGTCTGTTGGTGCCGCACCATCAAATTGGTTAGGTTCAAGAACACCTGTTTGAACCGCGAAAAGTTCTGAGAGTTGGCGATGACGCGCATTAACACATGACACAGCCGTGTGTCGCCGTCCACCGGGTAGTTCAGCAGATCCTCGCACACGGCCAGCCCGACGTCATTCAAACTCAACAGAATGTACTCTAACGTCGACAGCTGGTAATCTGAGTCTTCCTTGTTCTTTATGACTACGTTCGCAACGAAATCTATCGCCATCTCAACAAGGATCCTCGGCATACCGCGTCTGTGACATTCTTCGACAAAATAAAACCCGTACCTGCGACGAAGCATCGGGTGCGAACTCAGAAATATGTACTCTTCTATGAACATTCTCTCGCTCAGTCTCGTCAAGCGAGTTTTGATTTCAACAGGATTAGGCACCACGTGCGGGTAAGGGCAATACGGCTGTTTCCTTTTACACGCATTCATCAAGTTGAAAAAACACAACCCTCTGAAGATTGTAGTTCTTTTCCACGGCACATGTTGGAATATGGATGTGACTTGCGGTGGTCCGATTTGATTGGGCAACACCTCTGTGTTGGCCAGCTCGCCCTCCTCTAACTTACCGTCGCAGCTGGCCGACGGACCGCTGATACATTCCTCAACATCGCCGTGTGAAATATTTTGCACATTCTCTTTGTAAATGGACGTTGAATCTGCATTTTGTTTCTCGCACACGTTCTTTTTGACAGCTTCGTCTTGCCTCGTGACCTTGCTGGGACGATATTCGTATTTGGCCGATGACGTATCTCTATTCAAAGGCCGCGGAACGTATTCGTCGTCCAGTACATCGGCAACGCCGGGGGAATCGCTTGAATTGTTAGCCCTAGAGGGTTCTATGCCGGTTATACTCTCCGCGAACAACGACAGAGCATCGTCATCGTCGTTGTTTCGCTCGTATGACGTGTAGTTAAAGTTATCTAACGCATAGTCACTGTCGTATGCAGTACTCGGAGATTTCGGTGACCGCGGGTATTCTACATTTTCGTTTAAAAGTACATTGTCTTTTGTTATTGGGTTGTCGTCGTCATACGATGCATTAAAGTTATTGGCGACAACTGAATTGAACTCACCGTCTGTATCGACATCATCAGGTTCTTTAGGTGAAAATAAACGTATCAAATGTCGAGATCTTGTGATAACTACATTTTCTTGTTTAAGAACTGTTGATATTAAATCGTTGAACATTTTCGTCGTGTCGTCTATGTTTTGGCTGTAACCGATCCATTTCGTCATTTCTTTGTCAAATTTCTTTAAACACAAAGACATCTTAACTAACGCTTTGGAGATATTGCTAATTATTGGGTCACTTTTGGGGGTACAGTTTGTGTTACCTTGACAAATGGAAGGGGATGACGTGCTTAAATTCAAACTGACGGCCGGTACACAAATGGAAACATTACTGACGGAATCCGAACTGGATGAACTGTCCGATTCGGAGCTACTGTCGTCACTTTCGCACCTTTTGTATTTCTGCAGCTCGCTGTCGACACTTGTTAGTTGTATGACAGGTATTTTGTTATCTATGCGTACGAAATCATTGGTGGCGACCGTAACACACGTGGTAGTGCTAGAGCTGGAGATATCTTTCGTCCACGAGAAGTTTGAGGCGCTCGTCGCAGATGTTTTGCGAGAGTCAATGACGGCGGCGGTGGGTTCCATGACGTCTTTGTTTTCAACAGCTTCGTCCAAAGCGGGCAGACTATGCAGTACGGCACTAACGCCATCGATTTTTCTCTTACCTTGAATTGTTCTCTTCTTTGGTGTGCTATTTCCTTTGGCGGCGGCGCTTGGTTTTGTCTCTTTCTTGGGTTTTTGTGGCGCCGTATTTTTGGCACAAACTTTGGGTTTTTTTGCCGGTTGTTGTGTAGAATCTGCTGCCCTTTTACGAGATACTGCAATTACAATTGAAATGGACTATTGGTCTTCGATTTAAAATTGTGAACATTAACATAGCTTAAGCCTGTATCCCTGAAAGGGCGGCGATTTTGTTGGTGGACCCGCGATAAGCTGACCTTATTACCGTCTCGTCACGGGAAGAAATTCAGGCCTGACATAATATGAGCAACAAAAATATTGGATTGGACTTTTCTATATTGGATAACAATTACAACGTAGCTTTAGATATTCGCATATATAATATTACCTAATAGATATAGCAGTATAGACAGCATTATGTTTGTATCAAAAACGAAACAAGCGGAAGCCTGTAGTTACGCGATTCTATCAGTCGCATACGAAATTGTAACGTAGACTTACTAAATAATACAATTTACAATTTGATACTTACTTGTGGGTTTTGCTATTGTTTCAATTTTATTGTTAGCTCTCTTTCTGACCAATTTTCTCACAGGTGCCTTATCATCGACTTCTGGAAAGACATTAAAATCCATATGTCCATCAAAAGCCCAAACACGGAATTGTTTTACAGTATATTCTAATAGGCGAAAAAACTCTCGTTCATTTAGTTACATAGTGAGGTAAATAAGCAATGCACCGATTTCACTTTTTAATTCCTTAATACAGCTGATCAAACAGCTGTGGGTTTTTAAGCGCGCAACGTCAAGCATTTTGTTAAATTAAAACTGCAAGGCGCTGGAAAACACACCACGCGTGTAAAAAATGACCTCTACAGCATTGCGGCAAAATACATAAGGTGTGTTTTTTGTAGCCAATGCGCAACCAAATGTTGTTAGCCGCATGTTCGTAGCGCTTATTTTCACACGCTAGATGTCCGGATTGGGTGCGGGACAAAACGCCTGATGTAGGGTAACGCATGCGGATGAATTATTTTGTTTGGCGCCGCAGTCAAAGCGTTCATTAAATTAACACCTTATACGGCGTGAAGTCTATTGCTAGGATATGACATTCCCATACATTTATTTGTTTTCTATTACCGTCAACGATTATAGGAAGGCATCTTGACGAAGGCCTCTTCTTTCGGGGTAAGTTATTGATGGCAGTGATCACTTACTATTGTGCATGCAGTTTTGTCGTATTTATAAAAAACTACCCACTTACCATTATCATTCGGAACAGTTGGGGTATCGATGATTATCGCGGGTAGTTTTTCAGTTTCAATAGGATCACTTTTTATCTGTACTTTTCTTCCTAGCTGTGTGTGAATGACTGTAAAAAAATATATGACAATATGCATTTTGTTTGTAAGACACGTTTGGTATTGGATCGAGACCTTTCACTGAACCATAATTCGAGCCGTAGTGTGATCGATTCCACTAATTCGCTTCTTTTACATTATATCGAGGTCATTGGTAAATCATAACTATGCAGCGCTTATTTTGGCTGAGCATTTGCATTCAAAAGTATTTATAAAACACATGGCATAGAAAACCTAAGCACAGCACACACAGCCCCATAATTATGTATAAACCGGCAGCAAATAATCTAGTAAATCTATACATAATATAATAAAGCAGTAGAACCGGTTTGTCTGTACATTTAAAAAAATGTGATAAAAAAGAAAGGGGCGACTAAAGAGTTATGGAAAGCAAATCAGCATTTTTTAGGTAAAATTTGCCCCACTAGTAGATCATATCCTGGATTAACGCATAGGCTACTTTTATCCCGGAAAAACTTTTTCACGCGGACGGAGCCGCGAGCATGCCTAGTATATAATATAGTTTTAGACACAGGATCAGCCTGAGAAACACCTGGGCGCAAGAACAATTAACACGTATGCAAGATGTTAGGTATCTTCGTTTATAAACCAATTTGCGTAAGTAACTTGGGTTTATCTATATTTATTGCGTGTTGTATATATATCTGAAACCCTCATCTTATGAAAGTCCCACGCATCAAACAGCATCATATTTTCTATTAATATAAACATATAATAAAATCGGAGATTGTCCGTGTCAGCGCCTACTTTTTTTCTGTAAAAATTACTGGGTTACGCGAGGAATAAGGAATAGATAGTAAAAACTTTTGAACATGTTGTCTATGTATCAGTTTGTCTGTTTGTCTGCTCAGGCCACTGTTTACTGCAGTGCGTAAAGTATGATGTCCCAATATTACATCTAGAGGGAGTTCTATAGGGTAAAACTTCAATTAAAAATTATCAAAAGGTAAAACTGGCCCTACACATACACGCATTTATAAAATATCTGATAGTAAGCTACAAGAAAAAGGGAAGCATTCGCTATGCAAGCCTAAAATATAACCATACATAATTTGTGAATATTAAATGTAAACAAACAGAACCTATTTTAATTACTTTTATGTTAGATAAAAACATATCTAAATATCACATTTTCCTCCCTTAACATGGTAAGACTTGTACAGTACAACAAAAATGGGTCAAATATCTAATCCACTTTTCAAAATGTATTTATCAAGAAACTAGCATTGCGCGCGGCTCCGCCCGCGTGTAAAAGTTTTTCCGGGATAAAAAGTAGCCTATAGCACTCAGGAGTATTGTAGCTTCCTATTAGTGAAAGAATTTTCAAAATCAGTCCAGTAGTTCCTGAGATTAGCGCGTTCAAACAAACAAACTCTTCAGCTTTATATATTAGTATAGAAGTATAGATAAGTATAGATTTAGACACAACCTAGGGTTAGTCATGATATCAACACCTGACTTTGTTTACATTCCATGCATGTTCTATTGAATGTTACTTCTAAGACAATTTACGGGTTACCAAAGATATTTTTACCACCCAGGTGGTGAGAATGTTCGGGGCAATTCTTGTATTGGTAATCAAGTTAGCACATTATCAGTCACAATATTCATTGCAAAATAACCTCACTATAATCATCTCTTGCCAGTCGAAACGTCGATATGCCGGTTTGTTTGAACTAAATATACACAGTCTGATCCTGGAACGCGACTCTTATGTGGGCCACTATGGCGGGTTTTAACATGTCGCACCTTTAGGACGAAAACGACACAATTAAAAAATAACGAAAATTGAGTTATCGTCATAAAATTATATAAACCAAAATTTTCAATACAACAATAGTTCAAACACCGCCATATTCAAGCGGGAAAAGCACAAAGCTATTATATCGGTCCCTTTTTTATAATATTTTCATAAAAAAGGGACCAGTTTTAAGTCATTTTATGACGATAGCCCAATTTTTGATTTTTTTTAATTGCGTTGTTTTCGTTTAAAGGTGCGATGTGTATCGTAATTGCTATCCGGATACAGGATGTATCCTACCGCCAGCAAACTGCCTGTAACCTGTCGCATTGTGTCTAGTAGGTGGACTTCTAAGACTGTACTTAAAAGTATGTGGCATTCATTAGAGAAATTGCAAAAGACTTGGAAAAAAAATATATAAAGATTCAATGGGCAAATGATGACAAAAGTAAGGCCGGAGTTTCTTTCTGCCTTTCTTCTTCAGGTAATCATCGCTTTGGTAGCTAGTGAAAGGCTCCGCCCGCGTGGAAAAGTTTTTCGGGGACAAAAAGTAGCCTATAGCACTCAGAAGTAATGTAGCTTCCTATTAGTGAAAGAATTTTCAAAATCGATCCAGTAGTTCCTGAGATTAGCGCCTTCAAATAAACAAACAAACTCTTTAGCTTTATAATATTAGTATACATTTAATGTATCTTGACTTATCATAAGTGAAACTATGTTCGCCTACGTGATGATTTTTTTTATGTAAAATCATCTGATTTTACATAAAAAAACAAGTATCTAAGTAGTAAGGGATTCACCGATACTGGAGCAGGTTCGAGGGCCGGTCCGCGGCGCTCCGGCGGCTGATGGCCGACGTTTTCGATTGCTCCAGATTCGGCCCGCGGAACCCGCGAATAAATCCGCGGATTACTTTAATACCTACCGCGAATTAATTTGATACCTACCGCGGATTAATTTGATACCTACCGCGGATTAACTTGATACCTACCGCGGATTAACTTGATACCTACCGCGGATTAATTTGATATCGACCGCGGATTACTTTGATAACACCCGCGAATAAAAATTATATCGTCCGCGGAATCCGTTTCATATCACCCGCGAGGTAGGTATGAACCACGAATTTGTTCATGGTCTACGGTTCCCTTAAGCTTGTACCTTTTCCCTGTTCGTTGTGCTTTTAACTTTCTACTTTCTATCGGCGATCCTTTTTTTTATTTGAAGGATGCAAAGGTCTTTGTCGCGTATTTCTATTAACTCGTGTTTCTACGCAAAAGCCGTTTAAAATTACTTAATAGTTACCCTTTACGCATTACGAGCATTGTTTATGATAGATAAAGCAACATTTTCCCTGTTTCGTTGTGTTATTGACTTTCTACTTTCTATCGGCGACCCTTTTTTATTTGAAGGATGCAAAGGTCTTTGTCTCGTATTTCTATTAACTCGTGTTTCTACTTAAAAGCCGTTTAAAATTACTTAATAGTCGCCCTTTACGCATTACGGGCATTGTTTATTATAGATAAAGCAATCGTTACAATACACCATACCTTTCTCAAATTCTAGGTAAAACCCTTTGGGTCTTCTCATTGTCATAATAATTACGGTTCCCATTATTCACATTACCTGATATTACGTATTCAACGGAACATTTAAGGTGAAAGTCGAAACATGTTGGATCTTGTCTGCAAGGAAACAATACTCCCTCTCCATATAAAAGACCGACGCAAAATCACATGGTATCGTATTCCACTCTGTGCTCTGCTCGAAGTGTGATCTCCAGTTGTTTGTAACAGTGAAGTGATAGTAAAATTGTGAAATAGTTAAATAGTGAAAGTGTTATAAAAATGAATGTAAGTACCTTTATATACTTTGATCTAAAAGTGTTGTAACCAGATGTTTCATTAATTGTTTATGCCATGTGTTGTCCACCAGGTTAATACATTTTAGCTATCTTTGATGTCTTATTAATTTATCATTGTTACTAATGTGTACATGTATACTTCGCATACCTATAAGTATTTATCATACAGTACTTACTTAACCGATAATTAAAACAGTTTCATTTCATTTTGTTACAGTTTTCTGAAAATACTTTCAAAAACTACTATTATGCTGAAGAAATCGACGAACCTAGTGATGAAGAAGGTACACTCGCCTTTAAAGTCAAAAAAGCGATATTAGCAAATAAAAGACCGATCGAATGCAACAGCATTGATGAGTTCTTCGAAAAACCAAAAAAGAAGAAGACAACAACAAGAAAGTCATCCAGTGTTGGTCGATCGACGAGCGGTGGTGTTTCATACATCCGATCAAACAGCGATGACAACAGTTCTGCATCACATCTCATAAAAATTGAGGTGTATGAAGTGAATAAAATAAAAAACATCGCACCGACGGAACATTGGAAACACGCTGATGTGCGAGTTAAATATTACGCGGAAAACGACAGTGATAAGAACTTGCAAAGTGTCAAGGACACTATATACAATATAACCAAACAGTTGGCTAGTAAGGACGATTGTGTGAAATATTTTATAGACACAGACAAATGAACAAAAGTGCCAGTGCGTGTCAATGTTTTAATATCATAACTTTAATCATATGCTTTGTACTACTATTATTGAAATAAGAAACTATTATTGTATTAACTGTACTTAAGAATCTACCTGTTTAAATTTAACTTACATTGTATTGTATTTAAACTTTGTACTCTTTTAAGTTACATACTTAATAGATTAATTTGTTTTTGATTCTAGAACTCTTTGTGAATTGTGTTATTGCTAAGTATTATTGTAAATAGTTATGTCTTTTTAGTGTTTTTTCATGCTCATGCTTACGATTGTAAAGTTATTGGGAACATTCATAAATTGTTTGGAAAAAAGTGGATAGCTTAGAATGTAATTACATTGTTTTGGGTAGTATATAAGCGTTGAAATAACTTTTAAAAATACTGAGACATTCCTTACCATGGATACAAGCTGTGATTTATACAACATGGAACTCGTCGCACTTCTCGAAAATATCGAATCAATGGATCTGATGTCATCGCAATACGACAAAGAACTGTACGAGCTCTGTGATAAAATGGAACAAAGACAAGTTGAAACGTGAGTAAAACATTTTTTATTATTTTAAGACTAGTTGCAACATGTTTTGGGAATCCATGAAGAGGGGATACACTTAAAGTATTTATAATGGTTCGAACATCTTGCACTATCATTCAACTTGTTTCTTCCGTTTATATTTTTAACATTGAAGTGCAACCAAAATGTACCACTCACTTGATATTTCTAGTTTATCTCAGAGTGAGATTGCAAGTTTCGATAAAAAGATAATTTTACATAAATATCATCGTTTCATACGGTTTTGGTATATATTAAATGTTTTGCCAGAATCAATGTTGGGAGATCCTGATATTTCTCCTTATTATACACCATGTAGTGGACATAAAATCTCAAAACAAACTCATTCCGATGAGGATGATATTGATGGTGTATTATCAATGAAAGCATATTGTTTGCAGTGTAAATAACAAATAATGTTAGTATCTATTTAAATAATAGAAACATAGTAGCATATTTATTTCGTGCGATAACATTTTTTTAACAGTTTTTTTATCCATCAGATCTATGCAGAATGGAGAAGGCAGCAGGAAAAGATTAGCGCCAACTGAATTGTTTGAAGAGGATCCATTAAAGAGAAGAAAAAATATTCATCTTGAAGCTCCTTCGACATCTACATCGTCGCTGGATAACATTTTAAATGTAAGTACAGAACAGCATAATGATAAAATTGAATGTCCTGAGTGTCACATATATGTATCAAAAAAATATATGACCAGTCACTATAAGAGCAATAAACATAAAAATAATTTAATTAGAAGAGATAATAATCTACCTAATGTTCAATTCATTGATAGTGCTTTCGGTAATAGAATTATTACATATCGAGTGAAATCTAGTTTAGTTTCTGATACACAGCTTGAATCACCTGAATTATTTTTACAAAATATTAAAAAAATAATTTATACATTACTAGAACGATCTATCTTAGAATATTCTGTTGTAAAAGTTAATTTTATTCTCAATGCGGATTTCACACAAGAAACAAAAAATCTACACAATGTTTTTGATTTTCAAATTTCAAACTATCTTGTTTGTCAAGGTGATGACAAAGATATTATTTTCTCATCTATAATTACCGAAATAACAAACAAAATGACCAATTTCCAAAAAAAAGGTAGTGGATGGAGTTTAGTTAAAATAAATCACTTGGATATGAATGTCAACAAATTTAACCCATTGCGTGGATCTTCATACATAGACCTACCGTTAGATATAAAACATAAGAAAGCTGTAATCAATGTTCAAAATAACGATCACGAATGCTTTCGTTGGGCAGTTTTGTCAGGATTATTTCCAGCTACTCATAGTTCCAATAGGGTATCATCTTATGTAATACACAAAAACAAACTAAAATTTGATAACCTATCGTTTCCTATAAAAATTAATGACATCCATAAGTTTGAAAAATTAAATAGTATAAGTATTAATGTTTTTGGATTACAATATGATTCAATAAGCAAATCAAATAAAGTTGTGGGTCCATTACACTTTACGAAACACCGTAAAAATACTCACTTAAACTTATTGTATATATCTCAAGGTTCTAAAGGTCATTTCTGTTATATTAAAAACCTCTCGAGATTATTATCTAAACAGTTATCGACTTCTGAACATGCAGTTCATATTTGTGATGGGTGTTTATTAAATTTCACGTCATTAGATAATTTAAAACGACACCAAGAAAATGACTGTTTCAATGTGTGCACAAATTTACCATCGGAAAACGATAGAAAAAGAAACTGGTTTAATGAATTAATACCATCAAACCACATTTCATTTAACAACTATGAACGTAAATTAAGAGTTCCATTCGTTGTGTATGCTGACTTTGAAGCATTTTTAAAACCAATAGAGAGTTGTTCTAACAATCCAAATCAATCATCAACTGTTAATATTCAAAAACATGAAACGTATAGTTTTGGGTATTATGTTAAATGTTCTTATGATGATAATCTTTCAGTATATAGGTCTTATACAGGGCAAGATTGTGCGCTAAAATTTATGCAATTCATTTACGCAGATTTAGAAAATATTTGTAAAAAGAATTCTTTTGTCAAATCACCATTACCGTTAACTGAAGAAAATAAAATAAATATCAATCAAAGTGAGTCTTGTTACATTTGTGCTACTAAATTAAACGTGGATAGAACAATATCTTATAATTGGCATACTGGTGCATATGAAGGTGTAGCTCATAGAGTATGCTCTCAGAAATACAAAGCTCCTAATTTTGTGCCAGTGTTTTTACATAATTTAAGTAATTATGACGCTCATTTCATAGTGCATGGTCTTGATTTCGAGAAAGGTGACATTGAACTTATTCCTGAGAACAAGGAAAAATATATTTCTTTTTCTAAAGTTTTACAAATCAATAACAGAGTTATAAAATTACGATTTCTTGATTCTTTTAAATTTATGTCAAGTAGCCTTAACAAATTAGCTCAGAACTTATTACTTGAACAATTTCGTGAACTCAAATTAAAATATCCATGTGAAGAAGATTTTAAACGTTTAATAAGAAAAGGTGTTTATCCATACGAATACATGACGACATTTGATTCTTTAAAAATAACTTCTCTTCCCACTCGCGATCAATTTTATAGTTCTTTAAATGATAGTCACATTACAGAAAGTGAATACCATCATGCTCAAGACGTGTGGAATCATTTTAATTGTAAAAACATGGGTGAATATTCAGACCTGTATTTAAAAACAGATGTATTGTTGTTAGCAGATATATTTGAAAACTTTAGGGATGTCTGTCTTAAAACATACGGTTTAGATCCTGCCCACTATTATACAGCACCTGGTTTAAGTTGGGATGCTATGTTAAATTTTACCAAAATAAATTTGGAACTTTTAACAGATATCGACAAGGTTACGTTTATAGCGAATAATATTCGGGGGGGTATATCACAATGCAGCAATAGACATGCAGTGGCAAATAACATGTTTATGTCGGAATACGATTCAGATAAACCATCTTCATTTTTGATGTACTTAGACGCAAATAACCTTTATGGTTGGGCTATGTCCCAATGTCTCCCAACAGGCAAATTTGAATGGGTCGATATAAATACAGATTTTAATATAGCCGATGATGCCAAACATGGTTTAATTTTGGAAGTAGATTTAGAATATTCAAAAAATTTACATGATTTTCATTCAGATTTTCCATTTTGTCCAGAAAACGTATGTTTAGGAAACAGCAAAGACAGGAAACTGATCCCAAATTTAAAAAATAAAAAAAATTACGTCATTCATTATAGAAAGAAACCTTAAGCAATGTTTAAAAAATGGTCTCCGATTGGTTAAAGTACATAGAATTTTAAAATTTGAACAATCCGCGTGGTTGAAAAGTTACATAGACTTGAATACTCATATGCGTTCATTAGCCACTTCAGATTTTGAGAAAGATTTTTTTAAACTTATGAATAATTCTGTTTTTGGTAAAACAATGGAAAATGTAAGAAAACGAGTTAATGTCAAATTAATTAATCATTGGTTAAATCGTGGCAAAACTCAAGGTGCTCAATCTTTGATAGCAAGACCAGAATTCCATAGTTTATCTATATTCTCAGAGAGCTTAGTTGCAATACAATTAAATAAAACTAACGTTTTATATAATAAACCAATTTACCTCGGTTTTTGTATTTTAGATATATCTAAAACATTACTATACGATTTCCATTACGATTATATGAAAATGAAATATCAAGATAATATTAAGTTACTATATACTGATACCGATAGCTTAATATATCAAATATTTACGCAAAATTATTATGCTGATATAAAACTTGATTTAGTCAACTACTTTGATACGTCCGACTATCCACCAAATAATCAATATGGTTTACCATTATTGAATAAAAAACGGTTAGGTTTTTTTAAAGACGAAAATAACGGTAAAATTCTTAAAGAGTTTGTAGGTCTTCGCTCTAAAATGTATGCAATGGATGTGCAGAATAAATGTATATGTAAAGCAAAAGGGATTAACAAAAGTGTAACAAAAAAATTTTGTCTTACCGATTATAAATCATGTTTATATGAAAAGAAAACGCAATACAGTGAAATGATAAGATTTAAATCAATTAAACATGCTATATATACACAAAAAATTAATAAAATATCTTTATCACACAATGACACAAAACGTTATTTAATAGAAAATTCAACAGATACTCTTGCATGGGGTCATTATAAAATAAAGGACATTTGATTTTATCAACGATTTCTGTACAACGAAAATATGTATGTTAATGTGTGTGTGTGTTTTAATTGTGGTTTTTAATAACTTAAAGTTCTGTCTTTATTATGTACTATCTTTTTTTTTTTTTTTTTTTACTATGACAACTGTTTTGTATAATATCATGAAAAATTAGATGTAAATTTTAATGTATGTAGTTAGTTATTTGTTATACCTGATTTAACTTTATTTTATAATAATTTTCTTACTGTAATATTTTTCAAAACAGCTATGAACTGTATGTGATCATTTTTCAAAGTATTTGTGTATGTAATCTTTGTATATAAAACAAAAACAAATATAATACATTCAATCGTAACTTCTAGTTTTATTCATTCCGAAACGCTTTTCGAGATCACACGTGCATTTAAAAATGTTTCATTTTTATCATCCTTTTACTGCCATAGTTGCAGGTCCAAGTGGATGTGGAAAGTCTAATTTTGTAACAAACTTTATTAAACATATTAATGAGGTGTGCAACACAAATTTTCATCAAATTACTTGGTGTTTTGATGAAATGCAGCCCTTATATAATTTACCAAATGTAAACTATTATCAGGGTATACCAGATTTGAATATGTTTGATGGAAAGGAAGCTAACCTTATTATTATCGATGATCTCATGAGGGAATCTGATGGTCGCATCGTTGACATATTTACCAAAGGTAGTCATCATAGGAACTTGAGTGTATTTTACATTACTCAAAATTTATTTCATCAAGGTAAAGGACAAAGAGACATTTCTTTGAATTCAAACTACATAATTTATTTTAAAAACCCACGTGATAAAACTCAAATACGTTACTTAGCACGACAAGTATCACCAGAAAATAGCAAATTCATAGAAGATGCTTACAGAGATGCTACAAAAGAAGCACATGGCTATTTGATGATAGATCTAAAACAAGACACTTTTGACATGTGTCGAATTAAATCAAAGATATTTCCATCTGATGGTCATTCTACAGTGTACATTCCCACAAAAGAGTTTAAATATGTCAAGAACCAACCAATACCCGTCATTTACAAATGATGGATCGACGCTTAAAGACGCATGAACACTTATTAAATGCTCTTTATAAACTTAAACCAAAACATCAACAAGCTCTTTTAAAAGTCTGTAACGAAAACGAAATTAATTTTATATGAATAACGTTTTACAAGGAAATATAAAACTTGAAGAAAAATCAAAGAGTAAACTAAAAAAGTATAAAAATCTACTACGAAAATTGGTACGTAAAAGTACAAATAAAATAAGAAAGAATATTATAGTTCAAAAAGGTGGTGCATTTCTTCCGATTATATTGGGTTCTATTTTGAGTGGATTGATAAGTGGACTAGTTTAAAAATGGAACACGCCAAAAAAATGCTGTTAGTTGATCCAAGCTTAATAGATAAGTTAAATCAAAAAAGAAATGAAAATCCTACCTCTCGTTTAGATAGTGAAATGGAAAAAATACTCGACAGTAATATGGATGATCGAAAAAAGTGTAAATTATACTTACAAATTTTACAAAGATATCTTCACTTTATGGAAGAAGATCGTCGTCCCATTGAACTCCCTATAATAACTTCAAATGACGATAACATTAAACCCACATCTGAAAGCTGGAAATTTTTTAATATAAATAATGATATCAAGAATAAAGATGTAGTTGTCAGTCAGACACTGAGTGATGAAGAGAAGCAACAAGAAAGTTTTACACTCGAAAAAAAACCTTCCTACTCAACAAAACAAATTTTAAATTTAATACCAAAAACATATGTAAAAAAAGGTGAGTTGTTATTGAATTCGGTGTCACTAAATAAAAACAAAATTTATTGGAATGATGCTGGCACAGTGATTGTAGATAATGAAGTGATTCCTAACAGTAACATTATCGATTTAGTAAGCGATACACTGCGACCATTAAAAAACAACGACCCACCTGGTTGGGAAAAATTTGCTAAAGCGTTAAAGGATTTAAAAGTACCTTTAACATATATTGGCAATCCAAAAAGACGTGAGTACATAGCTCGACTTCAAAACGCCATCGAAGAACAACCGCCACAAAACACAGAGGTATATTTGACGCCAACGAGCGAAGATAAACACGCAAATAAAATTAAGAAAAAGATTGATTGGGAAAAATGGACCCCTTATTAGAATTAGATCAAATTTATTATGATGTATCACACCCAGCTGGATATAGCAATATCGACAAATTATCAAAAGCTATGAAAGGTAAAATGAAAAAGGAAGAAGTTAAAAACTGGTTGCAATCCCAATCTACGTATACACTCCACAAACCAGTACATAGAAAATTCCCTCGGAACAAATACGTTCTCTCTAATCTCAATGAACTTTGGCAAGCTGACTTAAGCGACATGCGGACTTATTCTAAAGATAATAAAGGTTTCAACTACATTCTTTGTGTTATTGATGTTTTTAGTAAATATGCATATGCTAGACCCTTGAAAAAGAAAAATTCAGAAACCGTAAAAAAGTGTTTCGACAGTATATTTAATGAAGCTAATACTACACCCACTCACATTCAATCTGATAAAGGCACTGAATTTGTATCGAAAGATGTTCAAAGATACTTTAAAACAAAAAACATAAATTACTATACGACAAATAATCCAGACATCAAAGCAAGCATTGTAGAAAGATTTCAAAGAACGCTAAAAATGAAGATGTGGCGCTATTTTACACACAAGAATACACATAAATATATTGATATTTTGCAGAATTTGATACACTCTTACAATCATAGTTTCCATTCTAGTATTAAAATGTGTCCTTCAGATGTTAATTCTAATAATATAATGACAGTTTGGAGTAATTTATATGAAAAATCTGAAAAATCATCAAAAACTATACTACCTATGTTTCATGTCGGTGACCATGTCAGAATAACTAAATATAAACATGTATTCCAAAAAGGTTATGAATCTAATTGGAGCGATGAAATATTTGTGATTTCTTCTATAATAGAACGTACTCCGTGGCCCGTTTATACCATAAAAGATTTAGATGGTGAGGAGATAGTAGGAACGTTTTATGAACGAGAATTACAAAAGGTCATTTATGACCCCACCATTGAACACAAGATTGATAAAATAATTCGCTCTCGTTACTCTGGCAGCAGACAACAAGTGTTAGTTAAGTGGAAAGGTTATCCAAACAAATTTAATAGTTGGATTTTAGCTTCCAGTTTAAAAAAAATATGATTAAAGATTTTTATTTAACTTTACTTAGCAATAGTTCAATGGAATATTTTCCTGAGAACAAAACATCAATTTTTTCAACAAAATTACCCAAACCCATAATATTGGAAGGAGAATGGTGTGTAGGAATCGTTGAATTCCAATATCCATGCACCATGTTTACTGTTCAAGATCATGAGAATGTTATTTACATAACAAAAATCATGAAAATGCCCAATGAAGACAAACTATCTACAGTTTATTATAAGACCCACATACCTGCCACAAACTATGATAATATTAACCATATTTTATCAGCATTAAATAATATAAGAGAAAAAATCAAATTCCGCTACGATAATATATCTAAATTCGTTTCTGTTTCTGTGTTAGACGAATCAATAAAATCTGTAACATTATCTCCTAAACTAGGCTTACAGTTGGGATTTGAACCAAACAGAAACCTTGTTGAAAAGAATTTAGCTAAATGTCCAGCTAATTTACATTTAGGGTTACCATCTCAACTATTCGTTTACTGTGATATAGTTGAACCTCAAATTGTAGGTGATGTAATGACACCTCTTCTGAGAGTAATACCATTAGATCCTTCAAAATACATCTATGGTGCCAATAAAATGCATGTATTTTCACCTCCTCATTACTTATCGGTAATGCGAAGAGAATTCGATACCATTGAAATAGATATAAGGTCAAGCACCGGACAAAAGATACCATTTCAATTTGGAACGGTGTGTGTTAAACTACATTTTAAAAAATTATAATGCATTTTGAACGCTCCAACATGATATGTCCTTATCAACGCTATTATTCTCATCAGGCTGGTTCAGGTATAGGGGTGGTATATAAAGGGGCGCCTTATCAAAAAGGACATGGAATTGGTAGTTTTCTTGGGGGATTGTTTAGGTCAGTTTTACCATTATTATCTAGCGGTGTTCGAGCTGTTGGTAAAGAGGCATTGAGCGCTGGTGTTGGTCTATTGACAGATATGGTTAGTGCGCGACCAATGGAAGATTCAATAAAAGCACGTCTTAAAGAAGTTGGTTCCAACTTGAAACGCAAGGCTGATGAAAAAATAGATAAAATCAATATGTCTGGATCCGGATATATAACAAAACGAAAACGTCTACCTGGAGTCAGTCCGTCGTTGACCGCGAAAGTGAAAGCTCTAAAAAAATCAAAAATTACTCAAAAACAAATCAAGGACATATTTTCTAACAATTAATCAAAATGTCTTTTTTACATAGTCATTCCTGTGAATGTATAAAGTCCGAATTGGATTTGTTTGCATTGCCGTCAACTCAAACTAGCATTGAAAGTGGAATTTGGATCCATTATAAACCAATTTCATCTCTTGCTGATGATGGTCCTATAGAATTTCAAATTCCTGGAGCAGGAGATGACTACATAGATTTATCTCATACGTTACTTCACTTGAAAGCGAAAATAGTAAATCAAGATAACACCAAACTAACCGCATCTACAGTCGTTGCTCCGGTGAATAATTGGTTGCACTCACTCTTCAGTCAACTTGATGTCTACTTAAATCAAAAACTTGTATCACCACCCAATAACACATATGCTTATCGTGCGTATATAGAAAACTTATTGAACTATGCTCCTGCAGCAAAAAAATCTCACCTCACCTGTGGTTTATGGTATGAAGATACAGCTGGAAAAATGGATTCCACCGATGATACTAATAAAGGATTTACTAAGAGGCAAGAATTAGCTAGTGAAAGTAAAGAAATGGAAATGATTGGTCACTTACATGGTGATTTATTCAATCAAGAAAAATTTTTAATCAATGGTGTTGATATATGTGTTAAGTTAATTCGTTCTAGAGAAAATTTCAATCTCATGGCCTCTACAGGTGACCTTAAATTAAAGGTATCTATTACGGATGCATCTTTGATTATTCGTAGAGCACGAATCAATCCCAGCGTGTTACTTGCTCATCAAAAGGTCTTAGCTTCTACCACAGCTAAATACCCCATTACTCGAGCTGAAGTTAAAGTTTTAACAATACCATCAGGTGTTCAAGGAAAAACTCTAGATAACATTTTCTTAGGACAATTACCTAAAAGGTGTATAGTGGGATTTGTAAATAACGCTGCTTTCAATGGAAACCTCACTAAGAACCCATTTAACTTTCAAAATTACGACATCAATACTTTTAGTTTATATATAGACGGTCAACAAATACCATCAAAGGCTTTACAACCCTCATTTGAGAACAAAATTTTTACTTCAGTATATCATACATTGTTTTCTGGAACAGGTATACACTTTCTCAATGAAGGTAATGGGATATCCCGAGAACAATACGCTGAAGGGTATTGTATGTTAGCGTTTGACTTGACACCTGATTTATCAGCAAACTCTGCAAGTCATTGGAATCTTGTAAAGCATGGTAGTGTGAGATTAGAAGTGCGTTTTGAAACAGCTTTATCACAAACTATTAATTGCATTGTTTATGCGGAGTTTGATAATGTTATTGAAATAGATAAAAACCGCAATATTTCAGTAGATTATAGTAGTTAAGAACACAAAATTAACTGTTTAAGATTAGATTAAGCGTGAATAATGTAATTCAGATTTGTTGTTAGATTTAAGTTACCAATAAAACGAATTCATAAAATATTAAGTTCTTTGTTTAACTATAATCCTTGCAACCCCACAACAAGAGTCAACTTGGCTGATAAGTACCATAATAGTGTCTTGTTAACCTTATATGAGACATTACCACTTTATCATTCGACCTGATAAGATTCTGCAGCGATACGGTGAATAAAAATGAATACAATAGAAATACAGAATTACTTAAAGAAAATTGATCCAAGTATTGAATATAATGTATATGCAGCCAATCGTCTACCAATATATGTGGTAACTCCTACATACGTAGTTAGCAACTTAGACTCTGATAACAAACCAGGTTCTCACTGGGTCGCCATACACATAGATAAGAATGGTTTTGGACAGTACTTTGATTCATACGGTCGACCACCTCAAGGATACCACCGAATGTTTTTAGCGAGAAATTCTAGAATGTGGAATTACAATACAAGTCGAATTCAAAATGACTTTACTATAGTTTGTGGAGAGTACTGTTTAATGTATCTGTATTATAAATACTATGGTAAGAGTCTCAAAGATTTTCAAGTATTATTTAGTGATAATACAATATGCAATGATGTGTTTTTAAATGGTTTATTTAAATCATGTTTTGAGGTGAATAAATGAAATATGAAAATGAATGAATGATTTTTCTTTATTGAAGATTAATAACCCCATACAATACTTATAATTCTTCCAAACAATTTATGAATGTTCCCAATAACTTTACAATCGTAAGCATGAGCATGAAAAAACACTAAAAAGACTTATAACTATTTACAATAATACTTAGCAATAACACAATTCACAAAGAGTTCTAGAATCAAAAACAAATTAATCTATTAAGTATGTAACTTAAAAGAGTACAAAGTTTAAATACAATACAATGTAAGTTAAATTTAAACAGGTAGATTCTTAAGTACAGTTAATACAATAATAGTTTCTTATTTCAATAATAGTAGTACAAAGCATATGATTAAAGTTATGATATTATAACATTGACACGCACTGGCACTTTTGTTCATTTGTCTGTGTCTATAAAATATTTCACACAATCGTCCTTACTAGCCAACTGTTTGGTTATATTGTATATAGTGTCCTTGACACTTTGCAAGTTCTTATCACTGTCGTTTTCCGCGTAATATTTAACTCGCACATCAGCGTGTTTCCAATGTTCCGTCGGTGCGATGTTTTTTATTTTATTCACTTCATACACCTCAATTTTTATGAGATGTGATGCAGAACTGTTGTCATCGCTGTTTGATCGGATGTATGAAACACCACCGCTCGTCGATCGACCAACACTGGATGACTTTCTTGTTGTTGTCTTCTTCTTTTTTGGTTTTTCGAAGAACTCATCAATGCTGTTGCATTCGATCGGTCTTTTATTTGCTAATATCGCTTTTTTGACTTTAAAAGCGAGTGTACCTTCTTCATCACTAGGTTCGTCGATTTCTTCAGCATAATAGTAGTTTTTGAAAGTATTTTCAGAAAACTGTAACAAAATGAAATGAAACTGTTTTAATTATCGGTTAAGTAAGTACTGTATGATAAATACTTATAGGTATGCGAAGTATACATGTACACATTAGTAACAATGATAAATTAATAAGACATCAAAGATAGCTAAAATGTATTAACCTGGTGGACAACACATGGCATAAACAATTAATGAAACATCTGGTTACAACACTTTTAGATCAAAGTATATAAAGGTACTTACATTCATTTTTATAACACTTTCACTATTTAACTATTTCACAATTTTACTATCACTTCACTGTTACAAACAACTGGAGATCACACTTCGAGCAGAGCACAGAGTGGAATACGATACCATGTGATTTTGCGTCGGTCTTTTATATGGAGAGGGAGTATTGTTTCCTTGCAGACAAGATCCAACATGTTTCGACTTTCACCTTAAATGTTCTGTTGAATACGTAATATCAGGTAATGTGAATAATGGGAACCGTAATTATTATGACAATGAGAAGACCCAAAGGGTTTTACCTAGAATTTGAGAAAGGTATGGTGTATTGTAACGATTGCTTTATCTATAATAAACAATGCCCGTAATGCGTAAAGGGCGACTATTAAGTAATTTTAAACGGCTTTTAAGTAGAAACACGAGTTAATAGAAATACGAGACAAAGACCTTTGCATCCTTCAAATAAAAAAGGGTCGCCGATAGAAAGTAGAAAGTCAATAACATAACGAAACAGGGAAAATGTTGCTTTATCTATCATAAACAATGCTCGTAATGCGTAAAGGGTAACTATTAAGTAATTTTAAACGGCTTTTGCGTAGAAACACGAGTTAATAGAAATACGCGACAAAGACCTTTGCATCCTTCAAATAAAAAAAAGGATCGCCGATAGAAAGTAGAAAGTTAAAAGCACAACGAACAGGGAAAAGGTACAAGCTTAAGGGAACCGTAGACCATGAACAAATTCGTGGTTCATACCTACCTCGCGGGTGATATGAAACGGATTCCGCGGACGATATAATTTTTATTCGCGGGTGTTATCAAAGTAATCCGCGGTCGATATCAAGTTAATCCGCGGTAGGTATCAAGTTAATCCGCGGTAGGTATCAAATTAATTCGCGGTAGGTATTAAAGTAATCCGCGGATTTATTCGCGGGTTCCGCGGGCCGAATCTGGAGCAATCGAAAACGTCGGCCATCAGCCGCCGGAGCGCCGCGGACCGGCCCTCGAACCTGCTCCAGTATCGGTGAATCCCTTACTACTTATCTACTTGTTTGTATGTACGTTTAGTGGGGACGTATGCATTCGTACAGACGGGTGATCAGTTTGGGTGGCGCTGCCACTTTCACTTTGGGTCGGCCCGCTTCACCAGTATCATACCCAGAGGCCGCATTCACCATAGGGAGTTTTGGCTGTGGCTCAGATAGACATTACTAGTCATTGTTTTAAAAGTTACATGTATAGTTTACTGTGAGCTGGCTCTTGGCCCATAAAGTATATCATATTAAAGAATTAACACTAATTACCTTCATTGGCCAACTCGATTTGCTTCTCCGTAGGTAATTTACATTTTTTGGTCCGTTTTCGAGTGACTTCTGTAATAAATGTCACCATTATTTATACTGTTGATGGATTATTTCCCTTATATGATATAGCTGCAGGCCATGTCGTAAGTGTTAACCCATTGACTACGGCTCACTTAGCAGTCGCAACACGCGCGTTGCGCCTAATAAAACACATTGGGCGCAACGTGCGTGTTGCTAGCACACAACTAGCCAACAACACCTTCCTAACACTCATTTCACTTCATTTCAGATCATTGTTTTGGTGCCACAGTCAATGTGCTAAGTCTTTATGACAAAAACTACATATATATGCTACAACAAAACTGTACTACATGAGAGGTTTTTGGATGTGGTATTATAATGAAGCCAACCTTTATAGTATTGTTTGTTTAAAAACATTTCTATTTAAATCACACCATTTTCGCTTTTCACCTACATTTTGCCAAGTATGTAAGGTCTTATATAAGGGGAGTAAGTCTACCATTTACTAGACAAAGATCTAGTATCTAATTATGAAAAAAAAAACTCATGCTAAGTCAGCATCTAAATTGTAAACTATTAGCACATTTTTTTTTTTATTGCTTTGAATGACGAGACGTGCATGCCGTTCGCCTGATGGTAAGCGATACGACCACCCATAAACAGTAGCAACACCATCCAGCACCTTGACTTACAAAGTACTGTGTGGCATTTCACTGCGATCGTCATCCTGAGACATAACATATTAAGTCTCATTATGTCCAGTAGTTATACTGGCTACAATGTCCTTCAAACCGAAACACAACAGTGCATGCACACTGTTGCTTGGCGGTAGAAATAGACATTGCGGTGGTACCCACCCAGACGGCCTCTTACATAATGAGAGACCTACCACCAGTAAACGTAACGTAACGTAGCACCTTTCATAAAGTTACATCTCTCCATTGTGACTAAAGCATGATTTAGGTCTATTTGTGGTGTGAAAGGGTGGTGTTCTTCTTGGGGTGGTAGTGCAAGTGCAAGTGCGTTACTTGTGTAGATAATACAATAATTATGTAACTTGATCTTGACAAAAGTAAATCTCGCGACAAGCTTTTATCTCTACATAGCATTAAACCAAGTTTATTTCAATTTAAAGCATTTTTTTCTTTTTAGAGCATTTAAATAAAGGCTTGTTTAAACAAAAAATACTTTTATTTTATTAAATGAAAACTACAAGGCGCTGGAAAACACACCACGCGTGTAAAAATGACCGCTACAGCATTGCGGCAAAATACATACGCTGTGTTTTGCGTAGCCAATGCGCAACCAAATGTTGTTAGCCGCATGTTCGTAGCGCTTATTTTCACACGCTAGATGTCCGGATTGGGTGCGGGACAAAACGCCTGATGTAGGGTAACGCATGCGGATGAATTATTTTGTTTGGCGCCGCAGTCAAAGCGTTCATTAAATTAACACCTTATACGGCGATAAGTCTATTGCTAGGATATGACATTCCCATACATTTATTTGTTTTCTATTACCGTTAACGATTGTGGAAAGGCATCTTGACGAAGGCCTCTGATCAGAAATTATTGTTCTTTCGTGGTTAGTTATTGATAGTAGTGATCAGTTACCATTGTGCATGCAGTTTTGTCTTAATTAATAAAACTACCCACTTACCATTGTCGTTCGGAACAGTTGGGGTATCGTTGATTATCGCGGGTGGTTTTTCAATTTCAATAGGATCACTTTTTATCTGTACTTTTCTTCCTAGCTGTGTGTGAATGACTGTAAAAAAATATATAACAATATGCATTTTGTTTGTAAGACACGTTTGGTATTGGACCAAGACCTTTCACAATAGGGTGAAACTTAACTCGAGCCGTAGTGTGATCCACTCGACTAATTCGCTTCTTTTACATTATATCGAGGTAAACAACAAATATGCAGAGCTTATTGTGGTTGCGCATACAGCCTAAGCTCAAAAGTATTTATAAATAACATAGAATAGGAAACCTAAGCACAGCACACACAGCCCCATAATATATTATCTTACTTATGTATAAACCGACATCAAAAAACAACATGTGCCATGTGCCGTAATTAGGGCAGTGCCAGCGGTGCCCAGCCACAGGGCGCAGAAATGACCAGACCAGTACCAAGTTTTAGGTCATGCATGAACGCCGTTATGGAAGCTCCCACCGGGCGCATAAAAGGCTAGTTACAGTACTGGATACTGAATCTCATAAATATAGTAAATATATAATAAAGTTTTAGACACTGAAAGGCAGAGCCAGCATGAGAAGCATCTGGGCGCCCCAGGCAAAAGAAATGGCACACCTCTTTCTGGTGGCCGCCGAAATGCCCGCCCTCCTAAAGTCGGTACTACTTAGGGAGCAGTAACACGTATGCAAGACTTTAGGTATCTTTGTTTATAAATCACCCATGACCACATATCTTAATAAGGGTACACACACACACTCACGCCCTTTATCCCCGAAGGGGTAGGCAGAGGCGCAACTTAATAAGAGTAATTTCTTTATATTTCACTTTTATTGTAAAACAAACTACAAAAATAAAGGCCATGAGCACATAAGAATTTCTAAAAGCCGGCGTCTCTGAGACCAGGCTGACGGATGTTGTGAGCACAGCAAGTTAAAAGTAAAATGACTACCCTAAGCGAAACAATGACCAGTAAATAGACAATTTAATAATTCTCACGCATGCTCACGCCTTTTATCCCCGAAGGGGTAGGCAGAGGCGCAACTAGTGCACACACTTTTCGCCAAGCGTATTCCGTCCCATGATGTGATAGGGGGCGAGCCTATCGCCATACCGGGCACAAATTTCAGACTCCGGGCTGATACTGAATAGAAAAAATCCAATATCACTTTGCCCGACCCGGGGATCAAACCCGAGACCTCAGCCTTGCAGTCGTACCGTAATACAACTACGCCACCGAGGCAGTCTAATTTTAATTTACTGAGTTAATTCTCAGTATCAGTTAATTTAAAGATTGTAAACAAATTCTATGTTTAAACATCGTATGTAAGTAGCAGTAAGTGTAAATCATAACCATATTCGCCTTAAATGGCTCATGTATAGGTACTGGGAATGATTACTTTGGTAAACAATGACAAGGTACTCATTGAGTAGTGACAGCTTGCTTATGCTATGAAACTTATAAGACCCTAAGCTTGATAACATGAGCAGTCATGTATGGCTTACGGTTTGAGAAACACTCAAGCACATTTTTTTTTTTTAGGTAGGCGATCCTGCAGTCAACACCGGGGGAAACCTGCGAATGGGATACTGGAGTCCCCCGGCTTGACGACTGCAGGGGCCTGGGAAGGAAGTGGAATAGGGAGACGGGAGGGAAAGTGGGGGAAGGGAGGAAAGTTCTCAGGATGGGCGGAAAGAGAAGGGGGTGCCAGGAAATGTTCGCGGGCCCTTTCAATGTGATTTACAACCAAGAGGTATACACACTGAACTGTGTGCCTCGACCCGCGGCTAATGTCCCCCCGCGCATGGGCGTGCATCTCACGCACATATTATGTTGCCCCAATACTAGTCAATCTAGAGGGAGTTCTATAAGCTAAAACTTCAATCAAAAATTATCAAAAGGTAAAACTGGCCCTACACATACACGCATTTATAAAATATCTGATAGTAAGCTACAAGAAATAGGGAAGCATTCGCTATGCAAGCCTAAAGTATAACCACACATACTTTGTGGATTCTAAATATCAAGAAACAGTATGTCTTTTTCAATTAACTTTGTGTTAGATAAAAACAAAAACATGATAACTAAATATCTGTACAGTCAGCAGCATAAGTAGCTGAACAAATTCAAATTTTCAAATTGCCTACATACTTTTTTTTCTTACTAATCTTTTTTTTCTCTTTACAAACATAAAATAAAAGAGATTTACTTTACTTCAAACAAAGAAAAAAAATGTTTCAGTTTAACTTAAAGCGTATATAGGCGATTTGAAATTTTGATTTTGTACAGATACTTATGCTGCTGACTGTACATTTAACATTTTCCTCCCCTAACATGGAATGTATTGGACAGTACACCAATGATGGGTCAAATCAATTTCTATGCCATCTAGGTTAGTTGTGATAACATACAACATTGTTTACATTCCATGCAAGTTCTATAGAATGTTGTTCCTTCCAAGACAATTTATAGGGTTACAAATCATAGATACACTTATCACGCAGGTGGTGAGAATATTTGGAGCATTGTTTATTACTCTATTGGCAATCAAGTGAGTACAGTATCAGTTGTGTTGTGGTTTATTGTGAGCTTGGTCTTGGCCCGCTGTGAATTGTTTATTATGCATATCATATTAAAGAATTACCTTCATTGGCCAACTCAATTTGCTTCTCCATAGGTAATTTGCATTTTTTGGTCCGTTTTCGAGTGAATTCTGTAATAATTAAGATAAGATATACAAAAACACATAACATAAATGAAATAAAAAATAAAAGTCTTATAATTAGAGCAATGCTAAGTATTTCAGCAATGTGTTTGATTGAACTCTGGTGTCCAAATAAAGATCTAACTTGTGTTATGGACACCAGGGATTCATATCGTACAATATAATTGACTTACAATTGACTAAGAACATAAAATAAAATAATATAAAAATAGAGATTTGACAAAAGTACATTTCAAATGCAATTTTTAATTGGGTGCGAGTCCGTATGCCATAGACAGCATGCGTGAATGTATGTTTGGTGTGTGTATATGTGTGTGTTGTATGTGTATGTGTGTTTTGTGTGTGTGTGTGTGTGTGTGTTTGTGTGTATGTGTGAGGGTGTTATAAAATTCAAAATATTTCCGCCTTTGTGTAATTTTTTGTTAGCAGCCATTTCCTTACTTTATGTTTGCAATCAAACTTATTTAGGATATAGACGTTAAAATGTTTATTTAAACTACTACCATTGTCACCATTATTTATACTGTTGATGGATTATTTCTCTTATATGATATAGCTACAGACCATGTTATAACTGTTAACACATTGACTGTGGCTCCCTCAGCAGTCTTGTTTTTTGGACGCCATGCATGTGTTGCTAGAACACAACTAGACAACAACACACTCTGTTCATACATTTCATTTCAGTTCATTGTTTCGGTGCTACAGTCAATGTCTTTGCATTAATGACGAGACGAGAATGCCGTTCGCTCATGATGTAAAGATGATGGTAAGCGATACAACCACCCATAAACAGTAGCAACACCATACAGCACCTTGAGATACAAAGTACTGTGTGGCATTACATTGCGCTCGTCATCCTGAGGCATAAGATGTTAAGTCTCATTATGTCCAGTAGTCACACTGGCTACAATGTCTTTCAAACCGAAACACAACAGTGCATGCACACTACTGCTTGGCGGTAGAAACAGAAATTGCGGAGGTACCCACCCAGACAGGCTCTTACATATGAGAGACCTACCACTAGTATGTGGTAGGTGTGTAATGTGTTAAATCTTTATGGAAAACCTACATTAATATGCTACAATAAAGCTGTACTACATGAGAGCTATTTTGATGTGGCATTATGATGCCAGCCTTTAAATTTTGTCTATTCTTCAAGTCACAAGTAAATAAGTATCTGCTGAAGTGCTGATGGGGATTGCGAGAAAGAAGTGGTCAGAAGGGCACAGATGGCAAGACAGCAGTGAAGAGCTTGGAGAAGATCTGGAAGAACCATAACATCTATCGCAATACGAAAGTACATCTCATGCGCAGTCTAGTATTCTCCATGTTCTTGTACGCCTCGGAAACGTGGACCCTTAAAGCTCGCACCTTAAACAGAATTGATGCGTTCGAAATGTGGTACTGGCGCAAAATGTTGGGTATATCTTGGACTGCACGCTGCACTAACGCATCAATACTAGATGAGCTTAAGATTGAGGCCCGCCTTTCCACTATTTGTACTCAGAGAGTGCTCACTTTCTTCGGTCATGTGGCTCGCCGGAAGCCCGATAACTTAGTAAAGCTCATACTAGTTGGCCGCATGAACGGGAAACGGAACAGAGGTAGAGCACCTGCCCGATGGGCGGACACTATCAGGGAACACACTCAATTGAACATCCCAGCTGCCATGAGCCATGCGGAGAACAGAGCCACCTGGAGAGCACTAGTGACAGGAGTTGTTAATAGTGGTCACAACCCTCAGCCTTGAGGAACTGACTAAGAAGAAGAAATAAGTATCTCCTAGACAAGCGAGCTTCACCATAGACCACATCATCACTTCCCATCAGACAAGATAGTGAGCAATCGCAAGCCTATATTTTATTTAAAAAAAAAACCATTCTAATTGAACATCACGTAATTTTACCTTGACACCTAAGATTTGCCAGGTACTAAGCGAGGTCTTATACAACGGGGGAGTGAGTCTACTACCTTTTCCTAGATAAAGATCTTGACTTTAGGCTCTAACTATGAAAAAGTAAACTCATGTTAAGTCAGCATCTAAATTGTAAACTATTAGCACTATCATAAAGTTATATCTCTCCATTGTGACTAAATCATGATTTAGGTCTATTTGTGGTGTGAAAGGTTGATGTTCCTCATGGGGTGGTAGTGCTGCGTGCAAGTGCGCACATAAAAATTCCTTTCCACTTTCACTTTTTAGTATTCAAAATTAGATTCACGAAGCAGTATGAAACATAGCTAAATTCGAGATATGAAAAGGGCATTGTGAAATAGCGTTTAGCAAGTTAAAACTACCGCCCATACAAAATAACTTGACTCGTCGTAATATTACACCTAAATAAATTTTGTGGGTTTAGCAAAAAAATTATGCTCACCGACACTCCGTTCAACTGGGATTTCTATTTGAATCGATGGGGGACTTTGTATTTTCTTAGCTCGTCCTCTTGTATTCCTGATTGGCGGGGTATCATTCGGAACTTTTGAATTTATCTTCCTTGGGGCCATAGTGGTAAATTTGCAAACTGACAATTCGATGTGTATCAATGGAGATCAATTTAGTACAAGAAAATTTGTAAACTTAACACATTTGTTTAATTTTTTTAGTGTTTTCTAATTTAGTGACTCACTGATTATTTATATTTAGGGCTATATTTTCACGTTTTATTATTTATATCAAGAAAACTGTTGGTGGATAAGACTTCACCAAGATTATAACACGCTTGCCATAAATTATAGTTTTGCAAATTGACCACAGATTACTTAGAGAAGCTACGCTAAATTGACTAATGTCAGGTCTGAGTAGTGCTGCCAACTCTTTTTTGTCGAACCCGCCAAAAATGACCAATCCACTATGTCTGATTTTCCGGGGACCTTTTTAGCGTGCTCAGAAATATTTCTGGTCCCCCTTTTTTATTTTAAAGTCGCAATCAGTATTGTTTCTTACTATTTAAGCTATATTGTGTGATAAAAAGAGTAATTTTTTGGGCACTTCTTTTTCCTCCCACTCCTACTTGAAAATTAATCTACAAAAAACCGCCAGACACCAAAACCATTTTTCTGCGCTAAAGGGGGAGTCTAAACCACCAGTTTTGGAGGTAAATCAACTATGTTAGCAACACTGGGACTGAGTTTGACCGGCTGAGGAAAGCATAGAGTGAATAAAACGTTGATATTAGTCGATTATTACTATATTGGTATATACAGCGTACACTTGTGTATAAATCAATAACGCACATAATTATTTAACTTGAATAAAAAAAGTCTTTTCTACAATAAAATACTAAAACGGAACGTCCTTGTCTTTTTAAATGTTTCAAGTAAAGTAGTGATGGGACTCGAGTAGGATTTTATTAGGGCTCGAGTCACTCGAGTAATTTCAGTACGTCACTTAGTTGTACAGTGTACACACCCTGTAACTCGAGTAAGATTTGTTTAAATATTTTTAAATGTCTTAATGTAATTACTAATATGCCAGAAGATGAAATAATGTACAATGTAATACTTATTATTCACTTGTTACATTAAATTCAGCTTTTTTTCAAGTGATCTCTATCACATGAAAACAGCCGAATTAGCCATAAAAATGTTAAATTGGCAGCAATAACGTTCAGGACGTAGACAGCGACTAGTGAATTAGCGACTTCTAGTAATTTTTACCGGTCACCTAGGGTACTCGATGCGCCGAGTTGACTCAGCAACTCGAAAATGGACTTGAGTCAATATTTTTTTCACTCGAGACGAGTTTGACACTAGTCACTTGACTTTGAGTAAACGACTCGAGGCGCATCACTAAAGGTCATACAGGTTACTTACGTCAAATTTATAAGAAGTCGACCTCTGGCTTGCCGGGTCTCTGCTTGCCGGTTTCTCATATTTCTCTATAATCACTTTAAGAATGGCCGCAAAATACAAAATTGTTATGATTCGCCACGGCGAGTCTGAATGGAACCAGAAGAATCTCTTTTGCGGTTGGTTCGACGCTGACCTGAGCGACAAAGGTGAGTCGTAGTCCAGGATCTATTACGACCTCTACCCAGAGCCACAAATGTGAAATGACGCAATTTTTCTGTCAGGTCGCGAGGAGGCTGCGTCCGCCGGCAAGGCTCTGAAAGCCGAGGGCTACCAATTCGACGTAGCACACACTTCTGTGTTAAAACGCGCTCAGATTACTTTGAACACTATTCTGCAGGAGATCGGCCAGACCGATATCCCCATAAACAAAACCTGGCGCTTGAATGAAAGACACTACGGTGGTCTCACCGGTCTAAATAAGGCTGAAACTGCTGCCAAATATGGAGAGGCACAGGTAAAGTCAAAATATAATTTTATTATTTCAAGTATATTGGAATATGAAGAAAGCTTTGTTTAATTCATATTCCATCAATTTGATTATTTAGTACCTATAAATTCTATATGCTGCATTGCTGGTTTATAGATATGACTTAATGACCTCTACATTTATAACCTATCAGATTGGGCTACATTACTAATTAAGTAAAAAAAAATAATAATAAATAAATTCAATGAAGAGATTCCTTGTTCTATAGATAATATGTATTTTTCAAGCCTCTTTATAAATTATATTTTAAATTATAGCCAGAAAAATATAAACAGTAATTTAATTACAAACGTTTTGTTCTATTTACAAGTCTACATGGATATAATCTTACAATCAATACCTTTAGGTCCAAATATGGCGTCGTAGCTTCGACGTGCCCCCACCAGCTATGGAAAAAGATCACCCTTACTACGAAACCATTGTGAATGACCCCCGGTATGCTGGTGACCCCAAACCTGAAGAGTTCCCCATGTTCGAGAGCTTGAAACTCACTATCGACAGGACCCTGCCTTATTGGAACAATGTTATTGTTCCCCAGGTATGCAATAATAAACTTTATTTACTTGTTACATGATTTAAAACATATTTGAGTTGAGCAGCTTCATGGTTGTTGGATAGTGGATACACAAGGTGCAGTTTAACAAACAACTTTAACCATCCCAATTATAAGCTTTGGATCAACAGCAAACATGGTTTAGTCAGTATAAAATTTGACATGCTTACAGATACTTTCCTGGTGGTAGATCTCTTGTATGCAAGGGGCCATTTGGATAGGTTCCACCGAAATGTCTATTTCTACTGCCAAGTGTGCATCCACTGTTGTGTTCCAGCTTGGAGGACATTGTAGCCAGCATAACTATAACATAAGACTGAAAATGTTATGTCTGGGGATGATGAGCGTAGTGGAATGCCACACAGTATTTTGTAATTCAAAGTGCAGTAGCTGAATGTTTATAAGCAACAGATTGCAAAAAGAAATATATAAAAAAAAATTAGTTCCGTATGGTGTTGCTACTGTTATTTTTTATTTTTTATTTTTACTTTATTTAGCACACCAACAGTATAAATTACATAAGTATTCTTTACAAGATAACATTCAATCAAACGAGGTACAATGCAATCATACAGATAAGAGGCATGCATGACACTTATAAAATATTATTACAGTAGGTATAATTGCTACATAAAAACACAGGTCGGATATAGCAAATATAGTTAGTCACATATATGTAAAGGTTGTATAATGTTATAATTAAAACACAATATGAGGTAAACAATCAAATTTCACTTAAACTTAAAGCACGTAGGGAATGCTTGAATGAACCCAATGTGTCGGCGAAGATGTCTGCAGAACTATTAACTAGAGCCAGCTTTGAATTGTACAATCTTGCCATACGTAGTAGAGGACTATTATGTGACGAATTCAGCGTGGTAATCGGAATATCGAAGACACGAGGATTACGCACCGCGCGGGAATTCGGTCTCAGGTAAAAATGACTGATAAGGAATGCATCCATAGATCCATTCACAATCTTATGGAGAACAAGTAGGTCGGCCACAATACGTCGCTCTTTAAGGGTTACCATGTTGAAATATTTTAACCTATCGTTATATTCAGATACAGATTTACGGATACCATTTTTAATACATAGATGCCTAACAAAACGGGATTGGACGGATTCCACAAGGTCAACGTAAGTGGAATAGTGTGGGGACCATATGACAGAGCAATACTCGAGAATACTCCTTACCAAGGCATTATAGAGTAGGATTAAACTCTCATTATTGCGAAATGGTTTGGATATACGCATAATGAATCCTAGAATCTTATTAGCTCTTGACACAATATTGTAAATGTGGTGACGAAACGTCAGAGAAGAGTCAAACACCACACCCAAATCCCGTATAGTAGATACTCTGTCCAACGAGGCACCGCCGATGTTATAGCTAAAATTAGTAAAATTAATTTTGTTTGTAAAAGTTATATATAGACATTTTTTCACATTAAGAGACATTCTGTTGTAGTTGCACCATGATTCTAGTGTTTGAAGGTCCCTCTGTAACTTATCACAGTCACTAGGACTATTGACCCGCGTGTATATTTTAATATCGTCTGCATAAGCTAAACAATCGCAGTTTAGTGATTCCAATAGATCGTTTATGAATATTAAAAACAATAAGGGTCCTAGTTTAGAACCTTGAGGGACACCAGATGTGAAGAACCAAGACAAAGATGTGTTATGGGTGGTTGTATGACTTACTATGAGGTGAACAACATGCTCATCGTTTATCCACAATAAAAAACAATGCCTCAATCATGTAGTTGTATTATGGTATGACTGCAATGCTGAGGTCTTAGGTTCGACCCCCGGGTCGGGCAAAGTGATATTATATTTTATAACAGAATATTGATATCATTTTGATGTATTTACAGATCAAAGAAGGCAAAAGAATCATCATTGCTGCCCACGGAAACAGTCTTAGAGGCATTGTCAAGCATTTAGATGGTAAGGTTTACTTGATATCTCAGTGACAATATGTAGAGAGTACTTTTTACGCATAGTCATTCTAAGATATTTGACGACTTAGAGGTAGTAATTGATTCTGCATTAGCCTGTTATATACTTCTACAAATCTTGTTTAATTAATAACAGTCTAACATAAACATTTATGTTTTGCATAATGCAATGCAATGCAATCAGCCCTATATTATATACTGCCCACTGCTGAGCATGGACCTCCTCTACTACTGAGAGGGGGGGTTAGGCCTTAGTCCACCACGCTGGCCTAGTGCAGGTTGGCAGACTTCACTCACGATGTTTTCCTTCACAGTTAAAGCGAATGATAATTGATAAACAATACACACGTAACTTCGAAAATTTAGAGGTGTGTGCTTTTGGTTTTGAACCTCCGGACATTGTCGCGGCAGACCGTTCCATTCTCAACTAGGGTATCGTCCACTTATAAAACACGTTTTGCATAATAAAACATGACAACATTAGAAAATCCCTTTTAATTCTGAGAATAATTATTAATTATCAAAATATCTATCCAGGTCTGAGCGATGCTGCCATTATGGAACTGAACTTGCCCACCGGTATTCCATTTGTGTACGAATTGGATGAGAACATGAAGCCAGTTGATTCCATGGTGTTCCTTGGTGATGAAGAAACGGTGAAGAAGGCTATGGAAGCCGTCGCTGCCCAGGGCAAGGCCAAGTGAAATGTTATCAGTGTAGTTTATTGTTTAACAACATAATTTATGATAAGATAACGTGATTGTAGTGTTTATTTTACGCATGAGGCAATTAATTTAATAGTGCGGTAAATACGTGATGATTTGGGAGTGTAATCTATATTGTAAGGGATTTATCTCTGTATCAAAAGTTGTTATTGGCAAGAAGCGTGGGCAAGAAAATGATTTTTTTTTATTGGTTAATGCCTATTTGACATACTAAATTACATACAACTTACTATGATTGATACAAAAATGTAAATCATTTTTTTTAATAATACAGTTACCTATATCAACAAATAATTTATAGGAATGTATCGCTTTCTTTCTGTTAAAGAGTAAATAAAGCTAATATAACTATTATCAAAACAATATATTATTGCCTCCTGTCCTAGTTCATTTTAGCTTCGATATGTCTCGCATAGACATCTTAATTCTTTATGGAGAATCTCAATACATATTAGACTAATTTTTTTTATACCAATAAGTACAAGCACTTGTCGATGACGCAGTACATTCCCATTGTTATTTAAGTACCCTAATCAGTGACTTAGCAGTCCAGTCAACATTGATGCGCTGTTTACAATATAAACTATTTAGTTTCACAAGAGCAGTCGATCAGTAGTACAGGGATTAGGTTGTAAATGAAACTTCCGTTTGGAATCAAGATCCGTTTATTAACACCATCGATTTACTTTAAAAACATGACTAGTTACATGCAATGAGTAATAGTTCGAGAACTACTTTCTTCAAAATTGGTAAACGTCAAAGATATGGTTTATTAATCTATATATTTTTTTTGTATTTTTGTATAGTATGTGGGTACATACTGTATTTTATTATCTCTACTTTCCTCTATCTTGGAATTTCTACACTACTCTATATTTTAATTGTAATAAACTACAGTGTCATTAAATGCAAATAAACATACTGCACACTTTTCATACAATGATAATGACAAGTGGCTATTATGAATGAGCTGTGATTGCCTGAAAGCTATTCAAATGCCTTGATGAATTAGTGGAAAAAAGTATTGTAACAGCTATGAACTACTGAAAAACTAGATTAGTGCCATAGCTGCGCAGAGCTGCAATGCATACCTGAAAAATCTGGAGCCAAGTCATAAATAAAACTTGTTAGCATGGCAAGTAACAAAATCCGTGTGATATAATGGCAATTTACATGAAATGCTGATCTCGAATAGATTTAAACTGTATAAATACTTGGTATGTTGGCAGATAGAGGATTATTTTGATTATGTGTTCTGGATGCATGCCAATCGAAATTCAGTTTTTACCAGTGTGCGTGTGCTTGGTAACAAATTACTGTTGATCAATTTTTGTTTCATCAGGTAGGCTGTCTTTTAAATCTTTCATGACGCCATCAATGTCAATTCTTTTTTTTTGACCGCCTTGTTTTGAGTTGGGGGCCCCAAATAATGGTTTTACTTTGTGCACCTCATCATTTTTTTTTTCCGATTCCTTTTCATCAATTTCCATAGATAATGCAGCATCAGATTTATCCTTGGATTTATAGACCTTTTTTTTATTTTTTGGTTTGCAGTCAAATCTGAAATCTTTGGGCAATTTATGCACAAGTACACCATGCTCTAATCTGTCGGTGGGCTTCGTAAACTTTTCAGTACATTCTTCTACGAAACAGCAATACTGAAAAAATACAGTCAATGATAACAGAATTTTAAAAAAACAATATAAATGTCCTAGTATTTTTTTTATACTTAGAAGCACAGCTATCTGTTGGGTATATTCTTGAAATCATATGCAGGAATAGGCCCGTTTCAATTTCAACAGACACAATTGTATACCTAGTGGGTAAAAACATTTTATGTCTTCGCCCCTTGAATATTCTATACTTTTGGAGCCATGTAAACCATTTATTCATACAACTATTTTTTTACATTTCATGTTGTATTTTATCGTACAAAACCTTGAAAACTGTATTAGGATTTAAAAAGTTGTAAATTAAATATTTTAATCTTACAGAGGGTTTCCTCTCTGCCATAGCAGAGAAGAATGAATCATGGTTCTCCCGTATATGCAGGTCCAGGAAATATGGGTTTGGCAGCACTTTCTTGCACTGACCACATGTATATCTGTGGCTCGCATTGCTGGGTTCTGTTAACACCGCTTCATCAGTAGATCTGAAATTAAAATATTGCGCCTGTTTCACTTGCAATGTCAGAGTAACTGCTATTCTTTAAAATATAAACCGACCAAATACACGCACGCTTTTTATCCCTAAAGGGGTGTAGGCAGAGGCGCAAGTAGCGCACCAAATTTTTGCGGTGCGTATTCCGTCTCATGATGTAGGGGGCGAGCCTATCGCCATATCGGGCACAAATTCCAGAATCCGGGCTGATACTGAATATAGAATAACCCAATATCACTTTGCCCGACCTAGGAATTGAACCCGAGACCTCAGCATTGCAGTCGTACCGTAATACAACTACGCCACCGAGCGAGTCGATCCAAAATTAATATTTGATTCGATTCTGAGAAAAACCAATCAAAATAAATCATTTGTAAGCATGTCAAATAAACCTATATCGATTGGTCTATTTTCGCGATGGATCGTAAAAAAGCGATTGGGATCGTTTATTGAGATCGGCGGATAATTTACACGTGTGAAGTCTGAACATTGAAAGCGGTCGAAAATCTTTTTTCTTATGTCAAATAAGTAGAAAATCAGACACTAAGGGCCAGTTCACTGATAGAGTAACAGATAACTATCTGACATATAACGCTATCTATCAAATAAATCTGACACATTACTTATGACAGATAATTCTATCCGAGATCGGTGTAATCAAAAGTTGTAGTTTATGTGGCGGATAAGTTCCGAATAGGCTATCAAGGACTTTATCAGCATATGGTGAAATCGGCCCTAAATATTGAAAGTATAAATATTTATTGGACCTTAATAGAGCTGGTAGGTTAGGCATTTCTTAGGATAGTCTGCAAAGTCGAAGCGTCATGTCATGAGTCATCTAGATACCTTTTTACATTGTCTAATTATTTGACGAAACAGTGAAAAATTAAGATAATTAATAGTTTATTAATAACGTTTAAAGCGTAAATAGCTAAGATATCGTAATAAGATATATAATGTCGATTTTTAAATCAGATAAAGTTATCCAAGTTATCAAGTGAATTATAACCTGACTGATTAGAAATGTGAATTAAAATTCTTTTTTCATCACAACTACATAATTTGTTTATGTTGTATTTTAATCTATGGATAACTTTTGATGGTTGAAATATCGGCTCTTAAAAATTAAATATAAAGTTCTCACCGTTCGTCATCATGAACTCCTAGTCGCTGCGGTGGCTTATCAACGGCGATATACAAACGTTTTGGATCAATTCCCTTCTCGGATAAACAGATTAACAACTGCACAAGTTCTGCAAGAGCCTTCATACTGGAAAATAACCACCATTTAAAAACTGAACCCAAGAACAAATAATAATTTGAAATCGGAATAGTATTGAACACAGGTCAAATGATAATTTTTTTTTGTTTAATAAAAGGCACAGGTACTACAGAACACAAATAATTAAATATTATTAGTAATTCTAATCTATTTTCTTTTGGTACATAGACGTTCCACAATTTATTAATTCGTTAAATTAGCTACATTGTAGTGGGTGATATTGGGTATTTATATTATTGTACAAATCACAGAACAAAGACAAATTTCCAAAAAACATGACGTGTAGCTTAGTGAATTTTATTTTTTATTTGGGCCGATTTCATCGCTTACTGATAAACGCTATTTGTCACATCAAATACGAAGGTCACTCTCTAATCTATGCTCCTAGATTAGAGTGTGACTTTTGTATTTGGTCGGCTTATACATTTATGTGACGAATAGTGTTTATTAGCAAGCTGCGTAATCGGCCCTAAGTGTCATAACCATTATTAGATACAAAATTATTAAAATAAAAATAAATAATGGTACATAATAATATTAAATTACTTGGTTAATGTTAACCATAGTTAATTTGAATTGTCATTAATTTCCGGTTTTCCATCTATAAGTTACCGTTGAAATTACCTTTGATTGTTTTTATCCTGTAATATTAATGTAGATAATTACTTAACATTTACTGATTCTATTGTGAGTTTAATGACTTAGAACATAGCTAAAACTAGATGTTGCTCGTGGCTTAGCTCGCGTGAAAAGCCTTTCTCGCTATAAAAGTCCCAAAAGACATTATGATGCCTGAGCCATCTACTTAAAGAATCAGATAAAAATTTCCATTATTCCCCATAGGAGCATATTATAGGGATAAAAATTAGCCTATGAGTTAATCCAGGACATGATCTGCCTGTGTCGTATTTCATCCAAATCCCTTTAGTTGTTTCTAACATACAAACACCCGAACATTTTCACAAACTTTCGATTTTATATTGTTAAAGTACTATTCAGTATTCTGTGTTATTAGTAAGAAGTACGATAGCAAGATATGGTGCCTCTTGTCAGTTTTCAGTGAAGCGATTTTGCAATAACGTCGGACAACAATTTTAACGAATAATCTAGCAATATTAAATATTGAATTATTTGTATTATGCCTTTTTGTGACTATATACCTATATGATATACGCATGCATGCTCACGCCTTTTATCCCCGAAGGGGTAGGCAGAGGCGCAACTAGTGCACCCACTTTTCGCCAAACGTATTCCGTCCCATGATGTGATAGGGGGCGAGCCTATCGCCATACCGGGCACAAATTCCAGACTCCGGGCTGATACTGAATAGAAAAATCCAATATCACTTTGCCCGACCTGGGGATCGAACCCGAGACCTCAGCCTTGCAGTCGTACCGTAATACAACTTTGCCACCGAGGCAGTCTATATGATATACCTACGCTTATTTGAATATATCTAATACTTACATACAATATTACATCTATCGTAAACGCACACGTAAAAATACCGTACCTGCGTTCAATTGGTTATTTATTTACACAAGTACATGACATTTTGCCTGGTTATATTATCCTCCTTTTCTTCCAATAATTATTTTACTCACTATAATTTGGGATTAGCGCACACACTATTCTAGCATGTTGCAAAAAGGATTGGAAACTGTTACAAGCGGTGGCCTGCCGATGTCACCCCAAGGAGGTTACAGTCCAGGGCAAATCTTTAGAGCACATACCATATCTTTGCTTTTTCGTATGGAACCGCTCCAGTATTAACTGGGCATTAACCCCCTGCTAGTGGGATGCTCGCGACCCCAGGCTTATAAATGCAGCGGACCGGGAAGATCATTGCCATTTAGATCACGGCATTAAAATTGATGCAATTTATAGACTTTTGCTGGCCATGCAACATTATCGAGGCTAGCTCAGATGAGTAGGGGAGGATCTGTTAAAAATTGGCTAGGATCCTATCCGAGGGTTGTAATTCGTAGGTCTTACTTGGTAGCATTTTCGGAACCATCTGAAGCGGACGCCATGGACACAAAGCGTTCTGTGAGCCTCGCACTTTTCCCACTTCTCCTGACTCCTGTAAAATCTGTAAAAATATTTCATCATACGCACAATAGCCTACTTTGCATACGATCGTTAATTCAAAAAACCTGTTAACCACACTAGTAGCGATCTTAGCAATAAGTAGATATATCATATACTCATTCTGACAGGGCCACATTAGTACTTACAGAAAGAGACGCATAAATGCTAGAACATGATGTAGATGATGTAGGCTTATTCAGAACCTATTTTATCCTTATGACCTGTAGGATTCATAAAAATAACAACTCATAAAATAGGGAAAATACCTAATCATAGAACCTAAGGACATGTAAGATCTAATTAGTGGTTTCAACTAGGTAATCCTCGCTAACAGTAGGTGGCATTACGGATAAAATTTTACTAAGTTTTACTGTAGGTATTACGATCTAAAAAAAAATCACCAGAATATAGGTTTTTATTTATGTAGGGAGGGTTCCCATTTGATTAATTAGCCACGGGCCCTTTTCGGTTTGGTTAACCTACTGAAAGCTGCAATTATGTGGTCTGTGTAGGTATACTTTCCCCCGTTGAGGTCCCACGTCATCTGCAGTGACTAAGGAAGTACAAACTACAGACCAATCATCTACATCATCTAAGTACGCGTCGCCAGTAGCCAAGGTCGTCGATAATAAATAGTAATACGAATGAAAAACATGACGCTTTGTTGTAATATAAATGATCTGATGAATATATTACATTTGGAAAATACTGCTGAAATAAAATATATTTTGAGACCCTGACAAATTAGTAGTCCCTGCTCTATGTTAAAAAGAAACTGATAGGCATGTTACCTATTGAAGTACAAATGACAGACTATTATTAATTATTATATATTTGATAAACTTATCATTTGATGATTAAAATATTTAAAAGCATAGTGTACAGTAACCGTGACACAGCCAAAAATTATTTACATAGGTACCTACTTATTTAATACAGACATAAATAATGTTTATGATTATCTGGTGCGACGTCTCCACTATTTACAAATCTTATCATGATTAAAATCAGTGGTTAAAATAGGAAAATCTCAAAATATTTCAAGTGGCATAAGAGAGTCTCTTTAAAGTAACTACCTATTTATGATATAATGGAGATTTTTCAAATCCCGTGAACTCCTAAAAATGCGTAAAAAACGCACGCGTAACTTATTTGTTGAATTGAGCATATTTTTGGTGCCTTGGGGTGACAAAATCCCACGCTACGCCACTGCTTCAAATGTACATAGCCATTTACCAAATGATGTAGATTTATACCTACCTACTTAGAATCCTAGACACATAGATAGGTATCGTAAAAAATAACACAAAGGAACACCTATAGAAAGCAAGGAAGGTAGGTAGGTACCTATATGGAACATTGTAAGTCACATAGTTAAATCGCTAAAATGCATACGATGGAAACTTCCCATTATTAAAAAGTTGACATTACGTAACACGACATATACTTAACTAGCATTGCGCGCGGCTCCGCCCGCGTGGAAAAGTTTTTCCGGGATAAAAAGTAGCCTATAGCACTCAGGAGTAATGTAGCTTCCTATTAGTGAAATAATTTTCAAAATCGGTCCAGTAATTCCTGATATTAGCGTGTTCAAACAAACAAACAAAGTCTTCAGCTTTATAATATTAAGTATAGATTATTAATCAAAGCGTAACACATATTTTCGCACCCCATTCAATGAATGGTGTTGAGATTACTTATATTAAGTATATTCATTCATTTCGTAACTCAGACTTGACCTCGATTTATAAACAACAAATCATCTATACAGCTGATAAAATAAAAAGCGACTCGTGCAAGTCATCATTGCGGGCCGCGAAACAGTTCAGCCGCCGATACGGTCCACTGTCCAGTAAATGCCGCTAGTTGGTAGTCACTAGTTACAAAGATACTAACCTCAACTTCCTTACCATCATTCAACTCATTATTTATATTACACTCGCGTAATACACACGTGAGTGAACAATCATTATTATGAGTGACGTTTCGGATCAATAAAGTAGGAACTATTGTCGCTACGTGTTTTGTATCAGTGTTTAGTGCTCTAGTGACCGCATTTAGCGGTAGGTATACATAAAATAATTAAGGAAAAAGAGATAAAATGTCTGTAAGGCAAAGAAAGGTGAGTACTTGTTTTTATTGGTTTTTTATATTGCGCAAAATGATGTAATACCTATCATAGCGGCTGAATATTATTTGAACAGAGTTGTATTAAACAGGTAATAACTACAAGCTCAACTTACAAGTTTAGTAGCTTCCTGCGTCCTTGACGAAATTCTCAATTTAATACTAAATACGGCCAAGTATAGTACTTATTAAATTTTTTTTTTTTTTTTTTTTTTTTTTTTTTAATGGCATTTGTATTCACATTTTGCCAATGTCAAGTTTGAGTTGTCTTTTTTATTATCTGTAGTATGTCGAAGTAAAGCAGTGGCTACCTTACCAAGACTTTATCGAGGAGTTTTGGCGGCAACAAAAAAACACTTGATTAGCACGATTATTTCAATTCACTTCATTTGAGCTCTTTAATAGAACTATATTGGATAATATACCACCATAATTAAGCAATATAACACTAAGTATCACCAAAATAATGAATTAAAACAAGAGCACCTCATGACACTTCCAAGTTCCCGCCAAAACTCTACTTATTAAATTACTCTCTGGAAAGGTCCCGTTATTGATATAATATTTTTTTTAATTTTTTTCCGTATATAGGTTGCAGATTGTACATCTAGTCACCCATTGTCAATTTGATGATAGAAACAGAAAATTGCCAATTTATCCCACCAGAGGCGCCTCAGTAGCGTATAAAAAAATTAGGTTACGAGGGTTTTTTAATACACCAATGGGTTAGTCTACGAGTAACGAGAAGAGGAACCATTAACGGCCGGTTTCATCACTTACTAACATTTAACTGGAGTTCGATATCTAACTCGACAGTAAAAGTCCGCTCAATGTTACTGCTGTTTCAATATCAATTCTTATCTATCTAGTTTATAGAAACACAGATAACCATCAAGATAACTGGGGCCTAGACAAAAACCAAGCGTGGCGTTATCCGTACACGCTAACGCATAAACGTCAAACGCTAACGCTTAAACGTTAGCGTGACCAAATTGGTAGACAAAGTACCCACTGCACGCCAGACGCCCATTCCGCAGCGTCGTGCGGATAGATGCATGAAATTCTATAAGTTACTCTATGGTATAGCCTGAGAGGTTGTCAAAATATTGTTATTTTGTGCTAGCAAATTGAAACGTTCCAGTTTTTGTAGAAATTTAAAGTAAAGTTTTTCAAGAGGGGATTAAATTATCACCCAAAATCTAATCTTAGACTACTTGCAAGCTCTGAACAATTCACTTAATTGTTAGATTTTATGAAAAGGTGGGTTTATTATGATATTTTTTGATTTGATTATGACTTACTTGTGTCGATAAATTCCTACCTATAAAAATCACTCATAAATGCATAACTAACGTTTTATAATAATAAATTTTAATAAATCTCTTATTAAGTTGGTACTTGCGCTGTAAGGGATGGAAATTTTTGTAGAGCAAATTCTTAACTTTCCGTATATGGTTCTTATGTTTAAAGATACATTCTTTACTTATTCTAAAACTACTAATAAACTCCGATTCCTGCATCTCTGAAATTGTTTCCATTTCACAGCGATATATTCTTGTTCGACGTCTTTCCAATGATATTTCGTTATTAGTGGCTCACAGTGTTCTTAAACTATGTTTAATTATGTAAAAAGCAATAATTATCACTAAATATCTTATTGGAAATACTAATTTATAGCCGTAGCGTGAGGTCGAGAAGTGTTGATAAAGAAAGCGCGACACAGTGTCGCTAAAGAGCAGTTCGGCTGTCAAAAATGACACTTGTCTACCATTTGTATGATTTTTTTTCCGTTCGACGCTTTGGACGACACGCTATCGCTAACGCTCCATTCCACGTGCGGAATACAAAATTTTGTCTACCAAGTTTTGCAGCAGTCACGTGACTTGTCTGGAGTATATGTCACTTCCATACATTTTGATCTTTCCGTAAGTGTAAACGCTAACAGAAAAGGGTTTTTGTCTAGACCCCCTGTTTGTTATCTGTTAGTAAGTTATTGAGATCAGTCCTAAAAGAACTGACATGACATGCCAAAACTCTGTGTGTGTTTTAAGCACAGAACTATAACAAGCAATTAAGGTGTTTTATAACAGAAATAAGTGTTATAGTCAGTTTCATTTTAAATTACCGATGGCGTGATGTTGGCACCCCTGTCTAACAAAATGGTGGACATTATGAAGAAAATTCCCGCCATTTCAGTTTAAAAAAGTAGGGTTACTAGAAGATTAATGTATTTCCTCTAAAAAAAATATTAAAGTATCATAAATAATCCTACTAATATTATAAACGCGAAAGTTTGTAAGTATGGATGTATGGATGTCTGGATGTTTGTTACTCTTTCACGCAAAAACTACTGAACGGATTTCGATGAAATTTGGCACACGGGTAGATTATGTCCTCAATTAACACATAGGCTACTTTTTATCCCGAGAAAATATAAAGCGGGACTTTTGTCCCGGGAAAACTCATTCACGCGGACGGAGCCGCGGGCAAAAGCTCGTAAACAATAATTGTATAACATCGATTAAAATAACAATAAATAAATAGCCTCGATGCCGTAGTTGTATTACGGTATGACTGCAATGCTGAGGTGTCTGGTTCGATACCCGGATCGGGCAAAGTGATATTGAGTTTTGCTAAACAAAAAAAAAAGAACGGGTTGCACTCCGGGAGTGCCGGTAGAAGTGAAAACTTTAACATTAACGTTGTGCATTTTTGAATATTTTGGAATGGTTAGGGAATAATTTCGCACGAATTGCTTTTTTTATCAGTATAAAAGTACTAGCATTTATGTGGTTAAATACAATATTTATTTATTGCGCTATCGTACACAAAAATAACAATTTCTCTATTGAAATAAAACTATTTTGCGGATTTTATCGCGGTTTTTTAATTAATATTTGCTCCCGACGTTTCGAAGGCTTTGCAGCACTTCGTGGTCACGGGGCGGACTGAGGTGTTGGTGGTCCGAAAATAATTAAAAAATGAAGGTAGATATTGTAACATTAACCTTTCGGACCACCAACACCTCAGTCCGCCCCGTGACCACGAAGTGCTGCAAAGCCTTCGAAACGTCGGGAGTAAATATTAATTAAAAAACCGCGATAAAATCCGCAAAATAGTTTTATTTCAATGTCTAACATTCGCGTAAATATAAGAAGTCAATTTCTCTATTTCTTCGTCACTTTAACCTGTCAATATGTGTTCGGTCGAAATCGACCATGACGTCATCTGTCAAAACGCGAAAATTGATTTTATTACCTACCATAAAAAAAAACAACAAAAAAAAACTATTTCCTTTACCCATTTGAAAAAATAAACTGAATGAGCGGCTGTTATTGCGACATCGATACTTCATTATCCAAAACACAATTCATTGCTTCTAAATCGAAATTTAAAAAAAGAATGTTACACTCTTTTCTACTCGCACCGTTCCAACGCTGGAGAAATAAATAAAAATGTAGTCGTTTAAGAATTATAGCTTCTACGCATTGTATTTAACGTTCATATTAGTAAGGGATGGTAAAACCTCCTACGCATTTTCGATCAGGGTCACGCGATCATTTTTTTTTATTGCATTGAATGACGAGACGAGCATGCCATTCGCCTGATGGTAAGCGATACGACTACCCATAAACAGTAGCAACACCATCCAGCACTTTGAGGTACAAAGTACTGTGTGGCATTCCACTGCGCTCGTCATCCTGAGACATAAGATGTTAAGTCTCATTATGTCCAGTAGTTACACTGGCTACTATGTCCTTCAAACCGAAACACAACAGTGCATACACACTGCTACTTGGCGGTAGAAATAGACATTGCGGTGGTACCCACCCAGACGGACTCTTACATATGAGAGACCTACCACCAGTAATCGTAAGATCCTGACGCGAGTTTAACATTTTATACCCATCCCAAAAGTGCTCAACTCCGTTTTTTGTTTTTCCACTTCAAAAAACCTTTATTTCGGTTCTGTGCCTACGGCCTGACCTCTGAGATTACATCCCCTATTTACGCTCACGAAGTGGGTGTGTGTACCTATTACCTATCCCTTTCCTTCCCTAACCTACGTAGTTATCGCTATCTCCTTCTTATGCTGTGCTTGGCGGCTAGGTTCGGGCCGCTCCGAGGCGGGAGGCCCGCCATATTTCGTCAGTACGCTTTTATTTACGCAAGCGAGTGGTGTGTGTTCATCTATATAGATATTTATGTAATAAAAATCCTAATTAAACGTTGTGTGACGTTCGTAACAATATTAATAGTAATAAAAATACTATTGGTAAGTATAATAAAGTGTATTAATTCATTTTCTTTCTCAGATACGACGATCGTAACAAGAATGTATTAAATATCCACTCATCTCGGCTTGCGACCAGATGTAGTTGGTAATGTGAACTACGAATGAGACTCCGCTCTCGGGTCAATCCCAGACGGTTATTATAGTCTCAATTTACGTATAACATATACGTACGGCCGAGTGGAATGGGCCGACCGGACCCGAATTCTGGGCCGACCGGGCCTGAATTCTGGGCCGACCGTCGGATCAAGTGGGCCGACCGACGGATCAAGTGGACCGACCGTCAGATCAAGTGGGCCGACCGTCGGATCGAGTGGGCCGACCGTCGGATCGAGTGGGCCCACCGACGGATCAAGTGGGCCGACCGTCGGATCGAGTGGGCCCACCGACGGATCAAGTGAGCCGACCGTCGGATCAAGTGGGCCGACCGTCGGATCAAGTGGGCCGACCGTCGGATCAAGAGTTTGGGCCGACCATGTCCGGAGTCTGGCCCGACTGGCTCCGTAATCTGGCACGCACGTGTCCGGTGTCTGGGCCGACCCTGCCCGGAGTTTGGCCCGACCGTGTCCGGAGTTTGGCCCGACCATGCCCGGAGTTTGGCCCGACCATGCCCGGAGTCTGGCCCGACCGGGTCCGGAGTTTAGTCCGACCGGGTTAGCGGGAGTCTGGTCCGACCGGCTCCGAAGTCTGGCCCGACCGGGTCTTAATCCTGGCCCGACCTGCTCCGGATTCTGGCCCGACCGGCTCCGGAGTCTAACTCAACCGAGTCTGTAACGTGGCCTGACAGGGCCCGTAGTTGGGCTAGACCGTGTCCCTAGTATGGCTGGACCGGACCTATAGTGTGAGCCGAGGGCCATCCGGAGCGTAGCCCGACGGAAAATTGTACACGACTTATTCTTTTGGCTTAACTAGCCAACCGAAGATAGCTAAATACTTTAAAAGTTCCCTTTTCCCAAATGACAGCTGGTGGTGACCTGGGAAATGTAACCACACATGATGATAATCGCGTCGTAATTGTGAGGAGGATGACGACTAACTTTTGAGTAAAATTAATATAATCATCTAATTGAAACTTCCGGCGTATTAAACACTGGAAAGTTGTCTATTATACCTAAAAAGCTAAAACATCAGTTATGCTAATTTGCATATGTTTCCATAACACATATGGACTTTTGATACGAGGTTTGCCCTAAAAAAGTAGCAGAACACCCAGAAGTCCCTGAAAGCCTGAAAAAGATATTAATTGCACTTGTGGATACACTTATAGCAAATGCGTTAAAGTTAATGAATTTCTGCCAACCAAATTATAAAACCGAAATATTAATTATTACCGGTTCTAATTAAGATCCCAACGTTCACCGTCGGGAACCCATCTACGGGACGAAGAGAAACAGTAAGAGACTATGAAATTACACAGAATCTCGAAAATTGTTAAGCCTCCTCATCATCGTATAATCCAAAATTAGAGGTACAGTAAAAAAGAAAAGGCAGTTTCGACACCTCGTCTCCCACAGTGAACTGCATCCCCCATAAGCCTTAACATCAAGTAACCTTAAACTAAAAGTTTACTAACTAAAGGTTAAAGAAAAAGGGGGGGGGGGTGAGTTGGGTTATCCTTGACTACAAAGGCTTCCGGAAGGAACAACTAACCGACCACCTATTAGGCGTTAAAAGTTGGGTGCTACGAAATACGTCATAAATATCCATAAAAGCTACGTAATTCGGCTCTCGGGAAAACTACTAATCACAGCCTTAAATCACCAAACACCTACTAGTTACATGTAGAAATTTTAAAAATGATCCATACGAGAATTAGATTGCAAGATATCTGCTAATTCAAAAAACAAGATGGTATCAAATTTATAACACTCCTAAAACTTGCAGGAGATATCTTGAACCTCGCAAAACATAGAAGCATAGAAATACAAATAGAACATATCCAAGGTCAATACAATGTTATATGCGAATTTAGCCCCACAAGGGGTGAGAGCCTACCGGGCTGGTATCTATCGAATGCAATACTAAAAGAGGTCTTCAAGAAATCGGGCACGCCATTCATCGACTTATTCCTAATTAAAGATGATCCTGCAACTATTACTGATGTAGTACTCGCAGAATACGTCAAACGCTTTCCCAATTATGTTAGTACAAGGATGGAAATCTCCAGCTCCACCGTAATACCCAGAATGCTACAGCGCGTTAGTCAAAGTACATTCATAGTAATAGTCCCTAAATGGGAAAATGTGTCTTGGCATCCGATCCCCAAGAAGAGAGCCCTATACAGTAGGGCCCAATTAAGGTATCTTAATTATAATCTGCTAGACCTTGAAATCAATCGGCCAAGATACAAGATTTTTATTTGGAATCATAAAAGTACAATGGGTTAATTTGGTGAAAAACTTTTGTATTCACTCAACAATATTGATGAGCCAGTATAGAATAAGGGAGAAATCCAAAACGATCCACACCCATGGAAATGGCACAATAACTTTGTTACTTCTATTGGTATAAGAATTGTATTTTGAAATAACTATCTTAAAACCTGGCAACTAAACTAATGGTTAGTGACTTTGTAAATAGCAATATTCACTAGCAAAATTATGATTACCACGGGCGAAATGACCTTTTCTTTACTTATCTTCATTCGTGAGGGCTCCAGAAATTAACAAATTTCGATTATACACCTTTGTAACCACCTACTGTCAATGATGGGTAAATTTTATTTAAAATGCTTGGTAAAATTACCATATATTAATAGCAATATATGATGTTTTAATATTGCCATGATTTTTGTTTGCTTTTGTAATTTTTGGGGTGTCATTTTCCTCAAGACTGCACAAAAAGGTGTCTTATAATAAGAATCTACTTACAAGTAGGATGGAATTGTTACAAATGGTTTAAATTTTCCTTTGTAAAATAAAAAATTTGCCTAAGATGTCATAGAGAAGAAGTAATTTTAATTTTCATGCATACATAAAAGAAAACTCAAACATGGATTCATTGTAATTCAGTTAAAGCAAAATTACTTCAGATTGATTTTATATAAAGTCGTTAAAACTTTTTATTTTAAAAATAAAGTCATTGTGTTATTTTTAATAACCCTAAAACAGATTTATAATTTGTACAGTTGCCTGTTACATAATACACTAAATCCATACATGCTTTCTGTTAGACGGGTTATGAATTGAAAATTTGTACTATCATCTACGGATTTATGTCTTCTGCTCCTGTAAGACTTTTTGGTAATTTTGCCATATTTGTTGTTTAATTTCACCATAAACTATCTTGAAGTATTGTCTTAAATTGTGCCCACGTATTATACAGATGAATAGGCAATACTTGGAAAGCAATAGAAAATAGTCCCAATAGACTTTAACTAGAAAAATTGTCAACACTTTGGAAACTGCTAAAAAAAAAATTGCAAAGATGCCAAATTTTAAGGTATCTGTAGAGTAAGTTAACGATAGCAATATTTTAAAACTATCTTAATGCTGAGAAAATCTTAACAATATTAAAAGAGCTCAAAATCAAACACTGATTATAAATTATAATTAGACGAAAATCTGGCACATAGATATGTTATTGGGCGTGTCGCAATCCTCGAGATACAAACAATGTTTTACAAGAGTTGTCTTGTAATCTTAAACTTCTTATAAACTTGTCTCTTCTCAAATGCATCTCAGTAGTCAGTAATTATCTCCAATACAATTCCAATTTGTTTTGGTTGGAGTCATTATCTCACTTGTCAGTGTCATTTGTCATAGTGACAGATATAGCAGAATAGGCCCGTTCGGAATTCTTTACGCAAAAGATAAACATAAACGTTGAGACGTTAAGTTTAGCTATACTTTGATTTTCTAGTAAAAAGGTGAATTGAACCTTTCATGAATAGATACAGAGTACCTATAGTAGGCACAAACCAAAGAGTTCTAAGAATATATAGAGAGGACATTTGAAAAATTTTCATACAAAAAATTTGAGCCTGTTCGTAAGGCGCATATTGGCATATTTCCTTTCAAAATATTGTTTTCTGTACAAAATTTGCGCATTTGCGTATCAGATAGACGGCGACTTATTACCCACGAGTAATAACTTTTGGACAAAACATTAGGGCCTGATGTCCGGTGTATGACTATACTGTTTTACAGTGTTGCCAGATGTATGACGGTTGAAGTCGCCGAAAAATCATTATGAAGTCGCCGAAAGTCGCCGCACCGTATATGGAGGTGAAGGAAAAAAAAAAAAAAAAAAAAAAAAAAAAATCTCAAATCCGACAAAAACAAGGTTTGTAACACAAATTTTCCAAAGTAGCCCAAATTGGCGACTGGGTGCCATTCGCATAGCCTAAACGGCGACCAGTCGCCATTCACAATTTTTGGTCGCCCCGACACCCTCCGAGGTAGCCTAAATGGCGAAAAGTCGCCTAATCTGGCACCACTGCTGCTTTAATGTCTTTGGTACAAACAGTGTTGCCAACTTAACGGATTTCCCGTCATATCTTACGGATTTGTATAAGTTTTCTAAACTTATCTTTCTAACGGCTTACGGGATATTTAACGAAAAACTACCTTCGGGTAGCTCAATATCCTTCTACATTTCTCAAATTTATTCGACAGGCGGTCGGAAGGGTGTATACCTGATTATTACTTTTTGTCATGTGGCAGCAAGAACACATGCAACGCACTCTCCACAAAAGTTTAATTTTTCAGGCCACAATATGGATAAAAGACAAGCAATTATTAAAACATTGGCAATCTGAAAAATCAAAATGAGATAAAATTTTAAATGGAGTTGCAAAATACACTGACATCAAAGTTAAGAAAGACATATCAATGGTCAAGTAAACCCATTTTTATTCATCATGAGTCATGACACGAGAAATAATAGAATCGGTGGGGCCTTTCGTTCAGTAGCTATTACAGGATGGGTACGAGCAGTTTTAGTGTCAGCAAGAATTAAAGTAGGAGCAGGTAGCACCCGGTCGTCAATCACCTTCTTAAAACATTACCTATTATTAATCGATTGGTACATCTCTAGGGAGTGAAAATGAGAATATCACTAAGACTATTGACACGAAATTTTGTGTACCTCCGTTATATTTAGAATGTGATTTATTTCCTTCTTACTTCGAGATTTATAATCATTTTTTATTAGAGATTCAATGTAAGGTTATTTACATTATTACATAAGAAATTAAGAAGTCTGTTAATCAAATCATCAGAAACAGATTTTCTAGTGAAACAATTGCGTCTTTACTTTTATGAAAATAAATTCTATGTTTATTTAGAAGATTTTATTAAGTTTGTTATCTGAACTGTGACATAAATGAGAAGACCGGCTCCATCCTTATTTCATTACAACTTACCTGATTTTTACACAAGTCTAACCGAAATAGACAGTTCAAGTACTTACTTAGCTATTCTTATTTTTTTGAACATTAAGAGATTCTAAAGTATCATACTTAGGTATGTTAAATACCAATGCCAATACCTATTTCGCAATTTACATAAAAAGGATGATGATACTTATGAAGAAACTTTATTATTTTTATCTTAAGTTAGATCCGTTTCCCTTTTGGGTTGCAACATAAGTTCATAAACCTATCCAGTTCCACTAACTGATGAATTTATCAGTTATCACAGTACGCCGCTGTGCCGCTAACTAGCAGGCCGGCAGATTGAAGACATATCTCAGAGGTCAGGCCGTAGGCACAGAACCGAAATAAACCAATTTTCCCCCCGAAGGGAAGAAAATTAATATTTCGGATCTTGCCGTAGGCCTGACCAAGGCAATTACTTGCCGCCTGATGGTACTAACGAAATATGGCGGGCCTCCCGCCTCGGAGCGGCCCGAACCTAGCCGCCAAGCACAGCATAAGAAGGAGATAGCGATAACTACGTAGGTTAGGGAAGGAAAGGGATAGGTAATAGGTACACACACCCACTTCGTGAGCGTAAATAGGGGATGTAATCTCAGAGGTCAGGCCTACGGCAAGATCCGAAATATTAATTTTCTTCCCTTCGGGGGGAAAATTGGTTTATTACGCACTAACACATTTTGTGTGATGTAGCAGCACTACATATACATTGCTGCCAACATCTCGCCATCTGAATTTAAAGTTGAAACGCACTCTAAAGGGTAAAGGTTAGGTAGGTCCTTTCTATATTCGTATCGTCGTATCGTATTAGCCTATAATGTCCCAAAGTTGGGCAAAGGCCTCCCCAAGATCCTTCCATGAATCGCGATGCTGTGCTACATTAAACCAATCTCTGTCAAATGAGTCCAGTTCATCCCGCCATCTCTTCTTTGGTCTACCTCTACGTCTACGACCAGTGTCAGGGCTCCACAAAGTGGTAGTCCTGGCCCATAGCTCGTCAGGCATACGACTGATGTGGCCAGCCCAGTTCCATTTAAGCTTAGCGGCTTTCTGAGCTACATCGGTAATTTGAGTTTTGGAGCGCAAATCGGTGTTTCGAACGCGATCGGTTAACTTAACACCTAGAATGCTGCGCTCCATTGCCCGTTGGCAAACCTTGAGCCTGGACTTTTGCTGTTTGGTGAGAGACCAGGTTTGAGCACCGTAGGTCATGATGGGAAGAATGCAAGTATCCAGGAGCTTCCGTTTAATGTACATTGGAAGATTACCTTTAAGCAACTCTTTCATGGACCAAAAACTTCGCCAGGCATTGTTTGTCCGTCGCTCTATTTCGCGGTCTTGTCTCGCATCGAATGAGATAATTTGGCCCAGATAGACGTACTCGCTGACATACTGAATTTCTTCTCCATACACGGTGATTTTACCATTGCGGTAGTTCGTCATGACTTTGGTCTTTGTCATGTTCATTTTAAGTCCAACCTCAAGGCTTGCATCGCTGAGATCTTCTAGCATGGTCTGTAGCCCAGAAGCTGAAGATGAGAACAGAACGATGTCGTCAGCAAAGCGCAGATTTGTTAATCTGGTTATTATAACTGGTTATTATATCTAATTTCTATATTGGTATGAGATTTTTGAATCAATAATTTTAATAGTAAAGGAATTTATGTCATGTTGAATGACCAATTAGTCGATTATCAAATTCGCCTTGGACAAAAAAATGTTACTGCTATGATATATGATGTTGACATTGACGTTTCGTGTCAAAATTAAGTTTTATTGAAGTGGTTCGCCTGGTTGGTTGGTTTAATTTGTCGATTAATTTATTTAAAATGCGCTACGTTTACAATATTCGAAATAAAAATAGTACTATATTGTAATACGCTAGTTGTGATGTTTATATTTATTAACAATGGGAAAGTTCAGCACGTACAGATATTTAGAGGTATGATTTTACATTTAATATTTAGTTTTTTTTTATAAATAGCATCTATGAAATCGTAAATGAAGTGTTGTTATAAAAATAACAACAGCAGTAAACTTCGCTTGTGTATAATTTGGTTGTGTTCAGAATTTTCAATGCCTTTGGATTATTTTAATGGAAATTTTGCCTTTGGAATAAACTCTTTTAAAATATTGTCCACGTAAATTCATTGCGTGAGAAATATATGAATGGTGTTTTGTGTTCTTGACAATAATAACGGGTTAAAGTCAAAATTAAAAATGAAAACAGGTAAAAATATTTTATGGGTTGCTATTAGATTTTTTATTTGCAAGTAGGTACTACAACTTTTTGTAACGCATCTATTTTAAATAGTGCAATGCAATAGCAGTGTAGAAGTAAAACTATAATTTGCATATAGTAGAATTATAATATACTCAATTTGACAACAACAGTCACAGTGTAAAACAAAAGTCAACAATCATAAAAAGAACCAAGTAAAAACGACAGCTAATATAAAATCTATATTTACGTCGTAAAAGATCAAAGAGGTTCTACCTCAATATAACTTTCTGTAGGTTTATTTATATAAATTACATACAGTTGTAAATAGTTTCAGACGACATGCAACTATTAATTAAATAATGGACTGGACCAATTATAAATCTTACTAATATTATAAATGTAAAAATTTGTGTAAATGTTTGGACTTTTGGATTTTTGGTTGTTTATATGTTTAAAGAAATTTATTCTCATTAAAGACTACAGTCACTTACATGAGAATACAATTTACATAAAAGTGGACACGATATTGAGCATTGTTCGCACATGATGCTGTTCCAACACATTCATCATATTATTGGGACTAATTTAATGTAGACATCAGTATTTTTCTAAAACATATTGAGCAAGTTTTACTTTGAATGTGTTGAAAGAGTTTACATTTTTTATATTTGACGGTATTTGGTTGTAAGTTTGTGCACCTTCATAAGTAAACATTTTTTTTCCATAATTTGTTCTTGTTTTGGGTAGAACTAAAAAACTTGCACGGCGCGAACTTCGCTGGGATATTTGGTTTAGACATGTAAAGGATAAGTTAGTATGGAGAGAGTCGTTTAATATTTTTCTAACAAGAATACAAATATTGTAAATATATAATTGTTTTATGTTCATTAATTTTGTTTCGCTGTAAATTTTGGTAGTAGGTGTTAAGTAGTGGTAACGGAACAATAGTTTTATAATTTTATTTTGGACAATCTGAAGATCAGCTAATTTTGTTTTGGCGGCGTTGCCCCAGATTTCGATTAAATACAGTAGATGTGGTTTTATAAGGGAATTGTATAATGTGTAGCGTAATTTATGTGGAACACACCGAACGACGTGCCGAAGTGATCCCATAAGAGATAAAAGTTTGGATCTGATGTGTTCGATCTGTGTGTTCCAAGTCAATCTACTATCAATTTGCATTTGTTTATAAATTGTATGTTTGTTAGAAGTAAACCCAGAAACAACTAAACAGATTTGGATGAACTTAGGAACACGGATAGATCATGTCCTGGATTAACACATAGGCTAAATTTTATCCCAGTAATTTTCTTCCATGTGAAATAGAAGGCATTGGTGACTGTGTTTTAGATATTTTTTTTAGACTTGTGTGTAAAAAATTATGTTTAAGTCAATAAGCCTTGCAATTGTTGATATATCATCCTAAAAAGTTAAATACCTCTCATCTACATTCTAATAATAAAAGTCCAGGAAAAATATGTAGCTAAAAGCCCAGGATCTGATGCAAAATTTTCAACAATGTAACAAATATTTTCCCCCATATTGTAAATTGTGTGATACGCTGTGTGTGGCAGGAAGTCATGCAAGAGAAGCCCTGTGCAAAAGCTAGTGCATTGTACAATTCATTTCCTATTTATAAGGTGGTAAGTCATAATTTGTGTGCGAAGTTTTTAATTGTATTTTTGATCTAATATACTTGAAAGACGTTCATAATATATTTTTGGCTGTTCTTATGATTGCATAAATAAATGTTATATACATAGAATGTAAGAAATCTAATATTATGTATAAATGTAATAGGAATTATATCAAAGTACATATTTTTGCCACATAAGTTTTATTATTTCTGTGGATAGAAATAGTTTTTATAATGTGATCCAATATGATATATTGTATTTTTTTATACTTCTTTCAATTATGATACTAAGTGTACACAGCTGTAACTGACTGTTTATAATTTATTTTTAATGTTTTAAATAGGACACTTGCGTATGCACCACAATAACGCATCTTTAGAATCTTCATCAGATCATCTTTTGACTGGTGGTAGGTCTCTCATTATGTAAGAGGCCGTCTGGGTGGGTACCACCGCAATGTCTATTTCTACCGCCAAGCAACAGTGTGCATGCACTGTTGTGTTTCGGTTTGAAGGACATTGTAGCCAGTATAACTACTGGACATAATGAGACTTAACATCTTATGTCTCAGGATGACGAGCGCAGTGGAATGCCACACAGTACTTTGTAAGTCAAGGTGCTGCATGGTGTTACTACTGTTTATGGGTGGTCGTATCGCTTACCATCAGGCGAACGGCATGCTCGTCTCGTCATTCAATGCAATAAAAAAAAAAAAAAGAAAAAGAATGAAACTGACACAATTCAATAAATACCAAAATTGAGTTATCGTCATAAAATTACTTAAAAAGAAATTCTCAATACAACAATAGTTCAAACACAGCCATATTCAAGCAGGAACAGGACCAAACTTTTATATCGGTCCCTTTTTTATTATACTTTTATAAAAGCTACCAGTTTTAAGTAATTTTGTGACTATAACTCAATTTTCGTTTTTTTTTTAATTGTGTCATTTTCGTTCTAGAGGTGAGACATATTCTCAAAAAGAGTAACAACACCAACTACTCTTCAAATAAAAAAAGTATTTTATATCTAGTAACTAAACACTTCACACTTGACAATAGAAAATAGACCAATAAATAACTTATAACAAATTTGAATATAATGCAGTTATGAATTTTAAGTCACTCAGGTTCATTCTCAGTTAAATGGATAGTATAAAAACACTGTTACTTATTAATTTCATGGTGAATATTAAATAATATTGCTGATTTACATTTATTTAAGTGATTCCAATAAGAAACTGATTTCCAAATTATAAGTATGGCAACTAAATTACCAATCAATAGTTCCCATGTATGCTTTGTTTCACTTAGTGTCTTATATAAATGTTTAAAAAAAATGTAAATTTGACCCCAGCCTTGATAGTGTACTTCTTTATCTAACTAACATTCGAAATATAAAATGATAATGTTACTAATAAGTGTTTTATTGTTGCAGTTAAAAGATGATAGCACTACATCTCATGTAAACATAAGGAGTAGAACCATAAAGCAACCAAGGAGATTGAAAAAAGTATTCATTTTTCTCATTGTGCTGGCACTAATCGTAACATACTTCTTAGGTGAGTAATTCGATGTATTATTTAATTTACCCATAACCCGTAAACATTTATCAGTGATTTAATTAATCACTGTTCTGAAATATTCTTAAATTATTTGTCAATCAAAGAATGTTATGTATGTGGAAACACAATATTATTGTAAATATGTTGACACCAAGATTGAAGTTTTACTTCTACCCACTTAAGTTGTACTTTTTCAAAACTTGTCAACTAAATGAATGTATACCCATGTCAATACAAAACATCGGACCAAAAATTTATTACATCAATTAAAAACAATATTTATTAGTAAGGCTTTAGATTCTATATCATATTTTAATATCACTTGTTTTACATCATATTTTCAGAAATGTATTAATATAGTAAACAATTACTTTATTTGGTTACTAACATACTTTTATAAACGCAAACTTAGATGCAAAAACATAATATTTCGTTAAGCTTCTTTTTGTAAATCTTAAAAACGTATAATGACATTCAGAAAAAAATAGAACGACTATAGCGCATAATGCACGGGTCACGTATAGATTGTCGTAAAATTTGCTGTTAAAAAAAAACAAATTAGTAGAGACGTCCACTTTTTGTACGGGTGTTGGGCCTCTAAATCTAACCATGGATATCAAAAGGGGCTAAACTATGGATATTGGAAAATATTTTTAGACCCCATTTATAACTATCTTTTTAAAAACGTTCATTAAGTACAAGTGTAGTTTTTAAGCAAAATAAAATCACATAAATCTCAAATAGGAGGATTTTAAAATTATATGATTTATTGCTAAGGGTCAGTTTTTGGGAGTACTATCCAAATATATATGAAGTATCTAGGTTAGAATTTTAAGCCCGTTTTTGGACATGTCCTTTCCGATACTTTTTTCCATTCGGAGGTTTTTTCAGCAAGTTGTAAACACGGCTTTATTTTACGCCCAGCGGTGAAACAAGTTGACACATATTCGTTAAATTAAAATCGTAAAAGTTTGATTTCATAATAATGAATTATGCTTGTATACGTGCCCCAGTCTGTACTCTGTTGCGAACAGTTGTTTGTAAACTTTGTCGGCAAGCTATGTACACAGTACGCGATGTTACAAAATATCCAGTCAACGATGGAATGAAATATTTCCAAAATGTGTGTTTTGGGTAGTATGCGATTATTTTTAGTTACTTTGATAAGGAAAGTGCGTTCTGTGGTATTATTGCATTGCATGACTAGGAGTTAAAATTGAACATTTAAGTGTAATCACCAAGGATTTCGTTTAAATAGATATTTTATCGTACATTTTAAAGTTAACAATTTTGATAAATTATTTTCAGACAGCACCATTTATTTCCAAAGTTATTATTGTCTGATTTGGCAACCAAAATTATTTGAACCGATTTCTTATTTACCAGCTAACTTATTATCCGATTCACCAATAGGCACTAGCATGAATCCGACTGTTAAAATACACATACATGGCCTTTTTCACTTTTCTGGGGTAGACAAAAGTGTGAAACACATTTCGTTAGTTATGTTAGTATTTATGTAAGCGAGGGCGGCCCTATTGCCATTTACAATCTGACTCATATTTAAATTTTATCTAGAACAAATTTAAAACCAAGGTTGTGTATGTATCTAACCGATTATTATCGATACATTTGTGATTCTCATGACGACAAAAACGATTCCCGTGTTATATTATCGGTTTGAGATTTTAATCTATTGTTTGCTGCGGCGTCGTAAACATAATTAATTAATGTCTTGTACTAATATTCTCAAACTGTGCGCAGCTTAAATCGAAGAATCATACCATATAAATAATTTATAAAAATGCATTGTCATTTTGCATTGCTTGTAGGTTTTACATTGTCTGGTTTTTGAACGAAAACTCACAGTCGGCGCCTGATTTTTTGAATATTGATCGAAAAATAATGTTTTTTTCATAAAATTAGATTTTTTATTACTACAAATCTTTAAAAATGGTAACGAATGCAACAAAAGTACAGTTGCATATGAATTTGTAAAATAAGAAATGTATATCGTCTCAATTGCACGCTCTGTACCTAGATGCTTCTAAAATGGTTAATAAAAAAAATATGCTTCAATGTTGAGAATACTTATGCTGTAATCGCGTGCATATTTGAGTTTATAAGTACTGTAATAGTATACATAATTCAAGAAGACAGCGTTTATTTAATCACTTCTGCTCATGCATTATGGCCGAGTCTTTACGTGGGTTGCAACTAGCAATTCACCGCCCGATTTCAGTGTTGACATAGCAGAATGACTGTATGAAGCCGTATACATTTAAAAATAGAATTCTAACGTTCCAATTCATTTTTTTAAATATAACGTTCCATTTTCAAGTGAAGTGATCGTGTATCGATATTATTTTCAGACCGTTACGTATTGATAAATTTTTGCGTGAAGAAACATGAATGGCACGACGCCGACGGTAATGCGTACATTGCCTGTTCTAATAGCAGGTTTGTGTAATAAGAGGTAGCCTTGTAGTTAATATCGATAAAGTTGAGCAACACTAGGCTGATAGCAGGCCGGTAAACGTAAAAAAAATTACGTATCCCCAGAAAATTATTAATATTTTACAAAATTTGTTCAAGCTGTTAATATTTAAATTACATCCAGGGAATAAAAAAATCAACACATACTTAACAGTTACTTACTTAATACATAATACGAGGATTTGAGAGAAAGTAACGTTTAGAAATCTCTGTTTTGCGTTAATGGGCTTATTTTCTTGTAAAAAATAGCACTGGAATGGTTTGAAAAATGATGCTTTAATTTATATGTTTCTTTTTACGTCCAAACTGTACTTAATGCATAGTGGTGACACAATACAGTTCTTGAATTTTTTCTGTTAATTTTGACATTTACCTCTTCCAAGTGATTTTAAAGATTTAAAAGTTATTTAATTGAACCGATTAACATTTTCCAAGTTTTGAAATAGGTACTTATGACATGTATTTTCTTTGTTCAGAATTAAGTAAATATAGTAAGTACTTGTTAATTTGCAAGTGTAAGATTTGAATGTATTTAGTCAGAAGTAGTAAAGTAACTGTATTAATTTTTGTTTAAGTAAGTATGACTCGATTGTCAAGGTCAGTAATTAAGTATTAATTTAGTCTAGCGGTTTTTACTCAAAGCATTTTTAAATATTATGTTTATAAGAAACGACGAAATTTAAAAGTAATTAATGCAATTTATTTATTTATTTATTTATTATCAGGTCTACAATCAATCACACACTATAACATCAACTAAAATATACAGAGAAATCAAAGAAACTAAGTCTAAGTACATGATTGTTAAAAAGTAGACACAGCATTCACTGAAAATACATACTCACTAAAGATACATAATATAAGTTATATTAGGTTGGTAAATGTTATGCTATTACGATGATAATCAATTAACATTTTTGATATCTAAAACGCGCGAAAAGTGTAGATTTCGTGAATGGCTCTACGTATTTAGTTTACTTTTCTATGGTTTGAAACAGCCTGACCTTAATTAAATTATAATTTTGTTCAAAGGAATTTTCCGTTCTAAATCCTACTATTAATATTATAAACGCGAAAGTTTGTAAGTATGGATGTCTGGATGTACGGATGTTTGTTACTCTTTCACGCAAAAAATACAGAAGGGATTTCGATGAAATTTGGCACACGGGTAGATTATGTCCTGGATTAACACATAGGCTACTTTTTATCTCGGGAAAACTCATTCACGCGGGCAGAGCCGCGGGCAAAAGCTAGTTAGAAATATTAGGAAAATAAATAAGAAAATACATTGCTTTTTTTTTTAATAAATAGAACTGCGTGCTATCCATTTCGGCAATTTCATGAATTTACGATACGAATCGAACGAATTTTGAATTGAGTTTGAAGGAAGAAGACAAAACATTCGATAGCTAAAATAGGTTTATTAACTGTTTATGAATAAAGCCGCAAAGACTGTATATTAGTAAAATAATACCTAAATTGGGTTTTCCCTCGCTCCACCGCTGACCGGCTCTTATCACAATATCTTTGGAACGTTTGCGCCAATCCTAACATAACATCTAACTCCATTACTTTGTTTTATAAATAACCTTATTGAATTTAAGATAAGGTATGAATTTGCAAATTGGAAAATATATTTGTTCTTTTGACCCTAAAGATTATCGCTTTTGAACTGAGACTATGAATCAATATCAGTTAAATCGTGGTTTCTTTGTTGCTGTAACATTATTTTATATTGCTTGCCCAATCTGTCGGCTTCGCCCGTAAAAATATCTGGTATTTTTTAAATTCTATCACCGATGTGGCTGTACAGCATTTAAATGTAGCGTTGCTCGTCAAAATTATGAGCATAGTACAAATTTCAACTGAATTAAAAAAAAATTAACGGCATCATTGGCATCTAGCTGTAGTTTATAATTATATAGAATACTAGCTTTTACCCGCGGCTCCGCCCGCGTTAAAAAGTTTTTCCGGGATAAAAGTCCCAGTTTATATTTTCCCGGGATAAAAAGTAGTCTATGTATTAATCCAGGACATGTGCCAAATTACATCGAAATCCGTTCAGTAGTTTTTGCGTGAAAGAGTAACAAACATCGATACATCCATACATAAAAACTTTCGCGTTTATAATATTAGTAGAATTTACCGAAATACCATGTAATTAATATGCACTTTGCACTGCCATAAAAAAATGGGTGTGTTATAAACGTAATTCACGATGCTTAGAAATTACTTCGACTAGAACAATGACAATACGTAAACCACTATAGCAAATTTTACGCTTCTCGTTGCTATAATTATGTGTGAAATTAATCTATCAGCATTTCGTAAATTCCCTCTAAAACGGAAAACGCAGAAACTTTTTGTCACAAACAGACATACACGACACAAATGTATATAAAATTATGAAATTTCTTGTCCATAACATTATGACACAATTTTGATTATGAACAGAAGTTGTTTGTTCAGAGATAACACTATTCTTATAATGAATGGTTTTCTCGATACGGCCCAACGACGGAGTGAACGTGCCTTTAGATTAAATTAATTCAATTTTAAATTATTCCCGTTAATAAATATTCATGAATAGAATACAATTTCGACTTTATTAAAAAACTGTTTAGTGTTTGTATATTTTACATTTTTGGTGTCCATTATTTACTAAATTAAACTGTCCAAGACTGGGTCAACTACTTTTAAAATGCCACTAATTATGCATTTACTGGAACTATATCTGCGTTGGTTGTTTGGACTAGGGTTGTTCGCAGGCCAATCGCAATGGCTGGATGGGATCGCGAAGAGCCTCGGGTACGAGAGCGTGTACCACTACGCAGTTATCATAGACGCCGGCTCGTCTGGTTCCAGAGTGCTTGCGTACAAATTTAGGGTGCCATTTACAGGTGAGTTTGTATTAAACAAATAAAAGCACTCGACTACTTATAAAAAAGAATACTGGGATTGCTTGATCTGGACTATTGATAAAAATTTAAATTAGAAAAAAAAAATACAAATGGCGGTCTTATCACTCTAGGCATGTTCTTGACAATCATGGGATGGATATAAGCAAAGGAAACATCAATCAAAGTACAGTGGTATTTACCAAGATTGAGCAATATTATTGTGATTTTATTTAATTTCTTCATTATGTATTGGAATTTGGAATATATTGAGTTAGTGATCAATTAAACAAAAAAAAAATAACAGCCGTCTCTTGGCTGATAATAGACATTTTAACTGTTTGACGATAACCCATCAGTGGGTAAGTGTGGGTTAGTGGACCGCCATAGCATCTGTTGTAACATTTACCACATGCTGATGAGGCTTCATAGGTCCTGAAGGTTTAGGTGAAGTTTACAACTCCAAAAATGAATTTTATGAAAGTCCCACAAAAAATGGCATAACTTGATGAAGTTAAACTTGATAAATACTTAATAATATTTTTTTTTATCTTATATATTGTTTTCAGTATTCAGCCAAGCCAAATTGGACCTTGTAGATGAATATTTCGAGGAATCTAAGCCAGGGTTGTCATCGTTCGCAAATGATCCCGCTAAGGTAAAAGAACTTGTTTACTGCGTCATGAGTTTCAAAACAAAAAACTATTCGTCTTGATAGCTCGTTTAAAAGAATCTACAAGTATAACTACAAAGACTAAAAATAATCAGAAATATACCCTTAAATCCAGATAGCCAACACCGTTCACAATGTAAAAAACCCGCTATACTGGCCCACGTGTGTCGCGTTCCGGGATCAGCCTGTTCAAACAGGCCGGCATAATTGTGTCGAATGAAAGTGGTAATCATCTCGTCAGTCGACTCCACTCCGCTTACCATCAGAATAAAAAAAACTCGGCACTAGGGGTCGTCCAAGTATTACTTAAGCACCAACTTGCTTATTTTCCATGCCATGGGGGATAGGGGCTCTGAACAGATATTCTTCTTCTTCTTCTTCTTCTTCAGCCTTTAGAAGTCCACTGCTGAACATAGGCCTCTCCCAAAGATTTCCAGGCCAACCTGTCAGAAGCGGCCTGCATCCAGCGGGTTCCTGCGACCTTCACAAGGTCGTCCGTCCACCTTGTAGGAGGACGTCCCACGTTGCGCTTGCCAGTACGTGGCCTCCACTCGAGAACTTTTCTACCCCATCTGTTGTCACTTCTACGAGCTATGTGCCCTGCCCTGCCACTTTAGCTTGCTAATCCGCTGGGCTATGTCGGCGACTTTCGTTCTTCTACGGATCTCTTAATTTCTGATTTGATCGCGTAGAGAAACGCCGAACAGAGATTACAGCAGCAATATTTTTTCATAAATAACAATTAAGAATTTTGAACATATGTTGTAAATATTATACCTATGTGTACGTAAGCATATGAGGGGGAGGGTAAGAACTTTGATGTTTATTGACAATTGGGGTAAAGTAGAGTTTTTGGCGGGAACTTGGAAGTGTCATGAGGTGCTCTTGTTTTAATTCATTATTTTGGTGATACTTAGTGTTATATTGCATAATTATGGTGGTATATTATCCAATATAGTTCTATTAAAGAGCTCAAATGAAGTGAATTGAAATAATTGTGCTAATCAAGTGTTTTTTTTGTTGCCGCCAAAACTCCTCGATAAAGTCTTGGTAAGGTAGCCACTGCTTTACTTCGACATACTACAGATAATAAAATACACAAATCAAACTTGACATTGGCAAAATGTGAACACAAATGCCATTAAAAAAAAAAAAAATTGGGGTAAAGTACTAAAATTCCAGAGATGTGATTTATCTAGATACAAGTATCTGAAATACAGATACAAGATACAAAATACGTATTTAGTATCTTGTATCTAAGATACTTTTTCAATTTTTATTTTGTATCTTGTATTTAGATACAATTTTTTAGTATCTTAGTATTTTATAAATACTTAATTTGCTTAGATACTTTTACTGATTATCTATGCATTTTTTACAATAACGGCTCATTTAAGGCCCATATATACGTTGCAAGTTTCTTGCCTGTTGCATACAATTAAATTGAAGCAATATATGACTTGCATGGTTTAAATAATCAACACGTAACTTTCTTGATTTGTTTGTGTAAAAAGCACATGCTATAATTGGTTAACCAAACATTGTATTCAACTGGTTTCTGTCTTCTTTTGAAAACATGAGGGCATTGAGTCTTATAATTTTGATTTTCAGTCTGTCTCCTGATTCCGATAAATCTCAATGAACTTTATTTAATCATCAGAACCTAATTTTAATACTTTTTACTCATATTTTTTAATAAACACAGTAGCTTCTAAAATCTAAAACGTTCAACATTTGAATTTTTTATGTCGTTGTATGACGGACCACCCAGACGGACTCTTACATATGAGATACCACCACCGCAATGTCTATTTCTACCGCCAAGCAGCAGTTTGCATGCACTGTTGTGTTTCGGTTTGAAGGACATTGTAGCCAGTGTAACTACGGGACATAATGAGACTTAACATCTTATGTCTCAGAATGACGAGCGCAGTGGAATGCCACACAGTACTTTTTAACCTATGGTGCTGGATGTTGTTGCTACTGTTTATGGGTGGTCGTATCGCTTACCATCAGGCGGACGGCACGCTCGTGTCGTCATTCAAGGCTATAACTAAATAATTTCAAAAGGTATCTTATTTGAAAAAAGTATTTAGAAGATACGTATTTTGTATCTAGTATTTAGATACCATTTTCAAAAGTATCTTGTATCTGGTATCTCAAATCCTTTATTTACAAGTATCTTGTAACTTGTATTTCAGATACTTTTATGAAGTATTTTCAACATCTCTGTAAAATTCTGCTGACTTAATACTTGAACGGCCTCTTTGTATCTTGCCGTCTTAACAAGCCGTCTGCAGCTTTGTATTTACCTACCATGATGTGCACGGTTCAAACATTAGGAATGTCAGATGAATGCATTATGTGTTTGGTTAACGTGTTTGCGAGTGTATTTAATTTATTATTGTTAATTATAATTATGATCACAATAATGTTATTTTAGAATGGCATTTAAATAAAGTCCCGCCTTCATGAATAAGGGGTAGGAGTTACTAGTGCATTCCAGTTCGCCAAGCTTGTCTGGTATCAGGGATAGAGAACCTTTCTACCGCCAAGCAGCAGTGTGCATGCACTGTGGTGTTTCGGTTTGAAGGACATTGTAGCCAGCGTAGTTACTGGGCGTTATGAGACTTAACCTTTAATGTCTCAGGTTGACAAGCGCAATAGAGTGCCACGCAGAACTTTGTAATTAAAAGTTTTGTATGGTGTTGCTGGTTATGGTGGGTAGTGTAGATGGCAGAAGACCTAGAGGCCGAGCACCTACCCGATGATCTGACACCATCAGAGAGGTCTTGGGGATCCCAGTCACGGATGCTCTGCGACAGGCACAAGACAGGGTGGAGTGGAAGCAGCTTGTCAGCGCCACCACCAAGGCTTATCAAAGCGGGCACGACCTTCAGTCATGAAGGAAACGACGAAGAAGAAGATGGTGTTGCTACTGTTTATTGGCGGTCGTATCGCTTACCATCAGAAAAGAAAAATGAATAATAATTATGTTTGCTTTATTATAAATTTAAATCATATTTTTATAAATTAAAGGCACGTGTTTTTTTATTATATAGAATGACGAGACGAGCATACCGTTCGCTTGATGGTAAGCAATACGACCACCCATAAACAGTAGCAACACCATCCTGCACCTTTACTTACTAAGTACTGTGTGGCATTCCACTGCGCTCATCATCCTGAGACATAAGATGTTAAGTCTCAGTATGTCCTGTAGTTACACTGGCTACAATGTCTCGTTAATACCGCAACATATGGACTTAGATTCAATTATGTTGATACGCGTCTTTGGATTGAAGTCCGCGGTAAAATAAGCTAATGATTCCAGGGCGCGGACACAATAGTGCAGCTAATCAAGAGGGCGGAGTTCCTCACGCCGCCCGACAAGAGGAAAGACACTCCGATAATAGTTCGCGCCACCGCCGGCCTTCGACTTCTGCCCGCTGAGAAGGCGCAACAGCTGATAGATGAAGTCCAACTCGCTGTGTCCAAGTGAGTAAGCTGGTGAAGATTGAACTGACTGTAAAGTTAAGTTTAAACTAGCAAATTGCAGCAATACTTATATTGCGCAAAGACTCCCAGATTCGTTCACATTAGTGAGAATCTATACATATAATAAAGCAGTAGATCCGGTGTGTCTGTACATTTAAAGAAATGTGATAAAAAAACGGGGGTGACTATAGAGAGTAATGGAACACAAATCAGCGATTTTTATAATTCTTTTCTGTCTGTCTGTTTTTCTGTTTGTTTGTTACTGCACATCTCCGAAACTAATGAACGGATTTCGTTGAAATTTGGCACACGAGTAGATCATGTCCTGGATTAACACATGGATAATTTTTAAAAGTACACAGCAGCTGCAACACAGCTGGTAGTCACACATAAGTTTACCAATAAAGGTGAAAATTATTTGATACTAGTTTTTGCCCGCCCGGATGACATCATTTTACCGGGATAAAAGTCATACTTTCCCAGGAATAAAATCTTCTATCTTTCTTATGGTTCAAGCCTTTACGTACTGAATTTCATCGAAATCGGTTCAGCGGTTTAAGCGTGAAAGGTAACAGAGTTACTTTCGCATTTATTCTATTAGTATGGGTGACGACTGAACCATTTTTTTTGTTTTTCCCTCAGACTCGGTTACGACGTGGGTCCCAACAGCGTCAAGATTATGGATGGCGCCGATGAGGGAATATTTATTTGGTACACAATCAACTTGTTGCACAGTGAGTATTCATATTTTTGACACTAATACAGCCAAAAAAATGTAGTCAAATTATCGCGATATGTAGTGTTTACGCTTTGTAAAGATGCCATTAGATATTAATGCCTCTAGCATGAACTGTCCAATGAGCAAATCTTAAAAAAAAACAATGACACTCAAAATTAAGATATTTCGGGTATAATATTCGCTCCACATCTAAAAACTGGTGAACAATACATTCAGATCTGATGGACGGTGAGACGATGGCCGCGCTGGACCTCGGTGGGGGGTCGACGCAAATCACATTTGAGTTGAACGAGAGAGACGCGGAGCTGTACCCCGCTGCAGACCTGTATGTGGTACCTGCTGGTAATAACATCACCCTGTATACGCATAGGTGAGTCAAATCGCATGGTTGTTTGTGTATTGCCTACTTACATATGTATGAAATAAGAAATATTAAGACTTCTAGGTGTTTTGTTTTTTTTTATTCATGTGCTTTTAATATGAATAAGGAAGATGATAAAATATACCACCCTGTATACTTATGGAAAATGGGAAAAAGAACATTCTGGAGATTTTTTAGTTATATAAATTACTAAAATAAAATGGTAAAATGGCGCGTATTGGAGGAGGCCTATGTCCAGCAGTGGACCAAAATATAGGCTGATGATGATGATGATGATGATAAATTACTAGCTTTTGCCCGCGGCTCCGCCCGCGTTACATTTTTTTCCCCGGATAAAGGGAATTTTTTTTTACAATTTTGAATGTCGTATTTATTTATATGGAATATACAGTCTAAGAAATAAGCTCCTTGCTCTAAAAATGACGATATTTCCATATACATATTCACCCCCACCTATCAACCCCTTAAGACCCTTTTTTCGCATTAAAAATTAGCCTTTTTTATCGTGGGGAAAAACGCGTTATCGCTACCACTACTGTGGGATGAGTGGAATAGTTATGTTGGTTTCACCGACCTTACGGCCCAATGTCGACACTCGGGAGTATAACATCATACGAAGAAAAGTAAAAAGTAGCCTATGTCTTTTCTCAGGCTCTAGACTATCTATGTACCAAATGTTGATGAGACTTAACCCCTGGAGACCCTGCGAAATATGAATAATGCACCTCTGCCTACCAGGGTACTATGAAAACACAAGAGGCATGATGCTACGTTTGTTTGCAATCTGTTCTTATTAAATTACCAGTTTTTAGTTGCGGCTTCGCTACGTGGATTTTGTTTGGATAAACGTTTAAAAAAATGCCATGTTCTTTCTTAGGGTTCAAGCTTACTTCGTACCAAACATGAATTCAGTAGTTTTCTCATGAAAGTGTATAGTTTTTTTTTCACATTTATAATAGCTAAAATTTTCTTTCCTTTTTATTCGAATATGCATCTTGTTTCCAGCTACCTAGGTCTCGGTTTGCTTGCGGCTCGCTACGACGTGTTCCTCCAGGAGGCGGGCGGTAACGATACGCGCGAGTTCACGTCCGTGTGCGTGGAACCTATCATACAGCGAGAGCCGTGGACGTACGCGAATAAGGAGTACCTCGTCAGGTATGGTGCCCTAGTATGACTCCTGGTTATAATTCGTAAGGTATGGGTTTTATAAGCGACTAGCTTTTGCCCGCGGCTCCGCCCGCGTGTATGAGTTTTCCCGGGATAAAAGTCCCGCTTTATTTTTTCCCGGGATAAAAAGTAGCCTATGTATTAATCCAGGACATAATATACCCGTGTGCCTAATTTCATCGAAATCCGTTCAGTAGTTTTTGCGTGAAAGAGTAACAAACATCCACACATCCATACTTACAAACTTTCGCGTTTATAATATTAGTAGGATAGGAACTGAGTCGAGTGTCCGATGTGTACCATCTTCGGGAAGGACTGACGGTATATAACACTTTCCCGCGCAAACAAATATGATTGGTATCACCGCTGCCTATATTATTTCCTTAATATTACTTGTATCTACTATGATATATTTGTTATTTCTTTTGGTGTATAATGAAAATGTAAATTAAAAAAATAAGATCAGAAAATTATTTATATCAATCTTGGTTGAAAAATTGAGTAATTAACATTTTAAATATATAAGCGGGCGTTGACGGGTTAAAAGACATGTTCAAAAAGGGGCCTTAAATTCTAACCAAGCTACTTTATATATATATTTGGATAGTACTCTCAAAAACTAGGCATTTGCAATAAATCGTATAATTTTCAAGTCCTCCAATGTTGAGATTTGTGTAATTTTATTTTGATTAAAAACTACACTTAAAATGAACGTTTTAAAAAAGTTAGCTATGAATGGAGGGGTCTAAAAATATCTTTTTAATGTATCCAAGATCCCTATATATTAGGTCCCTTAATATTGAGCCTGGTTGAATTTTGAGGCCCAGCACCCATACAAAAAGCGGATATGTCCTTTAAAGTTGAGAAGACGTTATTTTTGAAGTGGCATAATAAATGCAGTGTTGTATTGTTGTATTATTGTATTGTTGTATTGGTGTATTGTTGTATTGGTGTATTGTTGTATTGGTGTATTGGTTTATTGTTGTATTATTGTATTGGTGTATTGTTGTATTGGTGTATTGTTGTATTATTGTATTGGTGTATTGGTGTATTGGTTTATTGTTGTTTTGTTGTATTATTGTATTGTTGTATTATTGTATTGTTGTATTGGTGTATTGTTGTATTATTGTATTGTTGTATTGGTGTATTGTTGTATTATTGTATTGGTTTATTGTTGTATTATTGTATTGGTGTATTGTTGCATTATTGTATTGTTGTATTGTTGTAGCGGTGCGGCGCGTCGCAGCGGGGTGAAGCGGTCGGCGGCGCTGGAGCTGTGCCACGCGGCCGCGCGCCGCACCGTGCTGGGCGCGCTGGGCCGCGAGCCGCCGCACGCACCGCGCGGACCCGTGGCCGCCATGAGCTTCTTCTACGACATCGCCGCGGACGCCGGCATGATCGGTAACAAAAATATGTTTTTTTTTACTTTTTTTTTTTCATCGATGGCTCGACGTGGCTTCACTGAACCTGATGGTAAATGAAGTGAAGCCCAAAATATTATCGACCGGCAAGAGATAAACATCCCTGGTCGGTCGGCACAGTTATGCCGGCCTGCATAATTGCTTCTTCACGCTCCCCTTGAAGGAGCCTAGGTTATAGGAAGGAGGGAACACTTACGCGGGCAAACTGTTCCACAGCTTAATGGTGCGGCAGAAATATGAATCACCGAACCTTTTGGTTCGTGCCGGGATGGATGCCTTAGTAGGCAAACCAGCATGCGGTCCGCTTGATGGTAAGCAGCATCTCCGCCCATGGACTATAAGAATGCCAGAGGCACAGCCAAGCCGTTACCTATCTGGTCTGTAAATCATTCAATTCACACACAAAAAAAATAATTAAAATCCGTGCAGCCGTTTAGGAGGCGTTCAGTGACATACACACGCACAAAATAATTATATATACAGGTGTCCCAAAAAATAGTGTCAAGCGGAGGGCCAGAGATAGATCTCTCTCTCTTAACCTTAGGAATGATGAGACGTCAAAAAAAATTGTAATCTGATGACAAATTTTAAGAATTTCCCACCTCGCTATAAAGAGAGGAAAATAAAATCAGCCTTTAAAGGAAGGTTGATTTTAGCCAAAGTAGCCCATTCAGGACTACGTTTTTTTGATGATTATGAAAGTTGAAAATCTGGAGAATTTTTTGGACCTATCATGGAACCACGAAATCACCTGTTTAGATTCTTAATTTAAAGTTGAAAATTTAAGTTATAATTCATAAAACGTAAGTTTTTCACTTTACACCAATATTTTCATAATTTTCATCAAAGTTACGAAGCTGATTATTTTTACCAAACAAGTACATCTAATGAAAATTTATTTGCAGTAAAAAAATGTCGAAAAAGTCATCTACTTTAAAAAAAATCTATTGTTCAGATCGAAAATTCATCAGTTGTAGATGTGATGTGTTGGTTGTGGGTTGGTTGCAGACGTGATGTGTTGGTTGTGGGTTGGTTGCAGACGTGATGAAGGGCGGCACGGTGTCGGTGGGCGGGTACCGCAGCGCGGCGGCGCGCGCGTGCTCCGCGTCCAACGTGGAGCAGCCGTGGGCGTGCGTGGACCTCGTGTACGCGGTCACGCTGCTCAGCGACGCATACAAGATACCCGACAACCAGCCCATATCCGTACGTAATTAAATTTTTTTTAGTTTTTTGCATTTCTTTGAATGATAGAATTTATGTTATTTATTTATTTTAATGTTTAAAAAACTCGTATATACGATATTATTTGAAAAAAAATTTTTGGACAGGCTGCCATAAAATTCGGCACGAATTAAAAATTTCAAATCAAACGTACATATTAATTAAGTTTTATATGTTTTTTAATAGATAATAAAGCCATTAAAGTAATTCAAAAAGAAAATGTATAGTGATATTTTGATGTTTTACATTCCTTCAGATATTTTTGTGACTGACTGTACATTGCTTGTCTAAAATGTAACTTGTAACATTTTCAACAGCTGTTCAAAAAAGTGAACGGGCATGAAGTATCGTGGGCGCTGGGGCTCGCGTACACTACGATGATGAACAAGATGGCCGCCGCCGCTTAGCAACGAGCGAACACTTAACGAGCTCACACACGGTAATATGGCACGCAACGCTTCACGCCAAGTACAGACCAATGTCAGATTCCTATATAAAGATATATTTATTTTGCAATGGGTAAAACAGTTGATCATGCATGAGATTATTTAGAACAACCATATTTAGCCAGAAGATTATGCAAAATTACTGAGTTAAATTTAGTACTATGTCTAACTAGAAACGATCTTTACTGTTACTCTAGGATCCATAGCAAAAATGGACCAATCAGAAAAAAGTTTAACATACTGAGGGTCTGTATCACAAGTTTTAAGTAAACTTTATTTGACAGTTATCGTATTTTTTTTTATACGGACATTACGTGACCCCACTGCACCTCATAGTAAGCAGAGGGGGGTAGACACAGTGTCAACTGGCAAGCGATGTTCGTCCCTAGTCAGTCGACACAATTATGCCGGCTTGTTTGAACCGGATGTACACAGGCTGATCCCGGAACGCGGCACACTTACGTGGGCCAGTATGGCGGGTTTAACACCTTATGTCGGCAGTAGCTATCCGAGCGAATATAAAATACATCCTACCACCATTAAACGGCTAATGTTGATAGTACTCAGTTTATTACCATTTCGCACCTTTAGGACGAAAACGACGCAATTCAAAATAATCAAAAATTGGATTATCGTCATAAAATGACTTAAAACTGGTCCCTTTTTTATGAAAATACAATAAAAAGGGACCGATGTAATAGTTTTGTCCTTTTCCTGCTAGAATATGGCGGTGTTTGAACTATTGTTGTATTGGAAATTTCATTTTAAGTAATTTTATGACGATAACTTAATTTTCGATTATTTTTTTAATTGTGTCGTTTTCATCCTAAAGGTGCGATTTATTTGGAGCAAAGATTAGTATGACTTTTGTACTTAATCGGCTTATACATTTATGTGACGAGTTACATTTACTCAAAAGTTGTGAAACATACCCTTACAGTTTAGTTTCATTATTTATTCTTATCAGAAACGCGATGTTAGTTATAGTTTATTGGAATCGGCAGTAAGCGAATGAGCGCGCGTGAGTGTTTTGACGATTGACCGAAGGCGAGCATGCATGCGGTTCCGATCGGCTAAAACTCGAGACGTTCGCTTGTTCGCTTGGTCTGTACCCGGCATTACCTTAGTAACGTCAATTCATAATATCATTTAAGGACTTTTAGCCAGAGCAGTATACAAAAAACAGTATTGATGCGTCCATTTACTTGCAAATTACCGTGACGATGCCCTGCTTAATAGCTCGTATTATATACTGCGCCACTCGCAGTGCGTATAACACTTAAGGACCAGTTGATTCGGGTTTTAGTTAATATTTGTTCAACGGAAGGAAGCGGTTTCTGTTGGGTTGTGACGAGATTGTTTTTATACCAGCGGTGGGTGGCTTGATTCACTTTAGTCCTTTATATTGACTAGAGAAGATAGTGCGGGCGGCAGAATAGGGTAGGGTTACTTTTTTGATTTTGTATTTGTATGTAATCGTGACAAATTGAAAATTATTCCATTACGCAGGTAATTTTTTTGCGATGAGTTAGAGTGCGCTCGTAGTATTGTTATCTCTTTCTCATTCCCGCGCCATTATGGCCGGTGTCATTTCAGGGGCTTAAAAGTTATTTTGAGTGGTTTTTGAAAATTCTTAAAAAACGTTAATTTTAGATAATAGTCTAAAAAATAGTCAACTACCTTATTTTGTCGGCTCTATATACTTGAAAAGTGCTAGAGGTCCCGTTTAATATAATAGCAGAATTCTAAAATATATTCAGAGATGTGATTTATCTAGATACAAGTATCTGAAATACAGATACAAGATACAAAATACGTATTTAGTATCTTGTATCTAAGATACTTTTTCAATTTTTATTTTGTATCTTGTATTTAGATACAATTTTTTAGTATCTTAGTATTTTATAAATACTTAATTTGCTAAGATACTTTTACTAATTATCTATGCATTTTTAACATTAACGGCTCATTTAAGGCCCATATACACGTTGCAAGTTTCTTGCCTGTTGCATACAATTAAATTGAAGCAATATATGACTTGCATGGTTTCAATAATCAACACATAACATTCTTGATTTGTTTGTGTAAAAAGCACATGCTATAATTGGTTAACCAAACATTGTATTCAACTGGTTTCTGTCTTCTTTTGAAAACATGAGGGCATTGAGTCTTATAATTTTGATTTTCAGTGTGTCTCCTGATTCCGATAAATCTCAATGAACTTTATTAAATCAGCAGAACCTAATTTTAATACTTTTTACTCATATTTTTTAATAAACACAGTAGCTTCTAAAATCGAAAACGTTCAACATTTGAATTTTTTTATGGCATTGTATGACGGACCACCCAGAGTCCAGACGGACTTTTACATATGAGAGACCACCACCGCAATGTCTATTTCTACCGCCAAGCAGCAGTTTGTGTGTGTGTTTCGGTTTGAAGGACATTGTAGCCAGTGTAACTACGGGACATAATGATACTTAACATCTTATGGATGACGAGTGCAGTGGAATGCCACACAGTACTTTGTAACTCAAGGTGCTGGATGGTGTTGCTACGGTTTATGGGTGGTCGTATCGCTTACCATCAGGCGGACGGCACGCTCGTCTGGACATTCAAGGCTATAAAAAAAAAAACAAAAGGTATCTTATTTGAAAAAAGTATTTAGAAGATACGTATTTTGTATCTAGTATTTAGATACCATTTTCAAAAGTATCTTGTATCTGGTATCTCAAATCCTTTATTTACAAGTATCTTGTAACTTGTATTTCAGATACTTTTATGAAGTATCTTGAACATCTCTGAATATATTATAGAAATCGATCACTATGAACCCTAAGAAACAATAGTTAATGAACCTCGAATGCCTTTAGTGACTCTGAAAATTGCCAATTAATTTTAGATAATTATTTCCTTTGCTGAAGAAATATGACGCTAGGGTAAACAAACCAAATGTCGGCACTCCCAACGATTTGTCTTAGATTTTTTACTATAATAATATGATTACCTACTAGTATCAAAACCACATTTAGTAGAAATTTAAAACTATTCACAATATTTTACAAAAATATGGATACTTGTAATCTTATTATAGTTATAGTCTAAGGTTGGTGGAGTTCCAACGTTGGGTTAATTTACCCCAAATAGAAAAAAATGCAACAATTAAGTCTTATCCATATAATACGTCTTATTTAATTAGTAGTGTTTGGTGCATGTTTCGTAAACATTACTAGTTGATCAAGTGCTTTTTTGAGTTCCTTTCGTGTGTTTTTGGGTATTGGCATTTTATGACGTCAAAATGGAGATTATGCACTAGAATACAAGATCTTATGTTTGTTTAATTTATAATTAATATTTATTATTAATAATACAGCGTCAAGATTCAACAGCAAAGAATATTGTGTTTCAAACGACTGTATGTTTATTTTGTAACAATAATTATTTGTTCCACGATTATCACTAGCATGTACTATAGTTCCAATAGTTTTAAAATAAATATTCATAAATGTAATAGTTGTGTAATTATAGGCTGTGACGCGTGAATTTGTATATCCGAATAGCGTTTATCTGAGAATAATGACAAAAAATATAATTGACATAAAATCCTGTTTTGTGCTATGTCAAGTGATTATAAAATTGACGTTTAAAATTGAGTTTATGATATCATTCTAAAATAGAGTTTTTAATGTCATTATTCTCGGTAAAAATATTTATGTATTGCACAATGTACTATCATTTTCATGTTTTTTTTGATTCTAGATGTAATAGCATAGGTATGTGCAATAAAATACAGAGGGAATTTCACACAAGTATTACTCTACTTTAATATAGTTAAATATAGAAAGTACGTGTTGATTACATGATTCAATATTTCAGCATTTCATATTTCAGCGTTTCAAATAAATAAAAATATAGCCGCGGTTTAAAATTAGCTCCCACATGACGGTTTCGTAAAATAGACTAATATACAGACAATATTGAGATTTATAAATTGTTCGTATGACTTAGCAGTCTTGTAACAAGATTTTATGGAACAAATTTCATATTTTACTACTAACACTGGTATTTTGACTTTATAAAATATTCTTAACTGCCTCGGTGGCGTAGTTGTATTACGGTACGACTGCAAGGCTGAGGTCTCGGGTTCGATTCCCGGGTCGGGCAAAGTGATATTGGATTTTTCTATTCAGTATCAGCCCGGAGTCTGGAATTTGTGCCCGGTATGGCGATAGGCTCGCCCCCTATCACATCATGGGACGGAATACGCTTGGCGAAAAGTGGGTGCACTAGTTGCGCCTCTGCCTACCCCTTCGGGGATAAAAGGCGTGAGCATGCATGCGTAAAATATTCTTTCAAGACACGCTGATGGGTAGAACGTAGTATATGGAAGCGCCCCAAAAAGGGTAGAAGTCATGATATTTTTTTTATCATAAATAGGTTTGGTTTTTAAATGCTTATACTATATTATAGTATTTTTTTCTGCATAAACTGTTTACTGTCAGTTTGGAAAGTCAATTTTATTATTGCTTTTAAACTATTTCCAAGTGCAATTTGATATTTATTAAAAATATTCACCGTGTATATTCTATAAATTATGTCGTATTAAATCTCGTATTTCGATACCGAATATTTTTTTATATTATTTATGAAAATAATCCGAGGTCCAAATATAATTCTAAATATTTTTGTTGCAGATTTTTTATGAAGGTTGTACACTTGTGATATTATGTTCTATTGATTTTTATATTCTGTGGGTTACGAGGTTTACACATTGGCCCTGATTGTGTATTATATGGCCAGGCTTACATAAAATAGAATTGGATTGAAAATATTTTTTTTAGACAACAATCAACTTTAAGTTGTTATAGGTTAGGTTTAAATCACTAAATTCACACTTACCATAAAGGCGCGAACGGCCTTCTGATGTAAAAACCTTTTATGGCCTGTGGGCTTAGAAAGTGGCAAACATGACACCACTCCGTTTGTTTTATTAGGATTGGTTGAGAGACTAACACGTGACTGACGGATTGTTCTCTCGATCAATCACAAACATCAAAATTAAACTACATCGTCTTAAGAGTTCTTTTTGCTACATTCTAATCTCACTGGGAACGGATCTTAAACGTTAGTTGAAATAAGCTATTGTGGCTTTTTTTAATGCTTGCTACGCATTTTACCTTGCAACCTAGGTATAAACCTACATTTAATTCATTGGCAAGATGCGTTGCGAAACGTTATTAAGGCTAGCGTTGACTTTTGTCTGGAGGATAATCAAATGACGAATTAAATCGCATTCGGCACGGAGTGCTTCGGTGCATTCCTAGTGGACGAAGTTTGATAGTAAACAAGTTTTTGCCCGCGGCTCTGCCCGCGTGAATGTGTTTTCCCGGAATAAAAGTCCCGCTTTATATTTTCCCGGGATAAAAAGTAGCCTATGTGTTAATCCAGGACATAATTTACCCGTGTGCCAAATTTTATCGAAATCCGTTCAGTAATTTTTGCGTGAAAGAGTAACAAACATCCATACATCCATACTTACAAACCTTCGCGTTTATAATAGTAGGATATTAGCGAATGAATTCGATTTGATTCGACTGAGCGTAGTCGACGCTAGCCAATGGGCTTAGAATGTGGCAAAAAAAGCAACTAGTAAGACGATGTTGCATAAATTTGGAGACAGAGAGACCAATACGTCAGTCACGTGTTAGTCTCTCAACCAATCACAATAAAACGAAACGGAGTCGTGTTGTTTTTTTACCACATTCTAAGCCCGCAGTAGCTACCGTTGGTCAGGCCGTTGGATAAAAATTTGTAAATCGAAAACATCAATGCTGCCGCCATAAATATTACAGCGCTCTATTGATTTGTAAGAGGATATTAGCAGACTCAATATTAGTGTTGTGTAAAATTGTACAAATTTAATAAATGTTGAATCTTAGTCAGTGTTTTATTTCGAATTCCGTATACCATACAACCGTACCATACCAGCCCTGTATTATATACTGCCCACTGCTGAGCACGGGCCTCCTCTACAACTGAGAGGGTTTAGGCCTTAGTCCACCACGCTGGTCTAGTGCGGGTTGGCAGACTTCACATACCTACGAAATTCTTATAGAGAACTTCTAAGATATGCAGGTTTCCTCACGATGTTTCCCTTCACCGTTAAAGCGAGCGATAATTCACAAAGAATACACACAACTTTTTAGACAATTCAGAGGTGTGTGCCCTTGGGTTTTGAACCTGCGGATATTCGTCTCGGCAGTCCGTTCCACTCCCAAGTAGGCTATCCGTATTACGGAGAGGGTATCGGAAGTCCGTATACGAATCGATAAACTAGGGTTTGTAAAACTGCTTAATTTTTGATTTTTTGAAATTAAAATATATGTTGTAAAGGCTTTTCTAGGCGAAAACACAAATCCAACTACAAAGTGTCTAAGTTAACAGTGGGATATATGTCCAAAAGAGCTAATTACAAGACAAAATTAAACATCAAATAGTTTTATAATTTATTAAGAACCATTCAATAGTTACAATAAAAATGTTAACACTATCGCACACTCAGATATCGCTTGAGTCGTTCAGTCTCGTCTAAAAGGATTAAATTTAAATTTAACGCTATGGTTTTGAGATTATATTTTTTAATAACTAGAACAGAAACGCCGAGTCTACGGGAGATTATAAAATAACGTTTTTTAGTTAGAAAAGACGCCATTTGGTAAGACAAAATTAAGATGGCGTCGAAAATATGTCAGATATATTGTGCGTAATTAAAAATGATTTTGGAATTTGGTTATATTTAGTAAATTATACTTATGAAGTAGGTCCAAAATATAATATAAGTAGAAAAGTCCATTTCATAGTACAAAATAATTAGTTCCATCGACTCGGCCTAAAGATTAAATATTAAATCGTGAATCGGTTATTGTAACACGAAGAGTCTAAACCGCTATCTTACATGCATCTAAACTATTAAAATGCGTAGATATGACAAACATGTCGGTATTTTTATCACGGAACCAATATTTCTTGTCTCGGCACCTACATTACAGTTATTTAGATGAAAAAGAGAATTTTATCGTGTCAAATATGAGATTTTTTAGAAAGTAATAAAAGGTTTGACTCCGGTGACAAGCTTACGTTTTTTTATTATCCGCCCAAAAATACCAACACTAGAAATTTAAAGATTATTGCAACTGTATTGCATAAAGTAGACATATTTAAGTAAATAAAGGTATCTTAACAACACTGAATTGTAAATTTCAGCGAGAAACATCTGCGAACAATATTCATAAGATACATATACAATTTTATATAGAACAAGGTTGTAAAATATTTTTGTTGAAGACAATTCCATTTACGGAAAATAGTTTTATAAAAAGGTATTATGTTGTAGTTAAATGAAATAAGTGTTAAATAACTTAATTAAAGTCACGGTTCGCACAATGCTCTTTAAAATTATTTACAATAAAACTTAATTCGTAATATAATCCAAAAACATCTTTGGTTATTCTCACAACATACACATTTAATAATGTAAAGGAGTTTCTAAATAAAACAAACTTAAATTTACGTGTCCGGAGAATCCTAATTTATATTAAGAAAACTTGATACTTAACTGCTGCTAACAGCCCTTTTCGCTAAACGATCCTAATTTTCACAATTAGACAATTAATCTTGTATCCAAAAATAAACCAATCAAATTAAGGCATTTGTAAGTATGTCAAAAAACCTTTATTCTGATTAAGCCATTTTCGCGATGGATCGAAAGATAGGATTGTTTATTGAAATCGACGGTAAATCTATAGTAAAATTATCTTATATCCATGTTTGTAACCGAAAGTGGTTATATTAATCTAAATGAATCGTGATATTTAGAAGTGTTTCATTCTAAGGAAAGTGTATGTGAAATTACAACTTTTTGTACCAAAACAGATAGTGTTCTCCGTCTTCCACTAAGAGATCGTCCACGCCTGGAATAGAAAACAAAATGTTAATTCTCCCTTTTATTATTTTTGGGATTATTTATTTTATAATTTATATTACCAGGAATTAATGACGATCTGATGGGTTGAAAATAAATTCGCTATGATGAGATGCATTGGAGGATAGACATGTTTATACATTATAATATAATCGCTGTTTACAATATATTCAATAGGGTCATTTGGCTCAAAAGTACGCACTTTTTTTCTATCGTCTACAAAGTAAAAAATATAGTGTCCTGAAAAACGTTTTAACACTTTATGTAAAGTAAATTTATTCTACTTTCATGATTTAATGAGTTTTTGTACATTGCTTCATTGTTTTTTTGCAATACATGTTTAAGTGCAGCGGGAGAAATTCGTTCTCTTGACCCGTTATGTGGGTAAAACTACGAATATGGTTAATGAGAATATTTTTTTTCTGTATAAGGTCTAAAAATCTTTACAAATCATATTATTCAACTTGATTGCATCTTAAAGATAAAAAAATCCTTCGATCATTGTAACGAAGTTATAACAGCGTGCGTACTTTTAACCTCGTACTCTTACCCAAACAGGGAATATTTTGAACAATCACACGTTAGTTGAGACGCAATTATTTTCTAGGACAGAATTAATAACTAAAATAAATACTATAATAATCATATAAACTTAACATAATTAACGGACTTTTGTAAACTGATGCACCGTCTAGCCATACACTTTTTTCCCAGCACAAAATATTGGTAACTAATCAACAAAATCACTTTGATCACCGTTTTTCGCTAAACAAGTGAGGCTTTGTAAAATAACTTGAGGCTCTGACATCGTCCCTGACGCGCCCTTGATCTAGCCGAAAAAGTGTCTGAGCCCCCTCAATAGGTTCCGAGATATTGACTATGCGAGCTTTTACCCACTGCGCGCTGTTGCCCCGAATGACCCTACATACAAATAACTTTTAATAACATTTTAGAAAGAGATAATTTTCTCCCCAAAGCAGATCTGATCTTCAGCCATTATAACTATTTTTCGTAATTCCTATCAGTCGCAGTCCCCATCCACACAATTCTAACATTTCATTCGTTCACCTCTTCTGTTAAGGTTTAGCTAAGCAAAAAGAAAATGCAGACGTCGATCTCCACAAGCAAGTTTTACCGTAGGCAAACAATAACGGCAAGTTGCCTTCTGCAAATTTTGAAGACTGCAGGACTTGCGGAAGCCCAATGTTTAGAGAACTATTAAAATATTATAGTGTAGACGTATTTGGAAGTTTTTGCGTAGGTCATATATTGCTGAGAGAGATCATCTAAACTTCGGTTAATGATAATACTTTCATACTAACCGACTGGCGCTACGAGCTGGTTGCCGGGCGGGCTCATCGGGTCCGGTATCTCGGGGAGGCGGTACAGCAGCCAGTAGTGGTAGCCCATGGGCTCCTCCTTGTGGCCAGCCAGTGTGTGCACATAGTGACCGTTGGGCCACTCGCTCGCCTCGAACTTGAACTTCGGATTCTGTTCGGCCGCCATTTGCATCACGCGGTAGAATGATACGTTCCTGTAATTATAATTTATTTACCTGTTTACGTTGTGTTATTTTTGTTGTGCCAACCCGCACTAGGCCAGCGTGGTGGACTAAGGCCTAAACCCTCTCAGTAGTAAAGGAGGCCTGTTGGCGGACTTCACACACCCTCTAAATTCTTATAGAGAATTCTCAGGTGTGTAGGTTTCTTCAAGATGTTTTCCTTCGCCGTTAGTGAACGATAATTGATAAACAATACACACATAACTTCGAAAAGTCAGAGGTGTGTGCCTTGGGTTTTGAACCTCCGGACATTGTCTCGACAGACCGTTCCTATCCCAACTAGGCTATCGTCCACATAATAAAATAAGCTAAGAAAATGATGACCTACTTATCGTCATTTGAGTATGATAACTTGGACCGACTGCATGTTAAGTTTTATTTCGTAAACTCTAATGGTCTCTTAAACATATACCTTTGTAATCTGCACTCACCTCGGTGCAACCATGTGCAGTGTGAAGTTCTCAGTAACGTTGGTGCCGAGCCACAGCGTGTAAGTGAAAGAGACGTTCCTCGCATCAGACTCGTTGCTCGTCTGCCCTGACTGGTACGCCAGCTTCAGAATACCGTCACCGCCGTTGCTGTCTGGAAGGAAATTAAACGCTGTTTCATTGCGTATGGGGTTTGGATTTGTTTGTTTTCTTCATTTTAGCGCAGTGTTAAGCGACAGCGCAGTCCAAATATTGAACAGGAGCCATTGTGTCTATTGATGGAATTATGCCGCCTTGTCTTTCTGTTTGTAACTATGATTGACCCTGATATACGTTTCGCAGAAACGACCTGTCATTGCCTGGTTTTCAGTATTTATACTTAGTCTAAAGCAATGAATATCGCGAGGAAACCTTCTTAAGAAGTTTGAAGACAAGCACATACATAATATGTGGTCAATTAAATTGAATTCTAGTCTTAGGTAGGTATAAATAAAAGGCCTAAAACCTCCCTTTAGAATAGAAGATCCGTACCTAACAGTGGGACAGAATACAGAGCTGATCTATCATTAGAAATAGGGATATCGAGTCTAACCGAAAGTGTATAGGGTAGGTACACTTCTTTTACATTAAGTTATTCTTCTTCGAAGTTACCTAAAGGTTCATGTCGGCTGTCAAGCAGCTTATCGCTGCAATGCGGAGGTCGTACAGCGGCTAGAGAGGCGGGGGTAAGCGCTGCGACCGCTGCAGCGGTCATGGCCACGTCGCCCCACCCGCCGTCAGGGTTCTGCCGCTCGAGGAGCCACTTCCTGGCAGTGGGCAGGCTCCAGTGCTGGTGCGCGCCGGGACCGCTGTCCGAGTCTTCTAGAGCCTGTGTACACAAAAAAAACTCTTTTGCCTTGGATTTCGTCCTTTTATTCAATTGTTCTGTTTTATTTCTTGTAAACAAATCTTTTAGGCCTAATTATGCTTATTAGTTATTACCAATTTATACAACTTTAATGATTATTATATTTTTATAATCCCTTAGACTTGGTGGACGTTTGCACTTTTTTTACGATGGAAATGCCATTGACGCTGTTGCCAGTGTGGGCATGAGAGGTAGTTAAATATTGATTATTACCTGGATAGCAAGGGCGGTAGTGGTGAGACTGCCGAAGCTGCCATCAGGGTGCTGCTGCCGCGCCAGGCCTGCCATGGGGCGGCGCACGAAGTGGATGAGGCTGCGGTGTCTATGGTCCTGCACCACGCAGCGCAGAGCCAAGATCACCATGGAGATGGTGTCTGCAATGTTAAATGATTGGTTTTAGCAATGTTACAGAGGAGTCGCTTGATATCCGTTTTTACTGACATTTACAACAACAAAAAAAATTACGAATGTCGAGACACTTTTGCTTTGCAATTCGCGTCACTTTGTTTCCGAATTCCGATAATTTTAAGCAAAATGAACAATTAAAACATGCCTGGTTTGTCAGTAAAACTTACAAAGCATTTCTACTCTTGGCTATTTATTTTATCCAAATAGCCACCATAAGACCATACCATAAGACAATACGACATGCTGACACCATTAAATGTCCAGAATATAATTAATCAGTTATTGAAGAACTAACCCAAGCTATGGTCAGCAGCAGCGTTGGCAATGTCCAGCAGCCGTCGGATGTGGCGGCGCCGCACGTGAGCTGCGGAGGAGCACGCCGCGAGGGTCGCGTACGCGAATTCCAAATCGTGAGGGGGTTCCCGATGGAGCAGGGCGGCGACAAGGTCCCGACCGTGGAATGAGCGTGGGTCCTTGCACAGAGTCCCTAGAGCCAGGGTGTAGGCAGCGAGGCGGCCTAGAGGTGGGGGAGACTCGTGGTGCCTGGAAGAGAAGTAAAAAGGTCGCATAGGTGCATCATATACTGATGTTAAACTTTAGTGTCACTTTATATATGTACGCTGGTCCCTATATTCGGATAGAGACCACCGTATATAAGGTCTTGAAACCCACCATAGTGGCCCACGTAAGTGTGCCGCGTTTCGGGATCAGCCTGTATATATCTGGTTTATACAGGCCGACATAATTGTGTCAACTGACGGGGGATAATCATAGCCGGTCTTTCAAAACTCTATCTGGACCCCTCCACGCTTACCATCAGATGCAGTGAGGTCACTTTGTCGTGCCGTGTGTGTATAAAAAAATGTAGGTTAAAAAAAGCGTGTAATCATTTTACCCTTTATATTACCTTCTATATAAAAAATGTAACAAGTACTCACTTGGACATCATGAGCAATATTTCAATCTCCATCTGCTTAGCAGACAGTTGCATCTCAAGTCCTTGTTGTTCTATCTCCTTCCCGGTGTTGTTCGCCAACTGAAATTATGAACAAAGTTATTGTATAGGATTGACGTTGGATACTTTGTTTTCGAATTGAGGCAACGAAACGCATTACAATTACCGCGCTTAGGTCTCCAGGATCAGTGTCAATATCAGTGCACAAGAGCCCGGAGTCTACAATTGCGTCGTATAAATGTCAATAGGGTCGCCCCCTACTACATAGGACCTAACTTCAGAATAATAATTGCTTTAGTTATTAATCTGAGGACCTAACAGGAGAAATGTGGATGTGTATATATATTATTATCACATCCACATTTCTCAATCCAAAGGTATACCTTTGTCTACCATAAAAAGGAAAAACTTGATGCTAGGATAATATTACCTGCAGGGTCAACATGACCTGGTGCGTGTCGTTCCCCCAGCCCCAGTCTGGCTGGCGGTGCTGCAGGAGGTACTGCAGCGCCTTCTGTATGGCCTGACCCTCGTTTAGCGTCTCCGTCTCCCAAGCCACGCTCGTTGAAGGCACCGTAGTGGTTGTAGGCGGCGGTTTGGTGGTTGCAGTTGTTGGTTGCTCGGTTTCTAAAAAATATGACGAAGTAACCTCCATATTTAAATTCGGTTGAAAGGTTTTTTTTAATATAATTTGCAATTATCAATTATTAAATATTTATTTAAAGTCTATATTATTAGAATTATAAATCTGGGCATCCAAGGAAGAAGGATCCATTTGTAGACATTTAGTTTCCGAGATATTTGTCGTTTTGTATAGTTGGGAGATAATTTTTTCGATTGAAATTGATTATAATTATTTGATAGAATAAAATTTAATAAATATAAAGGTCCACAAATAACTTTTTTATACGAATATTAGTTTCAGCAAAGAAACTCGTTAATTTAAAATATTAATGATCTTTAATGTTCTCAATTCAAAGTACCAGTTTGCCCCCAAACAGCCGCTACTAGTAGGAAGACGCAGAACGATGAAAAGAAGCGATGGTCCATATTGAAGGCTGTAACAAAGAAAAATTACGTTATTGTTCTGAGCTGTAAGAATTGTAAGGGCCATTCAGTCATTAAAAGACTTGCATTTAGGTTACAAGGGATTTTTTATTATCTAGCGGTTTTTGATTTTTATTGTAAAGTAGTTTTAACTCGTGAAGTTGTGACTGCTTCGGTGGCGTAGTTGTATTACGATATGACTGCAATGCCGAGGTCTCGGGTTCGATCCCCGGGTCGGAAAAAGTGATGTTGCGTTTTAAATTCAGTATTTATTTATTTATTTAATAGATTTTCCAGCAGACTTAATACTACGATTACAATAAATTTAAAAATATTATAATAAGTATCAGCCCGGAGTCTGGAACTTGTGCCCGATATGACGATAGGCTCGCCCCCTATCACATCATGGGATATATACGCACGGCGAAAAGTGGGTGCACTAGTTGTGCCTCTGCCTACCCCTTCGGGGATAAAAGGCGTGAGTATGCGTATGCGTTATAAAGTCTGTTTAACTTGGATGTCTACAACTTTCAGCCACTATAGAATATAAGTTACGATACTAACTGCGAAGAAGAGCTTTTTTTCAATAGCAACTGGTTGTGAAAGTGATTTTTGTTTTTAAACTCAGTCCTTTTGTAAATTAGAGAGCCTTGAATTGTAAGATTGAAGAAAGAAAATTATTTAGAAAAGAGGACAATGCATTTTCTCTCATTTCTCAAAGCCAAATCCAATACTGAACGTGTCAATCAATATCTTTCGTAGTCTATAAATTGAAACATAAAAAAAAATATTTTAAAGCGAAGGAACTAAAATATACAGCCACGAGCACTTTAAATGTAAATATGCACGCGCAAAATTAGGTTTCCAAGCTCTGAAATAACAAAATGAAGGTACATCTCGCGTGTTTTTGCTCGAGGAGGGATGTGTGATGCTCTTGAATATGTATGAGCATGGTTGTCGTTTACTTCAAGGGCCACAAGACGTGTTGCTATTCTTCCTCGGTAACATATTAGATTTTGGTAGAGCCTGACATTTATTGCCATCAAGGGCTGTTTGTGGGTGTCCTTTGCTCACTATCGAGGATGCCCTTAAAATTTTATAGTATCTCTAGCGTTGCATATATATAGGCATATGAATCTTTAGGATAAACTTTCAGATGTTATAAAGGAAAAACTACATATTTTTGATTTAATTTGAATTATTCAAAACTTTTTCATTTACCGCTAATTTCCTAGCTCTGCATCTACATGTAATATATTATGATAACAAAGACAATTTATCTGCTTCACGGCGTGCAACGATTCGTGTTTGATCTGACGCGTGATTGATGAACCTCTTGAGGTGTGTTGCTCCCCTGGTACTCTTATATTGTGAAGAGTATATAGTTGGTTTGTTTTGTATGAGGCATGATATGAGTGAAGTTAAGTTTCCATAAATAAAAATAAAGTTTTGTGGTAGTACAAAAGTATTTAAAAAAATGTTCTTAGTACCCTCTCAGTTGTAGCGGAGGCCCGTGCTCAGCAGTGGGCAATATAAAATAATTAATACAGGGCTGGTACCGATACTTAGCACGAATTTAAATTATCATTAAAAATACACGTTTATTGCGAGGCAGAACTAGTTAATAAAGCTGTCAATATAATAAACTAATAAGTAACGTTTAGCCAACTCTCGAAATTTTAGGCTAATTATGTTAACAATTTTCTAAATCTAATTTGAACCCAATGAAGATATAAACCGAGCGCTCGTAAGTGCGAATTTTCCATAAAATGAGGCGTCAAAAACATCCTGGCTAAGTATGTGTAACGAAGTAAAGATGTGCTTTCACGGACGGATGCGCGGTCGCCTCTCTAATTAGCGCAGCAGACGGAAAATTAGCTCTCGACACCTAAATGTACAGTCGCATACTGCCATTCGCACCTCATGCCATCTCACTCTACCTCCGGGATAAATATTAAAGATTAGCGCACACTTATCGGCCCGCCACTAGCGATGTAGCCGTTGTCAAAAACTTGTTATGAAGAGTGGCATAGTGAAATAGGCGGTGCCAGGAATACTTTTAGGGGGGTCTGTATCTGCATCTTCACACTACAGTCAGCAGCATAAGTATCTGTACAAAATCAAAATTTCTAACGCCTACATATGCGTTAAGTTAAACTGAAACACTCTTTTTCTTCGTTTGAAGTAAAGTAAATCTCTTTTATTTTATTTTTGTGAAGAGAAAAAAAGATTAGTAAGAACCAAAAGTATGTAGGCAATTTGAAATTTTGAATTTGTTCAGCTACTTATGCTGCTGACTGTACATAATATCCGTAAAAGTTAATATCAAATTCTATTTGCACGTGTATTTGACCATAAAATAACCCTTGTGGTCGATATTTCGCATTGTGGCAGAATGATTCAGTGACTTTATGTAAAAAAATGCATTTTATTTTCCGACAGTGGGGTGCATGTGCACTTTCTTGCGCCTCCCTCTCGGCGCCCATACATAGTGATTTCTAGACGATGATTCTATTAGATAGTGCTTTAACATTGTTAATTGAAATTCGACACGCTATTCTTTCGGTCAGAAAAAGTCAAAGTGGCTCCGGCAGTAGATTGATTATTAGATGGCGAGTAAAAGAGAACGCACCCAGTTATTTAATGTATTTCGTGTTATTTTTTATAGCATTTTAATGTCAAAACGGGTATACTGTAAATAGTAACAACATACAGAACCTCGAACAACAAAGCACCGCGTGGAATTCCACTGTGCTCGTCACCCTGAGACATAAGATGTTAAGTCTAATAATTCTCAGTAATTACACTGGCTGCAAAGTCCTTTACCAGAACACAACAGTGCGTGCACAGTGCTGTATGGTGGCGATATGAATTTCTAACTCATTCTGATCTATTATATGAATTGTAATGTACTGCTACATAGCGTAACTTTCAATAGGTACTTTAATTTTACAATAGATGATGCCGTTTTGACACACACACAACACACACACTCACGCTTTTTATCCCCGAAGGGGTAGGCAGTGGCGCAACTAGTGCACCCACTTTTTGCTTTTTGCGTATTCCGTCCCATGATGTGATAGGGGGCGAGCCTATCGCCATATCGGGCACAAATTCCAGACTCCGGGCTGATATTTAATTGAAGAAATATGAACGCAGCTTTTATACAAACATGAACGTTTGTGAACGCACACAAAGAATTATATGTTGTCTCTGATTACTTACATTCGAATAAAATCGTTCGCACTGACTTCCACGGTCCTTTTAATTCTTGTAGATTATTTGTCCTTGTATTACAATTGATAATTAAGTATTTTAACATGAATAGAAAAATATGTGTGCCTCTTACTTTATGTAAATTTTGTGATCTCCAAAAATATATAGCACGCCTTCAGTATTCACATGAGCACGTTTGAACTGGTAAAATCGGAAAAGTAGTAGGAAAATTAAAATGCTTTATATCATAAAATATAGCCATAATTGTAGTATTTAAATAACGATAAGTAAGTGTGGTAGTAAAATTACGATCAGTCCATATTAAACAGCGATCAAAAGGTCGTTGAAAATAAAACAGACTCCAAACAAAACCTAATAACAACAATATAAATGTTGATTCAAAAGAATTACAAGGACCATCAATCAAGCACCGGCGGCGGGGCTCCACTCCAGTATAAAAGACAAATTACATCCTTACTGTACATGACTATCAGATAAATAACGGTACAACACACATTCTAATAGTTATAATAAATTAATCTGGTTTCATGTATTTGTAACTGTCTACGTCAAGTTCCATAATGAAACACACAGGCGTGACATTTATCCTCAAAGGGGTAGGCAGAGGCGCAAGTAGTGCAACCACTTGTCGACATGTGAATTCCGTCCCATTATGTGATAGGAAGCTAACCTATCGCCATATAGGTACAAATGAAAATATCTCAAAATATAGCGTTAATCATCGTAACATGGAAAATATCGTGAGTAAACCTTAGAAAAGTCTTTGTAAAAATTGCGAAGGGAATTGTAAAGTCGACACCCCACACTAGGCCAGTGTGGTGGTCTCAGGCCTAAACCCTCTCAATATTAGAAAGCCTAGGAATATAGCAGTTTTATCTATACTAATATTATAAAGATGAAAGTGGGTGCATTGGTTGCGTCTCTGCCTGCGCGTGAGTGTATGTATCTATACTAATATTATAAAGCTGAAGAGTTTGTTTGTTTGTTTGAACGCGCTAATCTCAGGAACTTCTCGACCGATTTTGAAAATTCTTTCACTAATAGGAAGCTACATTACTCCTGAGTGCTACCTTCCGGGAAAATATAAAGCGGGACTTTTATCCCGGAAAAACTTCTTCACGCGGGCGGAGCAGCGGGCAATTATATACATGTACTATAATGTAGATATATATTTTTCATTATTTCCATTTGGTTATCTGGCCCATCACTTTTCAGTAACGTTTAATCGTAAACGTTTAGTAAAAGATAATATTTTAGTGTAGAATCGAGAACACTTTTCATTTTAACTGCTGCCCAGAGGGCGATTGCTGTTAGTAATCGCTGTCGTTAGGGCAGACAAATCGGTTCAAAACTGCTCCAACGATATATTTTAAAATTATTGTTTTCTAAGGGTTTTGCTAAAAGCGGTGATAGCCTAGTTGAGAGTGGAACGGACTGCCGAGACGAATGTCCGCAGGTTCAAAACCCAAGGGCACACACCTCTGACTTTTCTAAAAAAATATGTGTGTATTCTTTGTGAATTATCGCTCACTTTAACTGTGAAGGAAAACATCGTGAGGAAACCTGCATACCTGAGAAGTTCTCTGAATTTCGAAGGTATGTGAAGTCTGCCAACCCGCACTAGGCCAGCATGGTGGACTAAGGCCTAAACCCTCTCAGTTGTAGAGGAGGCCCGTGCTCAGCAGTGGGCATTATATAATACAGGGCTGGTATGGTATGGTGGTATGGTAAGGGTTTTGCTAATGACCTTCGAGAGATGTTTGTGTGTTACGATGAATTCATAATGTAGAATCTTTAGGTTTCCTCACGATGTTTTCCTTCATCGTTAAATTCTATGGATGTAGTAAATTATACACGCATAATATGCAATGGAAATAGAGACATTGTGTCTAGTAAAGTGACTATGTATGTTGATGAATTAAAAGTAGAGGAAGGTCAAAGAAAATCGATGAGATATTTTATGGTGGATGTTTTTTAATATAACTGGTGGACGAGAAGTGTAAGCCGGTCCCCTGAAGGTCAATACATAATCACCCATCAAAGGTAAATACATAACCAGCCAGCCAAAAACCCAATACCTGAACCTGGAATCAAACGCACCACGGCAGCGGTCTCCCATAAAACTACGCTTTCAAGACAGCCTTTACTGGCCGTAAATTATACATGGATGATGATGAACCTTACGAGATGGTCAACCTTCTTTAGACGTATGTTCAGCAGTAGACTACCAAAAGCTGAAGACGATGACGATGAAATTGTACAATGCGAATACTAGTCGAGTTCTAACTCTTTAAATAATCCATATATTTTCCGATACAAAACTGTTTATCGAAGTATGATATGTAAAATATGCATAAGAGGATTCCCACCGAGCTGGGACGCCAGCGTCAATTTATTTTTACGTTCGTACTAAAGTGAGGAATGTCGCCGTGTACTCGAAGTGTTAATACTGTTTAATGACTCCGCAAAACTCGAGCAGATTCATTAGGATAAATGACTTTTTGTTTGGAAAATGAGAAGTGTAGAATTTGTAGACCAGAGCCTCGTTTGAAATTTTCAGAATTTATTTATGCGCAGTTTATTCTTGAAATTCGTAGGTATAGGTGGTTGATTGACTTGATTCACTAACAAAATGTAAACAGGGAGAATGAGCACAGAATAGATAATAGTATGTGATGTATGAGTGTTCAGTGTAATGGCCTTTAGTTGTATGTTGGTTCGTTAGATAATTATAGATACATACGTACTTCAAATGCGACTGTCAGTGAGTACGACAAATCTGCCAATATGTTCCATAACCATTTTATTTTATTAATACCAGCACTATATTATATACTGCCCACTGCTGAGCATGGCCTCGTCTACTACTGAGAGGGGTTAGGCCTTAGTCCACCACGCTGGCCTAGTGCGGGTTGGCGGAGTTCACATACCCTCGAAATTCTTATGGAAAATTCTCAGGTATGTAGGTTTCCTCACGATGTTTTCTTTCACCGTTAAAGCGAACGATAGTTGAGTTTCTATTAGATATCATAATACTTCAACATCCGTTTGGTAATGACGTAATGGGTTACCAACCTGAGTTTAAACACTAAAGAGCTTTGTACAGATGTTTTGGTAATAAAGTAGATATAGCATCATTTCCAATCTAACTGAAACGTGATACAACATTAATGATCCCTCGTTTCAATACGAACCAAAGCTAAAACCTCTGCTCTTCATTCCCAACTTCGTATTATAGTTACACTGACATCTGTCAAAACATCTGGGATTAAAAAGCAAAGTTTAACGCAGGTTCGAGTCGAAACAATGGTAGAGCTGTTAATATTTTATGTAGGAAATGTGTCTGCTAACACCCTAGGGAAATATATACATCGGAATATGTTCGAACGTTGACCTCTCCATGGCTTAGGGCACAAGTGTTGTATAAAACGTTTTAAATTCAGTTTGAACGATAAGTGCTTTGGAATTCCTAATACTTATTCGGAATTCCAAATAAAATATTTTTTTGGTATTAACGTTTCCTATTTCTTCGAGACTATTACTGATTTTTGTTGAAATGACTGTTGAATCACTCATGATTCTTATTATGCAAAATTATTTTCTAATTCAGTTACAAGTTCTTAGTTGTGTTGAATCGATTTAAAATAATGTTGCAACCGGTTACACAGAACATTACAATTCTTACAGTCGAACAAATAACTTATCTACTTCAACATATTACAATCTTAGGCTTACCAAAATTATACTCAAAAACACTATCAAATTCAAAGTCGTAGCAATAAGTGACAATACAGTGAGTGCAATAGAATTGATGCTACCCGCCTCGGGCGCGCAGGTGGTTTCTCCTCGCTGCAGATTTTAAAATGCCAGTAGTGTCGCTTTATGGAAACTTTTAAAATAATTATCACCTCGGGTAGTATTGATTCGTTTTTATAGCAACTGATGCAGTACCGTGTAATCCTATTACATTCTCGACTAGGTTTTTATAGTTTCTGAAGCTGACGGAATGATGTTTCCGGAATAGTGTCTTATGACGAGACGAGCATGCCGTTCGCCTGATGGTAAGCGATACGACCGCCCATAAACAGTAGTAGCACCATACAGCGCCTTGAGTTACAAAGTGCTGTGTGGCATTCCACTGCGCTCGTCATCCTGAGACATAAGATGTTAAGTCTCATTATGTCCAGTAGTTACACTGGCTACAATGTCCTTCAAACCGAAACACAACAGTGCATGCACACTGCCGCTTGGCGGTCGAAAATTGTGTATATTCTACGATAAAAAGTAGCCTATATGCAGGTCTTCTTCGTATGCTTAATTCATTTAAATACAGTGGTTTCTATGATTATAGAAGAGATACACACATGACTTCGAAAAGTCAGTGTGCATTTGGTTTGAAACTGGGCATTCGTCTCGGCAGCCCGTTCCAGTCCCAACTAACCATCGCCGTGTATTGTTGAGTTTACTTTAAAGTTACACCATCACCATCAGCCTCATGAAGTCCACTACTGAATAGATACATATTTTAAAGGTTGCAGCGAATAGGCTGGTTAAACTTATTAAGCCAGCGCTATTTCTATGGGAATTTAGCTATTTTTCTACAAATACAAATACATTTATTCACACACAAGTTTTTTCTCACAAGTTCAAACGATAATAATAAATATTTTGCAGGTGGTAGGATTGCTGTTGGTAGGATATATTTCGTATCCCCCGGATAAAGACCACCGTACATAAGGTGTTAAAACCCGTCACAGTGCAGCCTGTGAAGGAACCAGGAAGATCCTGCGCTTCTGGAAGGAGTTGGGCTGGCTAGACTTCTAGCTGGCACATCCCGCACAACGGCCCAACTTTCTACGGGCTAAGTGCGAAAAAAGGAGCCCCGCAACAGTAACAGTAACCCGTCATAGTGGTCCACGTAAGTGTGCCGCGTTCCATGAGCAACCTGTGTGTCCGGGTTAAATAGGACGGCATAATTGTAAACTGACGAGGATTAATTATCGCTTTTCAGTCGACACTCTATATGGACTTCTCTGTACTTACCATCAGGTGCAGTGGGGTCACTTTGCTGTGCCAGTCCAAAAAGTCTATACGTACTGACGCATTTATTAGAAGTTTTAGTAAGATATCTGCCTCTGATTCCATTGGTAGTGGACACATCAGAATAAAACTGTATGAATAGATGATCTCGTCCTGCCGCGGGCACAATCCTCGCATTATTCATTCCGGCAATGAGCCAATTTCGTGCCGACATTCAGCGGACTTTTTTATCCGTACTCGCTACGATTTTCGTGATTAAATCTTTGTACTGTGAAACAATTGTTATGTCAAACTAAACGTGACTTCATTTGTGTGATTTTTCATGGTAGTAGGCGATCCAAGGGAGAGTGTTTGGATGATACCGATTTGTGAATCCACAAAAAAAACGAAAAAATAAAAAGAAAAAAATTGTCGATGTGCGGTCAAAATATATTTTTTTAACTTTTATTATTAATTAATTACTGCTGTCTTTACAGCATATTATACAAAAATGGATTTTTTACACCTGATTCAAGAGACGAGCAATCTACAGTATCGTAGCGTACAAGCTGATGTTTCCGGTGGTAATTACCATTAAGCGAGCAACAAGCAGATTAGCCATTGTTAATAAAAAAGAGCAACTAGCTTGTTTTGTGAATCTGTTTAGAATAAAAAGATAGTCCTGCAGTGACTCCAGAAATTAATAACAGTAGAAACCTCAACTCTACATTACCATGTTATTGTATTTCTAACCGTATAATATGAAAACAATATCTTGGGTAAATATTTCAACGCCGCAATGAACGATTTCTGATTTTTAACAAAAAAAACCACCACACTATTTTTAAAAGACTTCCAAAAAAGGAGGAGGTTTTCAATTCGTGTGTTTGTATTTGATTTTTAGTATAATATGTATGTTTCATATAGCTTAAAATTTTAAATATGGAACACATAAAAAATATGAGCAAAGAATTACGGATTATACGGATTAAAACCTAAAAACATGGCCGATTAAAAATAAATAATATATAAAAGTACGATACTTATGGTAAGTGCAGTACAGTCAGTCAGTCAGTCCGACGAGACGCAACAATCTCTCAGTCGCTATAATTACGCTAATTGCGTCTTTACGCTTTTAAGGACAGGAACACACGAGCCGGCAAAATGTTTTACGGATCGTAGACATATTCTAGACTTAATCCAGTCGACTCAATTAAGGGTAAGGTATAAGGCACCGTTTAGACGCTGCTACTTGTCGTGATATACCGATGCTGTTATTCAGCTAACTGTTGCAGAGGTTACAGTTAGTTGTATAGTAGTGTAGTGTATGTAATTACTTTCACTAGGTATAGACTATATGCCCATGTCTTGTCACTTCTCACGGTTTTGATAGACTGCAAGTTCAACCTTATACATGTTATCGACTCATCGTGCTAGCAAAATAGAGTCAGCCATAAAAAGTGTCTGTAGGTACCTATATTTTTTTTTTGAACTTTCAGATGCGTTTAAACGAGCGACAATATTTCAATACACACGAGACTTGCCGCAAGTCCTGCCAGCTTTAAAATTTTGCAGAAGTCGGCTTGCCGTGTTTGTTACCATGGTAAAAATTGTTTGCGGAAGTTAAATTTGAGTTTCCTTGCTAATCTTAATCTCACTGTACATTGAAAAACTCATCATATCCACAACTATAAACGGAACCAAAAAAACTAATTTACGCAGCTCTTCCGTGCCTCTCACAAGACCCAAAACTGTTTACAAATGTTTATCTCAACCGAGGGTGGAACAGGAAAATTAAGATAAGCCCGCCGTTGTAGCAAAGACCTTTTTCTAAGAATATTGTGTTTTTATCCCCCCATTGCAATCGCGAGACATTGTCTAGGGAGCGTTAGATTGCGGTCAATTTTATATAAAAAAATCTTGGATATAGATAATTTTAAACATGATGACGCGCTCTACTAATTTTTGAGCGAGGTTTTGTGGGTTAAGGAGCCTATGATAATCCCTCGTAGTGTGCGTGTACACGCACTGAGTACTCATTGGTATTTAGTGTGTATTTATAGAACTAAAACACAAGCGAAAAGTTCCCCACTTGGACTGTAAACCATTAGAGAAATTAGTAGCGCGCGTCATCGTGGATGGCATTATCTATACATCACGTACTAGACTGCGATTGTCTCACGTAGGTACAATATACTTTAGATAGTCCGCGCGCGATGAGTATGAGATGGAACCTTGTAATAGTAAATTAAAAAAAATCAAACTCAAGACCACGGAGATGAAAATACTTCTTTAGCGGTCCCCCGACGCGACGACGCTTGAGTCAAAATATGACTAGGTACTTAAACGACAAGGACACTTTTATTTTTCTTAGAGTTTAGAGGTTTTTTGTGTCGGGGGTTATAAATGCTTTTATTTAATTTTTATTTCAAACTTTTAAAATTATAAACTATATTCTCCATCATGGGGCCTTGATAATCAACTATCTATCACCTACTCGTTGAGACCATCCTTATGAGCTCACACACGCTATATCTGCTATAAGTTGCTAAAGAGTTGGGTATCCCGCAGACTACTTGATGCTGTAGCATTAGATCAAGGTTAACGTGTCTTAAAAATATTGCCGAAGTCACAGTACACCAAATTTTAAATAAATTGGAGTTGTGAAACTTGGAAATGAGCTGATAACCTTCACACGCCTGAACAGATCTTCATAAACTATAGCTAAGAACCATCTCAATCACATCAGCTTTCAAACAAAAAAACGCGTCAAAATCGGTCCATTAGTTTGAGATGCCACAGGCAGACATACAGATACACACCCGAAACTTAAAACACCCCTCTTTTTTTGTCGGGGGCTAAAAATGCCAATTCCCAAGCGAAGTAGCGTTCGTAAATTTCTGAATTTAAATTCATTAATTAAATTTTATCGGCAATTTTAATTATTATTGTTTTGTAAAACTTAAAAAAGGTGGTGATTTTAGCAAATTTTCTACTCCTATACTATGTACAGTCAGCAGCATAAGTAGATGAACAAATTCAAAATTTCAAATTAACTACATACTTTTGTGTTCTTACTTATCTTATTTTTCTCTTAACAAAAATAAAATAAAAGGTATTTACTTTACTTCAAACAAAAAAAAATATTTCAGTTTAAATTAATGCGTATATAGGCGATTTGAAAATTTTTATTTTGTATCCTGACTGTACATGTGCACATAATGAGCATATTTATATTACGTAATTAAAGTTGTATAAAAATATACGAAAACATTTCACGTTTAATTTGTATCTCTCGAACATCAGCGTGAGTTTGTCGACGCTACCGTCTCAGTTTCGTAATGTTGCATCCCATTCATCGCGCGGGGTTCATACTTGTGTTCAGATTGTTAAACCATTTATCCATGTTTAAAAAGAGTAGATGTTCTAGTTAGAAGTCGGTTGAGAAGCTAAAAGACAAACGCAGAATTCTCAAAAGAGAATCTTAGTAAATGCCTGTTGTGGCTAAAACTATTTTACCGTTTTTATATATTTTGTTGCAAATAATAATTAACAATGATCGAAGATATTATAATATAATGTCTAGTATTCATATATTGATTTATAAGTTCTCATAACTCAGCGGCATAATGATATCTCAAAGAGTTCTAAGGTTATATAGAGCGGACATTGGGAAAATTTTCATACAAAAAATTTGAGCCTTTTCGTCAGTAACTCAATCTATCGTGAAATAGCAAAACATATATGTAAATTGCATTAGAACATACTTTGACATGATCGTAAAGCGCAAATTGGCATATTTCCTTCGAAAATATTGCTTTCTTTAAAAAATTGCGCATACCGAGATGTCTTGTCACACGGATGTGTCCTGTGGATAAGACAGCGACTTATTACCAACGAGCTTTTGCCCGCGGCTCCGCCCACGTGAATGAGTTTTTCCGGGATAAAAGTCCCGATTTATATTTTCCCGGGATAAAGTAGCCTATGTGTTAATTCAAGACATAATCTACCCGTGTGCCAAATTTCATCGAAATTCGTTCAGTAGTTTTTGCGTGAAAGAGTAACAAACATCCATACATCCAGACATCCATACATCCATACTTACAAACTTTCACGTTTATAATATTAGTAGGATTGGTAATCATTTTTGGACGAAAAATTTGGGCCTGATGTCCGGTCTATAACTAACTATACTGTTGAATGTCTTTGTGATATATACACAAAAATACATAATGAGGTCTTAAAGGACAAGCGAGAAAATACCCGAGAGTTAACTTAGGTGCACTGACGTTTACCAAACGTTATTTATTTCCACAAGAAAGAAATGTAAAAGGGTATCATCGCAATAAATATTTTACATCGCAACATCGGATATGGAATGCAGAGTTTCAATTTGAAGCGACTGTTTCCACTCCAACATAAATCAAAGAGATATACAACAAGGTTTTACGTTTAATATTTTTCAATATTTCATACGATTGTTTTTTATCGAACGCATATTTTATCGAATCAGTAAACTTTCTTTGTTTGTTGGAAGGTACATTATGTAGCCAGCTGAATAGCCACAGTACCTTTGTACCTGCGTTCGAAACTTTATGCTCGTAGATTTCTTAATTACCCTATTTTGCTAATCTTACGTTACCTGATAATGTGATAACTGATACAGTTGTTATAGAATCATCTTAGCAAACGCAACAAATGTTAATTAATTAATAGAATAGCTTTCCCTCGTGACTTCACCTGCGTGAAATATATTTTCCGGGATATATTATCCGCTAAAGACCCGCTATATATTATCTTCCCGGGATAAAAAGTAGCCTGTGCCCTTCTCAGAGTCTCAACGTATTTCATCAGAATCCGCTTGGTAGTTAATGAGTCTACTGCGTTCAGACAGACAGACGCGACGGGGGACTTTATTTTAATTTTTTTTTATGATATAGGTGGCAAACGAGCCTACGGTTCACCTGATGGTAAGTGATCACCGCCACCCATGAATATCTGCAATACCGAGGGGGCACCGAGGTGCGTTGCCGGACTTTTAGGTGGGAATACGCTCTTTTTTTGAAGGTCGTCAGGTCGTATCTGTCCGGAAATGCTATTTATTTATGAAAATTAATAGGTAAGGATTTTTTTGGATCTTTTTAATACATTTCACGATGGCAAACTGTAGCCGATAAAACATCTTTGACAAAGAAAGATCTTCAAGCCATGATAATTGAAAACACCATGGTGTCTTTGAATACAGAAATTGAATTTTTATCGCGATGTGTGTTCAGAGTTCACACATTGTAAAAGAACGTATTAATGCCTCTGGGACAACGGGGAAGTTTTAATGGAGTCGAGGCTTCCGGAAAACTTTAGATGACGTTTGTTTAAGATCTTGCAAGTGCGATTTTGGATATTGAAATTATGGAACTGGGTTTTCTTTGCGGATTTGCTTGTGCGAAAGTCTTTTTTGAAGTAAAAGTGAGAATTTTCCGGTCTTCGTGGGTCTTTGCACGCAAAAGATGCATTGTGCCTTTTTAACCGACTTCAAAAAAGGATGTTCTGTATTGGACGCGTATGTACGTATCATCATCATCATCATCAGCCACATGACGTCCACTGCTGAACATAGGCCTCCCCTAAAGATTTCCAGACGGACCTGTCAAAAGCGGCCTGCATCCAGCGTGTTCCTGCGACCTTTATGTACGTATATATGTATGTTTTTCTTGATATAAAGTAACGTCTTTGTTCATTCACGCCTTGGTTTATCTGTATGACGGATTCCACCCAAATACATTTAGTTGTTCTTGCGTTATGCGGTATCAATAATCGAAACAGCTAAAGATTATCAAAAACTATCAAATTTATGATTATGATATAATATTATACCTTAGATTTTAGAACATAGGCATCGCAAGAAAGTAGAGCAGCCGAATTTAAACAAAGACCTTTATAAAACAACGACGAATTGAGCAATTTGTTTTTAAGTCGGTTTAAAAAGAAAAGAATGAACGTAATTACGAAGATACGTAGATGTATAAGTCCTATTATCTATTACTTAGTAAAGCCTACGTTTGTAAGAAGCAAGAAATCGCTTCCATTGTGCAGCGACATTTGGCAGCATTGCTATTAATATCTTCCTTTATTTGTCTTCGGAAAACCAAGAGCTTTGTTCCGAGAGTCGGACATTAGTCGTAATTAGGGTTGCCAGTTCTAGTCGCTAGATACTTTTAGTTAATAACAGTAATATAGATAACATGAGCGTGTAGTTACTAGTTAATAGGTGTACCTAATTTATCTACTTATGTACTTAGGTATTGTTTATTATCATTGGTTTTAAAAGGAAAATAGCGACAAAACATAGGTACAATGTACTTCGCGGAGGATAGGGTATTTGACTCATTTTTGTTCTTTACTTTTATCAAATGTTTCAGTCATATAAATTTTAACACAAAAAGAATAATTCAAATCCAGACAAAAATTAACAGTTTATAAATAAGCCTTTAAAGAAACGAGAAAAGAGGCGCTTTACGCGCACATGACGTCATCGGGTATAACGATGCGTGCGAAAGAAAGAGTTGAAGCGATGATACTACACGCCCACTCCTGTACCTACTGTGAAATAATATAAATGAATTACTGTCTAATTTTATATCTAATTTTAAAGCAGTTTTCACTGAAGGGCTTCTTTTTTGTACTATTTGCTGTTATATATAGAATAGTACACAAACTCCAACATAGGAAAACACCCTATTCTACATAGAAATTTTCAAGATATATTGCCAACACGCATCATGACAGACAGCGTCGTGGACTAAGGCCTAATCTTCTCAGTAGCAGAAGTGGCTCTGGTACAGCAGTGGGACAGTATATAAAACAGTGTTGGTGATTTCTAAACTTAGGTTACTAAATCAGTTATTTAGATCATAGCTTCATTTCCAGAATTATACATTTTGTTGTACAATTTGTTCTTACAACTTCCCGATAAATAATAAAACAGATTATATTCCATAAATCTTATTTCGGATCACGTTTCCAAATTCAAAAAGCAATGTCCTAAAATGGCCGCACGTCCTTGAAATACAGCGGGAGGCGAGCGATGCGCACCGAGCGTAGCGTCCGAATACTGACAGGAAATTGCACTTTTCCAATAGCTTCTCCCGAGTGCATACGGGGTAAATATGCAACAATGGCATATTCATATTTAGTATTAAGGTTTTTTTTTGTGGAGGGGGTGAACAAGCAAGGGGGAGCCTTTTTTACCGCAGTTGATTGACGAGTCGAGCATGTCACTCGCTTGATGGTAAGCTATACGACCGCCCATAAACAGTAGCAATACCATACGAAGTTTGAATTTCAAAGTAATGCGTGGCTTTAATGCGCTCGTTACCCTGAGATATAAAGTCTGGTGATAAATCTCATAATACCCAGTTATTATGCTGACCACAATGTCCTTCAAACTGGAACACAATGCATGAACACCGCTTACTTGGTTAGAAATAGAAATAAGGTGGTACCTACCCAGATGGAGAGGCCATAAGATCTACCACCAATACACCTGACGGCTATGGTATGAAAATATGTTTTCGTGGCTGGGACAGATTTAAAATTGCTTAATATGCTTATTAAAAATGCAGGTAGATGTAGAAAGGTACCACCTTTCTATAGCGAGGTGTTGGAGTGGATCCCAACCAGATCTCAAAGAGGGCTAGTCTCCGGTTCTTTCTTATCCGGTTCTTGAGCTTAATGCACAACTGGAATTTAACTTCTATGCGAAATAATTATTATAGCAATACAAAAAGTCTCCTTTGAGAACAATTTAATCGGCTGATGGCATTTGTTGATAAATTTCAATCATTAAACGAGTGGGCTTCAAAATTGCCACTCATTCGAAATAACGAATTTTATTATTATTGTTCATAAAATGTTGTTTATAAATGACTAGCATTTGCTCGCAACTTCTTCTCAGTGGAATTCGGTCAGGCGCGGATCCAGCCCTCGAAAAAGTTATGGTCATTGGTAACAGCCACCCGAAAATCGGTCCAGTGCGAGTTGATTATGAACTCGCTCATGATCGATAATATAGTGATAGTATACTCTATTCCATTTGGCCATCCAGAGTCCGAATCACGCACGTATCATTGTTTTTATTTCATAAATGCAATGGATATAATATCATCTTATCGACTTTAATAGACCGTGAAAGTATGACGTCATAGGTCCATTAGGGCCGTAGGCATGCCCATCATGCCCACAACGGTGAAACCACGCTTGAATTAGGTTTGGGACAAATATTGAAACATTTGCCTCATAATGTTCTGTCATAGTCGGTATTCAGTATTTAGTGTCATAGCTTACTACGGACCAAATTAAATCAAAGTAAAATCAGTGGTTTATCCGTAAAATCATAACAGAAACAGTTACTTTAGTATTTAGAATAATATTCAAATGGATGACCCAACTCTAGTCATTTTAAACAAAACATCCTAAGCACAGCAGCGCAGCGGTAATAAATCAAAAATGTACAGTCAGCACAGTTTAATACATTTCCACATCCATTAGCAAGCCGATATCTATTGGATTTGTTGACTCTCGCGGGAACGGAACGTTCGACTTCTACCGGCAATTTACTTCTCTTGAATTTGACGGTGTTTGGTACCAGGGATATACCATACCAGCCTTTTATTATATACTGCCCACTGCTTAGCACGGGCCACTACGACAACTGTGAGAGTTTAGGCCTTAGTCCACCACGCTGGCCTAGTGCGGGTTGGCAGACTTCACATACCTTCGAAACTCAGAGAACTTCTCAGGTATGCAGGTTTCCTCACGATGTTTTCCTTCACCGTTAAAGTGAGCGATAATTCACAAAGAATACACACATAACTTTTTTAGAAAAGTCAGAGGTGTGTGCCATTGGATTTTGAACCTGCCGACATTCGTCTCGGCAGTCCGTTTCACTCCCAACTAGGCTATCGCCGCTTATACAAGGGATATAGGACTAGGGTAATACCAACCCAGCAGTGTGGAGACAGTGGTATCACGTGAGTTGAAATAATTTTCTTTAAGAGTATCGGTATGGAGCCGTCCAATCATGCTTGATGAAATGTGTAGTGAGGTTGTTCAACTTTACATCTAAAACTTGGCTTTAGTAAATATAGCTTTTACCCTCGGCACCGCCCGGATGAAAAAGTTTTTCCGTGATAAAAGTCCCACTTTATTAGTTCCCGGAATAAAAAGCCTATAGCACTCAGAATAATGTAGCTTCCTTTTACTGAAAGATGTTTCGAAATAGGTTCAGTAGCTCCAGAGATTAGCCCCTGCAATTCTACAAACATACTCACAAACTTTTCCTCTTTATAATATTAGTATAAATATAGTTATTATGTACGCCGACTTTATAATTACTGAGAAGTTTTGTTGGTTTTATATTTTTGACAACCCTAAAATACCATCAAAGTACATAAAAAATATGATGAGCTTTCTATTAACGGTACTACCGTTTAATAGGTAACTACTAACCTTATAGACTTTATAGAATTAAATCTTAAGAAATAGTACACGTTTTTGCTTAGACAACCCTTAAATACTATCCTATAAAATAGTATATTTCGCAACAACAAAAAAAATATATGAAGGGCTCTAAAAATACGTAATGTAATATTAAGAAAGGGATTCTTTGTCCGCGGTAAGAAAATGGAAAAACCCTTTTAAAGCTATAAACATGTTTGTAAGTCATAAAAATAACTACTTCTTACAAAGGGACGCTCTGATTACATTTGCGAAGGAGTTTCCATGTTTTTGAACGAATAAAACGATACAAATGTTGTTCTGGCTTTCGTTAAGTGCTACAACGGCTGTTGTCGCTGTTTTTAAAAAATAGAACGGTGTATTACTAATAACAGTTAGAAATACGTTTTAATTTGTCTTTAATGGCTTTCTTGACATAAGAACATCTTTTATGGGGTTATTTTGTATGTCTCTGAGTTATTAGAAATATTAATGACGAAATAATAAGACATATAAAACTTCAGCACGAAATACCAGTAAAGATGAAGTTTTGTATTAAAAATAAAAACGACGATACATGATAAGTGTGGTCCAAAAATCACGTGATGTTTTTTTAATTTCTCCTCCACCTAGTGATACGTGGTGAGGTTTAAGAATACCCCTTCTCCCCGACCCAAAACCACATGCATTTTTTTAGTACAACGTATCTTAAAAATTTTAGTGCATTATCTTCAAATACATGTAAGTGTAATGAAATTTAATTTGAATCGTGCGTACAACGAAAAAATTATAACATGTGATATATCACTACACCCTCCCCCTCCCCCTTTCGACCCTCACGTGATTAATGGACGACCCCTAAAAGAAAATATACATTTTGGTAAGATAACAAACAATGGTACCAGCAGAGAACAGCACCTATGTTATATTCGTGCTAGTCAATTCTGAATCTGAAAACGTAATATGCTATTACACGGGTGGGAGAAATGCATGTCCATAAGTTTTAAACTGCAATTTATGTATAGATCCGTGGAAGCATATATTTTTAAAGAATACGTTTCTATCTACCATTGTTTGCTGCTAAAAGTTGCCGGCGGCTCCGCCCGCGTCAAAAAGTTTTTCCGGGATAAAAGTCCCGCTTTATATTTTCCCGGGATAAAAAGTAGCCTATATGTTAATCCAGCACATGATCTACCTGTGTGCCAAATTTCATAGAAATCTGTTTAGTAGTTTTTGCATGAAAGAGTAACAAACGTTCTTACAAACTTTCGCGTTTATAATATTAGTAGGATTGTTGCCTTTGCATTAATTTATGTGGTTACTTAATGTATAATTTCAAATATGAGACTTTTTCTGCTCAGTATCAGCTCGGAGTATGAAATTTGTGCTCGATATGGCGATAGGCTCCCTCTCTATGAAATCATGGGATAGAACACCCACGGAAAAGTGGGTGTACGTAGTTACGCTTCTGTCTACACGTTCGGGGATAAGGTGAGAGTCCGTGTGAATTTTAAACAGAGGAGGTCTTTAAATTCTGTACATTTTTATTCATCGACAAATCTCCAATAAAGATATTCACAAAAAAGTTGCCGTTGTTCGATATTCAAAATCGTTATTGCGGAATTTCAATATTTTATTTCTTAACGAATAACCTCAAATAACAATGAATCTTCAGCACAAATGATATGATTAAAGAGAATTCACCCTTAATGTTTGAATACCGTTATAGGAAACGTTCGCCCGCGTTATTTATAACAGCTATATTTGTAAAAAGACGTTGATTGATCGGCAGACGTCGATTCTGTATAGAATCGCGGCAATCACTCATTCTTGAACGATCCGTCGAGATTTCTTATATAAATAAAATCTTTATTTAATTCTTAGGGATTCCATTTTTGAGATGAATGTTGTCCTTTTGGGGCCATTCGTTTGTGTCTTGTTTGGTAATTCGAATTTCATAATGCAAGAATTCATTCTTTGTTGTCTTCGGGAAAATTCACGCGGTTATTGTATATTTTTGGGTTTGATTCCGAACTACGAAGACATTCTAAGAATAACTTCTAGACGTATGAGAAAGATGTGTAATTTTTTGATTGGAGTAATTCTTTGATTACATTTTACTTCAAATCACTACCAAAAAATACAATATAATTTCACTAGAAAGCTTCAATGTAAAGTTTGATATTTTATTTTTAAATACGTAAAAATATTTCCTTTCAGAACACGCGTGACGTTCCATATTCGAATAAAAGACGCGTGCACGTTGTTAGCGGTCGAAAAAATTCGGAATTTGAAAAAATCCGTATAAAATGAAAGGCTTGGTGGAAAAAAAGGTGGTTGAACAAAGGGCGGTGCTCTTTGGTCGTCCATTCGAATAGTATCGCTGCAGCCGCCAACCCAGCCTGCCGCTTGAAGAACGCACCGAGTGGATGGGTGCTCGACATACATTCAGCTTGCTACCACTAATGTTGGAACTCGATTGAGTTGTTTGTTTATTTTTATTTTAAATTTTACTCATTATACAGTTGAATTTATGCCTTGTACATATATTACCTGCGGTTGTGACGATTTGTGATTCATTAGGTAAAAGGAAACACGTACGCTATTTTATGTAGAGCAATCATTAATTTAAAAATATTATTAAAATGAATAGCAGCAAAGCATGCGTTGCGAATATTGATATCAAATAATAGCACGTAGAATTACAGGAAATCGAATTAAAAACACTACAGACTACTAGGCGTAAATTCATAAATAGTTGTAACTAATGACTTGATGTCATCTGTCGACGTTTCGAACGACACAATCCACCAGGATTCAACAAATCAATCAAATATTTATTTTATTTTTAAAGCTTCAACAACCATAACCTTTAATGAAAGAGCAATTTTATTAACCGACTTCTTTTCTAGATTTATTTATCCCTGATTCTTCCGATTTATGAACGAGTTTCGATCGAGTCCCTAGTAGGGGCAGCTCGTTACGTCGGCAGAACGTTACAGATGCATAGCAACCGCGGCTGCGTTCGCAAATTTATGGTCGATTGTTTTGCATAAAGGACGCGGCACGTGAATTGCATTGTTGGATCATAGCAGATTTTTAGTTCGTTTCTCTTCGTGTGTCTGGGATCTGTCGTTGTCAATACTTGTAGGCAGTAAACAAACCTGGGTCCTGATGAATTTAGCACTGGATAGAGTTCGCTCACATGTAAAAAACCACTTAAAACCGAAAAATAATTTAATATTACCTATACGTACACTAATTACCAATTTTGGAATTAGTGACTCATTAAAATTGCTAGCTAAGCCAGATAAATACATTTATTTATTTATTTATTTATTTATTTATTTATAGGATCATCAACGTAATGTACATTGGCACAATCGAAAACATTAAAATATATATTATTAAAGCTAAATGTCATTACAAATTATAGATGATCACAGCATGCAAAGTTATGAACAACTCAAAAAGTAACTTATATAATTTTAAAATGCATATTAAAAAATTAGCACAAAAAAAAAATCTAGTATAATATAGTTGGATAAAATTACAATAATGTCAATGAAATTAGTTAAAAAGTTGTAATTTTTGATTGAAAGTTTGAATAAATACATGAACAAATATACAAAAAATATGCTTCGGTTTTTAGCTGTTTTTGAAGTCGGTTTAATTTTTTGTTATAAAGGTTTTATTTGTTGCTTTTTGGTGTGAGTAAAAAAGAAAAAAATTAAAACACACTATGCGTCCCCATAAAATTTGAGTGTTGCCCTCGATTTTTCTGGAATTCCATCATCAGATCCTTACTTGGTGCCAATGGGACCACCTGGAATGTATACTCTTTTAAACAACAAAAGGATTTCTCAAACAGGCGTCTTAGTTTTTTTTTATTTTTTTTTATTGCATTGAATGACGAGACGAGCATGCCGTTCACCTGATGGTAAGCGATACGACCACCCATAAACAGTACCAACACCATCCAGCACCTTGACTTACAAAGTACTATGTGGCATTCCACTGCGCTCGTCATCCTGAGACATAAGATCTTAAGTCTCATTATGTCCAGTAGTTATACTGGCTACAATGTCCTTCAAACCGAAACCCAACAGTGCATGCACACTGTTGCTTGGCGGTAGAAATAGACATTGCGGTGGTACCCACCCAGACGGCCTCTTACATAATGAGAGACCTACCACCAGTAATCGAGGTTCATACAAAAAAAACATTCCGACGAATTAAGAACCTCCTCCTTTTTTGAAGTCAGTTAGAAAATACAAATTGTCTTGTTTTCAAAAATCGTGTGCCGTGTTAGCCTACTTAAGTAAAAGATAATTCACAGTATGAACCTTAAAACATTTATCCTAGCGCTAATCTATAGCTACAATATGTTTTTCGGAAAAAGTTTTACTGGGATAAAAATATTTTCTCGGGATAAAAAGTAGCCTATAGCACTCAGGAGTCGGCAATGTAGATTTCTATTAGTGAAAGAATTTTCAAAATCGTGTCGTTAGTTCCTGGGATTAGCGCGATCAACTAAACGAACAAACTCTTCAGTGTTAATAGTATAGGTGACCTACAGGACGTTCATAACAGTCAACAGGTTGCAAATAAAATGTTCTTAATACGATAATAACAAAAAGCGGAATTAAAAATGTCTTTTTGCGAGCACTACCCGTTTTCCATTGACAGCGGCCGGTAAATTGCATTAAACAAAATGTAATGGTGGAATCGCAGCGGGTTGCAATAAATTTTTCAAGTTTAATTACTTTAGTGGGTTTGTGAACTTTATATGTGGCGAATTTTGCTTCGGGAAGCACTTTGTGTACAGTATGCTGGTAACGAACTTGATTAGTCGTGTTTGTTAGGAGTAAGGTGGGGCCAGACAGCTTCAAACTAAATACCCATTTCGGATTCTGTCGACTGATAGCGGATTAGTGTATCTTGTCAGTCTATCTGGACTGAGACTGATAGAAATATTTATGGTGCATTTGCAGTATTTATTTAAAAATATAACCATTCTATAAAAATACTTTAAATATATCATGAATGTTTTAGAATTAATAAAGAAAAATACGTTTTAGCAAAAAGTATGACATTTCGGTTATGATGTTCCCTTTTAACAGCATATTATTCCAATGTATTATTTTAATAAAGTAGAAAATATTCGTTTAAAATATGATACAGAAATAGGGTTTTCGTATTATAAAATCCTCACCATCGCCCTTCTACGTGCTCGGAAGGGATAGCAGTCCCACGTGAGTGGAATTCATTCGGTTTTCATTTTTTTTGCATGTTTTCTACCGGCACGATTATTATTTTACTAATATTAACTAGTGGTCGTCTAGTATTCGAAGTTTGGCTGCCGAATCTAATATATTTGTAACACATATTATACATAAAGTTTATGTTTCTGTACTCCTTTTCTATATTAACTTTTATTATGCCAAACATCTTGTGTGCTAAATGCATATGTGAATAAACCTGCATACCTGAGAAGTTCTCTGTAAGAATTTCGAAGATAGGTATGTGGAGTCTGCCAACTCTCACTAGGCAAGCGTGGTGGACTAAGGCCTAACCCCTCTCAGTAGTAGAGGTGGCCCGTGCTCAGCAGTGGGCAGTAAAACAACATGGGGTCCTTCAAGCGGAGCGTGAAGAAGCAATTAGCAGGCCGGCATAATTGTGTCGACCGTTAAGGGATAATCTTATCCCTTACCGGTTGACATTTTTTTTGGACTTCACTTCGCTTAACATCAGGCGCGGTGAAGTCACTTTGCCGAGCTAAGTTAAAAAAAAAAAAAATATAATACAGGGCTGATTGATCGCATTGCATTGCATTAATAAGAGGAAGTTTTGTCTTCACTTATTAGTACCTATATTGATGTTCGATGAGTTTATTTAACCGCGACGGCTTTTAGGAATTCACGTGGGTACTCAATGCTCATGATAAATATTATTTTGTTTTATAATATGGAATGAAGTAAAAAATACTCTTCTTAGGATCTCTGTGGTCATGGGTGTTCTGCACCCACTACTTGGATTTCAAGTATGCCACAGCCCCAGAGCACCCACGTAGTCGGCGCCCCTGGTTAATTGGATTGAATTGCTGCAGTTCACGGCAGTGCTTTGTAATTCCAAGTGTTGCGACTGATCCGTCGCTCACCATCGGACGAACTTACGTCTCGTCGCGTACATAAAAAAGTTACTAGCCCCTGTATCACATTCGTCTACATTCTGATACGACACAGTAATTATTTTGTCTCGACACTTATCCCTTTATTCGTGAGGGGGAAGAGAAAGATAAATCCAACCTCCGAGGAAATCGCAAGCGAACTCTCTTGGGGTCACGCTTGTTACGTGCTTGGTTAGCTATCGTTCTGAGACAGCGACGTGATACTGTGGATTTCGATAATATTCAGTATTTATCGTGTTATGTTTAACCAAGCATGTATACAAACTTGGCTGGGCTAAATATCTTAACTGGTAATAATACTTTTTGGAACTGATGTAAAAAATACTTTAGAAAAAGAAATTCCTTGATGTTCTAAATTTAAATTTCCTTTACAGAGAAGGTAGAGACTAGAGGTGCACTCGTAAAATGAATTCAATCAACACGGCGACAAGGCATATCGATTGAAAATGTGGCACATTCATAAAGCTAATGTATAAAACCAATAAAGACTGCTGTTGAGTCCAAATAGTGTAATTCCCTCGATGGAATAGAAACATTTATTTGTCGTTCGGTTAAACACATCGCGCAGACCACTTTAAAAGATGTATTTCGACTATCCACGTAAAATAAATGTCTGCAGTTGTATTTGATATTTATTTTTCCAATATTCTAGTTTATGATCATTTTATAGGGAATCCGGCATATTTCATCGATATAAAAATTATATAACAATCTTGAATTTTATGTAGTTTTCTGTTTGCCTTTAATCTTTGCAATACAATTCTTTAAGCACTTAAATAAAAAAAATTACCGTTTATAGGTACCTAGTTCCTTCTTACTTTCTGAGTACTTCTTTGAATCGATGGATAGTCATATCAGTTAGCGATGGTAAGCATAGTTGAACTACACGTACAAAAATAAATATAAAGTTATGACACTCAGTAGTATTTCTAGGAGGAAGAGGAGGATATTTATTTCATTTCAGAATTTTGGCAATCTTAATTTTTTTATGTTTTTGACACCTAAAAGTTTTATGGAAGAAACAAAACCACGAATGTCAAACCCATTGTTTTTTAAGTATAAGATAAATAGAAATAAGAAGGAGGTGGTCAAGATCGTAGTACGTGGCGCTCAATAGGCTCTGCCTACCCTTATGGGATAAGGGCGTGAGTGTGTATGTATTTATGTATAAGAAAAATAAATGGCTTTATGACTTCCGGTGCCTTTGCCTAAAAAACCTAGTTCAGTGAATCCTGCCGACAGCCGAGTTCCGAATTCAATATTTAAAATACATGGCATTTAATGCTGATGAGTTTAAAAAGAAATTCATATTAAAATCCGAGTGATGTTACCTCTTTGCAGCGTGAATGCACAGAGCAATAAAGATGATAACTTTGTTCAAGTGGAGTAATTGCACCGACGAAGCACTTTTGTTTGCAATTCAGTGGAACACTCTCCGCGGTGGTTCTCTATATTATTTTTAGAGTTGAATATCATAGTTATTTGTTGAGATCTTGTTACTTATTTTTTATTATTATAAATGTATTTTATTCATATTGAACATGTTTGGATGTTTGTTTTAAGTATATGCATAAACCGCATAATGCAATTAGATTATATTTTTATGTCCCTAGGGCCGGCTTGCACAACGCCTCACTAAATGTGACTAACGCTAAACATAATAAAATCATAGTGTCTTTGTCAACTCCTAAAAGATCATAGTGACCGCACAATGTTTAAATTATGTTTAGCGCTAAAGAAATTTAGAAGCCGTTGTGAAAGACAGCATTAGTATTTTAATAGAGAAAAAAATAAACAAATGAATTTGAAATCAATGTATTCTATTTTAAACATTTTAAATTGGTTCTAATGACCATCGATTACCTAAGTATATTTATAAAAAGAAAGTTGAAAATTACAATCGCAAAGAACATCGACACGCTGGTAAGTTATGTCACAACTTGAATGCATAAGAGCAATAATGGCTCGGCCGTGGTGTCTGCCATGGTTGGCGGCTGGAGGTCTTGGCGAGCGATGGTCTCCTTCAGCGAGTGCGTCATCTCGCGGAAGGAGAGCGCCGGGCGGGATCGTGAGCAGAACGATCCCGCCCGCAGCCAGAGGAGACGTAGGAGGCGCCGGGTGGACGACTGACCGGCGCCTCGTGCCCTGTGGTCCGGGGGCATTTAGAGAGTTCCGCCACGGCATCCCCTGCCTGTCGTAAGAGGCGACTAAATGGGGCTTCGAGAAAGTCGCGGGGCGAGCAGCGGGGGGCTGCTCAGTCCAATATAAGCGACTCCGAGGTGGACGACAATGCGGGTGGTCGGTCTCCCGTTGTCGTAGACGCCAAAGGCGTCCTTTAGAGTTCGGGGGCATCTTAGCCCCCTTGTATAGAGAGGGGCCGCAACGGCACCGCGCAGGGACGGTCCCGTGCAGCTATCTTAGTGCAACAAGATACCCCGGGGCCGTCTCGTATGCGCCGAAGAAGGCCACCGCGGGTTTTGGTTGGTATGCCGGTGTAGGGTGTACATAGTGTTAGGGACTCGGTCCAATGCTCGCTCGGATGATGCCATACTCCCGAGTGTCGACATTGGGCTGTAAGACTGTGTGAAACCAACATAACCGTTCCACTCACCCCCCAGTGGTGGTAGCGATAACGCGTTTTTTCCCCGCGAAAAAAAAAAAAAAAAAAAAATAATGGCTGCAAGTTAGTCGGAATAATGTAATTTTCTCAATGGAATGCAAACGTTTAGTTTAACAATGCACATGCTTTTTTTACACGCTTTATATTTGCTTCACTTGTATGTATGTTTGTATGTTTGTAATTCCTTTGGGCGCCATTTATTTTTAGTGACATCTGTTAGACCATAGTAGAATTACAACTAAACTGGCTACTCTTATGCGTAAAAAAATCCTACTTGTCACAAGATGGCTCTTTCGCTTTTAGTGACATCTGTTGGACAATAGTAGAACAGTGGGCTTAGAATGTGACACGAAGACGCAACTCGTAAAACGATGTCGTTTAATTTTGATGTTTGTGATTGATCGAGAGACCAATACGTCAGTCAAGTGTTAGTCTCTCAACCAATCCCAATAAGACGAAACGGAGACGTGACGTGTTTTTTTGTCACATTCTAAGCCCACAGAACTAAAAAAATAAATATGTAATAGTTTAAAACAACTAAAAACACGCTTTATAGAAAATCCAACTAAAAATAGAATATAAATTGGAATTAAGAATAGTGTAAATAAGAAAAAGTGTATTTTATTGTAAAAAAAAGCGTGGGGTGCATGGTGTCAATAGTTATAAATATTTTATTGACAGATAATATGAGTAGAAGTATTATATATCATTTTGATAATGTCTTAAAAAGCACCCCACGCTTTTTTAACAATAAAATACACATTTTCATACTTACACTATTCTTAATTCAAATTTATTTTCTATTTTTTAGTTGGATTTTCTATAAAGCGTGTTTTTTAGTTGTTTTAAACTATTATAATATTCGTTTTAAATATAAAAGTTAATGTGTCCGTGGATACTATTAAGGTTGGAAACAAACGTTAGAATACCAGAGTTATTTGAATAAGTTATTTAGAGATGGGAAAACACCTTTTTAGCCGACTTTAAATAAGGAGGAGGTTTATACAATTCTTTTTTGTATACCATAATGCTCGCTGTAAATGGCTTATGCTTGTTTCTGCTACGTAGAATTCAGTTCGTGCCTAATATAAAAAAAGACTGCCTCGGTGGCGTAGTTGTATTACGGTACGACTGCATTGCTGAGGTCTCGGGTTCGATCCTCGGGTCGGGTAAAGTGATATTGGGTTTTTCTACTAAGTATTAACCCGGAGTCTGGAATTTGTGCCCGATATGGCGATAGGCTCGCCCCCTATCACATGCGACGGAATATACACGGCAAAAAGTGAGTGTACTAGCTGCGCCTCTGCCTACCCCTTCGGGGATATAAGGCGTGAGTGTGTATGTATAAAAAGATGATTGTGGCATCTATACTTTTTGAGAACCAAGGTTACCCCTTACCAAATTTTTTTAAAATCGGTTCAGCGGTTTAGTCGCAAAAACATAATAGAGTTACTTTCGCATTAATAGTATGGACAAATCTTTCGTATATTTTTTCTGTACGTACTCTAGGACGGATCTACGATCACTAAACTTTAAAGGTCATGCATATAAATATGTCGATACCTCCCACGTAAGTTGTTGTATGCAACAAAAATGCCGTTTAGCGTTTTTACTGAAAACTATCCCAATTTGCATTATTCAATGCATTCAAAGTGAAAAAATTACAAAAACATGTTTTTTTCAAGGATTTTCCAGACGTATTTTGTTGTAACTTCCGAACAAGAACGGACTACAATAGTGTATAGACCTTTGCAATGGTTTACGTGGAGTGTGGGACGGGGAGAATCACGCGCTCGCGTCTCGTATAGGTCACATACAACAGAAAACGCCGGACTTTCAACCGGCCGCACGCGGAAGGAAGGAAGCGGTTAAGTTCTCTCAAAATTAACTCACGGAATTTAATTACTTAAAATATATTATAACAATGAAACGTACAAGTATAACAAGAGGGTGTAGACTATGTGATTTGGTCAATAATACAAGTACACAAAATAGTAACTCCGAGACACCCTTTCAAAATAATAATGTTTCTTTAGATTAAATAGAACTAAATAGTTTTCGTGATTCAAGCCTCCGAAATATCACAGATATGTTTTTGTTTGTAATATTTTATTCACATTTATTAGGTTAATGTTACTTTTTGATGGTGATACCAATCTAAAATATTGTATAGATTAGTTACAATATTATACGTCGTTGAGCATTCATTAAAAATATTATACGTAATACATACAACATTTTACGTTTACATTAAAATTAAAATATTGTTGTATGTTATAAATAAAACATTTTACTTCGGGAATGGTTATTCTAAACTGTGTTGTATAGTAAAATTCTATATTATACGTTGCTATTACTTTTTTTTTACTCAAATTCATTGTTGTATGTTAAAATACTTTCTAAAATTGGGTCTTAAAATTAATATATAAAATGATTTGTTCTGCCTAACTGACTTAGTGAGCGATCTATGAACGCAGAGCCTAAACCGCTGGTCCTTGAGACGTGAAATTTGGTGGATTTGTCCTTATACTCTTTAAGCATTCGATAAAAAAGGATTTCCCGAAATTAAATTATTTAAAATTACTGTTTCAGAGTCTTCATTACCAATAAGTTTCAATGAATAGTTAGCAAATATAATAGATGGAGATCTTTGACAATAACTTCGAACTAGCAACAGATTCTGATACAGCAAATCTTGTTGATCATTGTGCTGGTCAGAACCACAATCGCATAGTGTTTTCGTTTTATGTGTATATTCGTTAAATAGGACATAATAAAAAAGTGTGGGTATGTGCAAAAGATCCTTTTACAATTTAATATCGGTACGATTTGGCATAATAATAATCCCTTCCTAGCCGATTTCGGCCTCGGCGGCCAATCTCAACAGAGATCAGCCAATTAAGTAAGAGATATTATAGTGCACAAGTGTGTGCGCAATACACAGGTGCACTCGCTATTCCTTCACTTTCATAGTCCGGTGAGACGGCAATGCGACATGACCGGAGAGAGATCAGAGCCCATGTCTTTACGTGCTTTCCGGGGCACGGGGGTATCACACCGCTAACTTTCTGACTCCGAGCTGTGACTGAGTAATTTAAAGATGAAAAATCCCAGGCACTATGTTTTTGGCCCGACCCGGAATTCAAAACCAGGACCTCAGCGCGCAAATCGTACTCTTAACGCATACGCAATACAACTGCGCCATCGAGGCAGTCCGATTTGGCATAAACCAATGCTATGACGATTGCCATTAATATCAATACCTGAAGACGCCAAATAAATAGTATGGCTGAGCTGTGCCCTCTCTATTCCAACCATCTTCACTTAAAAAAGGCAAAATATGATGACTTAATGAGTCTCTGTCACAGTGGAATCATTCCAGTTACATATCACGACTTTTTCAAGAGTCTATCTTTTGTTGCTGGCTCTCATAATGATGTTGATTTTTTTAAGAATAGTACATAAATAAGTCTTTTCTTTTTTAACATAATTAAATATCTTATAAATATATATGTATCTTCATTTTATTATAGATTCTCATAAAACTAATATTAGTTTTTTATTGATTTAAGTTGTTTGCTCAAGACCGGCATGGTTGGCGCTCACTTAGGGAGGCCTACGTTTATCAGTGGACGGCGACAAGCTAATTGATTGATTTAAGGCTCAAATTAAACCAAAAATTAGGTTTATCTGATTAAAAGTAACTCAACTGTTTTAATTATGAATTTGAAAATTCTCGACTGCTTTGTTGTATTCGACTGCCTTGGTGGCGTAGTTTTATTAAAGTACGGCCGCAATGCTGAGGTTTCGGATTCAATCCCCGGGTCGGGCAGTAATATAGGGTTTTTCCAATCAGTATCAGCCCGGAGTCTGGTATTTGTGCCCAATATGGCGTTAGGCTCGCCAATAGGGGGGCATCATGCGCACATCGCACATCATGGGACGGAATACGCACGGCGAAAAGTGGGTGTATTAGTTGCGCATCTGCCTACCTCTTTGGGGGTAAAAGGCGCGAGTATGTGTGAGTGTGAAAATGGTTTTTTTTTAACTTCGAATAAAATCAAATATACTTACAATGACAATCATAATTATAAAAGATTAGGTACCTAATTTCTTGTTATCCTGATTTTAAGTTGATCTCTTAGAAATAAGTAGGTTATTGTTGTTATTTTAAACTCTTTAATACTTTTTACTATTCTATTTTATGTAGATTTTAATAAGAATTTGTAATGTTTTTAAAATATCGTGGAGAGTGAGTTATTATGATTTTTGTCTTTTTTATTATGTTTCTAAGTAACCTTACTATGATTGTTTTATTTTCGTTTTTTTTATTACCTAGTAATGGGAGACATTATCTGTAACCTTAATGTATACCTAAATTTTCATTATTTTATTTTTTCAATGATTTTTATTTCGAGTATGTGTTATTTCTATTAAAAAAATAAAGAAATTTATCTTTTATAATATTTCTTAACCTACATTTGTTCACGTATAATAATACACACATAATTTTTAACCAATGTATATTATTATTACCACATACAGTGGAATGAGGCTTATATTTTTCAGCGTATATTGTTGTAAATATTATATACAACAATTGACGACACCTAAACTCCGCGGTACAGTGTTGTAATTATGAGATACAACATCTAGCGTAGCCTGTACTCCGCAGTAAAATGTTGTATGAACGATATCTCAGAAAATATACATATTTTTTAAATTATGTTTCAACATAGTCAAGAATACTATAAGTTACACACATATACCAAATTTCACAAAGATACAACGATAAATGAAGTTTTTAGTCCAATTAGAATCTTTAAAATGCTCTACTGTAAAGTTGTGATTTTGGGGATACAACAACTTACGTGGGAGGTATCGATGTATAGACATTCATACGAGTCTGGAGCGTTTTTACGACCGCGGCACGCTAACAGATTTATGTTCGGTTTACGTCCCAGTTTATATCTCTAATATATGTGTCTAGGATCGGTAGCAAACTTCTGTCGATAGTTTGAATTACTTTCATCAGACAATATTTATAAATATTATCTCATTGATTTAGTGAGCATACGTGCGGATAATGTGTTATTTATTCACGTAGTGTGCATCGGGGCGCTGGTTGTTGGTGTAGCTATACTCTCTCTTCACGCTAAGCCCGAGTACTTATATTTTTTTATTAGTTATGTATTGTAAGCAGTAGCTACTATTTTTGAGCAATGGCGTTTATTAGGCGACGTGCAGGTCATGCAAGGACCTTAAAATAACTGATAATAACCTCTTTGCAGACCTTTCTGTTAATTCTGTCATAAGTATATGAAAAACCGATTAATTTGAAAGATTGAATTTATTTCTTATACCAATCCAAAAATTATCTAATAAATTTCGACGGGATTCCGCTTTCGTTTGAATGTGTTACTGCTAAATAAAATTAGGTTAGAGCCTGCTGCACGATGGACTGACGACTTGAAAAAGGCGGCGGGTAGCGGATGGATGCGGGCTGCTCAAAACCTGGATGGTTGGCGCTCACTTGGGGAGGCCTACGTTCAGCAGTGGACGGCGACAGGCTAATTGATTGATTTGAGAGTCTGTGTGTATCTCCAGTTAAATGTAAAGTCGAATATTTAGGAGTTTATGGGGTCGTGACTCCTGACAAGCATTGACGTTGATATTTATATTAAAACGTATTCTACACTACCCCATGGAATATGGAAAAAAGGTAGTTTATAATTCCGTTATAGTAGGTACATTGACGAATTGCTATGGAACGTGCTATGCTCGGAGTTTCTCTGAAGGATAAATTTCGTAACGAGGTCCGACAGAGAACCAAAGTCACCGACATAGCACACAGGATTAGTATGCTGAAGTGGCAGTGGGTGGTCATATCTGTCGAAGAACCGATAACCGCTGGGGTAAACGAGTTCTTGAGTGGAAACCGCGAGACGGCAAGCGTAGTGTAGGCCGCCCTCCAGTTAGGGCTCATACACATAAACACGACACGGCGTCGCGTTGTGAGACGGCGCGACGTCGTGTCGTGTTTATGTGTATGAGCCCTTAGTGTAGTGACGATTTGCGAAAGGTAGAAATTGGATGCGATAGGCCGAAAACCGGGTAAAATGGCGCGTATTGGAGGAGGCCTATGTCCAGCAGTGGACTAGAATATAGGCTGATGATGGTGAGGTACCTTGACATACAGATAAGTTTAACAGACTTTCGAAACAGTTTCAAAGACTTTGCACGATTCATGTCCATTCCATCCCATGACCATGGGTCCAGTAAAGACCAAGGATCTCCACTCGGTACATAACTTATTTCTTACCGGTGTGATTAAGTATTGTACATGCTATTTATTAGGATCAGTTAAGTTTTACTGCTACAGTACGAAGATTAGTATAGTTTATCATTTACCAGGTTTTGTTCGCGGCTTCGTGCGCATTATAGATTTCCAGGATAAAATCCCGCTATATATTTTCTAAGTATGAAAAAAAAAATACAAACACACGAATTGATAATCACCTCCTTTTGGAAGTAGGTTAAAAATAGCATAATATGTCCATCTAAAGTATCTCCATATCAAATTTCAACGAAATCTATTTGGTAATTTTTGAGTTTAACGCGTTCAGACAGACGCGGAGGGGACTTTGTTTTATAATATGTACCTAAGGATATACAACCCTTAAACGCTAGGTTCCTACTTTATCTTGTAGTGGCTCTAAGTACCATAGGACGTGCACACAAGTACGTTTTAAAACCATGCTGAATGAACTAATGACTTGCGAGGAAATCGTAAATCCGAACGAGGCTCGGCAACAACGTTGGTAGGAATATAGAATCTAATATGGCGGTGCAAGGATTTTGTCAGCGGCTTAGGGTTAAAATGTTCTTTAAGAAAGGTTATAAATTTATTTTAACCCTTTTTATAATTTTCATATGTTATTAAAAATACAATGAAATCTTTATATACGGATTCAAACTGAATGCATTGGACATGGCCTTCGTGAGATATCAAATTATATCAACCTATTGTGTAGAATAGTTATTTTCAGAAGTTAGATCGATTAAAATACTTTCGCAATTCCTAAGATATACAATATTCTACAAATTCGATCTTTAATAATGAACATTGAACATTTAATGAAGTTTTATTAAAAAAGAGCGGATCTAAAGCATTCGGTGACTCGATTTAAATCTAGTAAACAATCATGTATACCAAAATACATACGGATATTCAAACAAGCAACGAATATGTCGTAAAAAGCATTTTCTAATACAGACCGCTGTGCCATTTGTTCCCTTCAACATTTCTCTCTCGAATAGTTGAAACATTTATCTAGTATTTTTTTTATCGCTCGGCACACCGCCAGAGGGAGCTAGATACCCGTCCAACAGATTTCATTTCCTACGGGAAATGCGACAGATATCGCTAAGGGTCCATCCTACTAGATTATTATACAAGAAAAAACTACGGCCGGAGAGATGGAAAAAACGGCGTGTTTGCACGAGTTGTTTTGTGAAGAGCAATTTTAATAAGTAACTTTCTGTTTAGGCCTTGTTCGTTTAATATTTACTATTTGTACAACTTGTAACAACAATGCCTACGGCGTGCTTTGACTCGTTGGGTAATTGATATTTATTTTGTTGTTTCTTTTTACAGTAGAATGTTATAAAGAAAATATATATTTTTATTTGTATTTTTGTATTCTAAGGGCTTGTTTTACAACTGAGTAGTGAGTAAAGGCTACTCGACACATATAGATATGTATACGCCGATCAAACACAAAAGCCACAGTCTAATCTTTGCTCCCAAATAAATGGTAATAAATAGAGTACTGTCTACATTAGCTTTTTAATACGATAACTGTCAACGCCCGCTTATATATAGTTATAAGCTAATTTCCTTATCTAAATGGATACCGGTGTCCACCGCGGGCATTGAAGGATTAATAAAGGAGATGTTCGCTTTTTGTATAGGTGCTGGGCTTCAAAATAAAGTTACATAAATCTTAATATCGAAGGAATTTAATATTATACGATTTATTGCAAAGGCCTAGTTTTTGAGAATACTATCCAAATATATATAAATTATCTTGGTTAGAATTTTAGGCCCGTTTTTGGACATGTCCTTTTATTTTCAATTTGTTAAAGTACTTCTGAGCGGATTTTGAACTTTCGTACACATATATATATATCAAGTTTCGGATTAACATAACCACATTATATCCCGGAAAAGGAGATAGTAGTACTTTTCTTGCGTAGAAGGCCTTTAACACGAGCCGTGCCGCAGCAAAACCTAGTTCATCGAAATACTTTTTGATATCTTCCAAATAATGAAGAATGAAAAGAAGTCGCAGCATAACGTACACTACTGATACAAGTACCAGGCAAACATAACACAGAAGCAGTTATTAGCCTAGTTAACGGACGGGCACGGAGTTCCCTTCGACCGCTCACAATACTCTTGTGTCTGTTAAAAGTATCGTAATCGGGTTACATTATTTATTAGCTATTAGCAGAGTTTACACTGGTTTACAATTACATCGAATATGTATAACGGCAAGAACAATTTTCTTGTTACTGAACATCGTTATGGAAACAACATACTGACAGATTAAAAACAGCCAGCACTAAATTGGTGCAATATATAAAACCTTCAACACGCCCCCTCAATTTAGCTACACCATCCCCAAACCTACCATGCATTTATAATGCTTACAAACAGGCAAAGCCTTTGTGAGGATATCAGCTACCATCAGATCTGTCGACACGTATTTCATCGCTATAGCGTTGCCTTTGAGTACATCCCTGATAAAATGATATTTTATATCTATATGTTTGCTACGAGCATGATACACAGGATCATTTGCGAGATATATAGCTCCCTGGTTGTCAGCATAAACGACAGTTTTCGATAAGCTATCTAATCCTATCTCTTTCAATAAACTACTAAGGTAGAGAACTTCTTTCATTGCCTCGCTAACACTAATGTACTCAGCCTCCGTTGAAGACGTAGCTACAGTTCTTTGCTTTTGAGATCGCCAAGCTATAGCTGCTCCTCCTAACATAAACGCGTAGCCTGAGTATGATCTCCTATCGATCAAACCATTACCCCAATCGGCATCTGAATATCCTATTAACGATTTCCCTGTCTTACGAAATGTCAATCGGTAGTCAATTGTCTTCTTTAAATATCGAAGAACCCTCTTAGCCGAAATCCAATGTGTATGACTTGGACAGGTTGTGAACTGAGCTAACTTAGAAACCGTATTAGATATATCGGGTCTTGTACCTACGCTAAGGTACATGAGTGTTCCTATGAGTTCGCGATATGGCCACGGTTCCTTTTCCTTATCATTTTCACGATGATCCCTTGGTACTGCAAAATTCAATCCCACTTCGAAGGGTGTGGATACAGTCTTGCAGTCCGCCATACCATATCTATTCAAAGTATCTTGAATATATTTTCGCTGTGACAGACTTATTTCACCATTCTTTTTCTCTATTTCAATACCTAAACAGTATTTCGCTGGTCCAAAGTCCTTCAGCTCAAATTCAGCAGCTAAATCTTTCTTAAATTCCTGTATCAAAATAAGATTATCTGAAGCTACTAAAATATCGTCAACATAAATAACTACTATCAAAATGGTTCCATCTTCCTTCCGCTGGTGATAAAGACACGGCTCGTTTACAGTTGGTTTGAAGTTCATTCGGCGCAATTTCTCATCTAGTCTGATATACCACTGCCGCCCCGCTTGCTTCAAGCCATACAACGAACGTTTCAATAAACAGGCGTTGCCTCCAGCTTTAAGGTCGACTAACATCTTCTTAGCACGCTTCCTAACTGCGGAACTTGCATTCTCCCTCTGGATTAGCGTAATCAAACTCTCCTCTAATATTTTCGGTATTTGCATGTATACCTCTTCATCGAGTCGGCCATTTAAATACGCAGTATTTATATCCAATTGATGGACTTCCAGGTTCAGTTCTACAGCTAGTGCAATTAGTAGTCTAATCGTTTCAAGTCGCGCTACTGGCGCAAACGTTCGATGGTAATCTATACCATAACGTTGACTAAATCCTCTTGCTACTAACCTAGCCTTTTTCTTTGTTGTCATATCGACGAAAGTAAACGTCGATATGACAACAAACTTCGCACGATATGTGGAGGAAACTGGAGAAAATTTATTTTTCTAAAGGACCGGTAAGAAAGGCAAGTCTATTAAAGAAATTAACATTGAGCCGTATGAAGGAAGGAGATGATGTACAAAGTCATTTGAATAATTTCTTCGAGGCCGCAAATATGTTAAGCGATATGGGTGTAGAAATACACGACGACATGTTATCAATTTTATTATTGTATAGCTTACCAGAAAGTTACGAAAACTTTAGATGTGCTATGGAGAGCAGAGACGAGCTACCGAACGTTGAAGTGCTTAAAATAAAAATTTTGGAGAAGGCAAGCACAAGTGCCAATGAAACTCAATATATTGAAGGAGCCATGTATGCGAAGAGAAAGGGATTTAAAAGGAACTCGAAGACTAAGCAACAAAATGCAAAGAATAGTAAATTTATGTACAAATGCTTCAAATGTCATGAGTTTGGACATAAAGCTTCAGAGTGCAAGATGAAGCGAAACAATGATGACGCAAGATGCGCCACGGATTTAGACAGAGAGGACAGTACTTTTGATATTCTTTTTAGTTGTGCAAATTTTTCGAAATGTTTACAATTTAAAAAGAATGATTGGATCCTCGATAGTGGCTGTACTTCGCATTTGTGTAACGATTTAGATAAATTTACTGATAATTTTTGTATTTTACAGGATAAATTAAACCTAGCATCAAATCTGTCAACGGATATAAAGGGCAAAGGTGACGTAAGGTTGTCAGCATCATCAGGCAGGAGGCTAACTTTTCAAAATACTTTGTTTGTACCAGATCTTAGGAGCAATTTGCTATCAGTAGCGAGAATTGCGGATAACGGGTATGAAATTCAATTTAGTAAAGATAGGGCCTGTATAAATGATGTGAGTTCAGGTAAAACTGTGATGACAGATTAAAAACAGCCAGCACTAAATTGGTGCAATATATAAAACCTTCAACAGTGTCTGATTGCTCATGGAGTCTGTACTTTTTCACCTAATGAGCCTGTCTGGTTTCTGGCATATATTTGGTTACTTTGTAGATGCTTTACTTTTTATGTTTGCCGCGTGTTTAAGATATGTTCTTCATAACTTTTTTAACACCTTTTGCTTAGTAGTTAAATGTTCAAATGTTCTGTTTATTTAATTATAATTTCCCAGCTATAATTTCATTTTTTTAAGCATCGAAATTAGTCAAAAGCTGTATTTCTGTTCTAAGATATTTATACCTTACTTTGTAACATTCCTCGTACAAAATATGCGACCAACAATATTAAAAAACCTTCGCTACAAATCCCAGAATGCTTTAGTTCAAAGTTCATTGTCACTATTTGGTCGAGAATGAATAACCAACAATTTTTTTATGTAGAAATAAGTACCCAAACGAAATAAAACCAACCAAATTCTGAATAATAATGAAGCACATTCGCTAAACGAACAGGCAATTTCCTCGCAGACCTTGAAATCAATTCAGTACAAAAAGACAAACAGGTGAATAAATATGTAAATCAAAGTCGCTTGGAGATTCCAGACATTTTATTAGAAAAATCAATAAAAACATTTTACTGGCAGAGGTGAATTTCTGAACAGCATTTAAAATGATGCACTGATAAATGACCTAGAAGCTCGCATGAAATGTTTCTCAGGATAAGTCACACTCTATACTTTTCTGGGTATACGACACACACACCCACGTATAGTAATAATTTACTTAGACGTCATGGAATAGGCACTTAGTAATTAGTATACAATATACATACTTACTTAAATATTATATAATCTGAATGGTAACTATCATCATCAGCCACATGACGTCCACTGCTGAACATAGGCCTCCCCTAAAGATTTGCAGACGGACCTGTCAAAAGCGACCTGCATCCAGCGTGTTCCTGCGACCTTTATCAAGTCATCTATACATACTTATTAATATTTTGTAATGTAGACGATAGTAGATCGTAATGATCCAGTCACAAATGTGCTTATTTGGCCTGAGTGCGAACGAGCACTCCGCAATTAATGGAGTGGGCGAAACTATTTATATGATGTGCTAGTGCCATTACTGTATTCAAAGTAAGTAGTTGTTAATGTACAACGATGAACATCAAATTACAGAAATGTTTTTTATTTGCGTAACTGTTTGTGAATACTAATCTTTAGGTTTTCAATTCTAAGTAATTTATTGGTCGATTGCCTTGGTTGCGTAGTTGTATTGCGTGCCCGTACGACCACATTCTGTCTTGGGTTCGAATCCCGGAGCAGGTAGTGATATTGAGTTTTACTGCTCAATATCAACCTGGAGCCTGGAATTAGTGCAAACGAAAACAAGGAAATCGAACATTTAAATAAAACTATTTTGCGGATTTTATCGCGGTTTTTTAATTAATATTTTCTCCCGACGTTAAAACCGCGATAAAATCCGCAAAATAGTTTTATTTCAATGTCTAACATTCGCGTAAATATAGGAAGTCATTAAGGAAATCGAAGATACAGCTGGAATTCAGCAAAGATCAAAATTGATTGTTATATTATGTAGTTTAAAATATTTTTAAGGTTTCATGATGGTCTAACGATTTTAAAAGATTATTATGCATCGAAAATATTATTAAGTCGAAATTAACCTATATAAGTACAAACGGAAACAAGAAAATCGGAAATACTTCTCAAATTGTTTAAATTCTAAAATATTCTGACACTGAAGATGAAAATACACGCCAGCGTTTATGAAACGAAGGAAGGAGTGATAGTATTGCGTTTAGAGGCACACAAAGGAAATTGAGCTTTAAATATGGATGGAATTGATGTCAATATTCCGTTGTTTCAGATATATAAATATAGTATTTCTATAGCTGAAAGACCAGACGAGCAAATAGCTCCTCTGACCACAACTACAGTAGTAACATAAGTTGGAATTTGAAATAACAATATTAGATCTTAAGTATTTTGCCAACAATTTATATTAATTGGCTTTTTCATTCCACAATTTCATTCCAGTTGAATGAGGTCACGAGCATGCCGTTCGCCTGATGGTAAGCGATACGACCGCCCATAAACAGTAGCAACACCATACAGAACTTAGAATTTTAAAGTACTGCGTGGCACTCCACTGCGCTCCTCACCTTGAGACATTAGATGTTAAGGGCGGTATTCATAAATCAATCTCAAGTTTGAGTTACATCTTGAGATGTAGATATAATGTACTAATAGTTCCATACATTATGTCCACTTGAGAAGTAACTCAAACTTGAGATTGATTTATTAATACCGCCCTAAGACTCATAATGCCTATTAATTATGCTGGCTACATTGTATTAAACCGGAACACAACCGTGCACAGTACAGCTACGCGGTAGAAATAGACATTGCGGAGGAACCTACCCAGACGTCCTCTCGTATACGAGAGATCTACTATTATTATGGCTTCAATGTTTTTTAAATCGGTATAAGAAAACGTATACTGCCGCTCAGTGCTGTGCCGTTACTAGCATTTCATGGGCCATATGAACGTTTCTATAACTGCGGCCATACATGACCCAACGCTTGGTCCCGGTCGTGTCATTTCTAAGCCTCTCCAAGGTCTGTGTCTTGTGCCTACCGCTAGCAGCGCCCTAATTACGACAATGATTGGTAGTAGAAATATACAATGTCGTTGTATTTAACCAGACTTCATAAGAGATCTACTATCTAGTGTGTGATGTGTGTTCATACAATGTAAATGAATGCAAGAAACTTATAATTGCAACTTCGTTATAAAGTGGTACTTAGTAGTTACAAAGGTTTTTGAAGTTATACTTCTTTTGGCGCGTTAGGGAAAAATGATGAGAGTAAATTTTTACGATGCGCGCGCACATAGTCACGAAAAACCGACACCCTGAAGTTAGCTATAGTCAACATTTTAGTTTTGAATTTTGAACGTAGAACCGACACCCTGAAGTTAGCTATAGTCAACATTTTAGTTTTGAATTTTGAACGTAGAACCGACACCCTGAAGTTAGCTATAGTCAACATTTTAGTTTTGAATTTTGAACGTAGAATAACGCGAAAGATATTGAAGTTATACTTCTTTTGGCGCGTTATTTAAAAATATTTTTATCTTGTTACGCCAAAGAAGTATAACTTCTAACGCGTGTACATAAGTACACACACACTTTTTTTACCGTGTAGCATTATTTGAGTTTATGTTTATAAACTGTCATTGGAATTAGCAATTTTAATTGCATAATATACTATATGTAATGAACATATACTATTAATTCGTTTAAGTAATTAAAACTGCAAAGTAATGAACAATTTATATAAAACTCCTTCTTTATATTAGCTATTCTGTTAATTAATTTGTGGTGACCATAGTAGGTACCTAGGCCATAGTACATTTTTTTTTATATCATAATAATCCATTATTCTTACATATTACAAAAAAAGTCCCTGCCGCGTCTGTCTGTCTATCTGAAGTCTGAACGCGATAAACTCAAAAACTGCCGGACGGACTTCGATGAAATTTTGGTATTAAGATAGAGACCCAGGGAAATATATAGCTTCGAGGATAGTGCAGTTCTGCGTAAGTGACAAAAAACGTTTAGTATTATCAATCCTAAGTTTAGTATAGTAAGGATCAATCTCAATTGGGCTTTTTTCGTCACTTAGGCGGTATTGCACTATCCTCGACGATAGGCTATTTTTTAACCCCGTGGAAAAATATAGCGAGACTTTTATCCTGGAAAGAGACATTCGGGTATTTGCACGCGGACGAAACCGCGAACAAAAGCTAGTGTAGAAGCTTCCTCATTTTATAAATCTCTTATAAAACCACCTAAGTTCCCAATTAATTATAATAACACAATTAATGATGAAATTCGAGGCCTGGGCTTCCTATATAATAATAATGAAACATTTCATGATGTATTTATTAAGGCTTTAATTAATTAACGATGAAACCAGTATTATATAGGCGCAGTGTGCACGATGCGATATAATTATTTCTGTCATTTCAGTTTATTATCATACCGTATATGGACATTATGGAATCGAAAACGCACCTTTGCCTGGGTGGTACGTGAAGAAAACACATACTAACAAATCCTATTTTTATTTATTTATTTATTGAACACTTTAATCAAGATGTACAGGCGGACTTAATGCCGTAGGCATTCTCTACCAGTCAACCTGACAGGGTAATGCAGAGATATCAGTAAGTAGGTGCGTAACGAAAACCATTAAAGTGGAATAATAGAAGTGACAGACTACAAGACTACAAAAAGGAATCAATTAAAAAAATACGTGTGGCACTCGGAGACTGCCGCGGTAAAGCTATTGCATAGCATTTTTTATCACAAATTTTGATTGACTAAACACAAATTCGATCTTACGCTTACCACATAAAGTAGATTTTTAAACGCGAGCCACGCACGTTTAGTCTTGTTATTGATAAATGTCAGAAATGCAATGGTCATCACAACCAAAGTAGAATAAATCAAAATTTGAAAAAAGAATGTTACGTTCGATTCTTTTGTACTCGTGCCGTGCCAACGCTGGGGAAATAGCTTCTACGCAATGTATTTAAGGTTCATATTAGATTAGTAAGAAATGGTTTTAATGACTTTAATAAATAAAATAAATAAAAATATACTCGTTTCAAGAATTATAGCTTCTACGCATTGTATTTAAGGTTCATATTAGTAAGATAAAAAAGATGTCAGGTTATTTTCGTTACGGAATTTCTGGAGTCGGTCTGCACGCTCAAGGCCCGCTATAGAAGCTATGCAATAGCTTAAAAATACTTATATAAATATATATTAAAATATATAACTACAAGAAATAAATAATATAATATATACATACAAAAATAGATAAATACAGTGGAGTAATTTATATTAATGTAGTGATGATAAATCCGCCAATTTGTTTAGGAACAGTTACCGAACCCTCATTTTAAACGCATAACGATTTGCACTCATTCAGATCTCCAGGGGTTTTTAGGTAATAACAATACGATTGCCTATACAATATACATTTATATATACACTCAGACGTTTTATCCTCGAAGGGTTAGGCCGAGACGCAATTAACGCAGTGCCGTACTATAGGCTATAGCACGTTCTAGATCACCTATTCCGCGGACTCTCAACGCTCTTAATTCCCTTCTTGACATCGCACCACATTTTGACGTTTTTTCGGTCGACTCGGGGATCGAACCCGAGACCTCAGCATTGCAGCCGTACCGTAATACAACTACGCCACCGAAGCAGACCTTTAAACCTAGCCAGTGGCAATCTTAGTCCACGTGAGGCTCCGGGCGCGAGCAAGGAAACAATGAGAATGACAATCATCGCGCGTCAGTCGACACTCTATCTGTCCGCCTACCATTAGGTGCAGTGGGATCTCTTCACACTCACAGTATAAGAAAAATGTAAATGACCTCCAGTTCCCCTGTATACCGCCAGGCTCCAGGTTACCCGGTTCGCTCTCCCCTTAAGGCCGTCTCTGAGAGTTGCAACACTACATGATTTTCGCATTATACACAGCACAACGCCTTTTACTTACTAGTACACCCACTTTTCACCATGTGTTTTCTGTCTCATGATGTCATAGAGAGGAATGTTTTGCATTAATTATAATAAATACTCAATTTGTGGAAATTGCTAAAATATATTGGAAAAATATTATAGACATTTCTGCAATGATTCGTGATTAATTCTGAGGAGTGAATGCTATCATACATGGCCACTGAGTCGGAAACTCATGTGGCTCCGCTGAATGCAAACGTCATGCATTTAACGGTAATGAAGGAAAATCTATTATTACGTAGGTAAGTATTTGTATTGTGATGTTGAAGAGATTTGTTATCCTCCTCTATTGTTATGATCGCCTGGTAGTTCTGAAATATTTTATATGGAAAATCGTTTGTCTTTTTTAACCGACTTCAAAAAATGAGGTTCTGTATTCGACCCGTTTGTTCACGATTTTCTCAAAAACTAAGTACTATTAATGCTTTCTTTATTTTTTTAGAGCTGTTAATGAGATGCGGTTTCGTCTAGATTGGTTATTGGTCGTAACTTTGGACCAGTTTTTTTTATTCAATTCCCGGATCAATGTGTGTTCAATTTCATTTTGAGAAACTCATGCAAGTTATCCAGGGATGGAATCAGGATTCATTATGTTGATAGATTCAGCCCCTTCGGGTCGCATCATAATAGGAAAATATACCGTCCAAATCAAGGCGCATTCTTTAAGCCCGTACCTATTGTTTTGAGGATAGAAGTTTGAGTTTATACATGTCTAGAGGTGTAGCGCGTAGGCTCGGGAATAAGTTGCTCAAGATCAACAGTTAATAAGTTTACCATAAAGGGGGTTTCGAATCAGTTTGTTATTTTCAAGTGTTCTTAACTAGGTAGGCATTTTCGCTACATATTAAAGTTAGCAAGATTCGAAATAGTTTACCTTGTTGGCGATCTATTACATTAAATACTAAGGTTCGTGCAAACGAAGCAACTTTCAGTGGTCAAAGTTGCTTCTTAATCCGCAGACGCTACCGGCAACTCGTCCAAAGTCGCTACGTTTGCGCACCACCTTAATCTTCAATCGAGTTAAACGGATATTAACTTGACACAACTGTAAGTTTACTTGTCGAAGTTTTGAGATTTGCCGAAGATGTGATAAAAGCGACCTGACAAAGCAAGATTTAAAGTTTCGACTTTGCCAGATTAAACTGAACGTACAAATGTAACTGACAAGCGTTTCAAAGTTATCTTGATTCTATAGAGTTATCTTCGTGATAATACTTCATTATAATCTTCTATTTTGCCTCCACTACTGAGATTATAAGTTAGCTAGGCTAAGGCCTGTAGTGTCCTCACCGGTGAGGATCGCGACGCGTTCCTCCCATTATTTTTTAATAAAAATGATTAAATCTCTTTTTTTATATCCCCTTTCCTGCCAGCCCGAGCTGGCTTCTTTATGTTTTTTTTTTCTTAATTGATTTAACTCCCAATAAACATGTCTGTTTGACGAGTTTTGGCGGGAACTTGGAAGTGTCATGAGGTGCTCTTGTTTTAATTCATTATTTTGGTGATACTTAGTGTTATATTGCATAATTATGGTGGTATATTATCCAATATAGTTCTATTAAAGAGCTCAAATGAAGTGAATTGAAATAATCGTGCTAATCAAGTGTTTTTTTGTTGCCGCCAAAACCCTCGATAAAGTCTTGGTAAGGTAGCCACTGCTTTACTTCGACATACTACAGATAATAAAAAAGACAACCCAAACTTGACATTGGCAAAATGTGAACACAAGTGCCATAAAAAAAAAAAAAAAAAAAAAACATGTCTGTAGTTATATGTATAAGTGACCTTTTGTATTAATAATTATTATTATAATTAATTGAATGTATCTTGACCAATCATAAGTACATTTAGTTAAATACCTAAACCGATGGAGTATACATATTCGCCTATGTGACGAATAAAGTATTTTATTTTATTTTTTTATTACAAAGAGATAGAGTTTGCAAGTTGCTATGATGTTTTGTTGCGGATATTCTTTTTTTATTTTGTAGAGGACACAATCGACGCAATTATGCGGTCCTGTTTGAAACCGGATATACACAGACTGATCCCGGAAATCGACACACTTACGTGGGCCGTTATTGGTGGTTTTACACCTAATGTACCGTGTATCATGGTCGCTATCCGGGATTCGATCCGAGATTCTATAAATGTTTTCATTGTCCTTTAGTAAAAAATGTTATATTTTTCCTCCAAGGATGATAGAATATATTCGAGAAAAAAAAAGCAATGAGAGGTGTCAAGGGACACCCGGATGGAACGAAGTTCCTTTCGATTAATTAGTGAAGGAATTGTAATAAAATTTTATTTATATAACAGAGTGTGTATATATAAATATTTTCCTATTTCCGTTCCAATACATAAGTTTCTAGAGAAAAAAACAAATAAATACGTGTGGCACTCGGAGACTACCGCGGTAAAGCTATTGCATAGCATTTTTATCACAAATTTTGATTGACTAAACACAAATTCGATCTTACGCTTACCACATAAAGTAGATTTTTAAACGCGAGTAAAGCACGTTTAGTCTTGTTATTGATAAATGTCAGTAACCAAAGTAGAATAAATCAACAAAATTTGAAAAAAGAATGTTACGTTCGATTCTTTTGTACTCGTGCCGTGCCAACGCTGGGGAAATAGCTTCTACGCAATGTATTTAAGGTTCATTTTAGATTAGTAAGAAATGGTTTTAAAGACTTTAATAAATAAAATAAATACAAATATACTCGTTTTAAGAATTATAGCTTCTACGCATTGTATTTAAGGTTCATATTAGTAAGTGTTGGCGACGCGCCGGCTCCCATTAGCCGCGTGCCGACCCCCTCACACGAACAATAAGTGCCGTGATAATATTACAAACAAAGTGATTAAGTGATGTGCCGACCCCTCAGTGATGTTAGGAACATTATACGAACAATATAGACAGTAAACCGTGTGAATAGCAAAAGTGATATGTGTTAGAGACTAGTGTTTAAGGTAAATTTTTGTCTGTATTTTGCTAATAACTTTTTGTAGTTTTAATGTGTAGTGTTCATTTTTATTTACTTATATAGAGCTAATTAAGAGCTACAATTTGATACCATGTATGTATATGTGTGGTTTTTATTTAATAAATAAAACGCCGAAATAGCCGATTGCCATAGTGAAAATCGATCGAGAAATTGGGTTAATGGGTCGAGGCTCTCGTTACGGGATAGCCGCGCGGTACCTAAGCTAACGCGCGCCGGCGTACCGACATGGGTCCTACCGAAGAAAATACTCGAAGAAATCTGAAGAAACCTGAAGCCTGAAAACTGGAAGAACGAGACAGAAGAATATTGAAAACAGAAGAGCGAGACGGAAGACTCGCAACAATCGAAGGCCCACGACGTACGGTGGCTTCGATTCGGTACTCGGGAGTAGTGATGCGACTCGAATAAGATTTCATGACTCGAGTCACTCGAGTAATTTCAGTACGTTACTCGAGTTGTACTCGAGTTTTCGAGTCACTCGAGTTAAAATATTTTGTATTTTCACGCCATGCAACTCGAGTGAGATTTTTTATAGCAGTTTTTAAAACCTTTATTAATTCAGATTACTTGAGAAACAACGATTGGAATACAGATAACTAATAACGGTTAACGTCCGCGTTTCGCTATCTACGATTAAAGAAAAATGCTAAGGTTAACAAAAAAATCGATAGAAATTAAAAATATTATGCTCACTACTATACCGAAATAAAACTCGACGCGGTTATGAGAATTTAACCCTACCTAAAAATCTAAATCGTGATAATATAAGTATAAATATGTGTATAAATATAAATAAAATTTTGGGAATAATCTGAAACAAAACTAATAATATTATGCGATATATAAGAAATAAAAATACAAATGACAGGTCTTTGTCAATGTTGCCACTTACCAACTCGTACTTTTTAAGATTACTAGGCCTAAGGCCATTGCAGAAAAAATAAAAAATATAGTACATTTCAACTAATAGCATATTATAATACATAGTTTCATGACACTGGCTATTTGTATATGGTAAATTGAATTTTGTCATGCTACATTTTTGATAAAATGCGTTACCCCAGCCACACTGTGTCCCTGCTCACTTCCCTCACTACTCATCGAGTATTAAAATTAAAAATGTTTACCTAAATAGACAGCACTGACGTTTGTGAAGATGACACTTGACAGTTGACTAGTGAAGTAAGGTTTGGCGAGAGTCTACTCGGTGCGCCGAGTTGACTCGGCAACTCGAGTGCAAATTGACTCGAGTCAATATTTTTTTCACTCGAGTACGAATTTCTCAAACTCACTCGAGTCACTCGAGTAAAAACACGACTCGAGTCGCATCACTACTCGGGAGTGCTTATGGACGTAGGGTTGGCAAATCGGCACATCGGCACGTCGTATTTAAAGAATTGTTTCTTACTTGCCATCCCTTACACTCTACCTCACACACTTCGTACCCGCCGCTGTTCGGGTACGTCGTATACACTCACCGATACATACAACGCGCAGATATACAACCGCCTCTCTCGAGGCGCCTTGCTACAACCGTCTCTCTCGAGGCGTCTTGGTACGTGGGAAGAACAACGGGCTGGGTACCGGCGCCTGAGTTTCTCAACTCGGGATCACGCCCAGCAAGCTTGTGAGTACCAGCCGGTCTCACGAGCACCCCAACAGTAAGATAATAGCAAAAAGTGTCGTGACAACTTTCCGTCCAGCCCCCTTTCACAACGCGCAATAAGGAACTTCGTTCCAAAACTTTCTGAAAAATTAAGGTTTAAATCAATGGTGTCAAGTTATAAATACGTTGCGCCTACTGGAAAGTTATGTATTTTCAGTATTGGGGGCTAAAACATCCTTCAAAATCTTTGAGTATTTGTAAATGCTCTAGCTTCAAAATCGATTAATCCTTAATGACTGTCGCCGACTCAAGACGTCCGCTCAATCCTAATTGATCCGTCACAGTCAAGGTCGCAGTAGTCTATGTAGGGACAAACTAATATGGCCGGTATGACATGACACGGTTTTGAATTTTTTGGGTAGACGTTCTCACAAAGTTATCGCGTCGGGAAAAAAAAAATATTGTCATACCGGCCAGCTTAGTTTGTCCGAACTATAACTCCCTACGTTACTAAGCTCCCCCTTAAATGGGATATCTGTCCGTTCCGTTTCCGTTTTAATTGAACTAGGAATATAAAATATTATCAATACCATAAGCAAAACAGGGATAGCAGATGCTTCAGTCACGGAGAGTTACCAGGATGACATGAAAGCGGAGCGGTGTTCATTTGCATTCGGAACGTATAAACTACGAAGCCGACGTGCCCGAGTGCTTTGAGCTCCTATTACCTTACATTGCAATTATTGTCTGTGTCGTGTTACTCGTGTGCCATTATGGGATGTTAGACGTGGTTATGTTTATGGATCCCTGGTATTATTTTGTACGACTTTTATTTAATTTTACATTGGCAATAAATAAATAATACAGTCACCGTCATTGTATGTACCTTTCATAAAAAAAAAAATATATTACGAGCTTTTGCTCGCGGCTCCGGCCGCGTGAATGAGTTTTCCCGGGATAAAAGTCTCGCTTTATATTTTCCCGGGATAAAAAGTAGCCTATGTGTTAATCCAGGACATAATCTACCTGTGTGCCCAATTTCATCGAAATCCGTTCAGTAGTTTTTGGGTGAAAGAGTAACAAACATCCATACATCCATACGTCCATACTTACAAACTTTCGCATTTATAATATTAGTATGATGTTTGGACCTCACTACGCTGTACAATTCAGCAGGTTAATTGATTGATTTGGAGCGTCAATGTCCTATTCTAGTTCTTTATTTGTTTTTATAATATTTTAAATTTAATTCATTCAACTTATGGTACGTGACATGAAATATCGTACATAATAAATAATATGATGTAATGCCAAAACCAAACAGTTTTGTCACAGACCTAAGTTTCACGTTAAGATTTATCGATGCGATTTGCGACTTCTACATTTAAGCGATGATATGTCACATGTGTCCGTATCATTTTGGTCTCCAATCCAGTGATACTTATTACGATGTAAACTAGTATTAGTTAAAGTGATCAATCTATAGAAAAACCCCACTCTAGGTAAAAAAGTTCGTTACACAGCTAGCAGCATTGAAAACATTTTAATCCACAAAAATCCATTTAATAATCGTTATGAAAAATAAATCGCAACCTCATTACCCGTGGCCATTTAGAAAATTAAAAAAATATGTATAAAGGCGGGTTCACACGGCCGTGCGCTGTGCTCGGCGGGCCGTTCCACACGCTCGGCTCCGCAGATAATCGCGTTTGATCACGATCAGCGCTCATGCGTGACAACCGCCCTGAACGCGCCTTCGATGGATATTTTTATACCATTTATAGCAATTTGCACTAGCATTTTAATTTACATACGAGATTTATCTTATCAATGTGTGTTTAAGTTTTGAGGTTATGTAGTGGAATGTACCGTGAAAATCTTAATAATACGTTTTTAGTTAATGTTATTAGAACACGTTCCAAGTTTGTTTTCAGAAGATAATGAGACCCAAAAGATTTTATGTGCCACCAACATTGCCGGTAATTTGACACTTGACACAAGTTTTTAGTCTATAGTCGCATAAATAATATGAACACGAAAGGAATCAGTAATATCATATAAGAGTTCTCTATACCTACTAAAGTTATAGATACCCTAAATATTTGGTGAAAAATACCTTCTGCCAGCATGAGGGGAAATGGTTGCGCTGACTTTCCGATTCAATTGCCAGAGACAATAGGACCCTAATTGAATCGACGCATTCCTGCAAGTTAACTAGCTACGTAGTTTACCACGTGTAAATTCGAATAGTGCAATATTTTTCCGTAGATTGTGAGCACGCGAGAATGCACGGCAGAGAGGCAAATTAAATTAAATACTGAGTTGTGTTTACATTATAAATGGAATTTTGTAATTGCACATGGCTCGCGAGCGGAGTGGGAGAGCCACTGATGAAAAATATTTCATTAACTTTTCAAACTTACTAAATGAAATGGGGAAATCGCGTCGAAACAAACCAAATAAACATTAAGATTTAAAGGAATTATAGTTTGTTAGCTTAGTAATCCAACATCGAAAAGGTATTTATTGTGTCAAAAATGTTACTTATTACCTACAGGAATATGAAGCCGGAGATAATTGCAATGCAATGCAATCAGCCCTGTATTATTTACTGCCCACTGCTGAGCACGGGCCTCCTCTACTATTGAGAGGGGTTAGGCCTTAGTCCGCCACGCTGGCCTAGTGCGGGTTGGCAGACTTCACATACCCTCGAAATTCTTATGGAGAATTCTCAAGTATGTAGGTTTCCTCACGATGTTTTCCTTCACCGTTAATGCGAACGATAATTGACAAACACACGTAACTTCGCAAAGTCAGGTGTGTGCCTTGGGTGTTGAACCTGCGGACATTGTCTCGGCAGACCGTTCCATTCCTAAGTAGGCTATCGTCCACTTCGGAGATAAAAAAACCATTATATTATTAAATACGTACTGATAAAAACTAAAGATACGTCATGTTTAAAAAAAATTAAGCACACGGATAATATTTAGGAAGTAAGCATTGCCTAAAAAGAAGGGGTGGACACCCGAAACAGATAAATCACGTGTCCATGTACCAGGATTACATAAACCCACAGGTGTTAGAGCATACCAGCTCAATATAAAGGATGTAGCTGTCGTAGGTACACATACATATGTAGGCCTTGTTTAGCATTTACTACCTTCCATATTTATCTATGAAACGAATTAATCACTACAGTTTTATCATTTTCACACACACTCACGCCTTTTATCCCCGAAAGGGTAGGGCAGAGGCGCAACTAGTGCACCCACTGTTCGCCGTGCGTATTCCGTCCCATGATGTGATAGGGGGCATATATCTACCCATATCGGGCACAAATTCCAGACTCCGGGCTGATACTGAATAGAAAAATCCAATACCACATTGCCCGACCCGGGTATCGAACCCGAAACCTCAGCATTGCAGTCGTACCGTAATACAATTACGCCACCGTGGTAGTCTTTTTATCATTTTCTTGCAAACAATAAATGATTTAAGAGTGAAAGAGACAAATACTAAAACATAGAACTTGGTCTCTTATTGCTGATAAATTCAATAACCGTGTAGGCAACATTCAAACGACTACAATAATTTGTATATTATAAAATGGTGCTAAGTATTTTCTGATTGCCCATTGTACCGTCTGTCAGAAAACGATATCACAAATCATTTTATTTTACGCTCATATCGGTTGCGGTAATGACATCACTTGATGGGGACGACGCGACGACTTGAAACAAGACGGCGGGTAGCGGATGGATGCGGGCTGCGATGGTTGGCGCTCACTTGGGGAGGCCTATGTTCAGCAGTGGACGGCGACAGGCTAATTGATTGATTGATTGAAACGATATTAGTCAATACACAATTAGGCACTATCCAACGAGAAATTGACTAACTTCCTTAACAGACTTGTAAGATAATGTGAAAATTGCGAAATTCTTTAAGATAAGGCTTTTCATGACATAATTTGTTAGATTAGAAAATTATGTTTAACTTTTTTCCTATGTGAAAAGAGATAAATAGCCATTTTGGAACAAAGGATCGCATTTAGTAATGAAAATACACTTATGAAGATTAAAAAATCTTTACATGATACACGGAGGTAGTGTAAGCAGTGGAACGAAGATATAATACAAATGCCGATGAAATTTTATAATCTAGCGATTTTGCGACTAAAGTTATTAGATTTTTATTATCAAGATTAAAATATGGTCCTACCAACCAAATAAACAATAGGAACTAATGTCGGATATGCTTTACATTGTCACGCGTACCGATTACAAATTAAAATAGCTAATGCTCATAGCCAACCCGCACTAGGCCAGCGTGGTGGACTAAGGCCTGACCCCTCTCAGTAGTAAAGGAGGCCCGTGCTCAGCAGTGGGCAGTATATATAATACAGGGCTGATTGCAATGCTCATAGAGCTACTCTTAGGTCAAAGTTCTCATCTCCTCAAGATGCTTTTTAAGACGCATCTATGTCACCAATTACAATAACATCAAGATCTAAAGCTAATGAATTTGTGTCATAATATCAGCAAGTTCTTCGGCATGCGAAATGAAGAAAGCAACTTTCTTCATCAACCTTTAATGCGCTTTTTCTGCTTGTGAAATGCATGCTTACAAGCAACAAATAGAAATGCGGCTTCTACAAATTCTCGCAAATTCCTGCCCGTGCTGCTCGCTCAAGCATCTTTTCATTCCATCCGGATAGCTTCACTGAATTCTTTCATTTTCACCGCAACCGTATAACACTCAAAGCGAACTTTGCAAAGATCGGGCACGATTGAAAATTACATTTTAAAAACTGGAAGCCAACTCGCAAATTGCAAACTTGCTATTAAACGTTGGTTTTCTAGCAAAAAAACACTTAAAAAAATAGTCCCTCTAGAGCTGTCATCAGCAGAATGCTAAATCCGAGTGCCTTGCCGCTAATTAGGAAAGTAGGTTAATAAAATATGGGTTGTTTGCCCTGCAGCGGGCTGTTTTTGTGCGCGGTGTTTTTTTTTTAATTTTAAAAGCCCTCATTTAATTTCTTCGGTAATGTAAACAAAATGTGGTGCTTTTATTTTATGAAATTTGATCCTGGCCGGTGAAAAGTTTTTTTATTAAAAACTAGATTGCAGTGCTGGCTGAAAACAGTGAAGTACTTACACTTTTTGTTTATAAGTGTTACTAATAAAGGTGTTGATTTTTAAACCTAGAATTAAATAACTGAGTATTTCAGAATTAATTTTTTTTGCAATTTTAGAGTAGGTAACTACGTGTACTTACATTTGTATAATATTTTTTAAGCTAATACGCAGAATGCTTTTTTTTACTTCTGCTAGAGGTTATCAAGTCCATCCATTAGAATCACTACAAAATGTTGAAAACCAATTATAACTGTCTGTATAGTTCGGACAAACTAAGCTGGCCGGTACGACAATTCAATTTTTTTCCCGACGCGATAACTCTGTGAGAGCGTCTACCCAAAAAAATCACAACCGTGTCATGTCATACCGGCCAGATTAGTTTGTCCCTACTATAAGATCAAGTGACAAATAAACAATTACAAATTACGCTGTTTTTTTTTTATTTTTATTTTATTTATGAATTTACAAAGAGATCAATTTTACATATTATCATATGATAATCTTAGCATTGAAAAAACCACAAAGATTTGTCTACAATGCTATGTTCTGCATCGGTTATGGTGGTAGGGTATTTGTATCCGCTGGGATAGCACCCAGCGTACACAAGGTGTAAAAGTGCCACAGAGACCCAAGTAAGTGTGTCGCGTTCCGGAATCAGCCTGTGTATATTCGGTTTCAAACAGACCGGCATAATTGTGTCGAGTGGGGAAGAATAATCTTCTCCAGTCAGTCGACACTCTATTTGGACTCGACTCCACTCACAGATGAAGCGGGGTCAGTCTGCGAGCCCAAATAAAACTAACATTAGTTTGTCAGCTATCACTATTATGGAGATGCTTTGATGTATGAAGATATATCATAATCTAAGGACGCAGCCCCCATTTTAAAGATTGGAGACTACGGTTTAATGACAAGAAAATTCATGGTTATTTATAAATCTCAAATAGATAAAGCTATGTACATTTAAAATTTTATAATCAGCGAGATGACCTTACTAATAAAAATTCCACGAAGCCGGAACACGGCCTCAAACTCCCAAACTTTCTGATTCTAAGGATCCGCCATTGTCCCGGGAGACGTGCCATCTCTCCCGCACGCCAGTTTAACGTCTCAACGTCATTGTTAACGAATTTAACAAAAGCTGTTCCCTAGTTGTGGAATTTACTAAATGTTTCATGGCTTTTCTTCGAGTTTGCGGAGTGTAACGAAATTTGAATAACAAGACCGGCTGTTTCTTCTGTTTGTAAATTCTTGATGTTCGAAGAAAATTGGTGTTATTTTTGGATTTTATAGTTATTTACTTATATTGTTTGATAGCGGCTGATATGCACTGAAAAGTAACAAAATGATATTGCAAGGAGATGATGTTTTTTGCTATATGCATAAAGAGCATGGGACAATAATAATTACACTAGCGGCCCCAACAGACGTTGTCCTGTCCTAAAAAGGATATAAAATCCTAGAACCCGAGTACAGCCCCAACTACCAGATCCAATTCTTAATCTAAACCATTCTCGAATCCACCTGAAGACACACAAAAAAATCATTAAAATCGGTCCAGCCGTCTAGGAGGAGTTCAGTGGCATACACACGCACTGAAGTATTACATATATACCTATATAAAGATAATTGGAAGTGGCTTGCTAGTACTGCGATTTGTTTCCTCATGATGTATTCGATACTACTAGAAACGGCTCGACTTGAAAAATCCTTACACAATTAAAAGAAGGTTCCCCTGCGTCTCTCTATGTGAACGCGATAAGATAAATAAAAAAACTGCGGAACAGATTTCGATTAAATTTGGTACGGAGATAGTTTGAGTTTGAGAAAATATATACTTATTCACGCGGGCGGAGTCGCACGCAAAAGCTAGTAGAATACAACCAACGTGTAGAAAGTATAAATCAAATTGTATCACGATTTTATTACTGGTGGTAGGTCTCTCATATGTAAGAGTCCGTCTGGGTGGGTACCGCCGCAATTTCTATTTCTACCGCCAAGCAGCTGTGTACATGCACTGTTGTGTTTCGGTTTGAAGGACATTGTAGCCAGTGTAACTACTGGACATAATGATATTTAACATCTTATGTCTCAAGAAGAATGCCACATATTACTTTGTAACTCAAGATGCTGGATGGTGTTGCTACTGTTTATGGGTGGTCGTATCGCTTACCATCAGTCGAAGGGCATGCTCGTCTCGTCATTCATTGCAATAAAAAAATCATACACGTTAGCCTTTAGACCATTCTAACAATAGGGATCGGTGAAACTCATAAAAGTTTTAAGATATTGGTTCACGACCCCTGCCTTCATATCATTTCTTGGTAATGGATATTAAACGTGTTTACGTATTGCCGCCATTAATGCCTGATCATTGCATATAACTTTGTTCTGTTAATCTTACTTATCTAACATAATAAAGCAGTAGAACCCGGTGTGTTTGTAGGTACATTGAAAGAAAGTGACAAAAAAGATAGGGGGGTGACTAACGAAATGTAATGGAACACAAATCACCGATTTATATAATTATTTTCTGTCCGTCTGATTTTCTGTTTTTTTGTTACTGCACATCAACGAAACTTATTAACGAATTTCGGTGAAATTTAGTATAGAGATAGTTTAAGACCCTGCGAAAGACATAGGCTTTTTATCCCGCAAATACTCATTCTCGCGGGCGAAGCCGCGAGCGACACCTAGTAATACATGAAAAAATCTGACTAGTTTTAATAGTGATTGCAGAGTCTTTTATAAAATTTCAATTTTATGAGAGGTGAAATAGTTAGAAGTGGACCTTTCATAAAATCGGGGGTTATACTAGCCCAATATTTAAGTCAATCAAGAAATGGTAGGCAGCAATATTTCTGGCAGTTTTAAACTCTATCTAAGAAAAATCCTCATCAATATTATGAAGATTTCGAAGATCATTTTTATCACAATAATAAACATATTGCAAAAACTGTAAAAGCTTAGTTAAATGGAGATATACAACATTCATTTTAGATCTGAAAACAGCTGGGAACGAGGACGTACCACACGCCCTAGGATAGACAAGATCTCAAATCCGTCTCAAAGCCTATATACTAGACAAACTAAACCTTAAACTGAAGTCCTAAAGCAATAACACCCATGTAAGCTAACCGATCCGTATCACCATTACCAGAACCCTCGCAGAGCCAATAAATAGTGTAAAGTCGAGGTCCCTGTAATTAATGTAAACATTCCATTAGGACCTCCCGCACGTTCGGGCAGTTTCTCCTGCCAAAATATTGGGATCTGGGACCTCTACACTGCCCATGAGGCCGGCCGTTAAAGCTTCATTCCTAATGAACCTTCTTCGGATAATGTAGTTTTACTTGAAGTTGTTTAAAAATAACTTCTGATTTTGAGATTTAATACACTTACCACCGATTTCATGATCTCAATCTTTTTTTACGATCGATCTCAAAAATGCACGAATCAGGATAAAGCTTATTTGACATGTTTATAATAACTTATTTTGATTGGTATATTCTCGGTAAAAGATAGAAAATTAAGATTGGGGTCGTTATTTGAAATCGACTGTTCCTGAATTGCATAGTAAAGATACTAGGTATAATACATAATAATAATAAATAATATATACTTAGGTCTAATTTTTTAATCGTCATATATATGTAATTTATCTCATGTCACATCATGGGACGGAATACGCACGGCGAAAAGTGGGTGCACTAGTTGCGCCTCTGCCTACCCCTCCGGGGATAAAAGGTGTGAGTATGCGTATATAATTAATCCATCAAATAAATTATAATCGGCCTGAAAAGTGAGAAAAATTTTATACATTAAACTGTCATTTTTAATTTATTTGTGTTGTACTTTATGCTACGAATAAATTTTATCTGACGATTGAAAAATCAGCCCTTAATCCAATAAAGACGATAGCACAATAGATTCTTATTTATGCTATTAAGTGAATTTTTTAAAACTAGAACCGTATGATATTACGAGATAAAAATTAGCGGCCTGTTATATCCCTAAGTCTATGAGCGTAATCCAAAAATGTAACTTAATGTAAAAATATAAAGTAAATTTTCGTACAATAATTTAAGGTCCAAATTCATCCAGAAATAGCTGCTTTTACTCTTAAAAACCAACATAATATTCGAAAACTTCCGCTACAACTTCAAATTACTCCTATATGGCCAGTCGGGATCCACCATCAACATTCATATAAAAAGCAATCAAGCCTCAAGTGGAACAATCATCGACATAATGAATACATAGTCAGAGGGTATTGTGCTCACCCATCGAGCCGGATTATTGCCAATCACCGTGAGCCGTGATCTGTTATTGAAATTTGCATTTATGCAGCGTTACAGTCTAGATCTATGGTAACAATGGCGTCAGCTTAAAGCCATGTCTTGTATGCCTTTGTTCTATTTGCATATTATCGGTTTATCGTAAGTGCAGTGACTTGTGATGGATAGAATTAATGGCGATAAGACGTTGAGTGCCGCAAAACCTTTGGATGAAAGGACATGTCCGCTTTTTGTATGGGCGCTGGTTCTTTGTTTCGAATAAAACCAGCCTCAAATTTTATGGATATTAAAGTGGCAAAAATGTGGATCTTAGATCCATAAAAAATATTTCTTGAGCTTCCCATTTATGAGAAATAATAAAAGTTACCATTAAAAACGTATCTTTAATGGTAATCTTTAATAAGTGTAATTTTTGTGCAAAATAAAATTACACTAATCTCAAAATCCGAGGGCTTTAAAATTAAATGGTTTATTACAAAAGCCTATTTTTTGGGAGATCTATTTAAATATATATAAATTATCTTGGTTACATTTTGCGTCGAATACAAAAACCGTTTTAAGACGTGTCGTTTGGCACAGGGTATCAAATACTGGATTCATTATTTGTTTATTTTATCCCTGAAAACTAAACAATGGGACGTTTATTTCTAATACCAAACGAAAACGTTCGCACAATGAGTAGGTAGGTATCTTTAAAATTGGTATCATGAAAACCATGTTTATAATTTTGCAGTGATAACCTAATGGAACATACAAAACGTCATTCCCGAAATTAATTGCGCATTCATTGTTAATTTTCATCGCTCATATATAACAGCAACTTTGAACTACAAATCACTGCAATGCGCTCGTAATTTTATATTATGTTACTTTACATAACCAGTATATATATACCAGCTGTTAAATCCTAGAATCCATAGACTATAGAAGGGAGAGTGTGACAGGTGCTGTCAAGTGAAGTAAAAAAAAATCGGCACTCCAATTTGGCGGTAATTGTCTTTAGACTACTGATTAGTCCATGTGACAAGCATGCAGATTAAATGTCAATACAGCCGTATAGAAGAGAGAAAAATTTAAAATTAGCACCATACTTTCTATTGACTGATCAATTTTCTGTCAGTATAGCCCTATTTATTATTTAAGACTTTTGCTTGAGGTTCCACCCGCGTGAATGAGTTTTTCCGGGATAGAAGTCTCGCTTTATATTTTCCCGGGTTAAAAAGTAACCTATGTTACTCGCTGATAATGTAGCTTAATATTGGTGAAAGAATTTTTAAAATCGGTATAGCAGTTTTTGAGTTTATCCGTTACCAACAAACAAACAAAAAATCAAATCTTTCCTCCTTCTAATATTAGTATAGATGTCCATCCTAAAACCGGTACATTTCCACACCCTGCTTCTTAGCGGTAGAATAAGACAAATGAGTATCTTGGCCAACTGCCGTATCTCCTAAAACTAGTTTCAAGTTAAATCTTCCCCAAATATATCAAGAGATATTTGTAAATCTAGACATTTCTAATGCAAGTTTCAAACTCGCTTACGATCTGCACCGACTTGCGGATTATCTTCGTTGTTTGCTTGAAACTATTTCTTTAACTTAACACTTACATGTTGGTATGGAGATGCATTGTAAATCCTTCTTTTCATCGGATGCTAGCGTATCTGCGTTGCAGTGACTTATTTCTTGAAAATGTGGTAAAATACTTTTGATATTTAGATACTTGGTATCTTTACAGGATATGATATGTCGTTAAAAATGTATTAAAGAAACTTATTTGCCATTTGCCGTAGTTTGGGAGATACGTCTGTGTGCAGTTTAATTTCTTGATTAACAGTCACAGTCAAAGTTACTTTTGCCGACTAATATATGTATTGACTAAAACACAAACATTATAAACTGTTATTTCTTTTATTTTAGCCGTTGCTCGCGTCTTCGCCCGAGTGAAAAGATTTTCCTGGATAAAAGTACCGCTATATATTTTCCCGGGATAAAAGTAACCTATATCCTTCCCAGGGTCACTGGAGAACAATGTTTTATAATATGTAAGGATGAACAAATTGGCTCTTTTAGATACTTATAACGCAATGCAATCAGCCCTGTATTATATACTGCCCACTGCTGAGCGTGGGCCTCCTATACTAAGATACTAGTCCATAAATATAAACACAACAAAAGTCCGACCTCGCCTAAATTTAAATTATTACGTCTTGTTTATTTGTCGGCTTGGAATGTTATTTCTAGCTAGGTTATAAGGTCGTTTTTATATTGTCTGGAAAAATATTTCTAATTAGGTTATGAAGGTCATGCCCTAGGCTTTACGTAGTCCTTTTTAGGGTCTGTGTTGGCTCCGTTAAACGTCCCTCGACGATTATATCATCGGCCTTCAGTTTGACATTGAATTAAACATTCTACACGATATGTAATACTCGCAAATTTTGTGTTATTAATTATAATAGGTGTTTTTGATACGATGTACGTAAATTGTGAATAAGTTATTATTAAAAGCTGTAAGGAGACACACACACTCGTCTTTTTATCCCCGAGGGTGTAGGCAGAGGCGCACCTATTGCACCCAGTTTTCGCCGTGCGTATTCCGTCCCATGATGTGATAGGGGGCGAGCCTATCGTGATGTGATAGGGTGCGAGACTAGCGACGATAACGTACGAGTTATAATATTTGTTTAATAAAATATCTATTGTGCATTTCTTTGAATAAACAAATATGTTAATTCAAGACTAGATCTATTTACGCACCAAACATCCAAAACCATTCGAAAATATAAGCATATTCACACACTTCCATATTTATATCATAGTTAGATTTAGGGACTATTAATTCACATGAATTACCGCCAGCAGCATTTCCGGACAGATACGACCTGGCGACCTTCAAAAAAAGAGCGTATTCCCCCCTAAAAGGCCGGCAACGCATCTCTATGCCCCCTGGTATTGCAGATGTTCATGGGCGGCGGTGATCACTTACCATCAGGTCAACTGTATGCTCGTTTGCCCCTATATCATAAAAAAAAAATGAATTGTATGTTTCAGATTTCAGGGTTTCAGCGACCAGCGAACTTTTATCTCCGCTAAATAAAGATAGATCTTAAATATTTTTTACGTTAATTCAAGTCCGAACCCTTGTTAAAAAGTGTCATACCCCTTTTAAAATGTCGTTAACAAACTTTTATTACTTCAATATAAATTATTCCACATTTATTTTATATTTTTGGGTTCATCTAAAGTTTTCCAACTGAAAGGGCACGTTTTTACATAAACAAATTTTACAAAATTGTATAAATATTAAAGAATATTACTTATGTCATAGCCAACAAGTACGTTTTCCGGCCTTGCATATATCGCACCTTTAGAACGAAAACGACACAATTGAAAACAACCAAAAATTGAGTTATCGTCATACAATGACTTAAAACTGGTCCCTTTTTATAAAAATATAATAAAAAAGGCCCGATATAATAGTTTGGTCCTTTTCCCGCTTGAATATGGTTGTATTTGAACTATTGTTGCATTGAGAACTTCGTTTTAAGTCATTTTATGAAGATAACTCAATTTTAGATTTTTTTGAATTGTGTTATTTTCGTTCTAAAGGTGCGATATATGTTTTTATAATTTTACATACATAAATACACACTTGTGGCTTTAAAGCCTCAGAAGGTTACGAATACTAATTTTGAACTAAGTTTTAACGGTAGAATTTTATTAGTTTTATACTGCTGAAGTAAAATTTGCTCCCGTAAGAATGAACATCAAGAATTCCTTTAAACAATAGCAAAGTACTTGAATTGCAAATCCCTGTTTATTGTTGGGTCAAACATTTGCAAATAGTTTGACGTGGATATTGGGACAGTTTTCGCAGACAGTAATAGTAGTTACGTGTAAAAATAGTTGCGTATTTCGTAACTGCTCCCTAGCGTGCATGGGGAAGAAAACCCAGGATGACCATTGAACAACTTTCTCAGGGACTTTTTCAGCTGCGAAACTACGTAAGTTGGGCTTGTAGGTGTATTGATAGTACATTTAATAAGGACGTCTAACATGATATAAAATTAAGGTCATATTCCGGCATAGTTATTTGAAACTCACATTGGTTGCCCCATAATTTATGTACGTTTTATTTTGTTGCCAATGTGAAGGCTTTACGCAATGAAGAATTTATTCATCTATACTAATATTATAAAGCTGAAGAGTTTGTTTGAACGCGCTAATCTCTGGAACTACTGCACCGATTTTGAAAATTCTTTCACTAATAGGAAGCTACATTACTAAAAAAAAACTTTTCCATGCGGGCGGAGCCGCGCGCATTGCTAGTCTTTTATATGCAGAATATTATTATTATTGTATCTTTCCTGTGGAAAATCACGGCACGAAGGCCGGTCCTTTTGGAAGGCTTGCGTGGGGATACAGATTCAACACGTAGAGGCCCCTTAAAGATAATTTAATATAGTTGGGATATGTACACCATGCAGGCACTATCTCTGTCTGCATTTATGGGAGAAATACAACCAAAGACAGCGCCTGCAAAGTGTAAGGACTATTGCAGAGTAGATGGGAATTCATTGGGTCTACGGATGGGATCTAGCTGGACTGGTTATTATTATTATTTATTATTATTATTTAATTTAACTTTCTTTAGTATTACGATAAGGATGTCATTTAGTATTTGAATTGCTATTTCTGCTACGATTAAACGGGTTTCATTCTCGGTATAAAAGTACCCTACAGCATTCACGGATAATAAAACATCCTTTTAATTAAAGAATTTTCAAAATGTGTCAGTTGTTTCAGACATTAACACCCTACATACAAACTCACAAGATATCTCTTGAAAATATTCATATAGAAAATTGATAATCCTATTCATGCAAAGGGCGATGATAGTGTTTACCTCAAACAAAACGTTTATTTATTAGACGGGCAGTCGATCGTCTTCCGCCCGCTTGGGCCGGCCGGGCTGGCAAGCAATTTGCCCCGTCGTTCCGTTCCGCCTGTCATGGACAGATGTGCCTGTGTACACTGTTATTCAGCGTTTACGATCCGCTATTTCGATTGTTCTTTATTAGAAATGTGTGGACTGGGACCTTTAGGATACAGTTTTCTACGTTTTACGCTACAGGAAAGGAGTACGTACCTGTTTTGGAAATGGAATGTGGTCGATATATTTCACTGATTGGTTGGTTTTCTTTGTTGAAATTGTTACCAATAAACCAAAATTAGCATTAACCATAAACTGACTGTCCCATAGGGACCATTAATCACATTATGTTTTTATCAACTTTTAACCCCCCGGTGGTATGTGGTGAGGTTTTAAAATACCCCTAAGATCATGTGTATTTTTTTAGTACAAAGTATTCCAAAAAATTTACTGTATTATCTTCAAATATTAATTTGACGATTTAATCTAAATTAACTTGAATCGCCCGTTCAAAGAAAAAAAATACACGTGATACCTATATCACTACCCCCCCCCTTGTGATATTTCGTGATTTTTGCTTCCCCCTTCGAGCCTCACGTGATTAATGGACGACCCCAAAGAGCATTCGCCTAATAAATACACGTCTAAATTAAAACCCAATTTGAATACCAAGCAACAAGAGCTGGAAATTTAAATAAATTCGAACAGCAAGTACCAGGAGAGCAGATAAATGCAAGAATAGATTAACTCGACCGCTGTGAATATTAACCGCTACTACAAGGTAGCTCTGTGGAGCTCTAGAAAATTTATTCTGTGGCGATGCTAATGAGTTGATACTGGAACTCTTGTCGCTTGTGTTCCCCTGGTACACGGCTAATTGTAACTAAAGTTTACGAAGGTTTTTAGGAGCAAATAAAGTTTTTTAAGCTAATAAAAAATATTTATGAAAAACAAAAAACCCGACTGCGTCAATATATGCCATCTTTATTAAATTCATTGAAGAACTGAAAAGATAGAAACAAGATTTTAATTTGAATATTTTATTTTTGAATAATCTTAGTTGATAGTGTTCACAAACGCTGTCGGAGGCATCTGCTCACTCCGAGATTTGTTGCTCTACCTATATCACCAACCAAATTATGGGAAGTGAGCGTGTTATAGTCCGGTGAGACAGCAATCCGACATGACCGGGGATAGATTAGGCGCAGGACCAACGGCTTTACGTGCTTTCCGATGCACGGTATCACACCGCCAACATCCTGACTCCGAGCTGTGACTGAGTAATTTTTAAGATAGAAAAACCCAGTCAAAAATATATAAATATATCTTCTACATATTTTTTTATATAAGTACACCTACTTCATCTTTCTATATCACTCAAAGGTAGACTGGTATATAATGCCTAAGGCATTAAATCCGCCTATGTTCATGTTTTATTTAAAGTTCAATAAATAAATAATCTTATATTATCCTTTGTTTTCTATGATTTCATTTGGTTAAGGACGCTACAGATAAAATAAGGTGAGAAGGATCAATGTGCCCACAGCTTATAGCCAGCCCTGGAGTCATTTGGTAGCAATCTTTGTTGGAGGTCCAAAAAATATATTATGCCTTATCAGAAGTTTCACGCGCTGTGGTACAACTTAAAAAATAAATTGCTGAATATCTTTCTAAATTCGTACTCGTTTGGCCATTCTGCAATACATACTGCGTAGAATATAATTACGCATATAGTGAGAGATAACTTATAATTATATTAATATATTCATGAGGTGAAACTACAAAGCGTGCCAAAGAAAAATACACCCTAAAGACATAAGCTAATTGTAAAACTCGATACGTATTCAATCATACAGAAAGTAGCAAATGTTACTCTTATTTGGTGTACAGTATTAGCCCCGCTTCACAATAGTAATTTCATTAGCTATTGATTCGTCTGGCGGTTGGCAAATATGCCGGCTGATGCAATGAAAAATTCATTTCCACTTAGCTGCTCATGTTTCAATTAGGTATATAGAACTATATTGTGTATGGATTTTGCGTGGTTGAAACTGGACTAGGTTTATGATAGTTTTATTTTTAAATGTCAGGATTAATATATACTATAATTATGGTATTGTTTAAGTAATGTGTTTTTTTATTGCTTTGAATGACGAGACGAGCGTGCCGTTCGCCTGATGGTAAGCGATACGACTACGACAGTAGCAACACCATCCAGCACCTTGACTTACAAAGTACTGTGTGGCATTCCACTGCGCTCGTCATCCTTAGACATAAGATGTTAAGTCTCATTATGTCCAGTAGTTACACTGGCTACAGTGTCCTTCAAACCGAATCACAACAGTGCATGCACACTGTTGCTTGGCGGTAGAAATAGACATTGCGGTGGTACCCACCCAGATGGACTCTTACATATGAGAGACCTACCACCAGTGTCTAGGGTTGTTGGGAGTAATATTAGAAATAAAACTGAACCGATTAAAAAAAAACTTTATTTAATAGAAATATAAACTGCTCTTGTTGTAGGTACACAAATTTTATTTTCATTAAATTACTTCAATTCTTTCATGACATAGAAACTACGGGCATAAATTACTATAATATAACCCAGCTCATTGATCCAATGGCGGCGTCCCCAGGGGTGATGGCGTCAGGCAGCCGGTCGTAAAAAATAAGCCAAATCGTTGTTGCAACACGCGTGAAAAACTATGTAGTGTCGACTGTCGACCTCACATTTCATTGCGATAAGGATGGAAATAGAAAATATAGATATACCGACGAAATCAATCGAACTTTCGACTTTTCAGTTTAGAGTTAATTGTTTTACCTCTATCAATTTAAATTAAGCAAGCTGGCAGATAAACTTGCCACTTGAAAGGACATGTCCAAAAACGGGCCTAAAATTCTAACCAACATAGTGTATATATATTTGGATTGAGCTCCGAAAAACTAGCCTTTTACAATAAATCGTACAATTTTTAAATCCTTCGAATTTGAGATTTGTGTAATTTTATTTTTCTTAAAAACTGCTCTTAATATGAACGTTATTAAAAAAGTTACTTATTAATGGTGGGGGCTAAAATTTAATGGATTCATGATCCATATTTTTGCCCCTTTAATATCCATAAAGTTTGATCTTGGTTAGATTTTGAGGCCCAGCACCCATATATAAAAAGCGGACCTCTCCTTTAATAAAAAAAAGAAATTTGAAATAGGAATCTTATTAGCGCTAAATAGTACATTGATTATTTCGTCCTTAACTATGTTATTGGTTACTTTGATAATTACCTCATACGCTATGCTTCATTCTTAAGCATAAATCGATAGTAATTTGCATCCTTTTAGAGTAAACGTGTGCTAATTCCATTCACCTTCAGATTTAAGTAATTACCATAAAAAATCCCCTTTATATCCGCGTTGCGCGAACTATGCCTTCAAGCCAGGGAGCCTATATGGTCGCTGCTTCAAGCGAACGATGCAGTTTCATTCATTGTTCACTCTATTGCAATCACAGTAACAAACGTTCGAAATTCTAATTCACCAGTTTTCAGTTTCGAATTCCGTTGCCTAACTAAAACTTTTGAATCGCGTTCCAGCGCCATTATGTTGAAAATGTACGCATTTATCTTTAACAGATCGTTGAGTTTGACACGTCAATTGCCCGCCAGCAAATGATAAAAAGTGCACCACCATGAAAACAGAGTGGGTAGGTTTAAAAAAATAGAATGTTAAAAATATTCCGATGTGCACTGCAGTTGCATGAATTTTTTATTTCAATCCATTTTTATTTACTTTTTAGTGCTGGATCATATTGCATCCTAACGGAGGTTGATTTACGAATTATTTATTTGGTTTTCCCTCAATCCACTGGGGAATAGAATACTTTACGAATGAACCCGACGAGCAGTATGAAAGCTTGCATAAATCCTACTGAGGAGAAGGCGCCCCATAAATTTTATGCTAGACTTCGTGGCTACCACTCTCCATGTAGTGAAAATTCCGTGATAGCAAGTCGTTCTGACTATTCAGGGACAGCTGATGCATATTCCTTTAAAAAAGTCGAGAAGCCTCTTATAGGTATACATTATATTTAATATATAACCAATTCGGATCATACTAAACTTAGCAAATTGTAGTAATTTTTCTTGACAAGAGAACAAAATCATTAACTTCGTAACATGGATTACTAACAAAAATGGCGCTGTCACCAATCCACGAACATGCAGTTAAGTTCCAGACAAGAGCGTTTTGGTCTGTACCAGGGTCTCAAAGCTAACGAGCACATTCATTTAAAAACACCAGTCGATGTAAAGTGGAGCGAACGAAATGCCCTCCGTATTAATTTTGCGTTTGTTTGAGACGGGGCTTAGCACTCATTACAAATGCTATTGACGTTTATATGTTCTACAGACTGAAAGAACAACTGCCTTGGCCTTATGCAAAAAAATGCGGTAATTGAAGCTGCTCACTACATTGTGAGTAGGTGTTTCAAATTGTATTTCAGGAACATACAGTTTGGAGAAAAATACAAACTATAACTTACAGCAGAAACTAATTCATCTAAACTAAGTCACATGCAGGCATTTTGTCATGAAAAAATTACACATAATTTAAATATGGCGACATATTCTCCATGAAAGTATAATATTGCTGCCAGGTTGCCACGCACGCACACATAAATCTTCATGAGCCGCCATCTTGAAAGTGCATTTCCCCGTGGGTAATTTCATGTTACTGGCAACATTTATCATCATTCTTGGCTGGCAACACCAAGGAAGATGTATTGTTTATGGAAACTGTCTTGCAGAATACTTTCGATTACTTACTGAATGTTTGAAGGCATTATTGGAGACTAGTCACTGCTAGATTAAATATAAAATCGAAATGTTAAACGATAAATTTATATTTTGCATTTATTTTTCATATTATTCGTTTAATTTTGATTTATTTATTATTTATTAAAATTTGATTCGCTTATCTCATAGATTCCGAGATCATTCATTCAGATATTTCATTGGTATATCACATGTCTCGCTAGAGTAATTGTGTTCCGTGCACGTTACGACTATTGCGCTAAGGTTTGAATCCCGAGTCTGGCAAACTGATATTGGGTTCTTCAACTCAGTATCAGCTCGGTGACTGGAACTGTGCCTGGTAAATGGCAATAGGCCCGCCTCCTATCTATACTAATATTATAAAGCTGAAGAGTTTGTTTGTTTGAACGCGCTAATCTCAAGAACTAATGGACCGATTTTGAAAATTCTTTCACTAATAGGAAGCTACACTACTCCTGAGTGCTATAGGCTACTTTTTATCCCGGAAAAACTTTTCCACGCGGGCGGAGCTGCGCGCAATGCTAGTTATGTAATATACCTAGAGAAGTGTGGGTGTTTAACACCTCTGCCTACCCCTTAAAAGGTAAAAGGGCGTGATGCAATATACGTATGTACATTTATCACATTTAAGAAGTGGTAATAAGTCACTTTTGTGGATTTAATTACGGTCTTACAAAATACTAATATGTGTCTAATATGGATCATGAATCTATGTTTATTGCCTTAAATTTTCTATCATTGAACAGGCCACTACATTAAAAACTAGGTATCCTTCTCCCAAGCCGTGTTGAATAAGATAAAGTCATAATACTACCTCATATTGATTCAAGTTGGTTTTCATACAAGAAATTCACGCTAGTTTCTGAAAACAAAATGAAGGAGACAAGAAACCACATGGTTAAACGGTTATCTCAGGCACAGGGTATACCCAGACACTGCTCGTAGACTACCTGTTTTAATATTAATACTTTGAAAGGAAATTTATAGATCATATTGAAAGGGAGCGGTGAGCCAAGCATGAAATTATTCTAATTAAGTTCAGGAAAGTCTTGATTAAATATGAAAAATAGGTAAAAGGAAAAACAAAATTTTTACACCAAAAGTTACGTGTTTCTTGATATTTTTTTAGACCTTTGCTTTATGAAAATGCCGTGACCTCAATCAGTTGTAAGACAAGGTTGGGAATTTAAACGCTAATTATTTTCTTCTTTTGCTTTACAATTACATTGATTAATACCATACCATACCAGCCCTGTATTATATACTGCCCACTGCTGAGCACGGGCCTCCTCTACAACTGAGAGGGTTAAGGCCTTAGTCCACCACGCTGGCCTAGTGCGGGTTGGCAGACTTCACATACCTTCGAAATTCTTATAGAGAACTTCTCAGATATGCAGGTTTCCTCACGATGTTTTTCTTCACCGTTAAAGCGAGCGATAATTCACAAAGAAGACACTCATAACTTTTTATAAAAGTCAGAGGTGCGTGCCCTTGGGTTTTGAAACTGCGGACATTCGTCTCGGCAATCCGTTCCACTCCCATCTAGGCTATCGCCGCTTTCGTAATATACATTTTTTTTAATAAATGTAGCTATAATCTATTAATCCTTGCATCATGAAGTCCCAACACCTCATCGGCACGGTGCAATTATTTTATCGTCGATGAAGAAGAATCGGTAGATTTGGCAACGGTCATCATATTCTTATGCTTGAACTGCTTTCTTGTTTTAATTGTAACATTTTAAAATAACAATATTAACACAAATTATAATGTTGAAACTTTATTGCTTACTAGCTTTTTCCCGCGGCTCCGCCCGCGTTAAAAAGTTTTTCTGGGAGAAAAGTCCCGCTTTTTATTTCCCGGGATAGAAAGTAGTCTATGTGTTAATCAAAGACATAATCTACCCGCGTGACAAATTTCATCGAAATCCGTTCAGTAGTTTTTGCGTGAAAGAGTAACAAACATACATACATTCATACTTACTAACTTTCGCGTTTATAATATTAGTAGGATTTTTCTCTGAAACGTGAACAAAACAGCATGGACCGAATAGATTTCACTGCGTTCTGAATTCAAAAAAGACGCAACGTGCCCTATCTCATAATATATTCTTTCCGGTAATTACGCTTCTAAAATTAATATCCAGGGGTATTTTGTACCGCCGCGCCATTGTTGCGTGAACTTTGCGGTCGGCGGAAGGTAAAATATGATAACAAAGGCTCACCAAGCCCAGGTAAAGGAAAATTGCTTGCAAGGATGCTTCTGCCTTCAAAGATTATGTAAAAAAAAGTGTGCATTATAGAGATGATTTTCAATTAATAACTTTGAGCGAGCTAAGCCACGATAAACTGGGACGCTTTTTTGTGGCTTGTTCGTTGTATTTTTTAAGTCTTTGTGGAAGGAAGGTGAACATTAAAGCGATATTTATAGTACACATTAACGATAAAATGCGCATACATTAAGTATTCATACAACTTGAGAGCACTTCCTCCAGAGTTCTAACTTATGTATTTTTACGGCAGTGATTAATATTTTATATAGCATTAAATTACCGAAATTCCGCTTTTTACTACTTTGTTTTAACTTTAAATATTTCAGCAATGTTTTTTGGTAGAAACACATCTGTTCAAATGCGGCTCGCAATTAAAATCCCTATTGGTAGTGCAATAAACTGGACTTATTAAAATGAATCCGACACTTAACCGCGGATTATTATGACAGGAGCCTTTAACCCTGCAGGCCGTACGTAAATAAAGCTCGAATTGTTACAATTTCGCTCGTGTACCGTGTCCGAATTAATCATTGCGTTGCAATTTCAATTTTGGCACGTCGATTGCTTAGCTCATTCACTTTGGTATTATGATCGCCTGGTTCCTAATCCACGAAATTACCCTTGTGTCATGGATCCATACAAGGTTTAATCCATCGATGGTGCGGCAGGGCCAACATAGCTGTGCCGACCGTTCTATAGATAATTTTACTGTTGTTCGGGGATGTTTTGTCTCCTGCCGGTCGACATGTTTTTGGGCTTCTCTCACTTACCATCTTACCATCAAGTGCAATCCGGCCAAATTGCCGTGCTATCGATAAAAAATAAATAAAAAGGAATTGCTACCAGTTTCTTTTCTGTAGTCCTATAGCAGACATTCTCTATGGGATACATCTTTTTTTTTTTTTTTTTTAATGGCACTTGTGTTCACATTTTGTTAATGTCAAGTTTGGGTTGTCTTTTTTTATTATCTGTAGTATGTCGAAGTAAAGCAGTGGCTACCTTACCAAGACTTTATCGAGGAGTTTTGGCGGCAACAAAAAAACACTTGATTAGCACAATTCACTTCATTTGAGCTCTTTAATAGAACTATATTGGATAATATACCACCATAATTATGCAAGTATCACCAAAATAATGAATTAAAACAAGAGCACCTCATGACACTTCCAAGTTCCCGCCAAAACTCGGGATACATCTTGTTGAAACTTAAATCTATGGTGAGTTTGTTTTTATAAATCATATTATGTTTTTGAACCATTTTTTTGAATGTTTTAAAATAGAACACTACTCCTTACAAAAATTCTGTAAGAAGACTTTAATTATATTTTTAAATGTCATCAAGAGTTCCAAATACAAATTAAATTGTTTTAAAATTGCAAGCAAAGGATCGTACAATACACAAAGCCATTGTCAGTCACCTGTAGAAAGGCCATTGCTATATTACGTTGTTGATGACATCGTGCTGACCCAGTGCGGACTGTCAATTTGATTTGATTGTCAAGATTAGTGTCGAGTCTGTTTGAGATGACCCTCAGACGTTTATTTTGATTGTAGGAATGCTGAATGACTGTTGTGTTGACCATAGGCTTGATCGATTTTAATGTTGTTGACTTTATGCAGTGTAGGTAACATATTTATGGTTTTATAATTTTATTATTATGCTTTAATTTATTAATTATTTGATAATTTAGAGCAATACGTATGTGTAAGATTCCTTTTATACTAAAGAAAATGGTAAATAAATACTCTAACTATAGGTAGGTACCTACTTTTTTGCATCATAAGTAAAAAAATCAGCTAAGTATTTATGTCAATATAATTTTTGATAGCGTTCTGTAAGTTTTAATATTTGGCAAAGTTTTACAAACAAAAGTTAATCTATAGGATGATATCTATGTCCTAAATATAAGCAACAGAATTGAGAACCACCTTTTATGTCCATTAACAAAACTACAGTACATAACCACAGAATGTTTCCACCACTTATCTGATTTGACAAACAGTAATCCATTTACTTCGCTCCATACCGATAATTGGTAATTTAAATGCTTTCAAATTGGCTCTACAAAGTCCGAACAAAAGCGAGTAAAGTCAGGATGTAGTCTAGTGTTTCGGTCCGATGAACCTAAACCAATTACGGCTAGTGAACAGCGCAGTCTGAGCGCATGATTATTATCTCGAAACTCCCTCAAACTTCTCAAATTAACTTACCAGAGTAATTTCTTAGAGTTCTTATACGACGGCTCTTTGAAATTTAAAAATGGAATACAAAAGCATTTTATTATTGCAAAAACGTTGAGTCAATAAATTCTTTGTGAAACGAGAATACATTTTTTGTGTCAAGGGGATGTGTTTTTATTAGGTTACTGATTACGAGAGTAATATTTTTCCAGTATATGTAAATGTAAGAGTATGTATAATATATGAGTTTCTTTGGCATCCTTTGCGGAATGTAGAATAGTATTATAAATGCGAAACTTGGTGGAGATTTGAGATGCTTCTTAGAAGTAAATGATAGATATGTCTGGGATTAGCGTATTATAGGTTACGTTTTATGCTGGTAAAACACACAATGATTAATATTTCAGGAAAGGTTTTAGCCGAGCCGTGAGCAAAAAAAAAACAAAAATGCGATGTAGTAGAGACACCTTTAATCTTATACATCTGTCATGACTCATGACTTTTAGTGAAATACATCTTATATTATTTATCATAGTACATACATCTCACATTTTTCGACGTCAGGATTATTAGTCAGAATTCAGAAACAGTAATTTATTAGACTTTAGTAATATATCTAAGTGTATAGCTTCGAATCACGTCACGTACGATTCGAAACAAGCCAAAATGAGTCGAGGAAATCACAATAATGTTAATATTGTTTATAAATCTGTTATTTCAGAAAAATAACGCTGACGTGAGTGCGAATTTATGTCTGACCACGTCCGCTCGGTGGCTAGCTGAGCCTGCACGTGTGACGTGACACACTGTCTTGTACTTACAAACAACAATATTGCCAACTCCTGTGATATTCGTGTAATGAAATTACTAATGACTATTTTTCTGGGATAAATTTCCTAAGAATATGGTAATGCAAGAGATGACAAGCAGGTTTTATGTTAACCCCGGGATGTGGCCCAGCTGTTTACGGTTTTAATTGCAAACAAATTGTTTACTAAAAAAATAATTGGAAAAGGCATACATAGAATAGTGTCGCTAGCGGTGCTTAAAATCTGCACTATAATAGCTATATTTTTATATAAACAACAATAATAAAAATAGCCTAACTTTCATATTAGAATGCGATAATACTTGCATATTAGTGCTGCTTAGCATCAGAAATGACAAAACTATATTCCTGCCCAGAAAGAATCCCATAAGAGAGATCTACTGTGTAGTTGCTCAAAACCTACTTACTTTTGTATTTCTCGTGGAACTCTACGTCCGTGTGTATATTCCAATTAATGACGTCACACGCGCGCTCCGCCATAAATATTCATAAGGCAGTTCCGTTCGGACAACATCGTCCGTGTTTTACGTACGCCGCGGCCGTGTGTAGCATTTCACATTATGTACAGTTGTGGAATTAGCTATGAATATTAATATGTGAAATGGGGGAAATTAACAACACCAAGCAATTATTTCGGCAATGTTGTCGAAAGTTATGATAAACCACAGTTTTTGAGTATATTGCTATTAAATACACTGTCTCGTTGGCGTAGTTTTATTACGGTACGACTGCAATGTTGAGGTCTCGGGTTCGATCCCCGAGTCGGGGAAAAGTGATATTGGATTTTTCTATTCAGTAATTCAGCCCGGAGTCTGGAAATTGTGCCCGATATGGCGATAGGCTCGCCCCCTATCACATCATGGGACGGAATACGCACGGCCCGTGCATTAGTTGCGCCTCTGCTTACCCCTTCTAAAAGGCGTGAGTGTGTATGTATGTATTTTATTAAATATACATAGAATAACAATGTGTTTTTATTTAAAGGGATTGAAAATAAATAATGTTTAGGTAACAGAAAAAAATGATTTCTAAAGCAGATTTACGAAAGAAATAAGGTTTTATACATTTTTAAAAACTATTTAGCTAAAATAAATAAACATAGAGATCTGACTCAACAAAACATGAAAGCAACGCGTTCTAAATTTAAATAATAAATAAAAGTCTCATTTTAACAGCTCCTACATTGTAATTATTTATCTTGAACAAAGGGCTGAAAGTTGAAATTTTAACAGCGCACGTAAAAGCCTACTACGCAAAATACCGTTGTTTGTCTCGTTTTAAGCTCGCCACAAATAGTCCGTCGCGCGTCGGCCAGTTTACAACCTATTTGTGTCGTCATCACCGTAAACTGGCCGAAAACATTCATGATTTTGTTTTTTTCGGCTGAAAAAGTTTTAGGTAGTCTTTACACGTGACCGCGTACGACTAAGGTTACAATGGGTTGTTAGTTTAATTAAGTTCATCATGATATTATTCCTACTTGGTTAAATCTATCAGAACAAAGGTACTTATTTATTATTTATTTATTTATTTATTTTGTAAGCACACTAGCAGCTCTATACAGCTGATGCGTGTATATCATACTGATTAATATTCTTATCCAGTCTACTAGTCTGTTATGCTATGCTCCTAAATTAGAATGTTATATTTTTGTTTGGTCGGCTTGTACATTTATGTGACGTATAGCGTCTATCAGCAAGAGGTGAAATCGGCCCTAAGGATCCCAAATGTATGCATTTTCTGGCATAAGGGGTTATTTAATTGACTTTTATCCTGTATTTAACTGGTAGTTATGAAGCAATATTTTTTGATAAAAAAAAACAGTCATGTGTCCTCATATAAGCTCTTTGAGTGCAGTAAGAGCGAATTCCCACCTAAAAGGCCGGCAACGCATCTCTGTGCCCCCTGGTATTGCAGATATTCATGGGCGGCGGTGATCACTTACCATCAGGTGAACCGTATGCTCGTTTGCCCCCTATACCATAAAAAAAAGTACAGGGACATCGATTTTTATTCATAGATTTTCAACCGTGGACCGGACACTACCCGGCCGAATAAGCCCCTAGTGGTATTTTTTCACTGAGATCGAATAAAATACGCCAAAAAGCCACGTGCATCGAACGAGCGTTTAAAAATTAAAATCCATAGTTTATTCAAAGTTACTTTAGTTTTTGACGTAAAGGGAATTGTTAAGTGCAGTCCCCCGTCAAATTTAGGACTCCTTTGTTAATAATTCATAATGATAAGCATTAAACACTCTATGAATGTTCACGCTCGCTTATTCCCGAAGGGGTAAACGCTAACATAACATCACCAATGGTACGCAACGTTTGCCCTATAAATTGATTAGGAGAATCCTATCACATTGTGAGCTATAATTACATTATATTATGTATGCAAAATAATGGCGGAATGTCATTCAAAAGCGCCAGTAGAGCTCGTTGAATCATTAAAATTTGATTGTAGAGTGTCTATTTCTTTCTTACAGAGAATAGTCTAAAATAGTGACTGGATCGGCAATAATAATAGGAAATGCTCGAATAAATCTATGTCCTAAATATGCAAAACTTGATACTCCACATTTGATATCTCGAACACTCGATATTCAATTCTAAAACCAAACCGACCGAACTCGAAAGTCAAACTTTCTAGGAAAATAATAGCGCATACATGCTCTTTAACTTTCGCAATATAACGTTTGCATTTGAATTTCAAAATATCGCCTGACTACGTTGCAATCTATTGTTTAAAATCTCTTGGGGGAACAAGTATAGATCTTGAGACGTGGGTAGATGGCATAAAACCGTGTAAGTTAGAGGGAACATTGTTTCCAATGTATTAATACAAAAGAAAATGTAAACATTGTATAAAACATTAGCCGTTTTCGAAAACAAAGACATAAAAACTCATAATGACTCTGCCCCCATTAAACGCCTGTCATATTGAAAAAAATTAAACTGACGAGGGACTGAAGCCAAAGACAGGCTTTTGTTTATCTATGGAAATTAAAGCTTCATAAGAATGACAACGTTTGAAAGAGGTTGTATGGGGGGTGAAAGGGTTTTTTGGTAATTTCCAATTCTGCCCATGTATATTAGATACAATTTTAATTTGTTTCAGGTAAAACTTTTTTCTCCGCCGCCGAAAAATATAAACGAGGTGTCATTCGATTCGGAATAGCGTGTAGATGATTTTTGAAAAAAATTCAAGCACCACTTGCAAGAATTGCATAAGTTACCATCAGACGAACGGCAAGCTCGTCTCGTCATTCTATACAAATAAAAACAGTTATAAACAATTAACTGAAAAAAAAGGGATTTGGTTTTTTACAAAGATCTCAAAAACTACTTGACATTTTTCAAATTTAAAAAGAGATTCAAAAAAAGGAGGAAATTTCCCAAAAAAGGTTCTACCTCTCGGAACCGTAGGACTAGTATTTATAATTTTCCCACAGGATTCAAAATACGTCCTAAAACGGGTACTCTGGATTGCACAAGGCCCACCCACTAATGATTTATTAATTTTCATTCTTTATTTAATATTATAGTTTATGATACATTATAGTTTGATTAAGTAAATTTTTGTTTGGAACTTTAACCAGCGCCCCGTGAACGTATTTGGAACTAAAATACGGCAGCATTAACATTGCTGGATAACTTCGAATAGGGAATCGCGTAGTTATGTAACAGTGTGTGGCAATTGTATCTCTTTTTAAGCTATTGCATAGCTTCTATCGCAGGCCTTGAGCATGGAGACCGAATCCAGAAATTCCGTAACGAAAATAGCCTGACATCTTTTTTATCTTTTAAATACAATGCGTAGAAGCTATAATTCTTGAAACGAGTATATTTTTAGTTATTAAAGTCATTAAAACCATTTATTACTAATTTAATATGAACCTTAAATACATTGCGTAGAAGCTATTTCCCCACTATTGGCACGGCACGAGTACAAAAGAATCGAACGTAACATTATTTTTTCAAATTTTGATTATTCTACTTTGGTTGTGATGACCATTGCATTTCTGACATTTATCAATAAAAAGACTAAACGTGCGTTGCTCGCGTTTAAAAATCTACTTTATGTGGTAAGCGTAAGATCGAATTTGTGTTTAGTCAATCAAAATTTGTGATTAAAAATGCTATGCAATAGCTTTACCGCGGCAGTCTCCGAGTGCCACACGTATTATTTGACACTGGATACCACCTTAATGATAAACGTGGTATACGTCTGTGATAGTTATTCAGCGTTTTGTCTTGCTCTGTCGAGTGACATTTACCATCAGAGAAAGTGAGAAAAAAATTGTATAATTATGACAGATGTAAACAGTGATTACACTATGCAACAAATTTGATACTTTTTTTTTTCACTGAACTTACATTATGTAATTATGACTCCTCACCTAAAAAGTATTCGAAATATATAAATATGTCTTTTACATCACGTCAGATTTAGTAGTGAAACGCATTTATTGATTTTATTCAAATTCGTATGGAGCGACGACATAAATTTTTATTGTACATAAGAAAACTTTTTTTTTTTGTTGAATGATTGGCTTTCCTCCTATTGTCAGTAGTCGCAGTAACCATCTAGATGCTCCAACAGTAGTCTGCAAGCATGTCTGGTTCCTATCTACCTTGATAACGCTTCTCATACTTTGCAATTTATTGAAGAAATCTTTCACCGTGTTCATCACTCACTAAACCCGTGTTATAGGTATGGAAAGAAACTTAAATGGGAGTTTAGGAAATGGATTTTTAGCGACTTATTATAGGTATCCTAGTTTGTGATAAGCATGCAGCATTATTTTTATTTTTTCATGAAAATCGGATTGTTGTTATTTTGACCCCATTTTGATTGCTGACAGATTCCATTGTTTTAGTCACGAGCCTAATATTTCTGATTTTCCTTTGGTCAAATCTAAATCTCTGACATCGTGATTTAGTTTTGATTGGCTAATCAAATGTGGTTCTGTAGTTATTTGATCTCGAAATACCTCTCCACTATTAAATGGGCCTGCTTCGACGCCTTCCATACTCAAACTCTACGAACTATAAAATCTTTCCGGTACTGGAATGTCTGGAGAATGTAGTAGCGGCATCGACACTTATGACACGTTAGCATACTTAATCGATTGTTTTTTTTTTAAACCTTCCAAATTTGTCAACCAGAAGTAACAGTCGCCTACATGATTTTTAGGTTCACGCCACTGCATTGGTACACCAAAAGGCATTTGTTTTATAGTTCCCTTGTGCCAACCCATCAAATACTTATAGCATTTTAAACAACACACTTAAGGCACCCACGATTTGTCTTGATTTAATTGCAATCTTAAAATAAGCTTCATAACACTTCTCAAACAAGGAAGAAATGGGCTTTTTTCACTTTTAGAAGTGAATTCAACACAAGCATAACAAAATAAGTTGGGAGAATTAAAACAAACACGCGGCATTTTGTAGATTTATGAGTAATCTAAATGTTTTGGTGATTTTTGTGCCCAGAAAAGATACATTTTTTTGACTACCTTCAAAAAAGTGATGAAAAAGTAAAGAAAGTAAGATTCCCGTTTTCTATTTTTTGGGACGTGATATCTAAATATAAGTTTGTTTTCCGTATTTTACTAAGTATGCTTTATACGAATTACCATTCGGGATGCCGGTGATTTTTTTGGTGTTGCATAGTGTTATTAGTAACGCCTATAGTATCGTAGTGACTATAAAAATACTTAAATGTTAATTTATTCGATACGAATACTTTACGCAATTCATTATAATTCATGCTACGGGTACTGTTCTATCAAGCCTGTGACATGGTCGAAGGAACATAAAAACTATAGGCCGACCGGTCGTTTTACATCTAAAATTTTCTGCCTGTATTCATTTTATCAAGGTAGTAGGTGGTAACGTTCATACCATGTATACACTTTTTATTGCAGTTAAATGACGAGACGAGCATGCCGTTTGACTGATGGTAAGTGATACTACCGCGTGGCACTCCACTGCGCTCGTCACTTTTTTTATATTGCTTTGAATAACGAGACGAGCTTGCCGTTCAGGTGATGGTAAGCGATACGACCACCCATAAACAGTAGCAACACCTTCCAGTACCTTGAGTTACAAAGTACTGTGTGGAATTCCACTGAGCTCGTCATCCTGAGACGTAAGATGTTAAGTCTCATTATGTCCAGTAGTTACACTGGCTACAATGTCCTGCAAACCGAAACACAACAGGGCATGCACACTGCTGCTTGGCGGTAGAAATAGATATTGCGGTGGTACCCACCCAGGCGGCCCCTCGCATACGAGAGATCTACCATAATTATATCTAGGATAGCATAGAACTGCATAATGTAAGTGTTAAATCTCAAAATGCACAGTGAACAGGCAACGTTCTTCATACCGGAACTCGACAGCTTGCAGGATGCTCGGAGACAATTTCCATATCTGAACATTAATCTAAATAATATAATAACAAACATATAGTAAATTGTTTTGCCAAATCTCTAAAGGAATTTCGAAAACGAATAGACTTTAAAAAAACTAAAATAAATCGAGTCTCATACTAAATTATTTAAATTGGTTCATAAATTTTGCAATCTCAATTAATCGTTGAAAGTTTGGTCTCTTACTAGCTCTGTGGTTTCAACCACCATATGGGCTGGATTATCAAAAATATTTTAAGTGCTTTCTAATGTTATACGGATCTCTGGCTTAAACTTTATTTCTAAAGCCAGAGGTTGTCAGTAAATAAATAAGTGCAAAAAATCAGTTTGTAAGAAAATACTGAGGATTTGAAGATATTTATCCTCGACAATTTCGCCATGAAATGCAAAACAAAGTGTTACTCCAAGCTTCCTTTCTGTGTAAAATCTCTTGTCGCTTTTTTTTAAAACTATCAAGAGCGTGGCACTACATTCTACATAAGCTCACGCCTATAGTCTCCAAGAGGTATGCAGAGTTGCAACAACATAGTACATAAAAAGTCACGCCCTTATACCATAACGAGACGCCAATGAGTGCCTCATTCTACGTTCTTGATACCTCTTTTGTCTCTTCCACATTTATAATTCTTCTCATCAAGCGCTTATATTTCGAGCTCATCTCGGTGAACATTACTTCTCAAGATGTGATAAGCAACATGCCAATTATCTCATCAATTCCCATCTCCAGCATTACAAGAACATTTTTTCAAATCAAAAAACCGTTCAAAGCTACAGCCCAAGTGTATACTTGCATGCATGAAGTATTACTAGAGTCATGCTCTTCAACTCGAGGTCACCACTTTAGGTGAGGTCTGATTATCTAAGGGTTGATACGGGATGGAGACCCTAAAGAAAGGAGTCATCGACTAATTTACACTAATAGTATGGTAGGAGTGACATGTCCCGCGGAGACGTAAGCACTGAGGCACCGACACGTAAGTCTGGTAGGAACGCTGTGGGCGCATTTTTGCACGCTCTGAAATACACTTTCACGGCTTTTAATTTTCATTTATTTACCGCAAACTATAATTATCCTGTCAACTAGAAGCGTGTCTGACGTATACCCACACTATATCGATTGCTGTGTCTGTGACCCTCGACCTGGTGTGACCTGGATTGTACTCTTCGCTAAACGCTGTTGTTTAGAGGCGCATTATAGCGCTAAGCTGCACTCCAATGCAAAGCAGGTGTCGGACATTTTTCTGATTTTTACTTTTACTAAGGGTTGAAACTGGAAAGGTGTTCTATGAGTGCTTTTGTTTCGAGTAGTGAGTATGAATGTAGAGTATTTGTAAACAATTGTGCATAACATTTGAAAGTATGCACTATAATTGTGAAACCACAATATATTTCGATTCATGAAACCTTTATTTAAAATCTGTGTTTTGGAAATAATAATAATAAATTTGCTTTGTTTAGAAAGTAAGAAATATAAAAAAAAATTGAAACTGATAATTTAGAGTTCATATTATTGATCAAACTAATAAATAGCTTATAATATGTACTTTATAACGTTAAATATAATTGCATTTAAATGGATTATTCCCATATTATTATCCTTTTTACCCACGATGGATTAAAAACAAACACTGAATCCAAAAAAAACGATAATTTCAATAATTTTTTGTGAAAAAGCGCTGAATTTTCCCACACAGGGTAATCGCCTCGACACGTAACATTACAGACCGGTTGGACTGCCACGGTTATCATTTTTCAACGGTTTTTGTGGGATTACATGGACGGATTCACATGTCACTAATATACTCGACGAATGTAAAAGGTACACGTCAGTGTTAATGTCTCCCGTTTTTCCTTGTAATTTTTTTTATTATTTTTAATTAATTATGGCGTACCCGCATTCGCGAAGATTCTGCCAATGTCGAGGTATTGCAGTAAAAGAGATCTAAAGGTAGATTTGAAATGTATTTTGTAACTATCTCTCGCTCGGCTCCGCCCGCGTAAAAGTCTTTTTCCAGGATAAAAGTCCCGATATTTATTTTCCCGGGATAAAAGTACCTTATGTCCTTCCCAGTTTCTCAAACTATCTGTATACTAAACAACGAAATCACTTCCAACGTTCAGCTGTGAATGTGAAACAGATAATATATAGACACACAGACATACATATTTCGCATTTATAATATAATTGCTCGAGGCTCCGCCCGCGTGAACAAGGTTTTCCGGGATAAAAGTCCCGCTTCATATTTTCCCGGGATAAAAAGTATCCTATGTCCTTTCTCGGGTCTCAACTCATGTCCATACCAAATTTCATCGAAATCTGTTCCGTAGTTTCGGAGATGTGCAGTAACAAACAAACAGAAAAACAGACAAAAAAGTATTGTAAAAATCGCTGATTTGTGTTCCATTACTCTTCTTTAGTCACCCCCTTTATTTTTTATCACATTTCTTTCAATGTACAGACACACCAGGATCTACTGCTTTATTATATGTATGATTTACAAGGTACCTAATATCTTATATTGCCCCCCGAGGCAATTCTTGTGCGCTGGGTCTTCACACCCAATGCACGCCCATGCGCGGGGGGACATTCGTCGCGGGCCGAGGCACACAGTTCAGTGTGTATACCTCTTGGTTGGATAACACATTGAGGCCTAAAAGGGCTCGCGAACACTTCATGGCACCCTCTCTTTCCGCCCCATCCTGGGAACCTTCTTCCCTCCCCCCACCTTCCCTTCCATATTCCTCCTCCACTCCCCTCCCAGGCCCCTGCAGTCGTCAAGCCGGGGGACTCCAGTATCCCATTCGCAGGTTTCCCCCGGTGTTGACTGCAGGATCGCCTACCGGAAAAAAAAAATATCTTATATTTGATCCAAATATTGAGGGTAATTTTTTTTTATGGCATTGAATGCCGAGACTAGCATGCCGTTCGCCTGATGGTAAACGATACGACCACCCATAAACAATAGCAACACCATCCAGCACCTTGAGTTACAAAGTACTGTGTGGCATTCCACTGCGCTCGTCATCCTGAGACATAAGATGTTAAGTCTCATTATGTCCTGTAGTTACACTGGCTACAATGTCCTTCAAATCGAAACACAACAGTGCATGCACACTGCTGCTTGGCGGTAGAAATAGACATCGCGGTGGTACCCACCCAGACGGACTCTTACATATGAGAGACCTACCACCAGTAACTACGAGAAAACGACGATGAAGCTTCGGCACATATCTATAACTTTTCTTTTACTATTATTTTTCGTATACATTTTAAATTCCTTTCTTAAATTGAATAGCATAACGCGTGCATAAATTAAACTGGTTTCTTGTCCCGACACTGCTGTTTATCACCCATGGAGGTGGAATGGTGCCAGCGACTGCCTAGTGCCTATCTCTGATTATTTAATAGATAAATCGCTACTGTCGCCTTCTGTAATATTTATTTATTTTATTTTATTAATTTTAAGAAAGCTTACAGACAAATAATACAATGTTTAAATATATATATATATAACTAAGTTGCTAACAAAAAGCTTTCACATATGAAATATATATATTGTGAATATTTCGGGTTCATATTTTGTACAGGCAGCCACATAAGTAGCTGAATAAATTCAAAACTTCAAATCACCTATACACTTTTGTTTCATAACCAAATTGTTTTTTTTTCGTAAAAATAAAATAAAAGGGATTAATTTTACTTCACACTAAGAAAAAAATGACTTAATTAAACTTAACGCGTATAGGCAATTTTAAATTTGGAATTTCTTCAACTAATTATGTGGCTGACTGTGCATTATTTGGTAATTAGATATGGAAAAATTAGGAAGAAAGATACGCCATTTTACGCAATGTAAGACAGACTTGCCAGTGTACGAGAGCCTAGTTGATTTGCCGAGATGAATGTCCGCAGAAAACCCAAGGCAAGTTTTCTGTACTACTGACTTAAATACTTGTGTATTTTTCAATTATCGTTCGATTTAACGGTGAAGGAAAACATTATGAGGAAACCTACAAACCTGAGAATTCGTCACGAGAATTTCCATGGTATGTGAAGTTTGCCAATTCGCACTAGGCCTGCGTGGTGGACTTAGTAAACCCCTTAGTATAGATTAATTTCACTTTTTGTACCGACGACAGTAAAAAGCTTCTAAGCTTCATCCATATGAAATTTGTGACATATCGAATAATTATTTCTTAATTTTTCAGTTCCTGAATACGTTAGTATTCGTTTTTTTCAGATTAATAGACTTTAAATAGGAATTTTTGTTATGTTTAAAAGCGAATTGGAGTCGCATTTCTTACAAAATGTGTGGTGAAACATTTTTCTTATGCCAGACTTTAAAAGTACTCAAACGTTTAATAGTCCCATAGTCTTTTGATGCTTATAAGCAACAGGAACAATAGGCATAATTTTATTTTGCCTAAATTGACAATTATCTTGCTGACAATTGATATTTTGTAAAATCTGTGAATGCAGATCTTAATGTCTTCAAAAATTATGGACATTCATGGTTAAGGTAGCTGTCCTTATGCCTCATCTCAAAGATTATAACGCATACTCACACCTTTTATCCCCGAAGGGGTAGGCAGAGGCGCAACTAATGCACCCACTTTTCGCCATTTTTATTCCGTCCCATGATGTGATAGGGGGCGAGCCTATCGCCATATCGGGCACAAATTCCAGACTCCGGGCTGATACTGAATAGAAAAACCCAATATCACTTTGCCCGACCCGGGGATCGAACCCGAGACCTCAGCATTGCAGTCGTACCGCAATAATTATCTCTGTATTATATCTACTATGAGCATTGATGTATTAAAAAATAATACATCAATGACTATAAGATAACTATTGATGTTAGTAAAGCTAGATACATAATTGTTATATTGCTCTGTGTAACCACTTCACAACTCCAATAGCACTGTCAGTAGAAACCAAAGTATAAAGTGTTGACGAAAATCCGACTTTACAAGGCTTTCGCACGAACCGCGGAGTTTACAAAAACTCAAACGAGTGAGCCAACTTCGACTCTCATATGTTTGTGATTAAATATAGCAAAGTAACAGCGTTTTTTAAAATCCTACAATTCTCCATAGGGTCATTCGGGGCAACAGCACGCAGTGGGTAAAAGTTCGCATGGTCAATATCTCGGAACCTATTAAGGGGGCTCAGACACTTTTTTGGCTAGATCAGGGGCGCGTCAGGGACAATGTCAGAGCCACAAGCTATTTTACCAAGCCTCACTTGTTTGGCGAAAAACGGAGATCAACGTGATTTTGTTGATTAGTTACCAATATTTTGTGCTGGGAAAAAAATGTATGGTTAGTCGGTGCATCAATTTACAAAAGTTCGTTAATTATGTTAAGTTTACATGATTATTATAGTATTTATTTTAGTTATTAATTCTGTCCTAGAAAATAAATCAACTAACGTGCGATTGTTTAAATTATTCCCTGTTTGGGTAAGAGTACGAGGCTAAAAGTACGCACGCTGTTATAACTTCATTACAATGATCGCACGGTTTTTTCTTCTTTAAGCTGCAATTAAATCGAATATTATATGTAAAGATTTTTAGACCTTATACAGAAAAAAAATGTTCTCATTAAACACTTCGCGTAGTTTTACCCACATAACGGGTCAATAGTACGAATTTCTCCCGCTGCACTAAAACATGTATTGCAAAAAAAACAATGAAGCAATGTACAAAAAGTCATTAAATAATGAAAGTAGAATAAATTTACTTTACATAGAGTGTTAAAACGTTTTTCATAACACTATATTTTTGACTGTGTAGACGATAGAAAAAAAAGTGCGTACTTTTAGGCCGAATGACCCTACTTATAAACGCGAAAGAAATTTTGTCTGCTTGTTACGCTTTCACGGCTGAACCGATTTTGATGAAATTTGGTACGGAGATAGTTTGAGATCCTGAGAAGGACATGGGCTTTTTATCCCGGAAAAATACAGTGGGGCATTTATCCCGGAAAAACTTTTTCACGCGAGCGGAACCGCGAGCAAATTTTTGTTAAAAGTAAATGTTAGAACTGAATGTATTGGAGGGAAATTTTGTCACGCAGATCCGTCACAGAATAACGTATAGACTTTAATAATGATTTATTATATTTACGCGAATGTTACACGTTGAAATAAGTTTTCGGATTTTATCGCGATTTTTTACGTTTTTTTTTTTTTTTTTTTTTTTTTTATTGCATTTAATGACGAGACGAGCATGCCGTTCGCCTGATGGTAAGCGATACGACCACCCATAAACAGTAGCAACACCATCCAGCACCTTGACTAACAAAGTACTGTGTGGCATTCCACTGCGCTCGTCACCCTGAGACATAAGATGTTAAGTCTCATTATGTCCAGTAGTTATACTGGCTACAATGTCCTTCAAACCGAAACACAACAGTGCATGCACACTGTTGCTTGGCGGTAGAAATAGACATTGCGGTGGTACCCACCCAGACGGCCTCTTACATAATGAGAGACCTACCACCAGTCACGTCATGGTAATGGGGCACACTAAGGTGTTAGTCGTCTAAAAATTTCAAGTTATGACATCTACCTACATAATATATCTTCGACACCGCGTCGAGAGGAATATATAAGGAAAAAAAGGAATATATATTTTATCTCGGAACTTTTATCCGACAAAGGACCTTTATGCGGGTGGCGCCGCCAGCAGAAGTTAGCAATATAACAGTACGTGGTGTACTGTTATATTGCTAACTTCTGCATACAAGAATAACTAAGACAAAGTCCGATGAACAAAGAACGTCAAGTCAATTAAATTACACAAGTATTACAGATAGGATAACTAAGAACTTGTAGAAACTATTTGTAGCTCAAGTTGTTAGTTTACAAAGCTTCATTACGGCCTGTCTTGCCGCTGAGATTTGTAACGAGAAAAGGTTGACAACCTTCAAATGTAACAACTGACATGAGTACTTCTCTAAAAAATATCACGCCTATGTCCTCTATGAGGTAGTCAGAAATACACCATTACCACCATTGTCCCACTTTTCACCAACGGTTTTTTCATCCTATAATAATACCGACTGTTGGCGGCCTAATTGACTTAAGCGACATTTTTCTGCGGCATTGAGTTCTATGCATATTTGAAATCAGCACACTTTCCTTCGTTTTTTGAACATAGTTGAAATTTTTCGGATAGTTTTTTTCTTTTGTTGGGGTAATTTACGATCGGTCGACAGACCATAAGCAAGTTTCTGGTAAGTTTGAGTAGCGTTGTGGTGGGGCGGCCATTGCCGCACCTACCAATTCAAAAGTATAGTCGGATAAAAATGTCGCTTAAGTCTATTACCCCGCCAACCGTCGAATTATGATAGTTGATGAAGCTATGTACACATCAATGTGAAACAAAATCCAGATAAAGCAAACAGAAAATCCCCACACATTTCGTTTGCAAGAACTGAGGATTGAATATACCATGTCAATAATACTTTCAAAAGTAATCTTATTTCAATACTTACCATCTTTAAAAAATACTATTACGCGTATATACCCTAAAAGGTAGTCAGAAATACACCACTGCTCCCAATGTTCGTCAGCGGTAATTGTATTCTACGATTGAATGTGGGACAAAGGCATTATCACTCCGAAGTGAACCTAAACCCAAACAAAGTTAATCACATATTTCGTTTGAACTGAGGATTGTATATAACGTCACTACACTAATATTATAAAGAGGAAAGATTTGTATTTTTGTATGTTTATAACGATTAAACTAAAAAACTTCTGGACCGATAAAAAATCTTTCACCAATATAAAGCTACATTATCAGCGAGGAACATGGCTACTTTTTATCCCGGGGAAATATAAAGCGGACTTTTATCCCGGAAAACTTATACACGCGGGCGGAGCCGCGAGCAGAATCTAGTGTAGAATAAAATGAGTAAAACAGTACATTTTCTCAAAATACATCAAATTGGGAGCGTGTTTTTCTTGCTCGCGCAAGAATCGTAATAAAATACTATAAAATGACATCCAAGAAGACTACAAGTTAATTTACGAAGTATACGGTTAGTTAACTCAGTTAATATCCTCAAAGTGGTCCCGCAGCCCGGCGAATGGGATTTCGCGTATAATTTCGTAAAGCCATCGCAGCAGCGTTACCTACATTCCCTGTGGGATGGTGGGTGGCGCAAGGTTTGAGAAATGGCGATTATTTCAAGGGTTGACATAATGTCATTCTCCGTTAAGGTGAGGTGTAATTAACACTGAATACACACACGTGGATTTTTGAAAGTTACAGGACCATGCTTTGAATATAATAATAAACTAATGATCCTCCCCAGGCTCGGGTAGCAGAGCATATAAGCCTAAATTTTTTCCTAGCGACCATTTTTTTCTGTCATTCAAATTATTAATGAGAAATAATGGGACACATAAAACTTCCGCTTGAATAACTACGTCTATTTGCGAAAATCGTATGAAAATCTGTTCGGTAGTTTTTGAATGTATCGTGTTCAGACAGGCAGACAGACATTGTTTTATGATATACAAGAATGTTCTCTTTAAATGAGGATATTACAAATAATCATCAAAATTTAATAAATATTCCTGTACTTATAGTAATACTTTTATACAAGTTAGCGGTCACGGCCACCACCGACAGATAAGATAATAATATATAATATGTTCATGGATTTTGATTTTGTTCAAGATGACAAACAGCGCTTACTGACGCCGCCGTTTGGCGGAATTGCGAATTTTCGCATATAAAAGATCTACCACCTCGTAATTCTATTATATCGCTATAAGCTTATACCTCGCACCAAAACCACAAGCCGGTCTCAGGACAATGCACGGGTCTAAGATAGATAACCAGCTAATCCGATGACGCGACGTAAACCGTCCACTTTGTTTGCTTATACGTTAGGTGTGTTTTTACAGCGTTAACGCGCGTGTTTGCGTTTAATGCGCTATTGTAGTTGCATGTGTTATTCGAGAAAACCACGGTGTTTTTATAACTCGGTCTGACTAACTATTTTTTGTTTAGATTTCATTTGCAAAATACATAGTAATTTGTCGTATTGTTTTCACCGAAGTGGGTGCTTGGGCCGCCTACCACACTGACAGTTATCACGATAGTTACTCATTGTAATTAACTCACTGTTGAGGCTAAATATTGAATTAACGCCTTAATAAAATACTAGAATAGTTATTATAATTTACCTCAGTACAGCAGCAGAATCAGAGTGGTATAATTCTGGTACTGGTCGAAAATCTTCTCGACATAATATTTCGACTACACTTTCTAGCCTAATGCCTAGTCATTTAGAACTGGCAGGATAAAAAACAAAATAAATAAACACCAGTATACCTAGACCCTAGCCTATAGGTCAATCGCCTGACGCCTGTGACTCGTAACTTAAACCGCAAGGTTCAGTCTTAGTGGACAATGGCGCTCGCAAAGGGAGATAAACAGCTAATCCCGCCAAAGTGACGCTAAACCGCTCACTTTGTTTGTCGACATGTGGACTTGTTAGCACGGCCAATAGTTTTGTTAACGTGCGCGTTTACGTTACGTTATTGTTATAATACTCGACATGTACTAAACGTAACGTTGACAGCGCAATTATTTTTAAGTGACTTTCAAAAAGGAGGATGGTTCTATATTCGTTTTTAAGCTATTGCATAGCTTCTATCGCGGGCCTTGAGCGTGGAGACCGAATCCAGAAATTGCGTAACGAAAATAACCTGACATCTTTTTTATCTTACTAATATGAACCTTAAATACAATGCGTAGAAGCTATAATTCTTGAAACGAGTATATTTTTATTTATTAAAGTCATTAAAACCATTTCTTACTAATCTAATATGAACCTTAAATACATTGCGTAGAAGCTATTTCCCCAGCGTTGGCACGGCACGAGTACAAAAGAAACGAACGTAACATTCTTTTTTCAAATTTTGATTTATTCTACTTTGGTTGTGATGACCATTGCATTTCTGACATTTATCAATAACAAGACTAAACGAGTTTTGGCGGGATCTTGGAAGTGTCATGAGGTGCTCTTGTTTTAATTCATTATTTTGGTGATACTTAGTTTTATATTGCATAATTATGGTGGTATATTATCCAATATAGTTCTATTAAAGAGCTCAAATGAAGTGAATTTAAATAATTGTGCTAATCAAGTGTTTTTTTTGTTGCCGCCAAAACTCCTCTATAAAGTCTTGGTAAGGTAGCCACTGCTTTACTTCGACATACTACAGATAATAAAAAAAGACAACCCAAACTTGACATTGGCAAAATGTGAACACAAGTGCCATATTAAAAAAAAAAAAAAAAACAAGTCTAAACGTGCGTTGCTCGCGTTTAAAAATCTACTTTATGTGGTAAGCGTAAGATCGAATTTGTGTTTAGTCAATCAAAATTTGTGATAAAAAATGCTATGCAATAGCTTTACCGCGGCAGTCTCCGAGTGCCACACGTATTTTTTTCACACTTTGTACCCGAAGTGTTTGTGAACCTATTAAAATAAATAAATGAGTATGTGAAATCAATGCCAGGTCTCTCAACAAACTTTTGGGTGATTAAGATGAGTGTATTCAACTGTATGAGGATGTAGACGGAATATAAATTCAAAGATATTCATATAGAAATGGTAACTAATGTATCGACTCTATGAAATATTATCTGTGCTTGAATTGTATAACAACATATATCGAATTGTAATTCCTGTTCATATTATATTGTAAATAAATAATTCTTTGTTTTATTCTTCAGCCAAGACTAAAGGAAATTGAAATCATCCATAGTATATTTTGAATAATAAAAAAATAAAACGAGTATATTCTCCTGAAATAGACACACATCCAGGTGGGTACAATCGCAGACAAAAGTAACTACTAGACAAAGTAATAGCAAAAGTGTTGCGAAGATGTCCATTCGAATTTTAACAGCAATCGAGATATCACAATCGATTTCGCGGGCGTGGTGATCAAGAATTTATAGTTGTCTGAGATACTTGATGCTTAATTTGTAAGGGGCGACGGCCGAGACCCCGGGCTAAATAAATCGCGAGCTGACAGCTGCCACGAAAGGTAGGGTTCAGAGGATTGTCTTTCAGGATACAAGATACTTGAAATAATGGAGATAATATTTTAATACACACACATATCACGCCTTTATACCCGAAGAGGTAGACAGAGGTGCAACTAGGACACCCACTTTTCGCCATGTTTGTTCCCTGATGTGATAGGGGCCTATCGCCATATTAGGTACAAATCCAGCCTGATACTGAACAAAAAAATACCAATACAACTTTAAACTCAAAATTTTGATAAATTTATCTACATCGCATTTATGAAAGAAATAATATAATGAATCTAAGTAGGACCATACTTGGTTTAATTATTTTATTTCCTTCATTATTTTAGACTTTTTCAAATTTATTTGTTGTGTGCGTTGTAATTGATAGATCGGAACAAAAGCAGTACGTATATACGAGTACCTACAGTTAACTTTTTTCCTAACTTGCTCTGTCCCTTAGGAATTATGAAAATTTTGCCTGTTAATTAACTAATTTCCTAATTAAAAGGGTCAAATAAGTGTCACCAATTTATGTTTACTAACTTTACTTTCAGAGAGAGATAAAACAATCCTCCGTTCCATAGATAAAAAGAATGTTTACGCAATGGGCTTACAAAAGAGATATAAAAACAGTCTCGTTCATTGGTTTACAATAAACCAGTCGTATTCTATGATTGATTCATCTTGTGCTAAGGATTTGACAGAAGAAAGACAAGATTATGGCATCAAACAGGCATATTATAGTACCTGTCAAAGTGCCTATGAACTGCGAGGGTTATTTGTTGACAATTCTCAGCAGGGCGTCGTCGCTTGACGCGTTTATCGGAAAATACGAAAGAAATTTTTCGATCAACGCGTCAAAAACTTTCATTTCGAATTTTTCGATCGACTATACATATGACTTTGTACTCTTTTAATATCGATTGCTGTTATAACTTTTCAAATTAATTGAAAAGAAATATTGCTGTCCACGATATTAAAATTAAATACGTTTTTTAAGTTTAATAATTTTACGCCTCACCAACAAGTACCTCGCGTTTACAATTTATATTTTTGTTTTTCTTTAGCCCTTTAAAATATAGCTGGCTGATGCAATTTTTATTCATACTTCTTTTTATCCTGGATAATATTTCTTACGGTTCTTAAGCTAAATCTAGCACTAACAATTCTACTTGTGCAAAAGTTATTTTCCGGGGTAAATGAAAGAAAGAACTTAATAAATTATTTTCATCCCTTTATTAATCATGTCTCTTATATTATTAAATACTTATCAAACAACTACAAGACAAAGAAAGGTGTGACCGTATCATTAGACATTGTCCAGCGACCAACGACTGACCAAGACTAATGATTCAATCTTACGGCCATTTGTTACGTCATCAATCACGGGAATGTATGTGTGTATCGCGGGGATCATATCGATTACCCAGCGATTAACGATTGTTTCGTTGCGATCGATTTTATATACTCTGTGGCTGAATTAGCCTTTCGGTTATTTTCGGTTTGGGTAATTATTTTTCTAGAATTTTGGAACTATCGTTCGATTTTAGGAATTATTTCACTGATAATAAGCTAGATATTAGTATGGAGTATGTTTTATTTCAGAAACGGAATTATATGCAGGCGTAGTAGAGATAAAACGAATCCATACATGTTATAAAAAGACGTCCGCCAGTCGCGTCTCTCTGTCTGAATGCGATAAACTCAACAAATACGGAACTAATATCGATGGAATTTGGTATGAAGATAGTTTGAGACCTTGGGAAATATATGTGGCTACCTTTTATCTCGAGAAAATATATAGCGGGAGTGTTATCCCGGAAAAACTCACGCTGACGAAGCCGCGAGAAAAATCTAGTAAACAGACTGCTTAAGGGTCGATTTCAACGCTTGCTAATAAATGCTATTCGTCACATAAATGTATCATCATCATCATCATCAGCCCGTTGCAGTCCACTGCTGGACATAAGCCTCTCCCAAGATACGCCACAGAGCCCGGTCTGCTGCTTTATGCATCGCTGCATAAATGTATAAGCCGACCAATCATAAAAGTCACACTCCAATCAATGCTTCCAAATGGTAAGAAAATTAGTAATATCTACATTAGCTGTTTAATACGATAACTCTCAAATAAAAACTTGTAACCTGTGAAACTGGCCCTAGCAATGCAAATTATCCAAAACACCGAATCACGTTGAACGTTGTTAAACACTAAAAGCGAACTCACAGAAAACGTCACTGTTTAAGAACCGAGTCCGCCTGTACAAACAATCCAAAGATGTGCCAACAACTCTTACAAATTTAAATGCAATTGTAATCCAGTCGCGTCCCAGACACCGCATTTAATTAAACAGTACAAGCCATAATTAAAACAAAGAGCTTTTTTCAATGGAAACTATTTTCTCTCAAGTTCGTTATCTTGAAATCCTTGGGCTCAGACTTAATTTAATAAAATCGGGACGGTCTCCGTATAATAAATACTTTTTATTGACTTTTAAGTATTCCAGATACTGGTTTAAGGGCGGATTAAGGGGTTTTCTTAAAGGAAGTGTTTACTTATACTGGTTTTATTCTTAAGGCTAGCGTAATTGGGTATCGGAATGGAGTTTTGGGACTCTTTGGAGAAATTGGGTTTTGCATGTTTAGGCATCTGCGAATGTAAGTATAATTATGGTTTGTGTGAAATAAAACTGTACTTAACGAAAAAATGTGTTTAAAGAAGTGAATCTTTTTATTAAATAGCTTTTTGCCCGTAGCTCCGTCCGCGAATACGTCCATCCGCGTATAAGAATTCTAACCAAAGTGTTATGTAAGTTGCAAATATCTTAAAATTACTATAACTTTTACCGATATCACATTTTAATGAAACAAAGCTTATTTTTTGTTCACCTGTGTAAAGTTCATAAATATCTGTTCAGAGGTATCGAAGAGTTGCGCTAGCAAACAAACAAAAAAATAGACAGACAGAAAATAATTCTAAATATTTCTGATTTGTGATCTATTACTCTTTTTTTTTTTTTTTTTTTATTGCATTGAATAACGAGACGAGTATGCCGTTCGCCTGATGGTAAGCGATACGACCACCCATAAACAGTAGCAACACCATCCAGCACCTTGACTTACAAAGTACTGTGTGGCATTTCACTGCGCTCGTCATCCTGAGACATAAGATGTTAAGTCTCATTATGTCCAGTAGTTACACTGGCTACAATGTCCTTCAAACCGAAACACAACAGTGCATGCACACTGTTGCTTGGCGGTAGAATTAGACTCTTCTACAGTCACTATCATTTTATTACTTTTCTTTCAACGTACAGACATACTCGGTTCTGCTGTTTTATTGTATGTATAGATAGAACAACATTAAAGGAATATCTTATATATTCCACACGCAAATTCAAGAATTGCTTACACAATACAAAACCGCTTCAAAAGCAATCTCAAAGAAGCCGCGGATCACGAGCAGACGTCATAAATATCCGAACACAGACTAATAAATTCAAAAAACGACAATTTCACGCACGATTTCATCGGTCCACAATGAAACGAGAATTTAAAGCAAGCAAACTTCTCTTGAATTTAATAAAAAGTGTACATGCTTTAAAAACAACGCGATTTTTCTCCCCGCATTACCTATTCATAGAAGCTGCGCGAATAAAAAAATCCAACATAATACTAGGCTTATGTCGTATGTAAAAAACCTTTTCAGTACAGGTTATCTATCCATTACTATCGGGGCTGGCGCAAAAACTACGCCGTGAAATATAGGCCTGCCATCGCCACCTTTAACACGTATTTGCATAAAATATAACTCTTTGGATATATGAAAGCCTGGTATGACGGGTTGGAGTTTTTTTATATCACGCTTACATATTCAGTTTTTTAGGGAGGTTCTTGTATGTATGGGGTTTACACGTATTAAAAAAAAAATCATTTTCTATTTATTTTTCCCGAAATCAGTTTTTACAAGCGAATCCGAAATTCGGTTTTTTGGCTTTAAACTTCAATGGCAATTTATATGTGTATTTTAGAGTAGGTCATTCAAAACCGATAACTAGTAAATTTATCAAATCGGTCCATTTTTAACCAACTTCCAAAAAAGGAGGAGGTTCTCAATTCGTATGTTTCAATGTTTTTATTATGGATGTACACTGATTTCTCTGAAAATTGTGAGTCTATTTCCGTGATTCCTTTTTTAATTATTAAAGTAGGGCCTCGAAGTGGTTCCATTTCAATATATTTTGGTTTATTTAAACTAGTAATATTAAAGTAAAATAAAGTTTTAATTAGATACCGTTTTTTAGTTTCGCTTAGAAAATGATTTGTGACCAAAACTCAGCCCCACGTTGGGGGGCAACTGAACCGTTATATTGGATGCCAGAATAGATAGCGATAAACGATAAAAATATAAATGGAAAATTTAAGTAATTTTCTTGATTATATAATTTGAGTACAGCACGCCTCATTAAGATGTATGGAAAAAATAACTATTTAAACTTGTCCCATAATATTAAATTTTATAATATGCCTATAAGTTAACAAGGTTATAACTTATAGGCATATTATAATCATTACGCCATGACGCTTAGGAGTGAAGCATAGACGCGAACAATTTGTAACAGCAAGTAGAGAACTATTATTATAAGATTTAAAAAAAACGTAGTTTATTTACTTATTCTGTTATTTTTGAAAAAACGGCTATGAAAATAGATTTATCGATTATCGAAATAATAAGTTGCTTGCGTGTACCAGCGCAGTCATAAACTGACTCTCCACTCCACTACGACGGACGCGCCGATCATGTTCGAAGGCTGCGCGAAAGTTCACAAGCGTAGCTTCGGTTTCGGTTGCAGCTCACCGAAACCGAAACCAAAATTTCGGTCGGACACTATTTATTTTATTATATCGAAAGGTTTTATCCCTTACATCAGAATATGTGTATATAATTTACCCTCAGGGCTGTATGTGTGAAATTCCTTGTTTTCTCTGCTCAGAAAAATTACTAGACAAATTTCGACCAAGCCTACAAGTATTGTATCATTTCACAATACTTTTGGACGTGTATGGTTTTTTGAAAATTAATTGAGTATATCTGTTTGTATCAATCGAGGCTTTTTTTTATGTTATTGTATGACGAGACGAGCATGCAGTTCGCCTGATGGTAAGCGATACGGCCGCCCCTAAACAGTAGTAGCACCATACAGCACCTTGAGTTACAAAGTACTGTGTGGCATTCCACTGCGTTCGTCATCCTGAGACATAGATGTTAAGTCTCATTATGTCCAATAGTTACACTGGCTACAATGTCCTTCAAACTGAAACACAACAGTGCATGCACACTGCTGCTTGGCGGTAGAAATAGACATTGCGATGGTACCCACCCAGACGGACTCTTACATATGAGAGTCCTACCACCAGTAAAGATGATCTTCTTGAAAAGAATCTTAAAGAAGTAGCACTTAAAACCTTCAACTGCACTTTAAAATGAAGTTGCAACACTCAAAGAAGGTTATAACTTATAATAAATAGATGGTTCTAGGAAGCGGATATTGCGCTCTCTGGTGCAGGGTTCCGGCGCTGCAGCCGCCCCCACTATTGTGCCGACTGATTCTGAATTAGTGCCCTCTTTCCTTTGTTTACGGATGTACGCTACGTTGTAAATCTTTAAGAGCTCTATTTTCAATACTACAGATAGAGTTATTTGTGTTAAAGAAATTGGAATACTGGAACACAATATATGTATTAATGTCGTGCAATGATTGATGGTAGGACTATTTCAAATGGTATGCAAGTCAGTAAGGGCAGAGTGATGGTTAGTGCTGGAAGGCTGCGAAATAAGAAAGAAATTGGATATAGATTAAGAAAAATGTAACAGAATGTAAAGAAAAGGGGAATAGAACTAAGAGATAGAAAAAAATATACAGAAAGTACAAAAAAAGAATTGACTAAGGGACAATAAGTCAATATTGTACAATTTAGTATGTTACGAAACAGAACTGATCTAAATTTAGAAGTGAAACGTTAATTACAGGTCAGAGGAGAAGCGCAATGCTTCAACCTCACAGATGACTGCGTTACAGATGTAGAAACTATCTAGGCATAAAACGACTTATAGCTCTCTAGGCAATTTGACTCGGCAAATCCATTCATTCAAGTGGTTTAAAGTGACATACTGCACGATGTACTAATGTAATGGATAAATTCAAAGTAATAGATTTGAAATGTTGAGGTATTTATCGTTCGTTGTCGTATATTTTTAACCCCCTCCAGAAAAAGATGGGTGTTATAAGTTTAAGAAGTGTATCTGTATATCCGTATGTCTGTCTGTGGCATCGTAGCTCTCAAACGAATGGACCAAGTTTGACGCATTTTTTTTGTTTTTTTGGCTTGCTTGAAGGCATTAAGTAAATACATAGTATGAGGTTGAAAACCTCTGTTTACTATGTAATGGTTTGTAATAACTACAGTATTTTATCAACATTGAAAAATCCAAAGATTCTTTAAACAAAGAAAAACATTTTTTTCTCAATACAAAAGGAACCACCAGAGATACCTTTTTCCGACAAATCATGACAACAGTACCAGGCAATCATGAAACAAAGATGGCTCGTATCATGTGTCGGGAGTCAAATGAACTCATTGACGGTGCCAAGAGACGTCCTGGCAGTATTTCTGTCAAATAAAACATACGGATCTAGTACAGCGGTCAGAACTGTGCTTGGCACAATTCCCATTGTTTAAGACTCGGTCTCCGTTCATTACTGCGTCTAATGAATATAACCATTTAAACACATTTGGTAGATCTTTATGAGCATTAATTACCCAAAGAATTAAATAAAAGTATGTGTTAATAAGGGCAAATAATTTTAGGCTTAGGTACAAAATTTCGCATGGAACAGAATGGGTTATCTGCGATTTCACCGATACAATCTATACTAATATTATAAAGCTGAAGAGTTTGTTTGTTTGGTTGGTTGAACGCGCTCATATCAGGAACTACTGAACCGATTTTGAAAATTCTTTCACTAATAGGAGGCTACATTACTCCTGCGTGCTATAGGCTACTTTTTATCCCGGGAAAAAGTTTTATCCCGGAAAAACTTTGTCACGCGTGCGGAGCCTCGAGCAATATTAGTTAAAAATAAACGCATCTAATAATTAGAAAGTGTGTAAATTCAGTTTTAACCACTATTTAGGAGCGTTTACTGCCTTGATTGTTTAAAGCATTTAGCAGTGGCAGAAATACTATTATTCAATTGAATAATTTAGTTGAAATATTTATAACTGTTATTGAAGAAGTCAGCTTTACGAGCATCTGTCTGTTTGAAATTAGTTTCCTTAGAGTCCTCAAAGCACGTTTTTGATCGAGTCAGTCGATCAGTGTCTAGGGCAACCCGAATTGTAATAATCTTAATACATTTATTTTAGCTGTCCTTAGTAATTCAAGTGGCAATCCTCCTTTTAGACTTACATAAATACATACATACATAGTGTCCGGTCATGTCGGATTGCCGTCTCACCGGACTATGCGAGTGAAGGAATAGCGAGTGAACATGTGTATTGCGCATACACTTGTGCACTATAATATCTTGCGTACCTGGCTGATCTTCGTCGAGATTGGCCGCCGTGACCGAATCTGGCTAGGAGGATTACATAGCATCATGCCCTTTTCTCTTTTCAGGGGTAGGCCTCTGCCTATGATATACCTCTGTGTATCACACCCACATTTCTCCAGCTATGTTGGGTTCCATGTAATAGGAGCGGGCCTATTGCCATTCACCGGGCACATTTCCAGACTACAGGCTGATACTGAATAGAAAAACCCAATATCACTTCGGCTGACACGGGAATCGAACCCGAGACCACAGCACTGCAGTCATAGCCGTAATACAGGTACGCCACTGAGGCAGTCTTTTAGACTTTATGCAATTAAATATGTAAGTATGTTTGTTTTAAACATTCCTAAACTTCATTAAACACAATTTGCTATATAATAAATCCTCCATTACTTTCGTATTTCAACTCACATAAAAACAAGTTCAAATACAAGTTATAAAGTTGGAACTTAAAGTTATATTATCTTAACTTTTCTTATCTCAAACAGGATTTTATTTTTAGTGTAGTATTTTAGTGTCGGTATCGAATTTTCTTTTTTTTTCTTCTAGGAAACTTTTTATACGTAAAATAAGTTTTAACGTCTTAAAGAATAAGTGGTAGAGGCTTGATGTAGAGAGTTTTGCAGACCTGGGTGTTGCCAATATCTTATTTAAAATTTAAATGCGAGATTAGCTGCTTTATTACAGTTAATATAATTGCTGGGTACTCAAAACCTACTCCTCTTTTTCCTTTTCACTGCATGGAGGTTTTTCTTTTATGGCATTTAATGTCGAGACGAGCATGCCGTTCGCCTGATGGTAAGCGATACGACCACCCATAAACAGTAGTAACACCATATAGCACCTTGAGTGACAAAGTACTGTGTGGCATCCCACTGCGCTCGTCATCCTGAGACATAAGATGTTAAGTTACACTGGCTATAATGTCCTTCAAACCGAAACACAACAGTGCATGCACACTGCTGCTTGGCGGTAGAAATAGACATTGCGGTGGTACCCACCCAGACGGACTCTTACCTACATATGAGAGACCTACCACCAGTAAAATTGACAAATGAATGACGACACGAACACCACAAAGGATTTTTTAATGGAGCCAATTTAAAAAATCCTTCCAATTAAGCCCAGCAAACCGCTCGCATTATAGTAAGAGACACGGTATACCCATAAACAGTTGTAAAGCTACCTGAACTTTGAATTAAAAAGCCCTGTGTGGGTCTCCACTAATGCCCGACTTCTGAATCTCCCAGTTAAACTTTCAATAACTATTGATTCATTAAAGTTAAACTTAAGATAAACGTCTGTTGACTTTCACTGTGTTTCTGAACATATAATGAAGCATTCGATAACTATGAAGCCGACAACCAGTTCCTTGTTTGTTCCTATGTTTGTTTATTACTAAAATTCGTAACTAATAATTATTTTATATACAAAAATAACTTAGTTTAATATAGATCAATGCCTAAACATTATTTTATTTTATTTTGTGGTAATTTGTAATTTGTCTCTGGCTGATGAATGACATCATTGCCGAATTAAAAAAAAAACGTCAAACAGTTCAACAAAATGTCTTATGTCATGCTAGCACTAGTTTGCTAATTTGTGTTTTATTTCGTTTTATTTAGAATTTGAGAATTTATAACACTACTGAAACTGTTGTGATTGGCCGTATCAATTATGTTCCTCTATATTGTAAATAATATCTAACAAGTTGCCGTCGTTTGTCACAAAATGACACGTCAAATAGTTATGGAACAGATAAACGGCAAAAATTGGCCAGTTAAGTTATAGTAAGTTTAAACTGAGTTTATCTTGCAGTGCGTGGTTCAGAAACGCAATTTCATGCGTTATTGAACCAATAGCGCTAACGGATAGATAAACTGCCGTCAATAGTACTTCAGAAACCGGGCATAAGCCAGTCACTCGACATTAGATGTCAAGTCTCATAATGCCCATAATACTGGCTACAACGTCCATCAATACACAACATTCTCACACGATGTTGCTTAGCAGAAATGAGTGAAACATGATTACATAAACACCTTCTAATTAAAATCGACCTTACAAATAGCATCATAATCTATTATCGTCTGAACTCTGAAATAATACAGTTGGGCCTTTAATATAAGATTGGTTGAGTAACGTTCCGACACGAATAGCTCGAAATAATACAAAAGAGTGTAATGATAGCCTCCGAAGACAATAAGCGGTACACAATACGCTTAGATATTATCGGATTCTGTGCCGTCGCCTCCGCTATTTTCGTCTGTGTAAAAGAATAACATTTTTTTCGTATTTTCCGCAATATGTTTTGGCCACTCACGTTCTGCGTAGATATCCACAATTCGGCACGGTATATTACATCTACATAATATTAACATGTATGATATAGAGTCCTGTATCAATAAAGGGGTAGGCAGTATTGCAACTTGCACGTAGGTGCAAGTATAACGTAGATTAATATTGGCATCAGAATATTTATAATATACTTTGTGACGTAATAGGTAATAATAAACAAAACATAAATAAATAAAAAAACCCTTCCTAGCCGATTTCGGCCACGGCGGCCAATCTCAACGGAGATCAGCCAGGTGCGCAGGAGATATTATAGTGCACAAGTGTGTGCGCAATACACAAGTGCACTCACTATTCCTTCACTCTCATAGTCCGGTGAGACGGCAATCCGACATGACCGGAGAGAGATCAGGCGCAGGACCAACGGCTTTACGTGCTTTCCGAGGCAGGGGGGTATCACACCGCCAACTTCCTGACTCCGAGCTGCGACTGAGTAATTTTTAAGATGGAAAAACCCAGCCACAATCTTTTCGGCCCGACCCAGGATTCGAACCCAGGACCTCAGCGCGCAAATCGTACGAGCGTAACGCGTACGCAATACAACTACGCCACCGAGGCAGTCAATAGGTAATAGTTGTATTACGGTACGACTGCAATGCTGAGGTCTCGGGTTCGATCCTCGAGTCGAGCAGTGATATTGGGTTTTTCTACTCAGTATCAGCCCGAAGTCTGGAATTTGTGCCCGATATGGCGATAAACTTGCCTATCACAATATCATGGTTGTTAAGCATCTGCCTACCACTTCGGGGATAAAGGGCGTGAGTGTGTGTGTGTGTGTGTGTGTGTGTGTGTGTGTGTGTGTGTGTGTGTTTATGACATAATAGGAAATTTTAATAGAACAATATGGTAACGGGTCTAATATTGTATAAATGTTTCGTGAATAGAGACATGATATTTGACTAAAATATTGATTATTCTCGCGGTTAATTCCTAACCATTCATAATACGAATACAGGAAATTGCATCCGTAATACCTACATAATTTGTATGGCTTATTGCGTGAGGTATTTTCAATTTAAAAAACAATATATCTACCTTGATTTTTATAAAGATAGATAAGTTTCAGGTCGCATAAGAACTCCTATCGAGCAATGCTCTATACAAAATTGACATTATTTTTTTATGCAATATAAATATAATTTAACCCAAAAATTCATAAGATAGCGACATTTAATCTTGCACCCTTAAATGTAACGCATAAGTCCCAGAATAAAATAAGAACGCTTTATATAGTTTTAAAATTCATGCAGATCCGAGGCACACGGAAAATTCGCACATTCACTATTCAAAGTACATAAATATTATGCAGGGAATACAAAGCCGCCATTCCCGTCCTCTTAGAGCACAAAAGGCGGCCCATTCATTGTGTGCTATGAAAATATTATTCTGTGGTATCCTTTACATGGCCGGCAGTTAGCGCTCGATGGAGAGGCCATGGCCTCTAAGGACCTGGCTTTGTTAAAGGTTTGTCTAACATGTTAGTTTAGGTCAACGGTTGTAAAAGTTCTGGCTGAATTCGTAAAGGTTTTAACAAGTGTCTTGGCTGTTTGGGTGGTTCCTTTGCGCTTAGCGTGAAATGTCACGTGACATGTTTCTTTGTGTCCGTAAAATTAAAGGTTTTTCTACAATAAATATAGTATTTTGCAAATTGATCGAGCTTTTACTACGTGTGGACCGTGGTGTGGGTTTTTACGATTGATATCTTAAATCTTCAAAATAATAGAATAAATTCGCAACCAAGCCAAAAAAATATTAATTTTATATTTCATGCACGTAAATTTCTTTTTAAAATAATTTGAAAGCTGAATGTTGCCACTTCCTTTGCACAACAGAAAAGGCGGTTTTTAAAAAATACAGGATAAAAACATTAATTCAAAAGGCAGAGTAACAAACTCCGTGAGAATGTTTTCATATAACACAATAGGGTTGATGCATTGTAAGTGCTTTCTCCTTGAACAATATTTACTTTAGTAATATCGTTACGCTTTCATAAAATATTTATCAATATGGGACGCGAGTGTTAACGCAAATGGTTGGGATATTTAGTTAAAATATTTGTTATTGAATATTTGTCATCTTGGTTATTGTTTCGGACAATATAGAACCGTAGGCATTAAATACATAACAGTACCTAATATATTGTCTACAGGTATCTACTATTAGCAAAGAGTTCTAAGGTTATACACATTGGGAAAATTGTCATACAAAAATTTTGAGCCTGTTCATCAGTAACTCAATCTACCTTGAAATAACAAAATACCTATGTACAATTCATTAGAACATACTTTGATATGGTCGTAATGGCATATTTCCTTCCAAATATTGTTATCTTTACAAAATTTAAGCATACCGAGACGTCTTGTTACACGGACATGTCAGATAAGACAGCGACTTATAACCAATTGGTAATAACTTTTGGACGAAAAATTTGGTCCTGATGTCCGGTCTATAATTATTATAATGTTTAATGTCTTCTTCTATTATTGAACCTTTGCATTTTGTCTTGAAAACCAAAAAGTAGAAAATCGAACGAAAATTTTATGGGTAAAACACAAGCAAATGTTTGTTCCAACCATCAAATACCAAATAATTTTTACTTATTCATTAGTATTGAATTTCCTAATACATTAACCTTATCGCCGCGCCGTATTGGACAGAAATTGCATTTCTGGGAAGCTCAATATGGAATTCGTTACAAAAATCGTGCACACATATTTCTTAAGCTATAAACGCCTGAGTTACCCAACTTAAGAATATTATTAGGCAGTAAATATTACACACCAAGAAATAAAGTACTCGGCAGTAAATACACATCAAGACATGGCAAGATAATCTGCAAATTAGCGACGCAACGTCACGTAAGTGTGTGAAATATGATATTTCCGATCTAGTACTGAACCTACGTCAAAACAAATGAAGCAATAAACATCATAAACAATAAATTATACAATACAGGATATAAATTTTACGTTTATGATACATCATTCCTATACATGCACTCAGAAATTGAGCAGTTAATAACAATAACCGTTACTAATAACGTTACAACGGTTATAACGTTATTATCTGTTTACGAGTAACAATATTGTGGTTACAATAGGAGGTCACGCACGTAACCCAACTATTTATAATGAAATTAGGTACAGTCCTGAGAGACTCATGGACAATAGAACGTGAACCTTAAGGACTGTTTCATAACTATTGAGTTTTAGGATACAATATTATGATGAAATTAATAACATATATTAGTAAAGCATTTCTAATAATAGCAGACATTAGTACAAAATGTGAATCACTGAATAGGACTTTAGTGAATATAGTGAAAAACTAAATTCAGATTTTAATATTCAGACCGAATTGGATATCAAAAATATTTTACACACATCAATGTAAAAAATAAGTTTTTAGTTTACAGTTAAATTAGTTTATACACAGATTTAGATCCTATTACGTCAAGTTTATAGGTTGATTGCTCCCTATAAGAAAATCAATATAAGGTTAATGCCTGATATAAAATTGCTACACAGTACAAAGGCTACTGTTTTCAGCCTACAATCCAGTTGCTTTGTACAATACTCAGTCATCGATTTGATTCCTCCTAGCCAGTTTCGGCCACGGCGGCCAATCTCAACGGAGATCAGCCAGGTACGCAGGAGATATTATAGTGCACAAGTGTGTGTGCAATACACAGGTGCACTTGCTATTCCTTCACTCTCATAGTCCGGTGAGACGGCAATCCGACATGACCGGAGAGAGATAAGGCGCAGGACCAACAGCTTTACGTGCTTTCCGAGGCACGGGGGTATCACCGCCAACTGCCTGACTCCGAGCTGCGACTGAGTAGTTTTTAAGATGGAAAAACCCAGTCACAATGTTTTTGGCTCGACCCGGGATTCGAACCCAGGACCTCAGCGCGCAAATCATACTCGTAACGCGTACGCAATACAATTACGCCACCGAGGCAGTCATCGATTTATTATAATACTAAGTGCCCATATCAACGCTTGTTGATAAAGGCTACGCGTCATATAAATGTGTAAAAGCCGACCAAATACAAAAGCCACGCTCTAATCTATGCTCCCAAATAAATGGTAATAAAATGATGATACCAAGATATATTGAAATGGGACCATTTCGAGACCGTATTTTACTAAATAAAGAAGGAATCCAGGAAATAGGCTCACAATTTTCAGGGAAACCAGTGTACAGTCAGCAGCATAAGTAGATGAACAAATTCAAAACTTCAAATTGCCTACACACTTTTGGCTTCTTACTAATCTTTTTTTTCTCTTCACAAAAATACAATACAAGAGATTTACTTTACTTCAAACGAAGAAAAAAATGTTTCAGTTTAACTTAACGCGTATATAGGCGATTTGAAATTTTGATTTTGTACAGATATTTATGCTGCTGACTGTACATACATAAAAAAATAGAAACACACGAATTGAGAACCTTCTCCTTTTTTAGAAGTCGGTTAATAAGTACCATCTACATTAGCTGTTTAATACGATAAATGTCAAATAAAATTTAACTTGAAACTTGTCATCGACTAATTACTTACTAATTAATTAATTAATTTAACTTGGCTAGCCTGAAGTTAGGATTGTCGACGACAATTATTATTAGGGCGACAGAAGGGGCATAGGGCTGCATAAAAGTATGCTAATTATAGCCCACAGTAGTCTCCCTTTATACAACTGTGTCATCAATTAATAAAACAATAGACGCAATTTAACTTCGCTAGCATGGAGTTCATAGTGGCGTCGCCATGGTACTAGGGTAACAGAAGGCGCCGAGGATGAGCGACTTCAGGCCGGCTAAGTTTAATTGCGCATATTGTTACACTCCCATTGGCCAAGGGGCTTGGGCAAACTGGCAGCGATACTATTTCTAGATAATATGGCTGAAACTAGTAAATCCTAATCGCTATCTTCGGATCTATCTCGAGAATAGCCAATCAAAATAGGTCACCAAGCTTTTTAAACATACTATTTTGAATGTTAAATTTTAATAGGCTCGCTCCCTATTACATGCGACATAACATAGCTGGAGTAATGTGGGTGTGATACACCTCTGTTTACCCCTGAAAAGAGAAAAAGGCGTGATGCTATGTATTTATGTATGTAAATTTTAGCATTCAATACAGTATTGCTTGTTAGAAGTAAATGCAGAAACTGAACGGATTTAGATGGAATTAGGCGCATGGATTGACCATATCATGGATAAGCATAGACTACTTTTTATCTCGGATAAGGTTTTTTACACGCAGCCGCGTACATCACCTAGTATGACATAAGTAGAGACACATACACTATAATACACGCGCACACACACAAATACAATTACACTCTCTCACACACACATACACACTAAACCCAGTTTTGTTTTTCTTTCTAATTTTATGCATTTTGAAATATTGTATAGAATTTAAGTTACTGTAAGCCGTTTTTCTTGTTTTGTTTATGTTTAAACAAAACTAAATTTTACGTCAATGTTTTCTTTTGATTCCCATAGGACAGGCTTAGCCTAGTTTGGGAGTCATTGTAAAATAATGTCCTTGTATACAACGTTTCTATTTTCACAATAAAATTTCTTTCTTTCTTTCTATTTCTCACCAAAAATTCTCGACTTAGTGAGATGTAAGTAGTATCGAACACAGATTACTTTATCTGGGATCCAGAAATTTACAGCGAGAAGCCCGTATGTAAATCATCTTGTTTTATGTTTATTTTGTGGATAGCAACATTCTTTACGTTGATCCGATGTATTTGCTAGTATTTTTGCCTTATGGACATGTTTTCTGAGCTATTTTTAAATACAATCAGACTTATTGGTTTTAGTTTTAAAAAGAATAATGGAATTAAGGTATCTTTTAGTAGACGAGTAAGAAAATCTGAGAAGCCTAGGTTGATCAAAATTTATTTTTGTTTTTTTCTGAATGTTCTTTTGAGACTTTTTATTGTTATGGGAAACAGTTCTATAAGTGTATTTTTATAATATATTATTGAAAAAGCAACCTTGATAGTAGAACATTTGTAATTTAAAATATTTTCTTTTTTTATTCAGATCGATATCCGTTTATTTTTGACCCGAGAATGAGCGCCTCGCATGCCATATTTACAGCAATCACACAGATCCTTGAATTACAAACCAATGCATGGCACGGAACCGCCAATCATAGAGACATTTAAGACTCAAAAAGCCCAGTAATTGTAGCTACAATCTTTAAACCACTATCAGCCGATGCCAATAAAATATCTCAACCGCTGTCGTGAGTTAGAGGTGACCAATCAAAATATCTCATTTGAGCATGACAAACGAACTTTATTCTGAATCATCAATTTTCACTATGGATCTGACGGTAGTGGAAAATAGTTTGTAGGAATCGGCCAATGATCAAAATCAAATTGTGTTTTACTGGTGGTAGTTCTCTCATATGCGAAGGCCGTCTGGGTTGCTCCAACTACAATGTCTATTTCTATCGCCAGTTTCAAGGAAATTGTAGCCAGCGCAATTACTGGGTATTATGCCTTAAGATTTTGTGTCAGTGTCCTAGACTTAAAAAATAAGATGACTTCTGTTGCGGATATTATTATCCTCTGTTGTAAGTACTAGGTTCTTCAATTCAATTCTGCAATTCTGGGGTGGGCACGGCCAACCCGGCCCCCTCTATATACGCCTATGCCGACGGTAGCGGTTAAGATCATTCGTAGGTATCGGTCAACGATTAAATCCACATACATACGTACATACACTCACGCCTTTTTATCCCCGAAGGGATAGGCAAAGGCAACCAGGGCACCCACTTTTCGCCATGTGTATTCCGTCCCATGAAGTAATAGAGGGCGAAATTATCGCCATATAGAGCAAAATTGTAAACTCCGGGCTGATACTGCGCAGAGAAACTCAATATGACTTTACAACACATACAACATACTGTATTTTTTCTTTTCTCTTTCGAGATACTATGTGCTCTCTATATTTTGTATGAAGTGTTCACTGTTTTATGTTGTGCACTTAGTTTAATTTAATTATGTACTGTTTGTTTTTTGTATTAAAATTCGGTGTAGCAACTGTTTATGAACCTATTAAAATAAAATAAAATAAAACAATATCCAATTAAAGGGGATGTCCGTGTTTAGTATGGGTGCTGGGCCTCAAAATCTTACCAGGTTCAAACTTTAGGGGTATTAAAGGGGCAAAATAAGGATCTTGGATCCATAAAAAATATTTTTTAGACCCCTCCATTCATAACTAACTTTTTCAAAACGTTCATTTTAAGTGTAGTTTTTAAGCAAAATAAAATAACATAAATCTCAAAATCAGAGGTCTTTAAAATTAAACGATTTATTGTAAAAGGCTTTGATTAATTATATACCTAGATAGACACTGAACGTTTCGTCCTTTATATAGGTAGCTACAGCTTTTGTATATACATTTTTCGATTCTCATAACTCAAATATAGTTTTATCCTGACATAGTAGTTATAACGTGGATGCGCGTCCGCGACTGCTTGCACTCGAGTGGGCAGTCATTATTTCATTGACGGTCATTTGTTCATTACCAACGCTTGGTCATCTCAAGTCTTTTACGCCATTCAGACGAATGTATGTCATATTTTTGGTGTGATTTTTTATAGATGTTAACGTTTTGGATTATCTTATTTTTTTGGATAACCATGATATACTTTATTCATAGAAGTTTTTTTGTTCATGCACAAATATTCTAATCAATATAAGTTAATAAATTTTGTTTTCCTTCGAAATTAAAGCTGGTTTGCACCACGACTTATTTCATAAATTTTGCATTAAAATCTCGTGCTGTCACTGTTATCCATTAGGAAAGCACTATGATTAAAATAATTTCATAATGTTAATCATAATATTTAGTGATTCGTTGTAGGACAGCCTAAATCTAAAACTATTATATTTATATAATTGTAATTAATTAAACAATATTTTTGTTTTACTATATAACAAAACGGTTTCACTCACGTAGTCTTAGTCAGAATCGCCAACCAGTTTCGATGTTCATAGGCGAGTGCTGAGAGGACGTCGCGTCGACTAATACGTGAGTGAAACCGTTTTGTTATATAGTAACTAGCTATTGCGCGCGGCTCCGCCCGCGTGGAAAAGTTTTCCGGGATAAAAGTAGCCTATAGCACTTAGGAGTAATGTAGCTTTCTATTAGTGCAAGAATTTCCAAAATCGGTCCAGTAGTTCCTGAGATTAGCGCGTTTAAACAAACAAACAAACAGACTCTTCAGCTTTATAATATTAGTATAGATATGATATGTCTCGCGTAAGTTTTCATAATATTAATATTTTTGTTCATTAGGAAGCAATTTCTATTTTACCTTTTCTCATATTTCTAACTTCTAATAACATAAAACACCCCTCATTCATTACCGCTCGTTACGCGGTTCCACTAATTGGGTATTACGGAAAAAAAACTATTTCATTTCGAAAACTAAACACTTGACGCACACCAATTAAAACGCTATACATTATGCTATTAAGTGCGTGTGTACTTAGTGATTAACGATTTATGCAAACAAACCCCGACAAATATGTTTCTTTGTTTTTTAATTAATTATTTTTATGAAAAAACGATTTACGTAGATTATATACTTTGTATTATTAATAAAAAATAAACAAATTCTAAAAATACCATATCAGTATTCAGTACACAGCAGCATAAGTAGATGAACAAAGTCAAAATTTCAAATTGCCTACATACTTTTGTGTTCTTACTAATCTTATTTTTCTCTTCACAAAAATAAAATAAAAGGTATTTACTTTATTTCATACGAAGAAAAAAATATTTCAGTTTAAATTAATGCGTATATAGGCGATTTGAAATTTTGATTTTGTACAGATATTTATGCTGCTGACTGTACCTAACATAAGTACACATGCACTCAGCCAGTACACTCGCACTCAAAACTAAATAAATATCGAAATTGCTGGAGCAAACATATTAATGAGTGTGGCCGTCCCATATCTCGGCTTGACATCGCCACCCAGCATCCTATTTAGCCGGCAACTACAAACAAAGTGACATATCGGATCATGTTATCTTTAGGTAAACCTAATTTACCCGCAGCGGGTCGGTTCCGACGCTCACACAGATTATAAAAGGTTTACTGTAAGCAAAGTAAATATTACTTTAGTTTTGGTGCGTTGTTTAATTAATTAAATGGTTTTCAGTTGGCTGAATGTGTGTTTCCTTTGCGTTGAAGTTTTTAGTTGAAGTGACAATTTATATTGACTTATAACAAATTCAGCAAGTGGATTGTGTATATCCGGTTCAAACAGGCCGGCATAATTGTGTCGGCTGACGAGTGATAATCATCGTTCGTCAGTAGACACTCTATCTGGACTCCCCTTCGCTTACCATCAGGTTTACTGGTGGTAGGTCTCTCATATGTGAGAGTCCGTTTGGGTGGGTACCACCGCAATGTCTATTTCTACCGCCAGGCAGCAGTGTGTATGCACTGTTGTGTTTCGGTTTGAAGGACATTGTAGCCAGTGTAACTACTGGACATAGTGAGACTTAACATCTTATATCTCAGGATGACGAGCGCAGTGGAATGCCACACAGTACTTTGTAAGCCAAGGTGCTGGATGGTGTTGCTACTGTTTATGGGTGGTCTATCGCTTACCATCAGGCGAACGGCATGCTCGTCTCGTCTTTCAATGCCATAAAAAAAATACAATGGGGTCACTTAGCCGTACAGGAATTAAACAGAAATTAAACACAAAAAAAGTTTTAAGTAACGCGCAATTCTTTTATTATTACGTAAAACAAATATTTTGCTAGAAATCTCGTTTTTTATAAGACATTAGGTTTCTATGCGTGAAATTGATAAGACATTGATTTACGGTTTGAGAAGAAAGGTTAAATATAGAATAAACTTTGCCTGCGGTGGCTTCATTCCTGCGCTGAAGTTTATCGCTTATCCTTCGGGAACTAAATTTTTCAGAGGAAAGTAATTTATGTGTTAATCCAGGGTATCTATCAAATACTATCGAAATACTTTGTGCGGTGGCATATCTTTAACAATAGTGTTTTTTTTTTTAATTTATAGCAATAATCATATCAAAACTTGTTAAAGAATAGGGTAGTTTCCTATGTTTGATATTGTAAATTATTTTATATTATGTAACAGAAAATAATACGAAAAGGAAATTCTTCTGTGAAATCAGCATCAAAATTGGTTGAAAAATAAAGCAGTTATTCACATTTGAAATATTGTTGTGGGCCAAAGTGGAGACGTGGAGGGGATATCGCGCTATCTCTTTCGCACGCACGCAGCGTTATGGAAGGTCTCGGTGACGTCACAGTGCAATACATGTATAGATAATGTCATCACAAATTTTAATATAGATCATAAAGAGGTAATAACTGGTGTTCGATCTGATCACAAATGTCAGATGGTCAAATTAAATTATTATAGTTCTAAAACTCATAAAATCATACAATTTAGACCACTGTCAAAGTATAGACTAGAGAAATTTAGTACTAGGTTAAATTCAATTTTACCTTTATTGACACACAAAACGGAAAATCCAAACGATATGTTTAAAAACCTGCTTAATGCTATAACAAGTGAATTTAATAAAACTTGTGGGGTTAAATCAATAACAATAAAAAATAAATTAATATTTAGTGCCTGGGCAACTAAAGGCATAAGGCGTAGTAGAGATGTTCTTTACGAATTATATGACAAAAGGTCCTTTACACCGGATGTCAAATTTGCTAATTATGTAAGAACATACTCAAAAATTTTTAAAATAGTGTGTAAACTGGCTAAAGCTTCTTACGTTAGTGAAAATATAAAAAAATCGGATAATAAAATAAAAACAACGTGGAAAATAATTAATTCTGAAACTGGCCAAATTAGGACTGACAAAGAAATCGTTCTTAATATAAATGACGTACTGGTTTCTGATAAAAATACCGTTGCCAATTTTTTCGATAACTACTTCACTAACATTCCCTTTGAAACTACAAAAGGTCTATCATCGTCACCTGAAGCCGCTGAACTTCTGCTCAGGCGTAATGTCAATTGCTCGCAACACAATTTCGAATTTAAAGTAGTTAGTAATTACGATGTTGTCAAAGCGTTTAGAAGCATAAAACTAAAGACCACTGAAGACGTTTGGGGGTTATCAGTTAAAGCTTTAGAGTCGGTGATAGTTAGGATTGCCCCAATATTAGCGGAAATCTTCAATTTTTGTATTAAAGACGGCATATTTCCGGACCTCATGAAAATAAGTAAAGTTGTACCAATTTTCAAATCAGGGTGCTTAAACAATCCTTCTAATTACAGACCGATATCCATACTACCAGCATTAAGCAAAATTTTTGAAAAACTAATGTTACTACAAATGCTGTCGCACTTTAATCAAAATGAGATTTTACATAATAGGCAGTTTGGTTTTACCCAGGGCCGGTCTACACAAGATGCCGGTCATGCTTTAGTTAGAGCTGTATTCGAGTCCTGGGAGGGATCACAGGATGCCTTGGGGGTCTTTTGTGATCTCTCCAAGGCATTCGACTGCGTTGACCACAGAACACTCATTTTGAAACTTAATTTCTATGGTATTCGGGGTCGAGCACTTCAATTGGTATCATCATATCTTTCAGACCGGCATCAAAAAGTATACATCGATAATATTAATTCTATAGGATCTCCAGTTAGCATAGGGGTACCTCAGGGTTCCATATTAGGACCGTTCTTATTCCTAGTGTATATAAATGACTTACCTTCCATGATAAATAAAAAAGCAGATGTAGTTTTATTTGCTGATGATACGTCACTTATTTTTAAGATCAATAGGAAAGATGAGGCTTTTGTAGAGCCTAATGAAACACTTGGTTTCATTTCAGACTGGTTTTCCACAAATAATCTACTTTTGAACGCGGTGAAAACCAAATGTATTAAATTCTCCCTACTGAACAATACTGAACAAGTTTCTAATATTGTATTAGATAGAAATGTCTTAGATCTTGTTCCTTCTACTGTCTTTCTTGGAATAACAGTTGATGCTAAGCTACAGTGGAGTTCGCATATACATAGAATAGCTGGTAAATTAAGCTCCGCTGTATTCGCCATTAGAAAGATTAGGCAACTGACAGACGTGGCGACGGCCAGGTTAGTGTATTTTGCTTACTTTCATAGTATTATGTCGTACTGTGTTTTGCTATGGGGTTCTGCAGCTGATCTGCAGACTATTTTCATATTACAGAAAAGAGCTGTTCGCGCTATTTATGATTTGCAATCTCGCGATTCTCTTCGAGACCTTTTTAAAGATATTAATATACTAACCTTGCCAGCTGAATACATATTCCAAAACATTATGTATGTCCGCAAAAATCTAGATAGCTTTATAAAAATCAGTGACATACATTGTATAAATACAAGGAACAAAAACAAACTTGCAGTTCCAAAGTTTAGACTGAGTAAAACAAGTAATTCGTTTATGGGCAACTGCATTAAATTCTATAATAAGCTTCCTTCTGAAGTAATAAATCTGCCTGAAATCCAATTTAAGCCTTACGTTAAACGTGTATTGATTTCTAGAGGCTACTATAAAGTGACAGACTATTTAAATGATAAGGATATTTGGAATCAGTCCTGCCGGCACAGCACCAAGGCACTGAGCATTCACATTGAACGCCTATGAAAAAAAATATATTATAATATGACATTTATATGGCTATGTCCATAATATTATATTTTTACTTTTTTTTTTTTTTGACATTTAAGTTCAATTTATTTAGACATTTTGACATTGTTTAATTATAGTAACGACCGATCTATAGGTATCTATTACTATTAATGATTTGTAAACGTGGGTTAATGCATCATGAACGCCAATATATTTTTATTTGGTTGCTTCCAAATAGTATTTTATTTATATCTTAGGGCTACATCCATGCATACATTAACCTGTGTAATAATAATACTGTCAAATATACATTTGAAAAACAATGAAGAAAATCATGACAATTGATGAAGAAAAAATTAAGCCCGGAGTTTCTTTCTGCCTTTCTTCTTCGGGTCGTCATCGCTTAGGTAGCTAGTGAAAGGCTGGTAGGTTAGCTAGGCTAGGACCTTTTTATCCTCGCCGGCGAGGACCGTGGCGTTTCCTTTCCTCGTAATGTAAAGATACTCCTTCCCTTTCTTTTATATCAGCTCCACTTCTCCTTACCTAGCCCTATTCCCGTCCCCAATGTCCGTGTCCTCTGTACCTATCAGCCCGTGCTGGTTGTTCATTATTTAATCTAGGTACTTTAAATTATTTAATTGGTATATGTACCTTTGTTATTGTCTCTACCTTGTCATGACTTGTCATAAGTGCTTTTTTATAAGCCTACTTGATCAATTAATGATTTTATTTATTTTATTTATTTTAATATTACTGTTATTTGACAACTACCCCTTCCACCGAATTTCAAAGCTTTATAACTTACTAATTATTGCCCCAATTTAGACAATTATTTTTCTGTTAGATTTTGGATGGCATACATTTTTGATAAATGTATTTAAAAAAAGTAGTCACCTATCCTATTGCTTAGATTTATGCAATTTTTACTTGTTGAAAATAAAAATACTATGATACCAGTTTAAGTTTCTTGGTTTTGAGTTTTTAAAAGCAATGTAGTTAGTATACAATACGAAACTTAATATTTGTATTAAATTTATTAAATTTTTATTTAGGTATTGAAGAATTGGTACGTGAAGAAAAATCGTTTTTAGCACATTGCACGCAACGAGGAGTGTCAGATTTAGCATTAAAGTTCATATAGAGAAGGAGGGCAAGAAAATAGAATTTATGTATAACATGAGTTATAAATTACGCATGCATGCTCACGCCTTTTATCCCCGAAGGGGTAGGCAGAGGCACAACTAGTGCACCCACTTTTCGCCAAGCGGGCACAAATTCCAGACTCCGGGCTTATACTGAATAGAAAAATCCAATACCACTGTGCCCGACCCGGGGATCGAACCCGACAATAATACAATTACGCCGTCGAGGCAGTCACTCATGATATACTCACATTAATTTATAACTAGCGATAGGCTCGCCCCCTATCACATCATGGGACGGAATACGCACGGCGAAAATTGGGTGCACTAGTTGCGCCACTGCCTACCGCTTCGGGGATAAAAGGCGTGAGTGTATATGTATGAGTTATGAATCTATAAAATTCAAGGGTCGAATCGTATTTAATCGAACTGGACGACCACTAGTAAATTTTATTATATTGTTCGACTGTCTTGTCAAAGAAAAGTGTTTTGAAATATTTTAATACATTTTCGTTTATACTGCGTCATTGAAAGAATTATTTCCATATTATAATGTATAATAGTTCCGACAAATATTTCCATATCGTTTTTTAACGTTTTTGTTAATTACTTAAGAATAATAACTTGATGTTACTGCAACAGTAACATAACATTTTATCATAATAGCTTTTATGGACACCGCGAATGAGTTCTGCGCGCCATTGTACTACAGTCGAAACAACAAAAGCATTTAAAATAAATTCTGCTCTATTCAGAGCTTAATGCTATTAAAATTCACCTACAAGTGTGCTGTCATTCTCGAAATATTTCATGAAACGAGAAAATGTCACATGAAAGTAAATTCACCGACACATGTAATATCAATCATGTACAAGGAATAACCGAACGATTGCTTGCATACGTATATTTTCAAAGAAAAGGGCTCACAGATTGGAAAGGATGAACTCGTCATCTTTCAACGTCAAAGTACGCGAAACAAACGATGCGTAATCCTAAAGAAACGATAAAGTAATCCCCGATCCTTTGAGGAAAATATTGGACATTGCCCAGACGCCCTCAAAGTACAAGTTTCTTTGCCAAAGGTTTTAAATACACCCAAACGCCTTTTAAAATGTACCGGCTAAACTTTAACTTTTTTAATAAGCCCACCCAAAGGACGTACCGGCCAGGATTAACTACCAAACTTCATCCGTAAAAAATAACTGGCCGAAATTTAATTCGATTCGATTTGATAAAAATGAATAATTCTTGACACTTACCCAATTGATGGCGGGATTTTGATTTTCGAATTGAGAACACTGAATTTTTTATTTGGCAGAGGTTCGAAGCGGAGAGAGGCGCGAGCGACGCGTCCACACAACACGGCGGCACGGCGGAGACTAGAATGAATTTGAGGGTTGGGCGAGACAACCCCTCTTGCAACAGCCCGCTGATTGCATTTGCTCTGCTTTGCGCCAATAAAGACTTTAAATTCGAATTTTAGATATGGCCAATTATCTCGTGGTTTCTGGACGTTACGCGAGAGTAACGGTTCTTGGAAGTTAATTAAGTGGAGTTGTGAAGAATTGCGTTGGAATTTTGATAGCAGCTCCTTTGCGAGATAAAAAAACGTTCAAGTGCTGGCGCATTTCACGAGTTCTTAAACTTGAGTATTTAAAGGTAACCACTAAAGCTTGATCCATAATTGATGTAGGAAACTCGTGAAATTCTGAACCAAATTACAGTCTATATTTTATAACAATCACGTCTTCGCAATGAAAATGTTGAACACATTTATGACCATAATATCTACTATGTGTGAATGGAAATATAACGAAGTGGATATTTTCTGAATTTTATTGTATAACCTTCACAATTCGGACAAAGACCTCTTGAACGACATAGAACGGAAATTGAATTCCAAAAAATGATTGAACCTACAGATATAGGAGCAAATAAAGTAAAAATATAGAAATGTAATTTGGATTCGTAGAATCAAATTGCAATTTTCTTGGACTATATCGTAATCAAAACGAAGCGGGGCGTAGTCTACTAATAAGCTTAGAGATTTGTTTTTTTGCAATCTAATAATTCCAAAGATTATTACATACATGTCTTTTATCCCCGAAGGAATATGCAGAGGCGAAACTAGTACACCCTCTGCAGTGCGTAACGTCCCATGACTGTGATAGGGGGCGAGCCTATCGCCATATCGGGCACAAATTCCAGACTCCGAGCATATACTGAATAGAAAAACCCAATATCACTTTGCCCGACCCGGGGATCGAACCCGAGGCCTCAGCACTGTAGTCGTACTGAAATACAACTACGTCACCAGGGCAAGTCCACGATAATTCATCATCAAATTCAGGGTGCATTTGAATTAAAAACCTTTACATTTCAGTACTTATATAATTTCTCATAAAGGGGTCAAGCCGGACTGGCCAGTTAATTATTTTTTACATTAAAACAGGCCGAATCCAATTAAAAAGTTTACTAGATTACTCGCCGGACTCAATTTCATAATGAGAAAAATAAAATAGAACTGTTTTGCATTAAAACAAAACAATTATTATGTGTTGAAGAAAACACACAGCATTGGGATGAAGAAAGCAATCATTTGATTCGGTTAATCTAAAGAGAATGTCAGTTCAATACATACCAGACTGTCAAATCTTGTCTCTTACTCTTTTACACCAGAAGGCGCTGCTCTGCTTTGGCGCGCGATTTTAGCTGTGAACTCATAGAAGTCTTCATCACCAGCAAGATCCTTGTACTAATGCTGTGTGTTTTCTTCAACACATAATAATTGTTTTGTTTTAATGCAAAACAGTTCTATTATGTGTCTCCAAAAACACACAGCATTGGGATGAAGACCTGTTTGATATCTGCTGGTGTAATACAATCGACGCTATGTGAATATAAAAAGAAATAATTCACATGATTTGTGAATGTACTATTTTTTCCTCTAGAATTGTTTATGAAATCTCCATAAAACAAAATAACAAAAGGAAAACTTTGAAATAACTAAAAACTCTTGTTAGTTACTTGTCATATTAAGAAATCAGACCCTCAATTATAAAATTTTAAACACTTTATAGTTAAGTAGTATCTTATGAACTCAAAACAAGAGTATCAAGAGAAATGAGATCCAAATTTATAAAAAAAAAAAAACAAAAATCATACATTGAATCACTTTAAAAATTATCATACAATAAAACATCAGTTTGAACACTGAGTCTGTAAATATCCTGACAAGATACTTTTAATAAAAAGCTTTTAGATTTCCAGTTAGCTCTTTTCAAAATATCTTCCATTTAATATTCATATTAACTATGCTCTTGATCCCACCTTTGATAGAGTACTAGGTACACAGAAATGCATGAATAGTAATTTGTTTCAAAAAATGCAACCTATCCAGCCAGCTACGCTGGTTTTTGATGCTGATTTAACAGTTTCTATGACTGGTATAAAAAAATAAAATATTTTATGTCCTTTAACTATACCATCACTATATATGAGACCTATAGTTAGTTCTTTCACATGAGTAGCTGGGTTTATAATATGGGCTGTAGATGCCTACTCAGCAACTAGCTGATAGTCTGGGCACAGCTGTTAGTTCTTTACCCCGTTTTTGGCCAGGAACCAGCTTGAGCCTTCCATGTGTGGCAATCTTTTTCCCAACAGTTCCAAAAGGGAATCAGGTTGTGAAATACATAGTCTGAAGTTAGTTATGACATACTAATGGTATTTATAATAAATCATGTGTTTGAAAATTATGATAGGTGATCTAGAGAAAATTAAAAAATATCTAGGATTTGTTGGATGATCCTTGATAACTTTTTCTACAGTAGTTACAGAAGAATCTAACACCATTAATTTGTGCAATAAAATAGTACTGTATGCAAATTAAAATCCAGCTACATCTTGACTAGACCCTGTGACTTTTGATTTGTTATTATTGCACTAGACTAACAATTTTCTAATTGGACACTAAAGGTGGATAAGGTGGTGAAACACCAATTTTCCTTAAAAAGCTGATTTCTCTTCTCCTATATACAGCTACAGCTATATGCTCCACCCCCAAGTTTTGCCTGATGAGACATTTTGTCAAGGACATTCCGCAAGTTCAATCAATAAGAACCTTCCGCAGGTTCAATAAATAAGAACCTTCCGCAGGTTCAATAAATAAGAACCTTCCGCAGGTTCAATAAATAAGAACCTTCCGCACGTTTATGATTAGAATTATGCATGTTAATGCTCTCACTTGCTAGTGAGTTTTAATCAATAACCTTTAGCCGGTTTATGATTTGAATTATGTAGGTTAATGTTCTCATTTACTAGTGAGGTTTAATCAATAAGAACCTTCCGCAGATTCATTATTTGAATTGGGTAAGTTAGTGCTTTCACTTACTAGTGAGGTACCTACTACTACCACTACGCCTACTGTTCAAGGCGCTAGAGAACACTGTGTCAATTCAGGTCCTATTATATATCCTTTCTGCACAGTTTAGTTGTGCAGGGACCCTTAAGTTTATATGGGTGGTAGGCAACCCCCATTGGTAAAAATATTGCCAACCCATGCTAAAAAAAAAAATTGAGTTTACGTAAGCCTGTACAATAGTGGTATATTTTGTGGCAAATATTCTGACTTGACCTACACGTCTAATACAATCACCTTTTTTTTTATTTTTTTTTTTTTTATTTTAATAAAAAGTTGCCTCCGGGGCTGGTGGTAATAAGTGCCATTGCAGATAAGTGTCCATCTCTTCAGAGATGATTTGCATTACTGTTTAGTCTGCTTGGTACCTACCAAGTAACAATGAAGTCAATTTCATATTTAGAGTGAATGCCACCTTATACAACTAACACAACTATTGGTTAAAGTCAGTTTTTTTTTTTTTTTTTTTTTTTTTTTTTTTGTCCGAGTTGGTTGCGGTTTTATGCAACAAGGTACTGGCCACTACTGGTACTACTACTAAGCATCAAGCATTAGAACATTATGTGGGCATTTCTTGAGCAGCTGCTCTCAGTTTATGTTATTTTTCTCTTGCGTAGTGGAGTTGTACTGCTCTCCACTGTATCAAACCACTGCTTAAGTTCCTGAGGTACTCCGTGGGGCAGTATCATTATTTGGTCTCCCCATTTGAATTCTCAAGGTAATAACTGTGTCTTGCAACAGTATTTCACAGTACAGTCACCGCTGGACCCTTGCATGGTTTGCAAGGTTAATGCCTGCTTAATAAAGTCCAAAGCCAATTTAGAATATAGCTATTTTGCTGTAAAATGTTATATTGTTCTAATTGGTAATTTACATACCAAACCCAAGACCTCAAGGTTGCAAGCATCTCCGAGACCTTTGCAGCCTGCTTGGATTTTTTTTTTTTTTTTTTTTTTTTTTTTTTTTTTTTTTCTGAGAAAAACCAGGAGAAAATAATTCCCATATACATCTTTGCGTCCCTCTCTAGTGTAGGGTTTCTACAACCCAGTTCATAATCGCTGCAAATTGTACATGGAGTTGAAGACAGGCCAATTCAAAAGAAGGTTAACTGGAGAATCTCTCCGTTATAAGTAACCAACAAAAGAGTGCACTTCCGCAATGCTTAGATAAAAAGGGGCCTGATGACTACTTTTTGAATGTATGTACCTTCAAGAAGTAGTACCTATATAGGAAAAAGTCTTTAACATCTCTCTCAGAGGTAAAATTCAATTTAATAATAATATTAGTTATGAAAAATATATTATCCTACTGCTGGGAATTGACCTCCTCTGCTACTGAGAGGTTATAGGCCTTTGACCACCAGATTGGTCTAGCGCTAGTTTGCAAACTTCACAACACACATTTTTTTTTTTTTTTTTTTTTGAATAATTGGCAGAGGGCTAATATATCTACTAATCCACCCTGAAAGGCTAAAACCCTTCTCATCTGAAGTTCCCTGATATACCTGGTGACAATCATTGGTGTTATTGTGACAAAAGAAGACTAGCAGAAACAAAACTTTTAACATGACAAATCCACAAAGCTACTGTAAGATAGACAGTAGTGCCTCTATATTAATTACACGGGCAGTTTTAAAGTTGGTATATCATCCAGTAAGGTAATTCTATAATCTGATATATTGGTTTGTTTAAGATCTGATCATGTGCGGGCACACAATAGTCCCATACTTTGTTATAGCTCAGAAACTATCTTTATTATTATTTAATAATTACAAATAAAAAAGTTAGGCCTAATTTAGGTGGCCTTGGAGCTTTAATCATTGATTATACTTATTTATGGACTGCAATTCTATATGCATCATTGCTAGTTCTACTTTACTAGATATTACCACATATAATCATAGTATTCTAATAGTAATTTAATAATAACCTTTAATTTTATAAAAAATGTCTTAATACATTACTGACATTTAGGTCTAAAACATGGTGTAGCTAAGCTTTCCACAAGGGATTTATATGCTTACTTTGTGTTTATTCTATATTGGTGAATGGAATGTCTTTATTTTCACATTAACTATATTCTAGATTGTCCCAAGGCACCATAGGTGTACCTAATAACAGGTTATGTGGAGCTATTATAAAACCTATTATTGTTCAATGTAAGTAACATATTTATTTTGAAGGGACATATTAAAATAATTTTGGTAATTGGAGCAAATTAGTTTACGAATAATTTACGAAAACCTGAGTCATTAGCGAGTCGACACGCGGATCGGAACCCTACGCACATGTTTGTGCCTGTTCCTGCGCCAATAAGTACTCGTTTAATAGATAAAAGTGAAGCTATGCCCTCTCCTTATTTCAAGTATGAGGAAGCACTCAATGCTATCCGATCTGCATGAGCTTGGGTTCTAGACTTGTTCCCCATCCGGGGCAACAAATTGGTGACCTGCAGGTACCTATTTTGCATAAGCTTCAGGTCGTGACTTGTTCCCCATCCGAGGCAACATATTCTTGACCGGTACCTATTTTGTTTGCGCTTCTATTTCGCGTGTCGTCTTTACTAAATGGCTCCAAAACTTACCAATAAATACAATGCTGTGTACAACACACACTTTAACACATTTTTATCACTTCAACACTGTTTTAAATCCAGTTTTGAAAAGTTTTACTTTAATTAAAAACTTTACCGAACTGATACGTTCGAATCAAAACGACGCTATGAGTTCACAGCTAAAATCGCGCGCCAAAGCAGAGCAGCGCCTTCTGGTGTAAAAGAGTAAGAGACAAGATTTGACAGTCTGGTATGTATTGAACTGACATTCTCTTTAGATTAACCGAATCAAATGATTGCTTTCTTCATCCCAATGCTGTGTGTTTTTGGAGACACATAATCAAGTTATTTGCGTGAAGCGCACTGGCGCTTTTATTAATAATTAAAAATAATCTGTTTTTGGCATAGTTGATAGACTTGCTTGCCATCCATAGGTGTAAATGAACTAATGATGTGTGAATTTATGTAAAAAGAAAACCAAGGATATTTATAGGAAAATGAAAAAATGTATTAAATAATTGCATTTTTTGTAGCTTTATATCAAACCAGATTTTGCTCGCGATTTCAAAAGCCTTTCCCGCTACAAAAGTCCCTCAAACAAAGAAGGACGCCTTCTATTTTTTTTTTTATTAAACATCCATTATTCTCCATGGGAGCGAATTACCGAGATAAAAAGCCTGTGTGTTAATCCAAGACATGGTCTACTCGTGTGCCAAATTTCATCCGAATCCGTTCCGTAGTTTCTGCGTTTACGTCTGACAAACATACAAATATCCTTTGATTAATTATATACCTAGATAGACACTGAACGTTTCAAAAGCGTCGAAAAAAATAGAGGCCAACTGTAGCCCATTAAATGAGTTCGAGTGAATTATTTTTTGTTGTTTTTCATGGATATAATTTTCTCCCCGTTTTAATAGAAACCATGTAATAACTGGTATCATTATGCGCGCACACAAGGATACGCAGAATGATGCAGTGGTAGCGTATGACACAGCTGTCACGCGTACTAGCTTAAGAAAAGTTGGCCTGTTTGTTTTAGTTTCATTGTAGCGCGTCACTCTTTCTAGGTATATAATTAATCAAAGCAAATATCCAAATATTTTCACAAACTTTCGCAACATAGTTAGATAACATTACTTTAAGCTTTTACCCGAGCCTTCGCCTGCGTGAAAGAGTTTTTCTGGGATAAAAGTAGCCTATATCCTTTCCAGAGTCTGAAACTATCTCCATTCCAAATTTAAACTATATCTGTATGGTAATTTTTAAGTTTATCGCGTTCAAACAGACAGACGCGGCGGGCGACTTTGTTTTATAATATATAAGAATGGCCATTAACATCTATACATATAATAAAGCAGTAGATCCGGTGTGTCTGTAAATTCAAAGAAATGTGATAAAAACGAAAGGGTCTGACCAAAGAAGCGTAATGGAAAACAAATGAGCTATTTTTATAATTCTTTTCTGTTTGTCTGTTTTTCTGTTTGTTTGTAACTGCACATCTCCGAAACTACTACTACTGCGGATTTCGATGAAATTTGTTATGCCGATAGTTTGAGACCATAGAAAGGACATAGGCTACTTTTTATCCCGGGAAAATATAAAGCGGGTCTTTTATACCGGAAGAACATTTTCACGCGGGCAAAAGCGAGTATCTAGATGCACCCACGTTGTTGTATAAAAGTTGCTCGTTATTGCTCGTATGATGAAATTGTATATTATGCCATTAATTTGAACTTTGAGATATCCCTAGAGAAATCTTGCTCACACACTCCCACATGAAAACATTATATACCTACCATATTTATTCATAAATAGGACAAAGTTACTCACTTGAACTATAAAAAAGGAAGATAAACTTATTATGAATAAGTAAAATACATAATATAAGTAACTATAATATTATCATATAACATATTATGTACAAGCCATTGAAATAAAACTATTTCCCGGATTTTACCGCGGATTTGACTTGTATTTTTTCCCGAAGTTATCGAAGACTTTGCTTCCTTTTAAATCCGCAATATAATTTTATTTCTATGTTTAGCATTCGCGTAAACATAATATAAAGCGTCGATAGCCTAGTTGGGAGTGGAACGGACCGCCGAGACGAATGTTCGCCGGTTCAAAAAATGTATGTGTATATTCTTTGTGAATTATCGCTCGCTTTAACGGTGCAGGAAAACATCGTGAGAAAACCTGCATATCTGAGAAGTTCTCTATAAGAATTACGAAGGTATGTGAAGTCTGCTAACCCGCACTAGGCCAGTGTGGTGGACTAAGGTGTAAACCCTCTCAGTTGTAAAGGAGGCCCGTGCTCAGTAGTAAGCAGTATATATTACAGAGCTAGTATGGATGGTAAACATAATAAATCATTACACGTACGAAGACAGTCAAGACCATAACATAAAATTATATGATTATGAACAAACTTTTCATTGAAGAATATTTGAGGTTCCAATCTAAGTAAAACCTACAAAAATAAATTGGATTCTGTTGTATAGGTACGTGTATTTTTTATTCGTATAACTTCGAAGGAATTCGCGAGAAATTTTGATGAACATTGTTTTAACTTTGGGCTGTATACACACTGTTGTTTTAGAAACACAAATTAAAGATATTGGTTTCAGAACGTTCCTCAGCCGCATTAACCGAATGAATATTTGAAATCCTATAATTTATCTGTGGAGTTTGGAGGTTAAAGGCCTGCTTAACAAATTTCAACTGCGAAGCCACAAAGAAGTAAAAAAAAGGAAACAAGTAACAAGTAAATTTTATTTGACAGTTATCTTATTGAACAGGTAATGTAAATAGTAATCATTTTATTACCATTTCTTTTGGAAAATAGATTAGGATGACTTTTGTATTTGGGCGGCTTATAAATTATAGCTTTTGCTGCGGCTCCGCCCGCATGAAAAAGTTTTTCCGGGATAAAGGTCCCGCTTTATATTTTCCGGGATAAAAGTAGCCTATTTTACTCGCTGATAATGCAGCTTTATTTTTTTAAATCGGTCCAGTAGTTTTTGAGTTTATCTATCACAAACAAACACACAAACAAACAAAAAATCTCAATTTTCCTCTTTATAATAGTGGTATAGACGACAACTAGCATTTACTCAGGTGAAACAGGCCCTTAGTATAGCCGTTAGTATTTAAATAATTTAGAATAGTGATCAAAAAGCCTAACTCCGCCCGTAAATCTTTCAAGAATATCCAGTGGATTTTGCTGGACGGAATACCGATTTAAAATAATATAACATCTAGACGTAGAATCTAGAGCTGTTTATAGATGTCATCCACAATGACGCCCGCTATCAATTTTTGAGCGGGAATTTCGCGAGTTAAGTATAATTTGGTTATTCATCGTAGTGTGTAGGTGCATTCATAGGTATAATACCGGTACGCTACGATCACCGTTTTGACGTTTGTCCGCTCATCAAGTTTCGTATTAATTCATAACTACGTTAAAGAAGATAATTGCTGTACATTATTGTCAGTAGTAACGCGCAGTAAAAATTATGCAGTATAATTTTACTACACAATTCGGCATTTCTTTATCGAAATTCAAAATTTTAGAAAAATCTAATACGATCGTCCCTTATAAGATCGCTGGCCAGCATAACTTCTACCTCCGGCAAACTCGCGTCAAAGCTCAATGCAAAACATCATTGCAATGTTCGGTTCATAGCAATATTATATTTAGTAAACATTGTTATTTTCGTTTTATAAAAACTTTTTAAGCAGCTACCCCTTCCAATACTAGTTATAAATCTAAATACTTATAGATGCGATGATACTGCCTGGGTGGCGTAGTTGTATTACGGTACGACTGCAATGCTGAGGTCTCGGGTTCGATCCCTGAGGCGGGCAAAGTGATATTAGATTTTTCTATTCAGTATCCGCCCGGAGTCTGGAATATGTGCCCGATATGGCGATAGGCTCGCCCCTATCACATCATGGGATGGAATGCGCACGGCGAAAAGTGGGTGTTCTAGTTGCGCCTCTGCCTGCCCCTTCGGGGATAAAAAGCGTGAGTATGCGTACTTATAGATGTGACTCGCATCTGATAATTTTTTTTTCGGTAATGAATTGAATTTCACCTCACTATTTTTATCTGTCAAAACGGCCATTATAGCGTGCCGGTATTATAGTAAGTGTGTATTTACAGAACTAAACCACAAGCGGAAGGTTGCACACTTGGACTGTTACTCAAGATAAAACGTTACTTTTTGATATTTTACCAAGCAGTAGCTATAATTTCCGAGATGCACAAGGAAACAGCAGATAACTCTTAACGTCTCCTTTAGTTGTAAGTTGCATGTCGCTTACATACGACGTGCAAGCGACTTATTTAGAACCTTAATGTGGTCGAGCATGCGTACAGTTAGAAAAGTGCATACCTTTCTAACTGTACGTACGTCTAGGAGCCAACTTTATCGTGATTTCTGATTGATTTACGGCCGTTTTCAGTCACCGTTCGCAATCTTAATCTTTTATACGATCTCGAGAATAAACCAAACAAAACAAGTGATTTGTAAGCATAAAAAAATCTTTGTTCTGATTGATCCATTTGCGCGATGGATTGAGATAGTTTATAAAAACGGCGGTAAAACAATCGATTTAAAGATAGATATTAGAACCATTTATTAATATCAGCCGTAAAATATTTTCACTTTGTAACAGAGATTTTAAAATCTCAAGAATAAACAAATTCATAGAGGTAAAATGTAATTGGCGAATAAATATATTAATTTTAATAACCACTACCTGTATGACCGAGCTTTGCTCAGTTTTTTTTTTTGGTAGATTGTGTTTTTTAGAAATTATATTTAAATTCGAATAATAATTTTATAAGTAAACAATTTATTTTCTTGTTCTAACCTCAAACCAAACACTCATTGGCTTAGTGTTGCTTAACAACGCCATCTACTGGAGTAGTTTTAGTGTTGTGTCGTTAAAGCAGTTAGTTGCTCCCAATTTAAAAAAGTCAAAAGAGAAAGTAGAGCGCATCATCGTGGATGGCATTATCTATACTTGTTAAAATAGAATGTATATTTTTCCTTATTGCCTCTCAAAGATGTTAAAAAGGGACAAAATAGTGGTTTCTTAAAACACTAACTAATAACATTTATTGGTTAGAGAGAAATAGAAGTGTCTAGATTGAGCCGAGAGGTCTTGGGTTCAATTGTATGGGTTTGTCTAACACTATTCACTCAAAATTAAATCCCCCAATACAGAATGATAACCTTATAACTCCGAGATGTTAGGATCCCGGCAATTTAACATGACTTATTTATATCAAACGATCTATTCTTGTTTCTTAGTATCAATTGAGAAACCGACAACGGCTATAAATTATGTCTCCAAGTCACAAAAGAACTGGAAATTCAAATATAGAACTGTTGTACAATTGTTGTAAAAGTTTTTAAATCGCTACATTAAAAAGAATATTCCCGAACTATATAAAATACAATAGTGCCAACATAAAGAAAAACTTCTCTTATATAACTGGCAACTATAAAAAGAAAAAGTTTTGTCGTTTGGCACTAAGTACGTAAAGTTCAAACTTATTACTATACACCTTAAGTTCTATTCTCATTTGATTACCCTTAATGTCTTAACCCTGAACCTGTAACTTTATTAATCAAAGTTAACTAATACAAATTTAATGTAAGCGCCATGGTGCGGGTCTGTTTCGGGTCTAAGGGATATTAAGGATCTCATAGCGAGTTTGTGAATAAATACTAATTATAAAACTTGCCTAATGAAGATATGGTTCATGAAATAACTACTGGACATAATGAGACTTAACATCCTATGTCTCAGGATGACGAGCGCAGTGGAATGCCACACAGTACTTTGTAACTCAAGGTGCTGGATGGTGTTGCTACTGTTTATGAGTGGTCGTATCGCTTACCATCAGGTGAACGGCATGCTCGTCTCATCATTAAATGCCATAAAAAAAATATAGACAAAGTATATCAGTTTTGTATATAAATTCTAGTTTGACTATTCGCCCACCATACGTAAAAATCTGTATCAGTTTTATGAAGATTTTTACAGCTTTAAATAATTTAAGTTTAATTAGGTACTAATTACTTTGCTACGCGTTATAATTTATAATAAACTGAACCCCAAAGATCTGTCTTTAAAGTTTAAAATAAACTGTGACTTTTACAGCTAGTTGTTATAAAATAAAAGCTTTTGTGTATTATTCATGTTTTCACAAACGGAAAGTTTAAAGTTGTCGCGTGACTTGAGGCGTTGTGCAAATTGAATAGTTATTCTTATCGCAGTACAGTTTAATATTGACTAGAAGTGTTAATCAATACGGCACTTGAGATGTTTAAAATATGGGTAAATCCATAAATACCTAATACTCGTCTAAAATCTATAGAAATATCGGCAAACCTTGGATTGAAGTTCCAGTCCAAGAAAATTCCGTCTAGAAAGTAGTATATTCCATGAAATATCAGACATCTAAATATTTACGTTTAGAGAGAAAAATAATGTTCGTTTGATTAACTCTATAGCAAAATAAAACACAAGAACGTAATTAGCGGTAGAAATTATAAATAACATTCTAAACTACGATCCAAAATATAGCTAAGTCATACTAGTTATAATACTTAGATATTTTCATTAAATGTGAAGCATCTTTACCATCTTTCATCTTTACTCTATCGTGTCTTACAGTTATAAAAAAATAAAAAGGACGTGTCCGAAAACGGGCCGAAAATTCTAACCAAGACAGTTTATATATATTTGGATAGAACTCCGAAAAACTAGTCATTTACAATAAGTCGTTTAATTTTAAAGTCCTCAGATTTGAGATTTATGTAATTTTATTTTGCTTAAAAACTACACTTAATATGAACGTTTTTGAAAAAGTTATAAATGGAGGGGTCTAAAAATGATTTTTTAATGGATCCAAGATCCATAATTAGCCCCTTTGGTATCCTTAAAGTTTGAGCTTGGTTAGATTTTGAGGCCCAGCACCCATACAAAAAGCAGACATCTTCTTTGTCACTAGTACTACTGCGTACTCCCTTATTTACTGTGGCACGGTATAACGCCCCGAGAGAGCTTTAGTCATGAATACTAAGCGATATTATAAACAATGAGCCTGTGTGTCAACTATCGTTGTTAATCGCACGCTCGGTACGCAGATCATAATCGTAATTAAAGGCGACGCGCAGACGCTTGCAAATTGCTAGAATAAAGAACTAAAATAATGAGTTGCAGAAATTGTGAATGACAAAGTAATTGTATGTAATATATATTGACAGTTGGTGGTAATTTGTGTCGTGATTGTCAAGGTTACAGCATCTATGTGGTGATACCAGAGTAGATTTATTTATTTATTTCTCTTACATCTACTATTACAAGATAACCTAATACAGTAGTGTGGCATATTATAAATGGGTAATTTGTTGAAGAAGAATCATCACATTTTAGGTACATATGAAATTATCATGGCCGCTATCTTTGTGAATTCACTCAGAGAACAGATAAATAATAATAGGAGATAGATAATAATAGGAGGCAGTTATAATAATATCGATCCTACATAAGTTTTTTTTGTGTTTTTTTAGTCACCAAGATGTCAATTCGAATGTCCTAGCCAACGAAAAACTGGCGACCTCTTGCAACTGCACACTTATCCAATGTCTACGGGGGTCCACAAGGTAAAAATATCCTGGGAATCTGACCCACGCTCCCCCACCCCCCTTAACAGTATCGTTCCATAATTATCGTTAGCACAATGGTACCGACCTTATCTAGTCAGAATATGGCTCCATATATTTTTATGGATGTCGTAAAAGTTTTAGGAAAAAGCACGCGGCAGCTGTTTTAAGCTTTAGACACATGCAGGACATTATTTTTTATGAAGTGATTTACGATTTAGAGCCTGGATACATGTCATACGCTCTTCCAAATACATATCCCGTGTTTAACTCCGAAGGTAGGCAGAGGTGCAAAAGGCACTCACTTTTCACCTAGTGTGTTCCGTCCTATGATGTGGGGATGAGCCTATCGCCATATCAGGCACAAATTCCAGGCTGATACCGAGCAGACAAACTCAATATTACTTTGCTTATGAAATGCGCAAATATCCCCTTAGAGTTTGATCTCTCGTCTGTCGATTTATCTGGACGTCACCCAACGAATTCAGATTTAGAAGAGTCACTTTTACGTATACATTTTAACATCCCATTCTTACCATCTACTGTCTCATGATGACGGGCGCAGTGGATTGCCACGTAGTACTTTATAATTAAAAGTTCTGTAGGTGTTGCTACTGTTTATGGGCGGTCGTATAGCTTACCATCAGGCAAGTGGTATGATCATCTCGTCATTACGTAGCAATAAAAAAACATCATACAGTTAGTAATACCATTCACAGGTTACTCATAAATCCAAATATAAGTGAAGTAAAATCAAATAAATTCAGAAATAATACATTCAGAATACCTAACATTATAGGACATAAAAACTTTATGAGCGTCCAACACAAGTGTGAGACGTAAATCTAAACGTAAAGTTGACTATAAATTACGTCTCGCTGCCGATACCTGACGTATATACGTATATGTATAGTAATCTATATGCGGATGTCATATCCGTAACGCTTCATTGCATATAAACATAAAGACTTTACAGCTAGTGATGTTGGTGGAGATGTCGATGATTATGTAAAATTGGTGCTGACTTTTCCCGGTATACAAGTCTAAACATAACATTGCAGTCTATACAAGTAATTCCTAACGTGGGTTCTGTAAAAAAGTCACCAGATTTCCATAAAATTACATCTATCATTCTTATTAAGTTAATAAAAAATATGGAACTGGATTTCATAGAAAATAATATATTGTTATATATATTATATACCTGTTTTGTTCTTATTTTAATTATTTATTACGTCTTTCCTTTATAATAATTTGTGTGGAGTCCCATAAAGGAAAAATGCTTTGTGTTCCCTTACCTTAAAAGTTTAGAACTGTTAGTCTATAATTAATTAAGGGAAAGATCTGTCACGTGGGTGAAGCAGCGAGCATCACATAGGTAAATATTCGATGAAAATTTAATTGAACATCGTCTTTATACCGTGACCCACACAACATAACAGAAAATCGATAGTACATTGACCATCCCCTCACTACAAGTATCGAGTTTGCATAAGGATTTTACGAGGCGACGTGGCTGTCGAGTACGGCCGAGATTGTGACTTTGCATGCAACAAGGCGATTTACAGCGCCTACGTTTAATATACGCTACGAATAACAAAGAAAATTTGCGCTACATTTCACTTAACAATACACTCATACACTTCGTATTCAAATATTAAACAATACACTTTCAACACACGCTACGATTGTCTACGCCGTTATTTGAAATGTGCTACGAAGACGGACATGCCCGCTACGAATAGTAAACACAATAATATGCGGTACGTTTTCACTTAACAATACGCTAATTAATAACATTACACTTTCTCAAATTCACACAATAGTAACCTACGGAATGCTACGCGACAACGCTACGATAGTTACGTTAATACTCGAAATGTACTAAGAATAGGGAAACGCCTACGACGCGACGTAGCATAAGGGCTACATGTTACTAAACTACGACATGACCGATAATTTACGCTACGCAGCTACAACTATGTTGTAAATGTAAGTCAGTAATGTCACTGAATAGCTCTGTAATTTATTTTCACATTACATTCAGACTTAAGCTGACATTTAAAGAGTAAATTGTATGCAGAGACTTTAATCGCCGTGGGCAGGTAATAGCGGCACGTTACCTCGGAGATTTCAGCTTTAATATTGCAGGCGGTTGAAAGAGATGTGCGTATCTTTAAATAGATCTATTTGAAGGGGTTTATAAGGTTTTAACCTATATTTCTTGTTAAGTAAAGTTACTACCTCGTACTCATCCACTAGAAAGTGGCCTAGTTGTAAGTGGAACGGACTGCCAAGACGAATGTACGCAGATTCAAAACCCAAGGGCACGCACCTCTGACTTTTCTAAAGTTATGTGTGTATTCTTTGCGAATTATTGCTTGCTTTAACGGTGAAGGAAAACATCGTGAGGGAACATGCAGGAAACAGGAAAAGTTCTTATAATCACTTTTGGAGTCGGTGACTTGGGTTGAGGGTTGCCCTCTATTTCCTGGGATCCAATCGTCGCGTTCTGACTTGTTGACAATGGGACCATGTCAGGAGTATAGGCTTTTGAAAAAAAAAAGAATTTTGAAAATCGGTCCGCAATTGGCTTAGAAATTGGTGAACATACATAAATAAAATACATACAGTGGAACATAGAAACTCCTCCGTTTTTTTAAGTCTGTTAAAAATTGGAATTTAAACTGTAAGTGATGACTAGTAAAGTGTATATTCGCTTCATAGTTCATAGACAGTAGACTATTAACTACCCGGTTTAATTAAACGTTACATACCAAGTTTGGTCGACTAAGGTATAAATAAGCAGACCCTGAGAAGTGAAGCGGCAAGAATCTATTGCATCCGGTACTTTACAGTCGCCAAATGTGAGATGCATTTCGATTGTGACACACGGCCGGTGAATTTGCTGAACCTAGTTCGTACAAAGGACATGTCCAAAAACTTCTAAGCAAGATACTTTATATATATTTAGATAGCACTCCCAAACACTAGGCCTTGGCAATAAATCGCATAATTTTAAAGTCCTCCGATTTTGAGATTTATGTAATTTTTATTTGCTTAAAAACTACACGTTAGTTATAAATGGATGGGTCTAAAAATATGTTTATAATGGATCTAAGATCCATCTTTGCCCCTTTAATATCCATAAACTTCGAGCCGGGTTAGATTTTGAGGCCCAGCACCCATACAAAAAGCGGACATCTCCTTTGCCTATATACAATAGAATTTAGTATTCTCTAATTCCATAATCCTGAATTTTTATGATTTACCTTCATTACTCTACCTTCTCAACCACCTCAACTAAAATCTAAAATCATCCTTCAATATTCCTAGGCGCCTGGTAATATAAAAATAAATTGCAGGCGTAAAATCAAATAAAAACTGCCTCGGTGGCGTAGTTGTATTACGGTACGACTGCAAGGCTGAGGTCTCGGGTTCGATCCCCGGGTCGGGCAAAGTGATATTGGATTTTTCTACTGGAATTTGTGCCCGGTATGGCGATAGGCTCGCCCCCTATCACATCATGGGACGGAATACGCTTGGCGAAAAGTGGGTGCACTAGTTGCGCCTCTGCCTACCCCTTCGGGGATAAAAGGCGTGAGCGTGCGTGTGCGTGCGTAAAATCAAATTGACTCGCAGTCAATAAACAAACATTTACAGCTATTTTACTGCTACAATTTCAATTAAAGTCTTCACATACAGCGCGGCGGCGTCTTAATTATTTGTTTTACGAGCAAGCCTTTATGTCGCTTAAAACATAATACCTAATGTTTAGGAAGAGATTATTTGTTTTTTAATATAAATAAGGGCTGTTTCACAGGTTTCGAGTGAATTTTAATTAACAGTTATAGTATTACACAGCTAATGTAGTAGATAGTACTCATTTTACACAACACAACACACAAATACCCACACCTTTTATCCCCGCAGGGGTAGGCAGAGGCGCAACCAGTGCATCCACTCTTCGCCGTGCGTATTCCGTCCCATGATGTGATAGGGGGCGAGCCTATCGCCATATCGGGCACAAATTCCAGACTCCGGGCTAATACTGAATAGAAAAACCCAATATCACATTGCCCGACCCGGGGATCGAACCCGAGGCCTCAGCTTTGCAGTCGTGCCGTAATGCAACTACGCCACCGAGGCAGTCATATTATATACTCATTTTATTGCCATTTATTTGGGAGCATAGATTAGAGTGTAACTTGTATTTGGTCTGCTTATACATTTATGTGACGCGGAGCACTTATTAGCAATCCGGGAATTTGGCTCTTCTATAAAGGAAATATTTTTAATCGACTTGATCTAACGTCAATGCATGTGCTTTGAATTGGGATGTCCTGAATTCTGATTCCAATCCCACATCGGACAACACTTTGTCTGGGTTTTGAGCATTATTTACTGATAACTGAATCCTCTAGAGGGGTTGAAGTCAGGTAGGCAGCCCAACACAACAACTAAGCCAAATCCAGAGCAAATGAATATGAATTGCAAGTCTGTTTGTCAGTCAGGGTGCTTGTAATAAGACGAGGGCCTTACTCTTCCGATGTAGCTGTACAAAAATACTCTTATTTAACATTAAAATACTCCCAAGAAAATCAGGAAAACCTGAAATATGGGTTTAATACTTATGTAAACTAATTTATTCTTCAAGAGTAAACTACTAAACATGGTTCGGACATTTTGCCAGCTGTCAGAAAAGACCGTATGTGAGCTGAATTAAACTTGCATCGACCCAAAGCCGTTGAAGTTTCGCTTATGCTGCCGGCAGTTCCCTTTGTTTTCAAGTTTCAACTAATTTATACCCATTACCGATTGTACCGTTAAGTGAGGAGCTGTAGTGGCATTCTCATCATTCATGCCGCCTTGGTACAAATTAACTGTATCAATAAGTTTTGGGCTTCATTAGTTCAAAATGTCATTCATGTTTTTAATAACTTTTAAAGAAAGCAATGTCAAAATGTCATTTTAACATTGCGTTACTAAATGAAACCACATACTCTCTTTGAAAATACACTTTCCATTAAGTTATCTTAACAATAGATATAAAATAAAAGAATGTAAGTTTCGAACAAAATAAATATCAACAAAAAGTAACTTTAAGTATACACGCCCAAATGTCACTTCTACTACTCTAAGAGGATTCGTCGCAACGGCAACATTCCACTTACAGTCAGAAAAACACTCACGCACACGATATATTTGCAAAATGATAAAAAATCACAGAATAAAATTTCAGATATCTTTGAATTTTTTTATAGAGAACTTATCAGGTACGCTGGCTTCCTCACGATGTTTTTCAAACAAGCTATAATTCGTAATTTTTTATTTTTTTTATTGCATTGAGTGATGACACGAGCATGCCGTTCGCCTGATGGTAAGCGATACGCGCATGCCCTCGCCTTTTATCCCCGAAGGGGTAGGCAGAGGCGCAACTAGTGCACCCACTTTTCGCCAAGCGTATTCCGTCCCATGATGTGATAGGGGGCGAGCCTATCGCCATACCGGGCACAAATTCCAGACTCCGGGCTGATACCGAATAGAAAATTTCAATATCACTTTGCCCGACCCGGGGATCGAACCCGAGACCTCAGCCTTGCAGTCGTACCGTAATACAACTACGCCACCGAGGCAGTCGTGGTAAGCGATACGACCACCCATAAACAGTAGCAACACCATCCAGCAGCTTGACTTACAAAGTACTGTGTGGCATTCCACTGCGCTCGTCATCCTGAGACATAAAATGTTAAGTCTCATTATGTCCAGTAGTTAAACTGGCTACAATGTCCTTCAAACCGAAACACAACAGTGCATGCACACGGCTGCTTGGCGGTAGAAATAGACATTGCGGTGGTACCCACCCAGACGGACTCTCACATATGAGAGACCTACCACCAGTGGGAAAACCACCACCACCAGTAGGAAAAAATACATAATTTCGTAAAGAAATTATGTATTTTTTTTAGAAAAGTCAGATGTTTGCCTTTGGTTTTGAATCTGGACATTTGTCTCGGCATTCCGTTCCACTCCCAACTAGGCTATCGCCACTCTTTCGCCTCGACTTATTCTTCTCGCCCTTTCTATAGAGTTTGCCCTTTGCAAAATGTGAACCTTTACGAACTAATGTCTATTCTATGGTAATAATAATAATAATTTATCGTCAAGGGATACATAGGGATACATTCCATCCCCTGGCAACTTACGTGTATTTTTCAAATCAAAAATTGAATTTTTTGTTTGGCCTTAATGACTCAATAAAGTAAAGAAGCTTCTAAAAATGTAATTCATATAACAAGAGCGGAAAAGTTACTTACTTTGAGCGAGTATGCAGTCAGGCGTTTATTTGCATTGTTCCTTGAACTACCCGCAGTTTACAATTGGATTTGTTGTATGAGTGGTATGAGTTTGTGTTCTACATTGATGGGTATGTAGAAACTTTGTAATAACTGAATCCAATGGATTTTCGACGAACTTCTGATTTAATTGCTGTTGGATTGAAACAAGAACTTTAAGGACCGGATTCACAACTTATGAATTAATGCTACTCGTCACATAAATGTATTTATTACCCGACCATGTGTCCCGTGTATCCCTAATCCCATGTAACCCTTTTTTATACGGGGCCGACAAAGACGCACCACTGGCCACTGCACCTGGTGGTAAGTGGAATAGCGTTGTATACCTTTTCTTTAAATCCAATAAAAAATTTCGTAACCTTACCAGTATTATGCGAGAATATGAGCAGAAATAACAATAGGTGAGTTTTTCGCTCGTTCGCTAGTGGTTGGTATTGTTATAAATTTTTTTTATGATATAGGGGGCAAATGAGCATACGGTTCACCTGATGGTAAGTGATCACCGCCGCCCATGAACATCTGCAATACCAGGGGGCACAGAGATGCGTTGCCGGCCTTTTAGGTGGGAATACGCTCTTTATATGTTGGCATTATGCACTGTGCATTGTCCTGTATGATGCTAAACAACACAAGTCCTTTTCCCTACCCTTATCCACTCAAGCTTGAAGTGTCAAGTTTGAATATGGAACGGGCGCGGGCACCTTTAAAGATATACCAAGGATGTAAATAATTTCCATTGTCCTTGGTTAGTTATCTATGTCAATTCTATTTGACACACTTGCCATCGGCCTGCCGTCGCATCACCACTACTTCTGAAGACCGCAAGAACCGGGACCCCGGGGAAGCTTCTAGGACAGGCAGGTCACCGCGCCGCAGTAAGTCCTTTATTTTTATCACGTATCCCTTGTCTAATCGCCTATTTATACAGTCCACTTTAAATTCAAATTCAAATTGCGGGATTTTAATAACCACTTGCTAGTATGCTTTAAAAATGTTTGCGAATCAGTTTGTAATAACCAGTGCCTTTTAATACTCCTCCATGTATAATTTCCACTGAAAACATTGCAACAGTGAAAATCCAGGCACGTTTTATTAAAAATATCGCATGAAGTTATGAACCTTTTATTGTTGCTCGTTCACATTTTATTTGGAAAGGCTTATACGCTTTATACCAAAATATTAACACTATTTTTATACGTGTATATAATTATCTACATTGCAAACAATATTACTAACGGCCTATTTCACTAGTTTCATGTTAAGTTTATTGGACACTTATCGTATTAAGCAGCTAATGTAAATCATACTCATTTCATTACCATTTATTTGGGAGCCTAGATTAGAGTCAGACTTTTGTATTTAGTCGGCTTATAAATTTATATGACGCGCGTCGAATACATTTACTTATAATATGTGAAACAGGCCCTTAATAAGGTCTAGGTAGGACTCTAACTTACTCTCAAGTTATTTAAAAGAAAGGCACATATTTATTTAACACAGATTAAAAACAATATTGGTAGCAAAGAGTAGCACGGCGGAGGCATATCTCCTTGGACCAGTGGTAGCGTATATTGGCTGCAGATCGAGAGGTCTTGGGTTCAAATCTTAGGACGGCTGGCGGGCACACTTTGTGTGGTTTTCGGATTTGTGGGAACTGGGACTAGATTCCCAGAGGGGGTGGGTGGATGGCGTGCCAAAAAAGTAATTTCCGTGATATGCAGTGTATTGCGTCGAGTAATCTCTAGTTTTAGAGTACATTTGAGTGAAATAAGGGTGTAGAGGGAAGAAGAGTGGGCAAAGGAGGGTCAATAAATATACTTTTACTATAAAAACAAACAACTTGTTCAAAATTTTCAAACATCTAAATGTAATTTTACCTACCAGGCCACCATAAGCCAAAACTCATGACAACAAACGACTCCAAGACAGACCACATACGGCGAACATTCATTTTGGGAGCGCAGATGAAAATCTAATAGCAAAGTGGGAGGCGCATTGCGTTCGTTCACACCGCACAAAGTTTTAATGTATGTTCGACGGTAAACGCAAAACTATGTCCCACATTGCACGAATATGAGAATTTGCGTTTAATACAAGATACGGACGGAGCGAGGCGTGATGTAAGCGAGAGGTAAAGTGGCTCGACACTTATGCGCTCCTGGTACTTTAAAGTTGTTTATTTTTTTTGTCTTGAACAACGCTTTTGTTTAAAAAAAAAGAGCTATTATCTAATATCTAGCCAAGGCAAACCATTCTTTTCTCGCAAGGCACTATAATTATATAAGAATGATTTACTATTTCGATTATAATAACAGTTCACCCAAGGATAAAGTATTTTACTTAGTGGAATATGTTGCCATGCGTGAGCCAAGTCATAGTAAATATTATAGAAATAAAGGTGTCGTACATTGACACGGTCATTACAAATGTTGATAGGTAAATTGATGAGATAACAGTTTATAACAAAAGTTGTTGAATACCTGCTTCCATAGACACTAAGTAAAATAGCTGAGTTGGTTGTACATGAGAACAACTTTACAACTTTTTGTAGAAAGGCATTGCGACACATGCATTTTTGAAAATTTTATGTTTTTGATGGTAAACGCATCCAATCCATTATCTTTCATGAAAGTTTTTAAATAATTTCCACAGCTCGTAATTTGTTTGTATGTAAACATTTAAATTAAACTATTATAACGGATTTTATCGCGGTTTTTAAGCTATTGCATAGCTTCTATCGCGGGCCTTGAGCGTGGAGACCCGAATCCAGAATAATGAAAATAACCTGACATCTTTTGTTATCTTACTAATATGAACCTTAAAATTTTCGACCTATCTCAATTTTATCTTGCATGCCAAAGTTGTTCGAGTCCCTCTTACATCCAATAGTCTCTCAACATGTTGACAACGCAATTTCTGACTTTCAACATGGTTTCAGGCAGGGCCGCTCAGTTGATACAAATCTGGTATCTTACGTTACTTACCTTTCCCAGTGTATTGATAGGGGCCAACAAATTGACGCCATCTACACCGACTTCTCCAGTGCTTTTGATACTGTCAATCATACTATTTTACTCCGCAAACTGGAAATTGCTGGTATTAACGGTGACTTACATAGATGGTTTGCATCATATTTACAGAACAGGTCGCAATTAGTTAGAGTAAATGGTTTTGAGTCCAAAGTATTCTGTGCGACATCGGGCGTCCCGCAAGGTTCCCATCTTGGTCCGCTCCTGTTCTTGGTTTTTATTAACGATATAACAGCTACCGTTCAACATAGCAAAATATCCATGTTTGCTGACGATTTAAAACTATTCAGAGTCATTAATACAGATGAGGACTCAGTACTTTTACAAAACGATATTGACAGTATCAATGATTGGTGTATGAATAATGGCATGCGCTTGAATGTGAAAAAATGTTCTCACATCAAGTATAGCAGAAAAAAAGCTGATTTACCTTCTAAATACATTCTCGGGACTGAAGTCCTAACGGAAGTTACTGAAGTTCGTGATCTAGGTGTAGTTCTGGATAGAAAACTACATTTCACGTGCCACATAGACGTGATTGTCAAAAAGGCGGCTCGCATGCTCGGCTTCATTAAACGTAACTCGCGAGGCTTCAAGTCGCCTCGCACCAAAATTATTTTATATAATTCTTTGGTTCGGAGCCATTTAGAATTCGGAAGTGTTGTCTGGAACCCCTTATATACCAAGTATTCGCAACGAATTGAAAATCTACAGCGATCCTTTTCTCGTCATCTCGCCTTCGCATCACCCAGAATCTCACACAGGTGTCCTTACGAACAACGTATGACCCATTTTGAAATGGACAGTTTGTACAGTCGTCGAAAGCTTCTCGATATGTTATTCCTTTAATTATTATGCTAGTACAAACCTTAATCCTCCCTGTTATTGACTATGGTGATGTGTGCTATTTTGATCTGAATGCAGATCAACTCAATAAACTGGACCGACTTCTTAATAACTGCATTCGATTCGTGTTTAATCTTCGTAAATATGACCACATTTCCTCTTATCGTTTGCAATTAAAATGGCTACCTATTCGTCAACGCCACTCTTTGCGTGCACTTACCACCCTTTTCTCTCTGCTTATGTCTCCTACCCCTCCTACATATTTATCTTCAAACTTCCAATATCTTTGTGGTAGCCATAATAGAAACCTTCGCTCATCTAATAATCATCTTCTCACATGTCCCCCTCATAGCTCTGACTTCACTCATTCCTCTTTCGCTATCCAATCTATTCTCCTATGGAATTCGCTCCCTCTCGAAATCAGGGCGTCTAACACACGGCTAGCGTTCAAAGTGAGAGTTCGGCAACTACTTTTGAATGAAGCGTAAGAGTCACCACTTTAATTATAATATATTTTATATTATATGGTATGTATTTTATATACTTATTTATTTTTATTCCTCATATGTGTACCTATATATATTTTTTATACTTATTATGTATTATTGTTTGTGTATGTGTCTTGTATTTATGTTTATATGTCTTATTTATGACGTTAAACACTGTATTTTTAATATACCGTTTGATGCACCTACCATGACTATCTCTGCACCACCTTAAGGTTGACTGGTAGAGAATGCCTACGGCATTAAGTCCGCCTGTACATTAGTTGTAGTTGTAAAGTTGTATTCCTGTACAAGTTGATGAATAATAAAATTAAATGTAGTCAACTTCTTGAAAACATCAGTATATCTGTTCCATACAACAAACCCAGACGCCCAATTACTAGTATCTTTAAAACGCCCCCTTACAGAACAAATGTAGGCCTAAATGCTCCAATAACTAGAATGTGTGCTCTCTATAATAAAGTGGGCAGTAAAGTCGATATAGATATATTTAATGATTCTTTTAAAGTATTTAGAGGTAAGATGCTGGATTATCTCAATAATTAATTTGAACGTAATTAGATCTGGACCATACTCGCTAACTCTGTGGCCTTTCCTGTTGCCTATTTTTTACGTTTAGTGTTGTAACCAAATTATTTATAATACATACAATAATTACTCAATAATGTCAAAATTTAAGTACTTCATATTATCCTCTATCTTGTTAATATTATGTTTTAATTTTTTAATTTAAGTATGTTGTCTGTGGTGAATGCTGTGTACACCTATGAGTAGCACACATATCAGATGTTGTACCTTATTATTTTACTGTTTTATAATGTTATAATATGTAGTGCTGTTGGTGTACCTTATAACAATAAATAAATAAATAAATAAATAAACCTTAAATACAATGCGTTGAAGCTATAATTCTTGAAACGAGTATATTTTTATTTATTTATTTTATTAAAGTCATTAAAACCATTTCTTGCTAATCTAATATGAACCTTAAATACATTGCGTAGAAGCTATTTCCCCAGCGTTGGCACGACACGAGTACAAAAGAATCGAACGTAACATTCTTTTTTCAAATTTTTATTTATAATACTTTGGTTGTGATGACCATTGCATTTCTGACATTTATCAATAACAAGACTAAACGTGCGTTGCTCGCGTTTAAAAATCTACTTTATGTGGTAAGCGTAAGAACGAATTTGTGTTTAGTCAATCAAAATTTGTGATAAAAAATGCTATGCAATAGCTTTACCGCGGCAGTCTCTGAGTGCCACACGTATTTTTTATTTTATTTTCTCCCGACGTTTCGAAGGCTTTGCAGCACTTCGTGGTTACGGGGCGGACTGAGGTGTTGGTGGTTCGAAAAGTTAGTGTTAAAATAAAATAAAAAACCGCGGTAAAATCCGTTATAATAGTTTAATTTCAATGTCTAACAATTGCGTAAACGTAAGGAATCATTAAACATTTAAAGCCAATTTCAAGAAGCGATCTACATCGTTAACTCCGAATTGATCCCCTAAATAAACAAAATAATCATAATTCAACTATAAACACGTCAAACAAACTTTATTCTTTTGCTAGCGATCTCAAGGTAGCTATTTGATTGATGTCGTTTGTCGAAGTCGGACGATTAGGTAAAAAGAAGTGGGCTTAAGAATTTTCTTCAACCACAAAATTAACAAATACTATAATAATTTTATTAAAAAAAAACAAAGTTACATATTTTGGACGTTACAGTGCATACCACACTTTTTACCCTGAAATTGTTTCCACGCTGTAAAACAGTAAACTGCACGCATTTTATGAAACTTTAACAAATTGTGGGACATTTTGAAGCGTTATTTATTATTCATTCATTAACAGTCACAGTAATTAATTCTACGTAGCAGGTGCAGATGGCGGTAGCAAATGGAGTAATCGATGGATATTACGTCTCACACTGCCGGTCAATTTATATGGAAAATACTACACTCTCAACAAAAACTGAAAATTACAATGTATGCAAATTATTTCATAATGTTTGATTTAATAGACCGCCTCGGTGGTGAGTTGTATTCCGTGCGCGGCACGACTATGACGCTGAGGTCTCGGGTTTGAGTCCCGGATCGGGTACAGTTCAGTATCAGCCTGGAGTCTGGAAATGTGCTCGGTAAATGGCAATAAGCTGGTCCCCTATTACATGGGACCTGACATAGCTGGCGATATGTAAGTGTGTTTGATCTCTCCCTACCCCTGAAACGGGAAATAGGCGTTATAATATTTGTATGTATGATTGAATTTTTCCGGTCGGGTAGGTAAAACGGTTTTTCCAGGATTAATTTTAGCTTATATCCCTTGTCTTGCTATCTACTCCATTGTGAGGTTGGCGCAATATAATTTATCACGCAGATGAAAGTATGTAGTTTAGTTTTTTTATCGTACTTAACGAAAATTTTCTCTTTGTGATCTATAGGGAAAATCGTGCAATAAACCTCACATAAACTGTTACCCGACCTTCGCATACCCGAAGTTAGCATTCGAACCTTCCGTTCTGCAGCTCCTATATGCTGCCACTAGAGTCTAGTGTTATATCGTTTGTCTAGTGAGTAGACGAACGATATAAGTAACTTTGACTACACGTTGAAATAAAGTCTCAGTTCAGCCGTTTCGAATATTAGCTGTTACAATAAGACAGACTAAAAAAATATATGCGTATTTTGGGTTTGGGTAACATTCAAAAGACTATATGAAATAGAAAGAAGCCCTTTTCAAAACCATAGACAATCTTTTTTTAACGCTTTAGGTTTGAATTGTTTAATTTTGGGCCTTAATCTTACACTGGCTTGCACAACGATTTCCTAAATATGTTTAGTGGTAACCTCGTTTAAAGCCTCGTGCTGTCATTATCATCCCTTAGAAATTAACAAAGATAGCACTATGCTTGAAATATATTTAACGTTAATCGTAATTAGTGAGTCGTTGGGCACATAGTTCGAAGAACTGACGGCAGATGGGGCAAATAAGTTCTCGAGTGGAGGCCACGTACTGGCAAGCGCAGCGTCGGCCGTCCCAGGAATCCGAACACGCTGGATGAAGGCCGCTCTTGACAGGACCGTCTGGAAATCTTTGGGGGAGGCCTGTGTTCAGCAGTGGACGTCATATGGCTGATGATGATTATGTGCAAGCCGGTCTTAGAATCATAGGACTTGTTACGGTTTTAATATCTGCTTTTAAAGGGATTCGGAGGTCAAATTATAATCATGATTAATATAATAATTTCTTCATTTGACTAGGAGCTTATAATAACAAAGAGTAATTGCATTATGTATCATATCTTTGGAACTGTATGAGGATCACCAAGTACGTGGTCACTGCGCCGATAACCTGCGAACAAATTACATTGTTTAACTTTACAAATATGTAATATTTTGTTAAAACAAAGCACTGGTTGGTGCATGTCAAAATGTCAAATCATTATCATTACAAAACGCATTTCAGTGGCTTATAAACACCAGCAATAAACACTGTCAACGAAATTGGACAGTATTGTGCAGAAATAATTCAACCTATTTAAACTAATTAAAATTAAATTATTCATTCTAAACTATAAAAAATAATGTGTATTTTCAAATATCATGTATGTTATATAGGAAATTTTGCTTTTGTACTCCCTTCCACTGGGAAGACGATAATTAATTAATTATGAAAGAAAAAAGCAAGCCACAAAATTAATAATTTAACACATACACACACACACACACACACACACACACACTCACCCCTTGTATCCCCAAAGGGGTAGGGAGAGGTGCGGCGCAACTAGTTGCACTCACTTTTCGCCGTGTCTATTCCGACCCATGATGTGATAGGGAGCGAGCCTATCGCCATATCGGGCACAAATTCCGGACTCCGGGCTGATACTGAATAGAAAAATCCAATATCACTTTGCCCAACCCGGGGTACGAACCCGAGACCTCAGCATCGTAGTCGTACTGTAATACAACTACGCCACTGAGGCAGTTCATAATTTAAGTAAGTCACTAAATCCTGGATTCTACTCACAGAAGCTACCAGTGGTCGGTCGAGTGTGCACATGCCCATGGGCGAGTAGCTGACGCTCTGCAGCATCAGCTGGCGCGAGAACAGGTCCAGCCGCGAGGGTAGCATGCCGCTGGACGGGGTTGAAGTCATCAGACGACAGATCAAGCCTTCAGTCCTTTTGCCCTGGAGGGAATTAAAGTGAGATTGAGTGATGTATAAGGGAAAGTTATGGCTTTCTTTACTTTAAGAAGAGTATTCTTTTTGGGTTGACAGACTTCACATACCCTCGAAATTTTTATGGCGAATTCTCAGGTACGTAGGTTAGGTAGGTAGGTCAAGGTACGTAGGCTTCCTCACGATGTTTTCCTTCACCGTTAAAGCGAACGATAGTTGATAAACAACAATTTTCGATGCCTTTAAAATTCAATTTTGAGTGACATTGGGTGGTACCACTTTGTCATTAGCATTAAATAGCAGATTTCCTAATATATTTAGTACAGCTAGCGTGATAGCTGCCTTACTATAAAAAGCAACTATAATAATAAACACGGAATACATTTCCATTCAAAATTGGAAACTGTCAAATGGTATTTCTCAAAGCTATCAACTTTTTTATCTTCATCATCATCATCATCATCAGCTACATGACGTCCACGGCTGAACATAGGGCTCCCCTAAAGATTTCCAGACGGATCTGTCAAAAGTGGCCCGCATCGAGCGTGTTCGTATTCAGTGTGTTTATATTCATACAGACCTCGTTAGCGGTGTAATGGCAAGGCTCGACCAGCACGAACATCCGCAACATGTGTGTGGCGCACCAGAGGAACTGCAGCACCAGGAAGTGGATCCTGTTCGTCGACACGACTGCCAACAGAGCTACACCTTACTAAGTATACTAATGCTTTTAAGTCAGCTCTTTGTTTTACCCTAATGAATTGAATTGGCACGTTATCTAGTTCTCTTTCTCTCTTTTGATTTAGATAGATTTTTATATATTTGAATAGGAGAGATTGGTTAGCAGGAAAACTTAGTTATTACTTTTGTTTGTTAAGAATGTCGTGCACATCTTTTTTTTTTATTGCATTGAATGATGTTATTGTATAGTTAATTTATATGTTTGTGTTCACATTGTTGGTGTGCCTTAATAAATAAATAAATAAATAGAGTGTATAAAGCTGTAGCTAGGTGCTCCCACAAAATGAGACCTATTTAACTGTGATTTAAAAACGTATATGACATAAAATTCCGTATACTAATAAAAGCATGCATACCGTGAAATATAGCTAAAAGTGGTATTTATTATTTTTTTGTAGACATCAATAATTTGCAAACTAATTCATCACATAATGAAAACACTAATCTCTTTGGAAAAAAATCGCAATTAAAAGATGCAGGAACAAGAATTAAAGAAAATTAAAACTGGAAACACGCACTAATCTCCATAATGAGGAAGTAGGGCGTGATAATGAGATGCAGCAGCGTGGAGATGATGATGACGATGAGGGGCAGCCCGTAGCTGTCATCGATGCTGTGCACCACCTCGCAGAGCGTTCCGTACAGCACGGCCAGGCGGCGGATCGCCTCGCACGGTGCCACTATTAGACGAAGCTCACCGCTTACTGGAAACAGAATATTTCACGCCTTTATCAATTAAAGTTTAGATACAGTTAGACTCGTCCACCCCTAATGGGCAAGCGCAGGTGTTCCTAAAGTTGACTACGCCGCGACCCACCTAACAAAAACTTCCAAATTCTGGACTTGGCTGTTCTGAAGTAATTTTAATATATTTTTCGAGATTTTAGTTACTTTTCTCGTCTCGTCCGGCTGTTGGTCTGGTGAGTAGATGTATTGTTCTTTTTCTTAGGGAACACCCAATATTCCCTAGCGACCCACCAGTGGGTCGCGACCCATAGTTTGGAAAGCGCTGGGCTAGGGTATGAGCCTATCGCAATAATAATAAATAATGATAAAACGAGCCCTGTATTATATTCTGGCATTGCTCCAGGGCCGTAGCGAAGGGGGGCATTGTGGAGCAATGCCCTTCCTTAATAATCAACTAATAATAAGCAAAGGACTATAAAGCAGATTATGACAATTAATGAATTGCAATTAGTTCAAGATTCTTATTTTTTCTTAGTAATAATTGTATGTTATATTGTAAATTTCGTTGGCAATCCCAAATAAATAAAATAATGACTGAAAAAAATATGGATTGACGGATTTATGGGAATTTTGTTACTCCGTGTATATCACCCAATTAATCACACATCACAAGTCAAGAAAGCCAAAAATCGATAGACCAGAACAGATCAAGTAACATTTTTACTTCTGCCCTACCTGCAACCACAGCTGCCCTATCTTAAATTCAAGTCTAGCTACGACCCTGTGCCTGCATTGCGCACTGCTGAGCATGGGCTTCCTCTACTACTTGAGCATTTTAGGCCTTAGTCCACCATCGCAATATCGGGCACGCATTCGAATGCCAGAAAACATATAGCTCTATTTAATTGAATAAAAACTGTATGTTCTGAATGTTTGTTATAATTGAAAACAATCGCATCAGTTTTCGTTTTTAAATCACAGTTTGTTTTGGTATATACCAATATACCTGAAAATGGAATTAACTCGCTCCCCTAATGTATGTCAATTCATAGTTTTCTCTTTGAAATTACCTTAGTTTTAAGATGTAATTAGGCACTCACCAGTTCTTTTAATAATGACGGTAGATTCTTTAGTCGGAATCGAATCTACTAATAGGCTGACGTTAGCCGATCTCTGCGAGACCACGGGAGACACTCGGATCGCGTAGATGTTCAACGGCGAGCTCTTTGGTAGATCAACTGCAATTGACATAAATACCGTTACAATTTATAAGGAAATTGTTAGAACAGAATCTAATGCAATATGTATAATATGTACCTGTATGGTTAAAATAATTAAAATAAATAAAGGAATATTTTAGTATGTTCCGAGTTCCGACTGACTTATCTTTTTTGTATTTAAAAACGACATGTAGAAATTAGTAAAAGTAGTATAACCGTTAAGATTTTTTATGACAATGACGATATAAAAAATATTCGGCAAAGTTCATTTTTATTTAACCGATTTCCAAAAAAGGAGGTGGTTCTCAATTCGTGTATACTTTTAATTAAACGAACATCTAATACAGGCTTATGGGACATACTTACTAGGTACAGCCACTTGCCGCGCGGTGATAGCAAGAGCATCGTTAACAGCACGGAATCTGGCGCGGACTGATAACGCTGTGAAGGCGAACTGCAACTCCAGGATCATCACCACGTACCACAATAAGTAGAAACCTATGTAGTTGATCACCATGTCCCCTGGAACGGAACGAAGTTGAATGTAACTACCAGGAGAACAGAAGAGTGACAGCGATGTGATGTAGATCAAATACTCTATAAATTGTAAACATTGACGAAACTCGAAAAGCAATGACAATCTATGATGTTGATACCCTAAAGGACTTTAATTTGATAAGTAATAAATTAAGTATATTAAAGAACGCTGCAAAGTTAACTAGTAACACTGGCATTAAAGATCTATGGGGTTAGTAATAATCAGCATAGGCCCAATTCTTGCGGAAATCTTTAATTGCTGCGTCAGAAACGGCATATTCCGTGATCTAAGATTAGTAAAGTAGTACCAATTTTTAAAGCAGGTTGTTAAAACATCCCCTCTAATGGATAATAGGTCTATTTCTATTTTACTAGCTCTGAGTATTCGAAAATTTAAGGCTTAATCTTTTTTTTTATTTATTTATTTCTTTCTTTTGTAGTACCTACAATAATTAGGTATCATATGCATAAAAAAAACCATTATCATATGAACGAAAACTAGGCAAGCGAATCGTAAGGTTTTCTATAGAATAATAACAATATTATTGTTAGGTACTCAGATTATCTGCAGATAATAATTCTTTAATTTGTTTTTATATTAATAGGTGTGATACTGTCACGTACATCGTTAGGTAAATTATTTATTAACCGTGGTGTCAAGTAGGAGGTAGTTCGTTCGCCATACACATTGGAGGCGCTGCAGCGCTGGTCGTGCAAAGCCGGTTCCGTGCAATTGCACGCGTGTACACAGGATGTTTAATTTCGTGCTGGAGTGTTTTATTAAAGAATTGCTCTTTTAGTAGCATATAATTAAGCTTAGTATGGACGGGTAAATCAAATGTAGGTATTCTTTAATAAAAACGAATTTTTCATGGTAGGTCATTTAGTTTTACAAACAAAGTATAGGTCCACGCAAGATGCTAGACGTGCATTAGTTAAAGCTGTTTTGGATCCCTGGGAGGCCCTTGGGCTTTAAACGTTTAAAAGTTTCTAATATTGTATTAGATAGAAATGTCTTAGATCTTGTTCCTTCTACTGTCTTTCTTGGAATAACAGTTGATGCTAAGCTACAGTGGAGTTCGCATATACATAGAATAGCTGGCAAATTAAGCTCCGCTGTATTCGCCATTAGAAAGATTAGGCAACTGACAGACGTGGCGACGGCCAGGTTAGTGTATTTTGCTTACTTTCATAGTATTATGTCGTACTGTGTTTTGCTATGGGGTTCTGCAGCTGATCTGCAGACTATTTTCATATTACAGAAAAGAGCTGTTCGCGCTATTTATGATTTGCAATCTCGCGATTCTCTTCGAGACCTTTTTAAAGATATTAATATACTAACCTTGCCAGCTGAATACATATTCCAAAACATTATGTATGTCCGCAAAAATCTAGATAGCTTTATAAAAATCAGTGACATACATTGTATAAATACAAGGAACAAAAACAAACTTGCAGTTCCAAAGTTTAGACTGAGTAAAACAAGTAATTCGTTTATGGGCAACTGCATTAAATTCTATAATAAGCTTCCTTCTGAAGTAATAAATCTGCCTGAAATCCAATTTAAGCCTTACGTTAAACGTGTATTGATTTCTAGAGGCTACTATAAAGTGACAGACTATTTAAATGATAAGGATATTTGGAATCAGTCCTGCCGGCACAGCACCAAGGCACTGAGCATTCACATTGAACGCCTATGAGAAAAAAAATTATTATAATATGACATTTATATGGCTATGTCCATAATATAATATTTTTACTTTTTTGACATTTAAGTTCAATTTTTTTAGACATTTTGACATTGTTTAATTATAGTGACGACCGATCTATAGGTATCTATTACTATTAATAATTTGTAAACGTGGGTTAATGCATCATGAACGCCAATATATTTTTATTTGGTTGCTTCCAAATAGTATTTTATTTATATCTTAGGGCTACATCCATGCATACATTAACCTGTGTAATAATAATACTGTCAAATATACATTTGAAAAACAATGAAGAAAATCATGACAATTGATGACGAAAAAATTAAGCCCGGAGTTTCTTTCTGCCTTTCTTCTTCGGGTCGTCATCGCTTAGGTAGCTAGTGAAAGGCTGGTAGGTTAGCTAGGCTAGGACCTTTGTATCCTCGCCGGCGAGGACCGTGGCGTTTCCTTTCCTCGTAATGTAAAGATACTCCTTCCCTTTCTTTTATATCAGCTCCACTTCTCCTTACCTAGCCCTATTCCCGTCCCCAATGTCCGTGTCCTCTGTACCTATCAGCCCGTGCTGGTTGTTCATTATTTAATCTAGGTACTTTAAATTATTTAATTGGTATATGTACCTTTGTTATTGTCTCTACCTTGTCATGACTTGTCATAAGTGCTTTTTTATAAGCCTACTTGATCAATAAATGATTTTATTTTTATTTATTTTTTTTTAAACCTGCGCACCTCCATCTCGGGAATCGTTCCATTCCTAACTATGCTATCGTTGCTTATTTTCGCAATAAATAAAATATAATTAAAATATACTTATTTACGTTGGTTTACTCACATTGTCGGTCTACCTTTGTCGCTTGCAAAGCGTAAAAACAAAAATCGTCAGCGATTAAAACGGTAAAGAAAATCAGTATCGCCAATAAAACTGCGCAGAGTTTTCTCTCAGTGAGTCCCGAATACTGGCCGCCAATACTGTTGTCCACCTGAAAAATTATAACGCCTTTAACTTATGTGCTCTTGGTACTCAAAAAAAATTAATTAAGACAAAAAAAAACTATTTAAAATTTAATAGGTTTGTTTAACCAATCAGACACATGAATGTCCGTGGTAGCTACAAAAATCATTACTAAAAGTTACTAACAACTTGTAACTGCTATCTAGTAGCCAGCGCGCAGAAACTGTCATCTTGTTAGCTAACTGACACAAAATGGCCGCAACAAGTTGTCGTCGATATTTCGTTCCACCACTAGCCATCTAATCATTAACAATATCCGGAATAAAAATATTTCCCGGGATAAAAAGTAGCCTATAGCACTCAGGAGTAGTGTAGCTTCCTATTAGTTAAAGAATTTTCAAAATCAGTCTAATAGTTTTTGAGTTTATCCATTACAAACAAACAAAAAAATTACATCTTTCCTCTTTATAATATTAGTATAGATTAGGATTATAATAGTTAATATAATTTGATTAATATTTAAGGCTTCTAAAGAGCGTTAATCAGACTTAGAACTTCAATAAGTAACGGAGCTTAGTACACTACCGAAGCCACTTTCTCCATGAATCCAAGCATGATGCGCATGCGCTTCGGCGCGCCGTACACGCCGGCGCAAGCCGTCACCACCACCACTAGCATGTCGCCAGTCGACACCACTTGTGACATGCGCGAGGACATCCGCACGGACAGCTTCTCGCCCACCTGGATCTCTGCCACCATGCCGAAGATCGCCAGGATTACTGCAATCATTATGACTTTCAACAGAAGCCGTGATACAGAACAATTAAAATAAAACAGTAAAGTCTGTTATTAACAGTTATGTAATATTTTTTGCGCATTCAAACGGATGCATGGATACATTTCGATGTTGGTTAAATTATTATGCTAAATGCATCTGGGGCAAACAGCTTGCTTGTAGTGAATAAATGAAGCAAATAAATAATACACTATTTCGCGTATTTAAGGGATGCACGGAAGCACACCTAGTGCACTTATTTTCAATACTAGAAACTCATATTTAATATTGCAAACACCAGATGTTGACAATCAATCTTTTTCTTCCTTTCTTTCTCTCTATATAAAATTTGTTCAACCTAGGTAACTTAACCTAACCTAATACGTTTTTTTAGGTAGGCGATCCTGCAGTCAACACCGGGGGAAACCTGCGAATGGGATACTGGAGTCCCCCGGCTTGACGACTGCAGGGGCCTGGGAGGGGAGTGGAGGAGGAATATGGAAGGGAAGGTGGGGGGAAGGGAGGAAGGTTCCCAGGATGGGCGGAAAGAGAGGGGCCAGGAAATGTTCACGGGCCCTTTTAGGCCTCAATGTGTTTTTCAACCAAGAGGTATATATACACACTGAACTGTACGCCCATGCGCGGGGGGACATTGGTCGCGGGCCGAGGCACACCGTTCAGTGTGTATACCTCTTGGTTGGATAACACATTGAGGCCTAAAAGAGCCCGCGAATATTTCCTGGCACCTTTTCCTTTCCACCCATCCTTGAATGGGGGAATGGAGAACCTTTCTCCATTCCCCCACTTTTCCTTCCATCATCCTTTTCCACTTCCTTCACAGGCCCCTGCAGTCGTCAAGCCGGGGGACTCCAGTATCCCATTCGCAGGTTTCCCCCGGTGTTGACTGCAGGATCGCCTAGCTAAAAATTAAAAAAAAAAACGTTAAGATCAAAAGGAGCGTTTAAAAAAATGTATACTTTACCTAAAAGAGTGACTAGAATATAACTGTAGACGCACATGGCACTGGAGAGCGAGACAGAAAACCCATTCTCGTGGGGCTTGAATCGCAGCGGCGCCAGGCCAAATAAGCTTGATATCTGGAACATGGTTTACACATCAACTGATTAGATTACATCTGAAAAAGGTCGCATGCTACATAATCGGTAATTGGGAAAAAAGCATGTATTCTTGTTAAAAAAGCTCATTTTCGCTCGTACTTTGTCCTGTGAACTATTCTGGAATACAATAATTTGACACAGAATATTCTTTCGTACATTTTTCTTACATTAAGACGATTTTAAAGGATCGCTATGAAACATAAATATACACAAACTAGGAATCTGCGTTTTAAGTAGTTTAATATTTAAAACGGCTAAGTGACTTCAATGCAACTTGTGTTCAAATATAATTTCAATCCATTTATGGTAAGTGCATGGTAGTGAATGAAAGAGAAACCAATCAAAAACCAGATGCGTTTATTTGATATCAGGTTTACTTACTCGTAGTATGAAAGCATGCGCTCCACCGACTATGCAGTGAGATGGATAGTCGGCTCCGTGGTCGGTGGGGGGAGTACTGGGCTCTGCAGCCGCCCCTTCCACCTTGGTCGATTCCAGACCTGGAAAGAATAAGAATTCGGTTGGTGTAATAATAGCAACTGCGAGAGCGGCGATAACCTAGTTGGGAGTGGAACGGACTTCCGAGACGAATGTCCACAGGTTCAAAACCAGAGAAAGTGACTTATTACTACTGCCCAGCCTTCGAGGGTTGCGGTTGCGGTTCAAAATTTGCGGAAGCCAGCTTGCCGTGATTGTTTAAACGAAAAAATCGCTTGCGAAAGTCACAGGTTGATGAAGTCAACTACCTATTATTCTTCTTCTTCTTTTTTATGGCTTCCACCGTTTATCAGTGATTTCTCCAATGTCAAGTGTACGAAAACGACCTATCATTGTGTCTCTTTTTAGCCCTTCCATCAGATTACTTGTTGAATTTATACCGGATTTTGTACTTGCTTTTTATGTCGTAAATTTTTGATAAACAATAAAAAAATATGAGTAAAATAGCCTATTATGATTAATATTATAATATTAAGTGGAACATAGATTAATTTAGTTTTTTTGCAAATTCAATCAAAATTATAATGTAATCACATTAAAAAGTTAAATGACATACCTAAGATTTAAAGGGGCACCTAGGTACCATGAAAAAGGCACCTTGTCAATAACATGCAGTACAATCATAAATTATTTTGCCTTTCCTGCATAATTCCAAAGGTACTCCTCAAAACCATCCAATACTACCAAAAACATAATCTTATCGTTAAGTAAACGATCCCAATAGCTTTTTTCGATCCATCGCGAAATAGACCAATCAGTGGGCTTAGAATGTGGCCAAAAACACGACACGACTCTGTTTCGTTTTATTGAGATTGGTTGAGAGACTAACACGTGACTGACGTATTAGTCTCTCGTCCAATCACAAACATCAAAATTAAAACACATCGTCTTACGAGTTGCGTTTTTTGCCACATTTTAAGCACACAGAACACAGTATTTTTCGACATGCTTACAAATTATTTTGTTTAGTTTATTCTTGGGATCGAAGAATAAATTTGGGATCGTTAATTGAAAACCACGAGTGGAGACCACGTACTGGCAAGCGCAGCGTCGGCCGTCCACCTGCAAGGTGGACTTGATAAAGGCCGCAGGGACACGCTGGATGCGGGCCGCTTTTGACAGGTCCCTCTGGAAATCTTTGGGGGAGGCCTATGTTCAGCAGTGGACGTCATGTGGCTGATGATGATGATGATGATGAATTGAAAACCAATAACAAAAACACCTCACCAACAAGATCATCGTCTTCGCTCATGTCGCGACCGCGGCACGTGGACGCAACAAAATAAATGAAGTAATCAGAAGCTCATTAAACTTTATCTATCAATGTTTACAGCGCTCGGAAACTTTAATCATCCGATAGGTCGAACACTTCAATACTTATGTAACACTCGTGGGGACGTATATATGTTTAATAGATTCACCCGAGATGGTTTATGTCAGGCAGGAATTAACATCCGTATTCACAAATGACAGGTGGGGATACTGACCACTATACTACCGAAGAGTGAAGTGAAGTGAAGTGAGCGATAGCCTAGTTGGGAATGGAACGGTCTGCCGAGCCAATGTCCGGAGGTTCAAAAGCCAAGGCACACACCTCTGACTTTTCGAAGTTAAGTCTGTATTGTTTATCAATTATCGTTCGCTTTAACGGTGAAGGAAAACATCATGAGGAAACCTGCATACCTGAGAAGTTCTCTATAAGAATTTCGAAGATATGTGAAGTCTGCCAACCCGCACTAGGCCAGCGTGGTGGACTAAGGCCTAACCCCTCTCAGTAGTAAAGGAGGCCCGTGCTCAGCAGTGGCAAGTATATAATACAGGGCTGATTGCATTCACAAATGATACTTAGCTAAGTAGCGAGCAATGTTATGATAATAAATCTGTCCAATCAAAAACAGAGTCACTTATTACTTGAATTATGATGTTTTCTTATTCGTAGTATGAAAGCATACGCCCCATCGAATATTACACCGTATATTGTACGAATAAATGTTTCTTTCTTTCTTTCTCAGTGCTTACGACATGGCCTTCGCAGTACATAGACATAGTTGGGCTGTGATTGGCGAATATTGAACAACTTTACTATAGTTGGCTGTCAGATAATCAAACATGAACAAACTCGACGAAAACTATGAATTGCCACAAGCCTAAGGCAATTCACAAACGTTACTTTAAGTAAGTAGCAATGCCAATAATTAATACTGAGTTTCTTGGTGCTTCTTCTCAGGTCGGTGGGCTTTTCCGAAGCACTGGTAGAATCTTTTAGTTGATAGAAATCATTGTAAAAAATAACGTGTAAAAGTGCCCACAGGCGCCTAATTACTTAATAAATGATTTGAATTTGAATATATCTGTTTCTCAGTGTTTACGGCATGACGGCCTTCGCTGTACGCAGGCAAAGGGGCGTTGTGATGGGCTATTGAGATAAAATTTACTTCAGTTGGCTGTCAGATAAAGAAATCTAAACAAAGTTAAAGAAAACTATGGAATTGCCGACACTATGCGTTCAGGCGCACTCTGCGTCCTCATAGTATTGTTTGTGACTACGTGTGTGTCTGCATGCTTGAAGTAGTGTATTGTGGCGGTAGAGTCGGCACAACACACTTACAGATGCTGCAAACGGATTGACTTTACACAATTGAAAACTTGACATCAATACCCTTAATACTATTCGCTGTACATACTATTCCAAGCAAACCATGTTAGAAAACACACAGATTCTCCTAACTTGCAATTCAAAGCCAGCAGCTCCAATGATGATATCTAGATGCGCTGCCACAAGAACAAATAGACGATATTCTTACATCGCAATAAAGTAATTAGACAATAGATTTGCTCTGCAATCTAAATAAGATACCATACAATCATAACATAGAACACACTGGATGCAGGCCGCTTTTGATAGGTCCGTCTGGAAATCTTTAGAGGAGGCCTATTGTACGAGTCGAGAACGGGGGTGCAGTGGTTATTGAATGATAGAATACGAAATAATGTTCACGGATTTAATGTTCGTCACAAATGTTACAAATGTTCAATGTTAATGTTTGTTATCACTTGATGTTAAATGTTATGCTGGCGAGGACTGAATCCGACTGCCTCGGAACCGACTGTGTTACAACTACTAAGCTACAGACAAAACATTACAATTTTAAGTAAATGCGCTGCGTGCATTTATGCTAAGGTGTTCGGTCATATTACACCGAGCACCTATGTTCAGCAGTGGACGTCATGTGACTGATGATGACGATACAATCATTACCACACCAGAGTCACCAATCATTAACATTAACATATGAGAATGGCATATCCTAGAGACAGACTTATAGTTAAGATATATCATTCCCACACATATCTTTGTTTTTGATTTAATTATTGTAGAAAAGATCTACAATCCCGCTGGATGTAGGCCGCTTCTGACAGGTTGGTCTAGAAATCTTTGGGGGAGGCCTATGTTCAGCAGTAGACTTCTACAGGCTGAAGAAGAAAAAGAAGAAAGGATCTTGGCTACGGTCTCAGAAAAACAAATCTCTACCAAATATGCATGAATCAAACACGTTCAGAGGGAAATAACAGTTTATTATGTATGCATGTTGCATGAACGTGTCCAATAGCAGATGTTCGTGGGGGATTATCAGTTTTATGATACTAAATACAAGCCGACAAAAACACTTGATTATGAGTACCAACGTCGGTAAATCACGAATATATTTTGTTAATAGGGTTGTTTGCGGATTCACACGCGTGAAAAGCCTTTTCCGCGACAAAAGTCCCTACAACACAATACGACGCCAGCGCCTTCTACTTAAAGAATCAGATAAAAAATATTCATTATTTCCCATGGGAGCAAATTACCGTGATAAAGACAAATTTGTCATGTATGATAGAAATAAAATAAAAAAACCTTTTATTTCTTGCAAAAAACATTTCATCATCATCATCATCTGCCCGTTGCAGTCCACTGCTGGACATAGGCCTCTCCCAAGGTACGCCAAAGAGCCTGGTAAGTACAAATCCGTGCAATAATTATTAATTTTATCTATGGATACTCTATACTATTATATAAAGCTGAAGAGTTTGTTTGTTTGAACGCGCTAATCTCAGGAACTACTGGACCGATTTTGGAAATTCTTTCACTAATAGGAAGCTACATTACTCCTGAGTGCTATAGGCTACTTTTATCACGGAAAATCTTTACCACGCGGGCGGAGCCGCGCGCAATGCTAGTATACAACATAAAATGTATGCAACAAAAATACAAATTTTACTCATTATAAATTACAGTTACTTTTAAATAATCATCAGAGAAGCTGGCGGATAAATAAATTTCTTTCCCAAATTATAATAATTATAATTAGAAACATTCTAGCTACATCAATATCAATGATCAAATACATGTAATAGTTATGGTTGTATTTTAATAACATTATAAATTCAAAATTTTGTGAAGATGTTCAGATGTTGATTACAAGTAAACACGGAAACTTAAAAAAAAAAGATAAAATTAACACAAATAGACTATTTCCTAGATTAATATATGTTTTTAGGGTCCTGGATCTTAAAAAGAAAAAAGGAACCCTTATAGGATCACTTTGTTCTCCGTCAGTCCGTCTGTCTGTCAAGACCCTTTTTCTCAGGAACGCGTAATGATATCAGGTTTAAATTTATATTAAATACTCCGATCTACGGTCTCTTTCAGCTGTGAAATAATTACACTAGTAAGTTTTTTTTTTATTGCATTGAATGACGAGACGAGCATGCCGTTCGCCTGATGGTAAGCGACACGACCACCCATAAACAGCAGCAACACCATCCAGCACCTCGACTTACAAAGTACTGTGTGGCATTCCACTGCGCTCGTCATCCTGAGACGTAAGATGTTAAGTCGCATTATGTCCAGTAGTTATACTGGCTACAATGTCCTTCAAACCGAAACACAACAGTGCATGCACACTGTTGCTTGGCGGCAGAAATAGACATTGCGGTGGTACCCACCCAGACGGCCTCTTACATAATGAGAGACCTACCACCAGTGTAAGTCAGTAAGTCAACGCGATAAAAAAATATAACCGTATATGTGGCATATTTTAGAAAATTTTGCGATTTCGGGAATTACCTTAGGTATAGGTTTTGATTCCTTTGAATCTATAAATTCAAATTTATTCTTGCCAAATTTCATAATTCCTAGAATCATGAAATTTGGCAAGAAGCAAGGTCTTACAGCACACGTAAAGGAAAAAATCTGAAAACCGTTAATATGTACAGTCAGCAGTATAAGTATCTGTACAAAATCAAAATTTTAAATCACCTATATACGCGTTAAGTTAAACTGAAATATTGTTTTCTTCGTTTGAAGTAAAGTAAATATCTTTTATTTCATTTTTGTGAAAAGAAAAAAAGATTAGTAAGAACACAAAAGTATGTAGGCAATTTGAAATTTTGAATTTGTTCATCTACTTATGCTGCTGACTGTACTTTAATAACAAAAAAAGCGAATTTACAAACTCATATTAAATTGGTTAATTTATTATTTAATTTTGGCGAACTATTGAACTTATATACTTAGATACCTTACCTATAAGTTTATGCGGAACCCTCGGGCGAGTCCAACTAGCACTTGTCCGGTTTTTTATTAACACGGGCAAATCCATTTTCGAATTTCTGCTGAACTCACCGGTCTAAACCGTCCTTCCCAGAAAAGTACAGACAGTATTTTTTTGCCCCAAAGCAAAGTGATCCCACTGCATCTGATGGTAACCGGGAAGAGGTGCAGATAGAGTATCGACTGACACGCGATGTTTACATCCCTCGTCAGGCGACACAATAAGGTAGTTCTATGTTTGATTCTGTACAATATGTATTTGTAACAGAAAATAATGCAAAAAAAAAGAACGGGTTGCACTCCGGGAGTGCCGGCAGAAGTGAAAACTTGAACATTAACGTTGTGCATTTTTGAATATTTTGGAATGGTAAGGGAATAATTTCGCATGAATTGCTTTATTTATCAGTATAAAAGTACTAGCATTTATGTGGTTAATTGCAAAATTTATTTATTGCGCTATCTTACACAAAAATGACAATTTCACTATTTCTTCGTCACTTTAAAAAAAACACCATAAAAGTAACGATTTCCTTTGCCCATTTGAAAAAACAAAACTGAATGAGCGGCTGTTATTGCGACATCGATATACGAAATTTCAACTATTTCAGTCAACTTTTCATCGTGATTATTCAAAAAATAAACGGATCTGATTAATTTCTAATACATCATCGGAAAGACTATTTCAACACTAATAAAATAAACGAGCCACATTTTTCATAAATCTTTCTTTAATTTCAATCTATCAAACAAGTTCCAACGTCTGTTTCAGAAATTTTGATGTACAGAGATTCAAACATGTTGCCGTTTTCAATCAAAATCTTGCTTTAAACTGACTAACGAAAGCTACTGTTTATTGGTATATAAGTCGCCTTAATTATGAAAGAGACAATTGCTGTATTTTCAACGTAAAATCCTAAATCATACAAAATGAAAGTGCGCGCGAAAAAAAAATCACTTTCATTGCTTATAAATCAAAATTTGAAAAAAGAATGTTACGCTCTTTTATACTAGTGCCGTACCAACGCTGGGGAAATAAATAAAAATGTACGCATTGTATATAAGGTTCATATTAGTAAGGGATGGTAAAACCTCCTACGCATTTTCGATCAGGGTCACGTGATCCTGACGCGAGTTTAACATTTTATACCCATCCCAAAAAGTGCTCAACGCCGCTAAAGAAGTTATCACTTCAAAAACTTTTGTGAAATCAGCATCATAATTTGTTGAAAAATAAAGCAGTAATTCACATTTGAAATTGTTGTGAGCAAAAGTAGGCGCGTGGTGGGGTTATCGCGCTATCTCTTTCTCATGCACACAGCGTCATGGACGATCACACTCGATGACATCTCAGTTTGATATTACTGTTATTCGACATCATCCCCTCCTACCAAATTTAAAATCTTTATAACTTATTTATTATTGCGTGGATTATTAAAATCATTTTTCCAATATATTTTGGATTACATGCATTTTTGATAAATGAATTAAAAAAGTTGTCAACTACTATATCATGCCGGCCTGTTTGTACCGGATATATACAGGCTGATCCCGTACGCAACACACGGGGGCGACTATGGCGGGATTTAACTCCTTATGTACTGCAGTCGCTATCCGGACGTACCCAAAATATATCGTACACCCCCAATGGTAATCGGAGTGGGATCTACATAGAGTGTCGACTGACAATAATTACCCCTCGGCAGTCGATAATAGGGTATTTTCCTACGTTCGATTTTATACTTATATTATTTATGACTGCGTCGGTGGCGTAGTTGTATTACGGTACGGCTGCAACCCTGAGGTCTCGGGTTCGATCCCCGGGTCGGGCAAAGTGATATTGAGTTTTTCTATTCAGTATCAGCCCGGAGTCTGGAATTTGCGCCAGATATGGCGATAGACTCGCCCGCTATCACATCATGGGACGGAATAACGGCGAAAAGTGGGTGCACTAGTTGCGCCTCTGCCTACCTCTTCGAGGATAAAAGGCATGAGTGTGTGTGTCGATTTTATACATTATTCTATGTATAACAGCAAAAAGAATGAGAAAGAAGCCGTTCTGAGCAAACTGCATTTCAATTGGTTAAGACATGAGGCAGTAATTCGTATTTCAAATATTGCAATGTGAAGGAGTGGGGATATCGCTCCATCTCATTCTTTCGCACGCATCGTTATACCCATTGACGTCACGATCGCATATTGCGCCTCTTTTCTCGTTTCTTGACAATTACCGCTTCTACCAAAATTCAAAGGCTTATAACTTGTTGATTTTTTTTCGGATTATAATCAATCTTTCTGTATTAGGATTTATATGAGGTAAATATTTGATAAACGTAAAGAACGAAAATTAGTAAAATACCCTATGCCAGCCTGTTTAAGGTCTAATTTCAACATGCTCTGGTAGTTACTTTAACAGCCTGTTAACTGTTTTCACGAACTGTAAAGGTTTTTGAGTGTTCCACCATGCCCTAACTGGTGTTAATCTTCCTTAACTAGGCATGAAAACTCATGGGACACGCAATACTTTAACATTCGCGTTAATTGTAATGCCCGATTAACAAACGCCCGCTAAATAAGAAATTGGTGAAATTAGACCTAATCTTGATCACTCGCGAGTGGATCCACGAGCAATACCGTATACTGTATAAACATTCATAAAGACGTTATAATAGACGTTGTTTGTCGACAAAAATAAATTATTTACAGTGATTACATGTAGGGTGCCCACCCGTATTTATATTCGTATTATTTTTTAGTCAACTGTACTATGTACAGTCAGCCACATAAGTTGCTGAACAAATTCAAAATTTTAATTTGCTTTTTATCTTTTGCGTCTGTATTCTTCGCTTAAATAAATTTCACGAGGCTAACTTTAGTTTGGATAAAGAAAGAAGAATATTTCGACTGGAGTTAAGGTGTAGAAGCGTTTCAAAGTATTTCATTTGTTCAGCTACTTTTGTGGCTAACTGTACATATGGCAAAATGATATAGGACGAAAAATACTTTCTGTTTTTTTTAAGATGACTGGAACGCACCCGCAGAGCCTTATAAGACCAATTTTTTTACGTATCCACTATGTTATTCAACTAGTCATCTTACCTACGAAATTGTTCATATCGGGGATCTTATGTTGCTCCCGCCTCGGAGCCTCGCACCAGTTAAGCCTGCCACTGAGCAGAGCTGCATGGGAAATTCCAGAACGAAATTTACACATTCGCGGCATTTACGCAAGTCACGTCAACTTGCCTGTGACTTTTATCAGCTTGTTAATTTGTCGATTTTGGATGTGTCCGATTTTAAAATATGAAAAAAAATATATTTCCCTAAGTACGATATGCATAGAAAACATTAGTTTTTCCAAAAAAAAAGGTGGCAACCCTAATTACAAGTAATTTATAGCCTAGAACCGTTTGATTAGGGCTTATATCATTCTAACGTTGCAATTAGACATCTAGACTGAAAAACGGGCCCTTTATCAGATATAGTCATATCATGACGCCTCGAAAACTATTTTGTGTTATAGCTATTGTGTGATTGTGATTTCCACCGCTTCTGAATATCAATACCAACTACTTTAGTTGAAAAGCTGTCGGCCTGTTTGTAAGTGTTTAAATAAATGATATATATACCCTTTCTAGCCGATTTCGGCCACGGCGGCCAATCTCAACAGAGATCAGCCAGATACGCAGGAGATATTATAGTGCACAAGTGTGTGCGCAATACACAGGGTGCACTCGCTATTCCTTTACTCTCATAGTCCGGTGAGACGGCAATCTGACATGACCGGAGAGAGATCAGGCGCAGGACCAACGGCTTTACGTGCTTTCCGAGGCACGGGGATATCACACCGCCAACTTCCTGACTCCGAGCTGCGACTGAGTAATTTTTTTTTAAGATGGATAAACCCAGTCACAATGTTTTTGGCCCGACCCAGGATTCGAACCCAGGACCTCAGCGCGCAAATTGTACTCGTAATGCGTACGCAATACAACTACGCCACCGAGGCAGTCGGAAATTATAGGGACAGAGGACAAACACAATAAATTAAGGTAGGGACTTTCTGAGAAACCAACAAATTTTCTTCTGTCAACATCTGTCCTCTGAATATTTTTTTATCATGATTTCTTATGTTTACGCGAATGTCAGACGCTGAAATAAAACAAAATATTCGGATAAAGACCGCGATAAAATCCGTTTTTTTTTTATCAATTAGCCGTTAAACTTATTACTGCTGGTAGGATGTCGATAGTAGTAGATGTAGGCACCGTACACAATGTGTAAAACCGGGTTTACACATACGGAAGGACGTTCAGAATCTGAATCTAGAACGCTCAAGATTCTTTACAATTTGGCATACCACATATGGATGTTTTCAGAGGTGAATGGTTCCGAATTTCTCATGTTGATCTGAATTATTTATGTCAGAGAGCGTTCTGAATTCAGAACCGGATATCATTGCATTTCACTCAGTTTATATTAAAAGCATTAATAAGTGGATTTATATTTAAATTTTATAGAATTTAAAAATATATTAATAACGTATAATATTTTACTGAATATTTCAAAAGACCCGAAGTTTACTTGTTTAATTATTTTTTTTACATTTACAAGTATTTTATTTATGTCTCTGGTGTTATTTCATTTCCATATTTTATTCATTTTATATAGGTAACTAGCGGACCCGACAGACGTTGTCCTGCCCTAAAAAAGAAATAAAATCCTAGAAACCGAGTACAGCGCCACCTACCGGATCCAATTATTAATCTAAACCATTCTCTAATCCACCTGAATACACACAAAAAATGTTGTCCTGCCCTAAAAAGGAAATAAAATTCTAGAACCTGAGCACAGCGCCACCTACCGGATCCAATTGTTAATTTAAACCATTCTCGAATCCGCCTAAAGACACAAAAAAATGTTGTCCTGTCCTAAATAGGAAATAAAATCCTGGAACCCGAGTACAGCGCCACCTACCGAATCCAAGTGTTAATCTAAACCATTTTCGAATCCACCTGAACACACACAAAAAATCATTAAAATTGGTCCAGCCGTTTAGGAGTTCAGTGACATACACACGCAAAGAAGAATTATATATACAACCTCTTTGACGATATTTGCAGCACGCATTATATCAATGTTATGTCAAAGACCATAAGGTTGAATTAAAATAGTTTATATTGTCAAAAGCGCTAAAGTTACGTTTTTAATATGGTGGTTATGTATTCTTAAATTTTCTAATTTTCCACGCAATTTTCTTATTTTTTTCTTTCATAAGAACCTTCTCCTGACAATAACAAACACATAAAAAAAAAACAAAATCGGTCCAGCCGTTCACGCGTGATGCCGTGATCAAGGAAAATAGGGATTCATTTATATATATATATATATATACATATAGATAGCTGACTCCGCAAACGTTGTTTAGCCATCAGTTACCGACCGGGGTTAAAATTTATTAAAAAAATAGGGGTTGATCGTAGAGGGTTGAAAATTTAGGGTTGTATGTATTTTTTAATGCTGTATCATAAAAAAATAAAAACAAAAAAAATTATCTAAAAAATAAAATTAGGGGTGGACTACCCTTAACATTTAGGGGGATGAAAAACAGATGTTGTTCGATTCTCAGACCTACCCGATATGCACACAAAATTTCATGAGAATCGGTCCAGCCGTTTCGGAGGAGTTTAACTACAAACACCGTGACAATAATGAGGCGAGGTGTTATTAATTGAAATTGATTCCTTTTAATAAGTTAAATTATTTTAGAATAATTTAGCTCTTTTTGTAAATTCAACATAATTATATCTCAAAAATCACATAATCTACTATCTCAAAAACTGTAAGAATAAAATAACTAACTTTAACTAACTAATTGTACTTTTATCTTAATAGTAATAGTAACAGTTATATAGTGTAGTATTATAATGTATTATTTCTATTTTAGTGTGTTCCTGTAGCAATATGTTAATATTCATTAGCTGCTGTCTGTTCAAGCTTGCCATTTGTACCTATAATTAAGGTGGCATCTACAGTGTTTAATTTGGCGTTGTGTTCTTATGACTGTAATGGTGTTCACTTTGTTGGTGCAATAAATAAATAAATAAATAAATAAATAAATTTGGTCTAGCTTTCTTTAAAAGTCGAGGTAAAAAGTGGCAAGACCACTAAATTTCCAAAAAAGTTGTGAGGTTAGCATCCGTTTTTCAAATTCTATATTCCGTTTCTGAATTCCGAATGCCATTCCAAAAGTATAAGCCCGGCTTTACATCTGCTATTGGGGCTAGCGAAGTGTTTTACGTTTCGGGATGAGCTTTTGTATATCCATTTTCGAACAAGCCGGCATAATTGTTTCGACTGGCAAGCGATAATCAACTCTCAGATGAAAAAATATATAAAAACAAATATTTTCGTCAACAATCTATATGGTATTCGTTGTGTTATGGTATTTGTTGTGTCAGATCTGAACAAAAATATTTACATTTGAAATACATCAATGTTTGAAATGCAAATTTTCTTCTTTTGCTTTTTTCTTCTCTGAATATAAAGGGCGTGTCCACAGTACATTTACTTTTCAAAAAAGAAAAATCTAACTTAGGTTTGTTTTTCATCAATGTTCGGTTTTTTTTTTGAGTCTGGAATTTATGTCCTATAGGTATGACGATAGGCTCGTCCCCTATGACGGGACAGAATTACACAGAGCGTTAAGAGGGTGCACTAGTTGCGCTTCTGGCGACCCCTTTGGGGATAAAAGGCGTGAGTATGCTTGTGTATTTTTGTGTGTGTAGGAACGTGTGTGTGTATTTTTTTTCTTTAAAAAGTAAGAGATAATATACGAGCTGTCTCTTGTAAAAACGGGAACCAAGAAGGTTTTAATAAAACAGCCCTATGCTTTAAAGTTCACGAACACATACATACAAACCTTTAGACATAGGTATATACTATAGGTATCAGTCGTACAAGCGTGTAGACATCTATCCTCAACCATTTGTTAGCAATCAAGTAACAAGTCTCATCTGAACCCAATAATTTATCGCCTGTTGATTCATTAATCAAACGTGTTTCGTGTAACATTGGTACAATGTTTACATTCTACGAAATGATTACGAAATAGTTCTTGGAAGGTTATTTTCTTAACTTCACTACGCTCGTGTCATTATAATAAATCAATTATTTTGATACATAAATTATTATATAACTTCAAACGTAATTAAAAAGGTAATTCATTGATATGAACTTACCTGTTAACAAAAATTGATATTAATTATTTTTTTTAACTACAAACTATCTACTTTAAACTGGTAAGTCTCTCGTATGTGAGAATCCGTCGGAGAAGGTAGCCAGTCAATGTCTATTTCTACCTGTAAGCAGCAGTGTGCATGCACTGCTGTATTCCGTTTTGAGGATATTGAAGCCACGAAAATAATTGGGCATTACTAGCTTGCAGCTCTTGCTTGTATTTTCAACCCGCTTGAAACAATTTTCCCGGGATAAAAGTCCCACTGAATCTTGGATAAAAACTAGTCAATCCTTGGTAAATGTACCAAAATTCAACATTCAATAGTGTCTGCATTTACTGCTAATATATAAAGATAACCACTGTCTCAGTGGCATAGTTGTATTGCGTACGCGTTACGAGTACGATTTGCGCGCTGAGGTCCTGGGTTCGAATCCTGGGTCGGGCCAAAAACATTGTGACTGGGTTTTTCCATCTTAAAAATTACTCAGTCACAGCTCGGAGTCAGGAAGTTGGCGGTGTGATACCCCCGTGCCTCGGAAAGCACGTAAAGCCGTTGGTCCTGCGCCTGATCTCTCTCCGGTCATGTCGGATTGCCGTCTCACCGGACTATGAGAGTGAAGGAATAGTGAGTGCACTTGTGTATTGCGCACACACTTGTGCACTATAATATTTCCTGCGCACCTGGCTGATCTCCGTTGAGATTGGCCGCCGTGGCCGAAATCGGCTAGGAAGGGATTATAAAGATAAAAAGAAATTCTCACATAAGATTATTTATTTATGCAATATATATACAATTAATTAATAAGCATTCTCTCCAAGTCAACCTTAGTGTGGTGCAAATATAAACAAGGTAGATGCATCTCGGTAACTGTAGCGGTATACAAAGTACAAATTAAGTATAGACTGCCTCGGTGGCGTAGTTCTATTACGGTACGACTACAATGCCGGGGTCTCGGGTTCGATCACCCGGTCGGGCAGTGATATTGGATTTTTCTATGCAATATCAGCCCGGAGTCCTAAATTTGTGCCCGAAATGGCGATAGGCTCGCTCCCTATCACATCATAGGACGGAATACGCACGGCGAAAAGTAGGTGCATTAGTTGCGCTTCTGCTCACCCTTTCGTGAATAAAAGGTTCGACTGTGTGTGTGTGTATAGACAAAATATATATATACTATATAAAATATATACGTTATAATGAATTAAGGTGGCGAATTCCGCACGGAAGATACTTTACCTTCAATGTCTTCCAATTCGTATTCCATTTTCATTAAAACTACACACAACCAATGATCAAACCACTCGACGAGTAACTCGACAATATTTTTAAAACCACTTTAACTGTGACAAGACGTCGTGACCATAATAAATGCGGTGTCAATGTGACACACACAAACAGTTAAAAAAACGACACGTGAAAAAGAAAAATGTATCACGCGGGTAACGACGTGAGCAATATCATAGTGTTTAATAAATTGTTTATCAATAACGTGGACAACAATATATAGATTAAAACTGGTTGAGTTTAATGAAACAATGCATGAAGTAATTAGTTACTTGAAAATAAAATCAGAGAAGTAGTTTTAATTTATTTTTATGGGTATATGCTACATATAAATTACCCTGCTGGGGCCTTGAACTTTTAATAATGGAAAATGAGGCTTACAATGCAGACAGAAATACAATTAAAAAAGAACATTTATGTACACAAACAGCAACTACAACATAATCAATTTTATAAATTTAGACTACCTTTGCCCTCAGTTCCATCTTCGAAACATCGCTTTTGATTATACCAAAAACTTCAATATTCCAGTATAAATATAAAAAAATCATTGATCTTGTGCTCCGTTACAGTGACAAAGGACAAACACACTTCCAAACGTATTATATTAGTATGTAGAGATCGTATTGTAAGTATGTTTTCCTAACATTTCCCTTCACACATTATGTGCGTAGGCGTGATGCCTCATGAGTAAATATTATTTTTTAATTCTTATTTCGTCAAGAAACCAAAAACTATACGCCATGAGCATTGATGTATTGGGTATTTTAATACATCAATGGTCATGAGACATATTTTTACTTTTATGCCGGGCAAGTATTAGAGACAGACATTTAAAAAATCCGAGTATAATAGGTTAGGTCTACGTCGGCGGCATTGTTGTATTACGGTACGACAGTGCTGAGGTATCGGGTTCGATCCCCGGGTCGGGTAAAGTGATATTAGATTTTTCAAATCAGTATCAGCCCCGAGTCTGGTAATGTGCCCGATAAATGGCAATAGGCTCGCCGCCTATGACATGGGACGTAACATAGCTGTTCCCTAGCCTATCTCAGCTTGATTTACATACAAATTCATACGAAATGACAAAATACCTAACATAAAATGAAGTCATCCCAAACATGCGCATTATTTTGAGCAATCCCATTATAACTGCTGTAAACCACAGCTGTAAACATTCCGTCGTCCGTTGTTTCATCAGATTGTGTTGAAAACTTCATAAATATTGAATGTTGTTTTCTACCAACGCAAATTTTAAATCGATTAAGGGTTAACGCACATTCATCCTCGAGTAACGACAACCGCCTCGAAATGTTTGTGCAAATGATGTTGAAGATATTAAAACCTTTCTTACTATTTTTTTATCTTTGATTTAGTGGCAGTACACCACCTACCTATACATGGGCCGGGAGATTGATTTTGATTTATTGATGAAGATCTTTAGTTAGTCAAAGGAACATCTCATATTTTCTAACATGATTTGTCTGAAATCGGATCCCCCAGGGTGGCGACTTCGGCTGCCTTTTAAGCCATATTCATTTTGTAATTCACGTATGAACGTGTGTTTTCCTCCACATTCAGTTTTGATAAAACAGCAGGATAATAAACAACATTAGATGTTACTTGCCTGAATTCTAATGTTCACAAACCTACCACCCCGAAACAGTTGGAACACCCCGAAATGATGACTAACTTAGTTGTGGTACTGCGGCGATTTCTTTTTCAAATTCAAATTGTTTATTAAAATCTGACTGACAAAGACTTAAAAATTACACTAAAATAAATAATATGACAAGAATCGTTATTAAGAATTTATCCAAACCAGTACGACTAAAAATTCTGATGTTAGGTATCATAGAATGTTAGGTGCATTGTTGATCTTAACGGAAAGGGTACAAGGATTACCAAGTAGGTACCCTTTGGATAACGAGCACAGGGAGTTACCACACAATACTTTTTAATTTAATACTACGCAGTACTTTGTACTTCCAAGGTTTTGTATGGTGTTGTTACTGTTTATGGACGAAAAGCGCGCGACAAGCTCGCCTTATGATCCAACTGCATTAAAAAATGCCAGATCACGATTACTAAGTAATTTCCGTTGATTTTTGCAAGACAGTATGATCCCGACTAAATCGGTCCATTTTCAAGAAAATTATAGGTAACACTAGTCCTGCCACTGAACATTATATTTATTGTTCAATAAACTAGTTATTTTATTATACAACCTAGTGGGCGCACCGACTCTCTCTTTAGTGCAAATACAATACAAGAAAGAGCATTGCATGATATAAAACATTTGGAAATCTCGTAAACTTCGTAAAATACTGCAGATTATATTGATAGATACAATTGCGACTGATTCAATTGCGGCGAATAATGTTTTCGGAAATATGAGAAATCATTATTAGCACTCTTCGTAGTCGAAATTAATAAGTAGAGGATTTTACAATATTCGTTTTTAATGATATTTTAATTGACTCATGTAAACATAATACGATAAACAATGAAGCGATTGTCTCTTTAACACAATCCGGTTTCCAAAATATGTTTGAACCTATTTTTTAACCGACGAAAAAAAACGGAGAAAGTTTCTCAAGTTGACGTGTATATTTTTTTTATGTACGACCACGCGTAACTTTTTACAGGGTAGCCCGATTTTAATAATTCTTTGAATTGAATAGTGTATAATACCTCAAAATTGGTCCCATGTAAATTTGGAAATAAAAAATTCTACCCTAAGGGTGGGGAAAAAAGGGGCGATTTAAAAACTTTTTTACAAAAAAATTAAACCGCCGAAAAAAACTGAAAAGCAAAAAATAATAAACATTTTTACATTAGTTTAAGAACTTATATAAAAAATGTTTAATATTTTTCATTTTTCAGTTTTTTCGGCGGATTAATTTTTTTGTTAAAAGTTTTCACACTTCCATTTAGAAAAATGTTATAAATATACTATGCAAACATATTTTGAAATTAACCGTTTTACAAAAGTATGAAAAACACACGACATGAAATCTAAATACGGTTAAAGTATCTACATACCCATGAATATGTACTAAAATCACCGTTCACAAATAAAACCCGTTACATTTTTTCGCACAAAATTCAGAAAGGTATGTACTAGGGCAGCAGAAATCGCGTGGATGTGTCGGGCGGGCGGCACAAGGACTAAACAGGCTCGCCACGTGCACCGTACAGATTTTCAGCATCGACAGTGCAAACATTTAGGAACCATCGCGAATTTTGTATGATGGAATTTGATAAACGCTGGTACTAGACTACCAATGTACGAGTTTTAACGAAAATATCCCTTTTCATATTGTACATAGCATAATTGATAGTTTACATACAAACCAACGTAAAATAAGTCGTAAAACAATGGCAGTTGCAATGATAATTGCTTTGATTAATTATATACCTAGACGAGAGATGACGCGCTACAATGAAACTAAAACAAACAGGCCAACTTTTCTTAAGCTAGTATGCGTGACAGCTGTGTCATACACTATCGCTGCATCATTCTGCGTATCTTTGTGTGCGCGCATAATGATACCAACAAAAAACAACAAAAAATAATTCACTCGAAATTATTTAGCGGGCAACAACAGCTGGCCTCTATTTTTTTCGACGCGTTTGAAACGTTCAGTGTCTATCTAGGTATATAATTAATCAAAGGATAATTGTGTATTTATTTAAAAAAATGTTTTTTCACCAAGATCAAATTTAATGATTTTTGAAATGTATTTTCAACTTTAGTTACTAAGTAGTAATGTATTCTAATTCCTAAGTGCTTGAGAATACACGCAAAGAACAATTAAAAAGATAAAAAATATGCTAAGCATTATCTCCAACATGGCTTTTTAAAATTCATACAGAGCAAAGTCTTGTAACAAACAGCACTCACCACGCACTTTTTAAAAATAATTTGAAGCAACAATGGTTTTGAAATATTTTTCGTTTTTAATTTTTGCTAACATTTATGCCAGTCCTATGCAAAATTATATTCAAGTTAACGAATTTAACCTTCATCAATATTTAAAAAATGAAGATTTAAAAAACATTTTAATTGACAATTTAATACAAACAAGTGATACGTTGAAGATTATTTTCAATATGGAAAGGGGTAAGGAAAATACTGTTTACAAAAAAAATATAATAGGTGATACTATCCAGCCACTGTTTAAAAAGAATGACCAAAGCTTGATGGACAAAAAAGGCCTTAAAAACTACGGCAATCTCGAGAACGAATACAAAGAAGGAAGAGAAATTGTTAGGAATGAAGATGTACTTGCAAGAGATAAGAGACAAACTGATTTAGGTGCAGGCGATACACAGATGGTGCTGGGTACATTCCAAGCTATTATGAGACCTATGACAATACCCGAAATACCCAACATTCCATCGCTAGAAAATAAACAAATTAATGAAACAACGCTATAAAATGGACGATATTTCTTGCAAAACTGTTACATCATTTGAATTGTAAAATTAATACGCAAAAAAATTAATAAATGTTTATTCATGGATCATTTTGATTTTAATTTAAACCTCAAATAAACAAACCATTAAAAACATGGTTTTTTGCCGTACCTACGTACCTACTATTTTAAAACGTGATATGTAATCTTACTTTCAGCGTGTCTATAGGACATGCCTCGGTATTCGTCATTTTATATTTTCCCGCTTTATATTTTCCCGGGATAAAAAGTAGCCTAAGTTACTCCTTATTACATCAGCTACCTGCCAATAAAAGTCCCGTCAAAATCGGTCCAGCCATTTCAGAGATTAGCCGGAACAAACAGACACGGACAGGCAGACAGACAGACAAAAATTTGAAAAAATGTTATTTTGGTGTATGTACCGTATATATATTCATATACATGTAGTAAAAAACGGTTATTTCAATATTACAAACAGACACTCCAATTTTATTTATATGTATAGAGTATAGATGTATAGATTATAAGGACCAGGCTCCAGACTAACTATCAGAGATAGTATAATTACTTCGACACACCAGAATCTTTAATAAAGACTTTTTAAAAAAAAAATCCACCTTCACTACACATCAGTAGACCAATTTAAAGCTACATAATACACAAATAAACTAACATACTTTGTGGCGTATCATCTAAAAGTACCTGGGTGACCGAGCCTTGCTCGGGTGATTTTTTTGATATTTTACATGGTATTTATTACTTTAAAGTAGGTCCTAATGATATTTTCCATTTCAAGAAAATATTCACGAGTGAAGTCAAATGAGTCGAAACCTACAGATACCTTACTAATAAAAAAAAACGGTTCTTCAGTGGTTCAGATATTATATTAAATCTCAGGTTTCATAACTTTTCTATATTGAATTAAATCACGAGTAGATACATGGTTCAGTTCTCATCCCTTGTCTCACTTAGTTACGAATTCATAAAAGACGAATGTCCTATATTTATTATCATGGTTTGAGATAATTATATCCGCACCAAATATGGTCTTAATATGTTTCGTGGTTTAGTTTCTCCCCCCTTTAGCTGCCCTAAGTTAGTGGTTAATTAATATGAATGTTCCATATTTATATACTCAAGGTACATTTATATTAAATTTCACCATAATCGGTTCAACTGTTTATTTTCGGTCCGCATTTAACGTTTTTATTTACTTAGTGGTATTAACTTAGTGCTTTATTTATTTTCAAGAGATCCCCAAACCAAATTTAAATAGAATTGGTTCAGCGGTTTAATTTCTATCCGTTTGTACCCCTCTCATTTTGGGGTTAGTGAAAAAATAATGCAATGCAATCAGCCCTGTATTATATACTGCCCACTGCTGAGCACAGGCCTCCTCTACTACTGAGAGGGGTTTGGCCTTAGTCCACCTCGCTGGCCTCATACTATTTTTTAAGGTTCAAGATATACCCAATCCCCATACTGTGCAATACAATCGGAGCAACGGTATTTTCTGCCCTCTTGTAACCCCCTTAGTTAAGGGTTAAAAAAAATAATATCCCATAGTTATCTTTAAGGTTATAGATATCCTCTTACCAAATTTGATTACAATCGGTTCAGGAGTTTAGTTTCTCTCCCCTTTTATCCCCATTAGTCAGGAGTAAAAGAAAAGAATTAACAGCTCGAACAAAAGTTAGGTTAATCAACTCTGGCTAGTGTACTTTTTTTTTTTTTTTTTTTTTTTTTTTATTGCATTTAATGACGAGACGAGCATGCCGTTCGCCTGATGGTAAGCGATACGACCACCCATAAACAGTAGCAACACCATCCAGCACCTTGACTAACAAAGTACTGTGTGGCATTCCACTGCGCTCGTCACCCTGAGACATAAGATGTTAAGTCTCATTATGTCCAGTAGTTATACTGGCTACAATGTCCTTCAAACCGAAACACAACAGTGCATGCACACTGTTGCTTGGCGGTAGAAATAGACATTGCGGTGGTACCCACCCAGACGGCCTCTTACATAATGAGAGACCTACCACCAGTTGACTAGTACCAACAGTTGTACTTTACTGACAAAACTTCTTAAACGCAAGCAATCACTTGTTTGCTTTCCCGAGCTATCATAAATTGTCCTGGTCATCGCAAATATAAAAAACAACGACAATTGAAATATAAAATAACTTCGACAAGGAATCTTCCTACATCCTTTTATATATCGTATATAATATCTGACAATACCCTCCCTGTATTTTATACTATCTCCTGCAGGGCACGGGCATCCTCTACTACTGAGGGGGTGAGGATACATCGATGTTTAAATCAAAGAAGTCTCTCACACCGGAATGCGTGGTGCCCAGGAGCATCGGCATAGTTCTTCGGATTTCGCAGGCATACGGCATCGCCCCGGTCCGGCTCACGGCCAAGCCGGACGGGTATGTCGTCCGGTTCTCACCAAGCGCTTGCCTCTATGGATATGCTATTACTACTGCATTCTGTAAGTAATTTAGGATATGTCAGTTAAATGGGGTGAATAGAAACGATATTTAGATCGTACTAATTTACCAGACAAATTGAAATAGATTGATTACAATTTCATCATTCAGGTAGTTAAATATTTTTTTTATGCCGCAGTTTGTTTTGTCGACAGCCGGCAAATTGGCCTCACTGCGTCTGATGGTTAGTGAAGTGAAGTTCAAAAATATTTTGACCGAACAAAGATAATCATCTCCGGACGGTCAACACAGTTAAGCTACTATAAATATAATATATAACTTCAATAACATAAAGTAAATAATACCAGCCCTATATATACCGCCCACTGCTGGTCACGGGCCTCCTCTGCTACGGAGAGGGTTTAGGCCTTAGTCACCCCACGCTGGCCTAGTGCGGTTTGGGAGACTTCACATACTTTCGAAATGATAATTTAGAATTCTTAGGTAAGCCAGTTTCCTCACGATATTTTCCTTCGTCGATAAAGTAAACAAAAATTAATAAACAATAAACATGTAGCTAGGAAAAGTCAACCTTGGGTTTTGAACCTGCGGACCTTCATCTCGATAGTCCGCTCAATTCCCAACTAACTTACTTTAACTATTAAGTTAATTTATCTGGAAATAATCATCCATAAAAGTTCGGTGGTTTTTTACCCCTCAAATCCTAATAACCCCACTTTAAGATTCACTTAGGATTGAACTCTTAAAAGCATTCATAAATATTTAATTTCTAGCTCTCATCTCAACACTAGCTCTAGGGTTTGATTGGTCTGTCTCGCTGGGAGAGTCAACACGGATGTCCTCGGAAATAAAGCGAGCGGTGTGGGTGATGGATGTAGCCGTCGTGACTATGCTGGCGTTAGTGGGAGGGTATCAAGCACCTGCGCATATGAGAACACTAATCGACATCGTGAACAGGGTGCAAAAGGTAAGAACAATTTCTAGCTACAATATTTTTACGTAATAATTTCGCAAGTCGATAAAAACATCAATCATCCAGCTATAGAAAGGCAATAAACCAAAAAATGGGACAGAGAGACGACGGTCTATCAAGCCAAAGTTAAACGATTCTCTAAAGCAAATGCATTTGTTACCGAATCTAATTAGGTGGTTGGAACTTTTATTCCGTGGAAGGAGTTTTTTCAAACAGGGCCGCTAGTAAAATATGCATATTTCATACATGGTATTCTCCAATTCCAGATTACCTCAGAACTAAAGGTCAAATGGCCGAAGTCTTCAGAGGATCGACTGTACCGTTACGTGGTCATCGCCTTAACAATGCTTTTCATGGTCATGATCGTGGATTCATTCTATTATATGTATATTGCGATGACTAAAGATCAGCGAGGTGACAATGGTTTTCATCAACATAAAGCACTACAACTTCTTCCCCTTTTCACAGGCAGACAGATGTGTTATTGCACATTTCGCCAGCCCATGTCCCATATGTGCGTGGTTATTGACATTTAACAGGTACTAAACTCCGGATTGATACTGAGCAGAAAAATCTAAATTATTTTACCCCACCTGGAGATTGAACCAGCGACCTCACGGTAGTTACACGTCTATATACGACCTGGCGACCTTCAAAAAAAGAGCGTATTCCCACCTAAAAGGCCGGCAACGCATCTCTGTGCCCCCTGGTATTGCAGATGTTCATGGGCGGCGGTGATCACTTACCATCAGGTGAACCGTATGCTCGTTTGCCCCCTATATCATAAAAAAATATAACTTCGCCACTGATGAAGTCTAAAAAGAATTTAACACTTTCAAAAACAGCAATGTTGAGGACTTCGATACGCCCAAAGCTTGAAACTATTCCTTTTGTTATAGGTATAACTGTGCGTATGAAATATAACAATCTATCGCAGTAATAACTACGCAATAGTCACACAAATCATTCTTTCAGTGTGGATCATCGCTTTGTACTCCTGTCACTACTGCAACTTCATCATCTCGCGACTCCTATTATTCCAGTTCATACTGACAGCGTATTCCGTCCTCTGCGCTTTGAAACTTATCAATTCCAAGCTAATGACATTACAGAAGAAGTATGACCAATGTGAGTGTTGGTCCACTTGAAACATATTGTATAATATGTTTCAAGTGAACAGAATTAGCCCTTTTAGAATGTCTTAAAAAACACAAGAGTCCGTGTCATTTCATTGTGATGGTCAAGAAACTATCACGTGACTCACGCGTTGGTCTCTTGACCAATCATAATCATCACAATTAAACGACATGGACCTTCGTGTCGTGTTGCTTATGCCACATTTTAAGGCAAACTAGCTGCATTTGTCGAACGTTCCTTTGGATTGGACTGGCACGCTGAAGGATTTGCCTTGGCTGGTCTGATCTCGGAACAAAGTGGGGTAGTGAGGAATTAAAGTAGAGAATATATTATTTTAAGTAGGTTATTGGTTCAGTTCTATGGATTTGCCACCTAACGCCGCTTGTTGCCACTTTTAAGCAGAACATTATTTTGTTTTAAAAGCAATAATTATGTTCCAATTTTATTATTGAAGGCAGTGAAATGACTGCACTTTTAATTAAATGCACGATATATTTAATGCCTACTCAGGCAGACGAGATTGCGATACACCTAATAGTAAATGGTGGATTATATCAATGTACTGGCGCGATAAGTTATTCGAACACTAGGATTCTGGAGATAAAAGCGCAACTAGTGCACCCACTTTTCGCCGTGCTTGTTCCGTCCCATGAAGTGATAGGGGGCGAGCCTACCGCCATATCGGGCACAAATTCCAGACTCCGGGCTGATACTGAATTGAAAAACCCAATATAACTTTGCCCGACCCGGGGAACGGATCCGAGACCTCAGCATTGCAGTCGTACCGTAATACGTACGTAATCCTCCTAGCGAGTTTCGGCCACAGCAGCCAATCTCAACGGAGATCAGCCAGGTACGCAGGAGATATTATAGTGCACAAGTGTGTGCGCAATACACAAGTGCACTCGCTATTCCTTCACTCTCATAGTCCGGTGAGACGGCAATCCGACATGACCGGAGAGAAATCAGGCGCAGGACCAACGGCTTTACGTGCTTTCCGAAGCACGGGGGTATCACACCGCCAACTTCCTGACTCCGAGCTGCAACTGAGTAATTTTTTTAAGAAGGAAAAACCCAGTCGCAATGTTTCTGGCTCGACCCGGGATTCGAACCCAGGACCTCAGCGAGCAAATCGTACTCGTAACGCGTACGCAATACAACTACGCCATCGAGGCAGTCAGTTATTCGAACAATACTTATAATATTGTCTTCACCATGTTTTTTATTGTAGCAAATAGTTCTTCACAACACGATCAAGCAAAATTAAATTCAACTAATTTATCGGATAGCTGGCCGTGCTCAACTGCATACACCATCTCGATTCAACCAAGATACCTGAACAAAATTATAGACAATTTGACAAATATCAAAAATTCACGTAAAGGTATGATATATAAATAAGTGTTAATATAAATTAGTTGGAGCCTTTTTGCAACAAATATAGTTATAAGTGTTTTTGTCTGTTTTTATTTTATACGTGTGTATTTTGTCTTTCTTTCATACTCCATCAAACTTTTTGAAGAAGCAGCATTCATTTTGATCGATTATAATTAATGTCTTTTGCAGGCTAGTAAAGTAATCGTCCAAAATTAATTGCGAATTGAACAAAAACTCTATCTGATTTAGATGCCCCTCTTCATAGCATGAATGTTTATTCCTTAAATCTTGTATTTAAACAAACAACTCTTAAACTTATCTTCATTATTGCAGATCATGTTATACCAGGAGGGACAGATGCACAAACTATTCGCCATCTCTCTCTGTCGTACGGCGCGGTGTGTGAAATAATAAAGGAGCTAAACAAGAGTTATGGCACCGTGCTGCTGTTGCTCCTTGTAATGTTCCTTCTGCACCTGATAGTCACTCTGTACTATATTATCATCTACATAATATTATGTATGTTATCTTCGAAATTATAAGGCGCAGGCGATTTAGACATACACTTGCACCATACACACGTCACAAAATGGCAGCGACGAGCTGACAATAGTATTCATTTTCTGTAATTGGCACTTGCTTCAACTGAATTGCTAATTTAATCAACAGTTGATTAGTTAAAAATTGTTTTTACGTAATCAATAAATTAATTTAATAAAACCTGATGCCAGTGACATATGACCATGTCAACGCTTTCCCTAATTGTATGAATACGTATGATCTTCAATTTATTTCTGTGCGTATTGCTTTCCAGATGATGACATAGGAAATGTAATCTTTGAAAAGGTCACCACACCGATAGTGCAGGCAATGTGGTGTGGGTACCACATCTTGAACTTGATTATCATTGTCGAGCCATGCCACAGGACGCACGAAGAAGTATGCTTCCTTATTATAAAATGTGTTCAATGATGTGATCTTAGAATAATAACACAATGCGTACCGGGTATATTGACTTTATACCCTAGGTTATACCTGTTATCTTCTTCTTTTTTTGTGATTATTTTGTTTATCATAAATTAATTTATTATTATGCGTTGGGTAGACTCAACGTATGTGCAGCTAATCGTCACGGGTGCGAATGTTTTTGTGATGAAATTCACCCACAGCTACAGACTACCCACTAACACAATTAACAAGAAAAAATTGTAAACTTTGTTTTTGTTTTTGTCTATTTTTATTATTTTCTGGTTTGTGTTAATTATTACTTATTTGTTTTATTTATGCTTCCAGTTTGTTTACCGACTGGACATCCGTGCGATACTTGGGCTTCTCATTGAAAACCAGCGCTGCAGCTGTATTGCAGCAGCATTAAGCTGAATGAGTAGCCCATTGTTGGCACATTAATTTAATTGTCTGTAAAAAAAAACTTTATTTTTATAACAGCATTTTGTGCCAATAATAAAACTCTTTTTCTTTCTTCTTTCTTTCTTACTGTTATAATATCGAAAGTTTGTGAAAATGAAGATTCGTGTACCTTTCATCTATCCTTTCCCGAGTTTCTTCAAAAACTTTAGCATTTGTAGTAAGATTATTGATTCAACTATTTGATATACTTTTTCGTCACTAGATTGAAAGAACAAAGGAGCTGATAAGCCAGTTCATGTGCACACTAACGCTGCAGATGAGCGACCCGCTGCAGGTAGAGTTGGAGCTGTTTTTCAGGCGGCTCATGTTCAAGCAGGCGTCGTACTCACCGCACAAAGTCTGCACCCTGACAAGGTCTTTGATTGCTACGGTAAGCAACGTTGTTAGTACATTGTTAGTAATGTTTTTTTTATAAATGGATTTTGTGATAAACAAGCCGTTTCCCTAATGGTAAACGTCACGACAGCCCATAAAATAGTACCAACACAAATCAAACTTTGAGTTACAAAAGACTTATTTGCTTTTGATGTGGATGTGACTTATGTAGACCTAAGAAGACTCGTAATGCCCAATAATTTTAGAATAGCATTATTTTAGAATGTTTGATTTATATATACACATTTTAGGGTTCAGTACCTCAAAAGGAATCTCATAGGATCATTTAGTTGACCGTCTGTCTGTTAAAAACCCTTTTTCTCAGGGACGCGTAGGGGTATCAAGTTGATATATATCTCAAATACTCCGAGTATTCTAAGGTCTCATTTACGGAGACGTGAGGTGATACGCGTGGCGTCAGGCGGCGCGGCCCGCACTGAATTCAAACATATGGCATTGCATGAGCAAGTTTACAGAGAAGCCATTTTACACGCGTTTGCTTGAAATGCAGCGATGCGGCGGAGCCCGCGGCAGGCACCACCACTCTTCACGCCTCGCATCTTACATGGCCATATGTTTGTGTTTACGCGTTCGATGACGCAGGCCGTGGCTCGTGAGGACCCACCGCTTGTCTATAAACGGAAAAATCGCCTGACGCTACGCCAGACTCCACGCCACACGCGCCACGCGACGCCCCACGTCTCCGAAATCGATGCCTTAGTCTACGGTCTCTTTTAGCTATGAAAAAATCAGACTTGGCAATCATTGGGATCAAAAGATATGATAGTTTATGTCCCATATTTTAGCATATTTTGAGTTTTCAGGTAATCTAAACCTCGAATAGGGTACTAATAATAGGGTACTACCCGTTGACCTAGAATTATGAAATTTGGCAAGGAGGAAAGCCTAACAGGACATATAAATGAAAAAAATCTGATAACCAAAAAAATTAACTTAAATAACGAAAAAAGTTAGTTTGTACGGAACCCTCGGTGCGCGAGTCTAACTCGAACTTGTCCGGTTTTTTAAATTAATATGCAAAATTGTATTTGTGTAATTTTTCAGATCTTGGGCAGCATAACAACATATTTAGCTGTGATAATCCAAATTTAACGAATCTGTGTGCAAATAAAACATTAATTCACAAACAAGAGTTTTAATTAATTTCTTTAAATTGCTTATTAGTATAATAATATTTTTCTTGCATTTATTCAACCATCGATACTGTGCCTTCTATGCCTTTCGGGTTTAATTTAAATAACATAGAATCAGCGACGGTGCATCATTTTCTGAATTCTTAGTTTCATATTGAGACTATACAACTTTTTGGGCAGTTTATTCACTCTTTTGTCAGAATCCGTGATCTTACGGACACTCTTTTCATCCGGTTTTTTGTGAGTTAAACATTATAACGTTGTCCTGGATTTCCAAAATACCATTGATTATTAAGTGTTTTTAAATTATGGTCGCTACCAGTGTTACGATTTATTTCATATTTTTGGTCTATGTATGTAAATGTCGTTGAACAATATTTTGTTCATCGACATTCAAATGAAGAAAGTTCAAATTCAAATTTCAAATTTCTTTATTTGTGAAACATGAGTATACATACAATATGCAAGTTGTTCAAATCTATATATAAAATGATCAATCATGTTGGCCAGTGTGGCGTACAAATTATAATCAGTAGCTACCTAATACATTTTATTTATATCCTCTTACAAATCAAAATAAACTAATAACAAATTACATAATAAATAATCACTATATGTCTAAAAGAAATTGACAGTATCAGTTCAAGTTAATATTATATTAAGTATTATAATGTTAAGCAAAATATAATTACCCATACAAAGTCAAATTAAAAAAGTCCTATAATAGTAATTGCAAAAAGTCATTTACATATTTCAAACATGTCCAGCAATAATATTAATTACAAACACAATATTACAATGTCCGTGATGGTGTAGCTAAGTAATGTTATCTTTCAGAAACTCTAATATACTGTAGTATGCTTTCTTTTCTAGGTGTAGTTTTAGTTTTCTTTTCAGTATATGAGCATTCTGGTCCTTCCAACATTTTGGTAGTTTATTAAATATAATAGAAGCCATGCAAAAAACACTTTTGCGCATCAATGTTGTTTTGGATTTACACATATTGAGAATAGTGCTATCGCGTCTGTTACGAATGACTATGTCTGATAAGCGTGTAAATAATTGAGGGTTATTCTTTACAAACATGACAATTTCCAAAATATACAGACAAGGTAAAGACAATATTTTATATTTAATAAAATAGGGCCTGCAACTATCGGTTAACTTGAGCTTAAACATGGTTCTAATGCAACGCTTTTGGGCTTTGAAGACTATTTCCTTGTTAGGCGAGTTGCCCCAGAAAATAATTCCATATCTTAAATGTGATGAAACCAAACCATAGTATGCTGTGAGCAATGCCTCGATGTTCAGTACTGGGACTAATTTATACAGGGCATATGCAACAAGTTGTACTCATAATGTTTGTTCAGATTTCATGATGATTTTAACATGATCTTTAGTTTGACTAAAAACTTTATCAGTAAATATTTTGTTAGAATCAATACTATTCAATCAATTTTTCTTTTATTCTTCCGGTATATCAGAGAAAGTAGGAGTTGTTTTCTTTTTTACTTATTTCTCCATTGTCTTGTTTAAATCTTCACAATTACCATCTGTTTTATCTGTGCCATGTTCATGATTAAAACTTTGCACTTCTCACAATGTTATATCATCTTTTCCTAAAACTTGTGGCTTTTCTGCCAGCCTGCTTAGAAAATACTCAAACATTCTTGGAATATTTTAAAATATTCCATATATTGGTATTTGCCACTATCATCTTCGATTTTGAGTAAAAGCAATAAAATATTATATACATATATAAAGTCTCTAGAGAGCCCGATTAAGAGTTCACTTGTATTACTAAAGAAGTCATATATCATGCAGAACACTAATAAAGTGCATGGTAAAAATACACCATGTTATAGAACCTACATTGCAAGCTATTATGAGACCTATGACACGTTGTGCCATTCGTATAACTTTCTTTTCTATTAACTTTAACAATTCGCACCTTTAGAACGAAAACGACACAATTCAAAACAATCGAAAATTGAGTTATCGTCATAAAGTGACTTAAAACTGGTCCCTTTTTCATAAAAATATAATTAAAAAAGGCCCGATACAACAGTTTGGTCCTTTTCGCACTTGAATATGGCTATGTTTGAACTATTGTTGTATTGAGAACTTCGTTTTAAGTCATTTTATGAAGATAACTCAATTTTTGATATTTTTGAATTGTTTCGTTTTCGTTCTAAAGGTGCGAATTGTAGAAAGGCATCTTGTCTAAAGCAACTTGGTTAGGCTAGATACGCAGATCCTACGTAGTTCCTTACGACATTTCACCATCAAAGCTAGCAATAATTAATTAATAATAAATAATGTTATAACAAAGGCACGATAGCCTAGTTCGGAACGTATTGCCGAGACGAAGCTCCACAGGTTCAAAACCTAAGGCACACACCTTAAACTTTTCAGAATCAGAATCAGAATATTTTATTTGCATTGAATGTAGGTATATACATAGGATGGTAATATAACTCATAAGTTCCGATACATTCTGCCAGATGGCGTGCAAAAAGTACCCTTAACTTTTTGAAGTGTATTGTTTGTCACTTATATATCGCTCGATTTATCAGTGAAGGAAAACATCGTAAGAAAACCTAAGAATTCCACATTGGAATTTCGAAGGTATATAAAGTTTGCCAACCCGTACTAGGCCAGCGTGGTGATGTAAATCTAAACCCTCCCAGTAGTAGAAGAGGCCCGTGCTCAGTGGGCATTGTGTAACCTCTGTTCGAAATTACCGCCGCTGTAAAATCGATTTATTTTTGAAAATAAATTATATTATAGTCGTCATTATATTTAATCTTACGAATTAAACACACCACGCACGTAGCCCTGAAGCTAATATTTATGACGTTTACATACCAAACCTTACAAACAATTTAAGATCTTAGATAATGTTGTCCAAGTTTACTTTCTTTGTGGTAATTTGTCATGTGTGCTTTATAATTCAACACGAATTCTTCAATATATAAGTTAGTATTTTGTCAGCATCAAGTAAGAATATTTGTGATAATAGTTTTCATTACATTGAACTGTTAGATTGTAATAACTAATTTAATATATTAATTAAGTGAAGAATTACTTCACCGAAGACGCCTGTCTACTGCACAGTTCAATACCGCCAAACCTCCTTATTCATTTTCTGTTTATTTGCAGCCATAAAATCGGTCTAGTCATCTTAATTTATATGGAAATACGGCCATTACATACAATAGAATTTTTAATAAATCCTTCACGATATTAAAAACGTCGATGTTAACGAAAAAGAATTCGTTCACACCAGAATGCGTGGTGCCCAGGAGCATCGGCATAGTTCTTCGGATTTCGCAGGCATTCGGAATCGCCCCGGTCCGGCTCGCGGTCAAGCCGGACGGGTATGTCGTCCGGTACTCACCAAGCATTTGTCTCTATGGATATGCTATCATTTTTGTATTCTGTAAGTAATTTTTAACATGTAGGTAACCAAAATTATATGTCATTGTAATTTTTTATGTAAGTACTAGCTGTTGCCCGTGGCTCCGCCCGCGTGAATGAGTTTTCCCGGTACAAAAGTCCCGCTTTATATTTTCCCGGTATAAAAAGTATACATAATCTACCCGTGTGCCAAATTTCATCGAAATCGAAAAGTTATTAAATTACCTAAATGGCTTTTAAAAAATAGGGGTTACTTGTAGAGGGTTGAACATTTAGGGCTGTATGTATTTTTTAATGCCCTATTATAGAAAAATAAAAACAAAAATATTTGTCCAAAAATTTTAAAAAAATTATTAAGGGTGAACAACCCTTATCACTTAGTGGGATGAAAAATAGATAACAACCTATTCTCAGACCTACCAAGTGTGAATATAAAATTTCACCAAAATCGGTTCAGCCGTTTCGGAGGAGTACGGGAACGAACATTGTGACACGAGAATTTTATATGTAAGTATTTATAAAACAAAGAACCCTCTAACAAATTGGTTGGAAAAGAAGCAAGTAGAAACTCATATTCCTAATTTTGCAAATAGTACGAGAAGTTGTGTAGTAGAGAAGTCTTTCTTACGCGAACACATGATATAAGGTTACGTCACGCCTAAGCAAGTGCATCCCTTTTTTTTATTGGTCAGCTACCCCTTCCATCAGATTTCATATTCTTCTCTTCATCTTTTTTTATATTTGCTCTGCCTTATTTTGCATGATTTGGCTATATAATATTTAAGGAAATAGAATAAGAATTAAGATACTTAGGTTGTAATAGCACTTAAAAATATTTATACTGCAGCTCTCACGACAATAATAGCCTTGGGGTATGATTTGTCTGTACCCCTGGGAATGTCAGTACGTATGCGCTCGGAAACAAGGCGGGTGGTGTGGGTGGTAGATGTAGCCATCGTCACGATACTGGGGTTAGTGGGAGGATATCAGGCTCCAGCGCATATGAGAAGACTGATTGACTTTGTGAACAGGGTGCAAAAGGTAAGAGAACAATTTTAGGAGGCATTATTTAAACCTCCTAAGTACTCGATATTATATGTATAAGAAAGTGATAAATTCACGAAGAGGGACTTTTGGTTCCTTCACAGCCTGGTCCAAAGCCTATTGAGACCTTGTCTTCTGGTTCTTAAGATCTAACGTTATTTTAAGGCACTGCCATCTCGGTCAAATTACCTGAATGCCTCAATATCTCTCGAAGCAAAAGGTCTGGTTAAAAAAATTAGTAACTGCCTTAATGGCGTAGTTATATTATGTGCGGAATACGACCACAGCTCTGAGCGGATTCGAATCCTAGGCCGAGCAAAGAAATATTGGGTTTTCATGCTCCGTGTATCAAGCCGTATTTGTAATTTGTGTCTCATATCGTGATAAGTAATAATGGGACCGATACCATGATACCATCGTGTGTAGGGGGCGTGTGTATTCGGATACACATGGCGAAAAGTGGTTGCCTAGTTCCACCTCTGTCTACCCCTTCGAGGATAAAGCCGTGTATGTGTGTGTAATATATAATACATGGTATTATCCAATTTCAGATAACATGTGAACTGAAATCGCCTACCAAGCGCTCGAAGTCTTCAGACGATCGACAGTACCGTTACGTAGTTATAGCCTTAATAATTCTTTTCACGATCATGATCGTCGATTTATTGGTCGTTATTTATACTACCATATCTAAAGGACAGCGAGGTGAGAATTATTGAACTGAATTTTTCTTAATCGAATATGTCGAGAACTGTACCTCAGTACTGCTGAATAAAACCAGCAAGCACAGGGGCAGCACAGCGGCACACGGAATACGGAATCGACTGAAGGCAATTGATATTCAACAGTAGGTATTCTTCAGCGTCTTCATTATCCGTTAACTACTTTCTGATATTCTGATATCTATTCGTTACCGGCAACAAAAGCTTGTATGTACTTACGATTTTGTCTCTAAAACGCACTTAGGTCGCTCGAAATTAGAGTTTCAGTGATGGGATCCATGTTAGATAAAACGATAAGCACGCTGTTTGATATTCGTCAGTCTAAATGTAACTTATTTGTTGACCCTTTAGAGATAAAATGAAAGCCATAATTCATTGAGCATATGAACTATGACAATCTCTTACTTCAAATCAAGCGATTCTGTATCGTTGATAATAGATTTATTTCAGTGTGGATCGCCGCTATGTACTCCTGCTACTACTGCAGCTACATCATCACGCAGCTCCTGGAGATTCAGTTCATACTGACAGCGGATTACGTCCTCTGCGCTTTGAGACTTATTAATTCCACTCTAATGAGCTTACAGAAGAAATATTGTAAGTGTTAGGTCCACTTGAATTGACTCGAATGTCCGTGTCGTTTTATGCGATGGTTGTGATTGGTCGAGAGACCAACGCGTGAGTCACATGTTAACCTCTGGACCAATCACAATGAAACGTCACGGACGATCGTAACGTCTTTACTTCCACATTCTACTCGTTTGTCGATCATTTGTTTCACGGTTCACTGACAGAAGCCATTTGGCAAAGCCGTATTTACGCTCGTCAAATGTCGAAGTGTCGCAGGAAAACGCTGGATGCGGGCCGCTTTTGACAAGTCTGTCTGGAGATCTTTGGGGGTGGCCTATGTTTAGCAGTGTACATAATGTGGCTGATTATGATGATGATAAAATCTCGAAATACACACTCTCAACAAACGCTAACCTAATCCCGGCCTAAGGTCCATCTTAGCTAAACTTGATAATTTATTAGTGTTGATTGTCTTTTTACACGCTTTATATTATTTTGTGACTATTGTTATTATTTTGCATGGTGGTTTGCAGCGATAAGTATTTTTGCACTTGGCCTGTGTTATTTTATAAGTGTTCATTTTATTTGTATGAGCGCTTAGAATGTTGTTGCAACTGAATAAATAAATAAACTCCACTTCGCCACTGCTCCAGTAGTAACCATAACCTACGGAACAATTTCATAGACCTGATTCTTTGTATTACTTCAACTGAGTTGACACTTACCACCGTTTTATTTTTTCTTCAAGCAGCAGTGAGTAAATATAAAATTATGATTCAGTTCGAATAATGTCAAATTATTGTGCATGTGGTGAGACTGCCTCGGTGGCATAGTTGTGTTAGGGTACGATTGCAATACTGAGGTCTCGGGTTCGATCCCCAGGTCGGGAAAAGTGATATTGGGATTTTCACATCATAGAACGGAATACGCACGGCGAAATGTAAGTGCACTAGTTTCGCCTCTGCCTACCCTTTCAAGGATAATATGGGATGTGAGTGTTTGTGTATGTAAGTGTACTGTGCAATATAATGATCTTTTCAATATCCTTTTTGATTAGGGAGACGTGCTAGCGATCCAAATAGTAAAATAAATGGTGGAATACAGCAATGCTTATGTTATGTGAAGAACACTAATGACCTTTCCGATGTTTTCAATTGCAGCAAAAAGTTATTTTAAATATTCTTCACACAACGATCTAGTGACAATCGATTCGACAAACGTATCAAATAACTACACGTATTCTACTGCTTACACCATCCCAATTCAACCGAAATACCTCAACAAGACTATCGATACTCTGACAACCATCAAAAGTCTGCGTAAAGGTATGATGATAAGAATGATAAGTAAATAAGCACATGCTCTTAATATATCTATGTTGTGCATTCATATTGGTTATTTGAGAGCTAAGTCCTGAACCCGGACTATAGCTCATAAATAGGTCTGTGAATTCACTTATGTAATGTCCACTCCACATTCACGCCGTAAAGTCGCGGCGAGAATTCACGGCGTACACTCACAATTTTACCAGTCGTGTTCGTGCACTTGTCCGAAATGGACGAAACTAGCATATTATAATAAAGTAGAAATCCTACTAATATTATAAACACGAAATTTTGTAAGGATGTATATTTGTTATTCTTTTACGCAAAAACTACTGAACGCATTTCGATGAACTTTGGCTCACGGGTAGATCATGTCCTGGATTAACACATAGGCTCATTTTTATCCCGGGAAAATATAAAGCGGAACTTTTATCCCAGAAAACCTTTAAAACGCGGGTGGAGCCGCGGGCAAAAGCTAGTTAACAATACAAAACAAATTACATCTTTATAAAATGGATATTTTGCATCCCAAATTACATTCTCGCCTTGGTAAGACTCCAAAATCTTTCATTTTAATTTGTTATCACAGGAAACAATTATCGAATCGCACTACGCAACTTCGTGAATGTAGGTGCGTTCGCGTTTCTCGGTCGCGAAATCTTTTACGTGAATACAAAATACCCCGTCGGATCGGGGAACATGCGCGACGCGCGACCGTGAAGTGTGACCACCATCCACATTCATGGTCGCGTGTGTTCACGGATGTTCGCGGCGTGAATGTGGAGCCTGCTTAACGGTTGTGACATTAGCTAAAGTCCTGCCAAAGTCAATGCGCCATATTGACGCGCCGCTTCTGCCGAGCCTACCGGCCAGATAGTGAGAAGTGTGAATAAAAACCTTGGCCATGTTGTGATGAAATGTAATAAGCGAAATTCTGCCCGAATTTTATTTTATCCGTTTCATATCATGATATTATTTTGACCATTATGCAAAAAAACATTTCATATGCCTTTTTCTATATAATATGCATGTCTTCAATCCCCGCATAAACGGATCTTCATTATTGCAGATCACTACTCGTCAGCGAAGGCAGCAGACGCACAAACAATTCGCCATCTCTCTTTTTCGTACGGCGCGGTGTGCGAGATAATAAAAGAGATAGACAAGAGTTATGGCACCGTCCTGCTGTTATTCCTCGGATCTTTCCTTCTACACCTGATCGTCACTCTGTACTACATTATTAACGACATGTTCTGTATGATATCTTTGTTAAGGCTCCGCGCAGACGTTTCAAACTTTTACCAGGAACACGACATAAAATGGCCGCGACGACCTGATCTGTGACCTTTTATTTAATTTGCTTTAACAAAATTTCTAAACTTATCAACGGGTTATTAGTTAACTATACCTTCGACGTAATCAGAACTTTCAAGCGTCTGCGGGATGTCTGATTAATTTTTGAATACGTATGGTCTACAACTTACTCTTGTCCGTATTCCTTTACAGTTGAGGACGTAGAATATTTCATAGTGGAAAAGATTATCACAGCAGTACTGCAGGCAGTGTGGTGTGGTTTCCACACTTGGGACTTGATTATGGTTGTCGAGCCATGCCATAAGACGCATAAAGAAGCAAGCTTCGTTTCAACTTCTTAGTATCTTAATGTCGAAAGTTTGTGAAGTTGTTTTATGCATTAGAAATGAGTGCAAAAACCGGTTTGGTGGAAATATAACAGATAGATAGAACAAGGTTTAGCTGATATATTTCTGTCCCCAAGCAAGTACACAATGGGACTTTTATTTAGCGGGTTTGCCTGCGAAAAAGGCCTTTCTTATAAATGTTCTGTGATACCAGGATAAAAAGTAGCCTATATATTATTCCAGGTATATGACCTAAGTGTATGATATTTCCACCAAATCCGTTCGGTTACTGCGTTTACTTCTATCACAATATATTCACAAACTTTCAGAAGGATATTAAAGAGATTTCTGAGTGCATTATTTCTATAGACCCTTTCTTCCTCACCAGATAGAAAGAACACAAGAGCTGATAAGCCAGTTCATGTGCACACTAACGCTGCAGGTGAACGACCCACTGCAGGTAGAGTTGGAGCTGTTCTGCAGGCGGCTCCAGTTCAACCAGGTGACGTACTCGCCGCACCAAGTCTGCACACTGACAAGGACTTTGATTGTTACGGTAAATAAATTGTGATATTCATCATAAACTATATAAAAGAAGTCCTGGAATATGAATGTATGTAGCATTGTTGAAATGCGAAATATATTACAAACATCAAGCAAGTTGATACTAGACATTTTCTAGCAATAGCAGCGTTGTTTTTTTTTTATGTTAACATTTTTAATGATATACACACACACACACACACATACTAGCAACTAGTGCACCCACTTTACGCCATGCATATTCCATCCCATAATGTGATAGGGGGCGAGCCTATCGCAATATCGGGCACATATTCCAGACTCCGGGCTAATACTGAATCGAAAAAACCACTATCACTTTGCCCGACCCGGGAATTGAACCCGACACCTCACCTTTTCAGTCGTACCATAATACAAAACGACCAACATACTAACCACTAACTAACTATTCAGAGGCAGTCTAATTATACATATGACGATATCGAATCATACATCTTTTATAAATTTCCAGGTCCTGGGAACCATTACGACGTATTTAGTTGTTATAATACAACTGTAAAAATATCTGTGTGCAAATAAAACATTGATTCACAAACAAGAGTTTTAATGAACTTCTTTGGATTGTTTATTATTGTATACTTCTAGCATCTGTTCCACCAATAATGCTGTGTCTTCTACATCTTCTGGGCTTAGATTAAATAATTTAGATTCAGCTATGGTGTATCGTTTTCTAAATTTTTTAACTTTTTTGGTCAGTTTACTTAGTTTCTTACCAACATTTCTAATGTTGAGAGAATGCCAATTTTTCATTTCATCACGTTTCCCATTCGTTTTTCTACCAGTTTCAATATTAACTGCATAATTAAGATTAACCGCATCTCTTTTTAAATGATGGCTGCAATCGGTGTTACAATTCTCAGTGGTACAATTCTTGGCATATTCTTGCGTGAGACAATATTGTTTTTCGTTATTTAAATTAGAATTTATACCTCTTTGAGTTTGTTCAGATTGTTTGTCAATGTTATCTTTAATGTCGCCAACATCTTTATCCAATAATTTATCGGAATCAATTATATTTAATTTAGTTTCTCTTTTAACTTCTGGGGCAGTCAAAAATTTCGATTCATTCGGTACATGAGATGATAAAAAAGTGGTTTCTCTTTTTACTTCTTTTTGTAGCGGTTTGTCTAAATCTTCACAATAACCATCTCTTTTGACTCTGCCATATTCATTATTAAAGTTAGCACTTCTTACAAACACTGTTATGTCATCTTTTTCCAAAACTTCTGGCTTTTCTGCCAGCCTGCTCAGAAAATACTCGAAAAGTCTTGGAATATCTCTAAATATTTCCATATATTGGTATTTGCCACTATCATCTTCAATTTCTATAAAAAAATACGTTTTAATCAATAGATATAGAAATATTTGGAATGTATGAGAAAAATGAATCTAATAACGGAATTATCGGTCTTGGAAGACTTTTTACAAGATAGTAAGTTATTTACCTAATACATTTGATAAATAATTAGGTAGCCCAATAAGGGGCTCGCTGTACTCCTAAAGAAGACATATCTAACACAGACTTCAATAATACAGGACGTGTCTTGTAACACAATATTTATGACAAAACATTAAGCCTTACCTTTTCCGTAAACAGTTATTAACAATAACATAAAATATAACATCTTAGTCTTTAACATGTTATGGAGGTAGAAAACACTGGCTCTTATGAATTTATGAGCAAAAGTGAATATTGTGCACTGCAGTTTTTCCATACATAGATAAAATGATTATCTTTGTGTCATTAACAGGTTTTACTTATCGGATACCTGAAAACTTCGAGGGTTGTGCGACAAGGAATATTCGTAAAGTGTTTATAAATGTTCATGCCTATTTCTTGTAGGCACATATTTAACCAAATAATAATAACAATCTCTTCCTAGCCGATTTCGGCCACGGCGGCCAATCTCAACGGAGATCAGCCAGGTGCGCAGGAGATATTATAGTGCACAAGTGTGTGCGCAATACACAAGTGCACTCACTATTTCTTGACTCTCATAGTCCGGTGAGACGGTAATCCGACATAACCGGAGAGAGATCAGGCGCAGGACCAACGGCTTTACGTGCTTTCCGAGCTGCGACTGAGTATTTTTTAAGATGGAAAAACCCAGTCACAATGTTTTTGGCCCGACCCAGTATTCGAACCCAGCACCTCAGCGCGCAAATCGTACTCGTAACGCGTACGCAATACAACTACGCCACCGAGGCAGTCAAACCAAACCAACCAAAAGTCTTAACCAAATATGTGTAATCGTGTATGGACATGTCTTTTCCATGATGTTCAAATTATAAAATATTTATCTTTTTCCACCTGCCCTTGGAACCTGGGAACTTAGGGTTATTGAGCTTGCACGTAAATTGAGCCAAGAGCAACATATTGGCTCTTCATTTGGCATATATAACGGCAATAAAATCTGGCGACACTTCGATTAAATACCTATATTTAATGGCGCCTTTATTTTCTTCCCCGTTTATGGACATAGCGTGGAGCCTTGACGCAAAACTATCAAAAATTACCATATTGTGATAGTGGTGTCATAATGTGCGACATTAGCGTGACATTAGTCTGTAATTGGTTTGTTTCTTACTAAGTATAAGAGATATGGTAATCGGCAGTACCTATATAAGTATTCCATACTTCGAGCCAGAGATAAGTGCGTTAAAAAAACGTCATTTCTAGCTTTATATGACCATCAAGTACTTGCTAGCAATAATAGCGAGAATAATATATATCACATATTAGAAAATGACTTCGTCTTATTTAAGGCTTCATCAAGGCTTGAGACCAGTAACACACTCACTTTACGATAAACAGCACAAACATCTACCATCGCCGCAGATAATGTCATCTTCCAGTTGGGACAGTGTTCTAGACTTAAAAAAATTAAATGACTTTTGTGTACATATTTGCATTTTAAAAATTTTGGTCATTTAAAAAAAATATAGTAGTGGTAGGATGCTTCATAATCAATTCTGGGAATTCCGGGGGAGGGCGCGGTCACTCTATACACGCCTATGCCGTAAGAACACCATCTAGTAGTTCGATATATTCCATATTCGAATGTCCAAGAACTGGAGGACACTGTTCAAAGAACCGGTACAAACCGATTTTGACAAGTTAAGTCAGGTATTTATACGCGCGATTTTCAAAATGAGAATACCTCTATAGGGAGCGTGCACGAACTATAGGGGGCAGCACAAAATCGACACAAGAGCCACAGGTGGATAAAAAAGAAACTAGAACTAGCACAATAATTTGTTGATATATTCTTTTAATATGACAAAAATGATAAAATATGTTTTCCGGCCGAATGTTATTTACACCCAGCGTGTCCAGAATATGCTTTTTTTAGATGGGAGCTAGTTATTTAAGCAAAATTAGGAGGTTATGTTCCCTTAATTACAGATTTTTTTGTATTGAATATTACCTTCAAAACATATTTATTTTTATAAATTACGTAACGAAACATTTCTAAATGCTTTTGGAACTCATAATTATGTATGCTTTATACAGCTTTTATTAGTTTTGTCGATTTTCACATAACCATGGAATGTAAGTACTTAGTTAGGTACGAATAGCCAAGGAAAAGTAAGCGACGCTGTGTCAGACTGGGGGACGCCGCCTGGGGGGTGGGAGAGTATGTGGGCAGACTTGGCCTGGCGGCTTGTGTGGTTCTCACCGCACAGGCTGAGCGCTGACCCCCTGTTGGCTCCTGCCGCAATGATCTATCAAGGTCAAAGTGGCGGGACCCTCAGTGGAGGGCGGTGCTGGGCAGAGATCGGCAACGTGGAAGGTTCACACCTGGAAGGAAGCCACGATGCCTCCAAGGTCCAGCTGAGCCGCAGCCGAAACTCCCTACGGTGAAGGCGGCCCCTGGGCATGATACCTGCGAAGCGAACCGAACCAAAGCGAAAGTGGAAGCGCCACCCAAACTGGGACTAAGGGTGAAATAGTTCCGAGAAAGTGAACTGATCACCTGTCTGTGCCTCACTGCATAGACTGCATAAACATACATACAAGTACTTAGGTACTATTCTTGGGAACATTATATAATTTCACACCATTTTATTTGTTTATTTTAATGTTTTGGAGCATCGAGATACACAGCGATACATTATCAACAAATTAAATGTTATTTTTCATCCTTTTAATGAATATTGTACGTCAATGCCAAGTATCGATGGGCTGAAATTGAGTCGTCAAGTGCCAGTGCCAAGTATCGATTGCGCCACTAGATGGCAGTGCTTACGACGTACACGTTCCCTATACTTCCTGTATTCTTCCCAAGTATAAAATGAAATTTAAAATAGATTTTTAGTTGTTAGCGCCTATTAAATTAATTTAATCGTTCACTCATCTAGATAATCGATTACAAATAACTAGTTGAGCGCAATTTGCTGACAATTTTCCACAGTAGTTTATTCCTATTGTTCATTTTCAGTTGACAACGGAAGCCTTGTAACAGGCAATGCTAGCATTACAATTATGATTCGTATATACATACACCAAAGCAGTAAAACCCGATGTGTCTGTACGTTGAAAGAAAAGTTATAAAAAAGAAAGGGGTCACCCCTTAAAGAAGAGTAATAGAACACAAATCAGCGATTTTTAGAATACTTTCTGCCTGTTTTTCTATTTGTCTGTTAGCGCACATATCCGAAACTATTGAACCGATTTTCATGTTCTTTTACAAGTGAATCAGAATATAGGCTTATTTTCATTAAAGTAGGATATCAGAAAAGCTGTCATTTAAGATATTTGCAGTTTCCTTTAAACTTTGGTTACAATTCTTCTACACGGACGGACTTCTACGCGGGCGGAGCTGCGGGCAGAAAGTTAGTATTATATACTTATGTATGCATAAGTTGTATGTTTGTCCCATACCTACATTTGTACAATACAAGGTGTAGCTCGCGGCTGCACCCGTGTGAAAAGCCTTTCCCGCTACAAACGTCCCTAAAACATTGTACGACACCAGCGCCATCTACTTAAAGAATCAGATTAAAAATACCCATTATTCCACATGGGAGCCAATTACTGGGATAAAAAGTAGCCTATGTGTTAATCCAGGACATGATCTACCCGTGTGCCAAATTTCATCCAAATCCGTTTAGTGGTTTCTGCGTTTACTTCCAACAAACATCGAAACATCTATTTTCACAAACTCTCGCAATTATAATATTTGTAAGAAGCAAGATAAAGAGGAGAAAACGCTTCCTTATATCATATCCACTATCTAGGGACGGAAATACAAAATATAATACTTTAATACCTTTTTTCGAATACATCTTTGTTCATCAGATAAGTACAAAAGAAATATTGAAATAATATTTTATTGCCTCGGTGGCGTAGTTGTATTACGGTATGACTGCAATGCTGAGGTCTTGGGTTCGATTCCCGGCTCGGGCAAATTGATATTGGGTTTTTTTAAATTTAGTATCAGCCCGGAGTCTGGAGTTTGTGCCCGATATGGCGATAGGCTCGTCCCCCCCTATCACATCATGGGACAGAATACGCACGGTGAAAAGTGGATGCACTAGTTGCGCCTCTGCCTACCCCTTCGGGGATAAAAGGCGTGAGTGTGTGTGTATTTTACTTTTATGAGACAGAAAGTTCGTTATCGTTCTTTGTATCAACTTTACAATACAATTTTATATTGTTTCACAATTCAGTATGACGCCGCGTGAAAATTTTAACTTCAAAGTAAACAACAATTTAAACGTACTTAATAACAATAACTTACATCCGCACGTCGATGGGGTTGACAACATTTTGTAACAATATGACGGTAAACGGACAAGTGAGTCTGCTCATGGTAAGCAGTAAGCACTATCACTGTAACTACCTATTATATATTGAGAAAATAACGATTCTACATTTGAAGTGGGGTTTGGAAGAGGTGTGGATTTATCCGTCTCCAGTCCCTAATATTAAATTACGAAACGTATAGTCAGTCAGTCAGAAAATTATCTTTCTATTTAACCTCTGTTACATTTCAAGACACCTAGATCAATTGTAATTTCAATTTACTCCAGAGCTAACAAAAAGGCGCCACATTTTATCAGTGTAGTCAGGTACATAATCTTGTACCGCACCAGTCACTTATCTTACAAGAAAGGGAATGACAAAACACATACATTTTTCAATGTTTTTTAAAAAGGTCACTCCATTTGAAATTTTAATAATAATTAATATACAGCACTTGACTGCTAGGTTGGGTGTTTTAAAATTCCAATGTTCACATTGTAGATGTTTATTAATGGTCAAGTATAAATATCTAAAGAGAAATCAAATGAACTGTTTAATTGTGACTATGGCTGTTTAAATTTTATTTTATTAACTTGCTAAGTGTATTCAGGTATTTCTAGATATCAAGAATTTTATTTATAATATCAATGAATGGAATCAAGACTATGTCGCCTTCACAATCGCAACTGCAATACTAGTTCCAACACTGCAACTACGGCGAAGTTCGGCGAGTCTCCAGAAACATAAATCTGTATAAAATCCACAACGAAATAAATTGAATAGAAATATATGTAGAAGTTGTAAATTTTAATTGGCCAATAAACAAATAATTTAGTTAAAGGTCATGTTTTTAACTTTTTTACATTCATTCCAAAATTCCAAATATAAAAAATGTTTCCAAAGTCTGCTCAATAATACCTATATAGAGTTACCATCTCACCACGGTGGTAGAGTAACACATTATACCAAAATGTGTAAATTAATATACTACGTGGTGTTTATCATATATCTGTCGATAGCATCAGCGCAAAGAGCGGATAATGGAAATACAAAGATGGCTAACGTACAGAGAAAGGATCAGGGCAGCATAGACGATGTGGATGTCGAGGAAATAATGAACCAGTGCAACGAGACGTTCAGAATCGAAATGGGTAGGAATATTTCTAAGCTTTTCTGATTTCTTAGTGGACGGGGACCCGAAGCTGTACCTAGTCAACTGGCTAGAGGCTATAACCACATAATAAAAAAGTATATTCATAGTACCTTCCAGGATTTAATGTAAATAGGGATGAAAAATAAATTTTAGATTTAACAATTGTAAATATCTGAAACTGACTTATTTATTTTTTCGACCTATAACACTACGACCTGACATTCTTTTGTAAATACAAATATCAGATTTTTTATGTATAATATAATAATACATATACTCTGGAATACCATGTAACGTAACAACATCCACCAAAGAGATTTTAATTTCTATTACCGAAAGATCGGATGCGAAATCAAGACTTTCTCGATTCCTATCGGCTTTTCCAATTTGTATCATAGGTACTATGAATAATTTTGATACATGACATGAATAAAAAAACCATCAGTTTGCTTTTTGAAAATTATCCATCGCCAATGAAGGAAAAAATCAAATGTGTGCATGTTGCGCTCACATCGACTGCATTTCTACTGTTATCTGTTATCGATATGTTGTATACAGAAATAATTTACGAATCCTTTGTCGGAATTGCCACGCATTTTTATTAATAGCTGCATAAATACCTACCCTAATTTTTTTTTTATTGCATTGAATGACGAGACGAGCATGCCGTTCGCCTGATGGTAAGCGACACGACCACCCATAAACAGTAGCAACACCATACAGCACCTTGAGTTACAAAGTACTGTTTGGCGTTTGTATATTATGTTTCATTGTTTTCAGCATACCTTCAGGCTCTCAACGAAAGCGGCAGTTTTCCAGATGAAACGGATAAAACTCCAAAGGTAATTAATTTATCTAAGGTCCGATAATTTAAGCGTCACATAAAAGTGATCCATGAAATAAATTATAACCTGTGATATCAAGGTGGACAGACGACCTTGTAAAGGTCGCAGGGACCCGCTGGATGCAGGCCGCTTCTGACAGGTTGGTCCGGAAAACTTTGGGGGAGGCCTGTGTTCAGCAGTGGACTTCTAAAGGCTGAAGAAGAAGAAGATATCAAACATTTGACCTATTTTGTCCATACGACTGCAATTAATAAATTGTTTTGTATAATATCCCTTAAATAAAAATCTGATCATAAAAAATCCGCCCTAAATATCTTATCTTACTTCTTACTAATATTATAATGCGAAAGATTGTGAAAATGTTTGGATGTTTGAATGTATATTAGAACTAAACGCAGAAACAACTAAACGGATTTGGATGAAATTTGACACACGGGTAGAACCTGTCCTGAATTAACACATAGGTTTTCCTGGCAATTTGCTCCCATGGGAAATAATGGATATTTTTAATCTGATTCTTTAAGTACATGGCGTTGTATTGTCTTTTAGGAACTTTAGTAGCGGGAAAGGCTTTTCATGCGGTTGAATCCGCGAGCAACACCTAGTAAGCCGATATTACAATCTTTCAAAAACTATCTATTACACCGAATAAACTAGCCCGACACTAAAACTGAAAAATGAAATACATTTCGACATAATTTTTTCTGCCTGACTAAAAAGCTAAAACCCTGCCTAAATTGCCTAACTAACCTTTACTGAATATGCCAGTGCTTCCTGCTATGCGTCCTGAACAACACAGGAGTGATGACGAAGGACGGTGACTTCGACCCGGAGCGCACGGCCACGCTGTTCGCCGGGCAGCGCGCCGGCAACGTCATGGACGGCATCCAGGACATGGCCGCCGCTTGCGCTAACAGAAGTGAGTTCTTAGAAGCGTATCAAGGGTTTCGGGCTCTTTAGTAGGATATTAAAACTCCTCCCTATTTTTCTATTTGATTAATTTCACGCACACATCAGACCATTATCCCGGAAAGGGTAGCTAGAGGAGCAACCAGGACACACACCTTGCGCCAAGTTTGCTCCATCCCATGATGTGATAGGGAGCGAGCCTATCGCCATATCGGGCACAAATTCCAAATTCCGAGCTGGTAGTGAGCAGAAAAACCCAATATCACTTTGATCCCGATACGGAATTCGATCGTGGATTGATTAATTTCATTGAGGGAAAGATAGATTAGTGTTCCCTAAGTCTCGTCGAGCTTCTCCGCTCGGTGTCATAAAATGATTGCCTCTATCGCTCCTGGCGAACAGGAGTTGCTGTGGTAGGTGTGCGGGGGGGGAAAGTCTCATTACTAATATATAATGATATATCTTTACTAGGTCTTGCTCGCGGTTTTGCCTACGTAGAAGACCTTTCCCGGTAAAATGTTTCCGTGTATTTTCCCAAAATGAAAATATAAAAACTAAAAAAAAATCGCCTGATTGCTTCAATAACGTGAACGAATTATATATTTGATAATATTATTAAAACTTACGCGAGACATATCACACTACTAGCTAACAAAAACGGTTTCACTCGCGTATTCTTGGTCGGAATCGCCGACCAGTTTCGATCTATTGAGTAGGTCATCTTCATAGGCGAGTGCTGAGAGGACGTCGCGTCGCGGAGGCCTCTCAATCACTGTCAGCCGCCCGCGCCCGCGCCGCCGCCCGCCTTTCGGATCGTAATTAAAGCACGGCTCGAAGGGTGGAGCGCGGGTGGTTCGGAGGGTTCCGAAGATGTCGCAGCTGCTAGACCATCATCATCAGACACTACCGGTGCATGCAGAACACTTGTGTGTACTGAACTGACTGTGTCGACTCCTCGTATAGGGCTGTTAATGGACTTATGTACGGTTTGAAGAATCCGTTTCCAAGTAGTTCCAACGGGCAGCCTACGTCACGGTTGAAATTCGGGCACTTATTTATTTCAATGACTTCACATATTTTTCGCAGGCAGAAAGACTTTTCACGGGCCAATAATTTGGCCTTATCGAAGCGGGTATAATGGAAAACGTCCGAATCCAACGCGTGCTCAGCAACCGCAGAGCCATTCCTGTCCAATATCTTCAAGCACCTAATGTGTTCAGTCAGCCTAGTAGCCACGTTGCGTCCCGTCTCACCTATTTAGCTTTTTCCGCAGTCACATGGCACCATGTATACACCAGACACATTCAGTGGGTTACTGTCCTTAGGAGAGCGCATTAAATTCCTTATCTTTGTTAAGGGCCGGAAAATAGTCTTAATGTTGTATTGCCAGCGAATTGTATTAGCTTAGTTCATGCTTACATTCCATGCATAGTTAAATATGAAATTATTTACTTCAAATTTGATATTAATGAAAGGCAAAATAACAATCACACATGGCCGCCGGGAGGCGAGTGCAAGGCGGAGCACTTAAAATAACATACATAAAAAAATACTATGTTGCTAAATAAAGCTACGAGGACGCGTACTATTCATCATAGTGGTTATATTATTGTCAAACATGTTTAAATACTCTTTGAAATTGATATTAACTTGGTAATGATACTGTGCAATATAATGTGTAGATACAGATGCACCTCCTTAAAAGTAATACTGGCGGTGCGGCGCCCATAATCATATACTACAATTAATGGAAGCCAAAAAAATAGATCACAATAAATTAACTCAGAACGGGAGCGGCCTTATTGAGTTATGATAATGTAATTGGTAGCAATTATATTATCATATTTAAATGATTAAGTAATGATCTACGAGACATAAATATGACAAAACAAAACATATAAAAGATTCAGATATTAAATTATTGGATTCTATTTAAGAGAATATTGACGAAAATTATCATAATAAATCGATGAAGACAATATAATATAATAGCGACCTTACTAACTATTTGATTTATTGTTGCAGAAGAAACTTGCAAATGTGAAAGATCTTACAACTACTTGAAATGTCTTATGACAATGGAAATCGAGAAATATGCGAACAATAATTGATAATGCCAACCTGACGCCATTGGACTGAATATGACTTTGAACAACCCATAATATAATACATGCAAAAATCTGTTGTATTTATTTTTCTTTCCCAGACTAGAAGTTTCCTGTGCACTTATCAGAAATGTATTAAAAAATATCAAGAGCACTAGCGTCCCTCTTTGTTGAAGACTTTTATATCCTACTTTATAAAAAGTTTATTGGAAATGAAAAGGTCCGACGGGACGAATGGTTCCAGGTTCAAAACCCAAGGCACACACCTCTGACTTTTAGAAGTTACGGTGTATATTGTTTATCAACTACACAGGTCAACACCATGTTTTACTCTTAATACAATTATGTATTTATGGTATCACGCGCGTATAAACATTGACTTAAAAATAATTTAAACAACCTATAACATCGAAATATCTAAATAAACCATAAATTTGTAAAATACATTTCGACGCTTGAAAGGCAATAATATCTAAGCGACAAAAATACCTAAAATGAGTTATATACATATTTGGAATCGCCAGATTTTTCTGCGTCGATTGATCCGGGTTTCGTAGCTCTAGGACAACTTTTTTGGCGGTTAGATACTAGATGATTCCGGTAAATTTCACTTTTTTTTTCTCACTTACCGCCAAAATTTATACGACTTTTTGGATTTACAGTAGTTGGTACGCTTAAGGAAATTGATTTTGAACTTAGTGTGTTTTACATGAAATCATGATATTACTGTTTTGCATTAATATATGTTTACTTGAAATAAAAAACTGCTCGCTCTTTAATTAGTTGTTTATTACCTACACAAAAAATTATAACTTTGGCATAGATATAATTTTACCTGGACCCATACTCTCCATATTTATGTGCTTAGATATTTTCAGCTTAATAAAATATTTTGTTAATAGTATATTATACAATTTTACCTAAAATAAAATAAATAATTATTAGTCGGTTAGATAATTTTACCTGAATAATATAAGTTCTATTTTTTATACTTAGATATTTTTACTTGACAACCTTTAACTTCAGTCATGTCGCATAGATAATTTTACCGGGTATGTTCAGGTGGTTATACTTATTGCTAAGACATATTTACCTGTTCATAATAAAGTAAATACACCCGCTTGCGAACCACCTAGTGTTTTGAAAGTGTCATTTGTATATGCGCGCGATCGTGTACAGCGCGTATTGGTTGTCGCTAAGAAAGGACAGCCGTCCGACGTTTTTATGATTTTGCCTCAATTTTACGTAGATATGGTGAGTTTTTTACAAATAAATAGACTTTTATAATTTTAATAACATTTATTTTTGTAATAAATATATTTATGTTGCATTATTGTGTATTACAATATGTTAATAATAATTTAATTCCAATTTTACCTATTCTCTCCGTATACTTTTTTGCCGGTTGAGGCTAATCCTGACCTACCCTTTTTGGAGATAATTTATTTGATAAATGCACGTTCTCGTTGGGTGGCCTCTTCCAGCCGTACCATCCACATTAGCTCGAAAGCTTACGAAAGGTATTTAACCTTTCATGACCTGTCTTGAATCCATCCTCTCCACGTGCCCAGACCTCTTTCTATCACAACCACTTTTATCTTGCTCACATTAATTTTCATTCCCTTCTCTTTAAAGACATCATTCACATAATTTTTCGTGCCTTGCAGCTCTCCCGTCGATGTTCTCGTACAGAGACTTCAAAGTCCTCACCAGGTGACTCTCAATCCGATATATTAAAGACAATGTTAACAATCTCTGCACCACCCTAAGATTGACTGGGAGAGAATGCCTACGGCATTAAGTCCGCCTTTATACATTTGTATAATAATATGAAGTGCTTAAATAAATAAATAACAATGTTAACAACAGTTCATTCCTCAGCATACGATCATAAGCCTTTTCCAAGTTTACGAAGGTATAAAAGACTTTTTTGGACTTAGCCAAATGTTCTTTCGCTATGCACCTTATGTAAAAGACTTGATGTGTGTAACCCATTCCTCTTCTAAAACCTGCTTGGACATTCCACACTTTTTTTTCAGTCTCATTAATCACTCTCTTAATGGGGACCTTGGCATACAATTTACTGGCAGCACAGGGAAGGCTTATTCTGCGGTAGCTTTTATATTCTTGCTGTGAAAATTTCTTCTTGAAAATGGATATAATAATGGTTTTGCACCAGATATTAAAAAGTAGCCATAACAATTTTGCTACTACGCCTTTGCCGTATCTCAGCATTTTAACGGTTACACCCAGCAGCCCTGCCTAACCTCATAATTTTCATCGCATTCACTATTCCATTTTCCGTAATCTCATTATTAGCCTCGTTTTGAGAGTAAGCCAGGTCTATAGCCTCTTAACCACCTGCTACATCCCCATCGCCTCATTTAAAAAAAGTCTTTTGAAGTAGGACTTCCAAGCAATACTTCCCTTTTATCTCTAAGCACCCTTCCATCTTCATTTCTGATGACTCCTATCTTTGAAGTCCCCGACTCTCCCTTGATCAACCATATTTGTTTCCAGAATAGTGAAAGGTTCGCTTTGGATTCACGAGAAAGTTTGTGGTCTAGTTCCTTTTTCTTTCTTTTGCTCAACTATTTCCTGAACTCTCTTTTTCATTTTGGTATACAATATACACACTTACTTGTCTTTGCGAAGTACTATGAAAAACCTTTGTGGAAGACGTATGTCAAGATCGTAGAATGTGGTGCTGAATAGTCTTTTTCTACCCCTGTGGGTTAAGGGCGTGGGTGAGTACGTATGTATTTACTTTCAGCAAAAATAAATTTAGAGAGAAAATTATGAGTTTCCAACACAATGAATAAATTATAATATTATTGCTTTCGAGTTATGCTTACACAGAGATATTTAAGCAAGCCGTTGTAAATGTTCAGATAAGGCAATTTTGTATGTCCTTCCGCTCATCGTATATTTGAGGCGAGAAACTCCCTCCAAAGAAATAAGTGTTGGCTATTAACAAATTCTATATCATTATGCTATATTTTGGGTGTAAGTATGTTTATCTAACAATAAAATGTTGATTATTATTAAAATTGACTGATTATTAAATAGTTCAATGTTTGTAGGAATAACAAGATTTACAATATTATGCACGTATTTATGTTTCTCCAAGATCGTGTGACCCAATAATTTAGCTATAGATATTTTTACTCGATTTTATTAATATGTTTAGATATCCTTATATGATTTTTACCAACTACGCATTTTCAAATATTTGTATTTCATTAAATTTACTTGTTACGGTATTCATAAGATGATCCATTTAGATGATTTTACCTGTTTGTAAATTTAGGTAATTTTTAACTAAGCGACGTTAACTTTTTAATTTATACTCTTCAGGGCTGTTAATTTAACTCAAAAAACGTCAAAAATTAAGAGGTTCCTAAAACAGTTACAATTATTTTTATGCAGCAAATGGTTAATTAGTTATGATTTTTTTTGTCAAAATCAAAACTTTAAAACGCTCTACTGAAAAATTTGCTAAATGTCGCTTAGATATTATTGCCTTTCAAGCGTCGATTTATAAAATTATAAAACGCGTTATCGCTACCACTCTACGACGACATTTAATCTCGAAAATGGACTGCAAAATACGTCTATTTACCATAACTTCTACATACCTGAGAATTCTTTACATGACTTTCGAAGGTGTGTGAATTGCGAAGTTTACCAAACTGCATTAAGCCAGCGTGGTGGTCTAAGGCCTTAACCCTCTCAATACTAGTGGAGGCTTGTGCTCGGCCGTACTACAGCCTACAGGGCTGGTATTATTCCGCGTTCTACAACGTTGAATGATTGACCAAGTGCAAAAACGATGTCGATCAGAAAGGTGGCTCGACTTTTTCCCTTTCTGTTTACCCCACTGGATACTGGTTTATATGGATATCAGAGTAATATTAATTTACCATGTTCTTGGGTACATTTAACGTAATCAAAATAGGTACATTTGTTTCAAGAAAAGAAATATTATTTTTATTGGAAAACTTTATTTAAAGTACATTACAGAATAAATTAATAGACTAGAGTTATCTTACACCTAGCAGATCATTTCTTTTTTTACAAATAGGCATTTCATTCCGACACATCTATGTATTTTGGAGTCCCAAATAGATTCTGGAAGATTCCGCCTAGCCAGCCGGTTTGGGGCTCTCTGTAAAATTGAAAAATATTTCAAGTTAACATATGAAACAAAGGATTGGTATGAAGAGTTTACATTCGAAGCCTAATAATGTAAGCTATTAATTTATTTTATATTATTTATACAAAAACCAAAAAATGTGTTTATCGAGTACATAGTATGGTTTACAATAAATATGATCATATAATTTCCATAAAATTTCGACCAAAAAATTACAGTTCATCGCATTTATACGAAAACAAAGAACATCTATTTGATGGAACTTACTCTTTTTTACAATTGTACATGTTATTTATTTTCCTAACGTCTCCGCGGCTGAGTCCTTCTCTCTGGCCCAGTTTTACTCCCCCAACCTGAAACGAAAAGAAAAACAATCTTAATAATTTTACCTGGATGACATGAAGGCAGTATTGCTTTCTGTTATATTACGAAAGGTAAATTAATTTGGCAACCCGTATGTATGTATTTACTCGCAGTACTTTGTTATTTAAATTTCTAAAGCGTTACTACTTTTTACGGGCATGCTATTATCGACTAATTCGTGGCGCGGTTGTATTGCATGCTCGATGGGACTACCACTCTGAAGTCCGAGCTCAAATTCTAGGTCGGACAAGTGATATTGGGTTTTATCTGGTCAGTATGGTTATACTGGTGGTAGGTCTCTCATATGTAAGAGACCGTCTGGGTGGGTACCACCGCAATGTCTATTTCTACCGCCAAGCAGCAGTGTGCATGCACTGTTGTGTTTCGGTTTGAAGGACATTGTAGCCAGTGTAACTACTCGACATAATGAGACTTAACATCTTATGTCACAGGATGACGAGCGCAGTGGAATGCCACACAGTACTTTGTAACTCAAGGTGCTGTATGGTGCTACTACTGTTTATGGGCCGTCGTATCGCTTACCATCAGGCGAACGGCATGCTCGTCTCGTCATTCTATGCAATAAACACATCACGAAACGGAATAAACATGACAAAAAGTGGATGCACTAGTTGCGGCTCTGTCTACGTCTTCGGAGATAAATGGCGTGAGTGTATATATGTAATAATCTAAAGTCCACTTGATTTATTGTGCAGTCTTTTTACCTTGGGTTCAATGGTCTTCTGTGAATTCCTAGAGAAGGCATACTCTGAATAGTGCATAACGCTGTTGTAGTCATAAGGAACCCCGAAGCCATTGGTGTTCTTCACATCTGCCTTCCTGAAGTTCACCTCCGATCCTGATAACAACGTGGTATACTTGAATGCTGACATGATTAAAATATGACTAAGAGTAGAGAAACATCAAATAAATTTTTATAACTTTAGTCTTTGGTAACATAGTTGTGTAGGGTGCACCGGTCCTGTCCTCCTAATATTATTCTTCCTAGATCCCAAAATGTCCCAGCTCTCTCCATTCTATTTAACTTTGTTCCAAATATGTTTATAGTAAAATGTTCTGTAATTTCTTAACTACTATACATTTATTGCATCCCAATCAATTACTATAAGTTAATTTTATGAATAAGATACCAGGTTTGATGTTCTGATAGCGAACGTAAACGAAGTCGTCTCTTTCGGGACGACTTTGTTCGTGCATGAACCCAACGGCGTGTAGGAGCTCGTGCAAAACTGTTCCCTTTTTCGTGAGGCATCCTGGAGATTGCAGATTTACTTCTTGGCGTCCACCTGGAGGAAATAATATTAATACTCTTTACGTCTTAAAACAGAAGAATAAAGATGATTACTTCGGAATAATTTTTTTTTTACTACAACTAGTACTAGGCAAACATACGTAGAAAGAGTACTCACCAATACGACCGACACTGGACCAACAGCCAGTATTCCTATTTTTAATCACGATGTAGTCTTCCTGTCCATTGTAAGGTACGAATCGAAGGCAGGTCAGCCGATGGTAGTCCGCTATCGCCTTCATGATCATATCACGTTGGTCTTGAGCTGGCAATTGTTTAAGAGGTGATAATAATATTAAAAAAAAAACAAACATGCAATATTTTTGAAAGAAAAAGAATGACGAGGCTAGCTGCTTGAAGTCGCCAGATGGCTCTCGTATGTTGACTGCACTTATGAAAATATTAGCAACACCATTCAAGATTTGAATAAGATACTGTATGGTACTACACTGCACTCAGTCTGAGGCATTAGATATTAGTATCACAGTATCTAGTAATTACACTGGTTAATCTTAATATATATAAATCTCGTGTCACAATGTTTGTCCTCAATGGACTCCTAAACCACTTAACCGATTATAATAAAATTCGCACACCATGTGCAGTTCGATCCAACTTGAGAGATAGGATAGTTTAAATCTCAAATTATAGTCGCAATTTTAATTTATTGCTAATTATTTGTCTGTTACTATTTGACAGTCACAATTATCTTAACTCCAAATGATTCTAACAGATGTCGATACCTTTCGACTGGGTTGAGTAAGTAATCAATAGATGGCGCTGCTATGAATGATTCTAACAGATGTCGATACCTTTCGACTGGGTTGAGTAAGTAATCAATAGATGGCGCTGCTATGGTAAATCTACGAACGTGTCATATAAGCTACATTTTAAGCGGGACTTTTATACCGGGAAAACTCATTCACGAGGGCGGAGCCGCGGGCAAAAGCTAGTATGCTATAAAACTGAACATAACTGTGCTGCTACAGCGTTTCCTTGACGGCAGACACTGATATTGCGGTGTCTCCTACCCAGCCAACCTTTCGTCTGTGAGAGACCTACCACCTTGTAGAGCGTAATATCTACTTACTAAAACCACTGTCTATCAAATAAGGTATGTGTCCATTGGGCCAGCGAGAGGATTCCTCCCTGATCCCGTTTCTCGACAGCTGCAACGGCATCAGGATGTCTCCTTCCACGTACTCGCCGGTCTCTTCCGCATTTACTAGTGATGACTCCGACCAGCTTGTTAGCGCTTGTCCTATAATAGATAAAGTATTTTTATAAACAAACATTAGAAGTATCATTATCAGCCACATGACATCCACTGCTGAACATAGGCCTCCCATAGATTTCCAGACGGACCTGTCAAAAGCGGCCTGCATCCAGCACGTTCCTGCGACCTTTATCAAGTCGTCTGTCCAAAATATATAAAATTAGAAGTAGCCACATACTTCGCATAAATTTTTAAAAAAATTGCATCCTTTTAGAACAGCTCCTGCCTTAATACTCAAAAGACAGGTCGGCGCAATTGTTTTTTACGTGTTTAGCTTTGATTAGGCTTTATTTTTCTGATCAGGCTAATAGTGTTAACATAATAAAAAAAACGATGCCGGGTCTAGCAATTGTACTCAAGATCTCCCACTCAAGTATATAATATGCTCCGAGTAGACGAAGGGGAGGATTTTTATGATGAAGTTCAATTTGAAAAGTTTAACCTATGAAGACTCCATTGTTTTTAAATGTCAAAGAAATTAAACGTATTAAAAGTAATGAATTTGTGGTATTTTAATTTAACTGACTTACAACCTTAAGGAGGCCAATGAATTATAAACATTATCATTGAAATTAAACTATTATTACGGATTTTATCGCGGTTTTTTATTTTATTTTCTCCCGACGTTTCGAAGGCTTTGCAGCACTTCGTGGTCACGGGGCGGACTGAGGTGTTGGTGGTCCATTTCGGACCTCAGTCCGCCGACCACTCAGTCAATAATAGTTTAATTTCAATGTCTAACATTCGCGTAAACGTAAGGAATCATTATATAAACATTATCGTCAGAGATGAATACGAGTACCCTCCTAGTCATATATGTACCTATACATATTAGTAGTGAAGAAGCATCGCATTAGATAGACCATGTTTAGGATGTAACAGATAATGTTAGCTAATTTTTATTCCTTCCATTAACCTACACTGACAGCTGTCATATTGTTATCAAAGTACACGACAGTTAACATCTCTGAATTATTGCTATTTGCAGTTATGCACATGTTTAACACCTCATGTACTTACTTCCTACATATTTAATTAATTTGCATCTTATTTTCCTGCTATTTTTCTTTTTCTCTCTTAGAATACCATGAAGTTTTTTTTTATGTACCTATATTTTTAACTCTTTCTTTTAATTAATCCAGTTTTAACGTTCTTACCTTAAAACTCTTTTAATAACTTGCGAATAATTGAGAGTTGTAATGTTAAGAGCGTTTACGTTTTACCCTACCGTGCGCTGTATGGCTTAAAAAGTGTACTTTTTGAATCAGTTAATATCCATCTAAACATTATTTTACAAACATATTAATTAGTAATCATTGTAGAATATGTTGTCTTCTAATTAATAAGATTTAAAAAAAATAGATTTATAGAGTACTAGCTTTTGCCCGCGGCTCCGCCCCCGTGAATGAGTTTTCCCGGGATAAAAGTCCCGCTTTATATTTTCCCGGGTTAAAAAGTTACCTATGTGTTAATCCAGGACATAATCTACCCGTGTGCAAAATTTCATCGAAATCCGTTCTGTAGTTTTTACGTGAGAGAGTAACAAACATCCATACATCCAGACATCCACACTTACAAACTTTCGCGTTTATAATATTAGTAGGATTTGTAAATTCTATAATGATTACAGAACAGAGGTTTTCTTATTTTCGCTTCGAGCGTCAATTTAGAAGCTTAAAATATCTCAAATCACTCAACAAAATAATAATAAAAATAATTATCTAACTAAAAAGATCCTTATGAAAAAAGTTAGTTAGGAAAAAAAATCATTTTATGTTTAATTCCCGAGAAATAAAAATTCAAAAAATGTGAAATTATTCAGAAATTTTGGTCAATAAAATGTGTTTTTTTACCAATATATCTTACTTAATTTAATATAATACCTGTTTTTCCGAAGCTATTGAACGGATTATAATTTGGAGCAAAATATAGGCTTTTTTTATTAAAATCTGATATCGGAAAAAGGTCATCATCATTAATTTAAGATATTTGCAATTTACTTTTAAACTTTTCGAGCTCAAAAAGATCCAGATCCACGCAGAGTGAAAACAAGTGGAAAAATGAAGTTATTATTTAATTATTTTTCAAGCACATAAATATTACTAGCTAGTGTTAAATTCTACTTTTAAAATATTATGCTTATAATTACGTGGAAATAATAACTTAAAGAATCCCGGATGACCTTATTTTCTCCCCTACTTCCACATGCCCTCGTCTCAATCCTACTATGCATAAACTTCACTCCGCAGTATTCAAACAGGTTGCATGATGGATTTAAATTCATTTTTCCTACTGGACCTTTGCTAATATCAATCCCTTCCAAAAGATCCAGTCCAAGATAATCATGTTTGAAAAAGCAAAACAAAATTTTGATCCACTTGGGATTTGAATCCTGGACCTACTGATCTACAGCTCATGTATAATCGCCGCGGAAAGGAAAATAAGCATTTGCCATTGATTCCCTTGGAGCACGGTCCTCGAAATATAATTTGTTCTCGTAACTTTAAAATACTAAATTGTATCACCTACCAAAGAAATATGAATGGTTTTAGTTCAGTGTCCATCAAAAAACCTGAGTTTATAGATTAATAATTATGCTACATCAGTAAAATTAGAGATAAAATAATAACATCCTCACCACTCTCATTATTCGGTGTTCCATATACCTCCGGACCTAAACTCGACAAATCAATTTTATCACCTCCATTCTCATCGATCCCGTTTGAAATAAACTCCACCATATCCGTATCATAAAATGGCAGACAATTGTAACTAGCCACGAGAAACAACAAAATAAGCACGACCCTCATTTTTAGAAGTATTCCCAGAGTACTAGGCGACCAGAAAACACTTGGTAGTATGTGATACGAATTCGCGATGTGCGTGTATTTATATTCGCGAGGGCCTGTCATAGGGTAAACAGACGAATGTCGACAAGGTTCGTTACTCCTACTTCCTGATAAAGGATGTAGCGGCGAAAATGTGTAAACTAATCGATAAGAGAAGCCTTGGCGGTCGCTTTTTCTTCCGTTATTGTTTTGACATTCGGGTTATATTATTATGATGCGCTCTTTGTGATTCATGTTTGTCAATGACCGTGAATAGCGCGGTATGAAGCCATGTTTGTTAAAGGTGAAGGATTTTTAAGCAGTTTGTGGTACGATAAGCAATATATCATGAAATGTAAACAAATAAAAATTTAAATGAAACCAATTTGTCAATAAATAAGGATATACGTGTGAAATATAAATACGATTACGAGCGTGTCCCCGAAGAGATTTATAGATGCACTCGAACTCTGTCTTTGTCTTTTCAATCATTCAAATATGGGGTATGATCATCCATTCTTCTGTTTAAAAGTCAAGCATATTCACTAAACATCAGGTAAGAAAATTACAACTTTACTTGCCTCTTGCTGGTCTTCTTTGAACTTGAACCCAAAGCTTCACGACACTGTACTGCACGGCACTGGTGTTGTCCATAATCAAAATTATGATCAGTTTTACGTCTAACTGGTAAAAGATAATTATAGTTAATATGCCATAAAAATAATTTTACTATAAATGAGAAAGGTTGTGAAAATTTTTGTTATCTCATCACGCATACACGGCTTAATGGTTTCAAAAATTGTCCTGCAAATAACATACAACATAGAATAACATGTGAGATACTTTCTGTCCCAGAAAATACACAGTGGGACTTTAATTTCAATATTCACGGAAAGCTTTTAGCGCGGGCGTTGATAAGTGAAAATCAGTAACTAGTAAATAGATAATAAACATTATTTATTTGACACACACTCACTCACGCCTTTTGATCCCCAAGGGGTAGGCACAGGCGCAACTATGCACACACTTTTCGCCGTGTGTATACCGTCCCATTAATAGATAGCAGGCGAGCCTGACGCCATATCGAGCACAAATTCTAGACTCCGTGATGATACTGAACAGATAAACCGGATATTTCTTTGCCCAACCCGTAATTCGAACCTGAGACTTCAGAGCGATAGTCGTACCGTGCATGCAATGCTACTACGCCATCGAGGCAATGCTAAGTATTAAGTACATACTTGTTATAAATCGTCTTAATTCTTGGAAAAATCCTTCCTTTTTTTGTAATGGCTAACGATTCTATCTGATTTTGTCCTTATCCCACCAATCGGAAGTTAGACTAAGGTCTAATTTCAACATGCTCTTTGAGTTACTTTAACAGTCTGTTAACTGTCTTAACGTACTGTTAACGTTTTTGAGTGTCCCACCATGCCCTAACAGGTGATTATCTTCCTTAACTAGGCGTTCTTTCAAGGGACGCGCGATACTTCAACATTGGCGTTCATTTTAATTTCCGATTAACTAACGCCCGTTAAATAAGAAATCGGTACAATTGGATTTTAATGTCCGAAAAATTTGTTTTGTTAACCACCTAACCACCTACATCTTAACTCGATGTCATCCTTGTCTAATGGAGGTTTTTTTGTTACACCGTTCAAATTAATGCCACTCATTATTTCGTGGAATATTCGTCGAGTCATATTATTCACTACCTTAATAACAATATCAAAATGTTGTTTTCACCATGAACCTACTTTCAGAATAACCACAGCCTAACCTTACCCAAGGTCTGGCGGCAGGGGCAGTCCCAGCGAGCATCTCCTATACAGCAAACACTCTAATATTATGCTTTGTATTCGGTAGAATAAGGTAAATTGAATAATCGACAGCCTTAGCTAAGAAGGTGCCCGTGCCAACCCTAGAACATTGTGCCTACTTCTAAAAAAAACCACTAAATTTATCAGATCTAAGTACGTGACTACTGCCTCGGTGGCATATTTGTATTGCGTGCGCAGATCGACTACCGCTCTGAGGTCGCTGTTTCGAATCCCGGGTCGGCCAAAGTAATTTTGGGTTTTTCTGCTCAATATTATACTAGAATGTGGAATTTATACGTGACATGGCGATCGCTCCCCATCATATCATGAGCCGGAACACACATGGCGTAAAGTGGGTCCACTAATTGCGCCTCTGTCTACCTCTTCGGGGTTACAGGCGTGTATGTATTTATACGGACATGATAGTCCCTATTTTAATTTCTGGTACCTAAGACCCCCACCCCTTTGACAATGGCTCTAGCTACGCCCTTGATGACTGCCTTTAACAGTGCCAACACCACTCAGAACTTTCAATTACCTACAAAACTACATCTGCGCTCGTCATTTTGAGACGAGAAATTACATTGACCTAATAAGAACCACCGATATATCTAATGGACATGTCGCACCTTTAGGATAAAAACGACGCAATTCAAAAAAAATAAAAATTTGGTTGTCGTCATAAAATGACAAAACTGGTCCCTTTTTTATGAAAATATAATTAAAAAGGGACCGATATAACAGTTTTGTCCTTTTCCCGCTTGAATATGGCGGTGTTGGAACTATTGTTGTATTGAAAATTTAGTTATAAGTAATTTTATGACGATAGATCTATTTTCGATTTTTTTGAATTGTGTCGTTTTCGTCCTAAAGGTGCAATGTGTGGAGTGACAGAGGATGTAGTGACCAAAATTGAGAATGGTATGCTAAGGTGGTTTGGGCATTTGGAAAGAATGGATGATAGGAGAATGACAAAGAGGATATATAAGGCGACTGTGGATAGAACGGCCGGCAGGGGTCGACAGCACCGAACCTTTGAATGTCAGATCTGACATTCTAAGTAAAGGTCAGGTCAAAAGTACCCTGAAGCGGCGGGAGCGCATGAAAAGATTGATGAAGGTAGAGGAAGCGAAGGTAATGTGCGAGAATCGAGCAAAGTGGCAATCCATAGTCTCTGCCTACCCTTATGGGACAGAGGCGTGATAGTATGTATGTATATATCTAATTCCGCCGTCAAGCAGCATTATTAAAAAGTTGTATTCCGGTTTGAAAGAAATTGTAGCCAGTGCAATTATTGAGCATTATGAGGCGTAATATCTTAATCTCAGCGACTAGGGTGATCATCAGCCATATGACGTCCGCTGCTGAACATAGGCCTGCTCTAAACATTTCCAGACGGACCTTTCAAAAGCGGCCTGCATCCAGTGTGTTCCTGCGACCTTTATTAAGTCGTCTGTCCACCTTGCAGGTGGGCGTCCAGCACTGCGCTTGACGGTACATGGTCAACATTCGAGAATTTTATATACTAGCGCAGTATAGTGACATGTTTTTTTTTTATACTGGCATTCCAAAATGTTCCGCATCAGATGTTTAGTGACCATCAAGTTTAGTTTTTATCGAGTGCATAAAAATGGTTTTAATTAACCATAACACGGTTTGGAATTGTACAATTCGTCGCAAGGTAGGTGCTATCTCGTACCGGAAGAATATCTCTGATAAACGTTACCTCGAAGAAACCTTCCGAGCGAATTTATCATTAATATTTATTTGTCAGGTCATTCTAAGAAATTATATGCAAATAAGCGATTAGGTACAAACAAAAGATTGTGTATGTGTGAGGAGTCTCAGGGCCGATATTGGATACCCGGGTGCCCCGTGCGAAATGTTTTTGACACCCCTTAATCTGGGGCCGTAGTCAAGACGCCTTTCTACAATCGTCAACGCCAATGGAAAACAAAAAAATTATATGAATGACGTATCCGTACGAAAGACCTGTCAATCGGATATGTCATTCGCAAATATTTGCCTGTTTTCTATAGAAAAGCATCTTGGCTACGGGCCCTTTTTTTTAAGCCGCAATAGTAGGTATAGTTATTTCAGAATAAGTGCATCAGATCGGACCTATGGTACCCCCTGGGATTGTAGCCCCCACTAAAACACCTGGCGACTTGGGCGACCGCCCAAACCACCCCTTCCTAAAGCCGGTATAGGACAGTCTCGTACAACTACATTTTTTCTCCAACAGTAAGCAATAATTTTTTCCCCTGGTGATTGATCATTGTCCATGAACACACACACGCAGAGGAATTGTGCATATGTTGCCGATTTTGGGATAGAGAGGAGTGGTATTCGGGAAACGGAGGGTATTTATTGAGCATCTGACTATCTGGATATCTTTAGGGGAGGCTTATGTTCAGCAGTGGATGTCATGTGGCTGATGACGATGAATATCTTTGAAACAGAATAGGTAATAATATACCTATTTGGTTAAACGTTAATATGGAAATTTCGCATGCTTGTGACAGTTATAAAATTACTAGCTTTTAATAAAAGTCCCGCTTTATATTTTCCGGGATAAAAAGCGTGTGTTAGTCCAGGACATGATCTACCCGTGTGCCAAATTTCATCGAAATCCGTTCAGTAGTTTTTGAGTGAAAGAGTAACAAACATACATCCATACATTCTTACAAACTTTCGCGTTTATGATATTAGTAGGATTTGCACTAATACGTAGGCTCACCTTCCACCCGGCTCGACAAATAGCAGTGTAATGATAAGACAGCTTAGGTTTGAGAATAGATTCAACATCAACTGTAGCTAGAAAAGTAAAAGGCGTTATTATTCTACGTAAAAACCCAAGACTACTATCCACCGAAGCAGTCTACCCACCTAATCTAATCTATTATTTACTAGACAAGACAGGGTATGCAAAAAATCTAATGCGCAGCTTAACGCAGACTTCTATACGGGACCCGTATTGCTTGGCATTATCAGTATATTGTATAGTTTTATTATATACATTTAAATATCTGTAAGGTAAATGACCAGCAGAAATTGCTAATTATGAAGTGATAATATTTCTCGAAAGAACTTTTTGCTAAGGATAATGGACATTAATATGGTTGAGATATTAATATAGCCACTTCCCTGTAATATGGTTGAGGAGGCCGATGGCTGGCACATGCGTCATACTCGTGAACGAGTGCTGCTTGTGTGGACTGGTCTGCCCTTTTCGCTTACTACATCTAAGTATTAGGGGTATATCTTGAACTAAGATTAATAGCGACATCTTGAACATTTCAGATCAAATTATTACATGATTCCTGAGATAGTTATGCACTAGTGTTGGAATTTAAAAATTTATTACCTATTTTGCGAGTATATAAATGAACTGCTCTAAACAAAACTTAACAAATACTGAATTGTATTTTTTTTTTCTCTACATAATGCATTGTATTTTATACCTTGAACTGATTTTGAAAAGAGCAACACTAGAGTTTCTTGCCCGTTCTTCTCTAGTGAGAACTGCTTTCCGAACTGGTGGTAGAGTTAATATTGACGGAATCTAAATAATGTATAACATTTTATGGGTTCGAATAAATTATTTCATTTCATTTCATTTCATTTCATTTCATTTCATTAATAGGGGTAAGCTAAAATTCGTAACTTATCTGCAGTGAAATATATTTCTATAGATAATATCTTAAAAGGGAATAAGTTCTGGAAATAATGTATAAAATATCATGTTCAAACCATTCAGAGGATATGCAGCACATTGTTTTGTAACAATAGCAACAAGAGAGGCTGAGCAGAATTGAGATAAAAAATAAACACATCATTTTTATATAATTTCTTGTGTATTTCTAACATATCAGAATTTTATATACTACTTCATTTTTTTATTTACATGAGCATTTTTGCTTCACAATATTATTACAATTAAAATATAAATTTCTCTCTTTATTATATTATTTTTTACATTTTCATTTATTTCACCTATCCATTAGGCAAAGTGACAAAAAACTTCGCTTAGAAAAGCATTTTAAAATACTTTATATTAATTTTGTAGAGGAGCGGGCCCTGGGCTGGAAGTGTTGGTCAAGGGAGATAATTAAAAAGTGACATAACACCAACGTCTATACACGTCACAGCTAACCCAACATTTACCACATATAAACGTCTTCAATAAATAAAAATACATACACTAGCGCGCGATGACAACTCCATCCTAATTTGTTATTGTCACTTTCTAAAGTTATGAGTAGCCCTTAACGATAAACAAAAATTATAGACTTTCTTAGAACGTTAATCGACACCCCTAGTTATTTTTATTTTATTTTAATGTACTGTATACACAAGAGAAAAAATGGTTAAAGATATTAAAGAAAAAATACGATTAATTGACATTTCAGTGTGGGTTCACAATGCATTACAAGATTTTAATGTCTAAATTGTACATGGCCACGAAAGACGAAAAAAAATATATACAGTCATTTGTAAGCATCACAATAAATAGGGGTGTCGACACACAGTTTACGTCCACAAACGCACATCACCAAAAATCTCTTTCAAAACAGCAGTGTAAAATTTGTATTACTTATTGCACTATTGATAACCATCCTATTCAAAGTTATAACCCTTAAATTTAAAGCTCGATTTTTGATAATATTAACTGCAACCGTGTTTACATTAGTTCCGATGTAAGCGGGCCACACACTGCGATTACTTGTCGTCGGGTAAAATATTAAAAATAGCTAGTATTGTCAACGCGTAAATTATGACGACCGATCGCTTATAACAATGACAGGGGAAATATTTTAGAAATTGTTTTTTGTGCACGTCTGGAGGCGTCGCCATTAGTGTAAAAATATTAGTTAAATTTAAGCCACGCACTGCAATAGGCCGATACAGATCTTTTCATTATATTAAATACTGCATACTTTTTTGTAGTTAGGGTGTGAGGCAAATAAGAATTTTCAAACACAATAAACAAAAACATTAACTTGATGCACAAAATACAATCTCTACCCATAAACAAAATATTGGCACAATATCGCTATAGAAAAGGACGAAACATTAAGCAGTACTCCCACATGGCATAAAACTGGCACATTGCCAAGTCAACAATACGCTTCACATGAGGTCAGAGAGCATCATCTCGGATAGCAAATATCTAAAGTTATTGTCTTTTAAGTACTAACAACTGGAATAGACCTTCTACTTTTTAAATATATTCGGTAATCATTTCTCGTCAATTAATATTTCATCTAAACGCCACTACACGCAGGGCCGGCTTTAGATATTCAGACACCCCTGGCGAAATATTATTCGGCGCCCCTTTTTCTGGTAACCTTTTTTAGAACCCAACTGCATCTTTGTAGGCAATAGCGTAACCTCGATGATGACATTCTAGCCAGTCCGTGGTGCCCCCGTAAGCCCTCGGTGCCATCCCTGGGATCCGGCACTGACTCCACTTACCATTTGATACAGTGAACTCTGACGAAGCTGTATAAAAAAAACACATTGTATGGAATTTTATGCTAACATCTTGAAAACTATAGGTTCTTTTTGAGCCGAAGTGTGACCATTGTTTATTTAACTGTTACCCTATCCATTATAGCAGAATTCGAAATAGACAAAGTGCATTTGTACCATCAGTTATTAAGAGACATTACATAAATAAAAAAAAGTGAAAGGAACACCAAAGAAGTTAGATGGAGTGTATAGATGTCAACAATGCGAATAAATAGGTTATGGAAAATAAGATAAAGACTCATTGGAATCTATGGAAGAGGATGAAATGCAGAATAACGGCAAATGAACTGGAACAAAAGCTGAAGAGCTGGAAAATTTGAGATGTTTTCAAGCTGCGCTCTGCTTCGTCGATCACAAAAATGGTTAGGTCATTGCCATAGTCAATGGTACAGTAATGGCATACAATTTACTGATTTACTAAATAAGTAATACAATGATGTAACAAGCTAAAATATTAAAAATATTGCACTTTCGTTAACATTTAACCGACTCTAAAGTTCACCACAATATTCCGATAAGGGCAATCACTACTCCTCTTAAACTCGAAGGAAGTATGTCTACAATCCGTAAACTATTCATCTCTAAGCATTAAAAAAGTAACATATTTCTCTCACTCAAATGCTCTCTGCGCCCCATTCATAACCGTCCAGACTAAACGTAACAATAACCACTTTATAACAAGTGCAGAACTTGGAATAGGCGATAGGTGAATCTGATTCCCTTCTCTAAATCCCTCAGAAAACTAAAGGTACAATTGAAACATGAAAATGACCCCCTTTGTAATTTTGACCCCTAAGCAACATCCTAGATCCGCACCTGCTTATAGATATCTTTAGTAGCAACACATTTAAAATTGGTAAGGTTTACACCCGCATCGTGCGGAAACAGAAATACTCTAATCGGGCATGCGCCGAGGAACGTCATTAAAACTATTTTCAAGTGGATATGAAACTTTTTTGGTCTGGACTCTTTAAAGCGAAGTAATAATTGTACAATTAACTTTTACATTACTATAATGAGCGAATGTACACTTTTTAACAATGTTTCCATCTTATTACACATAAAAACGAGGCACAAAGTGAGGACGGCCGCGCGGCCCGTGCCGGCACCGGAGACCCGTCGACTAGTCCATTGGGATACACTTCTGGAAAATTCTAATTACCTTCCCAATTCCCTCTAATCATAACTCAAAATAAATCTCTTATAGATGCACAATAATGTAAGCAAATGCAAATTGAAACTTTGAAATGTTAATTACGTAAAAATATGGTTACATTATTAATATTGCTTTAATACATTAGCCTCATTAATTTAATACAACATTTTACTATAATATTTTTTTATGTTTTTGTCACTCTTCATATATAGTTATGTTTTGGAATATTTCGAATAGTAATAATATTGCGACCAAAATCCACAGATAAGGGTAAGCCCGGAATGACAACAGTAGAAGATAGTACTAGTCGACCTCCTCGCATTTCTGGTCTCCTGGTGCTTGATGCCTATCACAATGGATGTCCATACGTATTGCAGTACAGCGACACGAATAAGCCACATGTTCTTTAAATCTAATCTTCATTATTGACATTACTTTAACACAACTGTTAGAAATTGACAACACATAAAAACGTCTTTGTACAGAGTTTCCATATCTACCAGTACCTTACTGCACACATCACAGATAATATAGAAAAAATAAACTTTATCTTGTTAGTTACTATACATAACAAGTACACTTTAGCCTAATTCTACATTTTTTCACAGTAAATGGGAAAAAATTTGATTGTATAGTCGTTACAAATAGGTTATGAGGGTTTCCATGAATTCACTTCCCGCCATTTTGATCACTCGTTTGACAGCTGTCAAACTCAACTGAATGGATGACTCAAATTAAGGCATAGTCATATTTTGTTATAATAAACTTTTCTGTATGTGTCGAGTTCTCTTTATCTATTAGCTTTAACCTATACATACCTTTACGGCAGCAAACTTAATATATCCTTAACATTACCTCTATCCTCTATCGGTACATATAACATCTCGGCAGTGTCGAAATGAAAACCCTCATCGTTCGTGTCTTACAAAAGACTTACAAGATGTTCACAGTCGACTTAACTAGCTATACTCTGATGAGACTTTTGCACTGAATCTTTTGTAAGGCACGAGTCTTATCTGTCTATACTCTAAAATGGTATACATAATTTTGACAGCTAAACAACCTTAGCACGGACGCTTGTATTGAAAACACTAGCCAAGGCATACGACACAATCGAACTCCACGTCACCACCAAAGGAATCCGCTCCGTTTGCTCCCAATATACATCGGTAGTAAATAAATAAAAATTAAATAATTTTTATATTTATTGTATTCAATCACAATGCGGAATAACGTTAAACTGTAGAAAAATATAACGCGCAGCACACACTCCGTCGGGCCGGGGCGGACGCTAACGTCCATTTGTCACTTTGCTATCACCGTCACTGAAAACGTCCACTAAACATAGATATTACATAAATATTTTTTATACAAACGCGCCATCTTAACATAAGAAGCGCAGGCCGTGGCTCGGTCGCCGCTCCGCCGGCCCGGCCACTGTCCTACGTACGTATAACCGAATTATTGCTCGATAACATTTGGCAGTGTTGTATAGACCGTCCCCGTGGATGAGGCGTGACCACGGGTCAGTCGAAACTCATGGTAGATATTGGTCCGTAGTGTGTGAGCAGAGGCGGCAGGTCGGGGGGGGGCGCGTGGGTCGCGGACCCTCACGAGGGCGGCGGCGTGCCGTGCGCCCCCGACACCACGACCACGGGCTTCACGATGGTGGTGGCGCTCAGGTACTGCGCGCTCACCGTCAGCGGCGGCACGCTACCCTTCACCATTTGGGTTTCAACCATCTGCACAACAAATCAACATATTAAGCGAGGTTTAGATTTGCAAGATAATTTTCCGATGTCGACTATAGTCGATTACCGAAAAACGGCTACAACATATTCACAAGTTACGAGTGTGTAGTCTCTGTGAATATACAAACGTCACTTGTCTTAACAACGCGTTGTTTACGTAGCAACGAAGTCAAAGAATATAGCATGAATTTTATTGCATCTATGTATCTGTCCCTCCAATTTTTAACATACTGTGTAAAATTGTATCGGTGTGAGTACTGTGAATGGGCCAGCTTTGGTTAATCAACTGATTCCGTGTAATCAGGCACGGCAAACTGACTTTTGTAAATTTTGAAGCTTACGGAACTTACGGCAAAGCTCATATGTATAGAACACATCTGGAAGTTCTTTTGGCGATTTATTGCTGCAAGAACTTGCTACTTTAAACTAAGCATTAATCACGGAAGAAATTAAAACTACTAGGACATAATAAACGGTTGGAGTTCATGAATTCCGTACACGAAAACAAAAATTAGCTCACGTAAATTAATGAAATAATATTCCAATCGAAATGTTAAGATAGTGGTTTTACCTTATGTGTAAATGTGTGCGTCTGCAGCAAATGAGCGGCAGGCTGCGACACAACCAGCGGCGTCAGACCGCTCACTACAACGCTGCCGCCCTCTGTAACACAACAAACTAAACTTCAACATTACTCTGTTCAAAATAGTGAGTTAACGAGACGAGCAAGCCGTTGGATGATGTTCATCACCATGTCTACACGTAAACCTTATTAACAAGGGCGTAGCCACCTTTTCATTCAGAGAGGGGGGGGGCTAAATCTGTAGTATTCGCTCCAGGAGGGTGGCAAGCGAAAACCTCGTGTTGGTAATCCCAATAATTTAACCATACAAATCTTTGTACTTGTGTTGAATCTAAGGGGGGACAGTGGCACCCGCTGCCGTTATCTGCCTACGTCCAATATCTCATGTCTCTCACTCTACATGTGGATGTAGTTAAAAAAAATAAGTAATGCTGTTATGTGTGCGTACGATCCACTTTTTCTTTCATTTTTTATGCCTCAATTAAACTATTGAGTAATTCGAGTAAATATGACTCATGAACTTTGATTAATTATATACCTAGATAGAGTGACGCGCTGCAATGAAACTAAAACAAACAGGCCAACTTTTCTTAAGCTAGTATGCATGACAGCTGTGCCATGCGCTATCGCTACATCATTCTGCGTATCCTTATGTGCGCGCATAATGATACCAGTTATTACATGGTTTCTATTAAAACGGGGAGATAATTATATCCATGGAAAACAACAAAAAATAATTCACTCAAACTCATTTAGTGGGGAACAGTTCGCCTCTATTTTTTTCGACGCGTTTGAAACGTTCAGTGTCTATCTAGGTATATAAGTATTCAAAGCTCATGAATTAAGAGCTACGAATACGCCCGAATAAGCTGTCTACACGTTCGTATTCATGACTATTCGTCTGAACTCGGCAAATATCTAAATCAGGAGAAAAGTATGTCATAAATATACTTTTTTAGTTATTGGATAGTTGGCTAATAGCCATTTACAATTTAAGTCATCCAAAATCTAATAGATAAAGATTTTTTTTAAATCAACCCTAAATAAGTTATAACAGCGTTTGAAATCTGGTAGAAAAGTGTCAAATCAGTCAATAGATGTACATAGCAAGGCATGATGTCTATAAGCCGATGAGGGCGTAAGAAGTAAGGACACAATGATATAAAATTCAACAGCTGTTGATGGTGTTTACACAGATTTAGGGTTGCTATTCTGAATTTTTGCTATTACAAATTTTATTACAAGAAACAATGTGCGAAATCAAACATAGGAAACTATTGTGATATTAATATTCATAAATAATACCTGTAGAAACGGGTGTGGGAGAGACGATTCCGTTTTCTTTAGGTATCCTATTATTTTCACCGTTGGTGACACCTGAAATAGATAGCGAATAACTTAAAATTATGATCAACGAATGCAAATAACTCGAATCATTTTTTGTAAACAGGAAATAGATATTTGCGGATAACTGTGAAATCCCAATGCCCAATGCTCTTCCTTAAGTATATAACAAATGTTCAAAATTCATCATCATTGGTGATCGCTTACCATTAGAAGAACCACCTAAACAATCTTTATTTTAAAAAATAAATTTCGTCTACTCTCTGTAGATAGAAAAAAAATTGGCCGACATCTGGGTGGGTACCACCGCAATGTCTATTTCTACCGCCAAGAAGCAGTGTGCATGCACTGTTTTGCTTCGGTTTTAAGGACATTGTAGCCAGTGTAACTACTGGACATAATGAGACTTAACATCTTATGTCTCAGGATGACGAGCGCAGTGGAATGCCACACAGTACTTTGTAACTCAAGGTGCTGGATGGTGTTGCTACTGTTTATGGGTGGTCGTATCGCTTACCATCAGGCGAACGGCATGCTCGTCTCGTCATTCAATGCAATAAAAAAATAAGTATCTATGGTTACAAAAAAAAGTGTGTGTGTACTTATGTACACGCGTTAGAAGTTATACTTCTTTGGCGTAACAAGATAAAAATCTTTTTAATTTTTAAAAACAAGTAGATAATAAAATATTATAAATATGTGACATTTAGCGACGTAATAATAGGAGTCAAGACAACTTAATTATTTCAATTGCATTTTCACAGATGGCGCTAGCACAAGAATGAAAGGGTCTTGAAGAATTACTATTATGGTCTTCTAGATGGCGTTAGTATACAATATACTTATTTCCGTAATGAAAATAATTGTGTGCATTACGATTTATATTAAATTGAAGATATTTGCTACAAAAAGTTTCTATAATTTGACATTATCCTACACGAAAAATAACAAGATAAAAATCTTTTAATTTTCTTTCGCTTTATTCTACGTTCAAAATTCAAAACTAAAATGTTGACTATAGCTAACTTCAGGGTGAGCGATTTAGTGGGCAACTTCATTCTGTTAATTTTGTGGCACGGTGCGCGCGCATCGTAAAATTTCACTCTCATCAATTTTTCATAACGCGCCTAAAGAAGTATAACTTCAACAATAACGAAATACTAGGACATCATAACTGACCGTTGGTGTGTACATGCGGCGCCTGCAGCACGCGCAGGCCGCCGCCCGCCGACAGCAGCTGCAGCGCCGCCGGACCCACCACCAGCCCGCCGCTACCCACCACCTGCGAACATTCAGTAAGTTTAATCTCTGTGTATATCTGTTACCCCGGTTGTATTTTTTACATATTCGTGTACCAAAAAGATCTTGATCAAAAATGTAATTAATTATTTTACTAAACTGAATGATTTTTTCCACACAAAATCCTTATTAAATTTATACCAGTTGTATATAATATAATAAATAGGGTGTAATAAAACAATATTATTTATCATTTATGTACGACTAGCTTTTGCTCGCGGCTCCGCCCGCGTGAAAGTTTTACCGTGATAAAAGCCCGCTTTATATTTTCTTGGGATAAAAAGCAGTCTATGTTACTCGCTGATAATGTAGCTTTATATTGGTGAAAGATTTTTTTTACATCCATCCAATAGTGTTTGTGTGTATCCATTACAAACAAAGAAACATAAAATCTAATCTTTTCTCCTTATAATCTTAAGTATAGAAGCATAGATGCCCACAAAATAAACAACAACATATTTAATAATATAATTATGATAACACAATATTAAAATTAAACAATTTATTTTAAAAGGCTAGTTTTTTTAGGAGTTATATCCAAATACATATAAACTGTCTTGGTTAGAATTTTAGGCCCGTTTTTGGACATGCCCTTAGGCACTCAAAATTGTTTTTTTTTTAAATACATATAAAAAAAAATATTATGTGCCTGAGTAACAAGCAAACCTTGTAAGTCTTGTGAAAACTGTTTGTGGATAATATTGTTTAATTTTAAAATCAATACAAAATATTGTTTTGTTTACAGTTAATACTATTTGAGCGTCATTGTCAATGTGGTCATTACCAACAATTTTATTTATTTATAGCCTTTTTATTCCGTTTTTTTTTACATGCTTTTTTACATTATCATAATTACCGGTCATTGTGAGACTTTGTTTCAGATTGACGAGCGCAGTGTAGTGCCGCGCAGTACTTTCTACTTAAAAGTTCTGGATGTTGTTGCTACGGTTCATGGGCGGTCGTATAGCTTACCATCAGGCGAGCGGCATGCTCGTCTAGTAATTCAGGAGCAATAAAAAAAAAAATACTCTACCTGAGAGAGTGGTAAATGTATTTGAGCTGGATGCACCAGAGTGCTCAGTGTGTTTGTGACACCGTTCTCCACAGGCTGCCCGTTCTGAAACAATATAACTTTTTTGTAATTTGACTCACAGATGGCAACATATTTCGGCTACAATATTTAGTTAGATTTAAAAAAAAGTAATGGCCAGCGTGGTGGACTGAGGCCTAACCCCTCTCACTAGTAGAGAAGGCCCATGGCTCAGCAGTGGGCAGTATATAATAACGTCATTCCAGTGCGCTCCGAGTTTTTCAAACTTTACCGCTTGATTTATTTCTGCTGATTTAGGTTGTTCTAGAAACCCCAGAGCAATAATTTTAAAACATAACGAGAACTCACTTGTTGCGTCGTGGGTTCCGCTGGGGCTAGCGTCGTTAAGGTCAATGTGTTGTGCCTTGTACCGTACGACGTCCGTACCACCTAAAAATAAGACAAAAATATATTATTGAGAAATTCGTTTTCTTTTATGTGTAGCTGGTAAGTGTTCGGTTAACAAGGAAGTTTGAATGAGAAAGATACACTAAAGGAGATGTCCGCTTTTTGTAGTGCTGGGCTTCAAAATTCAACCAAGCTCAAACTGTATGGATATTAACGAGTCAAAAATATGGATCTTGGATATATTAAAAAAATATTTTTAGACCCCTCCATTTGTAAGTAACTTTTTAAAACGTTCATATTAAGTGTAGTTTTTAAGCAAAAGAAAATAATATAAATCTCAACATCGGAGGACTTGAAAATTATACGATTCATTACTAAGGCCTAGTTTTTGGGAGTACTATACAACTATATGTCGCAGACAGTGGCGGCCGATATAGTTATGCGTGGGCATCTATACTAATATCTATACTAATAATAATAATCCCTTCCTAGCCGATTTCGGCCACGGCGGCCAATCTCAACGGAGATCAGCCGGGATAAAAAGCAGGGATAAAAAGTAACCTATAGCACTCAGGAGTAATGTAGCTTCCTATTAGTGAAAGAATTTTCAAAATCGGTCCAGTAGTTTTTGAGTTTATCCATTACAAACAAACAAACAAATCTTTCCTCTTTATAATATTAGTATAGATTGGTAATTGAGACTCATCTAGTAACCACCTGAATATGATTTCAAGCTTAAACCCGAATTAACATAGTAACCGCTTAACAAAGCACTGGCCGATATGAAAACCACCATAGTTACTACTTAGTATTGAACTGCACCGAACTAGTTGCTTCATATGATTCGGCACCCTTTTTATACACCCACTATCAGTTTGGCATTTCGAATGTTTTTTTTCACGATTACTATTTTATCTTACCCGATGTTATATATTCAGACACCCTCAAAGAAATTAATAAAAAGGATATACCCAACATCTATAAATTATCTTGCTGACTGCCTCGGTGGCGTGGTTGTATTAAGGTACGACTATGCTGAGGTCTCGGGTCGGACAAAGTGATATTGGGTTTTACTACTCCGTATTAGCCCTGAGTCTGGAATTTGTGCCCGATATGGCGATAGGTTCGCCCCCTATCATATCATGGGATGGAATACGCACTGCGAAAAGTGGGTGCACTAGTTGCACCTCTGCCTACCCCTTCGGGGATAAAAGGAGTACGTGTGTGTGTGATATAAATTATCTTGGTTAGAATTTTAGGCCCGTTTTTGGACATATCCTTTGTTTTGTCAACAGATATTTGTTCGAAAAGCAAATCATAGACTAAGAGGATGCTTAGATGTGGAGAAGTCCTTGCGAAATAACTCTCCCGCTGAGCACTTCTCCGTGATAAAGGATAAATTTAGCACACAATTAAATGGATCATGCCCCGGCTGAATAAATATTGTCTTTTTCCCAGAAAAAAACACATTTTGCCTTTTTTTTCGGGCAAAACACATGGAGGCGAAGCCATGAGCAGTACTCTCACCAAGTAAAATGATAAAGACAGCTGTCAAATTAACTCACTAAATGAAAAACTAGATGGCACCACAAATACCGTGGTAAGTTTGTTTTGAATGTACACGCGTGTCATCCTAATCCGAGATTAGGTCAGCTCTAATTTCTAACGCGCTACCAGGCAATCATACCTGCGAGGTGGTCGGAGTTATTTGTATGGGCAGCGTGGGTAGCGTCCGCAACTTAGTACTCAGGTTAAGAGTACGCGGCGGCGAAGCCTCCATTTGAGCGGCGGAACGAGGTAGTGAACTGTTAATCTGTAATTCGCAAAGTTATACGATTAATGTCTATGGATTTCGTAAATTATAAAACATAGTATTTGCTCTTATGATGAAATAAATACTTACACTAATGGGAATTCCTAAAACTTGTCCGTTGATAGGTTCATCTCTATCTTTCTCATCACAGATTGGGTCTGAAAAAAATTATAAGATGTCAAAACAGCAATTTTGCCAAGAGCATAATAGTTATCCTCCATAGATGTCGCTACTAGTTATAAAAGATTCATGTTTTTTATCATGGTAATTACAATGTCAATTCATTGGTATAATTTACTACACAAAAATATGTAATAATAATTATTCTTCAAATAATTTTCCATAAACTTTAGCGATAAAATCATAATAATGTTACGAATGTCAACACGCGAACAACGAACGACGAATGATTCAGGACAGGACCTATCGATTCCTGGCAACACTGCATTTTTTATTATTTCAATTAGAATCTTATGGGTAGATAATAAAAACTATTTCCGCGTTTTTGACAGGTGACGTCATATGGCCAATTCTGGCCGAGCGAATATAAGAGGTTAAATAATCACGATCGCTAGTACCAGGAGCACATAGCGCACGAGGAGGTCAACGCACCAATACTCCGCGGGCGAACTGTGGCGCGCACCGACACCTCTCTCTTGAGTGCGGCCAGCCTCTGTTGCGCCGCAATCTTCTCACGGGCGAGCCTTTCCATTTCGTGCTCACATTCACGCTCCTTGCGACGAAGCACCTGCAGACAATGTACCAGGCTATCATAAACACGTAGCAATTAGACGTCAGATACGAAATACGTTAAACCGCTCCAATCTCGTACTTGGAAACAGAACGTAGACCGTCTATTGTGAAAACTTTGAACAATGGAAGAAACTTATCAATCGAAACATGATTGTACAAAAGTAAAATTGAATATCAGAATTTTGTTCAAAAGAAAGTTTTGAATAAAACCGTACGGGTCGGGACCGTCGGTGTTCAAACAATGGCCGTCAAATAAATCGTACGCAAAGAAACCATAATGTTCATCTTTTTAATTACGAAATTTGGTTACGAACATTGTTGAGCATTAAACATTTTTCTCGAATCCACAGAATCAGTTTCGAAAGAACGGAAAGTTTTATTTGGTGGAGTAGTTAGCCGGCACACAATAGTCTCCTGTTTTGTAAGGTTTCTCGTGCCGTCCGTCAACACTGAACAATGGCAAATGTTTGACGTCAGATGATTTTTTGGAGAATATACGAAATCTTTAGCTTTGAGGTTGGAATTGCTAAAATAAAACATTCTCATCGCGAAAATTCTATAGCATTGATTTCGAATTTTATAAAGGTAATTTGTAGAAAACGTCCTATAATCCAGGTCCCAAATTGTAAGTGTAATAACCCAGCCCTTCATGCCTTTAAATATCACAAAGGACATGTCCAAAAACGGGCTTAAGAGGCCGTATACGAAATTTCAACTACTTCAGTCAACTTTTCATCTGAATAAAATACTGAATAGAAAAATCCAATATCACTTTGCCCGACCCGGGGATCGAACCCGAGACCTAAGCATTGCAGTCGTACGTCGTAGGCAGTCTAACCAAAATATCTTGTATAATTTTGGATAGTACTCCGAAAAACTAGGCCTTTGCAATAAATCTTATAAGTGCAATAAGTCTACCTATTTTGAGATTTTATGTAATTTTGTTTTGCATAAAAACTGCACTTCAAATGAACGTTATTAAAAATGTTACTTATAAATGGCGGGATGAACTGGACTCATTTGACAGCAATTGGTTTAATGTAGCGCAGCATCGCGATTCATGGAAGGATCTTGGGGAGGCCTTTGCCCAACATTGGGACATTATAGGCTAATACAATACAATTGTTTTACATTGTTGATTTATTCTACTTTGGTTACTGACATTTATCAATAACAAGACTAAACGTGCTTTGCTCGCGTTTAAAAATCTACTTTATGTGGTAAGCGTAAGATCGAATTTGTGTTTAGTGAATCAAAATTTGTGATAAAAATGCTATGCAATAGCTTTACCGCGGTAGTCTCCGAGTGCCACACGTATTTATTTGTTTTTTTCTCTAGAAACTTATGTATTGGAACGGAAATAGGAAAATATTTATATATTTATATATATACACACTCTGTTATATAAATAAAATTTTATTACAATTCCTTCACTAATTAATCGAAAGGAACTTCGTTCCATCCGGGTGTCCCTTGACACCTCTCATTGCTTTTTTTTAATAGATCCAAGGTCGATATTTCGTGCCCCTTTAATATCCATAAAGTTATAGCCTAGTTCGATTTTGAGGCCCAGCACCCATACAAAAAGCGGACTTCTCTTTTAATATACAACGAAGTAATAATTTCTACATTAGAACCTTTGATTAATTATATACCTAGATAGACATTGAACGTTTCAAACGCGTCGAAAAGAATAGAGGCCAACTGTTGCCCGCTGAATGAGTTCGAGTGAATTATTTTTTGTTGTTTTTCATGGATATAATTATCTCCCCGTTTTAATAGAAACCATGTAATAACTGGTATCATTATGCGCGCACACAGGGATACGCAGAATGATGCAGCGATAGCGTATGACACAGCTGTCACGCATACTAGCTTAAGAAAAGTTGGCCTGTTTGTTTTAGTTTCATTGTAGCGCGTCACTCTATCTAGGTATATAATTAATCAAAGATTAGAACTACAATAATTAAGTACATGTATATTATGAGCTTGTTACTTCGCGCGCCGCGTATAAACTACTAAATAGATTTCGATGGCGGACCCATTGATATCTTTTGTCTATTCCTACCACGGACCACCTAGTACTATGATGAATTTATAGTTTGAAGGAGACAGACAAGTGGACTCATATAATACCTAATGCATGGCTCCATAAGGAACACCGTACTTTGTATTCAAAGTTTTTTTCTTATGATTTTTTTTTAACGTTGCAGATGATACCATTCAAGCAAGCCAAGCAAGGTATTTGAATCACTCACCTGTATGTACCTAATCGCGGAGCCCAGTATGGATAGGTTTGAGGTCTTCTTGTCATCGGGCGTGGCTGGGAGCTGTCGCTTGAGCAGCTCGAAGCACTCCTTGAGATGCGCGCGGCGGTTCTTCTCGAGCTTGTTGTGCACCTCGCGGGTGCCGGCGCGCGGGGTGCTGCCGACGCTGCTGCCGCTGCCGCTGCTGCTCACGGACGGCGGGGAGGGTATCTGGGACGGCCTGGGGACAAACGACAAATATTTATTATTTATTTGATACGACTGTACCGAACTTAAGGAAAGCCAACGAATTGGTCATTCGGAGGCACAGATAGCTTTTACCCTAGATTGAATAATTTCAACATTGGATTCGCTTTTATATATTTCGTATAAAATTAAAAGACGAAAAATATAAACACCTTTTTTATAATATTATAGAATTTATTCAATTTTTGTACCACGCTTCCTGCAGAAACATGAATATGCCAAATTATTTCCAAAAGCAATTTTTATTAACTGCACAATACACTAATTTATAATTTGGTTGTGTTTGTTTCCCTGTTCCGTGACGTTATCTTAATTTTAATCTTCGTCAATTACAATGAGGGCCATGAGGATTTTCAGCCTTGACGATATAGCGGGTACATTGACATTTCGTACTCTCTTATAACTCTAACCGCCTTTATTTTGAACAATAGTTAAATAGGAATAAAATCATAGATTATAAAAGTCTATAATCCAATGTTATTGAGCTTAAAATTAGTAATAGGTCAGGGAAAAAGTATTTTCGCATATAGTATCATACTATAGTTTGTACATACTATTAGTATGTACAAACTTGTAATAAAATCTCTTTGGCTGTAGTATTTGTATCTGGCTGGTTTTAACGACATTAAAAAGGTAACATTTCAAAAAAATAAACAAATTAGTAAAATTTTGTTTTCAGCATATTTTAATTTATTTTTCTTTCTGTCAAAATAAGTGAACATAATGAAGAAATTCGATACCATTTAAAAAAAATATTATAAAAAAGGAAAATTTGCACCGCAAACCGCGAAAAAAACTGTGACGTTTTCTTATAGACCTAATGCAGTGTCAGTAAGAGTAGCACAAAGTTGGTTTAAGGTTTTCAATCCGGGAATTTTGATGTCAAAGATGAACCTCGTTCTAGTCCTCTGTTACGGATAAAGTGGTCGGCATTTTTGAAAAAATGGAGCAAGATCGACATATCTGAAGAACTGAGAATTGACCACAAAACAGTTTTGACCCATTTAAAAAAAAGCTGGGTACACAAAAAAGCTCGTATTTGGGTGCCACACGAGCTCACTGAAAGACACCTAATGAAGCGTGTACTCTTTTGCGATTCTTTATTGAGACGTAATGAAACCGAACCGTTTTTTAAGAGATTAATAACTGGTGATGAAAAGTGGATCACGTACGACAAGAAAGTACGAAAAAGGTCGCGGTCAAACGTCGATCAGGCTTCACAGATTGTAGCAAAACCTGTGTTAACTCGCAATAAGGTGATGCTGTGTGTATGGTGGGATTGGAAGGGCATTGTTTATTATGAGCATTTACCATCGGGCAGAACCATCGATTCGGATCTCTACTGCCAACAACTAATGAGATTGAAGCAAGAACTTGAGAGAAAGCGGCCAGAATTGATCAATAGAAAGGGTGTGGTCTTTCATCACGTTAACGCAGACCACACACGTCTTTAGCCACTCAGCAAAAAGTAAGGGAGTTTGGCTGGGAGGTGTTAATGCATCCACCATATAGCCCTGACCTTGCACCTTCAGATTTCCACCTGTTTCGGTCTCTTCAGAAACTATCGGGTTAACATCAAGAGAGGACTGCCAAAACTACTTGTCGCGTTTTTTTTTTCATCAGAAGTCCTAAAATTTCTACAGCAACGGGATCATGACACTACCTACAAGATGGTAGAAAGTCATCGAACAAAATGACACATATATACTGTAATTAAATGTAAATAAACTTTGAAAAAAAAAAGTCTTGAGTTTTACTATAAAATGCGAAGATTTTTTTCCCCAACTTAATATTTGCCGTCAGACTAGTATTTGGCTCTGTAAAAATTTGGACGTCGCGTCGCCAACCTACAACCGAAATAACGCCCACGGAGTTCCATTTTCAAATATTTTGATGTAAATTCCGGTAAAATTTGGACAAATCGTTATAATTGATCATTTTTATATTATGCAACCGGCGCGGCATCGCGTAACGCAATATCAGCTGTCATTTCCTCTATAGCATAACGTGATTTTGTCATTGTGTAAGCAGTTTTATCATTAGAACTATACTTTTTGGGTGAAATAGGAATACTTAATTATTATATTATAATTGTAGAAATTCTCAAACATTCAAAATCCATCAAGTAGTGTAGATATAGAAGTGCATTCGCTTTTGTTTGCTTCTAAGAACTTTGTTTCGTAAGTTATAGATAATATTACAGAAACGAAACATCGCGTGAACACGTGCCGACCCGGCCGTATCCATAGATAATAATACATTTATATATGACACATAGTTAACGGGATAATGAACTATTATCACGTTAACTACATTATTAATGTGTCCCGTCTAATGCAGTCTTCGTAATTAGTTAATTAATATTAGAACATATGTAATAGGAGGTGAAGTATAAACAGTTCACTTATCTATACATACATATAAATAAAATTGGAGTGTCTGTTTGTAATATTGAAATAACCGTTTTTTACTACATGTATATGAATATATATACGGTACATACACCAAAATATCATTTTTTACAATTTTTGTCTGTCTTTCTGTCTGTCTGTTTGTTCCGGTTAATCTCTGAAATGGCTGGACCGATTTTGACGGGACTTTTATTGGCAGGTAGCTGATGTAATAAGGAGTAACTTAGGCTACTTTTTATCCCGGGAAAATGTAAAGCGGGACTTTTATCCCGGGAAAACTTATTCACGCGGGCGGAGCCGCGGGCAACAGCTAGTTAGATAATAAAGCTGTATATACTAACTTCCACCAATTATAAACCAATAATAATATATTTTTAGAAATTTAAAGCCAAATACAGCACAGTATTGTGTTCCTACAATACGCAAAAAATCAGAGAAATACCGCTTTATAATAGACGGCAAACAACTTGGGCACACTACAGCGTGGTAGATTTTGTTTGTATGCTAGTGTAAAAAATTCCCCACCACACGGTAATATGCTCTAGTTTCTTTCCGACTATTAAACCAATGGGTATTTGTTACGCACTGCTACCAGATGACTCCTATGAAATCCTCTCCCTCCAACATCCATCAAAACTAAGTGACCAAGCTGCAAATAATGGCTTTTCAGAAAAAAAAATCAAGGACCTAAAAACAGGTTTCCAGGCTTTCCACTGCCAAAAGGAGATGTCCGCTTTTTGTATGGGTGCTGGGCCTCAAAATCTAACCTTTTAACAAATAAATCCCCGAGTCGGGTAAACTGATATTGTGTTTTTCTACTCAGTATCAGCCCGAAGTCTGAAACTTGTGCCCGACATGGCGATAAGCTCACCGCATATCACATCATGGGACGGAGTACGCACGGCGAAACGTGGGTGCCCTGGTTGCGCCTCTGCCTGCCCCTTCGGGGATAAAAGGCGTGAGTGTGTGTAATAACCAATAGAATCACACAAAGTGCACATCATTGCACCACTGGGTCAAATTTAAAGCAGAGCGGTTATTTTAAGCATTCTCATTTATATTAGTCATTGTAGCTTAGTCGCTCCATTCGTGGACAAACATTTTTGAAATTTCTAGATCACACAATAATGATTTCGATTCAATTCAGAACCTGACAAACTGCTTCAACATTCAAGATCATCTAGTTTCGGAACGTACCGATACTAACCTACACTAAACAAACGTCACCACCTTCAAACGTTTGTAGAACGTTCAAAAACCAAGAACTATCTGTTGTGAGGTAACAATCGGAATATGAATTTGTTTTTGCTTAACACAATATTGAATTATGTAAAATATCACGTAATACATGGACATCTGTTATTGTAACAGAATTATCATATTTGAAAAAGTTCCATCGCAGTCTCCTATATTTTGGAATTGCGTACGAATTTATCATTGAATTTGTGTCTGAATTGATAAAAATATTCCGACAAAATATCATGCTAGATGTTTTTTGCTATTATAATAAACCGGTATTATATGCGACGCTTATCTTCGAATAATTGTTTTAAATTTCGAATATTCTTTATAAATCTCTGATATTATAATATAAGCTGAAGTGAACAAGATCTGCTTTTTTTAAAAGACTGTTTAATGTTGAGCTGGGGACTTCCCCACTTAAATGAGGGACTTGGGTTTTTCAACCTCATTAGCTTAATATGGGTTGGTATTGGTTGGTAAACATCACATATCATCAAATTTATTATGAACACGCGTTTCCTACCAGGGGACATGAAAGCGTATAACAATCAACAAACAAGATACGATTAAATCTAAAAAAGAAACGAAAAACCTTTGATTAATTATATACCTAGATAGAGTGACGCGCTGCAATGAAACTAAAACAAACAGGCCAACTTTTCTTAAGCTAGATGGGTGACAGCTGTGTCATACGGAATCGCTGCATCATTCTGCGTATCCTTGTGCGCGCATAATGATACCAGCTATTACATAGTTTCTATTAAAACGGGGAGAAAATTATATCCATGAAAAACAACAAAAATTCATTCACTCGAACTCATTTAGTGGGGAACAGTTCGCCTCTATTTTTTTCGACGAGTTTGAAACGTTCAGTGTCTATCTAGGTATATAATTAATCAAAGCGAAAAACATACATCACTGCTTTACCTCCGAAGGGGTAGACAGAGGTGCAGCCAAGGTGCCCACTTTTCGCTAAATGTAGTTCGTCTCACAATGTGATAGGGGGCGAGCCTATCGCCATAAAAATCAGATCTATGCTTGTTGATAGAAGTTGCATGATAGCCGCAATAAAGAAACTTCTTTAATAAATAAAGTTCCTAACCAACAAGTTTTTCAAACCATCTGCAGAGCCTTAATTAAGTCATCATATCTACGTTAACTGTCTCGATGCAAAATCCACTCACCTTGATAAACGTGTTCGTATGAATGATGCATGGCGGGTACAGTACACAAGGTCTCGCGTAAATACAAAGGTATAATCAAGAAGCAAAGACAATTTTTAAACTGCATGCGTAGTATTCTTCAAATATAGATGGCGGTAATGTCGTTACTATGGTATTATTTTTTATTCGACGTTCAAAATTGTTATATTCGAGATGTCACTTACAGTTCTTTATGATTGGACTAAAGTTGTGTTCAAGAAATGTTTATTTGCGCCAAATATAGACGGATAGCTTCTGAATTTAAAACGTGTAATGTAACAAAAAACTATTAAAATAATAAAAAGAAATAAAATAAAATAGTTTATTCATCACGTAGGCGATCATAGTTGCACTTATGATCAGTCAAGATACATTAAATTAATAATAATAATAATTACAAAAAGACACTTGTATAACTACAGACATTTTTAAATTTTTATAGGGAGTAAAATCAATTAACAATATACAAAGAAGCCAAGCTCGGGCTGGCAAAAGAGAAGATAAAAAAACGATGATTGTCAAACACGTCGAGACACGTCAAGGAAAACTAATAAGAAAATCAGGTAGGTAATACTAAACAACTCATATAGAGCGTTAAGACAAAGTTTGAATTGAATCACAAAAACAACTCCGAAAAAATGATTGCTAATGAAATAGAAATCAAAAAAATCGAGATTATGAGATCCTTAAATGATAGATTATTTTCAGACAACGAAAAACATAATTAAAACTATATCGCCTACTCATACGGAGAACATAAAATTACAGGAGACTTATTTGAATCTGGCAGTAAATATAGTAAGTACATCATGATATATAATTTCATTTTATTTCATACTAAAGCCGATTTGTGTATCAACTCTATCAAGAAACCGATTTCTGTCTAAACTCGTATCAAGTTTTATTGGTATGGCTATGGGCAAGCAATTCATAAGTTCTGGCGTGAGTTTTGGCGGGAACTTGGAAGTGTCATGAGGTGCTCTTGTTTTAATTCATTATTTTTGTGATACTTAGTGTTATATTGCATAATTATGGTGGTATATTATCCAATATAGTTCTATTAAAGAGCTCAAATGAAGTGAATTGAAATAATCGTGCTAATCAAGTGTTTTTTTTGTTGCCGCCAAAACTCCTCGATAAAGTCTTGGTAAGGTAGCCACTGCTTTACTTCGACATACTACAGATAATAAAAAAAGACAACCCAAACTTGACATTGGCAAAATGTGAATACAAGTGCCATAACGAAAAAAAAAAAAAAAAGTTCTGGCGTATGCCTAGCGTAAAAAAAATACCTATGTGATACTTGTGTGACACATGTTTTTTTTCTTTTATCAAAATAATTATAAAAAGAACTTTTAGAAAATTTGCGATTCCCTGTACTCTGTGATCGTACCTAGTATGATATTCAATTCGCATTTAATATCCGAGCCTTGACAGCGTTCTGAAGAAATGCACGCATCACTTAATCTATTATAGGTCTGTCGATTAAAAAGATATTATGCTCGATGCAACACCCACTTGCTTCACTGACATTTAACTTATTTATTCGAAAATAACATTTATGGGACTGCATATAAGGATATTACGATGTGTGTACGAAAGCGACAGGAAATGAAAATTTTAAGAGGGCGGCAAAATGCGTAAAATAAAACCGTTGAAAAAAATATTTTAAAGTCGGGAAGGGGGGGGGGGGGCGTGACTTTTATGTGTAGAAATTACCTTTTTTTATGCTTGGGGCGGCAAGCACTCCCGCTACGCCATTAAGCTTGACTAATCGCTGGGTTAGAGTCTAGAGAAATGTCGTTTAATATCTGAATTAAAACTACTTTGGGCACAATAGACATTTATATATGCTCAAATGCATTATTGTTTTTAATAAACGTTACGTACTTTGATAATAAAAACAAAAATCATGATCATCATCATTAAATATAAAATTGTAAATATAAGGGAAAATATAAATTATATTGTAAACTAAAATACTATTATTTTTACTTTCTTAAATTAATAAAAATATAGATCTGATGAATTTTAAAGTTCATATAAAATTTACGATGAAGTAACGTCATCATGACGTCAGAGAAGTTACTGTATTCTAAGACAGAGTAAAAGTCAATTCAGGTATTATTTTCCCTTTTCTAAACAAAATTGGAACTTCTTATTTTAAGTGAAGTAATTATAGCAGATACAAAACAAAAAATATAATCCTATGAATATTATAAACGCGAAAGTTTGTAAGTATGGATGTATGTATGTTACTCTTTCACGCAAAAACTACTGAACGAATTTCGATGAAATTTGGCACACGGGTAGATCATGTCCTGGATTAACACAGGCTACTTTTTATCCCGGGAAAATATTAAGCGGGATTTTTATCCCGGGAAAACTTGACCACGCGGGCGGAGCCGCGGGCAAAAGCTAGTTCTTAGATATAACAAGTTGTCGCCATGTCGAAAAACAAAAGCCTTACCACAACAAAATTGGATCAATTTTGTTTTTGACTCGTCAATGACAACCCTATACCAAGCAAACATAACATTATGAGAGCATAGAAATTACAATTCCCATCGTGACCTACATACATTTTATTATATTTAATTTATGAAGAATGCTCCAGATTTGCGTTTGAGTGTTGTCACCGTAACATCATTAAAAACAATCGCGAGGTCATACATAGTAAAACAAATTGAGTAGTCATTGACTATGCATTAAAACCTATAAAACTAAAAGAAACCATTAACATATGTAACAAACCGCGCCTTGCCAAAGAGAGAAAAAAAAACATGTAACAAATAACAATCTTACTAGTCCTACTTAAAAATGTTACAAATGCAAAAGTGTTTTGAAATTTTAAATATTTATTCGAAATTAGAATTAATCGCAGAAAGAGTTGAACGGATTGGGATGAAATTTGGTACACAGGAAGACTATATTATCGCAATTGATACAAAACATTAATGATTTTTCAACAGAGATTATAATTATCCTGGATTCGAACTTACGATAACAAGTTATTGAATAAGATTTGTGAACTGTTTATGTTAAGTATAGGTACCAATCTGAACTCAAATCTGAAATCCCCCATGCAACAGAGTGCATGCACTGTTGTGTTCCAGTTTGAAGAATATTGCAGCCAGCGAAGTACTGGACATTATGAGACTTAACATCTAATGTATCATGGTGACGAATGCAGTGGAGTGCCACGCAGTAGTTTGTAATTAAAAGTTCTGCTAAAAAAACTGAGTAATATAGGGATAAAGTATCGATTATTGTACCGAAAGTTCGAAGAATCGATCTTATTTTTAATATCAATGTCGTATCATAAGTATCGAAATAATTTGGGGTTAATAAGGCGGCATTTCGCTTGCCTTCTAACTGCGAATAATATAGTCAATTTACAAAAAATAATATTATGTTATCATATTTTATGCACAAGGTTGATTTTGTATCGGTAAAATAATTATAATATTCGTAAAATTATCATTGATAACGTACTATTATGTATTCTATGATTTTAAATTGTCTGAGGAGTGAGGCGTAAATTACAAAATACACAGACCAACGAGCTAACAAATTCGTACAGTAAACGAATAACCGTGTGTTATTTACAAATTGTTTGATAAAAAACGAGACGCATTGTAATGTGAAGATGATAGACATTACGTCGCGTTACTGGGAGTATTATAAACACATACACGGTAAATTTTGGCCTACAAGGTATTATCACATTTACATTTTGAATTTATAGAAAAATTAATATTCCATCGACATCATGAATTTTGTTTTTCATAGTCAACTCAACTCAAAATTTTCTTTATTCAAATAGTCTTTCTCAAGCTCTTTTTAATCGTCATGAATCTAAGTGCTGTTATCTATTATTTTGTCGTTTTGTATATAACTGATAATATATATTAGTATTTAGTAAAAAACATTTTACAAGTCTGACTGACTATAAAAATGACAATAAATACTTCCCCTTATAAAATAATTCGAATGTATCAAATTAGGTTATCTCGCCGTAAAATAAAATTGGTGATCCGTAGTCGCAAATAATTTGAGCCTTAAGATTGCGTGCGCTGCGCGAACGAGTCTCCAGCTGTTCGAACACCGCGCTACTACCAGGATAACATACCCAAGACTGTTGCTCGTTGTACGCGGCCTGGAATGTTCTTGTGCGAAATCGAGGAGCGGCGCGGGGGGAAGTGCCGTGACGGGCGCGGGGGCCGGCTCTGGCACCGGAGCGGGTGCAGGCGCGAGGACGGGTGCGGGCGGGCAGGGGGGCGCCACCGGCAGCGGCAGCGGCGACGGCGGCCTCACCACACCGTTGCTGCGCGACGACACCGGCACCCCCGTCACCACTCGCACCGATACCGACGACTTCGGCTCCTCCTCTGTAAACAAAAATCTCACGTCATCATGCGACCAATCATCACCCGCCTAATTACGATTACGACAGCTTTGCTTGTCGATCCGCAAACGTTCTCGGACAAACGCTAGGTACACCGATCGGTCGGAACTTGTCAAGCCCGTGTCAACCGCTCGTCGACGGCTGCAATCTGTGGCGGCAAACTACCAGGAGAACATAAAGACGAAGAACTTGTTTGTGCCAAGCAAACGAAAGAGCAACAGAAGGCAGAAAGAGACAACTAGACGCGCACGATGCGACCCCGAGGATAGGTGCCACGCGACAATGAACTTTATCTTTAGTAGATAAAGTCGATAACGTCCGAGAGGATAATAAAAATCAGTCACGCTGCAATGTTGAGTGCGAATGGCGATATATGCGTCCGAGCGCGACAGAGATGGCATTGGGGGCGTGGTCTATCAAGGAATTACGTCAGTACATGTGGTCGAGCGCGTGCTTACCGTTTGTTTGGCGTTTGTAAGCGCCACGCCGAAAATCAGCTGCTCGACGATGCGCCAGAAAAAATAAGTAGCGTAACTGGCCCATGAAATTACTTGAGGCCGCTGGTCGCCACCAGATAGATTATGCTCGAATAATATGGGATTAAATATACTGCATATTGTTTTATACGTAGTGTTACAATGTTTGAGATAAAGTTAATAATGTCGGGATGTTATGTAGCATGCAAATAGCTTGGGTGTCGTTGGCAACTAATAGGTACTACCGACTACGTGACGCGACAGTTAACTTTCCTCTTAGTAATCGCGGACACTTAAGTAAATCAATAAGCTAATTTCGCACTAAATAACCGCGACCCGAGTTAAGTTAAGCGTTTTAAAATACGGATTATACGGGCACTACTACGCAGTACAGTCTACCTAGACTTGTTTAAGGCCACGCACGTTTTTTCCGCGTACATGTCACGAAACGCCTTCACTCATTGACACTAGCCCGTTTAGCGTAATGTAAGAGCGTGATCTCCTCGAATGTGATGTTGTCCTAGTAGTGTCGTCTGAGCATTAGACCCGTGACGTCCCGGTCATCGGCCCGCCGTGACGTCACCGCACCTTCGAAGGAACACGGGCGCGTATAATGGGAAAACATACAAGGCCCAGTGGTTATTGACCGATTTATTCAAACGTTTCGATGTTGAATTAGAATTGTTTAACCGAGGTGACCCGGCTCTCAGCCCGTGACTTTGAAAAATATCTTTACTTTGTACTGCTTCCCAACAGAATAAACTTTACATGAACCTTAATCATAAAACATCGAATATTAAACATAGATTTCTAAGTTAGACATTAACATACATTTTTGAAGTTATACTTCTTTGGGCGCGTTAGGGAAAAATGATGAGAGTAAATTTTTACGATGCGCGCGCACACCGTGACGAAAAACCGACACCCTGAAGTTAGCTATAGTCAACATTTTAGTTTTGAATTTTGAACGTAGAATAAGGCGAAAGATAATTTTTTATAAAATATTTTTATCTTGTTATGCCAAAGAAGTATAACTTCTAACGCGTGAACATAAGTACACACACACTTTTTTAAATGTATTATTATTATTTTTATACGTGCTTAACTTAGCCATCACCATTTCCAACCGGGACTTCTATTTTTTAATGGAATACCTGCAGTTGTTAGCTTGACACGAGTCGATTTTTTCAGCGAAACCGAACTTTGGGCTAGATAGAGCTTTTAACAGGCGCTCTCAACCTTATACTGGGGCTTCATTCATTTGGATGGCAGCAAAAGCGTTTTATAAGAAAACGGACTAATAATATAGGAAGTTAGTAATACAACTAATTTCAACAAATGTTATGAATCGCCGAGCTTCACCGCTTGGTGTCATAAAATGCGTGCCATTATTGATCCTGGCTTACAGGAGTTGTAGTGGCGGGTGTGAGGGCGGGATAGTCTCTAAATGTTATGAATACAATATTATGACCGCCGTCTTTTTGTTATTCTAAGGAAATAAATACTCATCAGGACAATAAAGATAAACTATATAGTGCACATTTACGTAACTGAAACAATTGTGGAGTCTGCGGACTATAATCTCCACGCCCCAAATAGCTTTGAGCTTATGTTGCGAGTTCAGACTTGCTTCAACTGTGAACAGTGAGCATGTACTATACTATCGAAGCGGAGTTGGGCGCACCACCCTCGCCCGCCCAGGCCAACACGTGACAGAGTACGGCACAGTATGGACGTACTACACTCTTATGCTCGCCTGGTACTGTAATTTTGTTAATTAGGCGTTATTTGTGCTTGGTTCCACTGCTTTCTTTGGTTAGCGAAAAACTAAAATAAGTTCAAGTTATAAAATCATCTTCCTCCTTCAATCGACTTTCAAAATGAGAACTATTTATAATTTGAGACCTATTTAGAATCAAATTTTCATTGGCACTTTAGGATTTAATTCGGGACTTAGTTCCAAATTCCAATCACTAAATGAATGAATGGTTAGTGTACATAATATTTACATATTATTAGGTGGGCTACGAAGACCTACTTATTATACTATATTTAATTGTATTTCTAAATATAGAACATGAGACGTGGAGAACAATGGTGTATTAACATTGAGATCACATGCGCAAAGCATCACGTTTCACAGTATGTCACAAAACAACACAGTTTAAATACGAGTGTACAATATTAATACAACGGTAACACAGTTGTTTGCAGTCAATTCTAGCATGGAAAAGCAAATATTTAGAAGAATTCAATAGCACTGTGGTTAATAATCGACCGTGTTACGATAAACCGTGGGCTCGCGCCTTTTAACGAAAAGAAACTATAATTAAATATATTCAATTATTTTTTTTCAAAGCAAAAATTCGTTTGCTTAACGTAGTAGGAAATGAGAATAATAAATCTTAAATTGATAAATGGTAATATTTATAGTTTCTATAATTGACACAAGTTTGACGAATTTGATTGGATCTCTTTCATAAATTTATCCTACCGAAGCTAGGACCCATAAATTCAGACTTAAATGATTTTATTTTAGTTACAGTTTACAAATATCTCAAATTCGGAACAGTATAAATACGTATGTATTAGAATTACAACACGGGAAACAAATAGCTATTGCATATTTAACGGATCTGTTTGACCGTGTGTTGAACTCGGCCGACTGTTTTTTATATGTTAACATTTGTTTCACATATAAGATAGCTTTGTCACAGCGTCAAATGTAATACAATATTTTTATGGCATTACTGCTTATGGTCTTCCTTTTGTTACGAATTTACCTGCCTGTCATTTTTTCAACGAGTGTATTGGACCAATTATATGTCTATGTTCAGCGCTGATAGGTCTATAATCTATATCTCTATAGAATTATTTGTATTTCGACAAATTCTGCTCTCTTACTTAGGGACGTTTAAAATCAGACTCTTCCAATTTACTGTTGTGCCGCTTTCTTAGTTGATAATGACGAAAGGGGAATAACAGTCAATAGAAAATGTTAAGACAAAGGAAAGTTAAACAAAGACTAACACATATAAACTATAAATCTAATGTAAAGACATTATATTTGGTCTTATATATGGGAAACCAGAAGAAAGCAACAAACTAGGTTCAAGTGGATGTAAAAGCACAGGCTTGGTAGAGAAAATGTCAGAGAACGGAGGTAAATTTAGAAAGATTAAAAAAAGCCTTAATCTACCTGCTAGATAAATAAGTATAATGACATAAACAATATATGACCTCAATCTATCTAAAATAAAACATGCCAAAATCAGAAACTGGTGGTGACAATAAATCCTGCCACATAAAATAGTAAAAAAAATTGTTAAAGTTTTGATGTAAGCTCGGCTGTCGTAAACAGGCGTGTACCAGGAGAGCATGGGAGGCGGGGGCTTATGCAACCCCTGGCCGATGACGTCTGTGCCTCTCGCAACACGCCTCAAATACTTTGGAAACAGGAAAATGTATACTTATCGGGAGTAAATAAAGGTGATGATTAGAAGCAACGTTAGAAAACATTTGGCGAAACATTCTGTAAGGTTTCAGTATTGGGTAATGTTAATTTTTGCTTTAGACTCAGTTATTTATAAAGTTGAGATGCCATGTATACGTCACGCAAGAATTATTGATTCACATTATTCACTTGTTTAATACAAGATTCTATATAACAGACTTCTGCTCGCGGCTCCGCCCGCGTGAATGAGTTTTTCCGGGATAAAAGTAGCCTATGTTACTCGCTGATAATGTAGCTTTATATTGGTGAAAGAACTTTTCAAATTGGTCCAGTAGTTTCGGAGCCTATTCAATGGTAACAAACAAACAATCAAATCCATTAGTATAAAAGTATAGACTAACGGCCCCGACAGACTTTGTCCGGCCCTAAAAAGGAAATAAAATCCTAAAACACGAGTACATCACCACCTACCGGATCCAATTATTAATCTAAACCATTCTCGAATCCACCTGAAGACACACAAGAAAATCATTAAAATCGGTGCAGCCGTTTAGGAGGAGTTCATTGACATACACACGCACAGAAGAATTATATATATAAAGATTACTGCCCGAACGTTCTTGGCAAATAAACTTCAATTTTAAAGTTTTTATTATATGATTCATTTTATTAATTATTGTAGCTTATAGGTAATATTGAACTAATGTTCTAGAGTTTTCTTCGGCTTTGGCAAAAGATGTGGTAGTAACGGACTCTATACATAATTTAAAAAAACTATCTAACTATAACTTGTTGTTACGCAGTTTGACGTTTTTAACAGACTGACATTTATTTGTATAGAGAGAAAGCGTCAGGAATGACATTATAATTTTGTTACAACATTGACACTTATAAGCTTAGATATTGTTAGCTTAAAATGTTCCGCCTCGACCCCTGCCCGATGCCGGCATAAGGCTCTGCTGCTGGAGTTCGTGCGGTCTAGACGAACCGAGTCCTATTTTCGGTTCCAAAGCTAAGCAAAGCATTTGGAGTTCGCACCATGTTCGTAATTGATATTCCCAGAGTAGTTACAAGATAAGCAGCCGGTAGTTGAAAGTAAATCGTAAATCGGTATGCACATGAAGCTTTTCTATTGTAGTACATGCCATACATCTACAGCGATTGTAATAATAACGGTACAGAGTTCAACGTGTAAAGCTTCACGAGCTCTTGACTGTACAATAACTAAAATAATTATAATTAATTGGCATTAGGCTATTTTTTAGAATTCCTAGAGGGGGGGTGGGGCAGCTGCCCCTCCCTGCCCCCCCTTGGCGACGCCCTTGCCTAGAAGGAGTAGTTATAGTTTCACCACGGTTTCACTGTAATTCATTATAGTTGGCTGGCTTCAACATCATTATAGTTGGAAAACTATAATGATGTTGAAGCCAGCATACTCGGTATTATGAGAATCTTATGACACAGCGCACAGTGTGTCATGGAGCGTTTTATATTTTTTTATATCATGCACAAAAAAAAATGCATGCATGGTGATGTTCCATTTTATAAGCAAGTTGGACAGACAAGAATACAAAACGGCAGAAAGGCACGAGATCGGTGATCACTGTGATACCAGGAACCCAAAACCACAAGGAGAGAGCCTAGGCTCTGGGGGTAATTTATTATCGAAGAATAATTATTGTCAATGTCAGTGGTTAGGTAATGCGTGTAGCACGTAATGTAGCGTCACAGGATCAACAGGAAAAATGTGTTTTCCTTTTAATTGTTATTGCGCCACAAAGAAACCGGTGCTTATTCAGACGGTAACGCGGATTTTAAGGAAAACCTCTACAGTATCGCTAATTTCATTACATGTAAAAAGCAACCGTTTTAATTTTGAACAAAATAAATGTGTTATAAAACATTAAAATTGGAATTACGTAGGTAACTGAGTTGACGCAGAGATACAGCATTATACAGTTTGATGAGCCCAAGCCGCATCGCAGCTGCACTTGAACTTTATAATTTCTCGAGGTAAAAGTAGCCTATGTGTTAATCCAGGTCATAATCTACCCGTGTGCCATATTTCATCGAAATCCGTTTAGTAGTTTTTGCGTCAAAGAGTAACAAACATCCATACATCCAGATATCCATACTTACAAACTTTCGCGTTTATAATATTAGTGGGATTACATTAAAATACCGAATTTTAAAAGCAAAAAAAAGTTGTTGGTCTTTTTACTTTTTTCATGTCAACAACAGTGTGGTAAACTACTCCTAGTTATAAACTTTTAGATTGGCGTTTGTATCTTTCACTTTTAAAATTTTTATTTGGTTCAGTTAATCTATTCCTCTAATTAATCATGATAACAGCTATACGTCATATTTGAATGCTGCTATTAAATCATTGCTCAAAATGAATATTCAAAAGTATAACATTTACTGTACATGTGTACGGATAATGTACAGTCAGCAGCATAAATATCTGTACAAAATCAAAATTTCAAATCGCCTATATACGCATTAAGTTAAACTGAAATATTTTTTCTTCGTTTGAAGTAAATTAAATACCTTTTATTTTATTTTTGTGAAGAGTAGAACAAGATTAGTAAGAACACAAAAGTATGTAGGCAATTTGAAATTTTGAATTTGTTCATCTACTTATGCTGCTGACTGTACCTATATCTCAATTTCACACGCGTTCAACAAAGCGCATGTGTGACGGACGAGTGGAGCGACGAGAAAGATAAATAAAACTACTGTCGCGTCATGGGCGCCTGGTATCGGTGCGCATGCCGCGAGCGCGCCTACATGCCAATAAACACGCAAACATCTCCCACGAAGCACCCACACGTGCGAGCAGGTTCGGCCCTCGGGCCTCGTACCCGCCCGGCATACCCGCCGCGCGCACCGCACCTCGCCAAGGACCTACACCCAGACACGTTTTCCCTCATTTATTTTTCCCTCAAGTGATTGTTTTGGACACTTTAGATGGCTGCTTTAGTCAAGCTGGATTTTTTAAAATGTTATTTTGTGTCAACTAAAAACAGCTAAAAGCCCGTCATGATTTTAACAAAGAAATCATTCAAAACCTGGTATCTTAATTAAGAACGACTAGTCTAGCCGAGAAATCCAGTTTTTAATATTACTTTCTTCTGCCACTACTTCGACGACGATAATAATGCGCGGAAATTATTACCCCTAGAACACCGCTCCCGCCATGCGGTGTTGTTTGATTCGAAGAACTCTAGATTCGAATTAAATTTTGAATCGGACCATCTGCAAAACCAGTGAATGTATGTAACATACAATATACATAATAAATGGCTTATGGAGTACATAAATACAGAACCTCCTTTTTTTGAAGACGGTTAAAAAGAAAAAAATATATACGTCAAAAGTTTGCACGTGGATCATAATTTTTGATAACCTTGACAACCCACTCTTTTAAACTCTAAATACGGATAAGTTTGCACTTGATAGTTGATAAACGAATCGAGTCTACGGTTTCGTTAAACGCTTGTAACAAGCGACCAGAGCAGGCGTCACAAGTGGTCGCGGCTCTCGGTCGAACCTCGCTTGTAGAACAAAGGCGTTACGTGTAAATTGTATGCTTGTGCAGAGTGAGAGGGCTGCAGAGGGCCACTGGTTCGCGACGGGGAGGGGGATGAGGAGGTTCGGCCTCTGAAACTGATAAGCGGGACGATGCGGGAGCGTGCGGCGGCGGCTGCAGAGGGGAGACGTGGAGGAGGGGTCCGCATCGCGCCAGCACGTGACAAGCCGTCACGCGGTGCGAACTTGCCCGAACGCATTTGATGCAACGCACTCAAGCGGGGGAAAGGGAGAACAATTTATCGAGTGCGACTTCGTGTGTCGGCGCGGCGGCATGCATGCCGATACCTTGCGACTGCGGTAACTACCGACCGGGCTCGTGACTCGTGAGACGGCAAAATTATATCCTTTGGAATGATGCCGCCCTAGTAACCAACTCGAAGGCACGTAGGCATTCGCACATCCATAGCGCCCAGCGCACATTGCGACGCTTTTCTCAGCATACAGACATAACTGGGAAAATCTTTAATAACTCAGCGAATGAAAGGTTGCCAGGATACAGAGCCTTATATCCAGAAATGGTTTTTATGTAGTAAATTAACTAATATTGATTGAAGAGTTTCGGTGTCAATAACATTCAAGTAGGTCGACATGCTTCGCCTTCGACTGATAGGCAATTAAAGACCAAATTTCGCAACAAAAACATAGTGATTTTACATCAGGTGCGATAACATTATCGCAATGTCAATAACCCCGAGAATGCGCGAGTTGCCCCACATAGTACTATAAGTTATAACAGCGCTCCACTGGCGCGATACACGTGTTTTGCAATCGCGGGATTAGACTCCGAAACCTCAGCCTTGACACTTCAACAACATCGAACCAAGATCAACAAATTTTCGCGATCTATATATATATATTACGTACAACGTATTTTTAATTGGGGTCCTGGGGAAGTGACAAAGCGTATGATGTTGCGTAACAAACGGCCGAATGATGCTCGATAATGAACCATTAAACGGAGGGCGCACACATTTCTAGAACAAAGAGCGCATACGAGTCGACAGTCTCGACACGCGTTGAGTCTCTCGCCAATGGCCGCGGCGATGGCGGCGCGCTATCGAAGTCGGCGGAGCGTTCACTAGGCGATTACGGCGCCCGGACGCGGCGCGGGCATAGTGAAAAAGAAAACCGCGATAAGATACTGTTTATGAAAACAAAACACTGTTGCGATAATAATCAAATGATTCAGGCCTCTGTATACCTACACTGTAGTGAACCGATTGTGGTCGGAGCAAACTTTATTTTCATACAGATGTGCATATTTTCGAAACAGCAGAAAACAATTAAATCAACATGCATAAAAAATCAAAATACGTGCAAAATCATAATATTTTATCAAGCGACGCAATCAGACATCATTACCAAGACATCATAAACTTAAAGCCGCATGTTTTGCATACGCGGAAACATCATACGATTTCGGTGGGAATCCTTGACACGCCACGCGCAAACCTGCTCATTTAAGAAGTTAATCTCATAAAAAAGTATAGAATTGTGTGTATTGCGCAACGTGGCTTGGTCGGTCGATGCCGAGTGCCACCGGCGCGTCCATTTTATTGGATTACGAGATACCGATGGCTGAACGCCGTGTGTCATCCGCCGATCATTACGTAAACGTATCGCTGTTTCTTTCTATAATGTAACGCCGATGATTAAAAATGGTGCAGGTGTCGGTTGTGTCGACTCGACTATACATTAGTATATTCCCTTACTAAAACATCACATCTCATCATATTTCTCGAAACTTCGTCACTACCAAAGTTCGTTACGGTAAATTAATCACTTTCGTTGATGTTGAATAGATAATGATGGGGGTTAACAATTTCATCAGGGTATAGCAGCCAATAACCAAAATTGTTTGGGTAAACAATTTGACCCCAACGCTAATGGCTAGTTCAACAATCACGAGGCAAAAGGGGTGCAGTCCCAAATCAATAGATATGAAGTTATTAACAAACATTAAACCAATTTACTATCGCAATATGATTTACGTCATATACTAATCAGAATATAACACTTAAACGATGATATGAGTGAATCGCAGGCCTGACGTATACCATTAAAACTTAAACATGCAATAAAGCCACAAAGGACTTTGAACGAAGCCTTATACTGCACTGCGTTCGGATGGTCTAATATTGGATTTTATCATAATCTCGAATAAATAAAAGGGAATATAAAAATGTTTCAATAAATTGCTAAGATCTCCCGTGCAAGGAGTGCAAAGCCCAAAGCACCTGGGGCTCGCAATTCTGTTGCGTAAGAGGATCGAGTAATAAGACTTGTTACTAACATCCGCGAAGCTTGGGCCGATCCAATCTACTTATGTAATCTTTTGTACCGTTTTTATTATATTGCAAAGTATTTCGATTTATATTCAGAATATATTATTTGTGACATTACATATCTTTACGCTTAGATCCCTGAACGAAGACGCGGACTGGAGGAGTTTTGAAACGGTGCTTCTTAGCACTATACAGCACGAAGTCACGAATCCAATCCTGGACAATTAGTTTTTGAATTGAGGAACATTACCAAAACCCAGTTAGCTAATACGAATCAAGTCGACATGCCGCTAGATTTTACATCAAGGAGGTAAATCTAAATATCCAGGATCCGGCAAGATGGCCGACCCGAACTTCCTATTTACGTTAAGAAGAGATCGAAAGTAAATAAACTACTTGTAGTAGAGTCGTTAAAGGTCGGCGGTTTTATTGCCTTTTTATGTTGCTCAGGAACTCTCTAGATATTGAGAGCGTTTCGGTAACAGTCCTAGGAGATTATTTACGAGGGTTATCTCTAGTGCGGATAGCGTTTACGATTAGTTTATTCAGCGAAACGCTCGGGGATCTTATCGTGATGACGCAATAGACAATATAAAAAATGAGTTTGTTTTTGCACTTTTCGTTCAAACTTTAAGACTTCTTCGCAGCTTCATCTATCGAAATACATTTATCTATAGTCAAAGATATGTAGCAACAAGGACTACCAATTATGAAAAATGATATCTGAGTGTCTCGTCTAAATTATTCTACCCACAATAGTGCAGCATATCAGCCTTGTCCTCCAGTAATATAATACCGATAACGAGCTGAGGTCTGAAACGCTCACGTTCATTGTTAACAAAAATATTACGAAAACAGTTGAAGCAATACAGTGTTACAAACCATAACCAGATTACGTGATAATTATGTGAAGTATACAAAGTTATTCTAGAGGGAACTATTAAAGGATTGAGTAAGTTCAAAGCTCTTAATATAGAACATTACACCGAGTTCAAAACGTGGAACTTAATCGAAATTATTGCCGAATTGGTGTTATAGTTGAAGGAAAATGTTGGTAGGTGCATAACATAATTTCATCGGGTTATGTATGAATGAATACCTCTCTACTGAGGATTGGTGCGTTGAAGATGAATGCTGTTACGAAGTTATATTACGGTATGACTGCAATGCTGAGGTCTCGAGTTCGATCCCCGGCTCGGGCAGTGGTATTGGATTTTGCTATTCAGTATCAGCCCGGAGCCTTGAATTTGTGCCCGATATGACGATAGGCTCGCCCTTCATCACATCATGGTACGGAATACGCTTGGCGAAAAGTGGGTGCACTAGTTGCGCCTCTGCCTACCCCTTCGGGGATAAAAGGCGTGAGCATGCGCCTCCTTACTACATCTGCCCACAAATGTTTTAGAATTTTGAAAATTATGCAATGAAAATTAAAATAACTTTATCATCAAAAATACAATATACTTAATTAATTTCGCGAGACGGTTCGCAGCCTTGTCCGAAAAAACGTCGGAACAATAAGCAAGACTGGCGTTACAACAAAACCGAGCCGGACGTTGATTATATTATATAACCTACATCACAACACTATTTGGTACCTAATTAATATTTTATTTATGGAAAATTGATATACAAAATATTGGTGTACGCGGAAACCAGTAAAAACTTAAACTGCAAAATTAAACCACTATGTTACTATATTACTTAGAAGTGTACGTTTTTAATACCGATTTACAAGTAGAATAACTGGTTTTTACAACGGACGTAAATATAGTAAAAAAATATTTGCGAGCGTTACGTTACGTTATTTTCCTTTGTCAAAGCATAACAAGCCGTAGCAGAGAAACCTGTAAGAAAAACTAATGACACTGGTTTTGGCAATTTTACGTGCCTTTTCTGAACGTTTGTGATATAATTTCAGTATTATTGTGGATGTAAGATTTTGTTATTATAATAATAAATGATAAATACTAGCGTCTAATGGGCGTGCCCGTCGTGATCTTGGATGGCGTTGTACAAAAACAAGCCGAGGTCAGACGTAAGGCCGAGAGCTGCACACGCTTGCATTCGCTGTTCTGTGACCTATCGAACGCCACGCCGCGCCGCCGCGCAGTGTGCCCATAGATCATGCCATTTAAACTATACCACTATGAACAATCATGGAATTAATTGATAAAATTAATCTATAATGGGTAATATACATCACGAAAGATTAAAGATGGATTACCATCTCTATCCACGACGTTGCGTGTTGTCGAAGCAGACGACACGGTACAAAATGTCGCTAGTAAACAAAACAAACGCGATTCGAAAGTTGTTTACAAATATAATGTCGTAATAACAGTGATAATATACATATTAATGAAAATTGTAGGTATATAATATAAGAAACAAGTCGAAAAATAAGATATATATCTTGGAAATAATAAACAAAGAAGGCGGGATAAATACATCTAGAATAATCTAGATTCTAGATAATAGAGCAAATGAACCAAAATTATATTGTTCAACGGTCTACAAACTGAAAGTACGAGGGCCGGCAGCGATCAACTCACCTAAATATTCTTTAATCCATTTTTTCTTAGGCGGAGGTCTGGTGACCTTTTCAGGCGGTTTAGTTTGTTCAGGCTGTGCCCCGAGGTTGGAGTTGCAGGTGGAAGTGGTGGGCGCATCGTGCAGCGTGGGCGGCGCGGCGAACGCGCCTAGCAGCGGCGGCGGGAACCCGTAGCCGTTGAGGTGCGCATGCTGGTACTGCTTGTACGCCTTGAGCGTGATCGGGATCGGTTCCACGATGCTGCCGAACTCTGTCTCTCTGGTCTTGATGGCGATGGTGTGCAGCGTGTCCGCGTAGTACTCACCGGGCGCGCCCATCGCGCTGAACAGTTGCGCCTCCGCTCGCCGACGCCGGCAACCACCAGTGCCCGGTTTCACTTCAGTCGTTTCCATAAGTATACCCATTCTACGATGGGCCGAAGCGTTCGTTAACTGCGCACGCGACGCCTCATTGTCATTGGCACATGTGTGTCCTCAACATTTTACTTAATATTTACAGTTCACAATATATTTTATTTATTCACTCGTTCATCGTGCTGCGGAGCAGAGTAACTTTAATAAGGACGTTGGCGGTGCGTCAGCGGGTGCGCGACTCGCAGCTAATGCCACTCGAAAACCTCGAAACCTCGCAACTTTATCTCGAACTTCATCAGCGTACGAAACACACCCCGACCCGTGTCTCCCGGGGGTATTGATGTCAGACGCTTGTGTAACTGAGAGATTAATACTTCAAACAAAAAGTTATGAAGGAACTTTTTGATGTAGATATCGTAATAACGAGAACATATTCATATAACATACATTGATTAAGAAACCTTCCTCGCCGAAATATTAAGTTATCGACCAACGAGTTGCATAAATTTTTATTGAATCAATCAACGACCCCAAAAGAATGCATCTGCAAGTGTGCGCGCCGCGGCGCAGTGAATGTCACAGAAGAAATACGAGTCATTATCATATTGAGCTAATATGACATTTAGCTAAGTGAAATCAATACAATAGTCTCCGGCAGCGGCGGCACGTACTCGACACTTGCAAGAATGAGACGGAGCGCGGGCGGCCCGGCTGGCGCGGCGGCTACGCGCTGCGGCTGCGAGTGCGGACACACTACGGGGCCTGCCAGAATGGATGGTGTGAAGCGAGCGAGTCAGCCGTCAGGCCGGTCTGCTGCCTACCCGCTCAACAAGTGCGGCCTGCGGGGAGGGCGTCGAACGCATGGCGCGACCGCTGGCACGTGCAACCCCACCTCCCCCGCCCCACACCTGCCGGTTCAGCGCCGCACCGCCCGCGGCCCGCGCCTGCCAGTGGCAGACACTTAGTATTTACATCCACCCACAACATGCGGTCCTGGTATCGCTCTCTACCGAATTGGCAGACATTGTGGATTTTCACAACAACAAAGAGCATCAAAAAGATTCTCTTCCTCTATCTATTATACTACTACAGTTTTCTTTCTTCTACATGTGAGTTGCTGTTTGATATTATGAAAACCCATCTAGGTACTAACTACTAGGACATTTTTGTACTCCTGTGACTCCAGACAGAGACATGAACATCAACTTGTATTTGTTTCACTGAGAGGACTAATCAAAGAAATTTTATAGCAACATCAATAAATATTACCATATTTATGTCGAATTTCGTAGCGTATCTAAACTGTTTTTGTCACAATATGTCAAGGCTCTGAATGGCCGCCAGCAACCTAATTGTAAGTGACGCGGAACAAAGCGAATAACAGGTGTACGACTGAAAACTTTGTAAAACGAAGTGGAGAACATTATCGCGTCCACTACACGTGTTATAAAAGAAAGCATTGATATCGCCAATCGGCGTAATAACAAAACCTTGCCGAGCGATATAAACGTTCTCGACCGCGAACAAAAGCCAGCCGACATAAACTGAATTCACATTACACTGCTTACCAACATTGTGAGTGATGTCTCGAATTCATAGAATAAAGCAATTTATTTATGTTTAAGTAAAAATGAACAGGAAAGAGAAAAATGTCAATCCGGATCAACAACGCCTATCAAAACTGGATCATCGCAACGGAAAAACTACCAGGATGGCATAAATATGGGAAGGTCAAATGTTTGTTAGGTCCGGAACGAAGCCCGGCGCGGCGCCCTCGTATCGGCTGGTGGCGCGCGGCGGGCGATCGTAAGCGTACACGCGCGCCCTTATATAAGCGATACGAGCAACGACACGTGTCCGTGTTTATATTATGTAACTGTAGTTACGTACCGTTAACTATACACTATGCTGCACTACACATAGTCCGCCATCCGGCCTCATCTATCGTCCTATTATATCAACAAGTCAGGGCACGCGATCATCGAAACAAGAAAATTCTAGAACCGTCAGTAGGCTTTGCATTGTTACTACTTAAGAGCCATCAAGATCTGGTTTTGTTTTTTACCAGTAATTTGTTTTTATCACTGGACATATTATAATCTATACTAATATTATAAAGCTGAAGAGTTTGTTTGTTTGGTTGAACGCGCTAATCTTAGGAACTACTGAACCGATTTTGAAAATTCTTTCACTAATAGGAAGCACATTACTCTTGAGTGCTATAGGCTACTTTTATCCCGTGAAAATATTTTTATCTCGGAAAAGCTTTCTCACTAGGGCCGGGCGGAGCCGCGAGCAGTACTAGTCATTTATGTAACACTGCCAATGCCTACACCTCCGTTATACGTTGGACTGGTTCTATTTTTGTAATAATAGTTTAATGTATTCTTGGTGGATATATTATAGTAATTCTGTATGTCGTTAATGTAAATATAATATTTATTCAAATACGTCAACATCCATTGGTAATGACCTAATTCTGCTATTTTTACTCTTCTTCAAATCCAGTCACAACTGGTTTTTACTAAGACTAAGCAAACCTAGAGAACCAATATTTATGCAATGTCGAACATATTTTAAATCAATATACATCAACGCAAAAAAAAAAACAAAAAAAATATGTCTGTCATTCGCATATATTTTCTTCAGACGAATATATAAAAAAAACACACACAAAAGATGGCTGTCTGCGCAGGCAATGAATCAAACTACTAAGCTGAGGTTACACACCAAGCGGTTACAGCATGGACGTATATAAGGGCGGGGGGGTTCGGGGGTCGGGACCCTCCCTTAGCTTCTAAAATCGGGCTACCAAACATGTCCACACTCTAATATATTACGTGACGGGGGGGTTGGGTTGTATACGGAGTCATGCAAGGCAAGAGCCCGAGCCACTAAAATTTTTATATCGTAAGACTCCAACGCGTTTTTCCCGGCGAAAAAAAAAAAAAAAAAAAAAAAAAAGGGCCCCCATGTGAATGCTATAGCTACGCCCGTGGGTTACATTATTGTAACAGGCTGTCACAGTCTGAAGGGGTGGAATCTTTCGAAGCCTCTATTGACATTACATAGATAAACAACTGATCTATATATAATCTAAAGGTTCAATTTCGTTTGGAATGTATGAATGTATTTCAAATTAATTCTCTTCTCCTGAAGGATTTCAATATTTAGATTATAAGATTTGCGCCTTTGTCGCGGGCCATACGATTGCTCAATACTGTTTCCGAGAACGTGGATATATTTATCTGCAACCTGCAGAATTCACAGAAGTGGCCTACAGGTGTATTGAGGTCAATAGCAAATAACTTTGTACAACACCGCTTTAGTAGATCTGTAATGGTTTTGTATATAATATGTATAAATAAATAAATAAAGTTATTACCAAGCTAAACAAATTCTATATCTTCAGATTAGTTAATAAATGCAAGAACATTTGTTTTAATATACGTATAAAGTATAAATACAATAATTTAAAGCTATCTTAGATATTAACAAAACTCAAAGTTTGCAGAATTTCTGTGCAGTGTTCATTAATTAGTTTTAAGATGTGTTATAAAACGAAAGCTATAAAAATACAAATGTTTAAAGCATTTGACTTAGAGTACGTGAACCTGCTATTGAACTAGAATGTGGAAAATCATAATGTACTTCAGAATTTACATCTCGCGAAATCTCTTCCCAGACTCAGGGGAAAGAAAGGTTCATATAACTAACACTATTTTCTGCAACTTATTCACTTCTCATAGTTTTGAGACGAACGTACATCCGATTTTGCTCAAAACTTGCCGAGAAACCTTCGGCATCTACCGAAAACAAGTGTGGTATAGCGACTTCCTTAGGAATTCTGACTTCCGATACAAATAAAACAAAAAAAAATACAGACCACGCCTTTATCTCCAAAGTGGTAGGCTGAGGTGCAACCAGGCCATCCACTCTCCTCATGTGTGTTCCATCCCATCATGTTTTTTTTTATTGCATTGAATGACGAGACGAGTATGCCGTTCGCCTGATGGTAAGCGATACGACCACACATAAACAGTAGCAACACCATCCAGCACCTTGACTAACAAAGTACTGTGTGGCATTCCACTGCGCTCATCATCCTGAGACATAAGATGTCTCATCATGTCCAGTAGTTATACTGGCTACAATGTCCTTCTCTACTTAATAAAATGACGCGAAAAATAAATAAGAAAATCGTATTATGCGGTGATTGGAACATAGATATGATATAAAACAATAAATATTCACAAGAACTTTACTCAATATTAAAGAATTATAATATTACAAATCACATAACACTGCCTACAAGGAAATCATCTTGCATCGATCTAATAACAAGCAACATGATTAACGTTAAAGTAAATCTTCACTGTGTGGCTCTCTCCGATCATGAAACTTGCCAGAGCATATCATTCGATGTAGACACTTCAAATGTTAAAACAAAATTTCAGGAAATGTGGTTTGAAAAGAAACGGGACTTTAAAGCAGATAATATGCGGAAATTTATGAATTGTATCTCAGCATTATCATTCCACGAAGTCCTAGGTGAAAAAGATACCGAAACAGCATTCAATACGTTTCATGACGAATTGATGCTCTTTTATAACTTATGCTTTCCTGAAATTTCTGCGAAAATAATACGCAAAAAGGTACGGAATAAATGGCTTACAAAAAGCCTAAAAAAGTGTTGTATAAAAAAACGAACATTATACCTCAAATACCATCTTTCTCAAACAAATAAGAAGCGAAATAAAGCTATTTACAAACAATATGGTAAAATACTAAAGAAGTGCATATTTACAGCCCAGCAATTAGACAACACAAAATATTTACTAAAATCTGAAAATAAATGTAAAGCGACCTGGGACATTGTAAAGGAAATCACTGGTACTAAAACCCAAATATTATCGGAAATTGCTGAAATCAACTTTAATAATACATTGTTTACTGACCCACGTAAGATTTGTGACATTTTTAATAAATATTATATCAATATCGTTCATAACATTATTAAAAATAAAATTAATAAGAAAATAGATATACCCCTTCATGAAAAGACAATGTTTCTATCACCTACAGATGAATCACAAGTGCTTAAAACTATAAAATTGTTAAAGAATAAAAAGTCTACAGGCTACGATGCAATAACTACTAGTGTTTTGAAAAAGTGTGCAAATTATATAACAAAACCTTTAACCCACATAATAAACTTAAGTATTGAACAAGGCCTCTTTCCTAATAGATTAAAATGCTCTATAGTCAAACCACTTTATAAAAAGGGTGAATATGATAAGATTCATAATTATAGGCCAGTTACACTAATCCCAATTTTGTCCAAAATATTTGAAAGGATAGTTTATGACAAAATTTATGCGTTTGTTTCACTAAACAAAATACTAAAAAATGAACAATTTGGTTTTAGGCGGAAATGTTCAACGACGCTGGCGTGCTATTCTTTAGTAAAAAACGTTACAGAATCGTTAAATAAGGGAGAATTTGTGGTAGCGCTATTTTTGGATATGAGCAAAGCTTTTGACTTTGTTTCACACAATATATTGTTAGATAAACTGTATAATTATGGAATAAGAGGAAAAATTTTAGATTGGTTAAATAGTTATTTAGGTAATCGTAAGCAATGCGTAGAAATAACGAAAACCGCACATAAACAAAAAATAGCGTACAGGTCTAGTTACGAACAAATTTATTTTGGAGTACCACAAGGAAGTGTGCTAGGACCACTTTTATTTTTACTATACATAAATGATCTCCCAAATGCAACTGATAACGATTGCATTTTATTCGCTGACGACACAACAATAATAATAAAAGCTAAGGAAAAGAAAGATATTAGTGATAAAATTAATAAAACTCTCAGCAACCTTGCAATCTGGCTACAAAATAATAATTTAAAGATTAATATCGAAAAAACTAAAATTATCAATTTTAAAAATTGTCACAGTAGAGCGTTTGATATTAATATACAGTTTGAAAATAAAAAAATAGAAAAAACAAAGGAAACCATTTTTCTAGGGTTAAAAATAGATGAGCACCTTACTTGGAAACCACATGTAGAACGTCTATGTAACAAGTTGAATAGATTTGTGTTTGCATTGCATAGATTAAAGAACATAGTATCCATAGAAGCAGCACTGTTATCGTATCATGGATACGTTGCATCAACACTGAGATACGGGCTCATTTTGTGGGGAAACTCAGGAGATATGCAAAAAGCATTCATAGTGCAAAAAAAATGTGTGAGGGCTCTTTGTAATGTACCAAATATACAAAGCTGTAAACCTTTGTTCAAACAATTAAAAATATTGCCTCTCCCTTGCCTTTACATTTATGAACTATCTATGTTTGTCAGAACACACTCCTCATTATTTCCTACCATGGAGGACATGGGATGTAGGAGTGTGAGATTAAAAGATAGATTATATATACCATTGCAAAAACGTGATGCTTTTACTAAAAATGCTTACTGTATGGGCGTTAAGATATACAATCATTTACCAGTATATCTTAAGAGAAGTAAAATTAACGAATTTAAAAATATATTAATGAAAATACTTTTAGATAAACTCTACTACAATGTTAATGACTTTTTAAATGATAAGAATATTGACGATAAGGTAATAAATACATTAATTATAGACTGAAATTTCAAATGTTTAATATTTAGCTAATATTATGTGACATGGCGCTATGGATAATATGTATATTAAATTTAATAAAATAAAATTGACATGTAAGAACTATAGGTATAAGATAATAATAATATATTTTTGACATAATAACATCATACGGGTATATAACTTTGAAAAAACAATTAATTAAATATTACAATGTAAGAAAACTATCAATTTATACATTTTATTAAAAATATCTAGTTTTAAATATTTGCACGTCAATGATGACAGAGTGTGTGATTCTGATTTTATTGTACCATCCATTTATTGTAACCACATTCTAGCAAATAAATTTTCATTTCATTTCATTTCATTTCATTTCAAACCGAAACACAACAGTGCAGGCACACTGTTGCTTGGCGGTAGAAATAGACATTGCGGTGGTACCCACCCAGACGGCCTCTTACATAATGAGAGACCTACCACCAGTAAAGCAGTGTGATAGAAAGCGATCGCCATATCGAACACAAATACCAGACTCCGGGCTACTACTGAGCAGCAAAACCCAATATCACTAATAATTTTTAAGTATGCTAATTTTAGCAGAGGCAAGTGAACCAAAAAAGATTACTCTTATGTTCGTGAATGGTGTAGTGAGTGACATTGCTAGAGTCCTAAACACCCCCTTTTTACCCGACGACGGCGAAGCGACGAAAGGGGTATTTCCTTAAACAAAACAAGTACCTATTTCAAAATTTGAAACTTCCTTAGTATCTAGGGACGCATGGGCAAGACATTTGTCAAATCTTTCCATCCCGTGATGTGGTTACCTTACGGTCATTCTGGACGTTTATTAACTAATAAACTTTAGCGATAGAGATGCCTCTATCATGCCTGCCTATCGTGCATAAGCCTGTTATTACTCAATAGAAAAAGATATAGTATAGGTGTAGATCACACTAAACACTCACAAGGAAAAATCGTGGACATACAAACTTACATACATACGTATGGGTTGAATACAGAACCAGCTTTTTGAAGCCTGAGTTGATCGATGCTCTTGGCAATAATTAATTCTATGCTTACAGTCGAAACAGAACTATCACTAGCTTTACTTTTAGAACAAACAGCATTAAAGTAACTACTGGACATATTAACATCTTATGTCTCAGGATGACGAGCGCAGTGGAATGCCACACAGTACTTTGTAACTCAAGGTGCTGTATAGTGTTGCTACTGTTTATGGGCAGTCGTACCGCTTACCACCAAGCGAACGGCATGCTCGTTTCGTCATTCAATGCCGTAAAAAAAAGTAAATAGACTTTTTTATTTTGCTCCGCCGATTGTTAAAACGTAGCCATACTTCACAACATCTTTGCTAAAGTGGTAGGTATGCCGAGACCATATTGTAGTTAAAGGTTAGTAGTTAGAAGTTTCTTGCTTCGGGGCTTATAAAAGAATAGAAGATAAATTGAAAGTACGTCTACTGGAACCAGATGAAACGCAATATCATCTTCAAACTCATCTACAATTCGTATTTTTTCAATGCATAATTCCAAAATACGTAGCAAAACGAATTTGTAATGTCGCTAAATGAACCGTGAATATAATAATGATGTCAAGAATATGTTGCAACGTGTCAACACTTCCAAAACACAATGCCAGCCAGGTGAACAAATATATTTTGCTAATTTAATCATTTACATACTGGTCGACAGATACAAGAATTATAAAAACTGTTTCAAAAATAATTCTTCCTTTTCGTGCTCGATTAGAAAGTGACGTAAATGATAAGCATCCAAAATTTTTCGATTAGTCAACATCTTCGAGATTATACATAACTAGACTTCTGCTCGCGGCTCCGCCGCCGTGAAAAAGTGTTTCCGCGATAAAAATATTTTTCCGGGATAAAAAGCAGCCTATAGCACTCAGGAGTAATGTAGGTTCCTATTAGGGAAAGAATTTTCAAAATCGGTCCAGTAGTTTTTGAGTTTATCCATTACAAACAAACAATCAAATGTTTCCTCTTTATAATATTAGTATAGATAAGGTTAATTTACTAATACATTAGCAAAGAGAAAGTAAATGAACACAATAAAAATCTCTCAGGTATTATATGCGCAAGGATACTAATGAAAGCAACTCGGACAAGAGAAATGATTGGATGTGTCGAGTGCAGAACCTAATCACGCACTATCTCATATCGTGTCACCAAGATACCTATTCATATAATACGTTGCCAACCTACGTCATTATGTAACCGACATTTGACAACGATAATAAAACCAAACGGTGTTATCCACAAAGGTTTACGGGTCACTGAAAAATCACAAAGGAAATATGAATGGTGAAGAAAAAACCCGAAACATGTCGCAAAATAATCAGCCCTACAGTCCGTCTCCAAACAGCAGAACGAGGTTTCGAGGTTTATTCGAGTTCGTAGAAGCGATGCGTTTCATCGCCACTTTTACAAGTTAAAATATTTATATCGGCTAGGAGTTTACCAGTTGTTGTTAGCGATCGGCTACTGAATTATTGTATATCCCTTAGAATATTGGCAGAGGGGCGCGAACGGCCGCGCCGGGAGGAGACCGAGAGTGCGCGGAGGGCGCAGGGTGCAGGGAGCGGCCGGTGCGGACACTCGGCTAATTGCTCGCTGCACCAGCGTGCGGCGCTGCGCGGGACGGCACGGCGTTGCACGTGGGGCGCGGCGCGGCGGGCGCAGGTGCCGCCGACCTCGCACTATCTCGTCTTGACGTTCGAGGTCGCGATGATAACGCACGCTATTTTCGAGCGACGTCGTCAGCTCGTCGGTCGTGACCGTCGGCGACGCACCGCCGGATCCGAACACTCCCGGGACGGAAGCGCGCACAAGAGAGCGCGCCGCGACGCTGCGCACTGTACTGTGTACGGAGGTACAGTCAGCACGCGAACCGGACCGGGCTGGCACTCGGCACGCGCTGCGCTGATTCGATTACGCGACAACCAAGGCACAGAGCCGACCGCCGTCGACGCGATCCGCTCGACGACTGAATCGCCACGGCTCGCCGCTCGCGGACCTGCTCCATCTCGGAGGGCGGAGGAGGCGGGAGGTGCGCGACCTCCGGAACCCCGCACCGCCGATCGCCGCGAGTGAAACCGACGTCGGACGAAATCGCGAGGAGGGCGGTGGGCGCGGGCGGCGGGCGCGAGGGGGGCAGTACACGCGGTCGAGCGCGACGTTCGTCGCTGCACCGCTCTCGGCACTTTACATAACGCGGTGCAGGGCGCGCTCGGGGCTGCCGCCCGCGCCTCCGCGCCGCCGCGCCGCGCCGAGCGAAACGAGGTCGGCCCGACCGCCGCGCCGCCGTGCGGCGTGCCACCGCACCGCCAGACACACACAGAATTTAAAGAGGCTCGCGCCGCCGATCGCCGACCGCCGGCCGCCGGCCGCCGCGCCGCGCGGGTCGCAGGTGATGAAACGGCGGCATTAGCACGCAGATGACGCGCGCCGACAAGTCACTCGGTCGCCGGCGGAGTCACTGAACCTCGCCGCCGACGAATAAGGTGAATGGAACGTTGCAACCGAATCGCGGACGCGGCGGCGCACTGTCGCACCACCTCACGGCACGCCCGAGGTATCGCCGTGCACACTCCACATGCACAATGCCGTTTAACTTTCTAATGGGACGTGGCGGGCGCGTCGCCGCCGCCGCTGGCTTCCCTCTCGAAGGTATTTCGCTAGAAAACTGCGGCATCACCGGTTCGAGCCGACCTGAAGCGGTTTTGCGTGCGTTCAAGCGGCTGACTCGTGCGTACATAATGTTCGCAGTAGAAGTAGTATGACCTGACATCAAAACATGTGAATCACGATCAGGATTCCTGCGCAAACCGCAAACAAACACGTTGGCTCCAAGCTGCGCGTACTAGAGGTACCTAGTCGTAATTAGGCGGCGCGGCGCGTCAATGGAGCGCGTTGCGTCACCGCTGCTGATCTGCTAAATAGGATTCACCGGCGTGTGGCGAGCTGCGACAGCAGTGTTGCCAGACATATTTACAAATTCCAAGACTTGAATGAAGACTAGGTGAAAGAGAATATGAAGACCCTTTACCCCAGCGCGCCCGAGTATTGCTACAATCCTCCGGCCGCCATATCTATGATCTGCTTTTCATTTACTGACAGATGCTGCAAAAGTAACTCGTCCAGTGAACATGTTACTTTCTCACGGAGAGCAGCTTTTTCCGTGCCCTCCTTAGGCCGCTGAAGGCGTTAAGAGGATATAGACAAAAAGGTCTAAAAACGGGCGATCCCACAGAAGCAGGTCAATTGGCAACACTAGGTGCGGTGTTGGCGCTGGCTGGAGGACTCCCCGCACCACGCCGCGCCCGCCTACCCCGTGCCGGCCGGCACGTGTTATCTGCGTTGTTTATACATCCACTAGATACGCCGTTATCGATGTGTACCGAAAATACCCGAACGCTTACGGAACCCTGAACTCTAAACTGTTTGCGGAAGAAAAATTACTCAAGCGTACTTCGTAAATGTCGACGCGTGTAAGGTGCGAGTGGAGACGGGCGATGTTGATGTGTGAGCAGTGTAAGGAAACAAAATTGTCGAACCAACCAGTGAATCAAGTATAGACCCAAATATAGACGAGTGTGAAACGCGCGTTCAGTACCGACCGGCGAGATGTGGCGCGCCGCACCAGACCGATGAAAGGGCGCTGTTCGAACTTACAACGCTTTCGCGATGCCAGCTCGCACCTGTAGTCGTAAAAGCAAAAAGATGACCAAACAAAGAAAGATTAGAAACGTACGAGCGTAAATCAATGACTGAAGAAAATTCATCGACAAGCATAGTAACAAGCAAGTTAAAATTCGCCATTGAGGAGAAAGGGGAGGTGGTATCTGAATCGCGCACACCAGCGCTGACGTGTGTGCAAGTGACAGGGACACGGTGCCACGAGTGCATTTTCCGATAAGGTAGGCCGGGGAGATGGCGCGCATGCGTTCGGCGGCTGACCTTGGCGCGGTGCAGCGTGCAGCCCGGTCCGTCTACACTCCCCCCTGCCCCGTCTCGCTCACTCGCCGCCCTCCCCCGCCCCGCGCCGCGCGAGGAAGGCTCAAACACTTCCCCACTTCTTTTACCTTTTGCACACCTGCAAGTTTATCAGGTTGCGGTGCGAGCGAGCCTGCCTAGATTCTATTTCGGGAGTTAAATCCTTATTGGATGGAATGCTTTGGCCTTTGTTGGAAGAGGCTTCTGCGCTGTGCGAGCTAAGATACGAGTTTGTACTGTGTACTTTGCGTTTCTTATTCTAAAACATAAAACATGACTGATATTGTATTCAAATAACACGAGAATTAAAACCGACATAATCAAACTCCAGTGGGCTTAGAATGTGACACGAAGACGCAACTCGTAAAACGATGTCGTTTAATTTTGATGTTTGTGATTGATCGAGAGACCAATACGTCAGTCTCTCAACCAATCCCAATAAGACGAAACGGAGACGTGACGTGTTTTTTTGTCACATTCTAAGCCCACTGAAAACTTTTTAAACCACCCAACTCCTTCGATAACCTAAAACCAGTAGTGTATAAAATGGAATCGATAACAAAGCGTCCCGACACGGGAGTCGAAGCGGGAACTGCGCGTCGCCGGCTCCCACCCACCGGACGTCGAGATACGAACCCCGCCTGCGAAACACTGATTCCTGTTCAAATATATTAAACAGACGGCACCCGCACTCCAAACTTGCATGTTAATATGGACGTAACTTTCTATTATAATATTATACCGAACTTATTTTTCTTCGTGTCCTATTTTAATTGTCACAGAAACAATGTACAAACACAAAGAATCCAGTATACAACGCAATAAGTTGTCCTTTTAAATCTATACTAATATTATAAAGCTGAAGAGTTTGTTTGTTAGAACGCGCTAATCTCAGGAACTACTGGACCGATTTTGAAAATTCTTTCACTAATAGGAAGCTACATTACTCCTGAGTGCTATAGACTACTTTTTATCCCGGAAAAACTTTTACACGCGGGCGGAGCCGCGCGCAATGCTAGTTTTTTATAAATGTACTAAGAAGTGGTCAATTACCTTATTATCTAAAACAAAAACAAAAAAAAAACACTTGGATAAGTCAAGTTCCCACAGGAACGCGACATGGCCGGTTCCAGGGACGCCACGCAGAATATCAAAATGACACACGTGCCTTCAACATTTTCAATGTTAAAAATTCAATCTCATTGGAAATTTGAACAGTTAACGGTCGAGGTAGTACCGTTGGAGCATGCATAGGCAATCTGACTATACCTGGGATTTACAATTCTATACACATTTACACTAAACATCACTAATCGAAAACATCTCCCTGAAAAACACGATAAATATTCATTGTGTATTTTTAAACCACAAACATTTAATTTAATCACCACTTTATTTTTGTTAATAATGATGAAAAAGTATGCTTGTCTATACTAATATTATAAATAGGAAAGATTTGATTGTTTGTTTGTTTGTAATGCTAAAAATCTACTGGATCGATTTTGAAAATTCTTTCACTAATAGGAAGCTACATTACTCCTGAGTGCTACAGCCTATAGGCTACTTTTTATCCCGGAAAAACTTTTTCACGCGGGCGAACCCGCGAGCAGAAGTCCAGTTTTTTAATAAATTGCTTTCCACTAAACAGACCAGACCATCGAATTATAAATTATTTTCTCTAAATGTAAATCATAAAAAAAACATTAGACATAATCAGACAAGGAAATGCCATGCCAATTCACGTTAAAAACCACATAACTTTGCTTTTTGTATTTCTACATAGACTACTGAAGAGTGTGCCCATAAACCCTAATTAAGGTCGTATATAGCAACTATAATCACCCATCAAACAATAGACAACACAAACACACACAGTTAATTTTCAGACAATTTTACTAGCAGTATCAACCGTACGTAAGTGCGTATCAAGGCACGTTACGTAATAACTAATAACGTAATAAGTACCAATTACAATGAAATACCAACATCAAAATATAATTAATAATTATTGAGTGTTACTTGTCTACACATTAATTCTAGTTATATGTGGTATGACGTGTTCTCGAAGTTTCGCTACATTCAACAAAAAGGAAATATAGAAGTTTCCTCAGCGTCATATTTATAATTTGCAACTGAATGGTTCACAGGGAGTTCTAGGTTCAGAGTTATGGGCTCTACCTTGTTAGGACCTAAAGATCGCTAGGGTTAGGGCAAGGGATATATGCCATTGCCCATTGGTTGTTTTATACTGAACACTGAACTCGAAATCTCTAGAATACTCCATGAACCACCGCGACGCCAGGCATATTTTATGCTCATTAGTGATTACATTACGTTGGCTTGGTTTAATCAATTTATTTTCATATTTTTTCTCCTCTTTACTATTAACTATCTCTCTTACAATTACGTTCGATTCACTTAAATTTTTACGATCACTTCCCAACTCGTTTCCAATTTCTTCATGATAAACAATAGATTTATTATTATGATGGTACGATTTACTTTAATTTATACTATTACTCTCCAACTTTAAAATTTCTTCATTATACAAGCATTAACCTATGTGCCTAATTGCACGAGGTGACGGCAGGCGCGGCGGACAATTGTATCATCAAGGCTCGTGGAAGGCCGCGCACCAGACTGGTGAAAGGGACCTGGCCTCGCCATCTGCAGCGTCTGGGGCGCCTCCCGCCATGAACAGGTGGAGGATATTGACTGGAATACGCGTTACGAATACTAGCCGGCAAACAACTTGAGCACACTACCGCGTGGCGGGGAGGTCTTTGTATGTAGCGTAGCAACAATTACATAAAAAATCCCACCACGCGATAGGATTTCAAGTTATTTGCCGGCTAATTTGGATCTATGTCTGCTCTTAGTTATGATTTTTACAGAAATTTTGCTTCAGGATCGATATTAGTAAAGTGGATGGGTTTCATTGTGCAAGCCCATCTAAATGTATGCTAAACAACAAATTAATCTACCTCTTTTTGGATACCGGGAGAAGTCCTTGAAAGTTTATAAGCCCTCATTATAATTGATCAAGGAACTCAACGATATTTGAACACAAACTAATTAAAACTGCAAACTGTAATGCTTATTCTCAGGTTGATTAGGTAATCCTTAGATAACTCCGTCGATAAGTCCCGCGTTTTTCTATGCGTTTAAGAGAACCATGTCCCATAGTTCGAAACAGGTTCATAAGATAAGATAAATTGGAGTGTGCTCGAGTCCAACCGAACGTCACTACGATAAATCTGTTGCTAACTACTATTTTTGATTCAATTTGCGTGAGTTTTTGTAGAATACACATGAGTTACCCGGGATTGGAATTTAAGGGCGATAGACTCTCCCCCCTATTATCGTACAAACGATAATAGGGGGACAGGGACAGTATCGGATTTAAATGTAGACGTAAACGCTAAAACACTAATGGTATTTTGATGAAATTTGGCACACATAGCACAGTCCTGCATCGAGACATAGGCTACTTTTTAAATGGAAAAGCATACCGTTGAATTTCCATTTTAGGAGAGGTCTATCGTGCGGGTGAAGTCGTAGCTCCCAAGCAACATCTAGTCGGTTGATATTGGTTTTAGTTTCGTCTATCTCTTTGGGGATTAAGGAATGGGTCTATGTTTAATTATTCACAAATATCAACTGTGGTTATGAATAGTATGATGACTGATAGTTTTTAAGCCAAATCTAATCCAGCCAAGCCAATGTAAAAATAGTAAAAACCAATGTACAAATAAATGGTGAAGAGTTGGATCCTGTTGCGTCTACTACCTTTTTGGGCATCACACTAGACGCGAAACTCCAGTGGGGACCGCATATAGCAAAGTTAGCAGGTAGACTAAGTTCAGCGGCTTATGCAGTCAGAAAAATAAGGCGTCTGACTGATGTAGAAACGGCAAGAATTGTTTATTTCAGTTATTTTCATAGCATTTTGTCGTGTGGGATTCTTCTTTGGGGAAATGCAGCAGATATTAATTCAGTATTTGTGTTACAAAAGAGAGCTATTAGAGCTATTTATTGTCTTGGACCCCGTGTTTCTCTTAGAGAAAAGTTTAAAGAGATAAACATTCTTACCGTAATATCGCAATACATTTATGAAAATCTATTGTATATGAGGAAAAATATCGCACATTTTGATCAAATATGCGATATTCATAATATAAATACTAGGAATAAACATAAATATGTGATACATGCTACTCGTCTCCATAAAATTAGTAATACTTTTGTTGGTCAATGTGTACGCTTCTTCAATAAACTTCCTAAGCATATTGTAAAACTACCAATAAAAAAATTTAAAATCACTATAAAAGACCGCCTCTGTAAAAAAGCTTACTATCGTATTTGCGATTATCTGGAGGATACAAATGCTTGGGATTAAGTTGCTCGGATTCACTCATGTTTTATAATTTGATTGTTTATATGTTACATATTGTTTTGTTTTTTTTTTTTTTTTTGACATAAGTAATAATTGAATTTATATTGTTACTTGCAATTTGTAAAATATATATATAAAAAATATAACAATAAAAGACCTACGCTGAGTTTCTTGGTGCTTCTTCTCAGGTCAGTGGGCTTTTCCGAAGCACTGGTAGAATCCTTTAGATGATATTGTAAAAAAATGACGTGTAAAAGTGCCCTTAGGGGCCTAATTACTGAATAAACGATTTGAATTTGAATTTAATCCTTTGTATGTTTATATTTAACTAGCTTTCGCCCGCGGCTTCACCTGCATGAAATTTTTTCCGGAATAAAAGTCCCGCTATACATTTTCTCGGGTTAAAAAATAGCCTAAAACCTTCCAAGGGTCTCGAACTATCTCCATACCAAACTTCATTGAAATCCTTTCAGTATTTTTAGAGTTTATGGCGTACAAACTTTGCCACCCCTTTTTACCCCCTTAGGGGTTGAATTGCGCAAAATCCCGTCTTAGTGAGCACGTACGTCCTAAAAGGAACCCCCATGCAAAGTTTGAAAGTCCTAGCACTTGTAGTTTCTGAAATTTCGTGATGAGTGAGTGACCTTTCGCTTTTATATATATAGAATTTGGATTAATTAATTAATGATTTATTAAGTTTTATGGAAGGCAAACTATCAAGTAGATTATCTTACGGTTAATGACCATAATTAACTATAAATTATTAGAGGAGTTATCGATGCGTTGTCGGCCTTCGCAAAATTATATTTTTCTGTTCATCGAATAGGTATAACATTTATTTCAACACTATCAGAACGTGTATATCAAAATAAAAAATTAAAGCAATTTAGTATAAATAAATTAGATAGGAAATGACATTTATCTTGTAGATTCGATATCTCAAAATAGACACGTTTATTGAGTCTAAAATGAACGTTTTCACGAACAAACAAAGTTCAGACTTAGGTCTCAATTAGACGACGCAGTAAATTGTAATGGATTACAAACGACACGACAAAACCAAGGTGTCAACATCAAAATCATTTAATATTAGGGCTGCTACAACTTAATATCACAAACCCAAATTTCTTATAATTATCTAGGTAAAATACTGATACGGATTCTAAAACACTGGCACTTAGAACTTGTAAAGACGCTATGGTGAAAATATGTCAAGATAAAATTCCAAGCGCTAGACCACGTCCGGTCTTATTTAGACGCGTGACAACCCTATTCGTGCTGGACCTGGCAAACACACTGTCAACTAGCACGGTTCTAGATTCTGCATTCCCATACAGTTACAGGTCATCTCAACGAGACTTCAATAATTTAAAATTTCTGCTAGAAGAGTATCTATGTCAGTTGTCACTTGTCATATACATAATTGTATTGTAAAACTAATAAAAAAACACGATCACTTAGTTTCAGAGTAAGTTACATTTATTGCCCAGGATGGGACGCTTCAGAACGGTGGAGTTAGAAAGTCGGTATGTGAAAAAATCTTAAATTTTTAACATATATTGTCGAATAGAAGCACAAATATAGTTATATTCAATATATTTTAATAACGGTGCGGCGTTGTGCGTCGCGTCGATAGTGGGCACGCGATAATGACCAGACGCCGAGCGGCGGCCTTGTGGCGAAACTGCATCTATTGCTTTCATAGCGACGTGCTATCACGTCACACCAGGTTGCGTTGGTTTTGTGGAAAAAATTGGCTGAATATTTGTATGTATACTTTAGGCACCTACCTACATTACATTCTGTACGTTATTTATAATACGATTGTGCGATGTTTCGCAAGACTATAGATGTAATGAACACCACGTGGTCCGCATAAAACGTTGACTAGCGGTAACGAAGTTTAATATTAAGGAAATATTACGCAAGATAATATTCGCATCTAAAGTTTTAGAGACCAATCAGTGGATACGATATCCAGGATGAGAAATCCGACTGCATCCGTCCATTTTAACGGCAGGACTTGTCCGGGATTGGAATTAGTACCCGTTGCGATGACGACCGATATGGCGATACACGCTACCATCACTAATAAGAAAATGAGTTCGGCATACCGTGAGTGATTTAGCTTGCCATCTGCCTACCCATTTGGACGGTAAACAGGGGAGAACATAACTAAGTTTTATTATTGTAGAGAAACTAGTAAAATGTTTTTTTCATCTTTATTTAAGGATCTTTTTAGCATCCTCACGAATATGTCGCTCCATACTTTCTTAAAGCAGATTCAGTCTTGCGTGGACCTTATTAATAACAACGAAACAATGTTCAATCTCTGAAGGGCAGAATTTCAACAACTGTACCCGTGGTTCGTGGATGGGACTTCCGTCTAATGATGTGATAAGGGGCAATTCCAGCTTAACAATTTCCAACATATTTTACAGCCATTTAAAACGTTTTAAACAGCCACTAAGTCAAAATATCAGACTTGCATATGAAAGCAGTTCAAAGTGGTCTGTTTCCAAAAGTAAACTTTTTGAAAAGACAGTATCGGCAATGTGTCATCAGCCTAAAACCAATATCATGGCTAACCCTTTCGGAACCGGTATTGGGTTTATTTATAAAAAAATAATATTGAAAAAGTGCAAAAGGAACGACGAATGTTGGTGGCTTTTGAGTATATTATGTATATGTAGCACATAATATTATAGTATCTGAGTCATGGGACGTAGTCATATGTTTATAGTCTTTAAAACTTTGAACGTAGTATTAACAAGTACTTGAAGTAATATTATGAGTTAATAATACGCAATTGGTGTACACAATACACACCCAAACAATGCCATATCGTTCGGGATAGTGCAAAACCGCGTAACTAACATAATAAATACCGGTTAAGTGACGAAAAAAGTTTAGTTGAAATTGATACTTACTACACTAAACTTATGATTGATAATGCTATACTTTTTATCTTTCACTTACGCGGTATTCACCTATGTTAGTTACGCGGTATTGCAATATTCCCGACGATATAGCAATGCTAAACAAAGTTATAGCAGCACGATGCAGCTATCTACGATCAAACCAAACATGATTTCTCTGGACTATTGTGGACTTTTGTGGGCGAGGGAGATCTCTTACCATCAAGTGGCCCACTTTCCAAATTCTATCATTGTAAATAAAAAATATGTAAAACATTAGTGGATCGAACTGAGACGTGTCACCGGTCACCCCGCCATAATGCGCTTAGAGATTTACGGAGCAAGTTTTTGCGCAGCGATATAGCATTGCTTGGAGATGGATCGGGCGCATTGGGTCGTATCACCGCGCGTGAACAATAAAGCGTATGTAATTTGCGAGTTGCGTGTTTACTACACGTCGCGGTGATAATGTACGGGATCGTAAACTGAGGTGTTTATTGTGCTGCGTTCAGCTCGGTGAGGCGACACTGCACCGAGCCCGCATCGGGTTAGGTATATTATAGACTAGACTCAGTGTGGCTGCAGACGCACTGCGCCTACCGTGCTGCTGTCGAGTGCCGGCCGCGAACAATGGACGCGCACAAGCGGCACAGCCACCGCCGCACGCACCGTTACGCAACCGTGCCTTGTGCTCGTTTTTCTTGAGGTAAACAATCTCAAATGTATTATGTAGCCATGTACTCATCCGCATGAACTGTATGGTGACTTAAATTTACTTTAAAAATGCATACAGCAAAGCGCATCGGCCGTGGCTCACAATGCGTGTGCACACGTCCCCCGCCGCCGCGCGCCCCGCCGGCCCGCCCCGCGTGCCCCCGGTGCTGCGCCGCCCGCCGCCCCGCGCCCCGCTCACTCTCGCCGGGCACACGCGTCGATCAGCTGACCGAACTCACAAGCGCCCCCTGCCTGCCTCGCGGTATCAATGCGTCATGCGTTATGTTGACTAACTCGCTCCACGTATACAGACCGCTTTACCTGCCGCCCACTCACGCCAGCGGCGCACATAACGCGAAATTAACTTTTATTGTAGGAACGCTATTTGCCGGTGTACATGCGAACGGTCACGCAAACGTCTCTCGCACGAGTGCCTGCATTCTACACAGAGATGGACGCCCACGAGCACACAAAGCGACGGGCATCCCCGTCGGCACTCGGCATATGACGCAAACGATAAGGCGGTGAGCGCGAACTGAGGTGGACGTGCGCCGCGTGGCGCCCGGCGAGTGAATTTCAGGCTTCCTTTGTTTACGCGGGGCGAGGCCGACGCGGGCCGGGAGAGCGAGGGGCGGAGCGGGGCTGCGTGCCGTTCAAGGTCAAGAGCGTCGGGCGTCGGCTCGCTGCACCGGCGCGCCGGCAACTGGACGCTTGCGAATCGGCGCACGCCCAGGGACCGGTTTCACTCGCGAGGCGCGCGACCAGGGCGGCGGCGGCGCACGGCGGTGGCGATGGTGGCGGCGCGCGCTACTCACCGGCCTGGAGGCGCCGCTCCTGCAGCTCGATGTATCGCGCCGCCTCGAGTAGCGTGTCGAGGAGGCTCATGTCGACCCGGCGGCACGGCCGCGCGCGGTACAGGCGCGCCCGCTGTCACGCCGCGACTGGCCACGCGCGTCTCGCGCCGCTCACGTGGCCGCCGCCGCCGCGCTCCAATGGCGCGCTCGAGTGCCGGTCACGTGAATGCGCCGCTCCGCCAATCCGCGCGCGAGATGCGGCGACGTAGCACGGGGCGTGCGCGATCGATGCCATTGCAGCGATCGAATGCATGCCCTCGCCCGTGAGCCGGTGACGCGGCACGCTTCGCCGTTGTTTATCTAATATTTTCCCTGGTGTTCACTGCCTGCAATTGATAATAATTAGTTTCAGTGGATGTTTTCGGTAATTTGCGTCGCCGCTGCATCAATGAGGCGCCTAATTGAACCGAGTGACAAGTTTGTGCACGTGTGTTACTTCGGCCGACTTTCACTTCCTCGGTGGCCGCTGTCAACTTGGGAGCTAATTGAAGATTGTGAAAATTTCGTTCTGACACTCGTTGAAGCGCGTCGCTTGGACGGAATTAGTTTCTGATCGAGTTCTCACACGTGATAAAAATAAAAGCTTTTAAAGGTAAATTAGAAACAGCCGCGTCTGTGTTTTGTATAAATTTCAACACGTGTTTTATTAGCAAGCTAATATGAGCCGTGCGCATGTTGGCAGTGGTACGTAAATAGCTTGCGGTGCGTGCTTTACCGTAGGGAAAGTTCCCAAGTTTGCCGGCGCTGTCGTTGCGAGTGCACAAAGTTGTCATGTTGTATAGGTAGTCGTGGAGGCCGCAGTGCCGGGTACATAATTACGCCCGGGTTGAAGAGGCAGATTACAGGGTCCGGTAATTGTACAGTGAAGAAAATGAACCATTTTTACACTAGATATAAGGTGGTTATGCAAGTGAAATGTGAATGCGTTCTGTTATGGGAACTTTCGGAGTGGCGACAATTTGCGAGTACACAAGTCAGTAATGAAAAGCGTGATCACGTTCACGTCATGCCTGATAATACCTTACCGGAGAGACGAGTTTGTGGTATTTTATCCGACATTTCCACTTATGCACTTTGTATTTCAAGCCGCGAGATTATTCTGCCAATTGGCCTAAGTAAAAAAATGTAGTTTGGCGTTCCATAAAATCATTTTAGTGCTACCCTAGATAAGAGAAATCTACACGCCCGTTCGTCAGTCATCACTGTCACGTGCTGTTATATTATTGCACAAGCTTAATAATAATTTTATTATTACGGCTGTTACGACAATATTTGCGTGCTTTAAACCTCCATCACTACATACACAGTACTTTATAATATACTGAAAACTACATAGTACATAGTATAAAACAAAGTCGCTTCCCGCTGTCTGTCTGTCCCTATGTATGCTTAGATCTTTAAAACTACGCAACTGATTTTTAATAGATAGAATGATTCAAGAGGAAGGTTTATATGTATAATACATGCATAATATAGTAGAGAATTATATATATAATTCTTCTGTGCCTGTGTGTGACTGAACTCCTAAACGGCTGGACCGATTTTAATGATTTTGTTGTGTGTATTCAGGTGGATTCGAAAATGGTTCATATTTACAATTCTGTCCGGGAAAATGTATAGTTTGTATATGAAGTGACTTTTATAGAGGAAAAACTCTTTAATGCGGGCGAAGCCGCGGGCAAAAGCTAGTATGATTATAAATAATTTATAAAATGTTAAAAAACCTTCCAATAATGGGATGTAATATTCTCCTACAGGACGGTAAGTTGTTCTGAATTTGGTTCTTTTTAAAACTACTATTTCCTATAGTTTTGCTGGCTAGATGTGGTTTACATATTATGTCGAAAGTAAAGATAAGATTATTATTTCCATAGGTTCTACCAGTTTATAATAGCATTGAAATTATTTTTTATAATAATCAATTGCTATTTTTTCTATAATCTAGATAAAATATATGTTTACTACACTTGTAAAATTTTCGTTTATAATGGTAGTCATAATTAAGTATTTTTAGGCTACGATGTGACCAAAGTAAATCTCGTAATCATTATTTTTCTTTCGAGCGAAGATGTATGGATGTGCTATAGTGCATAACCAAGGGTCCCAAAAAGTAGAAATCCATCTTGTAATTCAGTAATTTTGCATAATAGGTACAATTCTTAATACTATAGGGAAGAAATTAAAAAAACATATGATAATTCATATTTATTTTAAAATACAAATACTATAATTTTGTCTAAAAGCTGTCTTTATGGTGTCACTACAGTAACAAGTAAACACAATCGTATGAAATTCTCAGCGACCATATAGACTAGACGTAAAATAACAGGCGATCGGTTTCGGGAAACACGTATGACTAACAGATCAAATGTAGCTTGTCGTTCAATACCTTCAAGTCAGTTGCGACCACAATTGTGAGCCATAAAAACTGCCACATTATCGATTTAATAAATATTATAATCGCCCCTTGCACAAAACAGTGGTGTCATAAGTAAAGACTTCGGGTTTTCAGAAAAGTAGCATTACTTTTCATATTTATGTCAATAATTTGACTTAATTATTTTTTAAGAATTATCGAAATTCATGATATACCGCCCATTATGTATTTAAAATTTTAGCATTGAGGAACGATACTGGCAAATGATATTTGCATTTCTTTCTGACACAATTTCATTTTACGCTATCTCTACTGCTTATAGTTGTTTAGATTACATGGCTAAATAAAAACCCAATCAAAATTGTGTTTCTATGGCTACGTAAAACGTAATGATGTTGGCAGGCCCAATCGTAATGTACCCCGCTTCCTCAAACCTCAGGTAGTTGACAGAATTCATTTGAAAATAAAATATTTGGCATTATTGTGTCTAGGGGCTATATAGTCGCTGGAAATTCTTCATACATAAACCCAATTTCCAAAGTACAGTGAACCAAATACACTCATTAAATTGTATCATTTATCTGTAAATTTTATAAAAAATGCTTTTACATAAAATAGGTTGAGGTAACTTTTGTTCTAATAAAATATGACATGAGTGAAATCCACAATGGAATTCACTCTAAATAAATTTGTATACCTGTTAATTTATATTTCATTCTCTGTACTTCACGAATTTATAATTCATTGTACATCCAAACATTATAATAACAATTAACAATCCGAGGTCATAATACAGTTCTTTTTATCAAACTCCTTCAAATCAAAGCGCTTGGCCAGTTATCCATACATTGGACATGAAAATCGAGCTAGAGGAAAGAACAGTTATTTTACCAAAACATTAGACAACCCATAACTTATCGAATATTCAAAATACAGCCAAGTTTGTTGATTACGTCAATCTGCCGCCATGGGCCCTATTGGAAAACTAACAAGTTCTTGATCTCTTATTTGTACAAAATCCAATTAGAAGCTTGATACCTATATTTAAAACTAAATAAATTCATAATATAACAGTACTAAAATAATAATTGCAATACAACCCTACTATAAATAAATTATTATAAGCAAACCTCTATGATTCACAGTATTATATTGAAGAATAAATATGTTTAATAGGCACAAAATCATCGTATTACATTATCTAAAACATCAAATTTATTTAAATAATTGATCTTACAAATTCATAAAAACAACGGCAGTGCCAATTTTATTCAAAAACTGAATGACAACACAAATTTGTATCGCATAAACTGTATACCTACAATAACTCCCAGAACTTTATCAAGTACTGGCTGGTACCTACACCACTCTAATATAGATGTCGACAAACAACTTGACCCAGTAGAAGGGGTCTAAGCAGAATACGGGAGGTGAAAGTTGTCTCATCAACCAATTGTTCGGTCGATACCTCGTAGCTCCGCGCGCGCTTCCCCACGGACATCTACAACCGATGGTTCAAGTTGTTTGGCGACAGCTAAATTAAGTTATACTGAGACATTAGCGTTGTCTCACAATATCCTGTAATTACACTAGCCTTTAGATAAAAATAATCTCATTAGCGTCGGCATTTTTTTAAGAATTAACATCCACAGAAGTATTGATTTTCAAACAATTAATAAATAAATAGAAAGCTTTAAGGCGTCGAATATTAATATTACGAAAAAAAAAGTTTTATGTTCTGATATTTGAATATATTTCTGTTCTCATATCAAAAGTCCTAGGTTCGTGGCATTACCGTGTGATATCCGAACGTTCAATTTGACATATTTATGTATGAATAGTGACTAGCTGATTCAATATTTTAAACATAATATACAAAGAATTACACGGTTATGGGCGCTCAGAACTTAATTCATAATATTAATTCAATATCCATTAATTTGGTTTTCAATATCCTATGTAAGCCTCAGTGTTACCAGAATAAAAAATAAACGGTTTTTTGTTATCTGGGTGTTAATTTGTATAAAAGAAACAAATAATGGTGTTAATGAAATCACATAAAAAGATCTCTATGGGTTTATTTCAGGTCATACAATATCATAAAATAATGAACACTAATTTAAATATATATACAAAGTATTTAATAGCTGTATGATTAAAGAGCCAGTACAAAATAAAATATTAAATGTAATGTGAAAAACCAATAGAAATGTTAAAATATTGTACAAAACTTCACAATGTGACGCAACCGTTACTAATTTACGTAGCATGTTAACCTTTATGCCTGGGATACACAAACTAGTGGCTTAAAGTTATAAACGATATTAATCCATATGTCCGGATCGATCTTGTTATCTCACTTATTGCTTATTTTGTCCGGTTTATTTTCGTGATACACCTGCTGTACCCCTAGCACGAAATTATGCGTTATCGTATAGTCAACGTAATTGTTTCGTAAAAGTATTGTTTTTTGTATGGAAATTTGAACAGCGCTCCGTGAGCGTTATTGGAACTAAAACCAGGCAGCGTAAACATTGCACTCGTGCAAACTTCGAATAGTAAATCGTGTCACCTTGGTAGCAGTAAACTCAGAATGTATGGGAATCGGCAACACGAATGTCTCTTAACTTTCTTTTGCAAACGACCGTAGAAGAATATTTAAATATTAAATTACTCCATACCAATGCTATACATATAATGCGTGAATTCCTGCTAGGGGCACTGATATCTATAAGATCTTATAAAAATCAATAATAAATAAGATGAGCGATAATTATGTAAAGGGAACTAAACTTCGAACGTGGCGTTTTGATATTACTCAGTAGTATGTGTATCAAAGACAACTTTTATTTAAATCGCTACATTAAATCTAAAAATAAATTCGAGTGCTCGGTGACAAAAAACACGAGAATGTCACTTGCTTTATGAATGCAAAACAGAATTCCATCGATAGATATTTGGCAAGATTTTTCAAATGTATCGCTTACATACATAACATTATCATATTTATATAATTTATCATTCACAAATCCATAATAAAACCTGATCTTGACGTATGGACCTGATTCCAAGTGATAGAATAATATACTGTGCCAATATTGTAGGCACTGTTGCTAATCAGTCTAATATTAAATTCATCTAATAATAAAATAATCAATTCAAAATGAGCCTTCATCATCCTTTATATCTAAGGGTCTAACTCACAAATGAAATATTAAAATGCACCAAAAACTAAGAAGGCACCTCAATATGATAAAAATCATTTATTTTATGGAGGGACGACGGAGTCGCGATGACTCCCCATTGATATTTCATTGATACTTATCGATAATCGATATTGCTATTAATCGAAAAAAATACACACATATTCTCACTGTATTATTACATATTTTTAATCTACACATACACTATGTTACGTCTAAATGTGGACCTTAATTAGTGAGAAAACAATTTACAAGTTTAAATTATAGCAAACTTCGATGTTTGCCATTGTTCTGAGTCATGTTTGTACCGTTTGTAAACTCTCCAACACTACAAATCATTATTATCTTATAGCTTAACAATTAATAGGGTTGCCAGATCTTTCACTATAGACGAGAACTTAAGGTAATAATATGGTAAAATCAGGCAGTTGGTAAATATGGCCAGTACATTGCTTATATTTTACTTATAAAAATACTGAAATGAAGCCATGAGCCTGGCAACCCTGAAAATAAAGTAGTTCACCGTAGCTAGGAAATTGAATTCACATGATTTTAAATAAAATTTATAAATACTTTTAAGAACATATTAAATATCCTTTCGTCAATTCTTCTCGCTTACATAAAACATGAGCGTCTCCGTGTATGTGCCGATGATTTTTACAGAATTATTATTATAAACAATGATAAACATAAGTTCTGGCATCTTCATATATTAAGACACCGAAAATTATATGCGTGTACATTTTTGTCTAATCGGATTGGCGTCAAACCAAATACAAAACTATAGTCAAATATACAACGAAATATAACTACACAAATTAATTACTGTTTACAATCAATCTAGCTACGGCGCTACATAAGTCGACTGTCAAAATTACTAACAGTGCCGGATTACGACGTCAGGTGCCCTTCATACAAAAATATCTTTGAGAACAAGTATTTTTATAACTGGCAACTCGGTTCTCGTATAATTCTCGTAGATATTTCTCTTTTACACCCCTTATGCTGTTGAATCCGGCACTGGATAAGGGGCGGCACTACGAGTGTATCGTGGATCGCTACAACTAACCTACGTCACGTGACGCTGTCTCTCGCCTGTGACACGTGTTCATTCGCTCTGCTATCCTGGTAACGGTGACCTGCAAGAATTTATTTATTTATTTTCAGCATGGAAAGCTTACAGCTAATAATTATATTAGGGATAGCAACAATTTAGGTGTCAAAAAGCCAATAATAACAAGTTCTCACTTATAGAATTAAATTACGTTACTTGAGTGTGAGCATAACTGTTTTGACAAAAAAGTAAATTAAATAAGTTAAATGAACTAAAAAATAAGTGGTACAAAAAAAACATTTAACAAAAGAAATCGAGGGCTAAGCACCTCCTTGCCACAGACACACTTGTTATATAAGGATCTAGATTATTATGTTTACATAATATACTAGCGGCCCGCCCTGGCTTCGCACGGGTAGCAAAGCATAATATTATATGCCTACATTTATTTTTCTGTCGTACAAAATATTTATGAACTATCCACCTATCTTCTTGAATCACTCCGTCCATTGGTGAAAGACGTATGAAAATCCGTTCGGAAGTTTTTGAGTTTACCACGTTCAGACAAACAGATGCGATTGGGGGACTTCGTTTTATAATATGAAATGATGTAAGGACATATCCTTAAAAATAAAAAGATAAAAGTAGCCTGTCCTTCCTTGGATCTCAAACTATCTCCATACTTATTCTCTCGCAGTTCTACCCGGAAGAAAATATTCTCCGGGATAAAAGTCTTGGTTAATATTTTTCCGGGATAAGCAGTAGCCTAGGTCCATCCCAGAATCAACTATCTCCCTACCAAATTCCATCGAAATCGGTTCATTGGTTTGGCCGTGACAGCTCGCGAGAAAAAAAAACCGGGATAAAAGTCCCGGTTTGAACTTTTCTGGGATATAAAGTAACCTATTTTACTCAAGGATACAGTAGCATTCTAATGGTGAAATAATTTTTTAAATCGGTCCAGTATTTTTTGATATTATTCGCGTCAAACATACAAAAATACAAATCTTTCCTCTTTATAATATTAGCAGATTATTGTAAAATCTACTTGCGCGTACCAAGTAGCTGTTTTGGCTATAATTTGATGATGCCTTATGAACATGCAAAGGTGAAAAAGATTAAAAAGTGATATTTTTTTTCTTCTTATTTATTACATGTAACTAATGCACCTATTTTACATCTTGTGTCCTGTTCGCTGCCTAATACAGTCAGTAGAAGTATCACGATCCTCTGACACTTCTTACTTCACTAGCAATGTCTATTTCTACCGCCAAGCATCAGTGTGCATGCACTGTTGTGTTTCGGTTTGAAGGACATTGTAGCCAGTATAACTACTGGACATAATGAGACTTAACATCTTATGTCTCAGGATGACGAGCGCAGTGGAATGCCACACAGTACTTTGTACCTCAAGGTGCTGCATGGTGTTTCTACTGTTTATGGGTGGTCGTGTCGCTTACCATCAGGCGAACGGCATGCTCGTCTAGTCATTCAATGCAATAAAAAAAAAAAAAACTAGCCACTTGCTAACACAGAGATATTACATGTTCAGATTTATTATGTGTGTTTGTAATCAGTAACAGTCATACTTATACGCTACTAAAAATACATCTATACTAATATTATAAAGAGGAAAGATTTGTATATTTGTAACGAACAAACTCCATACCGATTTTAAAAATTCTTCCAACAATTATTATACTATCAGCGAGTAACATACGCTACTTTTTATCCCGGGAAAATATAAAGCGGGACTTTTATCCCGGTTAAAGTCATTCACGAGCCGCTAGCAAAAGTCTATATATTATAATTGAATAAGTTCCACTGCCTCGGTGGCATAGTTGTATTACGGTACGACTGCAATTGTGAGGTCTCGGGTTCGATCCCCGGGTCGGGCGTAGTGTTATTGGATTTTTCTGGAATTCAGTATCCGCCCGGAGTCTGGAGATTGTGCCCGATATGGCGATAGGCTTGCCCCCTATCACATCATGGGACGGAATACGCACGGCGACAAGTGGGTGCACTTAGTTGCGCCTCTGCCTAACCCTTCGGGGATAAAAGGCGTGAGAGTGTGTGTGTGTGTGTGTGTGAACAAGTTCCAAAATAAACTACATATTGTACCAGGGCACAATAGCTACATAGGAGGTAATGTTACCACTGACCCGCAGTAGAGCAGTACAGAGGCTGGCGCGCGACTCTCCACCGGCGGCTATCGGCTGAGGTTGCTCACGTACAGACTCTTCAGCTCTGTCTTGGGCATGTTCTCGAACAGCGCGGCCCGGTTCTGTCCCTCGCCCTTCTTCACCCAGTGGCCGTATACGCGGAACGCGCATCCGTCTATCACCTGCGAACATTTTATCAGGTGGATGGTCAATATTAAGATTTGTGTCGCTTCAAGTTCTCATACTATTAAAACCTTCTCAGGATTATATTATGTAAAATAAAAAGCCGTTCATATAAATATTTTCCACATATAACCAAGCAAGGATGGCAATATATAGGAAATAAATCAAGCACTATTCTGAAGCCAGCTTCCACTACTAATAATAGCATCTTAATAAGTATTTATTCCTCTAAGACCTAAGTAACAAGATCTTGCCCCTGCCATTGTCGACGCCCATGGGTGACGGCGACTGTACCAGGTGGCCCACGTTCATCTGCTTTCGAAAGCAATAAAAAAAAAGTAAAACACGCCGGTTGCACAGCACAGTGGCCATGGCCGACACCTATCAGGAAAACATAATCGCTAGCATGTTATCAAAAGCAAATAATGCAGTATCATACCTTCCTAAGCACGCGCACTGCGTACGGGTCCCTTGCGGCGTCGGCGAGCGGCGTGGCGCGCGGCGCGGCGTGCGGCAGGCGGCGCAGGCGCACGGCCGCCAGCACCGTCACCATGCCCAGGCGCAACTTGCCGCGCGCGTTGAAACCGCCGCTCTTGATCGCCTAATAACACAATATACTTATCACTCGATAGATCTTGTATTGTGTACGCGAAATTTTTTGACTGCGCCATATGACTCGAGAATAACATGAATTCAAAAATAATAGTATCTAGCAATTGCTTAGTGACGATAAAAGTGATCGAACAATTTAGGACTGTAATTACATGCAAGACAATAGTATAATAGCGAAACAGCACTCGTTAATTACATTCCTTTTTCCTAGATATTATGAATTCCCTCACGCCTAACCATCTCATTCCTTCCATCTAATGTTGCAGTCAAAGACCTCCGCGTACAATATTTATAGATAAAAGGTTCACACCGTTATGCAGAAAAAAATATTACAATGTGAGTAGAGAAAATATATATCACAATACGGCATTCAAATATGTACAGGTAAAACAGTACCCTCACCATAAATTAAGGTGTAATAAAAAAGGTAATCGAACATTTCCAAAGGACAGAAATATACTATTATGTATTGTAGAACGATGATATAGTTATCATGCAGGAACCGAAAATACCATTGTAAATTGCATTATAAAATATCAGAAATAATAGAACACTAATATTATAAACGCGAAACTTTGTAAGTATGGATATATGGATGTCTGGATGTTTGTTACTCTTTCACGCAAAAACTATTGAATGGATTTCGATGAAATTTGGCATACGGGTAGATTATGTCCTAAATTAACACATAGGCTACCTTTTATACCGAGAAAATATAAAACGGGACTTTTATCCCGGGAAAACTGATTCACGCGGGCGAAGCCGCGGGCAAAAGCTAGTAGAACATAATATTATGACATTTTCGGAGAGATATAATATAAATAAGACCAAAAATATTTCATATTAATACAAACGATGCGGACATGCAAGCACAAATAACCAAAGCAAGCACATATTGATTAGAACTGCAACACAAACACGATAAAGTTTGTTCAATTATTTTTCAAGTACTGATAACAATTGAATACCACATAATATATAAGGATCATTCTCATTAGCGAGTGTGTAACGGGCTCGCTGCAGTGTTTTTAGCATTGAATGACGAGACGAGCATGCCGTTCGCCTGATGGTAAGCGATACGACCACCCATAAACAGTAGCAACACCATCCAGCACCTTGACTTACAAAGTACTGTGTGGCATTCCACTGCGCTCGTCATCCTGAGACATAAGATGTTAAGTATCATTATGTCCAGTAGTTATACTGGCTACAATGTCCTTCAAACCGAAACACAACAGTGCATGCACACTGTTGCTTGGCGGTAGAAATAGACATTGCGGTGGTACCCACCCAGACGGCCTCTTACATAATGAGAGACCTACCACCAGTAAACCACCACCACCTGTCTTCGAGGACTAGCTTGTGGAATAGATCCCTTAGTTTTAGTGTAAGAGTGTCAGAACATGTGTGCGTGTGTTATTGTATGTGTGAGACGGAAAAATTATACGGACTGTACACTTTACAATAATTATAATACATACACTTTTATGTATGATGAATGATCATGTATCATACATGGACATAACTCATTCTTTAATAGATAATTATTTGTTTTATTTACTGAAGCTATCTAATTTCAATTCCAATTCTTTACCTCTACATAACATCCCAAAATGTTAATAAAATATATTTTAATAAATAAAATACATAAATTATATCACCCATCCCAATGTTGGACTCAACAATCTAATAATACTTTTTCACAGCCAAATTCTCAATACACCAACACATTCAAACCTCCATCGAATATTTCTTTCTAGCTACAAATTGCAAGACAAAATCCATAGTCAGATTTTAGTTATAGGAGGTACATACAGAAGACGGCAAACATATAAAACACGGGACAATACTGTGAATTATATGAACGAGATAATTAACACCATCCCTTGTGAATAAGCCTGCATGGTCACGCAAATAACTTGACCCACCAACCGGCAAATATGACAAATATTTGAACAACAGTGAAAAGTAAAATAGAGCGCCAAATAAATATACTGAACACGTCTCTTTATTGATTCTATTTTTAAATTACTTAAATCAATGGCCAAAACTGTGAAAAATTGATTACAATTATTATCAACGCGTTGCAATCAGCCCTGTATTATATACTGCCCACTGCTGAGCATGGGCCTCCTATACTACTGAGATTATTATATTTCTGTTAAATTTGTGTAAATACATTACGAAACTTTAAGTTTGCAGACCGAATTCCAATTAAAAGTAATAGCACTTTAGTTTTCTAAGTATACTTTGTAATTTAAATTACTTAAAACTATCCAGTCCGTCATTTTAAAACATCAAACAATTTGTCATATCAGCCAAGTTGAGAGTGCAGTCGTGTTACCACATTGGTGGGTACCATGGTCAACTGGTCGATCCTAGACATCCGGCGGCTGCTAGTCGCGAAGCTCTGCTTGATCGGCTTCATGTCCTGGTCCCACAACTACCGCGCCAGAGAACATTGTACATGTAGTGTAAAAGTAAACGCTCTGTGATAGTTATGTGCTCCTAGTACGTTATTAGGTTTAATATGTTGGTAATAAAATAATATTTTTGTACCTTGATAAAAAAAAAATATTGAATGAATTGTCTTTTTTTACGTTTTTTTTTAAACTGACAATATTATTTTAAAACGAGATGTCCGCTTTTTGTATGTGTGCTGGGCCTCAAAATCTAACCAGGCTTAAACTTTAGGGATATTGAAGGCAAAATATGGACGTTGGATCCATTAAAAAAAAATTGAAAACCCTTCAACCCCTATAACCAACTTTAAAAAAAAATCATATTAAGTTTTAAAGCAAAATAAAATTACATAAATCTCAAAATCGGAGGTCTTTAAAATGTAATGATTTATTGTAAAAGGCTAGTTTTTAGGAGATCTATCCAAATATATATTTATAAACTGTATTAGTTAGAATTATAGGCCCGTTTTTGGACATGTCCTTATAATAGACAAAATACCAGGAGCACATAAGAGCGTGAAAACTAATAAATAAGCACTATAATGTATCTACAGTGCGCCATGCACAATTATTACGGTGCATGTATTGCTTAGTTTTTGTATTCGCCATTAGTCACTAAGCATTTTGCAAGAAGTAAAAGTAACCAAATTTTAACAACAAAGAAAACCAATTTAAAAATAGAAAGCGTTATGACTGTGCCAATTAAGAATTGTAAAATCTATTAAGATTTAGTAAAATTGTTCACTAATTAGAATGATAACAATTTTAAAAATAAATTGAGTGAACAATTTTATTGAAATAAAGGACATCGAGATCTATGAGATTTATTGAACAACCATTAAAACAAAACGCCAGTGGTCACACTAACAGTAATTCATTACTGTGTATTTTGAAGTACCTTCGAAATTTGTTTTATTTCAAAATCAATTTAATAATGTCAAGGCTACCAACATTCATATAAAAATATGTTACAATATAAGTCAACTCAAGTCCAAAGTTAACATCCACATCTTGAGCTGTTGAATTACATAAACTTAAAATTGTTTAGAAAAAAAAAGAGGTACTTAGTACTTCGTTTTTTTAATTTACATTATTTTTTGTGTTGGTAGCACTTCACTTTATATTAATCATAATGATGGTACAGCAATGTACCAGGAGTACATAAACGGAGTGCAGACTCACCACAGTGTTGAAGAAGGAATGATTGAGGGCATCATGTATTTCAATCCTTTCCCTCGGCTCTACCACGAGCAACCTCCTAATCAGGTCCTTTGGATCGTCTGAAATTTAACAAAGAAGTGTTGGTAATAAAAAAATCGCTGAATTCCAAAGCATATAAAATACTTTTCATACACATAAAATTTAAAATACTGCATGGTTTAGTGCTTCGAAACAGAGCTTTTCAGGGTGTTTGACGTCTTGTATCCCAATCATAAATATTAATACTTACAATTGAAGAATGTAGTTAATGAAAACCATCAGACCAATTTGTAAACATACTTCCTTCACACAAGTACATATTATAATATAGTTACTGCGGCTTGATGGCATTTAGTATAAACCATACCATACCAGCCCTGTATTATATACTGCCCACTGCTGAGCACGGGCCTCCTCTACTACTGAGAGGGTTAAGGCCTTGGTCCACCGCGCTGGCCTAGTGCGGGTTGGCGGACTTCACATACCTTCGAAATTCAGAGAACTTCTCAGTTATGGAGGTTTTCTCACGATGTTTTCCTTCACCGGCAAAGCGAGCGATAATTCACAAAGAATACACGCAACTTTTTAGAAAAGTCAGAGGTGCGTGCCTTTGGGTTTTGAACCTGCGGACATTCGTCTCGGCAGTCCGTTCCACTCCCAACTAGGCTATTGCTGCTTGCTGTTTAGTATAAACACTTGAACCTATTACACCTGTGAGATTATATCTGACCTGATATGTCAGCCCACTCGGGGCTGGTGAAAGAGTATTTCCCCTCCATGATGTTCCGCAACATCACCATTTGCTTCCGGTGCCAGAACGGCGGACAACCCACCAGCCTGCAAATATATGACACGACTGTGGTCATTAACTATCGTTATAAGAATTTACTAGAATTTTCGGATAATAATGTTATTGAAAATCATTTTTGCTTCAATGTTACTTTTTGTTTCTACTTGCTCGTTTTCCACGTCAACAATTTTTTTTCTTCATTAACCACTCCTTGTTTCACCCCAATAAATAAGTTTAATCGTATTCTCTACATTTCTACTATAAACGAGAAACAGAGAAGCCTAAAGGTGCATGGTGGTCACCCTAGGATTTCGAGACAAACACAAAGTATCAAATTTGCGGTTATAAGGACATTGACGACTCTTATTTAGCTTCTGGGGCATAGGCCCATCCTGGTAAACAACACTAGCTACGCTCATGCTTTATATAAAAATAGTTCAAGAAGTCTAAAATAAAAAGAACTTACAGCGTAAACATGATGACACCACACGCCCAACTGGAAATGGAGACAAAAACAATTATCTACTTGGTTGTATGTAATTATGAGAGCAATTAATAAAACTGGATTATTAATTTGCTTCTAAAATACTATTAATGCAGTCCTATACAACTAAATGAATTATTTTATAGTACTTATACAAACGTAAGTAGGTACACTAAGGGCCAATTTCATCGCTTGCTGACAAATGCTAAGTTACATAGATGTATAAGCCGAACAAATACAAACTTCACAGTCTAATCTATGCTCCCAAATAAATGTTAATAAAATGAGTACTATCTACATTAGCTATTTATTACGATAACTGTCAAATACAATTTACTTAACACCTGTGACACTAGCCTATACAGTACATTCTTATTTCTGAATATGTTGTGCGGAAAGTCCAAGTTAAATTATTTTTTGGTTTGTTGTGGTTTTGCTTTTTTATTATTTAATCATGGAATGGTGTAAAGTTCAAACTGTAAACAATACATCATAGATATACTATTGCAGCATTCGCGGGTCATCTGCTGTTAGTTATTGAAGGGTTCCATTATCTATCTCTGAAGATCTTCATCAGATCTTAATAAATATTTTACTAAAACCTTTCCTGAAAAATAAAATTTGAATAACGAAAACCCCATCCAAATAGGATTAGTAGTTTCTGAGAAAATCGCGGACATACAAACTTACATAAATACATATGGGTCGAATGCAGAACCACCTTTTTTTGAAGTCGGTGAATAAATCTAAGTAAACGAATATTATATGCACAATTTTGATTCTTCTGGTCTTCAAAGTACAGGCATTTTCTAGTTTGGGGACATGATAAATTATTTATATTGTTTCCTCTAATTTCGTCTAAAGCGTTTCATGGAACCAATTGCCGCCAGCAGCATTTCCGGACAGATACGACCTGGCGACCTTCAAAAAAAGAGCGTATTCCCACCTAAAAGGCCGGCAACGCATCTCTGTGCCCCCTGGGTATTGCAGATGTTTATGGGCGGCGGTGATCACTTACCATCAGGTGAACCGTATGCTCGTTTGCCCCCAAAAAAATGCCTTATATGGCGCAAAATAAAAATTATTTCAGTGTTTAATTATTACACCTTAAACGTTTCAGAACCTTAATAAACTACACTAACGTAAGACCGAATTAACTGTAAACAATCGATACATTGAACATTTTCACAGCAACAATTAATTTAATAGGCAATTTAAGTCATCATCCTATCATGTGAACTATTACATAAGACAAATCCGGGATAGCACGTGATAATTAAAAAACCACTCAGTTCATATAGCGTCACGCTTCATAGTACCATTGCCGGGTTCCGAGAGATTATACAGCGCAGTGTGCGTCAAACGATATCACAGTTTCGTTAAATTAATGTATTCTTATCTCGAATTGATTTCGGTATATTTTACTAGGGGCTACCCGCGGTTGTGTATGCTTGAAGGTCCTTTCAATTATGGAAAAGTGTCATTATGTACAGTCAGCAGCATAAGTAGATGAACAAATTCAAAATTTCAAATTGCCTACACACTTTTGTGTTCTTACTTATCTGTTTTTTCTCTTCACAAAAATAAAATAAAAGGTATTCACTTTACTTCAAACGAAGAAAAAAATATTTCAGTTTAACTTAACGCGTATATAGGCGATTTGAAATTTTGATTTTGTACAGATACTTATGCTGCTGACTGTACAATCATCCATATAAGTAGCGGAAAAAAATCAAAATTACAAGTCGCCTTTACTCCTATTGATGTTTTCATTTGAATATTTTTTCCATATTTATTAGATTTATTTTAGGGAAATGCAACGTACACTTAAACAAGAATATTAAAATACGTGAGTAAACAAACATCCTGTTACATAATATATGGAATAAGTATTTTTTGTCTACCCCAGAATTCTGAACAACTGTATTGACTTATTGAGTATACAGCATGATGATAAAATAAAAATAAAAAAACGTCAAGTCTAGCAAAACATAAAGCCAAGTTTGAGGCCTCTTAAAATTAAAAAGCCTGACGATTTGTTTCCTTTTCAGCGGCAGGCTTGTAAGGCAACCACATTTCAGCAGCTACGTAAGGTCTTGTTTATACGGTCCATGTTAGAACAGTACATATATTATTAAAATATTTATTATGTACTTACATATCGACCTCCATGCCGTATCCAGGCGCGTCGTCGAACATGTTCGCTTTCAGTGTCTCCGGAGCGAGATACCCTGGCGTGCCGCACAGCTCTGTACAGACGAAATTCTAGTTAACTTTGGTTAAATAGAGTAAAAATATCTACCCTAAGTATACAAAAAATAACTCTGATCCAGAGTCAGAAGGCTGCTTCGTTAACAACAATAATAATATTTTTTTTTAATTGTTAACGCCCGCAGATACCTTAAAATTGTTACGTAAACATAATCTTATTTTTAAGGCCATAAGGCACCTATATATATGTAGTTTTTTTTTTAAAAAAACCTCATACAATACTAATAAACAATTGAACTGATAAAATTTACTAAAGTTATATGAACGTACTTTGAACTTGACAAACAAGATGAACCGCAAAAAAAATATTTAACAAAAAAAAACCGGTCAGCATCTGTAATTCTAAACGTCACGCATGTTGTTTGTATCATATAGTGACCTCTTTTTTAATAGCTCCGATAGCGTTTTCATATTACATAAGAAAGCTGTTGTTATTCATAATATGAACATATTATTTATTATCTATATTGGGAGGTGTGGCTGCAATGAATACAAAGTGCAAACTGCGAGCAAATGAAAAAACACATTGAAATAGCTGCGTGCTTTTCTGTACTCCTGGTATAACGAAAGTAATTAGGTAATGAAGGGTGACCGTCAGATCCTCTGATTATGAGAATATAGCATTTGCGCGCGGCTCCGCCCGCGTGGGAAAGTTTTTCCGGGATAAAAAGTAGCCTACAGCACTCAGGAGTAATGTAGCTTCCTATCAGTGAAAGAATTTTCAAAATCGGTCCAGTAGTTCCTAAGATTAGCGCATTCAAACAAACACACAAACAAACTCTTCAGCTTTATACAGGGTCATTTTTACATTGCATTACTAAATGAAACTACATATTCGTCTTTACCTCTTCTAACATCTTGCCAAAAATCCCGGTTGTAGTTTTAATTTTTTTTTATCATTTCGTAGTTTAGTGCGAATATGGTGTGTGCGAAAGTGTATTTCTGAATCAAAGTATAATGTTGCTGCTGCGACGAATTATCTTAGAGCAGTAGTAGTGGCATTAGGGCGTGTAAACTTAAAGTTACTTTTTATTGATATTTATTTTGTTCGAAACTTACACTTTTTTATATTACGTCTATGGTTAAAATAACTTAATGGAAAGCATTATTTTCTACAAGATAAGTATGTGATTTTATTTATTAACGCAATGTAAAAATTACCCTGTATATTAGTATAGATTACAAAAAATATATCATGATCGGTCTATTATCTGTCTGGGTAGGTACTATTGGTTTGTTTATATCTGCTACCACGCAATATTTGTGTGTTCCGCTTTGAGGGACATAGGAACACAGTGTAAATAGAGTTTTAACATCCGTCTCATGGGTGATGAGCGCAGTTCACTGCTATGCACAATTTGTAATTTAATTTTGGTTGACTACTGCTGCATCCTGCTGCTCAATCCCTATATCTCCTAAGGGGTAGGCAGCGGCGCAACTAGCTCACCTTCTTTTTGCCGTGTATATTCCGTCCTATGCTGTAATAGGGGGCGAGCCTATCACCATATCGAGCACAAATTATAGACTCCAAGCTGATACTAAGTAGAAAAGCCCAATATCACTGCCCGACTCGGGGATCGAATCCGAGACCTCAGCATTGCAGTCGTATCGTAATACAACTACGCCACTGAGTCAGGCAGTGAAGACCATGAAGTAAATTTTAAGTGGTAAAAATAATATAAACCCATCTCAAAGAATGAACAGGGAAGCAAAAAAGATTATTCAATTAAAATAGTCTAATAATACCTTAGTCATGAGTCATAATAACGAACTCAGCATATATTTCCTTATATATTTTCTAGTAACACGATATGCGACACTATGAATAGCCCTTTGTGACTTGTATAGTACTGTAACTGGATGTAACACAAGCGGCCGAGAGCTGGTAGTGGCGGATCTCGTGCGTGACACGTCCGTTACCATGAGCGATCAGGGTTCGGTTCCCAAAATAGACTAAAATTTTCGTATTACACAAACATTTGTCTCGGTGCGGGGGTCGATTGCATTTCAACGCTGTTGGGATGTTTATTATCCGTAACTGCGTAACGAAGTCAAGTCATTACATGTAATTTGGAATTAAATAAATTGATTTTAAGCCTGCCTATAAATTTTAAAGGACTTTCTCCTAAGCTCAATATAATTCGCAGTCTATTCAATAGACAGAAAGGCTTGAACCTATTTAAACTAAACTTTAATTGGTAGGCAGAAGAATAAAATAATATAAGTAATATTTCATCCCTGGAAATACTTGTAGACGACGAAATGATTACCAAAAATATTAAAAACTAGATTTCTGCTTGCGGCTCCGCCCGCGTGAATAAGTTTTTTCGGGATAAAAACTAGCTTATAGCACTCAGGAGTAATGTAGCTTCCTATTAGTAAAAGATTTTTCAAAAACGCTCCAGTAGTTTTTGAGTTTATCCATTACAAACAAACAATCAAATCTTTTGTCTTTATAATACTGGGTTAGTTATCATTTTTTTTTGCGTGTTAAATGAAATCACCACTACCATCCTCCGGATCAATTAGATAGTATGACACTACACAGTGGCGGCCTTACGGGGTGGCGAACGGGGTAATCGGCCACGGCCTAGCACTCGCAGGGGGCGCAATAAAAAGCATTACCCTCCTTCGACAATCGGGTAAAAAGGTCTCGCAAAGATGTGCCGCCCAGAGCTTCCCAATAAGCGAGGTTTAATTTAGCAGTAAAATTTGCAGTAGTTGACTTCCGTAAGTGATTTTTATCGTGAAATAATCACGGCAAGCTGACTTCAGCAAATTTTGAAACTTACAAGACTAGCGGCGTCGTAAGTGTATACAATTATTGAAATATGTCGCTAGTGTAAACGCATCTGGAAGTTCTTACGCAATAAATTGCTGCGAGAACTTGCTAGTTTAAAGTATAAACTTAGCTTTGACGAAGGCCACTACTGAAATAAAATTATACTGACCGAACAACCTCTCGCCTTCCTTCAGCACCTTCGCAAAGCCGAAGTCAGTGATCTTGACGTTGAGCTGGTCGTCTAGCAGGATGTTCTCAGGCTTCAGGTCGCGGTGCACTATGCTCTTGCTGTGCACATAACGCACGCCCTCCAGCACTTGTCTGCAACAGACGAAAGACTTTAAAACCCTCGTGATGAGAAGGATTCAAGTTAAAATTCAATGTAAAGCGTGTTGGGGCAAATTTCTGACCATAATTTTTCTAGGGGTTCCTTACCGTTAGTTTCAGAACTGTTGCCTCATCGTTTGGACATAGACGGGTTTATAAAGAAATCAATTTTATTGTTGTTAAAAAGGTCAAGACTCTGGGTCTTTTTTATACCTTTAATATTTATTGTATTTAATGTTATATCATATACCCTCATGCCTTTTATCCCCGAAGGGGTAGGCAGAGGCGCAACTAGTGCACCCACTTTTCGCCGTGCGTATTCCGTCCCATGATGTGATAGGGGGCGAGCCTATCGCCATATCGGGCACAAATTCCAGACTCCGGGCTGATACTGAATAGAAAAACCCACTATCACTTTGCCCGACTCGGGGATCGAACCCAAGACCTCAGCATTGCAGTCGTACCGTAATACAACTACGCCACCGAGGCAGTAATTTTATATCACATGTTATATTTCATGAAAGAAATAGTAAAAGCCAATTATTTTTCACTCTACTATGAGAAGAATAGAGACCAAAATATATAAGCTGAGAAATTTAAGTATAAAATTTAAGAAAACGAGTTTACAAACCTACGTTTCATGTTTTTAGATTGTCACATTCCACATACATAAACAAATAATCTAATTAGGCGATCTATGAATAGGCACATTAATCTTAATTTCGGGTCACATATGCCTTTATTTTAGTGATAATTGATAACACAAATCCGATAGTGATTTAGTGAAAGCATATACTGTGCAGTATTATACTGTTGTACTTTACCTAAAATAATATTCAAGCAAAACATCAATAACTACATCACACAGATAAACAGTAAAATCAACACACGCCAACGTATATCGCCTTCTTTTGCGGTCATCTTCCTCTTTGCGCACTATCACACTTAACGCCATTTTAAAACTTTTTTTTGGTAAAACACACTTTTTAAAAAAAAATATTAAACAAATAAAAACTTCACAAACTTATTTGTTAGTTATCATTTATTTTTAAACTTTATCTTTTTAATGTACTTCTTCACTGGGTAGAATTTTTTGTCTACTCTCAACCCCAATGTACCAGGAGAACAGATCTAAGCAAGAGCAATCTCGCGACTGCGTAAACCGCGCTCGCGAAATTTACGCGAATCCACATAACCACGCATACGTGTTATAAAGGTAATTACTATGACGTGCTTGGCTGCTGCATGTTTATTGCAAATTACGCATAGAGGGTCAATGTTTCCTATACTATCACAAATTCTAGACGTCTTTTTAGGGCACAGATGTTTCTTTATAAATTTGTAAGCAACACAAAACATGTTTGTATGACATTTCAATGGAAATGTTATTATCTTGAATTCTAATTTTAGCATTTGTTTTTGTCAACGTCGTCATATTTAGCGTTTCATCATTTTAATGTGTTATTTTACAATAATTATACAGATTCAGTAAGATGTAGTAAATTAATAAAATTACAATAATTATAGATGTATCTAAGCTAAAGAACATAATACACGAGAAAAAAATATACGCATTTCGCATTGCGGGTCGTCCATTTCCGACTAGAAATAGTTCCTGTACACTTTAAAAACTTAAGACTACATTTTGGCATTCATTTAACGATGAATCATGTCATTTCTGAGCTTACGAGATCCAAGGCAATAGTGGTGTTGACGCACAACGTATGGCGTAGGCGAAGACATGCTTTCATGCCAGAGAAGAATGATTTCTTCTCTTGACATTATCGCAATTCGCAATCCAACGAGGGACCAATGCAACACATATTTTTAGTATTGTTGCTAAATGTATTTAGCTTTTTGTTAGGGTTTCCTGCGAGTCTGGTGTATTTCCCCTCTAAGAGTTAAATTGTGCTATAAAAAACCTCTAGAAGTTTTGCACCGCTTGAGAATCGAACCCAAAACTTCTCAACTCGTAGTCGCTCTATATACTTGCTTCCTAGTATGTCAGTACACGTCTTGCAATGCAATGCAATCAGCCCTGTATTATATACTGCCCATTGCTGAGCACGGGCCTCCTCTACTACTGAGAGAGGGTTAGGCCTTAGTCCACCACGCTGGCCTAGTGTGGGTAGGCGGACTTCACATACCTTCGAAATTCAGAGAACTTCTCAGGTATGCAGGTTTCCTCACGTTTTCCTTCACCGTTAAAGCGAACGATAATTGATAACAATACACACGTAACTTCGAAAAGTCAGAAGTGTGTGCCTTGGGTTTTGAACCTCCGGACATTGTCTCGGTAGACCGTTCCATTCCCATCTAGGCTATCGTCGCTTTTTATACACGTCTTAATGGCCGAAATTTATATATACGACTTGCAGGTGCGGCGAACTTCGTATCGCTTCAGAATGAATGTTGTAGTAACTTATTAGTTTTTTATTAACATTAAATGAATTATCAAAATAACCTCAACAAATGTACAAAAATCAAAATGAAAAAGTCATATATTCATACACGTAGACTGAGAGATACAGAGAATATTGAGCGCGATATGCCACTATAATGGCATAACTCTTTCACCTCTTCCCCATTCATAGTTCTCATCATACATTTGGCCGATTATGGGCATCCATACCATCCACATTCGCTCTACAAATACCTTTCGTAACTCGTCTTTCAACCATCCTCCGTACTTGCCCAAATTATCTCAACATACTTCTTTTAATTTTAGTCACATCATCCTTCAGTTTATAACGTTCTCTCATATACTATCCCCATGCGATAGGAAATAGTGACACTACATAATATACTCTGTAAGGAGTGCATTTTCAAAGCATTTACTCGACATTCTTGCTACTTCTGCTAAACCAGCATTCACTTCCATACATAAGCGTCGGCAACATTATTGCGAATCCCTATTCTGCTCAGAAGAAATAGTATGAAAAGAATTTAAATACAAACACGGTCGAAAACTGAATAAAAATTGGCGAAAACTCAAAAAAGATGCTAATTAATCGCGTAACGGCTAAGCGCAACGATATGCAACGAAAGGCAAGAGCGTTGTCAGCCAATGGCCCGTGCACATGAAGCTTTTCACTTGTAGTACGAGCCTTACATCTACAGCGATTGTAATAATAACGGTACAGAGTCCAACGTGTAAAGCTTCACGAGTTCTTGACTGTACAGTAAATAAAACTTACAAATAATTGGCATTTGGCAACTTTTAAAAAATTCTAGCGGGGGGGCTGCCCCTCCCTGTCCCCCTTGATGAAAGGAGGTAATATGACATTCAGACATTGTAATATACACTATATACACTCATATACACTTTGCGACCACCACCGGGACTGCGCGCAACTGAAACAGCTGTCAAAGGAGAAAATAAACAACGCCATGTTCATGTTTTAAAATTACAAATGAAATGTATGGGAAAGTGAATTTTCATCATAATTTCCTTGATCTTGAACTTTTCCATAATTTTATAGTTATTCCGCTATTCGGAAGGGATACAAATCCAAAAAATCAAAGAACATGATAATCGGTTCGGCCGTTCTCGAGTTATAAATGGTGTAACTAACACAACTTTTGATAGATATACGTCGAGTGCAAAGACATTCAACAGTATAGTTACTTATAGACCGGACATCAGGCCCAAATTTTCCGTCAAAAAATTATTACCCATTGGTAATAAGTCGCTGTCTTATCGGACACATCCATGTGACAAGACGTCTCGGTATGCGCAAATTTTGTAAAGAAAGCAATATTTTGGAAGGAAATATGCCAATTTGCGCATTACGATCATGTCAAAGTATGTTCTAATGCATTTTACATAGGTGTTTTGCTACTTCACGGTAGATTGAGTTACTGACGAACGGGCTCAACATTTTCGTATGAAAATGTTCCCAATGTCCGCTCTATATAAATTATAATCTTCAGAACTCTTTGGTCGAGTGTATATTATCGGTCGTTCTATTTATCTACAATCGATAATGAGTGTTCAAATCAAGTTTATTGATTGTTGAATAGGCTGGATTTCTGATAAAATATGTACTATGATTAATTGCACTTAGCGTTGATTTTTCCATGACGCGATATTAAAAACTAAATAGTAATTATTGTTTATAAACAAATACAATAATTTACGTCGAATACTAGGCCAGCGTGGTCGACTAAGGTCTAACCCTTCTCAGTAGTAGAGGAGGCCCGTGCTCAGCAGCGGGCAGTATATAATACAGGGCTTATTGCATTGCATTTCATTGCACTAGACGTGTAAAGACCGAAACCTAGAGGTAAAATTTTTATGCAACAAACTATAAAACACAAGAAGTTTTCATGGCAAATCAATTGAATCACCTATAACCAAAAACTGAGTCTCAAATACTCATTATTAAATTCATACTGTCTATTGTAAAACCCACCTTTACTATATGAAATAGGGAAAATATGTATTATATATCAAGAATAGTTCAAAAATAAAGGAAATATCACGTGGAAATCCTTTGACAGGCAGGTGAAGAATGCAAACATTCGAACAATAGGATCATCATAGTGTGTTTAACTTGTGTTTAAGCGAAAATATCATGCTAATTACGATATTGACTGCCATCCCAGTGCGTGAACAGGCTTTTTAGACTTTCTGAAAATGCTTAGCTAACTGCATTAATAGACTGAAGTGTGTTTATTGGGCCTGACATGAGTGATGGCCACTCAGAGACCAATTTGTGCCATTTGGGATAGTGTGTTAAATGGATATTTGGTGAATGATTAGCGGGATTCTAGGGTGGTCTAGTCAGATTCCATGCCAGAACCTCAAACTTGGCTAGCTTATGTTTTAGGCAACTTTAGTATCTACCAGATCGACTTTTCATCTTATCATTCATATATTGTTGGATTTGTTAAGTCACAATGAAAAATTTCATTTATGCCAGTCAATCCATTATAACCATTGCCGATATAGTCGCGGAAGAAGGAATTTTATTCCGCGTTATTGTAAGGAGATTTAATCTGTTTTCCTTCCATTGTTTTGGATTGTAAAGAAACTTCATGAATAAAGTATTATTTAGTTAGGTCACGTTTTGAGGGATCCTTACGATTCTCTATTTAAAGACAATAGGTTACAGATAAAAAGATATGATCAATAACCCGCATGACAGGTGAACAGCTCTGCTTGAGAAATGAGAATGATATCTGCAAGTAAATATTTCAATAAGGGGCCAGGTTTTCTTTTTTATCAGACAAGGAATAAAAAAAGCTGTCCAGTCCCAAAATAGCAAAATGTAATTTTGGTTATTAAAACTTGATTTATAATCTGCGCAAAGCGTTAATGAACAAACATGTCTTATAGGTGTAAGTTGATTGGTACGATCTGATCGACGTACGTTTCATTGATCTGGATTATATTTGGACCTCACTGTTATTACTAGACCTGCATTTTCGTACCGAAATGAAATGTTTGCTCAACCAACGACCATACAGCCTCCAACACTCTACCAAGATTATAATCAGCATTGCTATGCATTTTTTTTTTATTAATAAGGACATGCCATTTCGTATAGCTGTTTGAAATCGAATATTAAGTCTCAGAATGGCCAGTTCTTTTCATATGAACTCAAATATGAGAATAACCAAGATGCTTTTCTACAAGCGTTAACGCTAAAAGTATACAAAAATATGTGAATGACATATCCGATCGACAAGTCTTTCTTACGGGTATATCATTCCCCTACATTTTTTTTTCCGTTGGCGTTGACGATTGTAGAAAGGCGTCGTGACTACTGTCCCAGGTCTAGAGAAGCGGTGGTATTTATCCAAACCAAAATGCATAAAAGAAGCTTTAATAATTATGGTTACTAATGTGTCTAATGTCTATAAGTAGTACAAATTAACACACATGGATTATCTTTCATTGAAGATATAGAACTAGGTCAAGGCGCACCTCGTACCGATTTTAATGTTAAAATAGGCAAGTGACCCACTCCGGTTTATCTTGTATTGACGTCAAACAATGCTACATGTTCATTGTTATGCCATTATCTTTATTATAGGGAAGTACTGATTGTGCATTTGTTTGTACAATGATCTCTCTTTGAATCTCGAAATAGGAATTTCTGTGTTTGTAGAAATTTGAATACTAGATTTTCTGTTAGGTTTTGTTTGTGATGAAAGTAATTGATAAATAATAATAGTGCCTGTTACATTTAACTTGCTTTTAGCAACTCCTGTGTAGGAGGCAATTTATTTCAGTAGTTAGGATAAAAAGATACTGAAATATGAACTTCTAGCATATATTTTACCCTGCTCCATATGCATGCATATTGTATACTGCACTACCTATATAAAAATCTATTTGTATTTCATAGCAATGGCCTTCACACCAGAGTTTAGGACTAGACTTTTAATGCTCCTGGCACCCTGGTACATAATCGCACTGCATTCTTCACTGATATCAAATACAATAACCTCTTTTGGAACTAAATAATTTTTCGCAGACATTGGTTTCACCAGTCTTGAACTCACCTCATGATGTATCTAGTTTTCTTCTCAGATAGTGTGACGACAGAGGTGAGGTAGTCAAACAGCTCACCATTCTTGCACAGCTCAAACACGAGGAATATGAATGTCTCCGACTCAAACACATCCTGTAGTTCAACTGGAACAGAATGGTACAATTTAACAATAAAGTATGTGTAATTAATTGATAAGGTGACCAAATTTTTAAAGAATGCCAAGGGCGGTAATAATAAATCAATCTCAAGTTTGAGTTACATCTCAAGTTGTCATAATGTATTATTAGTTCAATACATTATGTCTACTTGAGATGTAACTCAAACTTTAGATTGATTTATTAATACCGCCCCAAAAGAGAAAGGTTTGTTAACGGCTTATTTGTAATATTTTTTTTAAAAGGTTATTAAAGAGTAACGTAGATCAATGCTGGCTGGATGCACAATAAAGAATATTAAATAATTTACTGAGTTACCTTCATCTTAAATGTATGGAAAATGATTTCATACATCAATTAATATGCTCATATTATACTGAAATTCCAGTCATAAATATGTGGACAATTCATACATCATTTTAAGTATAATTTGTTACTTACGAGAATAAGCCTGCTCCATGTTAAACATTTACTCCTAACTATTCACTTCAAAAACTGCTAGCAACTCACTCACTAATATATGGGTGTCCAGCGACCATCCTGAGTATGTGAATCTCCTGCCGTGTTGCATCTCTCATGGTATGCGTGTCCACTCCATCCTGTGACTCCTGACTGAGGTCTATGATCTTGGCAGCGTACTCCCGTCCTGTCTCCTTCTCTATACATCTTCTTACTGTCGAACTGATACCCCTGTTAAGAATATTTTACTTATATAATCATTTGTGGTTCTTTATTCCTTGGTTATAAAAACGATTTTCGCACAATGGCAAGAAGAGTCCACAGCACATAAAACACATTTTCAGATAATTTAAGAGACATGTTTACATTAAAACTTAAAAGGAGAAATTGACTGTGTTCATATCTAAATGCCTGCTTTTACCTAATGTATGTTTTGATGTAATTAGATATTCTAGCAGGTTTGATGTTATACAAGTGGCCAGTTTTGAACCATTTACAAAAAAGTATTTACCCTAGAATCTAATAACAGGTTAATTTATGCATTCTGACGAATCCCCATTCATATCCATTATCCCAGCAAGTGTATAGAATCGTTTAGAAATGCCTAATTATCATCATCAATCAAGGTTTTACTCTATATTTACGTGTTCATAGCCTATTAGACCATAGGGAATGTGCATGAACTATAGGTGACAGCACAAAATCAACACAAGAGCCACACATGGAAAAAAATAAACTTTTCAAACCTATGATTTATTGATATATTCATTTAATACAACAAAAATGATAAAATATGGGTTCCGGCCGAATATCATTGATACCCAGCGTGGCCAGAATATGCTTTTTTTTAGATGGGAGCTAGCTATTTTGATGTTATTAAAGCAAAATGAGGTGGTTATGTTTCCTTTATTACAGATTTGTTTGTATTGAATATTGTCTTCAAAACTTCTTTATTTTTATAAATTACGTAACGAGAAATTTTTAAATTCTTTTGGAACTCATACTTATGTATGTTTTATATAGCTTTTATTATTTTTTTCGATTTTGACATAACCATGGAATGTAATTACTTAGGTACTATTCTTGGGAACGTAATAAAATGTTACACCATTTGATTTGTTTATTTTTATGTTTTGGATTATCCAGATACACAGCAATACATCATCAACAAGTTAAATGGTATTTTTCATCCTTTTAATATGAATATTTTACATCAATGCCAAGTATCGATGGGCTGAAAATGAGTCAGATTGCTCTACCAGATGGCAGAGGTTACAAAGTGCATGTTCCCTATAAACAAACACATGACTAATCATGTCATACTAAATATAACCTTTGTTGTATTTGGCACCAAATAGAAAACAAAATGTATAATGGATCCCATTTCTCCTTACTACCTTCAACATAAGTTACAATATACCTAAGCTTTGTCTTAACCATTATTCATTAATTTATAACAAAGATGTTTAGTGTTTATAACCAAGTGTTCCTACTGGCCCAATGTACCAGGAATACATGAACGCTTAAGTGGCTTCTTAAAAGCACTAACAATGATAGGGATCATTGTATCATGTATGCTTAATTAAGCCATCTGGTTATTTCATTGGCTTAGCGTTTATTGGTGACTATGTTAGATTACACTGTGTGTGGAGTGCATAATAATTTTAATTCGATATATTGTTTTGCATTAAATGACTTTAATTTTACTTTTAGATAAGGAAATTAGCTTATAACTATATATAAGCGGGCGTTGACTGGTTAAAACATACCTAATTGATTTCATTGTGCCTCCTCAGAACTATTTTCTATCCAATACTTTGTAAATAGTAGCAATAACATTTCAGCTGCTGCACTCAGACTGACTTATATAAACAGTGTATTCTACTTATAAAACCTGCTAAAGGCTAATAAACATTGATCCAGCGGCGGAAGTCATCAGTTTCACTCCCAAGGTCAAGCAGAACTCTTACAACTAACAGCTTAGTTTTCACGCCCGACCGCTTCAAATAATTCCCTCGTTCCTTTGCAAAATTGGCACCGATGCAACTCAACAACCATCACGACATCGCGATGTGATCTATTCAAATTATAAAAATACGCTCACCTGCCTATTATTTCTTTCGGTTCGTATTTAGCGTAGAATTCCTTCGCTGCGTCCTTGTCGGGCAAGTTGTCGTCGTCCTCCTCCTTCGCCATGCTGTTCACTATTGCTGTTTTAATATTTTTCGTGGACTAATTAGACGTAATTAGCCGTTTCACAATGACGAAAGGTTATTATTGTGGACGATTGACAGACGACATTTGAATGTTACTCGCGAAGAGAATTATATAGTTAGTCCTTTCCTATAGTTACAACAGAAAGTCAAATAGAGGATCGATTTTATGGTGAAACATTTCAGGTATATTTTAAAGTGGTGGAACTTCTTTTTATTGAATATATATATTGAATTGAACAGAAATAGAAAAAATAACCTCCGGAAACTCGCGAAGCGACATTAAATATTTCCCTAATTCCTAGCTGTCATCAACTCAAGTGACAGTTAGTCACTATTTACTAGTGCTAGTGATGCGACTCGAGTCGTGTTTTTACTCGAGTGACTCGAGTGAGTTTGCGAAATTCGTACTCGAGTGAAAAAAATATTGACTCGAGTCAATTTGCACTCGAGTTGCCGAGTCAACTCGGCGCACCGAGTAGACTCTCGCCAAACCTTACTTCACTAGTCAACTGTCAAGTGTCATCTTCACAAACGTCAGTGCTGTCTATTTAGGTAAACATTTTTAATTTTAATACTCGATGAGTAGCGGAGGAAGTGAGCAGGCACATAGTGTGGCTGGGGTAACGCATTTTATCAAAAATGTAGCATGACAAAATTCAATTTACCATATACAAATAGCCAGTGTCATGAAACTATGTATTATAATATGCTATTAGTTGAAATGTACTATATTTTTTATTTTTCTGCAATGGCCTTAGGCCTAGTAATCTTAAAAAGTACGAGTTGGTAAGTGGCAACATTGACAAAGACCTGTCATTTGTATCTTTATTTCTTATATATCGCATAATATTATTAGTTTTGTTTCAGATTATTCCCAAAATTTTATTTATATTTATACACATATTTATACTTATATTATCACGATTTAGATTTTTAGGTAGGGTTAAATTCTCATAACCGTGTCGAGTTTTATTTCGGTATAGTAGTGAGCATAATATAATTTTTAATTTCTATCGATTTTTTTGTTAACCTTAGCATTTTTCTTTAATAGTAGATAACGAAACGCGGACGTAAATCGTTATTAGTTATCTGTATTCCAATCGTTGTTTCTCAAGTAATCTGAATTAATAAAGGTTTTAAAAACTGCTATAAAAAATCTCACTCGAGTTGCATGGCGTGAAAATACAAAATATTTTAACTCGAGTGACTCGATAACTCGAGTACAACTCGAGTAACGTACTGAAATTACTCGAGTGACTCGAGTCATAAAATCCTATTCGAGTCGCATCACTAACTAGTGCCCAGAGATGTTCAAGATACTTCATAAAAGTATCTGAAATACAAGTTACAAGATACTTGTAAATAAAGGATTTGAGATACCAGATACAAGATACTTTTGAAAATGGTATCTAAATACTAGATACAAAATACGTATCTTCTAAATACTTTTTTCAAATAAGATACCTTTTGAAATTATTTAGATATAGCCTTGAATGACGACACGAGCGTGCCGTCCGCCTGATGGTAAGCGATACGACCACCCATAAACAGTAGCAACAACATCCAGCACCATAGGTTAAAAAGTACTGTGTGGCATTCCACTGCGCTCGTCATTCTGAGACATAAGATGTTAAGTCTCATTATGTCCCGTAGTTACACTGGCTACAATGTCCTTCAAACCGAAACACAACAGTGCATGCAAACTGCTGCTTGGCGGTAGAAATAGACATTGCGGTGGTGGTATCTCATATGTAAGAGTCCGTCTGGGTGGTCCGTCATACAACGACATAAAAAATTCAAATGTTGAACGTTTTAGATTTTAGAAGTTACTGTGTTTATTAAAAAATATGAGTAAAAAGTATTAAAATTAGGTTCTGATGATTAAATAAAGTTCATTGAGATTTATCGGAATCAGGAGACAGACTGAAAATCAAAATTATAAGACTCAATGCCCTCATGTTTTCAAAAGAAGACAGAAACCAGTTGAATACAATGTTTGGTTAACCAATTATAGCATGTGCTTTTTACACAAACAAATCAAGAAAGTTACGTGTTGATTATTTAAACCATGCAAGTCATATATTGCTTCAATTTAATTGTATGCAACAGGCAAGAAACTTGCAACGTATATATGGGCCTTAAATGAGCCGTTATTGTAAAAAATGCATAGATAATCAGTAAAAGTATCTAAGCAAATTAAGTATTTATAAAATACTAAGATACTAAAAAATACAAGATACAAAATAAAAATTGAAAAAGTATCTTAGATACAAGATACTAAATACGTATTTTGTATCTTGTATCTGTATTTCAGATACTTGTATCTAGATAAATCACATCTCTGCTAGTGCCAACCGTAAAACAAACGATAATATCGATATTCACATTTTAATACTCAATGTATTAATTTACTTTAAAGTAAAACCAATTATCGATTTAAGGAGTAATTATTGTGGGAGATATAATTTTTGTCAAGCTACGTATTTTTTACTCACGATGTCGATACATATGCAACAAGATGTGAAGAAGCAATTAAGCCAAACGGTATAACTATTCCGACCGTCGCGTCGGGTCGATATGTTTTTAGGCTTGTCTTCACTTACCTTTAGTGATCAGATGCAGTGAGGTAACGTTGCCATATCTTCGATAAAAAAATGACAGCCAATAGTATGGTTTACATTAGCAACAAAACTTGCAAAAGTTATCGTCCGCAAGCAATTTTACCGTGTCACAGCAAGCTGACGTAACGCCTCCAAATTTTTGAGCTTCTGGGATTGCCGCAAGTAGGATTTGTATGCACTTATTTAAATATTGCCGCTAGAGTAAACGCGTCTGGAAGTTCTTGCACGATATATTCCTGCGAAAACTTGTTATTCTACACTGGACGGATGATAAAAAATGATATTTCGATAAGCACTCAGAGTTTTTTATAGTTATAATTTATAAATTACTAGACTTCTGCTCACAGCTCCACCCACGTTTTTTCTCGATAAAAGTCTCGCTTTATATTTCCCCGGATTAAAAGTAGCCTATGTTACTCGGTGATAATGTAGCTTTATATTGGTGAAAGAATTTTTCAAATCGGTTCAGTAGTTTCGGGGCCCATTCAATACGAACAAACAAACAATCAAATCTTTTCTCTTTGTAATATTATTAGTATAGATAATTGCGTAGAGTACCAAAATCACAGTCGTCAATAAAAAAATGTGTGTGTACTTATATACACGCGTTAGAAGTAATACTTCTTTGGCGTAACAAGGCGTATTCTACGTTCAAAATTCAAAACTAAAATGTTGACTATAGCTAACTTCAGGGTGTCGGTTTTTCGTGACGGTGGGCGCGCGCATCGTAAAAACTTACTCTCATAATTATTCCCTAACGCGCCAAAAGAAGTATGACTTCAAAAATCTACTTAATAATTATATAAACCTATTAATCTGCAAAGAAATTAGTTAGAGTCAACACATAAACCACTGAATAGCTTTGGATAAAACAAGCATTCAGGTAGACAAAAATTCGGATTAACACAATTTTATTAAAGGCTAGTAAGTAGTTTTAATATGAAAAATGCTCAGTCAGACTTTTATTCCGTTAAAGGATCAACGCCGCGCAGGTGGAAGCACTAACAAATTCAAGTATTATTAAACAAAAAATATATATTATGGGTTCATTCATTTGAGAATTCAGAGCATTGCATCACTTTAATATTTCATTCAGGCTTGGAGGTCATTCAATTCGAATATGTATATTTTGGTATCGATATTTACAGTCGATAAGGACTGAAAACATCTCTTGCAGGAACTTGGGTAAAGCGCCCTCTATTATTTATGTCAGAATAGTTGAGATATTGCACAAATAATAATAATAATTATTATTTATATATAATTACAAACAAACTAAAAAAAATCTGAAAATATTTTTTACAATATTACATGGTATGAAAAATACCTATTGTATACTCGCTCATATTATCGACTACACTGTAAATTACATCTGTGTGTCAAAGTATAACAGCTGATTGAGCTCTATGGTAATTTTGTTCAACATCCATCCCTTTCTAACATGACAGCTGTTTGATAATTTGTGCACATTCATGATTCAATGTCCTGTCTTCTTTTAACATTACCTATACACTAGTGTGATATGAAAGAGTCAACTATACTTTGGCACATGCGCAATTATTTTACATACAATCTTGCATCTCTTTCAGACATTTCTCCCTAGATCGCCAGTGTTTTTGCTTGTTGTTCTGTCCTGGATGGTCCTACGTATTTCTGTAGGATGAAGATTATTCTTATCAGTAGTTTTATCCCGTGAATAGTTTACGTGGACATTGTTTGGTCTCTTGGATTTCGGTGTTGTATCATCTGTCGTTGGAATTTCACAAGGTAAGATACTACGCGTAATTTTCTCGCAGTGACAATCGTATTCATTGGCTCGACAATCATTTTGACAACCTTGAGCCATTAGAATACCAGTTTTGTGTATTATTTCTTTGTTCATCGTTTATAGCGATGTTGGAAAACACACGGGTCGATTGCCTCGATCGTTGTTTATTGTACAGTCGAGTAAATTAACTTTCACCTTGCTGAACGGGCGCAACAAAATAGTTAAATATTCATATAGATACGTCGGTAGATTTATGTGTTCCGAGCCCTGAATACATATTATTTTTTGGCATTCTGCTGATCGTTGTCAATTGCTTCATCAGATACTGGTTATTAATTATACCTGAGTTCTCATGAAAAAGCCGTTTACTGGGATGTCTGTAATCCACTTAGCTATTTGAAGGATTTTATTTTTAATTAAAGTACCCACATTGCTTTATTTATTGATAACTATACTAAAAGCATTTGAAATGCATGTAACATTTATCTAGTTACATGAAAAGCATTTTTAAAATTTAATGTCATTTATAATTGATATCACTAAATATAATATTATGCTGTTTCACTGTGCAATCAATAATTTACATTACATTACATTACATTTTGTGTTTATGTGAATGTTCAACATTAAAATTAAACTACTAAATAGATTGTTTCTGCAATAAAACTGTAAGAGAAAATATTAACCTATTTTATTGTGATAAAATCTGATTAGTAGTTGTAGGTACAAAAATAAAAAATAAAGTATAAAAATTAACTATCAGTACAAGATGGTAACTAGTTTGCCTTGTCTAGTTAAAGTAGGACAAAATAACAATTTAGCCTTTATCTATACAAGAATATAATAAACAATTAATGAGAGTTACAGCTTAAGATTATTTTTTTCAATTCAAGGTAATAAAAAATATTAAATAAATATATTTATAACAAGGCTTACTTTTAATTTTGTAACAATCCATCAATAAATCCAATCCAACAATATATTTGAAATTCTATGATTCTTTTCAACTGTAATTATGTAATAGTGTAAATAGGTCACTAATATTCTTATTGGTTTTTTGTATCTGTGTTTATTTTTTTTAGGAAGATAATTTATTGTGTTACCTTTTATGGATGTTACTTGTGTTAGTATTCAAAATGAACAGAGATATAGAACTGAATAAAATGTAGTTTGAAATATCAAAAAATACACATGGAAATATAAATTATGCAATTCGTTTCTTCACTCAATTTTTATTTTTGGATAATTTTATAAATGCTAAATGTATGCCCATATTCATACTATGTGTGAAATTAATGAAATAAAATTTATATTAACAATTATTGTTTTAACAGAGGACAAGTGAAAAATTTCGGACATATATTTGATGCAAACCAAAAAACTATTTTATTATATTATGCACATGATTTTGCCCAAATGTTTCCCATTTCACACCAGTAACACAGTCACCATTCCAAAAAAAAGGTAAAAATCAGTATAATATTAATTATATTTTAAGTTCACAACATATAATTTTAAACATTGTATTGGCCTGTAATTGTGTATGTAACACCTGACCCAATGACCTTAGAATGATTGATAACAAAGTATAAATTTAAGCAGTTAGCGGTGCTTGCGATAGATGGCGCTACTTGTGCAGCCATAGTGCAATATGTGAAAGTTTCAAGCAATCTAAAATGATGACTCTACTGCAGAAGTTTTAATTTAAAAAGTCAAATAATTCAAGTGTTCATTTCAAATATGATTTTATTTTTTAGATAGTCTAACTAATTATTTTGGAGACAAATACAGAACTTACTTATGAAACGTTTACTGATTAAGACACAGATTTTGGATTTTAATTTTTGGTTCATTTTATAACATTCTAATTAAATCAAAAGTCTAGTGTTAGAAGTTCAATCTTAATCTTAAGTTTACTAATAGTTTTCCAATTTAATCCTGTAATATTTGTACTCATATCAAATAGTAGTATCTCTCCCTCTTTCATCTGCCTTTATTCCATTTAAATATAGTTAATTAGCAATGTCTATTTCTACCGCCAAGCAGCAGTATGCATGCACTGTTGTGTTTCGGTTTGAAGGAAATTGTAGCCAGTATAACTACTGGACATAATGAGACTTAACATCTTATGTCTCAGGATGACGAGCGCAGTGGAATGCCACACAGTACTTTGTAACTCAAGGTGCTGTATGGTGTTACTACTGTTTAAGGGCGGTCGTATCGCTTACCATCAGGCGAACGGCATGCTCGTCTCGTCATTCAATACCATAAAAAGAAAAGTTATAACAGAAAGGATTTGGATTAGTTCCTACAACCAATTGTCTGGGAGGACTATCATTCCCCTGAGGGATCCAGTTTCAATATATTCAAAGCATTATATATTCTAATAACTCAAATAATTTGCATTAAGTCAATAGAACTGTATTACACTTTTGCCATGTAAATGATTAAATCAGATTTAGTTCTACACAACATTGTTTTTAATCTTTAATATTCAGAACGACATGCTTTAAAATTTTAAAACAATGTAAGTAGATATAATTGCCACACTAGCATGCCGATGCCGTGATTGCAAAACCCGCTGTTACATATACGATCCGAAATAACACGAAGTTACGTGAAATGCCTGTGGTTCACACATTGAGGTTTACATCATAATGTATGTACTAGATGGGACTAGAGCGTACTTCGTTGTAGTGTTGCAGGCGTAGTTACCTTTCTGTGTACTTTTTCTTACTACTTGGCATTCTTTCTCCTCACTGACAAGGTCTGCCTTCTCTTTGAAGTTTTGTTATTATGCGTGTCATCATCTAGAGTGATTATGCAGGTTCTTATACATACTTCGTCAATGAGGTGGACCAAGACTTAGGTCGTTCGCGGGATCGCCCTACCGTTATGATCTGCCCCAGACACTTGTGACCAATATCCTGTGGTTTCCTTAAAACGTCCCCAAATCATTTTAGTCTGCGCCTATTTTAATGTAAGTATTGTGAATGGATCCATGATGCAAAAATTATTGGAGTGTTGTTTATGGTTGTCGCATCGTTTACGGCGCTGTAAAAGAATAAGCGATTTATGAATATAAATCACCGCGAGGGTTAACAATGGCAGGTTAGTCACATTAAATGTTTAAAGTTCCCCTAAACATTTTTTGTACTAATTACGACTCAAACCCTAAGGAGCGTTTGAAAAGTTTGATACGATAGGTTTCAAGGAATATAAATTATACAACTGGCAAATTCTTTCACTTGTATTTTTCTAAAATCTGAGTTGAAATGAGGTAGTCTTGATTCAGAGCACAAAAGGTAGCTAATTCGAAACCGTAACAAGAGTATAATACAACAAAAAGTACGCTATTCATTTTTAAAATGTAAAAATCATCCCAAAATTTAACACCGACTTGACAGACGATCCTTTTTCGGTACGGCACACGTACTATACAAAGTATCCCGTTTTTTTAACAAATTAAAGCTCCTCTCTATTTTTTAGCATTCCTTTGTGATAATTAAAATAAGAAAAATATTTGTTGAAATTTGATTAAAGATTAGGAGAGTTCAAGAATTAAAATCTTATTAAGATATTGAGGGGTGGCTGTCAGTTGCAGAATTATTGTCTCATTTGATCACCTTCAAACAAAGAAGCTAATGTTGCTCTAAGGACTGACAACGCCAAAGGCGGATCCAGAGGGGGTCATTGGGGCCATGACAATTTAATATTGTAATCTATTTGGAGTCTGTCCTGAGTAGACGTCGACAATATGGCCCCCGCCCTGACTTGAGATCTGGATCCGCCCTTTGACAACCCTGCCTTGACTCCTCTGGTATCGTAGATACTTATGGGCGGCGGTTATTTCTTACCACCAGGCGACCTGTTCGTTTATCATGCTAGTCACTCTTCCATATAATAGTATGTATTCCGCGACACATCCAAAACATATATTCGTGCATCAGAAAAACTACTTTGTGCCTCTGCTAATCCTTTCAAAACCGGCTCAACACCCGTAGCGCCACGATTCTAAAGACCGTACACATTGTACAATCCAGTGGTTCTTTGATTCCATGTTGGCGTTACTTAATTACAGTGTTCGTTGTGTGTGAAGATACGATACTCGTATAGAATTACAAACCCAACGCCGCGATTATCTCGCGAAATGCTTTCTATAATAGGGCTGTTATAACGAAACATTTTAATTTTTTTAGTGCTTACCTACATGAATAGGGTAGTTGATTACATCTTTTTTAATACATTTATCAAAAATGTATGCCATCCAAAATCTAAGGGTTTTTTTTCAAAATTGTCGCAATTTGAAATTTGGTGAAAGCGGTAATTATCAAATTACAGTAATATCACAATGTGACGTCATCGGGTGTCAACGGCCATAACGCTGCGTGCGTGTGAAAGAGATAGCGCGATATCCCCACCACGCCCCCACTTTTGCTCACAACAATATTTCAAATTTGAATAACTGCTTTATTTTTCAACTAATTTTGATGCTGATTTCACAGAAGGATCAGAGGAAGAATTTCCTTTTCGTATTATTTTCTGTTATATATAAAATAATGTCAAAATAAAACATAGGAAACTATACTACACTATGCCTATGAATAATACTATGACATTTTTTTTTTAGCTAATTTGAGGATAACGTTGTGGGTTACACATTTATTACTTGTGGCATTTGCATGTATTTTATAGACTTAATTCATAATGTGTAACTGTTTGTTGTCCCATTATAATAAATAAATAAATAAATAAATAAATAAATAAATAAATACTGGTAGAATCTTTAGATGATAAAAAATTGAAAAAATGACGTGTAAAAGTGCCCTTAGGGGCCTAATTACTTAATAAATGATTTGAATTTGAATTTGAATACGAGAGTATTTTTATGGTCATTTATTTTACAGCACTGTGAATTCGGGGGTGTATGGCAACCCTAGTCACGCGTGTATTGCCGACCGTTTACTAACTTTTTTTATCTATACAACAAAGTCATTATTGGTCCAAAACAACGCTACAAAACGGAATATTATATCCCTGGGTGCCGAGATATATGGCGTCCCTAATCTAGATGTCGCCACTGCCAGTAATTAAACGCCTTACACATTCTAGCTTACTTTGTGTCCGTTGTCGACATTTTAACATTGTATAATATCATGTATGTCTGTTTTTACCAGGTTCCTTTGTGGTATTTTCGCTAAATATTATACAGAAAATGTGTAATTTTGTTACTAGCTAACTATTATTCGCAACCGCCCCAGTAAACCAAATAATCCCACTGGAACTGGATGTCTTACATGTTCTGAATGTGAGACGACCAGTAGGTACTAAGCTATTTATTTATAAACGACTAGATTGTGCTCACGTTATCCCCAGCATGAATAAGTTTTTCCGGGATAAAAGTCCCGCTATATATTTTCCCGGTATAAAAAGTCTATGTTCTTCCGAAAAAATGGCTCGTATTGGAGGAGGCCTATGTCTAGCAGTGGACTAAAATATAGGCTGATGATGATGATGCTGTTCTTCCGAGGGTCTCAAACTATCTCAATACCAAACATCGAAATCCATTCTGTGGGTTTTGAGTTTATCGCATTCAGACAAACAGACACGGCGGTGGACGGTTTTTCTAATATGTACGGATATATCGGGATGCGGGACTCCGTAAGGTTTTTGATTAATGAATTTGCGAGTTTCAACACATCTAGCCACTGTGTAATGGCAGTTTTAATACGTGGTTACATTTTAAGAGGGTCTTCTGTTGCGTTGTTAAAACACCATTATATTCTTCCCATGTCAAGTTGCAACACAATTATGTCATTTCTACACGTTTTATATCTATGTTTCATTTTGCTGAGAATAACATTGTTTGTTAGTGACTAGCTTCCATACATTATGTCCATTCCCATTTTGAAGAATAGCCTATAGCTTGAGGGATAGCTGCCAGTTAGCGCAAAAATTTACAGAATAGGATCGAGATCATAGGATACTGATTATATTCAGACTATTTTTCCTTGACCGCGGTATTCTCCGGGGCTGAGTCTTTTAATTATCTTGTGATTGCAAATTTAATCATCTCGAAAGTATGCTAACTTCGATACCAGTAATTAAAACTACGCCAGCTCGATGAAGTCAACTTTGCAGTAGAGACTTTAAAGAGAAAAATAAGATAACTTTTATAATAGAGCTTTCTTAATGAGCGTTTAGTGTAATTCAAAAATTCTTCATTCTTTAGATAAATGAAAATAATTTATTTTGAGCTTATAAAGGATATAATTAATATTTTCGTATTTAAACTGAAATTTACCCAAAATCGACTTGGCGTATTGTTAATTGGGTATCTAAATGGGAGTCTGCGCGACATAATCCATTCTCTAGCAGAATACCCAGTCGTGATGGCCGACCAGCGTTATAATACAAGCAGTGGATCTCCACCGGTCATCGAACCCCCCCACCTAATCTATTTTCTAAGTCGCCGACAAACTCGTTCGTAAACGTTTACTCGACTTATTGAGCTCCCTGGGAGTGAGCGGGGAAATGTTGTATACCTTTGAGCCTTCTCGTGTCTCGTTGCGCGTAAATGTGTGGTGGTAGGTCTCTCATATGTAAGAGACCGTCTGGGTGGGTACCACCGCAATGTCTATTTCTACCGCCAAGCAGCAGTATGCATGCATTGTTGTGTTTCGGTTTGAAGGACATTGTAGCCAGTGGAACTACAGGACATAGTGAGACTTAACATCTTATGTCTCAGGATGACGAGCGCAGTGGAATGCCTCACAGTACTTTGTAACTCAAGGTGCTGGATGGTGTTGCTACTGTTTATGGGTGGTCGTATCGCTTACCATCAGGCGAACGGCATGCTAGGCTCGTCATTCAATGCCATAAACAAAAAAAAAATGTCCATTGCAATGCAATGCAATCAGCCCTGTATTATATACTAGCTTTTGCCTCCGCCCGCGTGAATGAGTTTTTCCGGGATAAAAGTCCCGCTTTATATTTCCCGGCATAAAAAGTAGCCTATGTGTTAATCCAGGACATAATCTACCCGTGTGCCAAATTTCATCGAAATCCGTTCAGTAGTTTTTGCGTGAAAGAGTAACAAACCTCCATACATCCATACTTACAAACTTTCGCGTTTATAATATTAGTATGATTGCCTACCGCTGAGCACGGGCCTCATCTACTACTGAGAGGGTTCAGGCCTTAATCCACCACGCTGGTCTAGTCTAGTGACATTAGTATGTCCATTATTGGGATCAAATTTAGTTTCACTTAATGGATTGTGTAGCTTTCTAAAAGAAAAATATTAACTTCGTTAATCCTAGAGATTATTTTTATAACAACAACAAATTTTATCATTTTTATAGAATTATGGGTTTGTCTGGTTATAATTTCTTGCAATAGACATTTTTTTTTTATTTGAGAACGTTTCTTGTAAATTTTGGTGATAGCAAAATTATAATCATCAAATATTAACATAGACCCAATAATATTTTAGTAAACTCAGACTAGCGTTATTTTCATCTCATTGTGCCAATGGCTTCGTGGTTTGACCAGTGTATGTAAGAATAGAAAAACTAGAGCGAACAGATACATAAAATCAATCGAAGAGTCTGCCTCTCCCTTACCCAGCCTATGACGTAAACTTCGAGGTCAAATGTTTGCCTAACAATAGACATCATATTTTGGCTAAAGAAATAAGACTCCCAAAAGCCCGCATAAAAGATTGCGTGACATCATAATTATATCACAAAATATTTTGTATAAGGGCCTATTTCACCGCTAACTGATAAATGGTAGTCGTCACATAAATGTATGAGCCGATCTAAGCTCCCAAATAGATAGTAGTACATCTACATAAGCTGTTAATACGATAACTGTCAAATAAAAGTTAACTTGAAATTTATGAAACAGGCCTTTTATATTACAACAAATTACGCTATTTGGACAATAATATAACACTAGCTTCTTCTTGACTGTCTTTACCATCAAGGCTGGAAAACATTTGTGTAACGCATGCAAAAAGAGAAAAAAATGATTTTTGTTTTACGTAGATTCTTTATTGTGTACATGACAGAGCCCAAGTAGTAACTCGACCTAGGTATCACGTCTAGTACCTAGAGGTTGTGCCTTGTTAGTTGACTCACTCGAACAGACTGCGGTCAAAACTCCAACGGCATTCCTGGAATTTATGGAATTCAAATTTTTTATAGTTTATGTTAAAAAAATATGCATAGTATTTTATAGGAATGGACTGTGGATGTCTAAGTATCCTTAACATATGAATTCTCAGGCTGTTCACTTGAAAAATATCAGACTTCTCTTATATCCAGTCGCATTTAACTGATAATGCATTTAACAATTTTATTGGCATCGTTTTATCTACCCTTTGATTAATTATATACCTAGATAGAGTGACGCGCTGCAATGAAACTAAAACAAACAGGCCAACTTTTCTTAAGCTAGTATGCGTGACAGCTGTGTCATACGCTATCACTGCATAATTCTGCGTATCCTTGTGTGCGCCCATAATGATACCAGTTATTACGTCATGGTTTCTATTAAAACGGGGAGAAAATTATATCCATGAAAAACACAAAAAATAATTCACTCGAACTCATTTAGGGGGGAACAGTTCGCCTCTATTTTTTTCGACGCGTTTGAAACGTTCAGTGTCTATCTAGGTATATAATTAACCAAAGTATCTACAATAAGAATTACTGGAACCCCTGCATGGTGATTCTGTAAGGCATATGCGATATCACACCGCAGACGCGCTGACGTCATATCGAGCTCTAAACACAAACGCGTCTCTTAGACACGCCACGGCATGAAATTGAAAAATAGTATTCTGTATGCCACACGACAGGTTCTCTATGCTTAATATTTTCTATTTGACGATGTGTTTATGCGTTCAGAAATTTTACATCGGCTCGAATCGGAAAGTACCGGTTTTTTAAATAATATATTTTATTTGTTTGCATTCGTGGTATATCTCAAATAAATCATTGCCAAACCTTATCTAGTACCATTTTCGTTTAATTTTAAAGCAAAGAAACAAGAAAAGAATACGGATTTATATTTTTAAGAAATTACTATAGATAGTGATTGTTTTTGAACGATTATCAAATGTCAATGTCATAACTTGATTTGACTTCAATGATTTGTTTATTATAGCCAAAATATGAAAATGGAATCGAATTGATTTGTTCACTGCTGCCGAAGAATGCTCACGAATGCTTTTATATGAATAATAGTGAATGCTGTTGTGCTAATGCAGTTGGTGCGAAGTTGGCGCCAAAAACGCGTTTATATTGATAGGAGATTACTTGGGATTCTGCGGACTTCTAATCATTAAATTTGTGGCAAAATCGTTGAGGCATTAACTCAAATACTTTTTTTAATTGTAGTAGAATGATGAGACGAGCTTGCCATTCGCCTGATGATAAGCATTGTGATCGCCCATTAATAGTTACAACACTATCCAGAACTTTAAATTACAAAGCACTGTGTAGGATCCCACTGCGGTCGTCATACTGAGATATAAGTTGCTAAGTCTCATAATGGCAAGTAATTACACTGGATACAATTTCCTTCGAAATTAAACACAACAGTGCATACACACTGCTACTTAACAGTATAAATAGACATTGCAGTGGTAGCTATCCACTCTTGCATATAACAGACCTACTACCAACAAATATGTATTGTAATGTGTGTATATTACATAGTGCACAATCTTTTTGTATATGAATAGTCTTTTTACCCAGTAACTTTTACTTGTGGCTCAGACCACATTAGTCTTTATGGAATACAAAGTGGTTTATTTCTCAACCCACAGCTTATTGTTTACATGAGTGTCATATTTCAAACATATTTAAGGTGAAATTGATTAATTAATAAGCATTCAAACTCCCAAATACAATTTTAATGTATAATATTATATTTCCTGTTGTTGAACTACAAAGAAAAAATAAAACAAAAGTAATGCGTAGTAAAATCTAAGTATATTTAATTTGTTCACAATATCTTGCATCACATTCACCATCCTGTAACAGATATAATATTAGTTTTACATTTGATGTTAACAATTTGCCTTGTATGCCGTTAGTCTCCTAAAATAAAAAAGGAAATTTTTGTACAAAGAAAACACTTTTTACTAGTAACCAAATATTTAAATCCCAATCATAAAATGACCCAAGGGCATAGGTAGATTCAAAACAAGTACATACTATTGTATGTACTTGTTAAATTATTGGGATTAGACCCCATCCTCACACCCGGCACTGAAACTTGTAAATTAGAATCAGCAGTGGCACACATTTTATGACACTAAGCGGTGAAGCTCGGCAAGTCTTAGGGAACACTAATGGGTCTTTAACAAGCAACAAAATGAAATAATCAAATAGAAGGATAGGGAGGAGCTAGAAATATTAATTATTCACTTCCCTCCATAGCCAAGCAGGAGACAACATAAAGAACTAAGAAAGTATTTTAACCTTAAGTATAGGGATGTTTACAACTAGAAAAGCCAGTTGTAAAGCACTACAGATGAAATGTTAATGAAAGAGTGCTATTATATTATTATAAGCTGTCAAGTTATTGGGAATACTTACATGACATTTTTGCTTTGCTCCGTTGGATCAAAATTTGAGATTTGACCTCCCTCGCCTCCTCTATTGAAAGCTGGATACGCCAATGATTAAGATTTAACACCTCTACCTATTATTATTTAGGTATAACAAAAATAATGTACTTATACTATACGTAAGTACAATTCCCTTTAATAATCTTTATCGTCATCAAACAATAGGTACAAAACTTTTAAATTCTTTTAATTGTAATTTTCACAAATTGGATAGACATATAATTAAATATTTAATCAATTTGATATTTGATATCGAAATAATAAAAATTAATGAATCCTAAATTGTCAAAATTCGGGTTGCCAGTATTAAAGCAACTTATTTTACACCGCTGGGTCACTGATTTACAGAAATTTGACTTTCAAATGACAAAAATATAAGCATGATTATTTATTTGATCACTTATGATTTATGTTCATTAGTTTTTGCTTAGGTTAATTATTTTGTTTAAGATTTCACGATATACAGTGGATACAATTTTCAAATGAATTATACAGCCTTTGTACCTAAATAATTAATTTGTCTAAACGTGCTTGAACGCGCTTGCCTGCCGCGCGTTCGTTTGACAATTTGTGACGTGCACGTCTCGCGCCTTCCCGCGTTCATGAAATGTCAAATTGGCATACAGAATGCCATTTAACGCTAATTACACGAAGCTGTCGTAACACAGCCGCGTTCGTGTTAACACTGTCATACAGAATCATGCCCCTGGTTTTTAATAATTTGACATACGAAATGGAAGCACTATTGGCACATGAAAATTTATCATTTCGAAGTAATCTTTGCCTTCCCAATTAAATTAGATGATGAAATTAATTAAATACTAGGGAAACTTTATTCTAAGCTGGTAAAATATAATCTTGAAGTTACAAAGTACTGAGAGTGGAGTGAATTAATCTCGCCCCCTGGTAGTTTTCATTTCGCCCGTCCGCCGCCACCGCTGACCCAGTTATACGAGCGCTCCGCTAAATCTCTCCCTCACGTGTAATTTTCTCAACAACCTTGATGGAAGTGCTTACAATTTTTGCTAAACTAACCATTCGTGCAGTTTTTGCTGGTATCTTGTTTTATTTATTATATACATTAATTTGTTTATTTCATACATACATACATACATACATAGTATCACGCCTCTATCTCATATGGGTAGGCAGAGACCATGGATTGCCACTTTGCTCGATTCTGGCACACCACTTTCGCTTCCTGTACCTTCATCAATCTTTTCATGCACTCCCGCCGGTTCAGGGTACTTTTGACCTGGCCCTTACTTAGAATGTAGATATCTGACATTCGAAAGTTCGGTGCGGTCGACCCCTGCCGGCTCTTCCATCCACACTCGCCTTATATATCCTCTTTGTCATTCTCCTATCATCCATCTTTTCCAAATGCCCAAACCACCTTAGCCTTGTTTGTTTCATTAGCGAATATAAGACGACCAAATACAAAAGTCACGCTGTCTACTATGCTCTTAAATAAATTGTAATCGGAGTACTACCTACATTAGCTTTATAATACTGTTTACTCAAGCATAACACTTACTGGAACTGTGCGAAACAGGCTTAGTTTAAGGTATGGTAGACTATCGTGCCTGTGTGACAGTACCTTTATATGTTGCTCCACGTAAAATGCCAAAACAATTTATTAAATAGCTTTTAGTAAGCTCCCTACTAGTGACGCCATTCAGAGTCTGGTTAGTAATTTGCTTTAACGGTGAAGGAAAACATCGTGAGGAAACCTACATACCTGAGAATTCTCGATAAGAATCTCGAGGGTATGTAAAGTCTGCCAACCCGCACTAGGCCAGCGTGGTAGACTAAGGCCTAACCCTTCCCAATTGTAGAGGAGACCCGTGCTCAGCAGTGGGCAGTATATAATATAGGGTTGATTGCATTGCGTTGCAATACTTAATAAACAATGTATCAACTAATGAGTGATACCACTTTCCTTACCTCAAATAATTCGACACTCGCCGACAAACCACTAATAAGGCTAATCTCTCAGTAATGTTTATTGGTTTAGGCCACTATGTAATTAAGTAAAGCGAGCCTTGACACTCCTCGATGCGTTGCCCCGTTGCGGCTGTCAATCGAGATTGAGCTCTAATCCGGCTTATCACGCCGATCTGATAAGCTGCTGCGTTGTGATTGAGATCACTGGTCATTGTAAATATTAATGTTCATGGAATCGGATTATGTGTGAGGTGATTAAAGCCTGGAACGTAACGGGTGTGTTAGTTATGTAATGAATGTTGGATTTTTCATATTCGCGATTGCCAGTATGGTTTTATAATACAGCGCTACAAGAATATGCCTGAAATGTCATATACGTGGAGACATTATGTTTAGGTACTTTTAAATAGTTGTACAATACGGTAATTTCCAAACACTTCAAGTCACACCAGATGCTTTACCTAATACCCAACAATAATAAATGCATACATGGATTCGCTAAAAGCTTAAGCTTAATCACTACCTACTGAACAAAGTGGCTTTATTTGACAGCGTCTCAGCCACGGTTTAGCTATATGGCTACATTATGTAAACAAGATAGAAATCTTTAAATTGTATTGTATCTGAGTCCGATAGGCTAATGAATATCTTGTTGTAGTTCTTATGACGTAAAGCTTAGCAATGATCTCAGCCACCTTCTAGGAATTCAAACGACAAAATATAATCGCTTTAAATTGCGAAATAACGCAATATTTTCCCGTAACGTGGCCATAGAGTACTGCCAAAATACGTACACCTACAATTAATAATTAATCCCGCAAACATACGTATGGACATAGCATTTTAGACATCTTCAACATCATAATGATCATCAGCCTCAGCTGAACATAGGCAGCTTCTCAAGACTTTCGCACCGATCCTTTCGAAATAATTTGAATCCAGTAATATAGTTGCACATTCGTAAGGCGGTAAATCTCAAGAGCCTCCGACAAAGCTATTATTTAGTACGCATGCTCACGCCTTTTTTCCCCGAAGGGGTAGGCAGAGGCGCAACTAGTGCACCCACTTTTCGCCAAGCGTATTCCGTCCCATGATGTGATAGGGGGCGAGCCTATCGCCATATCGGGCACAAATTCCAGACTCCGAGCTGATACTGAATAGAAAAATCCAATATCACTTTGCCCGACTCGGGAATCGAACCCGAGACCTCAGCCTTGCAGTCGTACCGTAATACAACTACGCCACCGAGGCAGTCTCTTATTTAGTCATGCCGCCAATAATCTAAGCCCTAGAAGGCATAAGTCCTGACGCTCAAGTCATGGTTCACGATCGCGCGTGATTGCCTCTAACAACCGCAGATTTCCATCCCATCGGCCCTCCGGCCTCCACAATCGGCCATTTCATGCTTCAGTTGCAAATTCATATTTTATTAAATCACTACTTTAGATTTAGAAAATTGTATTTCGATCGTTTCAGAGCTGAGAGTGAGTATTGTATGGAAAATACTGATGGATATTTTATAGTAGTTTTACATGGTAAAAGCGGTCATTGCCTGACTTTCACCCGGATATCACAATTTGAAATGCCTATCGCTAATTAATTAAAACTTGTCGCAAAGTGCCATCGCTAAGCATCGTGGTAAAGGGTAATTTAAACAAAATAATCTAGCCGGTCTACAATCTACAACAGTCTACAATGAAAGATGGGCAAAACTGCTCACCGAATGGGTACCAAGATATAACGTCCGCAGCAGAGGAAGACCGAAAGCTAGGTGGAGAGACGAGCTGGTAAAATTTGAAAAATTCTGGTGGCGAACAGCCTTAAATAGGAAAATATGGGATAGGTTGGAGAGGCCTTTGCTCACAAGAGCTCCGATTAAGTATTCATATTTTGATTATTATTTTTAACTTTAATTATAATATATTATATTACTAATTATTTGATAATGTAAAAAAAGCATGTAAAAAAAAAACGGAATAAAAGGCTATAAATAAATAAATAAATCTAGGCGGTCAGTAGGCGATACGATAGAAACAAATTCGTATCTTTATCTCATCGTCGAATGTATTGGCAGGGAATGCTTTCTTTTGCCATGTTATTTGGCATTCACTTGTGTCTTATAAAGACTGGCAATTGACCTCAAATCTAATGATTGTGAAGAGCTCAGTTCACTGCTTTACAGTACCAATATCGATTTGAGAACCTCCTCCTTTTAGAAGTAGGTTAAAGGCATAAAAAATAACCTTTTTTTTTCACGGAGAAAGGCTGGAATTCTCCAAAGGCCCCCAATCCACAATATATTGCTTACCTGAACGATGTCTATTAAATTATAGAAATCGAACACTTAGCAACTAAGTTGCACAAAGTAACTTCCCGCATAAATAATGATTTATGTGTTAATGATTTATTTATAGTGGATTTATGTTGTAGCGCCATCGTTTGTTCCAGTCACGACTCTGTTTACCACTGTTCGCATAAATATCGTATCACGTGTGCTGTGCATTAACCATCACAGGATCTGGCCGAAGGTCAGATTGTTGCCGAAGCCGATTATCGTGTTATATTGTGACCGAAACTAAAAAAGCTTTTGACTACACTAACTTAAATTATGTTTCATTTGCGCCGTTTTTTACAAAGATAAGGAAATAAGCAGTTGTGGTCATGATAGGAATTACCGTCTGAACATCCCAGCTAAAGGAGCTGTGGTTGAGTTAGGGCAAAAATTAAATAATTTTCAATAATACATTGACATTTGACCCTAGAATAGGAGAGTCAGGCTTGTGGTTCAACAGACAAAATTATAGCGATGATCTACTACTTAACCGAAAAACAATAACAATAACTACTCTGTGGGCTTAGAATGTGACACGAAGACGCAACTCGTAAAACGATGTCGTTTAATTTTGATGTTTGTGATTGATCGAGAGACCAATACGTCAGTCTCTCAACCAATCCCAATAAGACGAAACGGAGACGTGACGTGTTTTTTTGTCACATTCTAAGCCCACTGCCATGTTTCGTCGTCGCTCCGTTTATTTTTGCCGAAGCCGAATCCGAAGCTTGAGCGAACTATATTAATGATCGCATCGCGGTGCATGTCGCGAATATTATTAACATATACGTGATGCTTGCTTTAATATATTTATACGAAAAACTAGAGACGAGCTTGCGACTTGCATTAATACCCATTTTAACTTGATCTCCCTAGTGGATGTACGTAGTAGGTACTAGGTACGTTGTACCGTGTACGAACCACAGAGTATAGAAACCTTGCATAGTTGTAAAACAGACTCTACGCTAGTGTTTTATAATATCTACGTTTCTAATACGCCTACGGGATAGAAAAAAATAGTAAATTTTGCGGTAATGAATTTAGTCCCAATGCAGGACAAACAAAAATACGAAAAACGAACGCAAACGATTTTGGAATATTACTAGATTCTTAACTTTATCGTGGATGTGGCCAATTATGACGTACTAAATTCGGTTCATTGCCAACAAGCTAAGTAAATGTTTTAAATCTGCATACATTATGTACGTCGCGTCGGTCTCTGCTTATTGTAATAGTAATTTTATCAGCACTAAAAATATTTCTCGTTGCACTCAAGTACACCATAATCGAGAGTGTAGTCAATTTAAAACATCAAAGCGCTGCGGGGACTGTGCGAGTAAAGAGCTCATCTGCAGGGCGCGGCGCGGTAATAAAAGTGTTTTTGTACACAAATAGAGCGCGCGCGTCGCGTCGGTGCGTGCGCCGGCGCATGCACCCGTGCCCTTGAATGCGTCTCGCGGTTAGGCAATAGGGATGGCACTAGTAAAGTTAGATCATTTTATTGGAAAAAGGAGTGACACTATCTCCAGTTGTTTGTTTTTTGTATCGGAAAAAGACCTTGTTAAATAAATAGGTTTAACGCGCCTTCATCCACGTCGAAGAACGTTTTTGGAATAAAAATCCCATTGTATCAGCGCAGTTCTGGAATAAATAGTGTCCTGTGTATACTTGACTTGATCTATCTGTATACCGATTTTCATTCAAATCCGTTGAGCTGTTTCGCGTTTAATTTAACAAACATCCTACAGTTATAATATTTTAATTATTGTAATCGTAATTTATAATAAGATGAAATAGACCCAACAATACCCAATGCAAAAACACCACTGAAAATGCGTAAAATATATCTTTTTTTTATTTTGGTGAGGGGGTAGGTGTATACGTGACTTATATGTTGAAAGGAGGTTTTCTTGGTGTCATGGGGCGGTAAGAACCCACGCTACGCCACTGAAATTTTGCTATCCTAGGAGTTAGGACCCCCCTATGGAAAACCTATAGCTGCGCCCGTGAAACCTACATAACTGAGAATTCTCCATAAGAATTTCGAGGATATGTGAAATCTGCCAACCTACACTAGGCCAACGTTGTGGACCAAGAACTAACCCCTCTCAGTAGTAGAAGAGGCCGTACTCAGCAGTGGGCAGTATGTAATACAGGGTTAGTATTATTATATTATAAGGTTAAAATTATCCCATGGACCGTACAAGGGTTATCTAAGTATTTAATTTTTTGATATCAACATGTTTCATTACAATAAAGTAAATTAAACTCAGGTCACTGACATTAACCTTATATTGACGTATTTTTTGCTTATTATCATAATAACTTATTGGTTTTGACGTCAATATGACAATAAAGTTTGCCACTTACCTCAATTGTTATGTAAATAATTAAATTAACTAACGTTATAATTAACATGTTGCCTATAAGGTACTAAATACATAAAACTATTAGATATGCCAACAAACGAGCGGCTTGCTCGTAGTCATTCAAATGTATAAAAAATAACGATGAACATCGAAAACCCGACTGCGAAAAATACGAGCTGAAAACGAACAGATAATATCGTTGTCTCAAATCGAAGCCCGCAATAGATAGACGTAAATTCCAAGGTATAACCGTGGTTGCGTAACTGTCTTCTATAAATAAAATATAAGGACATTATCAGCAATTATTGTGTACTAAGGTGTTGCTCGTGGCTTTGCCCATGTGAAATGCCTTTCCCGCTACAAAAGTCCCTATAACCGCAGCGCCATTAATTAAAAAAAAAGTGTGTGTGTGTACTTATGTACACGCGTTAGAAGTTATACTTCTTTGGCGTAACAAGATAAAAATCTTTTTAAATAACGCGCCAAAAGAAGTATAACTTCAATATCTTTCGCCTTATTCTACGTTCAAAATTCAAAACTAAAATGTTGACTGTAGCTAACTTCAGAGTGTCAGTTTTTCGTGACGGTATGCGCGCGCATCGTAAAAATTTACTCTCACCATTTTTCCCTCACACGCCAAAAGAAGTATAACTTCAAAAAAACACATAAAATATGACTATTATTTTCCATGGGAGCACATCACCGGGATAAAAAGTAGCCTGTGTGTTAATCCAGGTTGTGGTCTACCCGTATGCCACTTATTCCACTTATATTCACCCAAATCTGTTCACCAGTTTTTGCATTTACTTCTATAAAACACAAACATCTAAACATTTTCGCAAAGTAGTAAGATATAGAAAAATCTAATTACTATAGATTCGTGTCGCGAGTCGCGACTGCATTTATCCGGACACTAAATGCATGCAACAAACGCATACCAGACTAATGTGCCGATCAGGTTTTCATACCTCGGACAACTTGTCCAGTAATTACATAACAATCTGATATGAATTTCGTAGCAGATATTTATAACTCGCTTTTATAGAATGATAGCTTTTGCTGGCGACTTCGCCTGCGTGAAGGTTTACGAGATAAAAGTCCCCCTATATATTTTCCCCGGATTAAAGTAGCATATCTCCTTTCCAGGGTCTTAAACTATCTTCATATCAAATTTTATCGAAATCGGTTCAGTGATTCAATGGTGAAAGCGTAACAGACGGACAGACAGACACAGTTACTTTCGCATTTATAAGTATGGATTTACGGTGTTTGGACTTGTACAGGCTTAACTTTTGCTCAAGAAACCGCCCACGTATAAGTCCTTTCTGGGAATAATAAGTGGCTTATATCATGTTGATCTAAGTCTACTATATAGTGTCTAGTATATATGAACTGTAGGCACTGGATTCACCGCCAGGTCCGTCGGGTATAGTATTAGTTCATGCTATTAGCACATGATTCGATTTGCTTAACGTCAAAGTCAGTACCGTGATTTAATTTTCTACCTTGCCTTATGTACTGCATCTAACATCAAGTTCAAAGCTTATTATTGGATTAGGCTAACCATCTTAGGAACAGGGTTTCAGGAAATTACTAATTGTACCGACAAGTCAGTGTAGTTCGTCACTATTATTGGTTATTTTTAAATGAATCACGATAATGTTATTGTAGCTAGTTATAAGTTTTGACTAATCAGTATATTGTAAGGTGTTATTTAATTTGATTCTAGATGCTCGCGGTTCAAAAGACTTGTCTCTGAATAAAAGTCACCCTACATATATTTTAGGGATAAAAAGAAGCTTCTAAAATAATCCAAGCCATGTTCTGATGGAATCGTTTGAAATCTAATGAATCCGTAAATGAATCTTGGAGAGTGCACGCGTCGGTGTCGCGCGGCGTGGTGCTTTGCACTCGGTTATTTTTACCGCGGCATCGCCTTCGCAATCAGGTTTTTTCACGCGACGATGTGATAAATTGTCATTATAACATGCAGGTTTAATACATCTTACTATCTAAACCATCGTCATTCGGTTTTGTTTTCTACATGGCATAGATAAAACAAGACAGCGCCACACTAATTACCTTGAACGGCAATGATGTATGATATAGGATATAATGGTATTGTCAAAATAATTGAAATGGTGTTTAGAATGGTGCCAGCTTGTGACCTTGGATGTAAACCAGCTGACCCATTAACGCTACGCACAAAAATCGGTGTGACTCGCCACTGAACGTTATTTTAACCATGCATTGTGGTTGTTATTCATTTGATTTGAAAACGAACTAATTCAAAGACATCTTTTTTGCCGAAGGGGTAGGTATAGGTGCAATCAGCCTCCACTTTTCGCCATGTGTGTTCCGTCTCATGATGTTATAATATAAATATATATAGCGGGCGAGAATGGTGATAGCGCCATATGGGGCACAAATTCCTGACTCCGTGGTGACGTTAATGAGAAAAAAGCCATTATAACTTTTCCTGACCTGGGATTCAAACCAGGCACCTGAGTGATTTCGTACCGTGCACTTAATACAACTACGACACCAAAGCAGTATTTCTCTTATTTTCATCAAATCCTACTAGATAATATTATAAACGTGGAAGTTTGGAAGAATGTATGGATGTATGTTAGTTACTCTTTCACGCAAAAACTACTTAACGGATTTAGATGAAATTTGGCACACGGGTAGATCATGCCCTGGATTAACACATAGGGTACTTTTTATCCCGGGAAAATATAAACCGGGGCTTTTATCCCGGATTTTATTTTCTCGCGAGTGGAGCCGTCACAGCCAAACCACTGAACCGATTGCGATACAATTTGGTAGGGAAATAGTTTAAGGCCCTGGGAAGGACCTAGGCTAATTCTTATCCTCCCTTCTATTCTCCCTGGTTGTCGTTAAATTATTATTTTGCTCAAATATTATTTTTCTTATTCTGTAGATCGTGTTGATTAGATACAGACGTGATGTTAACATGGCTAAATTATACGTAGGATGTAGCCTCCGAGATTATCCAGTAGATAAAACAAGACTTTGTTGCGATGTTCTTTTGCTACAAAATCTTCATGTATCGGAGTATCTTCTTCTTCTTGGTCGTGGTCGTCATGTAGTGTTGGATGGTGTAGATGTAATGCGCCTTACGATCTCTCGCCACATCACTCAGTTGGATTTTATTATCTTTTTGTGCAATCATGTACGGGACGGTCCACGGCAGACTTGACCTGATCCTGTATCGGAGTATAAAGGATTCTAACTCCCAACTTGTATTGTGTGAAAGTAGTTATTGTGAGAATCCTTTTTTTAGGCATGAAGACTAACTAACCCTGATGAACGTAATGCTATGCGTTTTATCTCTTGCAATCCTACTATTCTAGTATACATATATGGAAGTTTAGATCTTTGTTTGTTTATGAGCAGTAAACCCAAAAATGGTAGTTTTTTTACATTCAAGTTTGTGCCACTAATACGCAAGTTATATAGTTCCCCAAGGAATATAATTCACGTTGTTGAATCGTGAGTCAAATCTAGTGAGTCATAAAAAATCTATTATGTAAATTACTAGCCACTAATCAGAAACGACAACTCCTAAAGGATTTTTATTTTAAAACTTACTTGTGCTCCTTCCTAGCCACCCACGATCGTTATCTTCCTAAAATGGGGGTGAGAGTATTTATAGAATAACGGCATATTCAAGAGACCGTCCGAAGTAAAGTACGTATCATTTGATCGGCGGCCAAGTTGCAAACTGTGCTAACCCGAATCTCGCAAATCACGTCTCGGTTATGTAGTGTGCATTAACAACTCTGACCCTGTTCCGCTGAGGACATTATTTCTGTTTGTGTGTTTATTACATTCATATCATATTTTATTACGAATGCTATACTAATTTTAAATATATTTGTACTCTTCAACTCAAGTCCTGGCTTCTGCTTGCCGACACGCGTTACCTTCAGACGAGTCTTTTCCTTGGCCCTTCATGATATTAACTTGTAAGGTTTGTTTGTAAACCGCGCCGCGATCAAACGCGCGTCTATTTTTAGCCGACCGGTTAATCGTAATGCGCGGCGCCTCTGAACGAAGTTATTTCAAGTTATTTAAGATCCTGACTTGAAGATTTTTGCGGTCGCTGGTAAAAAAATATGGTCATGCATTTAACTTATTTTTAGTTTCCGATGATGTAGCCTGAGTAAAGTGAGGTAATTAATTAAGACATATATTAATGTATACATACATACACATCCTTATGCCTTTTATCCCCGAAAGGGTAGGCAGAGGCACAACTAGTGCACCCACTTTTCGCCATGCGTATTCCGTCCCATGATGTGATAGGGGATGCCTATCGCCATATCGGGCACAAATTCTAGACTCCGGGCTGATACTGATTAGAAAAACCCAATATCATTCTGCCCGACCCAGGGATCGAACTCGAGACCTCAGCATTCCAGTCCTACCGTAATACAACTACGCCACCGGGGCAGTATATTAATGTCTTCTTGTTGAGTTGAACAAAATGTACCGCATTGGTTACACCAAAGTTGAGATTGCTAAATTTACGGCTTAAAAGCTTACATCCTATAAAAAATCTAACTAGGGTCATCTGATGCCAAATGGCTGTCTCGTATCTATAAACGTTAATATTACCAGATCGTAAATGCTATGCCAGCGTTGGAAGAAGTGAGCGGGTATGTTACTGGAGCTAGTTCCTCATTGATTCTATGAGAATTGATATTTTATGAACTGAAATCGGTTCTTCCCGCGCCATCGTACAGCTGAGGGGAAATCCCCACCATAGAGGCTCGTACTGATTTGCATTCATTTCTGTAGGTAGGTATCTGTAATGTGTAGAAAAGGAATAATATATGGTATCTTATATGTAACATGAAGACGCAATAAACTTGAATGACAAATTTAATGACAGGAAAAATAATTGTGACCATACAAAGGTAGAAATAGCTTCCTGAGAAAGGAAGTGCGGCATCAGTATCGTCTATTTGTACAATTATCCACTTATTGCAATCAGTAACATAAATGAATCATGCACAGGCCCTGGAAAAAACTAGTTCATACTATTCTCAATTGAGAAATAACGAACAAGTAAGCTGTGTTCCTGATCTTGTGTAATGATTAAAATGAAAACACTTGTGTTCATTGTAGCTTGTGCAAGGAATCGTCGAAATTTAATGACGGATTCAAGTTTTTGGAAACGTTATTTAACAGCCCCCTTATTCTCTATGACATTGTTATCTCGTAACGCGGCCGCATTACGTTGACTTCGTGTAATTAGCGTTAAATAGTACGCTGTATGCCAATTTCCATAATGATAAACGCGATGAGTTATGTTACAGGCTTGTTACGAGTGGTGAAAATAACGTGTGTCATGTAGAATAAGGGGGCAGGACTCGAAAGCGGTCTTGGAAGTTTATGTGCCATTGAAAATGATAACAAATCGTCTTCAACGATCCGGCAGAAATAAGGATTAGTCGATTTATGAACCAGCAATAACCCTCTTAATACTTTGTAGTTACAACAAACAGTTGTCAGCATTGCCAAAAGACAGCCCCGTCTGATGCCAATTATTTCTTTATAGTGTAGTTTCTGGCACATTACAGAGGCGCTATTGCAGATTTTATACACACGAGGACGTATTTTTAGATAGTAAACAATTTAACAAACATCGCTTGTTGTGGTTAAATCAGTTCTAATAGTCTGTGATTTCTATATTACAATTGGAATTGTTTGAAAGAAATATTGTAAATATATTATGCTTAATGTTTTTGTTTAGATATTTTTAATCTAAAATATTGTTTTTGATTTCTGTTATATAAACTATAGCTGACCCCACTCAGCCATTTAAAATATAGTGATGACTGATGACCGACATAATACGGCCGACAAGCGCCTATTAAATATGAATATCACGTAAATAGTATTTAGTCTCGTTATAATATTTTGACTATGCCAATTTTATCAGGGGCAATATGCATTATTCATGCCAGAAAAATATTATTAAACACTTTACAGTCGACCCTATACTAATTTCAACCTTCAATGTATTAATAATGCTATTTATAGCTACGCAATGGTAGTATAATCTTGGTTTTCACTGACCTTGACTCGACCAGAGTGTAGTATCGATCAACACTAATTAAAGTTATGCGTCGTGTCGGACAATTTTTACATCATATTGCACTGCTTTGATTAATACTACTTATAGAATGTGTTTGTAGCCAGCGTAATTACTAGACATTATTATAATAAATTATATTAAATAGAGGCTTACGATCTTATGCCTCAGAGTGACGGGTGCAGTGGAGTACCTCGCAGTCAGGGGCGGATTTGATACGTTGGCTGCCCTAGGCCTACGAAAGATAGCCGCCCCCTATGTGCTGTAAAGCATGAAAAATTAAATAAACTGTAGAAATTAAATTAAAATGGAAAAAGACGATAGTCAGTAAATGATTTAATTATCTCAATCAGTGTATTTCAGATACTGATTCTTACCATTTCTATTTGTGAGTAACAATTAATCGTTATTCACAGATTCACAGACACGGCTTTCTGAGCAGTGAATTTATTTATCAAATCATCACAATCTAAAAACCGTAGGAACTGTGATTCGATGCAGAGGATAGCCAGAGCGTTCAACCTGTCCTCGTTCATTTTCGACCGTAAATAATTTTTCACCCGCCGCAAACACGAGTAAATTTTGCCGCCCTAGGCCCGGGCCTGCTCGGCCTATAGGGAAATCCGCCCCTGCTCGCAGTACATTGTAATAACTAAAAGTTCTGTATGGTGTTGCTAATGTTTATGGACGTATTGCTTACCATCAGGCAAGTGGCATGCTCTTATTGCCATTGGATTGCAATGGAAAAAGTGCTTGAGTTGACCCAAACTTGATAATAACAATAATTATTACTCAGCTACTCCCCCAACACACACATTATAAAATCATTCTCTCCCAGCTGCATTCGTAAATAAAAAGTAATGTTTTGCAAACAAATACTGTATTGCAATTTGCATACAACTGATAAGAGGTATCACGTGTTATCATCGGGCTAGGCGCGTGAGGGGAGAGGGGTATGTAAGGCGCCACGATGTAAACACGCCCGACCTTCACACACAAAAGGACGAACGTATCAACGTTTATATAATTAGTGTTGTTGTATAAGATCTTATTGAAGTGCCGCGGTCTATTTTTAACACGATGCGAGGTATATTAGATATGATATATGTAGAATAGATAGGCGCATAGAAAGTAATGTGCTCGATAATTCATATGGAATTCAAGTGTTTAATGAAAGCACTTACAGGGTTTCTTCGTTATAATATCTCTTTCTTCTATCTAGATCGTCAGTCTGCAGTCCGCTCGGTCGGGCCGTTGGTGTTCCCAAAACTTAAGGGCGAAGGTGATCGTTTATCGTCAGTTTCTTTGCCTTCGAAGACACTAAAAAAGTGAAAGTTAAGGACGGTGTTCTTTCAACACAGAAAATTCTTTATATCTAATGTTCCAAAGACTAAAAATGTAACACAATATTACAACAGTAAGGTCCACAATTTAGCAAGCAATACAGTCGATGTGATTTGAGATGTGCCATTAGAGCGCATCGGTCGGTGCTCCGTGCCAGATCAAGAGCTAATCAAATACCTTTTAACCGTAGATGATGATTTCTTATATTTATGCGAATGTTAGACATTCAAATAAAACTATTTTGCGGATTTTGTCGCGGTTTTTCGGACGATCCCTAGGTCGCGTCGGGAGAAAATATACATTAAAAAAAACCGCAACCGCAAAATAGTTTTATTTCAAAACCGTAGATGAGTTAGTCTGGATACGTACCACTGTTGTGTCTATTTCTGCCACTAATTTCACCATAAGCGTAGATTATTTTATCTCGATAGGTACTACTACTTTGTTTATTCCTTCTACTAATTTCTCAGGGTGATGAATATAATGTTTTAAAAAAAAATGGTGGATGTCCTGAGATCCATTCAAGTATCCAGCTGACATAGTGCACTCGATTTTACGAACATATTTCGAGGAACTTATTATTTCCTTATCCGGTGACTAATGGCCAAGAACATGTGAGGGTCTTAGTGTAAACATTTATATGCTACATAGAGAATTTAAGGTACTATAAAGTGATTAATATAGAATTTCAAACAATCAGACGATTTTCGTATTTTCATACGCAACCAGAATGCATAATACATTATTGAAATAATGCTCGAATTTTACAAAGACATTTCGGGAGCTTTATGCATTATCAACTCGATAACTATAACTCAAGAGCGTCTGTACTAAATATAACATACGAATTTACTCTCGGCTTGTTGTATTTTGTTTTGTTTGATCCCGCATGTGCTCTCTCATGTGGGTCAATGCGAGTGATATAATAAGATAAATTCACTGATGTACCGTTTCAAGGGCCGCCGTGTTTGCGCGGGATGGTTTACGTTTAATAACATGTTTTGTAGAGGTCAAACAAGGGTGAAACAACAGCAGTTTTGTAGCAAAACAGACAACAAACAAGACATCATAGTGTAGCTTTCTACCAACGAAATTAGTTTTGAAATCGGTTCACTATTTCCCAATGAACAAACTCGCAAATTTTACCTTTTTATAATAGATAAATAAATATCCACCTACGACAAAAACTTCTAGTTTGAACAGTATTCCGCTCTGTGGATTGGGGGCGTTTGGAGAATTCCACCACGGTATCCCCTGCCTGCCGTAAAAGGCGACTAATAGGGGCCACCGGGGGTCTCAGGCGGGCGGCAGGGGCTGTCCGTCTTTAATTTTGCGTTTTTAGCACATTGTTACGATTCCTGTGATGGACGGCGTCCGTCTCGGCTTCTGAGACCCCCCCCCACAAAAGGAGACGGGCCGCATTAGGCGGCACTTAGACACTTCCGTCAGAGGAAGCCCGCAGCCGTCCCTAATGCACCGAAGATGGCTACCGCGGAGTTTTAGTTGGTATGCCGTGCGTTGTACATAGGTTAGGGACTCGACCCGGTGCAGTGGTCGCCCGATTGTTCCATCTCTCCGGGTGGCTTAATGTCGGGTGGTAAGGCACGATGAACCCAACATAACCGCTCAGGGCTGGGCGGTAGTAATAAGTCACTTTCTCCGCGAAAACAAAAAAAAAACAAAGTTTGAACAGTATTGCAAATGACTAAACACTCCAATCCAAGATCTTCGAGTCATGGTTTCATGCGTTTTCAGTTTGGTATGATCGCGGCCATTGCCAACCTTGGGAGCTAATTCAGTCCAGCTTTATCGCCCGCGGTGGGTCGATGACCTATGTAAACTTTTTACTTTTGTTATTACGGCGCGCGAGTAATTTTCTTTGTTTGGCTTGAAGGACCAAAAATGTTGTGACTAAAATAAATTGGAATGTGTTTGTTTGTTTGTTGTGAAGAATTCACTGGCTAGGTATTGTGTTTGTAAATAATAAAAAATGTGAATGCGTGCCGTGTCGTAGCGTGAGTGGTCGAATGACGGAATCTGTTAGTTCAATAGGGGCTATGGTAGCTGGTTCAATAACAGAATTCAGAATGTTGACCTTTACACTATCAGCTTAATCAGACACAGGCTGTCCACTGTCAAAATAGCACTCCTCCACAAATGATTGACGATCAGATTTATTTTTTATTACTTTAAACAACATTCTTCCAATAAAAAATCTCGTTCTCTCTTTCTGCAATAATACCACCATCTGTATAGATTTCCCCAATCACTATTAAATAGCAATGTATCACAAGACCTCTTTGTTAATGAACGCTGACTATTCGCCTCTCATCACCATCTCTCAGTCATCAGTGATACTGGGGTTGCCAAGCGTTAGCTTTATAAGTTCCGCTAATGGCAAGTCGTGTGTGATGGTAAATGACTGTCGCCCTCCTCCCCTCTAAATGCAGAGTAATATGTATAGGGGAAAATTCTAAATGCTGACTTGAAAAAAGAATGAGAGATTGATAGAAGTACGGAGATATGGGTCTATTTGCCTGCACGAAGTAAAAAATTTACTTCAGGCAGCTCTATCAGGTAGTGCCACAAAACGGCATAGACCTGCTGCAGTGCAAATTGAACATCTCCTGGCTCTACGACGAGGAACGTTACATGCTTTTAAATCATTCTCTCTTACTACTTTCCGTAATATAACATGGCGTCGGGACAATATAGTTAAATTCTATTTAATATCGATTAGTTTTTAAATCAATGTTCAATTCCAATTCATAATACCTGTAATTCGTTTGCCAAAAGTTGGCAACATCGACATGTCTCAACGCCGAACGGTTTTTATCTCACAAGCTGATTACTATGAAACAAAAAGACTCATACTGAGTCATCAGTGGTCAGTGCCCACACACAATCTAAAACTAATGGCTAGATAATATTGCAGATACATTCAAAGTGTGCTGTAATTTGTGCTAATCTATTTTTATTACCCTGGATGGATACCTTATAATTGGAACTAAAATCAGTTAGAAGTAATGTAGGCAATGAATATTAAAAAGGAGTGTCGCGCACGAAAGAGGTGAAGGTGAAAGAAATCTCTAATGTGTAAAATTGCAGAATACACCCTAGTTTTCAAGGAAATAAATATTAGAAAAAAATGCATGACTGGCATCATTAATGAGAACTTTCTGTTTTCTTCTTGCTTGTTTACCGATAAACTATTCTTCGATTAAGAAAGGTTACATAGATAAATATAGAAAAGTTACGAGACAGTCTAAGGCAAGTCCATCGTAATTCACTATTGAATACAAAGTTTCAAATACAAATGTAAATTAAATCCAAAGATAATATTCGTTGACAAAACTTTAATATTCCTTCAATTCCATATTAACTGAAATGTGTTCCTTATTTTATTACTACTTTAACAAAAACCACTTGTCATCAATGCAATACGTTAATAATTAACAGGTGTAATAGATATAAATTAAATTTTATATCCTCATATCTAAATCTGCATGACATTATCCCAGTGAAATTGAGAATTGCAATTTACCACTTGTAGAGACATGATAGCATTATCAGCGAAAAATGTGACAAAACAACTAAATCCACCCAAGGCGCCGAGATAGCACCGATTTCATTGCGTCGTAATGCCGACCGTCCGCGTCTGTTCAATGCGTCTTTAGTGAAAAACACCAACAAAAACTCTTTCGTTGCAGTAAGCTATAAAAAGTTTATAGCTTTGTGGTGTCTAACCACATTACATTTTATGTCCTGACTTCACGCACACACTCACGCCTTTTATCTGCGAATGGGTAGGCAGAGGCGCAACTAGTGCACCCACTTTTCGCCGTGGAAATTCCGTCCCATGAAGTGATAGGGGGCGAGCTTATCGCCATTTCCACAAATTCCAGACTCCAGGCTGATACTGAATAGAAAAACCCAATAACAGTTTGCCGACCCGGGAATCGAGGCCAACACCTCAGCGTTGCAGTCGTACCGTAACACAACTACGCCACCGAGGCAGTCCTATCAGGCATGTCCTGACTTCGAATCTGGGAGTGTTGTTCCTTGTGTTGGAATACCTTGAAGTCTGTAACGCTATATTATTAAATTCAAGTTACTACATAGTCTCCAAACGATAATATTATCGCAGAGACAATGTAGAGTGACAACTATTTTAAAGTTGGCAGCGTGCAAGTAATGCCTTGTAAGTTGTATTGCATGTTAACAGCTTACCATTATGCACTGTATGCTTACCTGTCAACGATGTAGTAAAAATTAGTACACTATGTCAAGAACTTGGTAGTAAATCTCTTGAAATATGAGGTATTGAAGTATCGAACAGTCCCCACTTACAGTCGGTAGCAAGTTCCTTGACTAAGAGCTGTGAGAGTATTGTGTGCGTGTCTGTTCTTGTGTACTTGCGTGAGAGACGGTGTCGCGAGTTGCAGTCGCAATGGCGCCCTTCGCGTTTCTCAACAGTTTTGCGCAACGCTGGAACACTCTCAAATCCAAGGTCAGCTACTTATTATTTCCATTAATTTTGAAAATAATTGTTGACGTAAATTATAAAGATATTTTATTGCTAACAAGTTTTTATTACACACGCTTATAAGGAGGATCCGATATTTTTCCTAGATAAGGTCAAAAGTACTAGACGACGGATTTAATAGAAGAGTATAATTCGTTTAATGTTATTACTACCAAGTTCGATTTAACATTCCAACTTAATAGATAATGTAAATGCCGTAATGCGTACCCTTTTAGACCTGTAGTATTAAATCCTCGACGGTCACAAAACTCACAACGTCGAATGAAAAAAGGAACCAATATAAAAACGAGACGGGAAGCATTCAAAGTGGAACCCTCTTAATGATTGTGTTTTTTTTTTCAGGTAAGCCCCAGCCCGGCGTTGTGACGACGTCGGGCGCAGATGTTCGGTGAGTCATTGTACAAGGACCGCAGCGGTGGCTCATAGCCTCTAGCGAGTGAATGAAATTTTTAACGTTACGCTACGAATTATTGACTCCTTGCGCGTTATGGACGCCTGGTAATTTACGCGCGGAAACTTTTCACTTTTGAGTGTAGTGGGCTGTGTAAATAAATAATTATTGTTTACTCATTCATTTTATTTAATTTTATTGTATACGGAACTTAAGTTTACAGGTTACATCGAGGACGGTATCACTATACAGTATACATAATATGACAAGTCTACTATCTCTACGATCCCTAACCCGTCTTGAAAATTATTTATTGCCTCTTAAACTGTCATAAATGTCACCTTGACATTGACAAAAAATCTTCGTTCAGATTGTAAGTCTCTTAAAATGCCGAGTCATATAAGTCCAAAATTGTACATCTCGAAACGCATTGGCCATAGCAACAGATTTCACATTTGGTAAATCCGTTTATTGAAGGTTAATGTGCTACACGGACGTTTAAAACACGCAATGTCTGTTGGCACACAGCGTGCGGCAACTTAATTGACAATTTCGGCAGCCACGCAATATGGTTTAAAAAAACTAGCTATTTCTTTGACGTAGGACCCGCCAGCCTACGCATTGGTTTGTTCCTTGTTTTATCCTAGTTTGAAAAAGACATTTTTTTTATATTGAGCAAAACCTGTTCTTGTAAGTAGATTCTGAATTTCTGCAGACCTCTAATAAAATTCTATTTTATTGGGATATAAATAAATTCTATCGCACCATATTATGGGTAATATCATGCCTGCCTGCACTGCCTCGGTGGCGTAGTTGTATTGCGTCCGCGTTACGAGTACGATTTGCGCGCTGAGGTCCTGGGTTCGAATCCTGGGTCGGGCCAAAAACATTGTGACTGGGTTTTACCATCTTAAAAATTACTCAGTCGCAGCTCGGAGTCAGGAAGTTGGCGGTGTGATACTCCCGTGCCTCGGAAAGCACGTAAAGCCGTTGGTCCTGCGCCTGATCTCTCTCCGGTCATGTCGGATTGCCGTCTCACCGGACTATGAGAGTGAAGGAACAGTGAGTGCACTTGTGTATTGCGCACACACTTGTGCACTAAAATATATCCTGCGCACCTGGCTGATCTCCGTTGAGATTGGCCGCCGTGGCCGAAATCGGCTAGGAAGGGATTATGATTATTAATATCATGCGCTCATTACTTAATTATTTTTTAGGAACATGAACATTGAATTATAAAAAACCCTTTATTGACGCGACTGATTACTTTGTTGCAGCATCAATCAAGTAATGCTTCATTCAGAGCGGCGAGTCTGAGATGATAAAAATTTATGCTGTCATTCGTAATTCACATTGCTAAAGTAAAAAAAAAACATATAAAATATGAAATAAACGAATTATACGTGTGCTGTCAAGAGTGACTGAGAATCAATAGAGATGTCTCTCACTGTCTAGAAATAGAAAGAAAAAAAAACGCTAATCGAGTTTTACATTTCGATATTCAAATATTTGTATTCATCACGTACAATAATATCAAGTTGTTATTTCAAAACGTTGCACTTTTTTCTTTTTTATCGGATTCTTTTATTAATCTAGTGGCATTGCGCTTCGAATGAAAGACCGGTGAAGGTTCAATTCCCATTACTTAAAACAACTTTAACGTCAGAAAAGATTGGTGAAACTCTTATACATAAAATGTATTTAATAAAGTGTATGAGGTGCATTGTCACGCCCACAATGCAGGAACTAATACTAATTTATTAATACAATATGACTCAATTCATAACAAGAAGGTCAAGATTGATATAAATATACCAAGATGCAAAACCGATCGCGAACAGGGAAACACTTTTGTCGCAATTAATTCTTACAACCGGCCGTCTGTGAGCGGAATAATTAATCTAGAAGCTAGATTTGTATTCGATACCGTTGCGGATTCCGTCACTAGCGTGCCTAGATTGAAAGTTAGTGATCTCAAATATCTAGACTGGCTTGGCTGTGTAACGGTTGACATAATACGGATTTGTAAGTGTTTGGTTTCTTGTGATTTTGTTACTTTAGTGTGTCTACGTTTGAATTTTATAAATACCTACTTGATATTTATCTCTAATAATATATGACGAAGTAGACTCTTCCACGTTGTTTTTTTGTCGTACAGCGACACCGCCCTCTATTGACAAGAGTTCGGCATCACTGTTATTTGCTGTGTCCATTTTGTTAGTACTTTATTTTGTATTAATTCCAATAAAACACTTTTAGATTGTATTGTAAAGTAATGTTATAATATTTTCAAGAGCACTTCCTTGCTCGAAGTCAGATTATACTCTGCGCTGTCCAGCGCAAAATCTTGTACAAGAAAACTATTGGAACGCTCTGATTGGCCAACCAATCCGGCGCTCTGATTGGCCAACCAATCCGGCGCTCTGATTGGTCAATATTGTACTGAGTCAATAGAAATACTTTTAAACGGCAATTCTATGGTAACATCTCTTAATAAATGTTTTAGTTATAGTAAAGTGAGTTAACATAATTATTTCTGAATATAAAGAATCATTTTATAATCAAAAGGTTTTTAAACATTAAAAGGAAATAACACCGTCGTAATGATACGCCATCTGTAGCAAACATTGTGAAACTTGAATGAAAGGAAACTACAATTTATCCATTTGCGATATTGGATAATACAAACTTTAAGATTTAGCTATAGTAATTGTTTTAGTCCAATGTAGTAAATGACATGTGGTTAGAATCAATCGATTTAATCATTGTTATTGGCTTTTGCGGCGACACGGCCATTCTGATCGGCGGTGCGCGCTCTGCACCAGCCGGCCTTTACTACCAGGTTTTTTTTTTTTTTTTTTTTTTTTTTTTTTTTATAGAAGTTCATACATAAGAAGTCTTCTAGATACAATGGCTATATTGAGGTTTTTGAAAATTTTCACATGTTTGTGAAGGACTAAGAAACTCGACAACGAGTTGTCTTCAAAGACGAGTACGTTAACAATATAAACTTTTATACATATGTACATACATAGTTTGTTCTGTTTCATTCTCACGTGACGGAAATGCTCTGTGATAGACACAAAGTCTTTGATTTGACAGGAAACTAGGACGGGATCAGGAACACCGCTCTGTGATAGACACAAAGTCTTTGAGTTGATGGAAAAATAAGGTGAGGAGTTTAGGACCATTGCTTCGTGACAGGCACGAAGGCTTTGTTTCGATGGGAAATAGGAGCCAGGTTCTGAGCGGTCCTGAACGCCGTGGTCCCAGCGGGATAACATGAGAGATAATAATATGAGCCTCCACGGCTTTTTATTTTATTATTATAGGTGGTACTTCATGTAATGAGTACTTAATTAAATTTGTTTTTATTGTTAATCATCATTGCCTCCACGGCTTTTAATCTAGGTGGTACTTCATGTAACGAGTACTTAATTAAATTTATTTTATTTTTATTGTTGATCATCATGATGAGAGACTATGGGGTGCTCGTTTTCCGGCGACACGGTTGCCTGCTCACCAGGTTGCGGTGCTCGTCGTAGTTGGTCGTGGGCCACTTTACGTGGGCGCCCTCTTCCTACTACCGGTTTAATGAGGTAACGATCGTTTTTCAGCACCTTGTGAATTTCGTAGGGTGCACTAAATTTTAAATCTAGTGAAGTTTGGTTTCGTGGATTATTCTTCACCAACACGAAATCACCTCTTTGGAATCCATGTATCTTCGCTTTCTTAAAATCAAATCTTTCCTTTTCCCTAATTGCTGCTTCGGTCATTCTGTTTTTTACGTGTTGCTCCAATACTTCAAAATTAATAGTCATATTATCAACTGCACTAGGTTTAACAATTCCGGTGGAACACAGTGTTGTCGTTTAGTTAGTAACGTGAGAGGAGCAACGCCAGTTGTTGCTTGCATGGTGCAGTTAAGTGCAAGTTGTAAACTGTCAAGTGCCGTATGCCAGTCAACAGTTTCATAATTTTTTATCATGGTTAAGGCATTCTTTAGGGTCCCCATTATTCTTTCAACTTGCCCATTAGCTCTGCTTACTCCAGGAGCAATTGAATGAATCTCTATACCGTATCTTTCACAAAAGTCCTTAAAAACTCCAAGGAATTCGCGTCCACCGTCTACAATTACGAGTTTCGGAGTTCCAAACAAGTGAATGGCGTTTTTAAGAGCTCCGAGGGTGCTATGTTGACTTTTGTCGTTTGCGTGATGCAACAGAACATACTTGGTGTAAGCGTCGACGGTTACTATCACATATTCTCTGTCGGTCGATTTACCTAATTTTCCAGTCATGTCCATGTGAATCATTTCAAATGGAACTGTCGGTTTTACTATTGGGTGTAACTGTGCTTGAATAGCGCTCGATGTATTTTTAGATGTTTTGCACACAATACAATTATCTACGAATTGTCGAACCACAGTACTCATTCTATCAAACCAATACGTCTCTCTTATCTTTGCTAAAGTTTTGTCCCAGCCAGGATGTTTGAGGCTCGAATGGAAGGTATTTATCAGACTCCATTGAAACGCCTTCGGCACGACAACGAGTTTCTGGTTTCCTAATAGTGCATCTTGTCGTACGTGTTTCAGTAGGTCGTCTTCAACGAGAAATCCCTCAACTGACTCCTTTGTGAATGGATTCAATCTTAGATCGTAGTGAATCATCGCGGCGTTGCTCTACTTTTAGCCACTGTAAATCTCTGGTCATGATATTAACTCTGTACGTCTCTATATTGCGGCTAAAGAAATCTACGTGTTGCATACGGTTACCTTTTCTATATTCTATATCAAAATCGAAATTTTGTAAGAAAGCCCACCATCTATATACTCGTGGCAAAAGTTCTTGTTTATTTTTAGAAGCTTTAAGAGCGTTACAATCAGTGATAACTTTAAAATGCCTACCATATAGAAAATGTCTGAAATGTTTAATTGACCTGACGACGGCAAGGGTCTCCAACTCGTAAGAGTGGTACCTACTCTCAGCCTCAGTCGTACGCATACTGAAATAAGAGACTACATGTGGTCTGTCATTAACAACTTGAACTAGAATACCGCCTAACCCTAAGCTACTCGCGTCCGTGAATAACTCTATTGGCAACTTTTCGATAAATATCATCAGAACTGGGGAAGAAGTTAAGTATTGTATAATCTTGTTTCGCGCTTCCTCATGTCTATAAGTCCATTGCCATTTACTACTAGTTTTGGTCAATTCGTAAAGAGGGATCATAATGTGTGCGAAATTGGGTATGAACCTACGGAAATAACTAGCAAGCCCATTGAATTGTCTAACCTGTTTTATGTTAGTAGGAATTGGAGATTTAACGAGAGCATCTATTTTTCTTGGGCTAGGCCTTACATGACCGTCCTCTATTATGTTGCCCAAATACTCAATGGTCTTTTTAAAGAAAAGACATTTATCGATGTTAATGGAAAAGCCAGACTCTTCCAAAGCTATTAGAGTTCTTTCAATAAAAATCAGTCCATCTGCAAAGTTTCTACTCTTACTGATAACGTCATCGACGTATACCTGAGCAACGCTATCATTTGGGTCACTGTCGTTAGTACTAGCGCTTCCTGGATTTAATAAAGGACCTAAAGCCCGATTGATACACCTTTGATAAACTGCTGGCGCGTTACATAAGCCGAACGGCATAGTCAAATATTCGTAAAGTCCGTCTGGCGTTACGAACGCAGTTTTTTCAATCGAACAGTCTGAAACCAATATTTGGTGAAAACCAGAAGCCATATCAAAGGTATTAAAGAATTTTCCGCCAGCTAAATTGTTAATTTGATCGCCTATGAGTGGCAAGGGGTAATGATCACGAATGGTATTTGAATTAAGCTCTCTATAGTCCACACATAAACGATCTGTGCCATTTTTCTTTTTTACCAAAATAATAGGGCTCGAGAAGGGAGATTGACTTTCGCGAATAATACTGTTATCCAATAGTTCTTGGATAATATTACGTACGGTTTCTCTCTCCAGGGGACTAAGTCTGTAAGGTCTACGTTCAACATATTTATTTACATTTTTGAGTCTGATTTGTAATTTACCTGTGTTAACACGAGATTTGGCGTAACCGCGAATAAACAAATGGGCGTACTTGTCTAACAATCTCATTAATTGTTGGATTTGGGTTTCCTCGTCCAGATCGTGGTCTATATTGTCAAACAAAGGGTTATGAGCTTCTAAATGCATAATTTGTGGCTGATATAAAAGCTTTGCACCGCTCCTATTTACCAGGACGCTTAGACCTGTTCTTTTTAATAAATTAATACCGATAAGGATATCGGTTGAGAGTTCGTCGTCTGGAAGGATGACAAACTGTAGTTCTACATGAATACCGTCAATCAAGCAAACGCAATCAATAGAACCAACTGAAATTACAGGAAAAGATCCTATGCCCCGCAGGTAAGTGACAGCGTCATATCTACGACCGGGGACCTTTTTGGCAATAGTCTCTCTCATGACGCAGCATTCTGCTCCGCTATCGAAAGTTGCACCAAATTGAAAGTTTCCTATTTGGATATACATGCATGTTACGGTTGAATTCGCGATATTGTTTACTTGTTGAGAAACTTGGTCATTTGAAGGAGCATTTGATGAAATGTGTTTTAGGCGTTTATAACAAACTTGGAATGTATGACCAGACTTAGAACAGAAGGTACATACCGAGTCAATTGAGGAGTTTGCACGAGATCTATCACTAGTATTGGGGTCTTTATAATTGAAGTTTTCACGACTTTTATTACGGCAGATTTCAATAGTATGACCAGCCTTTCTGCAATAAGTGCAGAAAGGAATCGGTTTGTTATCTAAGCGAGGTTTTTTTGTTTGGTGGCTGGTTGCCACTGTAAGAATATGTCGATGGATTTACTCGTTTAGGACGAATAGATGACGCAACTGATATAAGTTCTGGAACTGATGTGGCTCTTGCATTTGTTAATTCAATACGGAGGCGTTGATCACTAATTTTACCGATAACTGCTTCTACTGCGTCTGCGTTATCAAGTTTATCTTTTGTTACCCGTTTCCATAGCATCCATGCTCTAGACAAAAATTCAGATATATCCTTCGAAGAATCATAAATGTGTTCACGAAACATGAGCACATCTCTTGAGTAACGATGTTCAGGCTCAAAAGTGGTCAGGATAATTTGACGTAATTCGTTCCACGTGGACGTCGTAACTAGCCATTCGTCTGCCCAAATTTTTGCCCTACCTTTTAGTAAACTAGACACCTTCATCCGTACGTCGTAATCGCTTAGCTGATACAGTGTGACTGCAGTTGATATATGGTCACACCACTCACGTACGCCGACGTTACCATCTGGGTCGTACGACGGCAGAAAAATGTCGGTTATTTTTGTTTTTTCTTGAGGCGGGGTTGAAAGGCGCTGGCTCATGGATTGCATCATTTTAATTACTTCCATGAAGAATTCTTTGGGCACAGCCTCGGGAGCAGAGAATGCTTCACCTTGCTGTCGCTCTGGATGTCCGGTTTCAGCTGGAAAGGATCGCGTGTGCGATCCCACTTCTGATGACGAAGTAGACTCTTCCACGTTGTTTTTTTGTCGTACAGCGACACCGCCCTCTATTGACAAGAGTTCGGCATCACTGTTATTTGCTGTGTCCATTTTGTTAGTACTTTATTTTGTATTAATTCCAATAAAACACTTTTAGATTGTATTGTAAAGTAATGTTATAATATTTTCAAGAGCACTTCCTTGCTCGAAGTCAGATTATACTCTGCGCTGTCCAGCGCAAAATCTTGTACAAGAAAACTATTGGAACGCTCTGATTGGCCAACCAATCCGGCGCTCTGATTGGCCAACCAATCCGGCGCTCTGATTGGTCAATATTGTACTGAGTCAATAGAAATACTTTTAAACGGCAATTCTATGGTAACATCTCTTAATAAATGTTTTAGTTATAGTAAAGTGAGTTAACATAATTATTTCTGAATATAAAGAATCATTTTATAATCAAAAGGTTTTTAAACATTAAAAGGAAATAACACCGTCGTAATGATACGCCATCTGTAGCAAACATTGTGAAACTTGAATGAAAGGAAACTACAATTTATCCATTTGCGATATTGGATAATACAAACTTTAAGATTTAGCTATAGTAATTGTTTTAGTCCAATGTAGTAAATGACATGTGGTTAGAATCAATCGATTTAATCATTGTTATTGGCTTTTGCGGCGACATATATAATACGCGGTTTTGTCACGCTAACCTTTGAAAACTATCGATTGTAGGTTACATCATTTTATGCCCCGACTCGATTATGACGGCTTGTACTTATAATATATATAATAATAATACCAGCCCTGTATTAAATACTGCCCACTGCTGAGCACGGGCCTCCTCTACTACTGAGAGGGGTTAGGCCTTAGTCCACCACGCTGGCCTAGTGCGGATTGGCAGACTTCACATACCCTCGAAATTCTTATCGAGAATTCTCAGGTATGTAGGTTTCCTCACGATGTTTTCCTTCACCGTTAAAGCGAACGATAATTGATAAACAATACACACATAACTTCGAAAAATCAGAGGTGTGTGCCTTGGGTTTTGAACCGCCGGACATTGTCTCGGCAGACCGTTCCATTCCCAACTAGGCTATCGTTCACTTTTAAATTTTTTTTGGCTTGTACTTAATTATAATTATTTCCTTACATGCCAAAAAATATTAAAATAGAATTAAGCACTTCAAAATATACAACTTAGAATTTGATATTGCTATTACCCACTTAACTCAAGAGCTACCGCCGAGTTACATCAAGCAAAAATACTCACCTTAATTCGGTAGTAATCAAAAAAATATTTGGAATATTTCAAATTTTCTGTTAAAATGCACGACTAAGATTTTCATTCTAGACTATTGTTGTAAAAAAACCAAACCCACATCAATGTTCTATACACTATAATTTCTAGAAACACGCATATCCCCATTTACTCAACTACCCTTTTCCTTTGTCAAGCTTCGGCAAGTTAATTCACAATCAATGTCCTTTGGTATTGTGAGTGCTCATGGGTGGCTGTGTATCGTTGTTGCGTTGTGCGTTCACTTGTTTATACAAATATAAAACACCGATTTTTTTTAGACGCATCCTTATCTTAATACCCTTTACGACTGCTTTCTACTTGAAATAAAAATATATCAATCAATTGGCTATCTCCGCCTTACTGTGGCGAGATAAAAGCGTCACTTTGGGAGATAGTGCGGGCGGGAACCGCGCAGTTTAGTGTTACAAGCCACGAGATAATACGAGGAGTACTCACAGAATGACTCACTGTAGTTAGGCGCCGTCTATAAATACTTGAGTCTTCGGAGTGATTTAGATGGACCAAATTAGCGCCACTTTTTTGCTTTTAGGCCGGTGCCACGAATAGTGGATGAATTGATACTTCACACACTTTTTTACGTAAACATAATGATACATTTAGGAGCTGTATTGCGTTGTAAAGTATACTGTAACAGGAATTTAAAAAAAAATCGAAGTTATGTGAAGTCTGCTATCCCGCACATGACGAGCGTGGTGGACCAAGGCCTAGACTCTCTCAGAAGTAGCTCCTGTACTACTGCTCGTGCTCAGGAGTGGTTAGTATATATTACAGGGCTGGTATTATCCTTATATTTATGTTTAAACGTCCCTACGGTTTAAAACCGCGATATTAGTAAAATGAGTATGATAGCTTTGGTCCCGCAGCTAGTCGTCCTTGGCTGAGGACGAAACTAGTCACTGTTAATCGATATTACTCTCCTCACTCTCTTTTTGTTCCGATTAAGTGCGAAGGTATGTATTTGCATCAGATAGCCTGTTTCATACACCAGTTTTTATGTTTGTCGATGCAATTTTGTTATCTGGTGCTTTTATCGAACTTAATTAACCAATTTAATTATGAACTGCCTCAAAAAGAAACTTAATTGACTTGTGAAAAATAAAAAATCCAATGCACCTGTATTCTAGAAACAATGAACCAAGAACGAGAAGCCCTGCTACTTAGCTTCACTTTTCTCAAAATTATGTTTCAGAAAAACTGTAAATCCTGTGGGCCTATTATTACTGGTACTAAGCACAATAGTGTAATGTATTAAGTATCTTTAATGATTGACAGCTTCCTTAGGGCAGCCATCGTGGAGTTCCGAAACATCCACAAATTAGCCAACTCTTACAAATATTTTTAAATGCGTAATAAAAAATATCTACAAGGGTTACTCGTACGCTAATTAATAAATGCAACGGTTGAATCGTTGCGGCGTATTATCCAGACAGCCCCGTGTTCCCCATCCCCCAGTTCAAGGTTACGGCCGCCATTTTGTCTCGTTCACGCGTCTGCCCCCACAGCCAAAAAGGGTGCTTGCCCCTAACTGCGTCATTTCCATCTGTACCTACCTACAAATGGTTTATAGTAATAGGGTTTTAAAGGTTTACGGGATACGTCTGGTTTTAGATTGAAAACAACTGAGATGATAATGCTTCTTGGTATATCGTGATCCATAAATACGTCACGTTTTCCAAATCTAGAAAGTTAGCGCGTCATTACTGCGCTGCGCAACGAACGTTACCTAGTGTTTACAAAGGACTTTCCTACGCATCATTTTAATTATTCCTCTTTTGAATGAGGCGCAAGGTGGAGCGGTGCCTCAGCTGTCATTCATACGCAATTTTTTAATTTATCCATTGCGTAGGAGCCGCAATTAATACTTTCTCCTTACATTAAAATGTCAATTATAACCTCACTTGACGTCAAGCACAACGATCCGAAGTACAAAATTGATCTTGATGGATAATTTCTCTTTGTCAAACTTCGTTGCCGTGTTTGCAGTTAATTTACGTAAAACCTTTGAACGTAGACGTTACGTTTCGTGTTAGGTAATTAGTATTTATTGTACTAGGGTTTCATAATAGAGCAGCGTGAATTATAGCTTTTATTTTTTCAAATAAAGATGTTTAAAATATGACTGTCTGACTATATGTCACTCACTCACTGGCTTGTAACAGAAGTGATTATCAAAGATATAAACAATCAAATAACCTATTCTTATTTTAGCGCTAAGTTGGTAATGCCAAATACATACAAAATAAAACTATCACCTCAATGTTAAATGTTAAGTATCACTTACTCGTGACTGCCGTACCAGGATAGTAGCTGCACTTGAATATGTCCAATGCATGCAATGTGCGGTCACTTCACACGTGTACGCTGCATGCACTGAGTCGCCGAGACACATCATATTACAGTGTTGCCAGATGTTTGACGGATGAAGTCGCCGAAAAATCATTATGAAGTCGCCTCAAGTCGCCGCACCGTATATGGAGAGGCGAAAGAGCAAAAACACCTCCCAGCCGCCGACGCAAAGGAGCAAAAAAAAAAAAAAAAACCCCCAGCCGCCGACGCGAAGGAGCTAAAAAAAAAAAAAAAGGTCCCCAATTCCAATTTCTGTCATGTTTTGTACTCTCAAAGCTAAAAATATCCTCAAATCCGACAAAAACAAGGTTTATAACACAAATTTTCCAAAGTAGCCCAAATTGGCGCCTGAGTGCCATTCGCGTAGCCTAAACGGCGACCAGTCGCCATTCACAGTTTTTGGTCGCCCCGACACCCTCCGAGGTAGCCTAAATGGCGGAAAGTCGCCTAATCTGGCAACTCTGCATCATAACCCCATCAACTTATCATATCAACTATGTTAGAAATCAGCTGAAAACTATCACATCGTGTACCAGGATAACATCAATACTAGGATGTCTCATTGTAAGTCAAGTTGAGGTCACGTGTACGCATCATGCACCGAGTGACCGAGAGTCTGGTCGGCGGGCGCTGTAGACACATGGCCGGACACGCACCGAAGCCCCATCGGAAGCTAATTCCCTCAAATTCTCTCTGTAATCTGTAGTAGTCATGCTAGGTGACGATGGTTAGTTTGTTATGACGGTTTTTTAAAGCTTTCGGTTAGATAGCGCTGAATGTTTAAAACTGTCTCAGCGGAGAAAATTATGCAATTCCCAGGAAGTAGCTTATAATGATCAGGCATTGTATAAAATAACTTTTGCGTGCTGAAAATTGTAAGGGAAATATACCTTTATTATGTATGCATTTTGTTATATTACATCAAGTTAGATTGCGAAAGAATTTCAGACAATTTATACTTCAACACCTATTTTCATTTTAGTTCACGTAACTCCCAACTTCCAAAACCATGATTAATATAGGATTAAGTAACTGACAGCATTTATTATTTTCAATTCAATATATGAATGTTTGTGTCCAATCCAAACTAAATTGTTTGTATTCTCGAGCTCGCGACACCGCGACCCAATATAACGAACGTCAAACAACGCGGTTACCTCATACCTCTTGTAGAGTGTGTTTTCCATCGCGCGCCGAAATGGTCGGGACCTTGTCCCGCTGTAGGCCTACGTGACGCACTACACGCGTATCACGCGTCTCTCCTCGGCCGCAGTCAGAATGCTCTATGGGGGAAAAATTATCGTTGAGCTATGGTATTAATTTCATGCCTCTAGAATTACCAGTTAGACCACAGCGTCTGTTAATGTTTCAGTGAAAATAATTTGATGTAGGTAACTCAGTAGCATAATGAGAGCGTAAGGAATAAGGGTCTAGTCATATTTGTTATGGTACCCGTAATAATTAAGGTACGTGGAAATTCAATTCTTCAATCATTATCAATATTTGGCCAGTGGTTCATACTCTCAAACAAAATATTTATCATGGTTTCTCTTCTAGACTACTACATGACACCTAGACTAATGAGACTATCTATAGACTCGGTCTATTTCTAGAAACCGCAATAGGATAATGTTATTTTTAAAACTAAACACTAACTCTGGTTTTTATTTCTCTTCAAGTTAAGAAGCGCCTGTTTTTTAGTTTTAATTCAAGCTACAACATGCTTAGTTAATTAAGCCAATTAATTTCAGTTATAACCATTATTAAAGGAGAAGAACATAAATTAGCATGTTATCTCGTGGACAATGTTTAAACTCCAATTTAATATTAACATACCCATGTAAATTGTCTAAAAAACCTTTTAACACTTGGGAGGCGACGTTCCTATGCGTACTGCCAACCCCGTCCCATCCCGTGGGCACGAGTCGTGTGCGGCTGTCAACTAGTTTTTGGGTCAGTCAGCTGTTCCGTGTGTGGGTGTCTCTAGTTTGATTGATGCTAGAAAGTTCCATAACTCGATAGTCGCTCGTTTGTTAGTTATGTTGGTGATTGGTATGCGCTTTAGGAATGTTGCTCTTGGAATATAGAGATAACAGTTATGTTTGAAGCGAACTACATTAAATATTTGTTTTATAAAATACAATTATAATGATGAATTCATACAAATATTTTAATGAATTAATCACAAATTAACGTCACACACGTGAATAAAAAAAAAGCAAATTAATTGAGCAATTTAAAGTTTATATCGTGTAAATACACTGACAACAATGCCTTTTATGCAAAACGTTGCGTGGGACTGAGAATCTACCGGCAAACATACGGAAAATTCATAATTATAACGAAAATTCATAATTATAAAATTGTAACGAACGCTTCTATATCTGTAGTAATACGAGTGAAAATTTCATGACACAGGCAATTGTGAAGCGTAAAATTAAGTTTGCGAGGGAGTTCCTATGAATTGCCTGGCAGTGCCTGCATCCGCTGAAGATATATTTATGTGGGAAAATGGAAAGTCGTCGCGCATCTGACTATCAAGTGGAGAAAGACGTTGCGATGACGCGCGTCATTCATCGTGTCAAATTCAATACGCCACCGACATGGTTGTAATGGTGAATGAACCGTGCGACGGCTGACGAGATGGCTGCGTATACATTCCTGATATTGATCGGAAACCTGGGACTACTTCTGAATAGATTAATAGACAAGAAAAGATCGTATTCACCTAAATCAGATGTCAGACATATTTCTTTAAAAAATAATTTTTAAAAATAAAATATTCAACATTTGTGAGCGAGACATGTATAATATGAAATTTAATAAGTTCCTTCATAGTATGCAAATTCAAAAAAATATTTTATTTACACTTGTTTACAGAGATTTATGTTTATGATTCAGGTTTCGAGTTCTCAAAACATTTGTATTGTGAAATGATAATTGTAATATAAGAATTCGTTTGTGCAGGTGTTATATGATTAACCGAGAAATTGAGAACATTGTGCCAGAAAATATAGATGAAATACAAATTTTCAGAACGATCGGCTTATTACGTTATTTATCGTCTATGTGTGCAGTTAAAATATATTGTTAAAGTTATGCTTTACCAACTAATGATCATCAAACTAATGACTCGTAAGATAAAGACGTACTTGAAGCAGTAGAAATATAAACAAAACGTGTCAAAATTTACACCAGACCTTACTACGTACTACATCAACTAAATCACGAGAAAACATTGGGAATTCCTTGAGTTATTTGCCGAAAACCGCGATACGATCGTATCAAAATAGCATCAGCGACTCAGATGTTTCTCTCACGGCCTCGTGCGTTGCATTCGGCAGTCGGCGGTAATTTCCTCAGCCTGGCTTCCGTAAACAAGTCAGCCTCGATAGATTGGGGAAAAAATTGCATGCGCGATGGTTCGGATGCGACCTCGGACTTTGCTCGTTAGGTTCCAGCTCCGCGATGGTGCGATGTTTGAATGGGCGGAGATGTGCTTTTTGTGGTTTTTCAATTTGAAGCTGCCAGTCATTATTTAGGCATAATTTTTGCTATTGGCTTACGACTGCTACTTAATCTATTGTACATTTGCCTTTTCTTAATTTAGGGCAAGTAGGTATCTCATTTACAATTTCGATTTCGATATCTATATTTGCCAACCGCACTAAGCCAGCGTGGTGGATTAAGATCTAAACCCTCCCAATCGTAGAGGGTTGGTAATATTATTTCCCTATTATCTAATAATTGTTATCTACGGTCTTTTCATTATCTACGTATAACGTACCATATTTTACGTATAGATCATATTATGTATACGTAAATCAGTTTCTCAGTGACCTATTCACTTAACACATAAACAGAGCACCTGACATGGCGGAAACGACGAGCTAGTTCCGCTATACATGTACCAGTATGTCGTAGCAATTGTCTTCTACCCTATAACCTACTCGAACATTGTGGACGCTCTCGACATAACTTACATATGTAATACTAGCATTTGCCCGCGGCTCCGCCCGCGTGAATGAGTTTTCCCGGGATAAAAGTTAGTAGGATAACACCAGCCCTGTATTGTATACTGCCCACTGCTGAGCACGGGCTAGGGTTGCCAACATTTTTTTGTCTGAATATAGTATTTTTATTGAAAAGCTATAAAAAATATAGTACGCTTAAAAAATATGGTATTTTATGTGAAAAATAAAAAATAGACTGTCATATTTTTTACTCATTTTTTTTTTATAAAAACCATATGTTTTGCAATTCTTGCATTCTTTAACAATTTTTTGTCTTCAATAAAACTGGCTTTATCGCAGTCAATTTTTAAATTAATATAAATCAAAAGCTCATTTTTATTAAAGATATACTTGCTCTGTTTTTTTTTGTTTTATTCGTCGAAACGTCTTCTAGCCAGGTCAAAGAAACGAGACTAGACCAATCAATTTTATTTTATTAGTTTTAGTGTTGTTAAATATAACCATTTATCTATTGTACTGAAATATGGTGGTAGGTCTCTCATTATGTAAGAGGCCGTCTGGGTGGGTACCACCGCAATGTCTATTTCTACCGCCAAGCAACAGTGTGCATGCACTGTTGTGTTTCGGTTTGAAGGACATTGTAGCCAGTATAACTACTGGACATAATGAGACTTAACATCTTATGTCTCAGGGTGACGAGCGCAGTGGAATGCCACACAGTACTTTGTTAGTCAAGGTGCTGGATGGTGTTGCTACTGTTTATGGGTGGTCGTATCGCTTACCATCAGGCGAACGGCATGCTCGTCTCGTCATTAAATGCAATAAAAAAAAAAAAAAAAAAAAAAAAATATAGTATTTTCGCGTACTATATATTTCTTCAACAGTATATAGTACGGAGTCCCGAAATATAGTACAATACTATATATTATAGTACGGTTGGCAACCCTAGCACGGGCCTCCTCGACTACTGAGAGGGTTTTAGACCTTTGTCTACCACGCTGGTCTAGTGCGGGTTGGCAGACTTTACATACCATACGAAATTCTAATAGAGAATTCTCTGGCATTTAGGTTGGAGGATGGTTTCATTACTAACATAAATGTAATAAATAAAAGTAATTAGATGATTTATTGTCCCTGCCCCTTGGATGTATGTAGAGTTCTCTTCCATTAAAAACGCAAGTTTAGTGTAATTGTCCTCAATATATTGCATTCTTGAAAATACAACAATTTGTTAATGCTGCTGGCTTTTCAAATAACAGCGCAAATCGTTTCGTTTAAAACTTTGATCAATTGTCGGAAATCACCACGAAAACATTCGTTCGTGACTACAAGTTTCTAAACGTGCCTGTGTTATATTTATTGCATTTAGAAGTAAAATATTAATCAACTGAACTAGTTAAATGCTTTGACTTTAGATCTTCTATAAAAGTAGAGCAGTTAGCCTAAAAAAGTTTTCTAGGACGCACTTCAAAACATATTCTGGCTGAACGGAACGAAGCTATCGTCAGTTTATCAGTTGATTAACGACATTCTGCTGAGTAAACTACATCGAAGACTGATTGACCTGAAAAACCGTCTAAATACCGATCGTGTATTTTTCTTACTGTCTCAAAGAAAACAGATGGCAGTCTTGTGTTTTATTCAGTAAAAAGATATAAGACTGAAAAGACGGATAGGTCTTGTCGATTACGGACAAGAATTGCAATGCAGTTGGTTCGGTAATTGTAGTTGTTTATGAACGTTGATAATCACTTCCCCACGTAACAATCTTACGGCCACATTTTCATTCACAATAACAGTCGTTTCTGTTTCTATTACCTCAATTACAATTTGTTTTGTAGGAAGTCTTATATTTATTATCTGTGCTGTGACTTACTTTTACAGTGTATGCAAACTGGCTGTAACTCGTTTGCCGGCCGTATTTGCATTGTTCTATATTTATCAACATCATTGATAAAACAATGATACGAACCTTTCAAAACATTTGGTGTTATAAAGATAAATATTCGGTCACCGTTTAGTCAGCATTGTCTGAGGACGGTCTAGCAGCTAGTTGTATACCTAAACTATTAATCATTCGAGTGGTGGACGACTACGGCCTGTCCAGTTCTGACTGCCATTAATAAATCAAAACTCAGTCACAGCTACGTTATTACTATATGTAATTTAATCTAATACTAATCAAAATTATGATACATTTTCTGGAGGGTAGTTCCAAATTATGTAGAAAGTAGTTTTATTGAAATTATGTAGGGCATTTAATTGGCTAATAAATTTACCCTAAAGACGGAAGAACTAAATTTTCTTTTAAAGTACATACAATTATGGACTGTAATTTTCATATATTTCCATACAACCCAATGGGGTAGGAACAAAAGCGAACAAATTTACCTCAAAGTGGATATAACAAATCTCACCTCGGTCCGTCCTTTGTCCTCCAATAAAGGCTGGACGTCCTCTTACAATAAAATATACATTATCATGATATTACACCGTTATTATCCTCAACCACATGAACCCAGGACATGCGAGATTAACTAAATGGAGTAAAATGAATGTTCTCGCTAGATAGGCAAGCGACGCAAGCTTTCCTTTGTATTGCAAAGTTAGTTATTGAGCCTCGTGATGCTTCGTGATTTTATTATAATATTCAGAACGCTCATTTACAATACAATAGGATTATTAAAGTGTCTACTTATTTTGGATTTTCTTTTTTTTATAGCACAGTTTTATTGTAAAATAACCATTCATTCGTACATATTTACTTTTATCCATTACTAGCATTGCGCGCGGCTCCGCCCGCGTGGAAAAGTTTTTCCGGGATAAAAAGTACCCTATATCACTCAGGAATAATGTAGCTCGCACTAAGCGCTTTGCTTCCTTTATTGAACGGACAGCCAAATTGTGGAATTCATTACCATCGTGTCTATTTCCGCATAGATATAATTTAGGACTCTTCAAGTCGCGAGTGAATCGGTTTCTTCTGGGCAAGCGTGCTTCACCTTAGGCCGCATCATCGTTTAACATCAGGCGGATAGCGGACAAACGTGAGCCCATTGAGAAATAAAAATAAAAAAAAGCTTCCTATTACTGAAAGAATTTTCAAAATCGGTCCAGTAGTTCATGAGATTAGGGCGTTCAAACAAACAAACAAACAAACAAACAAATTCTTCAGCTTTATAATATTAGTATAGATTAGTGATTCTAATGTTTTCTTTTTTAATCTGTCCTAGTTACCTTTCATATTTCTTAAAAACATCATCAAGTTACAACAAGATTCAAACAAGAAACTCTAAGCAAAATCAAAGGCAGGCAATCCTTTTATGACTTCCTAGTACAATCCAGCGACGTAGGCGTGTAAGCCCTATTGATTTACCTGGCCTAATTCGCTCCCTGTGTGCCTGGCTACGTGGGCTGGATTTACGAGGCTGTTTTCTAGCCAGGATATAGACGGAATTAACATTGGGATAACGATTCTATGTAACGTTTTACGGCTATGTTCAAGTTTCTATTGATGGCGATAAATCACTTGGAAAACGGCGATGCTTTGTGTTGTGTATCTGTTAAATGGTCTATAGTGTTTTTAGCGGTTGGTTTATGGCTTCGATCTTCGATTTGTTTCATTTGAATTTATTTTATGGGAGTAGCTATTGTCAGGTGCTAGGTAATCTGGCAAATTCATTATGTCGTTTAGACTGTGCTTCAGACTGGTTGATCTTAAAATGATACTTCTCGTTGTACTTTCCCTGTTTTTATATTCGCCATGCAAGATGTTGGAATATCAACTAAGGCATGTTTTGTAACACTGAATAGTCTGCATTGCCCCATAATCATTTTCCTTAGTCTACAATTCCCAAACTAAGATATTCCAATACCCGTGCAAGTGTCGCTAATGTACAAATACCCGGTCCAGACTTCCGTGGTTTCTTATACTCGAATGATTCAGCAAATTCTCTCTCCTTAAATGTTCTTTGTGACATTCGCAATATCGTATGTCAGCGCGGTTGGTAAATTAAATTAAACTGATTGCCGTCCCACGCGCACCACTGTTAGGATCCGACCTTTCCTACGCCTCCGTGTTATACATTAATATTTTTGACTCCTATATTATTTTGTAATAAAAGATGATTTTACCACAAGGTGAATCACGTCATGACTTGCTAAATGTAGCACTTGGTGATGCGTTGTGTCGTAGTCTTTATCTTTGTTATCAATGGGCTTGAGTTCTCTGTTTGGTTTGAACTTCTTTTGTATAATTTTATTCGAGCAAAACAAGGCTGCGTGAATTTAGCAATACAGTGTCACAAAAGCGTTTCAACACTTGCTTTTTGGATTTCAAGACACAACATAGTCTTTGATCACAATTATATTTTTGACAGGTCCGTCTAGAAATCTTTAGGGGAGGCCTATGTTCAGCAGTGGACGTCATGTGGCCGATGATGAATGATGATGAATGAAATATTTGATTATGCCAATAATTGTCGATATTTATTTAAATCCATCTGAATCTTTGTTTACAATATAAGCCACTTTTATCAAAGGTGTAGGTACATTTGCAACTATGTCAGTTTCGCCAAGTTGTTTTCCATCACGTGATTGGAATAAATGACTACTAACGCCATATCGTGCACAATTTACAATACCGAGTAAGTTTTGCGTGTTTAACAGTAAATTTTTAATTTATTGATCTGGGCAATACTCCTGATACTCAAGGCTATGCCTATATGATGGCCCTAAACTAATGACGTGACAATATAGTAAAGAATGCTATACAATTAATGCAAATTATACACGACAAGCTTGTTCGCTCCGACTTCATCGTTTAATTTTATTTTATTTGAGATCTGCATGTTTTGTTCTCTGCTGAGTTTTACTAGCTGCGATCATAGTAAATTCCCTATGTGTAAACTTGGCATCATACAACAGGAACTGTTTGGAAACGGTCTTATGTTTCTGATTACTGTGTTATTGGTCGTTTGAATATATTTTTTTAAATTGATAGCTGCAAACGCCTGTTCATTTAGTTTCGCCTAACTCCTGTGTGGAAGCACGGTTTATTTTTCATTTTAAAGTTATCGAAATAAATTTAAATATCGGCTATTATGGGACGTAATGAGAAATTTGTAGATGCTTTATTTGTATAAAAACACGTGATCAAGTTTGTTTACAGTTTACACAAATATATTTTTACTTTTTCTTCCGTGTCACAGCTGGCCGCGATGTCACGTATGCCCCGAAAATATTTTTAAAAACGCTTGGTCTATTTACGTGTGTAACTATGTGCAAAATATCGGCAAACACATTTCAGCGGCGGCCGACAGTGGGCGAAACAATGTGGGCAGCCAATTGTACCAACGCCCACCGTGGCCTTCACCAAGATCTTAACAACGAAGATCTCATCACGTGGTCTTGTATCTATTGCTGATTTTGTTCGATGCTGCAATAACACATAATGCCATAGAACGCAATGTACGCTCATGATTATTGTTCGTTGTAAATACGCCGCCACGATTCATCTCAGCAAATACTGAAAACATCACGCTGGTATTATGTGGCTGCATTTGTTCTTTATTTGCATGTCCTCGGAGCGAACAGCGGGTTTTTATTAGCATCCACCATTGTATAGTATTACAAGCGTGTTTGGTCTTACATATTTGCGCAATATGTTTAATAACTCCACGTTGTTTTTAATATTTTTGCAATTGGTGGTGTGAAGTTATTGATATTCTGAAGCATCGTTCCCACCTACTCTTTCATAAGTTTCTTCTTCTAGTTCTCTACGCTTCTCTCATTCCCATTTCTCCTCTTAAAGTTGGCGATGCACTTCTGATTTATCTTGCATTGTGGACGCTCATAAATTGCAGGCATCAAAATCAGATTTCCTTCAAATATCAAATGCATACCTACTATACATAAAAATGTTGTTAAAACTGATATCCTGATTTAAGAAGACTGTTTATCACACTTCTGTTTTCTGCGTACTCATAAAAGTTAATATTACGGGATAAACCCACTACGTGAGTGGAGATTATTGAGCGATCGGAATAATGTTTTTTTTCCTATCTGGATCTGTCCTTTAGGACAATTTTGCCAATGTCAAGTGAGGCGGATACATACGGAATATTGTAATCCGTTGTACGATCGAAGTGACAATTATTATGACGTTTCCTCCATTGACATTTTACTAGAGTAGGTCCACGAAAAAATAAAAGAACAATTATTTTAAAAAATTAATTAGGTTGTAATCATTTATTTATTTCGAGAAACTGATTCGATCACTAATTTGGTATGATACAACTATTTTTTTTAGTAGTTGATAATGTAATTCCCAACAATTTACGTTCCTAAGTGGGCGGAATAGCGTAGAATGCATTGCCTTTGTCCAAAAAACATAATCATTATTTAAATGTCTAAATATTTTTTGCCGGTTGTTATTTTAATATAATGGTGTATCAAAGAAACTTCAATAAGGAAAACCTCATCGGTAACACTTGAATGTGTTTTGAAGATTTTGTTTACTTTTGTGTTTTAGTTTTTATCTTGCGGCAGATGAGGTCTCCGCGAAATCAAATTCATACCCTTTGAAAATGTACCAAGAGGGGTTCTCACGACTAAATATCAATTTAGTGATTTAAATAATCGATTTTGTCACCAGAATTGCCACACGGCTTAGCATGTCACGCACACTGAATACTTCCTCGGGAAATAAGACAATACAACATTAAAAATCTATCAAATTACAAAAAAAAACAATATACAATTACTATATCATCATAAAATGAATCAACACGCACATTACTTGTATGTTTTATTAGTCGTAACATGTGGAATGCAGCGACACATTTTGTTTTATCAACTATTGTTCTTTTTGCCTCGGTTTCCATGGTACTACTGGATTGTACATGTTTTTTTAACAAAAGGCTTGGAAAGAAGTGAAATGATCAACTCCACGATTTGTAGATTGTTTTAGAAAAGGATGCTTGGGGATTTTTGGACCTACGGAATTTTGAAAACACGCAGAGAGCGAGCGTATCAAAAATGCGTGTCTTTTGCGTTCAAAATACGCTATCTATGTAATCAAACAGTACAAAACACCAGTAAAGGAGATGTCCGCTTTTTGTATGGGAGCTGGGCCTCAAAATTTAAACAGGCTCAAACTTTAGGGATATTAAAGGGGCAAAATATGGATCTTGAATCCATTAAAAAAATATTTTTAGACCCCTCCATTTATTAGAAATATAATAAAGAAATGTCGTGGCAGAGTAACTTACAATAACTTCATTGATGTCTGTGCACAATTACAAAAAAAAAAACATTCGCGCCAAAGAGACTATAATACTAAAAATTCGCGCTCTTTGCATTCGCGGTTATTCTGCTTCGATGTTCGATTCATGTCTCGTTGAATTTATCTGTTACCTATTTCTGTTTAAACTGACTTGGCAAACAACAGATCCTTCGATATTACACACGAGCTATGAATTACGATAGCATCGCCTTTTCATCTCGACTTCGACGTGCATTTCCTCGGCGATATTTCGATATTTGACTTGATTAGACTAGTAGACTAGTGATTTGATAAGCCACTATTGTAGCTGCATAATTGGCAGGAGGACAGTCGGAAGCTGCGCTCATGTTATGACCATTATTTGGTATCTTGGATGGGCTCGGCATCAAAGCAATATTATTCCACCTGCGCAGGTTTTAGATTGCATAATGATTCCAGAGGACATTGAAATAGAATAGATAATTGTACGTAAACTATAAGAATGACTTTTATTTCAATTAAAAAAATTATGCTCTGAAACATATGAACCAAGAAAATATTCCCATCTGGAGTTGTTATGTACAAACTTTTCAGAATTGTATGATCTATTAAATGAATAACTAACATATTATAATATGTTTTAAATGTATTTAATATATATTCATAATGATAGCCATGGTCATAATATGCCACTGCCCTTAATTGATTTCTTCTTACTGTTAGAATGTATAGTTTTGTTTCTGTAGGTGGCATACAACCACAGATATTACCTAAACATTACTAAATATGAATATTGTGTATTAAATACATTATAACCGTATTATTTGTATTTTTTTAATTTAATAGATGATAAACATTAAATAGTTTGTACTTGCATAACAATTTTAAATGATAATATTTTGCTTGTTTCATAGTTTTTAAAGCATAATTATTAGTAGTCAGGTTTTAATTTTTGAACTCACTTATTATTGAAATAATTTGGGGGTTATAATTTCATGATAAAGTATTGGTTGAGCCCCATTTCATTTTTTATGTGTAGGTTTATTGTTTTACGTGTACCTAGGTAATATACCAAAAAAATATTCCCAATTATCAGGTGCAAAACAGATGAACATACAATACATACCCATTAAAATCATAACAATGGAATAGCTATGTATTGAATTAAACACTTTTATGATATTTTAAACTCTTTTATTGTTTTATATATATGGGTATAGTGAGCGGCGACGATCGCTTATTGGAAAAGACCAGACTGCAAAGACGAAGTTACAGGTTCCAAATGCAGACCTCGCGCGACACACCTCTCAATTTTCATAATTTATTTGTGTATTGAGAATTTATCGATCGTTTCATGGATCGGAGTCGTCAAAATGCTGAAACATCCGTGATTGCATTTGGAGACGTATCTTAGTATCTAGCATCGATATATATGGTATCTAGAGTTTTGTACACATGAACATCCTTGAAGGCGCAGTCACAAGACGTTAAAGTCCCTGATGCAAAAATAATCCATAATGTTTTCTTTGATTTATTCTGCGAATTCACTTTTAGGTATATCACAGTAATTTACATGATAAAAATATTTTTAATACGATCGAAAAGTCTCTGGAACAAAACAATCCTACGCGGGCTACGGCTACTCATGACATCATTCTTCTTCTTCTTTTTATTATGGCTTCCACCGATTAACTATCGGTGATTTCGCCAATGTCAAGTAATAATAGCAGATACAAAACAATAATTATAAATTCTTAGAAATAAAAAGTTGTCGCCATGTCAAAAAACCTCATGACATCAGACATGACAGTTGATCCATTGACAAGTGACAACTGTCACCTTTACTTTTTTTGGGTGTGCGTTCCAATATACGAAGTTTTTTATTTTGAAAACGTTAATTACAACTAATTTTAAGTGTGATTATAGGTAAAACAAAATTACATAAATCTTAAAATCGGAGGTGTTTAAAATTAAACTATTTATTGTAAAAGGCTAGTTTTTAGGAGTTCTATCCAAATATATATAAACTTTCTTGTTTAAATTTTCAGGCCCGTTTTTGGACAAGTCCTTTGATTCCCACAGAACCTTAATTTTCTGGAATACGATGGAAACCCAGTCTAGCTTGGTCATTTGTGCCACAATAAAACTGGCTAAGTTATACTATAGTATATAGTAGTATAACTTAACTGCTTAACCGCCAGCTTTATAATGCCACTTATAAAACTAGAATTAACCACATGTACGATCTCAATATAACGAAGAAGCCGGTTATTGAGCTCTGTCTAGCCGTATTGTGATATGTTTGGGGTTACCTTTATTGATATTGGATGCTTGCTCGCATTTGGTTTTGCTGTTTTATTGTATGTTAACTTAATAGATTTGCAATTATGTCTGCTAATATATTTATGTCTTGATTTGGGTAATGATGTTAGCTAAAGAAGTCTTTACTTATTTCGTAATCTAGATTTTTAAGCTATGGTCACGGGATAAGGGTATAGCTTAAATCGTGTAGCATGTTACCCGAATGTTAAAATCGTGATTTTTAGAGGTTTAGGTAATGTTTGGTTAATTTTTTTAAGTTCAATGTCATTATATTGAAAGGACATGTCCAAAAACGGGCCTGAAATTCTAAACAAAACAATTTACATATATTTGGATAGAACTCCTGAATACTAACCTTTTGCAATACATCGTTTAATTTTAAAGACCTCCGATTTTGAGATTTATGTAATTTTGTTTGGCTTGAAAACTACACTTAATATGAACGTTTTTAAAAAAGTTGGTTATGAATGGAGGGGTCTAAAAATATTTTTTTAATGGATCTAAGTTCCATATTTTGCCCTTTGAATAACCCTAAAGTTTGAGCCTTGTTAGATTTTGAGGCCCTGCACACATACAAAAAGCGGACATCTCCTTTGTTTTTAATCAGTAATTAAAAGGCGACAGCAATATGTTGCTACAAATAAATCCACTGTTACAATTTAGCTATAGTTTACAGTTCTATGTCTTTGTAAGCCTTCTTTAATAAGGTATTGACTACATTTAGCATTTACATCACGTTATGTGGAACGAATCTTAAGCTTCATAGATGCGAAAGCCATACAGGTGTCTATTGCGAGATAATATTTCACAATAAATACGACAAGCCATACCAGTGCAACAGTAAAATACATAATTTCACGTAAGACCCATTAAAAAAACAATATCTGTTTTCGGAATGAAATTAAATTTATAGTTTAATAGATTTACACTTACATGTTTAAACTATAAGTCGTATTTTGTAGTTCGGAAAGTTAAGTTATAGAAAGATATTCAAATAAAACCATCGAATCAATATGATGAAACTGCTATCATTGTAGGTCGAACTCACGCGACCTATGTTTGTTGACTATGAGTTAACCGATGTATGATTCAATATATTTCAGCCTTAGAACTGTGACAAGCCAACTTAGCTGTGTTGTATTGCTATTCGATATTCGAAACTCATTCTGAGACTGCACTGAAGGCATACGTGCTAAAATGAACTACAAAAAGCTTCTAATATGAGAAAACATGTAAATATTTACAACTATGTCAGTAGGGTTATAAATACGTAGGTAGTATAATCGCTCATGAGTTATGGATGAAAAAATCACATTGCCCAGGTCCACTTAAGTATTGCTAAACTGTTACCTACGTCGCAAAAGGCCGAAACCTGAACTCTTCATATCGATAAATCCAGTTGCAATAGCGAAGATGTAAGTCAATACGTTGAAATACGATGTGTAACGGAGTATACCGCGGTCGATAGCGAGACGTGAATCAGTGCATTTTGCCATTCATGCAATTCAGTATCAACAATTGAACATATTTTTGCAACAGACATTGAAACGTAAACAACATTCGCCGTCGCCCACGCATCAGAACGTAATCATGCTACTTGATTCACAGTTTAATATTTCATCCGAGTATGGTTTGCGGCGCTTTTTAGATGCGTAGGCGTTATTTCATTTCTAGTCCTTGGTTTCTTAGAAGATTCAAACTCTGCTTTTGATGGAAGTTGGAAAAGCAGTAAAGAAAACCGTACCTGGATAACAAAGTTACTTTAAAGATAAAGAGAATTCGCTTTGAGTTGATGAATCAACAATTGTTGGAGCTGAACTTTCTTTTGTTTGTAATACCAATTTGTATACGCTAAAAGAATAGATTGTATCGCCCAATTACTCTGATAAGCTGAGTTTTATGCATTTTGTCTTTTTGGACCTCGAAAGGAATGGAAAACAAGGCAAGGCACAATTATTGGCTGCTCGCTAATTTTCATCACTCTTTCAATCAAATTCTTGAACAATGTTTCGGCGTTACTTAATTTGTCTGGCAAACATTTGATATCCAGATAGTACAATTTTGTTTTGTAACAGTTTCATAATTTAAAAAAACTGTACTAGCGAAGACGAGTACGCATTCACAAAAAAATGAAGTCCGCTATGCAACCGCTCATAAAAACCGTATGTTATAAAGTTTTTGCATATTACTTACAAAACATGTATCTCAATTATTAGAAATAAGATGTTCATTATTCGAAGGTCTTTGTTTTATAGCCCCTAGAAAGATTGATAGATTCCAGAAACTGTCTAAATTCTCAGAATTTCTGGAGGAATCTTGGCTTGTCTTTTTGTGTCTCGATATGAGACGACGATACTGAAAAAACGTATTAATCTTTCATCACATTAGCCTTCGTAAATATGTATCCAGCCTGGCCTGGATAAGTAGTTTATCAACCTAGACTACACGTAGGTGGTCTCCCGTCAGAAGGTGACGTAGGCACGTCGCCTCTTTCTCGTTAGTCTTTATATGACAAACTTATGCCTACACATCATTGGGATCATGTGTGATGGCTGAAAATATTAGATACATCACCCTGTGCTGATATTACTGCAACTCACATACATTACTTACTTACATTGAGGGAAGATGTGACGTTTATTATTCTATAAGACATTCCATAGCTGTTTCGTTTTTATTCGTGGTAATTTTTGTACCATTTGCTTAAAATAGTATTAGAGACATAGTCGCATTTAAACGAAAAGAATCCAATCTAAAACAAAATATTTTCATTAGCAGATTTATTATTCACGTATAGACATAACAATTCCGGATTCAGTTCCTGCTTTATAGAACACCAAACCAACCGGATAGTTGACTGGTTGCTTTGGATTTAAAGACTAATCGAAATCCATTTTATTGCGGATTGGATTCTTTATTCATCTCGTACAAGTTGACGTCGCTTGTGCTGACGACTGCAACAGACTCGCCGCAATTTATTACAAATGCAACCAAATTCAACCATTTACTCATCCCCAAGTGCGCTTGACAGATCGATGCTTCAAAGCAATGCATCTTTCTAACCTTTCGGACATTAATTCACTCTCCCCACACATTTAGTCATTTACTACCGTTAAGTTAATCTGCCATTTATCTTGCATTAGACGGTCATTCGTTCATGTCCATGGAAATGGTGGGAATTTCTATGTAACCGTTGGTTATTTTTTCTAACTGTAGAGATGCTGATTCTATTGGAAACTATTTTTTATAAATAAAGTGATTGTGTGTCTTGTATATCTATGGTTTAAATTAGATACTTTATCTATGTATTTCCTTTTCAAATACCGCTCTATTATTTTCATAGCAATTTCTATAGTATTATCGTCGACTATCAACTATATTGAGTAGGAAACGAAACGTCACTGATTCGCGTGGTACGCAAATATTTGCTCTCAATTAGTATGACGCAAAACTTCGGTGAAGGTTACCCACAGGAACCTCACTCTGATAACAAGCGCTATCTCAGCTGTTCAGTGTTATCAGTATATTGATTCTGTATCCTAATAATAAGTGCAGATATACGATTTGACCGATAAGCAGACTCGTCATCTGGCGGACGTTATCACATCCTTTGAAAGAAATGATAATGAATTGTTTTTTTTTAATTGTCCTGTTGCGAACTCTATGTATAGCGAGGTCTCTTCTTCTTGATCCAACTCTTCAATGGGGGTCGGCGCAACTTTTAACATGAACGTTGCAAGTTTGACTTAGTCTTTACGCGATTTGTCAGACGTCCTCCTCTAGAGGAAAGAAAGGACTTACTGCAATCAGCCCTGTATTATATACTGCCCACTGCTGAGCATGGACCTCCTCTACTACTGAGAAGGGTTAGGCCTTAGTCCACCACGCTGGCCTAGTGCAGGTTGGCAGACTTCACATACCCTCGAAATTCTTATGGAAAATTTTCAGGCATGTAGTTTTCCTCACGATGTTTTCTTTCACCGTTAAAGCGAACGATAATTAATAAACAATACCCACGTAACTTCGAAAAATCATAGGTGTGTGCCCTTGGGTTTTGAACCTCCGGTCATTGTCTGGGCAGACCGTTCCATTCCCAACTAGGCAATCGTAAGGATTTACTAAATAATGCCAATTCTGTTTACTGGTTAGTCTGGTTGTTTAGTGCCGGAAATCTCAATCTTACCAAAACAAAACCAATCTAGTGAGCTTCAATCATATTTAAAGAGTAGATGAAGAACGTCTGAATTGCAACGTCATTCAACATTATTCTGTCTTTTACCTTTATTTACTTTATTTAACATTATGTAACGAGATAGTTATTATGTGCTTGGTTTATTAATATTTCGGAGTATATACTCTTCTGCATACATTCGATACATTATGATCCGAAGGTTTAATTACTTTTTATTATCTGCAGCGTATAAAATTTCATTACTAACACTGCGATTAAGACCGGGTTTTTTGGTTCAGAGCCGAGTGCTCCAGGTGCTTCGAGCGCGTCCAGCTTAATAAGACTCTGACAAAAAGATAACTACAGTTGAAAAAACGGGACCTAAGAAGAGTCTATTAATTACGTTATATCGTTTAAGTGGTCATATAAAGTTGCTTCACTTTTGTCTTATCTTGTCTATAATTATGTATTATTTAACGACTTAATAAAGCTCTCGTTAAGCGGAGCTATCATCGAACTGCTTTCATACTCTGTAAACAATGCCACATTGACTGCATGTAATGCATCTTTATTTTCACGATGTTCAATGAAATTTGTGCCATAATCGTTGCAGCATAAGTGTGCTTTTTCCACACTAGCTAACACCGTGTGTAGTTTTGATACTACTGCGTTAGTGCGTTGTCTGTTGATAATCCTATGAGTCAGTAGTCGTTTAGCCTCTTATTGCACCGATGACATCTTGATTAAACAATCGCGTATTCAGAAACAATCGAGTGTGCTGTCTCGCGGCCGCGGTAACCCGTCGCATCGCATTATTCACGCCTTTGTTGCCGTTTTTTTGACACAACTTGTTTAGCAACTCATCGACGCGTACTGGACGTTGGCTAATCTTGAGTGCGGCAAAAACGCGACCAGCCTTGACTGTCGGTGGCGGACGCAGCGCGGCGGAATGCTTGTGGAAAAAACAACAAAACTTCAGCAGCAACAGAACAAAAAGTTTGTGAAGGCGATGTAACGTGTGAGGAAACCGAATGCCGCGTAACCGATGTGTGTACTGTGTATGTATTTTTTTTTTATAGTAAATACGCACGCGCTCGCTGACGTTGCACAATAACGGCGGGCCTCTAGTCTCTAGTCTCTGCTAGCGTAAAGACGCGGTACAGACGCCGCCGGCCGCCGGTGGCGCGGAGCCCCTCGCCGGCCCTCAGTGCGGGGGGCCGGCCGCACCACCCGCACGCCCCACGGCCCACGCCCCCCGCGCCCCGCACGCACCGCCGCCGCGCCTCCAGTTGCCTCGCAGCTGCCGCGCGCGTCCGTCGCATGCTCTATGCGACCTCGCTGCCCCTTCACCATAATATGGATATACAGCACATCCGCGCCCTTATCAACATCCAGTTCGCATATTTGTGGTTTCGCGAAGTCTCCGAAAAATATAAATGGATTATTTTGTAAAGTGCGACGGAAGTTATATAGATTTGTAAGGTCCGCATTGGAATTTCTAATATGGCAAATCGTAGCGCGCCGACGTGGTCGGCACATGGCTTCTTAATAATATGGTGCTTGAGGAGAAATTACGTCACAATCTACAACTGTCTGTGTTACGGTAAAGCGAGAGTGTAAATAAAGTGCTACTGATAATGATACAATAGGTTTTTCACAACATACGCCAGCATATTATGGAGTAGCTACCGATGCGGCATGGCGTACTCGTGGCGTCCACGTTACATTATGGCGGGGTTTCCCTTTTCGGGCGACAATTAAAGCCCTTTTACGCCAAAACCAAACGTTTCATTTGTGGATTGAATTGTATTATTAATTTATACAAATTAAGTGAAACAATTCGCAATGTTTACAAAACCGGCTCCAAACCGTAACACTGTTTTGATAATAAGCCGCTGTGTATTTTCCAAATTGGAATATATAATTTTGCAATAAGCGCTTCGAATTCAACAAGCATGCAGAAAACCTTTGTTCAATTCAGAGTTGAATTTGATCCGAGGTCACTGGCTCAAGAAAACATTGGCTAATCACTTGGCCGACACTGAATGAAGTGTTGTTATCTACGCCCGATATCAAGATTTTTTCAAATATTTGTACACGCGTTTGTTGTAACAACTTATTAAAGTAAACTTAAAACGTTCAAAAGGCAAAGATGCATTTTCATCGCGTATAAAATGGCGGGCGAATTCCTTCGGCCATTCTGCACACTGCACCTGTGTGAGTCCTGATATTGTGAATGTGTGCGTTGCGGCGCACGAAACGTGGTCGGCTACTACGGGTACTACTCGCGGGCCCTGCCACTGCACCGAGCGCATTCTCTTCTTTCTGATATCCTGGTACTTGCGTTCCGTTTAAAAGATTGTTAGCGGAATCGTTTGAATTTTACAAATCCTATTTGGGTGTGAAAAATTATTGTCTTGTGTGTGCGCAATCCAAGCACACTTGCGGTTCGTTTACCCGCAATAGCGACGATATGTTAATTGTCGGCGACACGCTTAGCATTTCAATTAAGTTAATTAGAATGGACATACGTGTATGATGTGTCGCACAACACAGTTTTTATGTGCGCCTTTATTAAATGGAGTCAACGGGGAACAACTTGTAGAAATTGACTTGTTCGATATTTAAATTATTACTAGACCAAGTAAATAAAACAAAGCTTCGCTGTGATATAATAAAAAAGTTAGTCAAATTTCATAGAAAATATTGCCTTTCTTGTACAATTGGATGCTTTTTAGTGCAATAAAGATTGCCAAGAAATTTTATCTTTTCGTCTTGAAAATTCAGCATGACAGTGTCCACTCATATTTAGAGAGCAGAAAATAATGAAATGAGTCGAAGTCGAATATCTATACCTATACCAAGAACAATAAATTATAGTATATTTGCAAACCCCGCCAAAAAGCGATTTAAACGTCGTCGCAATAGGGAGAAAGTTATGCAACGGGAATTTGCCACATGGCAGTATCGGCCACACTGCGCATGCTCGTATCATAGATCCATGACATTGCACTGAAAACCACAAAAAAAATCATGAACGTAATAATTTTCCCTTAAAACCAATTAACTGTCTAATTAGAATCCTGTTAGGTATGTAAAATATTACATTACATTCAAGCTTTCATTACATTGCTGGGTAACTGTGTTCACGTTAGAATATTTATCATATTCAAAGCGCAATGAATACGGGATTTGTAAACATATCGCATATTCAGTTTTCTAGTATACCTAGGCAACAAATTCAATTAAAAAGTTGCCAATCTGGCATGGGTTGTGTCGGCCACGTGGCGGAGCGAGTTACTGCGCATGTCCACACGTCGTCTCAGCTGTGTTCTTGGAAAATCGTTACCATCGTCCATCGCACTCTGCTCTGTCACGTGGGATGCATCACACTTCAGCTTATTTATCTCGTTCCTTTCATTTTCAACACGTAGCCAATACAATGTTAAATGCCACAGTTATTGCACAAGAACCTTGCTGATTCTGACGATGTACTCATCAAAATAACCACTGAAATTAATCGTAGCAACTAGATCTAAGTAACATAGAGGTTTTTATAAGTTAGGGGGTTTTGCTATCAATTTTTGTAAATTGGAACCCAAGCTAACCTCATTTGCTCGTGCTGCATCTTTTTGGCTGAAAGGGCTCTGGCGCGGGCCCACCAAACCGTATTAGAATTTAGAAGCATTAAACATGAATTCTCATTGACTCGCAAGTTGTTTGACGTAACGATAAAAGAGTCGTCACATTATACAGTGATCATTTTAAATTGTTGAGCGGGTTTTTAACTTGTAACTTAATAAAAGAACACTACAATGTAGGATTTTATATCAAAAGCGTTTGAACATCGCATGGTACAAGCTATTATGTTGGAGTCGTAACTCTATGGGAATGAAGGCATGAGCTTGAGTTGTGTTTAGAAGCCCATCGATGCTTAATTGTTCAGTGCAAAATAATATATTATAAGCCCTTATAATACATATTTAATTTCTATGTTTTATGTATTCTGTTACGATCCTTGCTTTCGATAACGTTGACATTTAAAAAGCATGTTGTTTCAAAAATCAATATTTGCTTGAATATGAAAATAATCTTATATTCACACTAGCATTTGCGCGCGGCTCCGCCCGCGTGGAAAAGTTTTCCGGGATAAAAAGTAGCCTATAGCACTCAGGAGTAATGTAGCTTCCTATTAGTGAAAGAATTTTCAGAATCGGTCCAGTAGTTCCTGAGATTAGCGCGTTCAAACAAACAAACAAACTCTTCAGCTTTATATACAGCTTTATATATTAAGTATAGAAGTATAGATTCAGACCATGAATTAATTCAACTATAACATTATAAAACGGTGCTAAAGATAAGATGGTACGGAAATACAGCATTACCTTTGACATTTCTAGAATTTGTATAATTTTAAACAATCAACAGAATGCTAAGTTGTATGTATGCATAACTGAACAAATAGGAACTTTCAGCTAACGATGTCTTACTCCTGGACAAATATCTGCAGTACTCGAGCTCGATACCCTCATCTTGCGTTCGCACCATAATATACTTTTGACTTAATATTTGCATGTAAATATTATCCGAATCAACTATATCATTATCGGTTTTACATCTGTTCAAACGTGTTTCTTGCTCGACACAGAAGCAAATATTAACAAAAACCAAATATTACTCGAATTACTTGTTTAGCAACTTACTGTTTTTCCACATTCATTCGGATCAAAGTCTATCAACATTGAATTATGATTTGTTTATGGTTATGTATGCCTTTATGGTACATTAATTGTATGATTGAATTTTGAAAAATCAACACAATCTTCTATTTTGCAAATACAGCCAGGGTATAGTTTTCTATATCCTTTCCTCCTTTGCATCATCATTTTGGTTTACAATCTATGTTAGTTTACAATATATCTCCAGTATGCCTACGTTCATATCACCCTGCTCCTTATCATTAGCCTTACACCATACATATGATTTAATTACAACCATAATTTATGCAACTTCCCATGCCGCATTAATCAAATCCTCGAGTGTTTTGAACATCGGTGTCACCTCTACACGTAGCTCATCGTGGATCGTGAATTTCATCACGTTATAGTTAGGTTTTTAGGTCGTGGCCAGCACGAACGCTTGGCGTGTTCGTCCCGTCTTATTAAAACTTTTTCTCTTAATTTTCACTTTCGCCTTCGAAGAGTGATTAAAACGTTCTGTGCAGAGTCCCTTCCGTCCCGCGACCGAGAATTTTGCTTTTTATGAGCATACAATCGCACTTTATGACTAAATTAAACCGAGTACATTGCCAAGATATGCACGATCGACCTTTATAGCGTTTCACGTGACTTCACGTACGTTACATGTATGTACGAATGTCTAAATGCTTTTCACTTATGGATGCCAAGTCCACTTTCTCCCATCGCGGCTGGTTCAATATATCTTTACAGGTTTAGTGTTCAATGTAGAGTTTGTTGAGTACAAGCGTTACTATCCACATCAGTGTGCACAAGTTGTATAAAGATGGTATGATTCATAAAGCTATAAAAGTCTCGTCTAACTTTAGGACTCTGGAGGATTGAAATTGAAATATGAGTGTGAGCGTGACATCGCAGTAGCTCGCTCTGAATGCGTTAGCCGGTACACATGTTGCGGTGTCGCGGCTTTGTGTGGTACCGTTCATTTTAATTTTAGAAAATGTGTGTTGTTTTAAATGTGTGACCTTGATCGGTCATATCTAGCCGACCTTGCCTCGCGACAGGCAGCAGAGAATGTCGAATCACGTCCGCTTCGATTACTCCACACGGTACACTAACACGTTTAATGACATTTACACGGATTATGTGCGCGTGCACTTTCACGTCGCGGCGCGGCTCGGGGAGGCTGCGCCAGGCGCCTGCCGCCTAGAGGTGTTGCATCGCGGAAGCCGGCGCGGTGAACACGGAAGGGCAGCACTCGTGCCTCAGCTGCATTCACGACTCGCATGCATAATTACCGTTTGTTTATATAACAACTTGTTTGATTTTGCCTCGCCGCGTCTCTAATGAGAGGTTTCGGCGGCCTTGCTTTTTATCATTCGTCTGTTTCTCAATAACATTAGCATCGGTAAAAACATGTTTAACGCGCACCAATGTGCTCCAGTGTCGTTTATAAATTGAAACGCGACCGCGTCATCCAGCTCATTGTTTGAGGAGATTCCTACTTCCTTTCATTGCTTTGTTTGCGTATTGTAAATTCGAGGTTATTTCGATGCATTTTTTGTTGTGAGGTTAGCGTTTGCAAGTTTGTTTTTCTGGCATGTCGTTACTTATCGCCGTAAATAGTGAATGTGTTTACCACGATTCGCAGAAGTGCACAATGCACAGGTGAAGGTCACGGGCGGTGGTGGCGCGGCGCGGTGAGACGCGGTGAGGCGCCTGGACGCGGAATCACTCACATGACTTGTTTGAGCGGCCGAGGATCGAGTACGCGCCGCCCAACGCTCCGCACAGCCGCCGAGACGTGTGTGCGCGCCATTGGTCCATTTACTTGCCTACATACATAAAATATACGCAATCTCCCATGGCGAAGTTGCGCTCAAATACAAATAACATTCACATAATCCTTATCTGGATGACTATGAAAAATTCACAAGAAAGCCGCACCCGTCCTGCTTTGTTCACTTCCTCAGGTTATTTCTGGAATTTGTTTTGACAAAATATGGCTACCTCGCTTGGCATTTATTAACGTAAAAGCTAAAGATAACTCTTAATGCAAAATATTCTGAAACTGCGTTATCTATGGCAGTATTCCTCGACCTGTTGTGTTACTGTTAAATAATACTATGCAATTCATTCGCATTTGAATATGTACAGTAAAATCTTCCGGACTATGCCGCGACCTCCAAGACAGTAACGAATGGTTAACTACTTATGCAAATACGATTGTGGTAGAAGCGCACGCTGCACGCTGGAGGGCAAGTGACGAGTGCTTTTTGTCAACAAGGCCGTACATAGTCCCGGATGGGCGACCTTGTCCCACTAATGTAACCGCTGTTCTTTCTATCGCTAACAGCTTCAAGTCTGTGACCAAACAAAAAACGATGACACTCAGATAAGATTGGAACGACATAATTAACAGTGGGTGCGGGAAGTTAATTCCGATGGACTATACGATAATATTAGTAGGTTATCTTCATGTGCACGTGTGAGAGCTATTTGCATACATTGCCGTAACATGTTTTCCTTATTGTAATATGTGACATAATTAATATCGAATGCAAAACATGTTTTATCTAAACATAAATTTAATTTTATATACCCATAGTTTTGGAAGGATTATTAGAATTTTCCACTTTAGTGTTTGCTTATTTATCAATAATGATTATTTAACATTTCTAATAAAATGATAAGAGTATATCTTCTAATCTAATCTAAATTATGTTAACGCTTGTTGGTGTTAGTAGTCAATTATCCTATTTGAGCATCACCAAAAATCGACCATAAAGTGGCTCTTTGTTTTTACACCTTATTCTGTATTCATTAAGCATCTTGCATCCAACACAGTGTGCACTAAATATTTTTGAAGCCCAAATTCTTAGCTAATTGCAAACAGCCTTTAATTTTATTTTCTTTCACTCTTGATGCCTTTGTGGTTTTTATTTAGCAGCGACCACTAAGAAAACCCGTTCAACAAAATTATAATATTCAAAAAGCTTAGGACAATAATAGTTGATATTTGCTTTTGAATAATATTCCACAGCTCTGTCACGTGTCACTGCGAATATGTCAAAGTTTAACTTGTTTTTCTTTGATAACCTTCATTTGATCTTTTAATTTGGTTACTTTCTTATTACATTGAAAACCTGCCGCTTTGTTATCTTATGTGTATAAAAATACGTTTTTATCACAAAATAACACTGATAGTAAAAGTGGAGACGCGATTGTCTAGAAATTTCTTAATTGATTCTTGTGTATTATGTATATTTTCTTAACACGATAAGTGATAGATATACCTGGATTATTAGTATTTTTTCCAAGTTTCATATTGCAATGGAGAGATATTACACATTGTGTGTCATCGTATTCTTATTCGATATTTTCTAAGTTTTCTTTTGTACACGAACAGTTTTCTAGAAGGCTAACGAAGGTTCTAAAGACGCTGTTAATTGATGTTAGTGGAAAGCGAAGTTTCACACCGCTTCACTTTAAATAGAACCGGATTTTATACGTACTCAAGTTAATATTTGTTAACGCTGAGCAAATTGTTTTTCATCCGGTTTTTTGCTCGCTCGCGGCATCGCAAGTGCGAGCTACAATGTAGGAATAATTATATAATTTTTACGTTATTCGTGTTGTAATTGAATTACTAAAAATAGCTTTTGCTTGTATAGCCCCGCTCGGGATGAAAGTACCCCGTAGCACTCAGATATAAATATGTAAATATTACCCTCTACATCCCTATTAAATCTTCATTTTAATATTATTAGGTTCTTCTGAATCCACATTGAATAGATTATTATTTCATTATAAGCACGATATCACAAATATAAAATACCGTAAGAATTAATCACATAGAAGAACTTGCAGACAAGTCCCTGCCATCTTCAACCGTAACACTTACAAAACAAAGTACTATTTAATTTTTTTAGATAAAACTTTATTCCATTACCGTGACTTCATGAACCCGACTCAATGCGAACCTTGCCCATTCGGCAAATCGCTTTGTCTTGCTAGTTAATGAGGCACGTTTTCAAGGATTAGCGACAATTAAGCCTATCGCAACAGTCATTTGTGGTCGATAAAGCATAAATAATGATTTAACGGTCTAGGAGCGTCGTAATGAGGTTAGATTTCTAGCCTCTGGCGTCAGGGAAAGGTAAATAATGGTGTTTTGTTGAGACTTGAGAACGGCGCGCGCCGTGTTGACGACCGTTCGGGGTTTGGTCAAGATTGTTAAAAGTATCGATATTGGTCATCGATATCGAAAACAGCTCTAATCGATAAAATGCTATATTTAATATCAGCCACATTGTGATATATTAAGTAGTTAGCAGTAGTGAGGTCAATAACAATTTTGAACACATATCTTGTTTAATACTATTCAAATAAAAATATTTTTGTTATGTTGTCGATTGCAAATCGAGTGCTCTAGAAGTTATTTACGGTTCGATTGTGGATAACATTACGACGACTGGGATTTAGTATCCGTGTTTTATGCTCTAAGCACTACTATAGATTCTGTTGTGGAACTATGTAGTAGGTATCGATAGCACGAGATTATAAAACTAACAGTACTTCACGTTCTTAATCCCTTTAATTAGTTTTCTAATTCTGTGAATTAATTAATGAAATCTATACTGTATAAATTGATTTGGTTTTCTGATTTGATATGATAATTTAAATAACAAACTAGAATTATTCATAAAACATCCCAGGCTTATGTTCTAAATTTGAAACTTTTAATCTTATTGTTTCAAGTATTTTAAGCGAATAAATTTTAATAATAGAACTTTGTAGTTTTATGAAAATGTTTTTAATTAACAATCCCTTTGTAATTAAATGGTGTTGTTCAGTGCTTTTATTCATTAATACAAATAACTTTGGTGTATAATTGTTTTAATTTTGTATGAGTTATTTGAATAGGTATTAATGTCGTGGCGTTTATAATTTATTATTGCTTAATGATATTTATGTCCTTTGGTATATACCAAAGGACATAAATATCCAAAACAAAAATAATAACATTATGTTAAATATAAATATTTATATTTAACATAATGTTATTATTTTTGTTTTATGAATTTTAATGAACAGTGTGTAGGTATATTGTGTGTAATTAACTTTAGTTATAACGGAAGAACTAAATATTAATTATTTCGAACGTATCACATTATATTAAGCCTTAATTGATACTATCTTAAGCCAGTCGCAAACCGCTAATTTTCAAAGGAGCATTCCATAGATTTATAATTTTAGTTATGATGTTAATATTAGCAGATAATGTATTGGTTATTAAAGTAAAAAAAATCTAATCTGGAGAGCTCTGCTAAAATGTAGAGATTTGCTATATAATTTTATACAAAAATGAATTAGAATGGGTTTCGATATTTTAATGTTGGTCTGTGCGAAATTTAGCGAGATGATATATTCAGTTCTTATTTATTTAAATTTATTAATATTTATATAAAAAGTAATGTTATCTATAAAAATCGGTCTCGAGTTAAACAAGGAAATATGATTTGTCATTCCCCCATGACGTCATTATACGTCACATGTGTGGCCTTCTATACTATATAAAGATCCAATTAATAGTGTCTCACGCCAGCAGACTGTGTCAATACGAGATAAGGTTAAACCCTTTTACGCTCAATGAGCATCATTACCCCTTTAATTGTTTCCTTAGTATGGCTATTTCCTTAGTTTGATTATTTTATTTATTACACATAAATAATTGTACAAACGAACATTATTATAGTTATGAAAAGAAACAATTGTGTAAACTGTAACATCCACAGTTTAAAAACGAGATATTCATAAAATTTGCATTTTTTTCTGCCTGTTTTCCTGTATAGAGCTTTATAACCAGTCAATTTGTTTAGGCAACTATAAAAACAATTATAAATAAAGGTTAACAGCATCTATTTTAAAAAGAATTCATAATAAAAAACGAATATAGTATTATTACTACATTATTACAGACGAGTCAAAGCTTTTGCAGACAGGAAAATTTGTTTTGGCACACACATACATAATCGGATAAGACGTACCAAGACGTTTGCAGTCGGAAAACATTGGAACGTTCTAGGAATTCGCGAATAGGTCATGTTAAGGAGTTCATAATAAGTTTTTGCGATTTGGCCGCCAATAAACCTTGGCCCAATGAACGTTTGGCCACGTCATCGTGTTCCGAGTAAATTGTAGGATAAACATCTGTGCGTAAGGAATTCTAGGCATGTATGCAACGATCGCTCGGGGCCACTGAGATGATATAACACTATAGTTATTTTTGTACAGCGGGTTTTGCCCGCAGACGTTTGAGAGCTTAAACATTGGGATTTTCCTGGTGGCCCAAGATGCCCTTACGTAAATCTGGTGTGTTAAACACCACATTATTCGATGTGACTTCGCGGCAAAACAGGCTCAACCTGCTGTTTCTGTCATAACAATATTAAAATATGGTTTCATTAATTAAACGGCGTTAAAGGGCATATGTAATTAGAGTACGGTGTCGACATAAAACTTTATGGTACACTATTAATGAATAATGTACTGCATGCATATCGAAAATCGAAATATTCACGTTTACATTCTATCGTTTATCTAGTCACTCGACACCGGCGGTCGTGTGTCGGTGTCCCGTTTTGCAGCTGAAATAACGTTACGCAAACATTTAATAACCTACAGCGTATCATATACACATTTCCTACTCCCTACTTCCAAGATATCGCACCTTTAGAAGGAAAATGACACAATTCAAAATGATCGAAATTTGAGTTATCGTCATAAAATTACTTAAAACGAAGTTCTCAATAAAACAATAGTTCAAACACAGCCATATTCGAGCGGGAACAGGACAAAACTGTTTCGGTCCCTTTTTATTATATTCTAATAAAAAAATATACCAGTTATAAGTCATTTTATGATAACTCAATTTTCGATCATTTGGAATTGTGTCGTTTTCGTTCTAAAGGTGCGATATATGCGGACACTATAATATTATAAACGTGAAAGTTTGTAAGTATGGATGTCTGGATGTATGGTTTGTTACTCTTTCACGCAAAAACTACTGAACAGATTTCGATGAAATTTGGCACACGGGTAGATTATGTCCTGGATTAACACATAGGCTACTTTTTATTCCGGGAAAATATAAAACGGGACTTTTATCCCGGGAAAACTCATTCACGCGGGCGGAGCCGCGGGCAAAATCTCGTGCGGACATAAAACTAGAATCGGAGGTACCCGCGTCTCAACTCGCGTTACTAGTTCTAGCAACCGTAAAACGTACCACAAAGGACGTAATATTATCCCCGTTGCTAGATTTTCCGTCCGAAATCGACGTGTTCGCGGCGTATTTGTGCTAAAATGCGTTCAGTTAGACGCAAAAACATGTTGGTCGTAACACGATAACTCGTCCGAGTACCGGCTAGGGTTGTCGGCTGTGCTCGAAAAATTTTGTAATGCTTTTTGTATTATAGAACTGCTTAATTATAAATAGAGATCGTCATTAAATAGCTACCAATTTGAGCTTTGCTCAAGTCAAACAAAATAAAAATAAGAAGCTTGGACATCAAAAACATAACACAATAATATTTGTCAAAAATCTACTTTATTCTTTAATTCCTCCAGATTCTAGAAATACTATTTATCATCGTCCAAATTTAATATAGGATTTATTAACAAAGTCGACAACCCTAATAAGCGACGCCCGTGCTCGCTGCGGTCCGGAAACGTGATACGCGGCCGCCTTCACTCGGTGTCTTTCTATTGATTTCAATGCCCTCTGCAGTTAGATTGGCCAACAATTATTCATAACTTCTAACGCCAAGGGCCTTAATTATCCCTATCATAGTTACACAATGCTTTTTTCGCTTCCTCTGGTGTTAAATGCCTCTCAACATAGCAAGACAGAACATTAACACAAGTACTTATACCTTTATGGATAGACAGTAAGTGCGGAAGATTACACAACGTTAAACGCGGTAATGAGCGGAATGTTTGTTGCGTAAATGTGATCACAAAGATGAGTTACGAACGAAGAGCAATGGTTTGGTTTTGGTGTTTTGAGTTGTTATTGTGTTTCAATTAGGCGAGCGACTTGCACGTCCCGGTATTCATTGAAAAATGCTTTTATTTTCTAATTGGAATCCGTAAACATATCGCCTAGATTATGCCATATTGTGTGGTTTATAACACATAGTGAATGCATAAATACATCATGAAAATATAATCATTTCAATCAGCCAATCATTGCATAAAATACGAGGGGTAGTTTGTTCTGTAACCTTATAGCCCATGGTAGATCATAATGCTGGCAAAAGTGAACAGTGTACATGCGATTATGGCGTTCGGTTTAAGCTATAAAAACTGCACGAACCATTCTAAAAGGCCAACATGAATATGGACGTAATGTGCAATTCACAGCCTAGTAATTATCATAGAATTATGAGTAGGTTCATATGCTGAGCAATCTATAAACTGTATCCCATATACGGTAGCAAAATACTCAAATAGCTTAGACAAGATTCAAAATACTATTCATTTATACGTTCAATTGCTCTGACTGCAAATATTTTCAAATTGCGAAATGCAATTTAGTGTTGTCTGTGTATATTACTACTTAAATGGACAACAAAGGACGTACATGGGTGATAAGTCCCATTCAATTATTCATATTTCGTGCGACACGTAATTTAATTATGCATACTGATTCCATGATAGGCGAGCGTTGGACTCTGTAGTATACTTTTAACCTGTAGCTGTGTATTATGCTGAAAATCGAATGAAATGATGTTTGGAATGTTTATAGATACCACCTTATAAAAACAAAAAAAAGTGTGTGTGTACTTATGTACACGCGTTAGAAGTTATACTTCTTTGGCGTAACAAGATAAAAATCTTTTTAAAGAACGTGCCAAACGAAGTATAACTTCAATATCTTTCGCCTTATTCTACGTTCAAAATTCAAAACTTAAATGTTGACTATAGCTAACTTCAGGGTGTCGGTTTTTCGTGACGGTGTGCGCGCGCATCGTATAAATTTACTCTCATCATTTTTCCCTAATGCGCCAAAAGAAGTATAACTTCAAAAATCTAATCAATCATTGATATAGGTTTCATTTAATCTTAGTATTAGTTATTCATTAAATTAGTTGTCACATTCATCCCATACCTGCATTCATAGTCTTTGGAACATACCTGAACTGGCTTGGCTTGCTTGGTTCCTGTTATTCTCTGCATAGCTATCATGTTGTATCGTAATTTACTGCGTAAAGCATTATTGTGCATTTCTGACGTTACGTCACGTCTTGCAAGTTGCAACAACTAATAGTGTTCGTCTTCAACGCATGCAGCTAGTGCCGAGTACGCACGCAATTCTATTATGCAATACGGTAGAAACTACGCAATCTCAGGTAAAACATAAATTGTTCGTTATAGTAGTGTTAGTTGAAGACCTTGCGCGTCTCTCCTAATTAAGTTTCTGAAAATCGATTATCTTCGATTCACGCAGTTTTAAATGATAAACAATTAAAATTGTCTTTGTAATGAGAAAAAATAGTTATTGTCTTGTTTTTATTTTGTTTTCGGAGAAACCGCAGTTTCTGTTGTTGGCTTGTCAGTTGTAGTACTAGGGCGTCATGAACGTAGTGGACGTAACACGCTCTAGGCACCGGTGACCGCATTCTTCGCTGCAGCGTGCCGTGCTGAAATTGGAACGAGCATCCGTTTACGTTTACAAGATTTGCTATCTACTCTTTAATCCTCTGGGTTCCTGGTTCTTTTACTGTTAAACCAAAGGTGTTTTTACTTTATTCTCTTTGCATTTCGTAATTATGTTAATTTATTAATTTTATTTTTAAAGACATACATACTTTACGTACAATATAAATCTAACATACAGTTTCCTCGTTAATGACTCCGTCGAGGGCTTCAATTTCTAAAAATATCCCCGCATACTCGTAACCCCAAAGCTATTATGGGATGGTGTCTCTGCGTATTTGACTTCATGCCCTTTAACTGTTCTTGTATAATTTTATAATTTTCTTGTATAATCGGTATAAGTAGACGTCATAAAGTTCGTGGTATCTTTTTATTTTTACTACGCAACGCATACTCACGCCTTTTAACCCCGAAGGGGTAGGCAGAGGCGCAACTAGTGCACGCACTTTTCGCCGTGCGTATTCCGACCCATGATGTGATTGGGGGCGAGCCTATATCGCTATATAGGGCACAAATTCCATACTCCGGGCTGATACTGAATAGAAAAATCCAATATAACTTTGCCCGACCCGGGGATCGAACCCGAGACCTCAGCATTGCAGTCATACCGTAATACAACTACGCCACCGAGGCAGTTTTATTTTTAAAATATCTCCGTGTTTTCCATCTTCCGATCAATGATGCGTTAGATTGTAATTTAAATCCTTTCAATTCCTTTCGAGTAAACAGTATTCATGAAATTGAATTAAATCAAAATTGTTGTATATATAAATGTTTGAAATACATAACGGTGTCTTGTTACATGCATAATTGATAAATTGTACTTGTTTATGCAGTATTCTGTATTTTTTGTGACGTCGGTACTTTATTACAATCACACCGAGACCTCGTGATCCAAGCAAATAAAAACACCGGTGTCCTTATGTCATTGTTATTGTAATTTGAGAAAAGGATAATATTAGGCCACCAATTTTATTTGTAAGCGAAATATAAGAAGCAAAAAAAAAACAATAAACATATTAAATCATTAAGTATGGAAACTGATGAAAGAATAAGTAAAGAACCTCAAGATAAAACATTTTTTTAAACACCGATAGAAGTCTAGAAAATTCGTAAAATCAATGCCACTTGAACATGTAAAATGAAGTCATTTCAGAATGTTTCCGCAGTCGCCATTAGTCATGATAGTTTTATGGGCTAGTATTTAGATGTGTCGTTAACTTATCTCGAGGTAACTAACGGTTAAACCAGCTTTACAGGATTATAAAGTCAGGTAATAAGTTAATTAGTGGTATAAACTTAAAACTAAATTTTACGACCACCGAGCGCGATAAACTATTCCGCCAATCTTTGATTAATTATATACCTAGATAAACACTGAACGTTTCAAACGCGTCGAAAAAATAGAGGCGAACTATTCCCCAGTAAATGAGTTCGAGTGAACTCATTTTTGTTGTTTTTCATGGATATAATTTTCTCCCCGTTTTAATAGAAACCATGTAATAACTGGTATTATTATGCGCGCACACAAGGATACGCAGAATGATGCAGCGATAGCGTATGACACAGCTGTCACGCATACTAGCTTAAGAAAAGTTGGCCTGTTTGTTTTAGTTACATTGCAGCGCGTCACTCTATCTAGGTATATAATTAATCACAACCGCCAATATACGAGTGTTAGGACCTGTTTCTCAAGGTTCAAGTACATTTTATTTGACGTTCATCTTATTAAACATCGAATTTCGATAGTACTCATCTTATTACCATTTATTTGGGAGCATTGGTTAGAGTGTGACCTTTTGTATTTGGTCGGCGTCTCGGCTTACACATTTATGTGACAAGTATTTATCAGCAAGCGTTGAAATCGGGCTTTAATATAAATGTTGACGGTAATAAAGTACAAGTCGTTAATTAAATTGTCAAGTTATGTCGCCGAAAGGGACAAGTGTTTAACTTTCGACCCATAACAGTTACGGGTTGTTTTATTTATTTTTTATTTACTTTTCCACGTTAACAAGTCTCGTTCGTGACTTGACAACTTACAGTATTGTATCGACTTTTTGATGTAAAACGTGTCACGAACTATATGACCCACGATATCGTTGTCGAAAAGAACTTTCTAGACTATTTCATACTTTGTAGTCCGAAGGATAATGTAAAGAACCCGCGCGAGGGCAGAATTTTAATATCAGTTTTTTGGCCGTGAGACCGCTTTATTGAGCTCATGGTACCCTGGGTTATGAATTCGGTAAAGTCCCGAAATTTATTCCCAACCAGCGACTGAGGCTATATGGTCGGTGTTCCCAACGCTAGTCTAAATATATGTGGGGATTTTTAATTAGCAAAAACACATGTTTTGTCTGGGTTTACTAAGTGAATTTTTGCAAAGCGCGGTCGTAGTTTTACATTTCGTTTCATATTGGGGGACAAAGCCATGTAACATGTTTATGTATGTATGTATAATGTAGCGGTTTCTATAAATACTTGTTGTTCCTAGTTGAACAGTGTGATAGGTGAAGTGTTTTATCATAATTGAATTGTTAATGCTATTAATCAAAGCAGGTTTACTTGGTTGTCTTAGGGCAACTAGCGTAATGTTAAGTTAGGTCAGAGCTTCAGTGAATAATTTATATGTAAATTATGTAATACTTCTATGCTAACAATTCCCGATTCAATATAATGCTACTAGGATATTAAGGAGTAAGTGAAAATGTACATCATTGTTTCATGCTACTATATTCGGCTTTGGTGTTCTTAAGTAGGTACGATAAAACGTAATCGCAACAACTAAACTTGTAACAAATATTTGTGATATAAACCAACGTTTGTTCCAAATCAGGCATTGATCTGTTCTTCAATAAATATCACATGAAAAATGATGATCTGTCATGCAAAATTGTATATTAATGTATTTATAATACAATTCCATTCGGCTCAAAAGGATTGTATCTCAACATCGTATGCAATTCGCAGCACCTTCTGAATTAAACCCAGCTAAGTGCATATAATGAGGCACTAAATTATCCGGTATCCGTCCAGAGTGTAACGAACCGCGTCGACTTTGGATCGTGTTAATACACACAATAACAAATGACAATAGTCAGGAGCGTTCGATGGCTATTGATTGGATGCGTTTGTTTGGGTGGGTCGTGTCAAATGATCAATCTTTTATTTGAAGATTAGAGCTACGATGTAATTGTTTTCTCTACAGCATCGTTTTATGACCGAGATTGTACTGTTGTCATATAAACCTTTGTTGTTAGTGAGTTAACGACACTAGAGATACAATTGACAGAAAAAGTGCTTTCCCAAATAAATTGGTGAACTATAATGATCCATCATGGATCCATCACGTATCACTCTCAACATGTACCGCATTAAGTTTACAGTTTTCTATGAAAATCTGCATATATATACTCCATGATACATCAAGTGTTAGCAAACAGCAATTGCTCTGTTTGTGATCACGAGTTCACGATACGTGTAAACTGTAAACCCATTAAGTAATTGACACGTACGTAAATAAATGACATTGCAACGACATTTATGCTGGTCGACCATGTTTTTTCCCGCTCAAACAGCGTGCAGTCGGCAAACATTATTTATGTTTACACAGCTGGACTGGGAAAAATATTTACTATGTTATGCTCTTGTAAATATATATAATATGTACTCATTATAGCTTCGGTATGGAAACGATTAAGTAAGTCAACTGATGGTAAATTAACACCGTCTTATAATAAGGCACAATATAAGAAAAATCATAGTTTTTTTAGTCTTCGATAATAGTAATGGTTCAGGAGTCAGGGGCAACTGACGAGAAGTTAGGTTTCCAGGTCGGGCAATCAAAAATGGAAAATTTTGTAAACCTTGTCAGTTGTGACGCTTGGGTTTGGACTTTAAGCGCCTTATGTCAATAGGTTATCGCATCACCTTTGTGAACGTTGGATGCAATAGTTGCTACACTGTATTACCTTTTAGCGATTACGGTGTGAATTTATAAATTAATGAATTTTAAAACTACTAAACCGATTTTAATAAAAAGTAAAGTATATGGGACCAATTTGAAAGTATATTCTTTCAAATAAAAGAATTTTCCATATCGGTTAATAAATGACGGAATTCTGAGGTAACAAACATAAAAAAAAACATGTCAAATTGAAACCTCCTTTTTTGAAGGATTAATCAATTTACGTAATAGGAACGACAAACAGGCTTTAGAATTGCAAGTTACAACGCCCATAACCTCATTCGCAACGTAAAATTTAGGCCAGATATTGTAAATGTTTGGCACGGGTCCTACACGTGGAACGAAATATTTACGGTGTGATATGGAAATTGGGAAGTTTGAAATTAGTTAGACCAAATTTCAATACTGCGCAAAACTAAGGAAATATTAGTTCTAATAAAACATATCTAAATTTAAGATTGTGTGTTATCATTTGTGTCGCGCTTTGATCATGGCATCAATATTTGTATCATTTTTGTCCAGGACGATAAAAAGTTCGTCATCCCTGATAACCGTTGTGTGTCGCGTCACAAACGAGATGTTATGGTCACGTCCTCTAATAAAATTGACTTTATTGTTGCAGAATCATTGCTATAAGGACTTACATACTTTTCGCACTTAAATCTAGATTTTAAGGCCTTATCCTTTAAGTTTTCTTCTTTGTCCGGAATTGTAATATTTAGCGATAAAGCGATTATCAAAGATAGTTATCGTCCAAGCCCGATGCCACAAGTTCATGGAAACAAATCGTTATATTTATGAAACAAATTCTGAATTACGACGAACTGATGCTATAATGCTCTACTAATTACAGCGTTTAGTACAAATTGGTTAGAGAACGATATGGCTTTGATTTAGACTATAATTGGGTATATCCAATGGGTAAAATTCAAATTATGAAAACCAATATTATATCGTTTTTTAGCAATATCAAATAACAACAGTCAAAAAACTGAAGGTATATTTTTCTCGCTTTACAGTTGACACAGACGTACAAAAGTATCATATTATTGAAGCCGATGAAATGACGTGCGCAAACTGGTTTTTCTGTTTATCGGTGACTAGTGACTACCCTGCGTTCGTGACCCTTCAGAATTTACAAGAAAAAAATCAATTTGTATCTATAGCCGATCAAATATTCTGGATTGTTGATCGTAGATAAAGAAACGTTATAATTGTTATACAATTTTCTGCCCATGTTTCTAAGATTTATTAATACCAAATCGGACTTGTTCAATTAAAACAATCGAGGTCTTTCCATTTCGACTTTAAGCATTTTGCGAGAGGGTTCAACATTCCATGTCCATTCATGCGGCGCCGGGCTGACTATCACCTTACATGGACATATTCAAATTACCTGTATTTATGTTAATACCTTCATTTGTCAGCGGCCAGTTGGGCGTGTTGGTTTGATTCCCTCGCTCGTGTGACAACGGCCTTCACGGTGTGGGCACGTTGCCGATAAACGATAAAACCACGGGCCGACCGCGCTAATGTCGCCTCCACACTATCGCTAATAACCTCTCTCTTCACATCAGATAATTGTGTGATTGGATGTTCCGTGCAAATGTGATTTTATACAAGTGTAGTGTGAATACCTATTTATTATAATAATAAGTTATTCCAATGAACTCGAAGAGAAAAATGGAACGCTACAAAACTGTCGTGTTACGATGGCGTGCTTCCTACAACGGTGATTATTAAGACCCTAGTGAATAGTGTTTCGGTAAAGTCTGATATTTTAGACTGCATTAAGTTATTTATTAGTTAGAAGTGTCGTTGTGTCGGATAAGAGGATTATGCTGATTAATACATTTTTGGACACGGAGGATTTCGTGCACCTTTACTATCCGGAGGATGAGCCGGCCGCGGCGCAGGGCTGCGGAGCCGGGGCGCGCATGGCCTCCAAGTACCCCGCGAGACCGCCCTCGCCTGAATACTCGCAGGTTCGTATCCGCCTTAACTTAACTGGGTCTCCTCGTTGAACAGTTGTGCTGAAGACTGGAGTGCCGTATACAAGATAGCATGTATACATTTGTTTAGAGACTGAAGAGTTGCATGATTCGTAGACGCTGGCGTGGTAATTGACCTCAAGCTGGCCAAAACATCTAAATTCTAAAACTTCTTCAGGGCGATGACTAAGGGACCAGAACATTTTTTAAGCTTAATCGCTGTACAGTCAGCAGCATAAGTATCTGAACAAAATCAAAATTTCAAGTCGCCTATATACGCGTTAAGTTAAACTGAAACATTTTTTTCTTCGTTTGAAGTAAAGTTAATCACATATAATACCACACGAGCTTCAAAATTATCTGGCATTTCCCTCAAGGTTCCCTGCAAACAAATGAAGTCGTCAAGTTTTTCAGGAAAAATCACTCGCGCTTCGCGCGCGCTCGTGATTTTTTAACCTGAAAAACTTGACTCCTTCATTTGTTTGCAACGAACCTATCGGAAAATACCCGATAATTTTGAAGCTCTTGTGGTATTCGGGGGATTATTTTTCCGTCCCAAATGTCGGCCAATAGAATTGCACCATGAGATGAAATGAACAGTCAACAAATAAGAATTTCATAATATATAGTAACGACCAGAGAAAATATTCAAAAAAAATTGTTTCTTATTATATAGTAACGACCAGAGAAAATATTCAAAAAAAATTGTCAGTATAATACCATGTAGGTTGTACCATGTGACGTCGAATGGTGCAATTCTATTGGTCGATATTTGGGTCGGAAAAATAATCACTTTTATTTTTGTGAACAGAAAAAAAAACATTAGTAAGACCACAAAAGTATGTGGGTAATTTGTAATTTTGAATTTGTTCAGCTACTTATGCTGCTGACTGTACATTTCCAACCGCGTAAAGACGTCGCCTCATAGCACTTTCAATGATTTAGAAATACACTACAAATAGGTGAAAAGTACGCGGGAATCCTTTACCTTGAATCGCAGTAATTGTGCGCCGCAGTCAGTAATGCTCCATTCATTAGAGGCGCGGCGCAGCTCGGGCACAGCGCGGGAGGACGATACTCGCGTGCGTCATTCATTCATTCGTTCATTCTCGATGTTGTGTCCATTACTGATGATGTGACTGTTTACTTAGCTATTTATGATCCCAATTGTTGTACGGCTGTTGTGAAATGTAAACTCTTTTTGAAATAATCGTCCATCATTTTTGATCCCTTTTTTGTTTAACGGCTGTTTATTATGAAAAATCTTTTTGTAAATAACGATTGCGTTTTGTTATTATTTATTTTAAAATGGTACATTGGTAAACATAGCTTTGCAAACACAACATGAACACTGGATATAAATTGCACATTTAAACTTCTTCGAACTAGTGTCGTCCAAACCATTCGTATATAAAAACAAACAAAATTTTAACATTCGTACTATTCTTACACTATCATTAACTATTTTATAGAACTCACCCCCATTTCAAACTGAATCTCAATGTAAATGCAAGTTCACATCGGTGGTAGGGCCGCAGTGTAAAGGTCAGACGTGTGCCGCGGTCTTTGAACGTCCTAGCAGCAATCCTTACTCAATGCCAGATAAATATAACGCGCTAGTACATTTCATTACCCACATGCTAACACATTGTGGAGGTACTTCGATATGTATGAACAAAAACCATTGACTTTTATACGAATTGTTACACAATTTATACTATTGTTATCCAATCAGCCAGTGTTTGATCAACGAGTGCGGAGTGAAAGGGTAGGGTTTGTGTAGGGTTGTCACTGATAGGTATTATCGGTAAATGAATGTGAGAAATCTGTGAGTGGCATATTATTAGCTAGTAGTAGTATTGGCGATATGGTAAATAAAGCGGCCGAAACGAACACAGAATATGAGGCTGTTGAAAGAAAAAAATATATTTGAATTTAAAATATTGTAGCATCCAATATACATTTGAAAATGTATAGTTTTTATTTAACATAGCAATAATATTATCATAGTTGTAAAATCAATTCTGTGGCACCCCTATCGATTTGACAATCGTTAGTTTTCATCAATAGTTATAATACCGTAACTAAAGTTACAACACAACGTACCCGTGGTGTCCCGGGCGTGATGCGGGCGTGTTTACATTAGAACAGCTGTTTGACTCGTCCTTCATGACTCTTGTTCATTAAACGTTATAAAGCGCAAGTGCACAGCTGTTTAATGATTAACTGGTAAATGAGAGCCTTGTTTACGATATTCCCCATGGACACTCATCATGGTGGTTTGTTAACTCGCAGTATCAGATTTATTGGTGCATTCCTAAAGGAAATAGATTGGAGATTTATCGGGCCTAATATGATGAAGAAATGTAACACGCAACTTTCATGGACATATGATCGTTCACATGAGTTATTCATAGCTCTTATCGTGTATATTTATTAGAATTTAAAATTATATGCCGATCGCATTTAATGGTAAATGTTTCTATCTATAGTTTGTCGACGCTTTCGGCTAAATACTAATTTAGCGCAAGCACAAATCACATTAGCATTTGCTAGGTCGCTTAATTCACCATTCATCACGCGAATTAATCCGTTTACAGCACAATTTATTAACGTCTAAAATAAAACGATGCAGAACGTTCCAGAAGTTATGTGGAACGCAAATGACGTATACACATGTAGAATTGTGAACTACTAACGCCGGAGTCGCCGGATGTTTCTGACATAATCGCTGGCAAGATGGACGCGGCCGACTGAATTAGTTCACTATCGCACCACTATTATTATTTTTATGGAAGAAATTGTAGGGCACTTGATAGTACTAGGCTGGTCGAAGGGTAACTATTTACATTACAGATGTGACTGAGTCCGCTTACTTACATGCGACTGCTCGTCGACTATCGTAGGTTACAAAAAATATCATGACGGTTTTTCTCTCTGTTATGCAAAGCATGGCGTCTTCGTCTTAACATGCACGGGCGTTACATGTGTCAGTTTTACTTTACAAGTTACTTGCGTAAGTAGTATGTGAACTATAAAAAGTATATGTTGCTGTACCCAATTAGAGATATTTTCATAACTTACAAATGTAACACCTCATTAGAACCAATGGTAAATATGCATTAAAGTAATGAATCACCACACAATTTATTATTCCTATTCGACATTTAATGATACAATCTGTCCGTCTCGCTTTGTTCCTTTATTGAATGCATCAAGTGTCAAGGTTCAGAGACAGACCGGCGGCGGGCCTTGAATGGGCTTTCGACGCGACCTCCGGTGGGTGAGTGACTCCCGCAGCCAGGGTCGGTGGATGCTCATTCATGAAATGATAGTGTCACGTCATAATGCAGCTGTTTGTCAGTGTAAGATGGTTTTATTTTAAAACTATGAGATATGTGGCTACGTTGTGTATATTATAGTTTTAATTTTGGATGTAGCCAGTAATCACCAGAATTACTGATCTGATACAAATTTGACTGTCCAGAGCATACTCGTTTGTGTGTTGTAATTGTTTGAGGGTATTTTGATTATATAATACAACAAAACTTTAGAAAAAAATCAATTAATAATAACTACAAAATAAAATTAAAGTTGAAACATTATTGGTGATTGTTTTCTCGTATGGTATCACATTAGTTTTGCTTCTAAACGAATATATCCGGCGAAAGTGGGTATTAGTAAACATGTTTGAGGTAGTTCAGTTGATAATCTACAAGTAAAAGCTATTTAAAGTTAACGAGCTGATGTCTCTTCGCTTCATCGTTAGAGCGTCAATTATGAGTTTCAAGAATGTATTTAAGCCGAAGCTATAGTTTAATAAATAGTATTAGACGTCATTAGGATTTGCCCCATTGGTCTAGTGGTAGGTTATTTGTACTGCGAATTATGACTTTCTCCGTCTTATTACAAAAAGATAGCTTAGTACTGGGTTTAAACCAAGACTAAAAAGTCTTGGTTTGTTACGGTATTAAAGTTAGTTCTCGGACTAAAATTCATTCTTATTACAAATCCAAGACTAGCCGAGGATTATCTAGTACCGAAGATAGTCCCTGGTTCAATTAGTATCCACAGATTATAAGCAAAAAATTACAGTTTCATTCACTCGGCGATTGATGCACCGTTCCTTTTAACATAAATTTGTGTGAAGAGAAAGCCAAAATGTTTAATAAAATGTGATTTTGACGATGGTGATGATGCTAAATATTATAATATATAATATCTTGTCATTTAAATATATTTTAAATCTGAATAATTTCAAATGGCGTGAATTTTGTGTTACTGTCGACTTGTTTATTTAGCTAGCGTACAACGGAATGAAGTGTGCGGTGCGCGTATTTGGATATTATTGAAATGTTTACATTTCGGTTTATTTATGATTCTTTTGAATAGCAGTTCAAATAACATAAAGAAACGTTGTTGTTTAATTATAATTATTTAGGTACGGCAACAGCGTCACAAGTGCAGTAGTTTTTGTTGTGAAAACATGTACGTAACGTATACGATAGTTATTCCAGTTGAAAATGGAGCAATCAAAGAAAAAAAGTGGTGAAAATTTGACTTTTGAAGTAAAGGTTAGTCCAAATCAATCGTATTATTAATAAACAGTGTAATAACATTACATAATAATAGTGAAACTACATTTATAGCGAAAATCTTCATCACTTAATTAAAAATGATTCACGCGACTACGGGGTCTATTAAACCGCTGGTTTGTTTCCAACACTTCCAAATCCATTAAATCAATGGAATTTATGTCCATTTTTATATTTTTGTTGATATTTGATTATCTTAAAACATAATTTCGACTTGATATTCAACGTTTCGAGGTTAGTACTGGAGTTAAACTAGGGCTCAGGGAGGTTTAACTTTAGTACCATAGATAATCCTCGGACTAGCGAAAAACTCTGTTTTGTAATAACGTTTATTTTAATACATAGTTTAAACCTGGTACTAAACACGGTACTAAAGTTAAACTTCGTTTTGGAATAAGGCGGTCTGAGTTTGTATATTATGGCCATTTTCGCCGGTTTTAGATTATAATGCCTAAAATCATGGAATCGTGCGTGTTTTCGCTATGTTAGACGACTTTATGGTACTTATTTTCGTTAGGATAACGCACAAGTGAACTATAATGTTTCATTGTTGCCGACCAACTTTATTAGATGGCTAAGTTGAAAGTAACCCAGGATTTTAAATTTGGCACTAACAACTAATCCTATTATTCGGATGACTGAACTTCTACCTTCTTCTACAATAAGTGTCAGTTTAGCACACAAGTTTATGAATAACAGAAAAACCCAATATCAATTTACCCGTCCTCCGGGACGGACGAAACCGTCGATCTCCGGATCGAACATGAGATCTCTGCGTTATAGTCGTACCGCGTACGCAATACACACAACTACGATTGGCAATCAAAGTTCGTGTATAAGGCTCGGAAAAAATAAACATTCGTTGTACATGATTGGACCATAGGCTCGCCACTTGGAAAATATCACGACAAATTACGTCAGGCACTAGTTGTACCTCTGCCCACATCATAAAGGCATGAATCTATGTTAGTATACGTATGTACTATTCTAGTCCACACTAGCAATCTACCCACCACATACTAAGGAAAAAATCTCAACAAATCGCACCATATAAGTACCTGCTTCCGCCAGCGGTGTTCATAGCGGCCTCAAACGACCTCAATACTACATCTCGAACCGCCGGTATTAGTCACACCAATGTTATGCGAGCGGGGGATTGCCCCATTGCGTTGCCTAATCGCGGTACGTGACGGTGCGTGTGCGGCCTTGCGAACGCCGCGTTTTATATCGATATGTGCAATCGATTCTTTTGTGATAATCGATTTGTTTTTAATGTGCGATGGTAATATCTATTTGTAAAGGTAGTTAAATTTATTAATAATTAGCTTTTGCCCGCGGCTCCGCCCGCGTGAATGAGTTTTCCCGGGATAAAACTCCCGCTTTATAGTTTCCCGGGATTATACTTATAATCCCGGGAAACTATAAAGCATAGGCTACTTAGCCTATGTGTTAATCCAGGACATAACCCGTGTGCCAAATTTCATCGAAATCCGTTCAGTAGTTTTTGCGTGAAAAAGTAACAAACATCCATACATCCAGACATCCATACATCCATACTTACAAACTTTCGCGTTTATAATATTAAGTAGGACTAGCATTTGCCCGCGGCTCCGCCCGCGTGTAATAGTTTTTCCAGGATAAATATTTTCCCGGGATAAAAACTGCAGCACTCTGGACTCTGGAGTAATGTAGCTTCCTATTACTGAAGGAATAAAACCTACTACTTATTAAAACTATAGAAGTTTCATACAAACTTTGCCACTCCTTTTTACCCCCTAAGAGGTTGAATTTCGCAAAATTTGAGACTACTAGCACTTGTAGTTTCTGAGATTTCGGTTTTATTTGCACATGTTAAGTATTTATTTATGCAATGTAAATATTTTTATAAATGCATGCATGACTTTATTGCAACATTATTAGCGTATCGAATAATGATATTTAATGCTCTATTCGCACCATATCGATTTTAATCGATCATATCGTACACTATGAGGTCACGTTCCATTAAAATTCCTACATTCGCGACGGGTGCTTGCAACGTGTAGGTATTGCAAATCGGTAATATACAGCCTTGCGCCTTCAATTAGTAGCCTTTAACTAGAATTTGTATTCACACAACCGTTTCCAATTTATGTCATTTAAGTGCAATGCGTTTATAATTAAGGACGCATTTACATTTTTGACAACTTCGATTTTAGATATTTTAATGACAAGAACGCGCTTTGCTACACGCGCACACATCGAAACCGATTTAAACTAGATTTTCCATTGGAACGAGCTAATCTTAATACTTGAAGTTATTATTTTACTCATCCATATTTATTTTTTTGGAATTGTCGAATGTTTACAATTATATTTAATAATAATTATTAGTATAATTTCATCATGTAATAGACATTTTTATCTCTTTATTTTAAATGTTCCTTTTTTTCATATACAAATATTTATTTATATAATATTTTTATATATACAAAAAAAAAACATTAATGCATATAAAATTTAAAAAAGTGTATCACCCTCCGATGTCGAGGCTCAAGACCCAAACCGGTAGTCAGGGATTCAAAGTGAGGAATCTCCTCACAATGCGTGTGGTAAGCGATACGACCACCCATAAACAGTAGCAACACCATACAGCACCTTGAGTTACAAAATACTGTGTGGCATTTCACTGCGCTCGTCATTCTGATACATAAGATGTTAAGTCTCATTATGTCCAGTAGTTAGACTGGCTACAATGTCCTTCAAACCGAAACACTACAGTGCATGCACACTGCTGCTTGGCGGTAGAAAAAGACATTGACATTGCGGTGTCCAGAAGTACTGCTTTCTGCATCTGGCTCTTGACCCAACGACTAATTGAGAGAGATCGAGACTCTGGTATCAACCCATGAGCAGAAACGACAATCAGAACAATAATTGTGGAGGCCTCTTCTCACATGTCGGTAACCTCGTGTGCCAAATCTAAACATTTAGACATTTTGTCCTTTTCGGCCTTAACGAGGTTATCGTCATGCGGAATGGTGACGTCAACAAGTATTGCCCGGCGCGCCAATCGATCTACTATTACAATATCAGGATCTACTATTACAATACAATATCTTATTGGCAACAGTAGCCTGTCCGTGATAATAGATTGATCCCAGTACAGCGTTGCATGATCATTTTCGAGAACTGTTTGAGGCACATACTGGTAATATGACACTTCAGGAGACACAAGATCTTGGCTACTAGGTTGTGTCTATGCAAGTACTTGCCGTTAGCAAGATACGAACAACCCGAAATCACATGCCCGTTTGATTCACCGGGACGGTGGCATGCCCAACAGATATCGACCGTACCGTCCTACAGGATATATTATAATTGTTCATATTTCCTATAATTGTTTGTCTTTATAACTTTGTCCATAATTGCAATGACAAAACCCTCAGTTTCTCCAAAAAGGTTACCAAAACGTAGCCAAGATACGGATGCGAGCTGAACGCCCCGATAGAACCGACCGTATAGTTCTTTGCTCTTCCATATCACCTCGCGTTCCCTAATGCCCATCGCCATAGGGTTTCGCCAGTTCTCATTCGCCAAGGAAAGTGGGATAAATCCCTTATCCACCATGACTACAATCTTATACATGCCCACTTCGCTGTGGAGGATATAATCCCTAAGATTGCATACCTCGCGGTTATGCAACTCCATTAAGTAAGCCTCGGCCCCGCATCTCCGCGGGATGTATAACCTCATCACTGACCACCGTGGGTGATGCATACGATATGCAGTCAGTAGGGTCCGGAACTTTCGATGCAAGGCGTCCAATTCAGTCTGAGTCCTTCTTTCTGAGTATACCAAAAGAGTACATGAGTACAGGCATAACTCAACCGTTGAAACCACAAATCTTGTTTCCACCTGACAAAAAACTGTTAAATACAAAAGTATTCAACAAAAATCAGGCGGCCGAAGAAACGGTCATTCACCGATTGTTTTACGTCGGCACTCATAATACCAGGTGCCTCAGGCATACCCAGATATTTGTAAGTTTCCGTCTCAGAAAGGGATCTAACTCTCTAAGACTTGTATGTCACCAGAGACCACGACCTCTCCTCGCTTCACATGGATAACCGCACATTTATCTACACCAAACTCCATATTGATTGAGTTGCTAAATCTTTCAGTTATTTTTAACGACTCAATCATTTTTGTTTTGTTTTGATGCAAACAACTTGAGGTCATCCATGTAAAGCAAGTGAGATATAGGCTCACTCCCTCTCCATAGACGGTATCCTAATCCTGAATCCAACAACAGAGTACTGAGAGGATTCAGGGCCATGCAGAACCACAATGGTCTCAGGCTGTACCCTGTAGCCTGACCCTGGAATATGCAATGCAATCGCAATTGATTGCATTGGAATATACCACGCTTTAATCTAAGGAACCCCCGCGCATCTCGGCGCTCTCGGCGTCAACGGCAGCGTGAGGCCTACCTGCCATACTGCTGTCCATCAGGGGGGTCCCAACAATGTGCTAAAAAGACAAAACTAGAGAAGGCACCCGCCCGCGACCCCCGGGTGGCCACTATTAGTTGCCTTTTACGACAGGCAGGGGATACCGTGGTGGAATTCTCCAAACACCTTCAATCCACATGGTGGGAGACGCCGGTCAGTCGACCACCCGGCGCCTCCAACGTCTCCTCTGACGGTGGGAGGAATCCTCGCGTTCCAGATCCCTCTCGGCACGCTCCTTCTACGAGAGGACTATCTCGCAGAAGTGGGCCAACACAGGTCAGACCTCCTGACTGCCGACCATGGGAGCGACCACGGCCGGCAACGAGAGGCCGCCTCCGACAACTGCTTTGAGAGTGCTGCGCTCCTCATTCCAGGCTGGGCAAAACTCAAACGTATATTAAGCCGTAGCCAGCGGGCAACTGTCACAATGGCACACACAGCCGACACCTCCGTACCTACGATACGAAACAGCTACTCACCGAAGCAGTCATGCCCAGTGAGTAGTTGTGGCTGAACTGTAGTAGTGAGTGTTTAGATATTTTTGTAGCGGGAAAGGCTTTGTAGGCGGGCAAAAACGCGAACTAAACCTAGTAAAATTTAAAAATAAATAATCACCGATACTAAAAATCATAAATAGATAAATAGTAAATACCATACACTGCAAAACTTGTCGATTTTGTAAATATAAAAATACATCCGCCATTTTGATTATGAAATTTAAATATTCGTATTAAAATAAATGATTTTTTTATTAATTAAATAAAATTTGCATTGACTTATTGTAATATTCAATTTTCATACTTGCTTTTTGAAAAATAATAATTTTAAATAGTATCAACTATTTTATTCGTAGTATAATGACATCGCGATCAATTTATTACGTATTTATTTTTTGAAAAAAAGTTGTACACCCGTGCTTCCTCGGCCGCGTCTCAGCGCGGAATGACAGCCCGAAATAGGAAAATGTATGAAGAAATTCAATTCAGGTTATATTTTTTCTCATAACTGGAAAAGTATTTAAATTTACTTAAAAATAATTAGCCATAAAGCAAGAAGATTATATAAGCCAGCATATTATTTCGGTTTTATATTAAAATATTCATTAGTCTTAGGTATAATGGTACCGATTCAGACCCTATTTTTCGTCATTTTCAGCGATTATTGCTCCAGAATAAACGTATTTACGTGTTAATGTTGTATGGGAGCATACAATTTCTATATGCCATAAGCAAAGAGGAATATTTAATCTTTCTTTATATACCAAGATCTCTTCATAAGCGTGACTCCTGATTCAATAAATGGTACCTCAAAACCATGGAAATTTGTAAATGCGCCCTTAAGACTATGAAGTTAATAGGAGTTTTCATTATATTCAGAATTTAAAAATAGAACAGTTTATATATAAGTGAAGCTAAAATATATAGTTACACAAATAAATACCAGCCCTGTATTATATACTACTGAGAGGCGTTAGGCCTTAGCCTATCACGCTGGCCTAGAGCGGATTGGCAGACTTCACATACCTTCGAAATTCTTATAGAGAACTTCTCAGATATTAAGGTTTTCTCACGATGTTTTTCTTCACCGGTAAAGCGATCGATAATTCACTAAGAATACACACTTAACTTTTTAGAAAAGTCAAAGGTGCGTGCCCTTGGGTTTTGAACCTACGGACATTCGTCTCGGCAGTCCATTCCATTCCCAACTAGGGTATCGTCGCTCATACAGAAATAAATGGTGTTCCAAAAATAAATTTATCTTTTTTTATTGATACTGGTTGATGTTATAATTATTTAACGTGTATTAATAATCCTTTGTATTTAAAGATATATATTTATTATTTGCACACAAAACAAAGAGTTTCCCGTTCGTCAAATATACCTTATCCGAAATAACAAACAACAATACGGTAAAATTCCATAGAATGAAGCACACGTCACCTTGCCATATTTTGGCCATCAAAACAAATCTTAACATAAATGGCCTCTTAAATAAGAAACCGTTGCCTTTGTTCATCGTGGAAACAAAAGGATTCGCGAACTTTATACACACATCTTTCAGCCTTTCTCTGTGGGATATCGCTGACGTTGAAGAAGTGTGTTCAATTCTTTACATATGGCCACTCGTTAACAACTATGCGGTACTTAGCTTAGTAACTAGTTGAATCATATAACTTAAATAGGTTTTAGAGCTCCTTACATGTAAATTATAGTGTTGATTTGAAAACGAAGATGGTATTAGAATGTTTGAAAACTTTGAAATACAGGCAATCTCGGATTCGGCTTGAATTCAAGTTACAAGAAAGTGTAACTAGGTTACTTTTAGTAAAAGAGACTATTGATTTTATAATATTGTAGTAAAACGGAAATACAGCTTGGTTTTTTCCTGTTCAGCCAAAACATAGTCAATTTCTTCCTGTTGGTCTAAAAATTGTATCAGGGTTTAAGAGTTAATTTATCAATATAGTCTGCTATCAAGAAATTACACAGTGGGTGGTAAATAGTAAATACACATCTCATATTCGTAAAGTCATGACAGTTTACACACCACGCTCACACCACTCTATTCATGTAAACTCTAACAATGGTTGATTTACGCTAGACAATGACTCGATCGCGCAGGTCATTGTTGGCCAAGATCCGGGGAGCATATGAATGAAGAGATTATCTTGATATGAATTAGACATCCGGTGTGGCGCGGCACGTCCTGTTTTTACTATATTATGGAATTTTTGTCTCGTCACGCTTGGACATTATGAGACTGGCATATTATGTTGGTATTGTAGTAGCTTTTTAAATGGTTCTTAATTTGAAAATATTCTTTTTCCAAGTGTGGATAGTCAAAATACCGTTATTAGGTTTTTTGTAACAGTACCGATGAGTAAGCCATCTGGTAAGGGTTGACTGACAACCACCCCTAAACACCTTCAGGTAGAGTTATCCCTGGCGCGCTAACCCTGGAACGAAATTGGGTATGGCAAATATTTTAGGCTTCTTACAAAATTACAAATATGCTAGAAATAGCATAAGTTTATTAGGAATTAAAATAGTCATAAAACCGCTATTAGGTTTTTTTATATTATGTACAGTCAGCCACATAAATAACAACAAATTCTAAATTTCAAATTGCTTCTAAACTTTTGCGTCAGTATCAACAATTGTTTTTTCTTCACTAAAATAAACTTCACAGGGTTAATTAAATTTTAGATAAAGAAAAAAGAATATTTCGACTGGAGTTACCGTGCAGAAGCGTTTTGAAGTTTTTAATTTGTGCAGGTACTTTTGTGGCTGACTGTACTTAAATTTAAATAGGACCCTATATCTTATCATAGAACGGAAATAAACGATGACTCAAACAAATCTGCTACAACAAGGACAATTAAAAACAAAGATAAGACAACGTAGTGTACTTCATATTGTGACAGTTGTGTAGGGTAGGGTCCTTTTTCGCGGGGAAAAAACGCGTTATCGCTACCACCACTAGGGGGTGAGTGGAACAGTTATGTTGGTTTCACACAGTCTTACGGCCCAATGTCGACACTCGGGAGTATAGCATCATCCGAGCGAGCATTGGACCGAGTCCCTAACACTATGTACACCCTACACCGGCATACCAACCAAAACCCGCGGTGGCCTTCTTCGGCGTATACGAGACGGCCCCGGGGTATCTTGTTGCACGGGATAGCTGCACGGGATCCTGCCAACATGTTCAATACCTCAGCTTCATTTGCACGTTCCACCCTGACTAAGAGAAACTACTCGCTAACCCCCGTTGAATCAGCGTGGTAAGTTACTACAAAGCTCTCGAATGCTAGGGCCACATAAAGGTAAATATTGATATATTGAGTTCTGATATGTCGTCGAATGACACCATGAAGTTATCGAGAATCGAGATAGTGGTTGGATAATGGATAATGGTTTGGAGTGGTTTTGAAGTCGGTTTTATTTTTTGTTAAAAAGTTTTTATAGTCCCAACTTAATTATTACTAAACTTAAGGCCATTGTCCAACAATGACAGCGTTGACATTTTAAAATATGATAAAAATATTTTTAATTCAGAGTGTTTTTAAATCAATCAATATGTCCACGTATTGTTAGCAGGTAATTTATGTGAAGGTACATATTTGGTTCGATTAAAGCTTTATTGACGGCTGTGAATGAACTCTGATATGAATCGATCTTCGTCAGAAAAAAACGATTGTATGACGCGCGATTATGCTAATTATGTCCGTGGGCTTATGAGAACAGATCTTTAGGTTTTAGATTCTTAAAATAGAAATATGAAGAATAGTTATTTAAAGGTATTTAACGTTAGCTCTTCTAGATATTATCAATTTGAGAAATACAGATAAATGATAAAGACAAATGAGAGAAGATAAATGAGAAAATACTATTAACCTACAAGGCTGAGCCTTAATAATGAATTTCTAGCTCATCTCACCAAGTATTTAATTTCGTTCACAATTAATTAATAGTTCCATCTAACCAAGAATTTAATTTTAAATATGACTCATAGAACACTCTACTTGAACTTTTTAACACAGAGGAAGTAAAAGTGCAGGTGATTGGCAGTTCAAACCTACGAAAAAAGCAACCCTTAACCATTTCCAACAGTGAGACGGTTAATCGACCGTGACACGTTTCCAAATGCATATAAATCAATAGGACACCTGGACAAATTGAACAAAGGTTTGGAAAATGGAACTGATTTAAACGATTTAAAATAAATTTCGTTTCTCACTTTCGATAATTAGCTGACACCTTCGTTGCTACTGTGTGTACTTTCAGTGCTGTTACATAAGATGGGTTGGGTTTAAACTTTAACATGTAAAAACAACCCATTAGGTTCTTCACACCCAATAATACTCCTAACGCGTACGCAATACAACTACGCCACCGAGGCAGTCAATACTTGACACAATAATGCCATTATGAGAAAAGAGACCATATTGTTACTTAATCATTAGCATTATACTAAAACCGTCTGCATAGTCCTTCGTTTAAGAAAAACAAAACAAACCAAAAGTCGGACGTTTTCATAAGCAAACACTGGTTGAAATAAAAAATAAAATATTCTTCCAATATAATTATATTGTCCCACAGCCCGCCGACAGTAGAAACCCTTTCGTTATCATTGCCTTATGGGACTCGACAGCCGACGACACATTCAGGCGTGCCGCGTGTCCAATAACCTGGCAGGACAGATGGAGAATTGATGTCAAGCGACGCGACGCGACGACGTCTCTTACGTCATGGACGTTTCACTTAGATCCTTGTTCCTCACATGTTTTTGTAAAAATTATAGAACATTGCGGACAAAATTGGTTAAACTTAATGTTGATAAGCTGATATTTCTTAAATGTGTTTAGTTTCATTTTTAATAGGGAAACCCGGCTTTAAAATACATAATTTTTCGAGTTAATTTATTCACATAGATTTCGTGTTCGCGTGAATTATAATAAATAATTATACATATTTATGAGTTCATTTATCCTTTTGTGTTGTTGTAACAAAGGATACGGATGTAGTAAGAACATTGACATTTCAATTGTCCTCCAAATTTTCACATCAACACATAAAAACATTATAAATAATAAATTATATCTACAAATATAACAGTTTACACGAGTTAATTTGAATGTTCGAAGCGCACCTCGGCCATGTGCCTTTTTTATATTAACTATCAAGAAGCCGAGGTGAACGACCCGTGCTCGAAATTTAACTATTACGCTGCCCGTGTGTATTGTGTCCTAGTCGAGTAGTTGATCATTACTCGAGTGATGTTTTTTAATTGTCGGTTTGGCCTGCGCGGGCGGCTTGGCGTCACGTCGGCGTCAGGCGCCCACCCGCGTCCACGCTGCTTTAATGATCGTCTGTTTTAATGCACGGCTTGTGAGACCGTACCGTTTGTGAAAGGGCCTTGTCTGTCATGTCTATTGTCAAAAAATGTCTACAGTGACAATGGTGCGGCGTTGTTCCACCGTCGACTGGCGAAAAATAAGGGATCAAAAGTTAAACAGGTTCTTTGTTGTACGAAAATTGGCGCTGTATTGTCTGTTAATGCGATATAAATGAGGGGTTTTGTGATGGCTAGCCAAAAAAGTTGCCAATTATCTTGTCATTGGCATGGCGCCTTATGGCGCTTGTTTTGTCATTGTGCCATTCATTCGGCCTTCATGACATAGGATACATACAAACAAAAAAGCTATAGGTTATGGAAGTGTTTTTCAAGTTCTTTTGCATGCAAGTCATGTAGTGTTTTATAGAAAACCACGTAAGGGGACTTTGTTTTTATGTTTACAGTTATTTATTGTTTTTCTGTTTTTTTTTTGGCATGACTTTACAGTCAGTAGCCTCACGCGAGTCGGCTTTTCTGACCACACCGGACTTTCGGGCGAACGCTTTAGGCGCTCCAACCCTTTACATTTAAACGACCACGCCGAGGGCACCCCCTAAGTGGGGTACGAGCCTCGGCTCAGGGCGGTCGTTTGAAGATGATTGAGACATCAGCGATTAGGTATTCTGTTGTTGATAGTTGATACCACTATGAAACATACTCGTACAAAAACTATAATTATTACACAACAAACCTCCATACCGGAATAATTTCCATGCAACAGTTAACCATTTTGATCAACAAAAACCAACGACTCCTTTTTTTCGTGTTCCGCGACTCCTTTTTTGGTGTCGTTCGTGCAAATCTAATGTTCATTGAACCGGGTCGGGTGAATGCGCCTCCAGTCGCCCACGTGGATTCTAAATGTTGTATTGTTTGTGGTATGTCATTTTTTCACGCCGCCGACGATGTCCTGCGACGTCCTTACTGATAGGTTATCTTTCGCGTTGGGTACATTGGTATATGAAATTACATATTGTGTTTTGGTGCGTGAGACTCTAGCGGGATATAGAAATGTTGTGGTATAAAATATTTGGCTTTCAATATTTCTAGTTTAATAATTGTAAAAATGACACAAAATATAGATTTTAAATATTTGAAAAGTAGCAGAGTATCATTTAAATTCTTTCATGTGACTATCTAATAATAAAAAAAAAAACCTGTAAATATCTTTATAGTGACTCGTGACTGCAGTATTACCAGCGTGCCGTTGACCTTTCACGAAAAACACATAACACGAAACTAACTTTCCCGGCTATGGGTAGATGTGAAATCTCATCCGAACGTATAACTAAATGCAGATAACGCATTCATAATTACATAAAAAATTTATTATACTTCTTTTTTAAAAAATGGCTCCACAGTATCGACGGTTTCTTATACTTACATTAATATTAATGGGTTTAAGTGATGTTATCATTTTTGTCTGTTTTAAGTAGTTAAAAAATATTTGCCAAATAAACGTCTTGAAAATTTTACTGTAATTTTCATGTCAAAAAAGAATCCCGATAAAATCTTTAAGCTTGGAGCCGCAGACGATTTAATTGCAAATTCAAGTCGAGTCTGGAATATGTGCCCGATATGGCGATAGCCTCTCCCCCTATGACATCATGGGACGGAATACGCCCGACGATATGTGGATGCACTAGTAGCGCCTCTGCCTACCCCCTCGAGGATAATAGGCGTGAGTGTGTGTGTCCACATAGAATCATCCACGTCCTCAAATAGAACTATCACGACCCGTCAATGCGTGACAACTGAATTGATTTCACAAATGATAGTGATTTAGATGGCTCGTCAGCAGCGGCCTAGCCAGCGCGAGGCCCCGACCGGGAGCAAAAAAAATGTTCCCCGATTTTACCAATATCGTAGATGAAGATGCTTTTTGGTTATCAGGGTGGGGACCTTAAAAATGACCTCAAGTCAACCCGAAACCCCAGGCTTTAATGTAATCATTCACATCCATACCGGTTCGACTGAATGTTAGTCATAGATTTTTTATAGACGCTACCAGGAATATGATTCATGTATTGTTATTAGCATCATTGTTTGTTATTTGTTATACTCGTATTAGAGAAAAAATAATGCGGTTATTCCCAACAATAAACACTTAAGAAATTAGCTGGTAGGTCTGTCAGTCTGTTGTGGGGCTCCTTTTTCCGCCCTTAGCCCGTAGGTCGCGTCGTTGTGCGTGATTTGCCAGCTAGAAGTCTAGCCAGCCCAACTCGCACTAGCTGTTAGGTTTCTCGTATTTGAGTTTAGTTGTGTAGGTGGGGTACCGTAATACTTATTTCTGCCGCTAAGCAATATTCTACAAGGCAGTGTTGATCTTGATTACAGGCAGTCGTGTATCTTATCAGGAAAGCGTTAGGCTCGTCTCGTTATTAATTTATAAGGTCCGGTAAATTATTAAATATGTAGCAACTGATACTTAAAACGCATCAAAAAGATTTACAACTTCCGACAAAGAAGAAAGCTCCATTAATAACCCTCAGCTGAAAGAACGCATTCCAAATAAAGATCCTAAATCACAATGCTTCCATTCTATAATTAGATCTTTTATGACGCTTCGAAGTAAGGGTCCTTAGTACGTGAATCAGTCATTACATCACCGCTAAGGAATGTTATAATAATTAAGAGGCGCTCACTACGTTTGTTATACTGTGCTTCTATAAATAAATATGAAATGCGAAGAAAATTGCTCTGCGGTTACCTAACAGATAAGCTGTGAATGCAAGGACATTACGTACTCATAAATGTGTATTGTTCTATTTTTTCTATAATATTATACGAATTAATGTGGACTGTTTATCAAATGGTGGGAACGGTTTTTTTTAAAGGGAATGGAAATTTAGGGCTTGTAAAAAAATATTATTTACGTATAGATAAAAAATATATTACTTTATCTCTAAATTAATATAGAGTAAGCCAACCGAATACCTATTGATAATGTATAAATCGTAAGATAACTCTAGTTTGTATATAACAGATAAGCAGATAACAATATAATTTTGTTTATAAACAATATACAAAGTATTGTTTTCTTCCGGAATGATATTTTTTTGGGAAACTACAATGCATACTGGAATGGAAATGTCTTATCTAAATACCGAAATAAGTTGACGGCTTCGTCCCGAATTTTCGTGCAGTTCTAATCCCATACAAAATTTGCGTTTATTTTAATACCGTATCCTTGTAGTATCGGTATTTGATATCGCACCTTTAGAACGAAAACGACATAATTAAAAAAAACGGAAATTGAGTTATCGTCATAAGATGACTTAAAACTTGTCTATTTTTTATAAAAATATAATAAAAAAGTATATAGCTGTGTTTGAGCTATTGTTGTATTGAGAACTTCGTTTTAAGTCATTTTATAACGCTAACTCAAATTTCGATTTTTTTGTATTGTGTCGTTTTCGTTCTAAAGGTGCGATATATATTATACTATGCATGCGTGTTTCAAATACTAACAGAATGTAGCCATTGTCAAGTTAGTAGCACCTACGTCTACACCCAACCTGTTGCTTCACTGTCATAATATATTATTTTCGTATTATTTTTATGGTCCTTGCGTATTTACAAGTCGTAAGTTGTTGGTTAATTGCGCCCGGTTACGTTGATAATGTTGTAATTAGCTACAATGTTGTGAATGCTTTATATTTATAGATTTTTAATTAATATATTGATAATAACACGCGTTTGTCGAGGTGATAGATAAGCGAGGTGATACATTGCTAAAATGGTGTCTAGGTTTTGAGTATCGTTCTCTGAACTACGTTTATTATTTAGTTTCGAAGTCATTGATGTATTAAAAAACCCGTGAATATATTTTGCCTGCAGTTTCTTGTAATGTTTTAGACAAAATAAAAAAATGCCATATTTTGGTCAGTTGTTAACTATAGAATGTAAACAAAACATTCACAAACATCAGTAAAATGTTTTATCTCCAAGTTCCAACTTCCAATGCGCTGACCTATGAAAGTTTGCACTGTCCAGTTCCCGTCGCTTGCGGGTTGCGGTACAAATACCTAAAGTAAATGTCACCATGTTTGTGCTTAAACGTTTTACAAATGATATTTGCTCAAGTGATGGCTGTACATTGTACAATCGTGATGAAAATATTATAGCAAAATTCATTTTTTTTTTCGTATCAATTAATATTATGTACAGCCTACAGGTCCGCTAGAGTTCAAGAGTTGTTCTTATGGTTGAGTAGCGGAGGATTTGTTAATTCAGTATACAATTTTGGTGAAATCCTACACGAATCCGACACAAACATGTCGTGTAGTCTGTTGATATACTTTTTATAAATCTCACTCCGTGTTTCATCCCAAAAAGATTTTAAATTATTAGGAATGCGCGTAAAGCTATGGCATTAATACTATGTACCTAGCATCTTATTAGTACTGATACGGCTAGGGTAGGTAGATAATAAAATAACGATTCCGGTGCGACGGTTATAAAAAATTATAGCAATAAACGGAGTACCGTCACGTTAGTGTCCAACTGTGATGCCACCGTTACCGTCACCTTGATGCCGAGTGGTTTTTTACGGCATTATGTTTTATACAGCGCTTTATTGCTTTAGCGGAATGGACGTTATAAAGGAAACAGTTAATACGATGCAGAAGCCAAGCGGTTATAAAGTTATTTGCTACTAGTACAAAACTCTTTAGTACAAAAGTATTATTGGTCCATGCGAAAACCTTTCCAAAATTTCTATCGGGCATATGAATGGCCCGGCTGTACCAGGCGATTTTGCTGTATGTCAGTGATATAAATGAACGGGTTCGTTCGCGAACGGTTTACAAATAACACCCTAAAATTCAGCATACATAAGTTTCCTGTAATATTGCAAGCAAATAGGGCAGCAGGTGGTGCGTCAGGTGACCCATTTACCCACTTTTCTTTTGCTATAAAAATCAAGACATTTTTTTTTATTCACAGTGCGAATTCTGTATGGATAAATAATTAATATCCTTGTATATTTTTATATTCTGCTAATAATTGAGATTTAGACTTTATGCCTATTCATAGAAAGATTTAAATTAATCCTCAATATTGGCTGCGTAGAACGCAACGTTTCCACTGTGCAAGGCGGAAAATGTTCAATAAACTTGAATTGTTGCGAATTGTACTTTGAACCCTGTACGACAGCGCTTCTACTCGTGCCGTACTAGCGCCATGTATCAAATATTATTATTGCTTTACATTGTTGCAAGTCGAATTTTATGTAATTCATTTTTGAACTGGCGTGTACATCGGAACACAGTGGACATAACTGCATACTGAAGCGTGCCGTCGGTTGCCGGATGTGAAGTAACCCAAGGTCGCTTTCTAACGCGCCATCGCTATCTAGGGAAGCTAATGTACAACTGGACAGACGGCGCAGTGTTAGGGTTTCCATGCGCTCTAGTTTGACCGGATATTTAATAGTAAGAAGTTACAAAATTTCCTCCCAAAACGGTCTTTTTCAGGCAGCTGAAAGTCTGTTTTTATAATTTCCAAAAGAAAATGAATTCGATTCAATCCATTTTTATTTCAATTAATTATTGCGGATTATTTTTTAATTCGCTTTAATATAGGACGATAGCCTAGTTGGGAATGACACGGTCTGCCGCGGCAATGTCCGGCGGTTCAAAACCCAAGGCACACACCTCTGACTTTTCGAAGTTAAGTGTGTATTGTTTATCAATTACCGTTCGCTTTAACGGCGAAGGAAAACATCGCGAGAAAACCTACATACCTGACAATTCTCCATAAGAATCTCGAGGGTATGTGAAGTCTGCCAACCCGCACTAGGACAGCGTGGTGGACTAAGGCCTAACCCCTCTCAGTAGTAGAGCAAGCCCGTGCTCAGCAGTGGACAGTATATAATACAGGGCTGATTGCATTGCATTGGATCCGGAAATGTCAACGACTTTGTCAGGCATTTATCTAAAGGTTAACAGGATTATGCAGTGCCTTGCTAGTAGTAACAGTCATAAAAGCAGATTCCTTTAACTAGGGCTTCACTGATACAGCACGTGGCCAGCTTACAGGCGTACTTTCCGCTTTAAGCGCCTACTTGTGGTTAAACTATGCTTCAGGTCTAGAGTAAAACTAATTGTCATATAACGTTAAGTGTTTAAATTAATTCCTGACAACAATATTGTATTCGTTTTGGCGATGATGTTACAATGATGTCATTGCGCTAACGAAGTAATTTTATGGGGGACCCAGACGCCGCCACGATGACTGCTTTCAAATTGAACTTATTGACTGAATTGCGTCAACGATATTTAACCAGCTGGGTTCTTAACTGATATTGATAACAAATCATAACTTAGTTAAAATCATAGTCAAGCCGCATACGCTATGATCAAGTTACAAAGGTCAATGAACTATTAGTAAATTGTCGTTAACATAAACAACACGACTCTGCTTTTTCCTCGTGGTATCCATTTAACCTTTTACATACATACATATACATATACACTCACGCCTTTAATCCCCGAAGGGGTAGGCAGAGGCGCAACTGGTGCACCCACTTTTCGCCGTTATTCCGTCCCATGATGTGATAGGGGGCGAGCCTATCGCCATATCGGGCACAAATTCCAGACTCCGGGCTGACACTGAATTTAAAAAAACCCAATATCACTGCCCGACCCGGGAATCGAACCCAAGACCTCAGCATTGCAGTCATACCGTAATACAACTACGCCATCGCCATCGCAGTCCTTTAACCTTTTAAGCTTAATTATTTAGTTATCGTCGTACTTTGTAAGTAAATTGTTACTATAATTTCATATTTTGTTGCTACGAAATACGAACTAGGAAAAAAATGTGGTATAATTCCGTGGCATTATACCTAGTATTATATCATTAATAATTTGATTTACAATTGTCTTATAAAGAATGGCAGTTGACAGACCCAAAAATATAGCAGGCAACAGGTGTATATTCGTTTATACTTCTGGAATTGGCTAGTTAATAGACTTAGGGGCATACATTAGTGTGTGACTTTTGTGTTTGGTCGGCTTATACATTTATGTGACGAATAGCGTTTATCAGCAACCGGTGAAATCAGGCCTTAACGTTGTTTATTGTCTTGTCCTAATACACCCTACTGAGCTTTTACTAAAACCAAACAAGAAAAACTATACAGCGAATACAAAGGTAAATACAAAACTTTGTGACAAAAGCACACACTTTCGAGTATAATTTGTCAATGTTTTTTCACAACACAATCGACGTCGTCCGGCCACGATGTGTAAATACACGCGACTTGCATTCCTTCACGTAACATTTCGTATGTGTTTTTATTTTTGATATTGTAATGCAAAGAATTCCGTACATTTTTCAATTCATTGTCAACCTTGTGCGTCAATGATGATTAAGTTTCATTTGGAAACTATATACATTTTTATCAGCGCTACAAATGTCACTTAACTGTCGTTCTGTCGCATTCATTAATTCTATTCATTTTGGTGAAAGAGACCATTCACTGTTCTATAAGGTTTGTTAGTAAAGGGCATACCTTGTGACCAAGTGCCTTTAATATTAGTATTGAAAGGACAGTCGTTGTAGCCAATTACTAGGCATTTTACGACTTCCATATCTTAGAGTGATAAGCGCGGAACACTGTAAAGCATTATAAATAAATGTTTTTGGTGATGTTGCTATTATTTTCGGGTAGGCGTACACTGCCGGGCAGCGAGTTAGTCGCCCAGTCAATACAAATCTATAAACGAACATACTTGATTAACCCAATATCCCCGATGGTCATCATATCGACAATGACTTCAAAGGTATAAGGAAACCAATATTTACTTTCCTATCAATTGTCCAAAACAAGGGCGACGGTCCTGGTATCGAAACTAACAAACAGAGAAAGATGTCGACCGTCCCTTTCGTATACTTCAATGGAAAACTACAAGACAAGCTAATGACAGTCGTTAATTAGAAGTTATACACGATTGTTGTATATTGAAGGAAATTAAAAGTGTTCTCAGTAGTGACTAGTGATTGTCAAGGAAGGCCAGATGTTTGGCCCGTGTCTACGCTCCTTGTGATGCCTTGTATGTATTGTAATAGATTTAGGGCTGATTTCACAGGTTTCAATTAATTTTTATTTGATGGTATTGAACAGCTAATTTAGATAGTGCTCATTTTATTACCATTTATTTGGGAGTATAGGTAGATTACAGTGTGACTTTTGTACTTGGTTGGCTTATACATTTATGTGACGAGTATCATTTATCAGCCAGCTGTTAACAGCCCTTAGTCTTTTAGATCATATATCCTCCTGCCCTTATATGTGGGATCCAAACATAATGTACACCTATAGTGGGGTCAGTCTAACGCCGTTTCAGACACGTTTTAACGATTTGTTTTGACTACGGGCTGTTTGGCTGACGTCAACCAATCTGGATAACCGATCAGGCGAAAATGCTTCTTAGAAACAGTTGCATAGTGTTCCCCGACCCGGAAATAATAAAAAAGCCTAAACGAATTAATTTATTTCTCATTGTCGATGGTGGATTCGTAAAAACACAATAAAATCCGGTTTACAGTTCCCTCAGTAAGTAACTTGAATTTTCGAAATGTCCCCAATTTGTCACACAGCTGATAAAATAATGAACATCTCAGTACTTTTGAAAATGGTTTCATATAGCATATGGTTTGAGTGGCATCCGCTATCGCGAGTGTTTTGTGTTTTAAACTTTATTTTGACATTTAGAGCAGTGTTGCTACTTTGTGGAGCGAATTAAATCGGTGCTAAGAAGTAATAAAACGTAAATATCGATGTTTAATGCTGTCAGAGCGGTCTGCTTGCGTTAATCTGGTTTAAACAGACATTAACTACGGTTTAATGGTGTATCTATTTTGTATAGGAAGAAGTATTTTTTGTGTAATACTCCCTTGCTAATAAACGTTGTTAACAGTGTTTTACTGTTCAGTTTCTTCCGTACGTAACATTATTGAGCGTAACCAATAATGAAATAGGTTAATCATAGATTAAAAGTGCTTCGTTATTTTAAAGATTTTGTTTTAACGCGGAAATATCTCGAATGACTGCTCTAATTCTAATCATTCTTTAGCTAATAAAGGTAACCCCATTATTCGCGATTCCTCAGTGGTCCATAAAGTACTTTTTACACACAGAAACAGATTCTACCGTGTTATTAATAAGTGAAATTATTATAGTGTGAAGTTGTTTTTATTCAATAATATTTTAGAGCAAGGATACGATGTTTTTGAACCAATTATGAATGTATTTATACAAAAAACAGCTGTAACATTGTAAATAACGAGCGCTCATGTGTAATTTGGGACTATTTACATTTTACCATTGCAATGGAATCAATAATTTTCAACGATAATAACTAACGAGTATTAATGGGAACAATGTTTTTAAGTCTACCAGAAAAATAAATTTATCCGTTTGTAAACATGGTTTATTTTGGTGCGTGGAATTTTACTTTGTAGAAATATCTTTTATTTTTATATTTTTTGTACACCACGCTTAAGGTCAACTTTAAATATTGTGTAATGTGTTTGATGTCTGTTCAATGTACTATGAGACGGTTTCTTTGCCTCACCTAGACTAATGTAGGCATAATGTATATTTGTTTCGGGTCAGAGTGTAGGACTGAAAAGACTTCGTATTTTTTGTATGGTAGCGTAATAGAAGCACTATGTGATTATCACAGTGATACACTTGTTCATATAACTGCTTGAGTGTTTTTTTGTTCGTAGTTAATCATGTTGTTGTTCGCCAGGTATCAGCGGCATCGTCGAGCGAGATGAGCGATCGCGAGCGGTACCGCGCGCCGCCGCAGCCGGAGCCGCCGCCGCACCGCGTGCGCGCCGCGGACATGTACCCGCGCCTGCGCACGCACTGCGACGAGCCCGGCCTAGAGGTCGGATACACCACTATATGCGGCGAATTTGTGCAGGTTAACAGCTTTTGTCACATACTCTCATATAATTATTAGGAACTTCAGATTTAGTATAATTTATAAACCAGCGAACGAAAAGTATTAGGTTAGCGGCGATAGCCTATTTGGGAGTGGAACGGACTGCCGAGACGAGTGTCCGCAGGTTCAAAACCCAAGGGCACACACCTCTGACTTTTCTAAAAAAAATATGTGTGTATTCTTTGCGAATTATCGCTCGCTTTAACGGTGAAGGAAAACATCGTGAGGAAACCTGCATACCTGAGAAGTTCTCTGAATTTCGAAGGTATGTGAAGTCTGCCAACCCGCACTAGGCCAGCGTGGTGGACTAAGGCCTTAACCCTCTCAGTTGTAGAGGAGCTGGGGTAGCAGGGCTGGTATGGTATGATATGGAACGAAAAAGTTTTAGTTTAGAAAAAGTAAAAGTAAGGTACCCTGATAGGTTAATACGAGACCGCCCGAGTAGAATCAAAGATTAACACGTACTTATTAAATAATTGAATAGTTGGGTAAAATACGCTGACACCAATTCAGTGGCATACCGCGGGTTCTTGCCGACCGGGGCGGACCCAAAATTTGCCGCCCCAAGACACCAGAAAAGGTAATCTCAAGAACTAAATCACGCTTCAATAATATCAATTACTATGAAAGCATGAGCGTTAATTGGTGTTGTGTAAGGTCACCGGGTCGTGTGCAGGGTTGAACGGCCCGCTCGCCGCCCGCCTCGGCCCTAGGGCTTCCAATCCCGCAGCCTATCTTCAATCTTGGTATTTGCGGGACCGAAAATTTTCAATCCCGCGGGATCCCGGTATTTGCGGGATCCCGCATAAAAGGGAGATTAAAGAAAACAACAATGAAATAATCAACATAACTACACTTTGATTTATTTTTATTATTAGCATGCACCTACGTTCAATCAAGTAGCTTTTTTAACCATAGTAGTCCAGGTAATTCGGCTTATAGGTCTCTGGGTTTCGTGCTCAGACAAGCTAAAGATTTTAAACAAATTTCAACTATTCCGTTGTTGTACAACGCTTATGTTAGGAGCAAATTAGAATATTGTTGTCAGGTCTGGTCGCCAGGATACCAAGTTCATAGCAACCGTATTGAAAGAATACAAAAAAGACTTGTGAGGCATCTGGCCTATCGATTTCATATACCAAAAGATGTTAAATCGTACTCCGATCGACTCATTTATCTTAAAATGAAACCACTGTATAATAGAAGGATTATGTTAGATCTTAAATTTCTATATAAAGTTTTTCACAGTCATATTGATAACCCACATATTTTAAATAAATTGAACTTCAACGTACCTCGTAGACCTCCACGTCATCCGGCTCCACTATTTGGAATCACAAAATTTAGAACAAACTTAGGTAGAAATGCTCCTATCGTACGCATGGGTAAATATATAATAAGTATGCGAGTAAATTGGTAGACTTGGACTTAATAACTAATAGTTCACGCACATTCTCTAAATACCTTACTAAAATAATTTAATATTATGATAGTTTTGAAATATTTTATAACTATAATGTCTGTTATATTGTTTTTTTTTTTAATTATTCAAATTATAAACTTTGTTATTTTGTTTTTAATTTTAGACCTTGTCACGATTAATAATTTTGTTTCACTTTTGACATTTTACTAAAATATGATTGTATAACTCATGTTGCGTCCATCTGTTATTAGAGATACAATGATAATGTAACCATAATAGGATATAAATTAATGTAATTTGTTTATTGTAATCTCTGTTCATGTGTTCAATGTTAATCTCTGATGGTCCTAAATAAATAAATAAATAAAGTAAATGTGTCGCGTTACGGGATCAGCCTGTGTATATCCGATTCCGAATAAGACGGCATAATTGTGTCGACTGGCAAGGGATATTCAGGGGATAAGGAATTTCGTAATTTGTCGGTCGATAGGTACTCTAGATGATCCTTCAGTTACCACCAGGATCAGTGGAGCCACTTTGCTGTACCCGTGTAAAAACAATTTATAGACATCGAATACAGAAAAAAATTGACACACCTACAATAGAAACAAAAAAATACGACAAGCCGTTTAGGCTGTAGGGCGTGCCAAAGAAATATACAAACGTACATACATACATACATACACTCGAAAAACATAACCCTCCTTCTTTCGCAGTCTGGTAAAACGAATTTCAACTGAATATTTACAAAACTATTCAAGACTTTGATTTTACTATGTTCAGCATTCAGATGAAAATGCTTGCGAAGAAAACATAATATGTCCGATGTGTCATTTTCAATATGCCAAATCAATCCCGCAATCCCGCGGGATCCCGCACGGGTAATCCCGCAGCACGCGGGACTGGAAAATGACGCGGGATCCCGGAATATTGGGATCTCGGTATTGCGGGATTGGAAGCCCTACTCGGCCCGATAGTGCCCGCACGCCGCTCTAGTTCGCATTCCCGCGAGTTCGATGCACCGCGTTGTTATCGCGCGTACGCAATGGTCAAAGGTTTCGCATGCGCTGTCATGCAATAGAAATGTGGGTGAACTGCGTTAGATGAGACGACTTGATCCTATTTAACTTGCTTTATTCGAATTTCGATCACGCGCTCATAAAGTTCTTTTGTAAGTCGGACACATGTCCTGGGATTCATAGTGATGGAACGGCAATGCGTTTGATTTTCAAGAATTAGATCTCATCTTGACTAAAATTGCAATACATTAAGTTGCTGCAACACAAATTACTTACCTTCGACAGCGACTCCAAATATAGTTTAAGGTCTCCCCTACGGCCTTAAATAATCATGACTTCGCCCGGTTTGCATTCTACATTCCCCTATTTTTGTATTGTGATTTTAAAATGTATTATAACCACAACTTCACGTATTGTTTACTAAATCTATACTAATATTATAAAGCTGAAGAGTTTGTTTGTTTGTTTGAACGCGCTAATCTCAGGAACTACTGGACCGATTTTGAAAATTCTTTCACTAATAGGAAGCTACATTACTCCTGAGTGCTATAGGCTAGTGCTTTTTATCCTGGAAAAACTTTTCCACGCGGGCGGAGCCGCGCGCAAAAGCTGGTAATAACATAAAAGATAGCAGTTGCGATAAGGTTTTAAGTAGAAAATTATTAGAATAAAATATAAGTGCTTCGTTATCATAATTATCTATGCACTGGATTCCATCACATATCTTTATTTCTGATTATTTACAATGTATTATCTTGATTGGACATGTTCTGTGAAGAGTCCCCCTTGAGAAGTGATTGGTAAATAAGTCAATAGGCCAAGTCGTCAAATCCTAAATTAGAACAATTGGCTTTGATTATTATTCCGTGGAAGGCAATCATACAGCTATTATTTACGATCTGATAGTATACACGTAGAAATATGAGACACCAGAATTTATGCCCGACGTGGCTCGCGTTCTTATATCATGCAAAACAAATAAGCACGGCTATTCTATCTACTTATCTGCCAGCAGTGTTGAATTTGTCAGTAGGCGATATAGATCGTGACCTAAGGGCGGCAGTGGCCTAGGGGGTGGCATATTTTAAAGTAGACCCGGCACAAATAAGACCTCTGTTAAACGAATTGCAATCGGGGAGAATTTTGTTGGCTCCCGCAGAATAGGCATCCAGACAGGGGTTTTGTAACAACCGTTACAAACCGTGTGGCCTATATACTTAAAGAAAGTATAATTCCGGCATTGTCAGCCATTAGTGATATTGGATTTTTCTATTCAGTATCAGCCCGGAGTCTGGAATTTGTGCCCGGTATGGCGATAGGCTCGCCCCCTATCACATCATGGGACGGAATACGCTTGGCGAAAAGTGGGTGCACTAGTTGCGCCTCTGCCTACCCCTTCGGGGATAAAAGGCGTGAGCATGCGAGCATGTCAGCCATTACCTCCGAGGACACAAACGTTAACTCATGTGTTGTAATATCGAACATGTTACAACATATACGTAAGAGCACTGAGGCAACGCTCTACAACTGTTTACCCACGACGTCTATTGAAGCTGCCATTCTTCATACTGTAGCTGCGGTCTCGCATTACGTGAACGTATAAATCTGCCACCGATTACATCTTATTCGATGCATCTAGGTTTAATACCCTGCAACGTCCTGTTCTCACGGCGGAGTGAATGCGCTCGGTGCCGCGCGGCAAAATTAACGCAATTGTGGGATCGTAAATTTCAATATTGTTATGTAGCTCATAACAATATTGAAATTATGTGGAGCGAATGGTTGCAGGGACTGTTCAAGACGTTGTTGATAACATTTTTTGTCAATTGGAAATAACAATATTAATGTCCGATAGGTGCACAAAAGTTTCTCAATATCGTTTGTATTTTCACGAACTACGATTGATTGACAAAAAGCAAATTTAAGCTTTTATAAAATTCAAGTTCACGCAAGGTCGTTTGGTTTTATGCTTTTTGCACGTTAACTATTCATATGAGCTGCAATTAGACTTCCTTCTTGTAGAACCAATTTTAAATTCTTGATGTATCACAATTATTATGGTCATAATCTTTAAATGTTTGTTGCAGTGGGTGGGTCGAACAGCGGACGGCGGCACAGTGGCTATGTCCAACTACCGCCTCCACGTCCAGCCTCGGAGGCGTGCCGGGCCCGGCTCCTCGGTGCCGATCAGGCTCATAGACGCCGTCGAGATAAGGGACCTTCTGCATCTCATCGTGCTGTGCAAAAACGGCCGACAACTCAAGTGAGCTCCTTTGATATTCTGGCTGCCTGGTACTTGATTCATGAGTGCAGTGTGAGACTATGGGATTAAAAAAACACATGGTGTTCTTTAAAGATTGGATAGTGCAAGCTCTTCAAATATTTATGGTTGACTGATATTTTATAAATATATTCAACACTGGTTTCTAGACTAGCTAAAAACGTCGGGAAACCCCATGCGTATGATGATAGTATAAACAGATACAATATATATTCTACTCGTTACATTCACGTCAGAACTCTACGCTCATGTTTTCTGCCCTGCGCCTGTTTGCATATAACTAAAATAAATAACAAAGCATGGTTTATAGTATTCGTTCTATTAACTAGTATATCAAAAAATATTTACTAACTCGCAGACTGCAGTTGTTGTGTCTTCGATGAATCGGACAATGGTCATCCCCGATTTTGTTTAGACGTGCACTCAGACCAAAATATTTATGATTTCGTTATCGTCGCTTAGGTTCTAGGTTGTATTAAGCACATATCGATAGTGTTGTTTTCACAACGGATCGGGGCCGGCAGGCGGCAACTGATAAACGCCTGGCAACCGACAGAATATGACACGTGTAAAAATTCAATACCATTTAGTTGCCTTGTTTTATTTATTAAATTACAATTTATAACATTCCACAATAAACATAATAAATATTTTTGTCGGCCCTATGCAGACTAAAGAAAGAAAGATGGTTTACACGAAAATCTTTCTATCACTAGGCAAGAAATTAAAATATTTAATGTCATAATATTTTTTTTCTTAATGAATTTACCTATCGACTTATTGTAACAGAATCTCTGTTAAAGAATCTAGAACTAGATCCATTAAGCCTCAGTAGGTATGTAGTTAGTACTATAACATTTTCTGTAACCGATAAACATCTGTTACGTAAATCGACCTTGGGCGGTGCACATGCACTTTTCTATTATAACAACACTATCGACACTGAACTTCTCCAACTATAAATACATCACGTGGTCAGTTTTTAACGACGCCACTATCTGCTTTCACAGATGTTCGTTCAACACGGGCGACCAATGTGTAGAGTGGTGGAGAAGGCTCAATACAGCACTGGCGCCCATCGGATCCATTCAGGAGACGTTCGCAGCAGCGTACGCGGCCTGGGCGAAGGAACAACCACCTACGTCCGTGCATCGAGCGCTGATAAAAGCTTCGCATTCTCCGCAGAGGCATTGGTTCGGGCCTGAGGTGAGAATAATCATTAATCAGCATTCCTATTGGTATCATATAAAACACTTGGAGTCTATAAGGTTGCAAATCATAGAGTTTTATGAAGCGAAGGCGGGATTGAACGTGAAGGATATAAGTTTACCCTACTTCAGGTTTATGTTTGCCTGGTATTTTCAAATTCGAAATGAGATATTTCCACCTGCGGATAAGATGACTAACTCTAGCCATTTACTATAAATATTACTACTACTTGTGCACAGTCAGATAATGCTGACAACGCTTGGGTCCGCTGTTGGTCCCATTCCATCCAGCTAGTACAATATGATTGCATTTTTGATAAGGTTTAAACACCTGTAAGTATTTCTCAACTATGCGATCGCTAAAGCACGAACTGTCGTGCGATTGTCAGTTTAGACAGAACATAATTATTCTAGTACTGTTTGTAAAATAAATAAACGAAATCTAAATGTCGGTAAAGTGGTTTTGCAGTTCATTTTGAAGTAGGCAGGTATTTTACGTATCTGCTATTTTGATAATGTCCAACATTTTAAATGTAAATTAAATTAATCTAAGCCTCAGAATTAAATCACCTATAAATTACTTTTATGCTATCTTGTATAGATAGTTCCAACAGTCTGTTTCCTCCTATCTAAGTAACCCGTGCGCAAACGAAAACCAGCTACTGGGATATCATAAAACATAAGAGCTCATTATTTAGAACCGTTTCAATAATTTCACTGTACAAATAGATCGCAGATAACGTGTTCCAATTTTGTAGTCTCCGTTTCTCGGAACAAAGCGGATCCGATACGCATAATTTCGCCTGGCGTTTGTATAATTTCACAATACCTCGTATAGGCGGGCGCGTGAATGTATTATCTTCTGCCTGACCTTGAACACCAGCGTACTCACGTTTGTGCTGTTTAACTGTTACTTTGCTTGGTATGATGTGCTGGTAGTAGATACATATTACATTATATTCTGTTTACAGTTTTGTTCTTAAAGGATGCAATAATTATAATTCATCCCAATTATGAGATTAGCCCGAAAGAGTGCCGTGAATTTGAACTCAAAATAAAAAGTTCTTAGTTAAAAATAACACAACTGCTGCCTTATTCAGTAAATTATCATAACTGCTTCTAAATTCCTATTTAATTCCATCACCCAATAATCCTGCTTTAACGAGTGGCGTTTAAGTTCAATTTTACTTTGTGTATTCCTTCAAGCAATTTATGCTGAAATTAAATTGACGTCAAGCAACAGCCGGCCATAAAACCACAATTCAAATGATTACTGTAACATTTATAGAAACATTGCGCCTAACCCACTCAGTATAAAGTATAAGGGCAGTAAAATAACCCAGCTAAAGGGCATATCTGCATTATTGTCTTCAGCAGATACGCCATTATTACTACAATCTTGTACCATTTGCGACAGTTGATGTTTTATTTCATAAACAAAGTATAATCAAATACGATGTCTATTAAAGAAGAACGGAATTAATATTTATTGAGGAAGCTCTAATGGAATAATGGTCTGGGAACATGATTTGCGATACCAATCTCGGTTCACATGTTGGACTTCGGCCGTTGTGAATACGTAGCTATATATGTTATCTGGACCTCTTGAAGTTTCTTTTAAAATATCTTAGTGCTTAAAATATCTCATTGTCAAGGAATCAAAAATTTACCTAATTTTCCATTAAAAGTCCCATCGAATAGATGTTTGAATATGCTGTCTGTAAACAGTATGGGTAATAATAATCGTAACTCGTATCAGATGTTAATAATGTAAGAAAAAAAAGAGATACAATTTGCATAAAAAGCTTTCGTGTATTAATTACAAGGCAAACATCGTGCGGTCCGTGTATTCAAAATTAAAAATAATGTAATTAATATGCAAATTAGGGTCTGTCTGGCTTTATTGATATAATATATAGGTTCTTTAATATATCAGTAAAAAAGCACTCCTGACGTCAGTAAATCTCAATGGTGACCATATTACCATACCTGCCAGTTTTTTACGTATATTTTATTAATCTTGTTATCGAAAAAAAGGAAACGAGAAGAATTTGATGAGCAAAACAAACCTGCGTCTTTATTTTTTTAGAGGCGCGGCGATGCCATGTCTACTAAGCTGAGGAGTGTAAGCCATCGTGGGCATAGCTAAACCCTTTTATCTTCGGGGAGACGAGAAAGGGCGGTTAAAACGCGAATTTTATATCCCAATGATTTTATACAAACACATAAAATTGTGAGAAATAGAAAATCCCGCCCATTATTGCCATTTATAATAGCATTTTGAAATATCTTTTCAAGGTGGAGCGGCTAGGGTTCACGACGAACGGCGCGTGGCGAGTCTCCGCTGCCAACGCGGAGTACAAACTGTGCCCTTCGTATCCGCCGCTGCTCATCGTGCCGGCGTCCATCTGCGACGAGGACCTCGACTCAGTTGCTCGGTGAGTGCCATTTTGGACCATAATACTTGTAATTTAGGTGGCATTTTGTACCTTAAAAGAGTAACAAATATACCACGAGAGGGTTTAAAAATACTCATGAGGTACATCAACTAAATTATTATTGTAATATTACTAAACCTTATTTTAATAGTGTTAGGAAAAAATACAACCGAAGAATTAAATTGTTAAAAACTTATCTTAATCGAATAACATTAAAATATTTACCATATCTACATTAACTTAGTAATTAATGCCAACGTTTGGGAATTCTTTACGGGTCTCATCATTAACCCATTACATTAATTATACAAATTAATAAAGTAGATTAACGCATGAGTAAGTTCGAGTCGACCGCAAGCGTGTTGTTTACGTTGATAACACCTGCAACGCCATGTCATTAAGTATATATCAGCTCGATTTATACATCGACGTGTAATATAGCGATTGGCATTACCAAACAATAAAAATGTAGTTTGTTACATCACTATAATTCTATGAATAACTTTCAAGATTGTTGTTGTGGCCGTTTTAGTCCAGCCTTCTTTAACATACATACATATACTCACGCCTTTTATCCCCGAAGAGGTAGGCAGAGGCGCAACTAGTGTATCCACTTTTTGCCGTGCGTATTCCGCCCCATGATAAGATAGGGAGCAAACCTATCGCCATGTCGGGCACAAATTTCATACTCCGGACTGATACTGAGTAGAAAAACCCAACATCACTTTGCCCGAACTGGGATCGAACCCGAGACCTCAGCATTGCAGTCGTACCGTAATACAACTACGCCACCGAGGCAGTCTTAAGTTTTTCTTTAACATGTTTGTAAAAGCAAAAAGAAACGACATATCTGCAGAATTCCTAGTTTCTTACTTATAAGGATTATCATCGATTGTTTTGGACACTGCAACAGCAAATCCGCTCTTTTTTCTAGTTTCCGAGCAATGCGTCGCATCCCAGCGGTGGTGTGGAGGCATCGTGGCAACGGCGCTGTGATCGCAAGATCCTCGCAGCCGGAGGTGGGCTGGCTGGGCTGGCGGTCGAGCGAGGACGAGCGGCTGCTGGCGGCCTTCGTCAGCGCGTGTAACGCCGACCGCGGCATGCAACAGGGCACCTCTAATAAGGTATGCGATCCTGGTATTATAGAACTGTAGTTAACAGCTGGAGTTGTGCTGGATGGATTGTGCCTGCAACGCCGAATGAAGCACGCAACAGAGTAGCTCTGATAAGATATGCTCTCCTGGTACTGTAGAAACATGAGGGCTTATGATGGCTCAGCTGGGAGGGCTTATGATCGTGCAAGGAATGATGAATGCTTTCTATGATTTCGTTTACCGAAGTCTGCAACAAAGTAACTTTGGAAAGATATACACTCCTGGTACGACAGAACGGTAACCAGCATTCGGTGATGTGTTTTTTGATTGAAATGGTCTGGGAGATTTGAAACAACTTGATCCACCAAATTTACATTTAAACTGAAAAAAAACCTTACAAATATTACTCACTGACTAACTTTTAAATGTTGTTGCAGCAATTAAAACTGTTGATAGTGGACGCGCGTTCGTACGCGTCAGCCGTGACGAACCGCGCGCGCGGCGGCGGGTGCGAGTGCCAGCAGTACTACCCGGCGGCCGACATCCAGTTCATGTGCCTGCCCAACATACACCACGTGCGGCGCAGCTTCCAGCAGATGCGCGCGCTCGCCGCCGAGCCTGGGGACCAGGCCAAGTGAGTGCGATTATATTATTATACATTTATTTATTTATTTATAACTAGGTGTTGCACGCCGCTTCGCCCGTGTGAATTTCCTTTACCGCTACAAAAGTCTATAATTCATAGTATCGATCCATAGCGCCATCTATACGAGGCCAGCGTCAACTATTTAAAAACCTGATTAAAAATTTAACTATGTTCCACGGGAGCAAGTTTCCGGGATAAAGATTTGCCTGTACATGCTAATCCAGGTCAGAGTGTATCCATATCCCAAATTTCATCCAAATCCATTCTACGATAACTGCGTTTATTAACAACACATTCAAAAAAATTCCCAAATATTCGCATTTATAATATTAGTGCGGTTAATATAATAATGTGTGTGTGTTGGTGCACTGGCAGCTGGCACAGCAACCTGGAGCGCACGCTGTGGCTGCAGTACGTGAGCGGCGTGCTGCGCGCGGCGGCGGTGGCGGCGCGCGCGCTGGCGGCGGCGCGGCCGGTGCTGGTGCACTGCTCGGACGGGTGGGACCGCACGCCGCAGATCGTCGCCGCCGCGCAGCTCGTGCTCGACCCCTACTACCGCACGCTCGAGGTACACACATCACACTACACACTACAAAACTATCTCCACAAACCAGATGACCTGATGTAAAGCTAAGCCACAAGAACAATATCAGCACAATAATGAGCGGACAGTGTTACACACCCTTTAACCCCGTTCTAATAGTAGCAAAACCATTTCTCACGACCAACAATGGATCAAACTTCAGTCCCATAAAAAATATTAAAACTTTTGTAACCTACTCACACATAATATTAATTTTATTTCCAGGGTTTCCGCATCCTAATCGAGCGTGAGTGGCTGGACTTCGGGCACAAGTTCGCGGACCGGTGCGGCCATCAGTTCGGGCCAGAGGACCCCAACGAGCGGTCGCCCATATTCCTGCAGTGGCTCGACGTGGTGCACCAGATGATGGTGCAGTTCCCCTGCAGCTTCGAGTTTAATGATGCCTACTTGGTAAGGCGGTTTCTTTTAACTTTGGATAGGAATATTAAAAAAAAATTATACTCGCGATAAGGTCGACTTACCGGCTCCTGGTATCGATACTAAGTGCTTCTTTAGTATCGGATATATCTGTATAATGAATGATAAGAATAATTAATCGCAAGAATATCAATGTTAATGTCGCGACTCTGCTATTTTTTAAGGAAATCTATTATAACTATTCTTTAAGACCCGTCGAGTATCGATACTTTCTGGACACTGTAAGTTTGCGTATCGATTACTTAAGGATTGATATCGATCAAATTACTATTGTTCGTAAAATATGCAGTTACATCTTTTAAATGATAATATTAATAAATGTATAATATAAGATATATGAGCGTAACATACTTATGATATAATTGTAGATCAAGTTGGCGACGCACGTGCACTCGTGCATGTTCGGCACGTTCCTGTGCAACACGGGGCGCGAGCGTGTGGAGGCGCGCGCGGCGGAGTGCACGGCGCACGTGTGGCACCTGCTGCGCGCGCCCGCCTACAGGAACCATCTGTACTCGCCGCACCACCTCGACCAGGTACCCACTCAGGTGCACTCATATTGGGCTCTCACAAACCTAGCTTGGTACTATGAGCGTTATTTGATCACCAAATCCAGCTACGCATCTATACTAATATTATAAAGAGGAAAGATTTGATTGTTTGTTTGTTTGTAATGGATAAACTCAAATACTATTGAACCGATTTAAAAAAAATCTTTCACTAATAGGAAGATTCATTACTCCTGAGTGCTATAGGCTATGTTTTATACCGAGTAAATATTTTTATCCCGTAAAAACTTTTTCATGCGGGCAGAGCCGCGAGCAGAAGTCTAGTTTATCTATAAAGATAAAAGAAATACTGTCACTCATTATATAAAAGTTTTTCAACCAGTGTTTTAAGTTGTACAAGTGTTTACTATTTTTACCCGACTGCGAAAGAAGGAGGGTTATGTTTTTTTGTAAAGTGTTCTACAAGCCGGCATTTTTTCCTTATAAGCTGTAAGAGCTACGAATGTATAATATAATGATGTGTGTGCGTGGGTGTGTGTGCAGGTGTTGTGGCCGGAGTGCAGCGTGCGCAGCATGCACGTGTGGAGCGTGTTCGGCGCGGAGCGGGTCGCGTCGGCGCCGCGCGGGCCGCGCCCCGACACCGACGCGCACGACGCGCACCACGCGCAACACGCGCTGCCGCCCAGGCACCCGCTCGCTAACGGTACGCAAATTATGCCACATTCGTTTAAACCTTACGCTCGTGACACTAACGTTCATTTTTTTTTTTTTATTGCTTTGAATGACGAGACGAGCATGCCGTTCGCCTGATGGTAAGCGATACGACCACCCATAAACAGTAGCAACACCATCCAGCACCTTGACTGACAAAATACTGAGTGGCATTCTACTGCGCTCGTCATCCTGAGACATAAGATGTTAAGTCTCATTATGTCCAGTAGTTATACTGGCTACAATATCCTTCAAACCGAAACACAACAGTGCATGCACACTGTTGCTTGGCGGTAGAAATAGACATTGCGGTGGTACCCACCCAGACGGCCTCTTACATAATGAGAGACCTACCACCAGTAAATAATTCATTGGTATCATTTTGGGGGAGTAATTACCGAAAACAATATACTGTTATTTAATTTAGCAATAATAGGGTAGTTGACTACTTTTTTTAAATACATTTATCAAAAGTGTATGCCATCCGAAATGTAACGGAAAAATTATTTTCAAAATTGGGGCAATAACTAGTAAGTTATAAAGCTGTGAAATTTGGTGGAAGGGGTAGTTGTCTAATAATAGTAATATTACACTGTGACGTCACCGAGAGTCGCCGGCCATAATATCGTGATATCCCCACCACACCACTTTTGCTCAAAACAATATTTCAAATATGAATAACTGCTTTATTTTCTGTTACATATAAAATAACTTACAAAATCAAAAATAGGATACTTCTCTATTATAATTTTGGTCATATCATAAGAAACAACTTACAGGACTGATGACAAAGACGAGATCCTGTGATAACCTGCTGAACGAGGGAGAGAAGAGAACAACACAGAGGAGGTGCAGTGATCCCAGCATCGCGCCTGATGTCCTGTGAGTAGTAATATTTTTATATACAGCCCTACATAACATACAAGCAAATTTGAAACTATATTGCACTCTTAAAACTCTTAAACACATTACCATGTGATGATAACCTTATCAAAATATCGATTATAATTATCGTTTCAATTATCGATAAAAAGTGGCAACAATTCGATTCTTTTTAAAATTGAATTATGAATTAAAGTTTCGAAGGCTTTGCAGCACTTCGTGGTCACGGGACGGACTGGGGTGTTGGTGATCCGAAAAGTTTGTGTTACAAATCATACAATTTTAAAGGTTAGTCGTAACTGCAAAGCCTTCGAAACGTCGGGAGAAAAATAAAATAAAAAACCTCGATAAAATCCGTAACAGTACTTTAATTTCAATATGTAATGAATTGTCGAGTTGTAATTTTACACCTGTCAAAACATATGCTGTAATAACGTATGAATGATATATTTACAGGAAGCTTTCATTAGCCGGCGAGTGTCGGGCGGCACTGACTGATAGCTGCGTTGACGAGCTGCCTGCACGACCAACGCACGATCAGGTTTGTGACAATATTATTAAACATCGATACATTACTGCTAGGTCCCGATAAACTACTGTTAACGTATTATAGATTTTGTGACGTTTTAAATATTGGAGTCAATTTATGTCCCAGTGAGTAACCCGTTATCGTATATCTATCAAAGTAAGGGCAATTGTAATGGCAAGTCAAAAAACCTGAGACACCTGCTACGTTAACATACGTCATTTTTGTGCCGAGCTTAATTTTAATACAAAACAGGTGTCACCACTCACCGTATTTGCATTATGTCTCCCTGTCAAATCATAAATAATAGATGAGGTCGATTTATTTTTTATTTTATTTTGAATGACGAGACCAGCATGCCGTTCGCCTGATGGTAAGCGATACGACCACCCATAAACAGTAGCAACACTGTCCGGCACCTTGAGTTACAAATTACTGTGTGGCATTCCACTGCGCTCGTCATCCTGAGACATAAGATGTTAATTCGCAATATGTCCAGTAGTTACACTGGACGGTAGAAAAAGACATTGCGATGGTACCCACCCAGACGGACTCTTACATATGAGAGACCTACCACGAGTAAAAAATATTTAATCCTGTTTGTCAGGTGGACGGTCTCCATCCGGACCACTTCGAGAACAGCACACGTCTGCCGCGCGACATCGCGAGCGGGTCGTCGTCACTCGAGCGGGAGCTCGCTGGCCCGGCTGGCGACAGGGTCATCGAACATGGCGACGGACCGGTACGACACGCACTATTTTAATGTCAGGAGTAGCATACGTTCAAGAAATGTAATACAAAAATGTGCTTCATTGCGCAAAAGTTCGCAGTCGAGGTACTTACTTTTGAAGTTAATATTGTCGATAATGTTTAAGACTTTAATACAACTAGAATTCGACACATGCAATGTCGACGCCGTCGTTTTCGATCCTTTTCCCCAATATATCTACAGCGTATTTATACAAAAAATCTTATCGGTATTTTATCCTTACTACAGAAGTCATTTATCGATATTTAATCGTTACTGTAATCGATTGCAGTTGGAGAACGGCGTTAACATAAACGGCGTGGTGGAGATGTCGGAGAGCGTGGTGCGGGTCACGACGTCTCCCGACGCCGACACGCCCGAGGAGCCGCCTGTGTTCGTCTGCGACACGTATACTGACGTCATGGGCATTGCTGACGTGAGTTACATTCTATAAACTTTTTTTATGTAAGTTTGCGAATTTCGCTAAACTTAAAAAATGATATTTTTTTGATTGGATATTTTTTTATCGATATCGATACTTTTTGTACTCGCAAGCCCCATAGACCGCAAATACTGAACTTAGTGTTTGACTACAAGATCATTAACGTTAAATTTTATTTACAGGCTGCGAGAGAAGTCGGCAGAACACGTAACATAAGCATAACATGGCGGTCGATATCGGAGTCTAGCAATCAGTCCTCCACGGGATTCGATATCGAGACCCCGCAGAACCGAGAGCGGCCGCCCTCTGCGCTAGACTCGCGTCTCAACTCACACGAGTCCTCGCCTATGGATAATCACAACTCTACAGAAGGGGATGTAGTCAACCACAACGTCATACAGCTGACCAATCACAACAGGGAGAACGGTGTCACAAACGGGACTGTTAATGGCATCGATGAAGTTTCTTCCAAGTTCTTAGAAGTCGATTTGAATGGTAAGTTATGTTATTTATTGAGAATTTGCGTACGCAGTTTAAATTAAAACGGTCGTAACTATTTGTTTTAATACGTAAATCAATCGATTAGCATACCAGCAAATGATTAGGCTGCTGCTATTTTAAACTTTTTTTGGTATATAAAATATTTCCGTGTCTTCTGTACCTAATGGCCCGTGCTGGTTGTTCGTTGTTTAATGTAGGTAGGTACTTTAAATTATTTAATTGATATATGTACCTTTGTTAATTTGTTGTTGTTGCTACCTTGTCATGACTTGTCATAAGTGCTTTTTTGTAAGCGTACTTGATTAATAAATGATTTTATTTTATTTTATATGGATTACGTGTTATGTATTGTGTATACGTTACAGGCGGTGCGTCGTCAAGTAGTGCGAGCTCCGAGAGCGAGGGCGAGGCGGCCGTGCCGCGGCGGGCGGGCGTGCGCGCGCGCGGCGGCAGCCAGCTCACCCTGTGTCCCGCCTCGCCGCGCCGCGCCTGCTGCCACTGCGCGCGCTCTGCCTGCGCGTGCGCGGGCGCGGAGTGCTGGTGCGGCGCGTGCGCGTGCGCGGCGGAGGCGGGCCGGGCGGACGCGCTCGACGGACTGCCGCCCGCGCTCGACCCTCTGCAGGCGCGGCTGCACCAGATCATACTCTATCAGAGGGTAAATAAACTCATTATAGATATAAACAACGTTTTCAGCAATTCTGACTGCCTCGGTGCCGTAGTTGCATTGTGTACGCGCTTTGAGATCCCGAGTCGCGCAATGATATTGGATTACTTTCTTAATACCAACCCAGAGTCTGGATTTTATAATATAACGATAAACTCACCCCTATCATATCATGCAAAGAAACATACGAATGTGTTCCTACTGCTTTAGAAATATAAACATGACATTGTGTGGGTGCACTAGTTGCGCCTCTGCCTACCCCTTCAGGGATAAAAGGCGTGAGTATGCGTATTGTTCTTTGTTCAACGTTACGCCAATCAATGTAAAATCGATAACCAACCACTATCATATTTATTACCTATACAAACGAATAATTAATGTAATACTCGCCTTCGTCTGTTGCAGAAAGTAGTGGAGGATCTGAATGAGCAGCTGCGGTCGGCGCGGTCGGCGCTGCGGCTGTCGTCGCCGCCGGGCGCGCGGCTGCCGGCCGGCCCGCCCTCCGGCCCGTCCACCGGCCCGCCCTCCGGCCCGCACGCCGCCCCAGACACTACACCCGCCAACGAACAGGTACAGTCAGCAGCATAAGTATCTGTACAAAATAAAAATTTCAAATCACCATACGCGTTAAGTTAAACTGAAACATTTTTTTTTGTTTGAAGTAAAGTGAATACCTTTTATTTTTGTGAAGAGAAAAAACGGATAAGTACGAACACAAAAGTGTGTAGGCAATTTGAAATTTTGAATTTGTTCATCTACTTATGCTACTGACTGTACTACAGTAACAATACTACCCAAATAATATTACCTACATTCCGTACAAATATTAATGACTTGGTGTAACTCGCGGCTTCGCCAGCGTGAATAGCCTTTTATGGTTCAAGAACCGCTAAATCATTATAGTTATCGACATAACGCCATGAGTACGACGCCAGCACCATCTATTTAAAGAATTCAAGTATGTCCCACGATAACAAATTATCGGGATAAAAGTCGCCTTGTTAATCAAGGGCATTATCATCCGTGTGCTAAATTTTACCTGGTGTGTGTTGTAATAAGCCTTCTCCAAAACAAAAAAAAAATATAATTTAAGTAAGAGTAAAATATTCTGACTGCCTCGGTGGCGTAGTTGTATTACGATACGACTGCAAGGCTGAGGTCTCGGGTTCGATCCCCGGGTCGGGCAATGTGATATTGGATTTTTCTATTCAGTATCAGCCCGGAGTCTGGAATTTGTGCCCGGTATGGCGATAGGCTCGCCCCCTATCACATCATGGAACGGAATACGCTTGGCGAAAAGTGGGTGCACTAGTTGCGCCTCTGCCTACCCCTTCGGGGATACAAGGCGTGAGCATGCGCGTAAAATATTCTGTAGGAATATAATAGTGTATTGTAACAGCATCCGCGATAAGAGCGCATTGTCTGTCGCACAGGTTAAGACAAGAAGTAGCGTACCCACGTCTTCGTGTTCAAATCCAAGAAACGTATAAAATCAAGCACGCACGCAAATCGGTAGTGTAGCCCGGCTGTATCAATCTTTTAGGGCCTGTTTCACAATGTTCAAAGTAAATGTTATCTGTCATTTAACATATAAGCCAGTTAATGGATATAGTAGTCTTTCGATTACCATTTATTTGTGAGCATGATTTTTGTATATGATAACCCTACATTCAACGATTATCGTTTACGCAGACATTGTGAAATAGCCCTTACCTATTTTACAATATGAGCTGGTTTAGAATGTGCGTGTTGTGTTGCAGAAGAGCCGCAGCGGCAGTGCGAGCGCGAGTGGGGCGAGTGGGGCGAGTGGGAGTGCGAGCGCGGGCAGCAGCAGCGGCAGCGCGTCGGAGGTGGAGGTGGGCGAGGAGGCGCGCGGCGTCGTGTGGCTCCCCGACAGCGCCGCCTCGCGCTGCCAGCACTGCAGGAACCACTTCTGGCTGGCCAGGCGGCGGCATCACTGCAGGTACATCACAAACCTCATACATACATCATACTGTATGTCATACGTACTTCCCTGTCATCTTAATTCGCTTTTAGACGTAAATTAAGATAATTTTACGAACTCTATGATTATATTATTATATATACACTTACTTAGGTTAGAATTATTTAGTCATGTAGATGTCTGAATAATAAAGTAGAACAACCTCAATGCTAATTGCAATTTATTATTTGTAGGCGGTGCGGCGGCATTTTCTGCGGTTCGTGCTCGGAGATGTGGTCGTGGGGCTCGTGCGGCGCCGTGCGCGTGTGCCGGCGGTGCCGTGCGCTGCGGTGACGAGCCGACGCGCCCCTCCCCCTGCCCCTCGCCCGGCCCCTGCCCCTCGCCCGCGCCACCCCCGCCACACCCCGCGCCGTCCTGCTCGCGCTGCTCAAGCACGCCTTCAACTGATCGCACACACCGACGCTGCCGCACACCACTGTTATCGAATACTGTCATACTGTCGCCAGTCCGAATCGTGTCGATAACTAGTGGTTAAAGGCGCTATCAGAAGGACTGCACGAGTGCTTTCGCCATGACCAACTGTGTTGTAACCAACTTCATATAGTCGGGTGTGTAGTGCGCGATGACAGCTGTGCGAAATCCGACCCGATTGCAGCTAACTTCATCCATTTGGGTAACACGATTGGAGATAACTTAGAGCAGTTATGTCTACGACAAGCATCTGATCCAACTGATAGCCTTGGGCGCCGTATAAACCTAACAGACTTATGAATAGCTCTAGAGGTACCTAGACGCCTTAAACAGTGATTATTGTGAAGGACATTCGAGGAGAACTTAGCGTTTCCATCCATTTAAGGAAGATGTATTTTTGTGTTTCCGAATTTAATGAGCAGGCACGTACTCGAGCACTTAACGTTTCAAACCCAACATTAATTTATATTAAGAGTTATTCTATTTAAAATAACGGATCATAAAACTGTATATTAAATCCTGTGCCTGTGAGACGAAACAACGAAAATATTAGTAGTATCGCAGCGATCGAATTAGTCAGGAAATGTCGAAATTGATAACATAATAAAATGTAATAAAACGAAAGCTTTTCACCGATGTTTGTGTAACTGTTTGGTCCGTCAAGTGATTACAAGTAGTTACAGTGGATAGGGAACCTGTAGCAGTTTCTTATCGGAACTAGTCATGCCGCTTCCGCGTGTAACATGCTAACTGTCGAACATTATTTATCCATTATGAGTTGAGTGAGTGATGCGTTTCATCAGTACCATGACAATGCTTCGTCGCGTCCACGTCGAACATGTGAATGTATCGTTACGTATAAAATTTTAAGACAGCTGGGAACGTGTGAGCGGAATTAATGTGTTATCGATAACATAGATTTTTGTCGTTTTCTGTATCGATAAGTCTTCAAACAAAGTGACTGAAAATTATGTTATTGAATTTGTCTGAGGGAATCTTATGTTCACAGTTCATTGCCTCGGTGGCGTGGTTATATTGCGTACGCGTTGCGTGTACGATTTGTGCGCTGAGGTCCTGGATTCGAATCCCGGGTCGAACCAAAAAAACATTGTGACTGGGTTTTTCCATCTTAAAAATTACTCAGTCGCAGCTCGGAGTCAGGAAGTTGTCGGTGTGATACCCGCGTGCCTCGGAAAGCACGTAAAGCCGTTGGTCCTGCGCCTGATCTCTCTCCGGTCATGTCGGATTGCCGTCTCACCGGACTATTAGAGTGAAGGAACAGTGAGTGCACTTGTGTATTGCGCACACACTTGTGCACTATAATATCTCCTGCGCACCTGGCTGATCTCCGTTGAGATTGGCCGCCGTGGCCGAAATTGGCTAGGAGGATTACGTTTTATGTTCTCAGTTTTCAAATATTTCACGAATGCAATTGGAAAAAAGAAATACCGTATTTTAAACAGCTGAATAAATGTTGCTCCAATGTATAATACTTGTCAATATTTCGCTCACTCGTCATCAGTGTCGTTATATAAAGTTTTATACAACATAATTAAGACATTGTGTAAATGTATATAAGATCTAGTCTCGTGGTTTGTTGTATGGCGGAGAGGGGCCGGTAGCGGGCGTAGTTAGGAAATATCGTAGTGAATCATTTCTACGCGAAGGCTGAATTTTACTGTAGAATATTTAATTTCTTTCTTTTAATATAAATATGTTTTCACATTTTTTTCCATTCAAAAAATGTGTAGTTATTCAGTAAGAATGTAAAAACTGGCCCATCAGTGAATGCTGAATACGAACGACGCTGAGACTTTGTATAAAATTGTTTTCTTTTTTATTTTGTATTATAGTGTTTCATTTTTTGTTCTATTATTATTTTTTGTACAGTAAGGTTTTGTTTCACACTTGCGTCAGGTAACAGATGGCGCTGAAATCGATCGACCGATGTGGAAAGAGACGGAGATACATTTACACACGCGAGACAAAGAGACATCCGTCGGTCGGTTTCAAGCGCGAAAGACTGTATTCGACAAGTTTCCAATAGCAATGTATGAGTTACAGTTTTGCTTTGTACGATGTTTGACTGAATGCCACATGTGAGCATAGTGTCCATTACCAACACTAGACCGTATTTTATAGACAACGTGCGCTAAATTCTCTAACTATATAACTTGTCCGGCTTGTGAGGCGGCATTTGTGTATTTTATTTGTGATATTGATGATAATTTTGTATAATGGTTAAGAGTTTAATAACATGTTGTTAGACGTTAAATTTGACTGGTGATTATTTTAAATACCCTCGCGATGCGTATTTGTTAATTTTTGCAGTTTATATTATTCTGATGCACGGAGCGCCGCTCGGACGAAGTGTAACGCATTCAAATATAAATCGGATAACTCGCTTCGTGTGACTTAATTTTTTCGTAACAAGAACCTCTAATATAATATTTGTGGAAAACAATTTCAACTGCTACTTTTGATTATTAATATAACTGTCCTTAGTCTAATTAACTGATATAAAATATCATCTAAATTTATCACTTATCTTACAATAATCCTAATGGGATAGAAGCGTTAAACAAATGTTTGAAATTAATTAGAAAATTTAATAATTATGGGATTATTGTAAATAAATATTATGTTATCCGTAATGTAATGTTGTGAATATTTAAATTAATGAAATTTATATAGCCATTCAATACTTTTAAAGTATGATGCTACACTATCGAATTATTTAGAAAATATTTTTATTTTAGCTCACACTTCCTGCATATATGGAGTTTGGAGACATTTGGTTAATTTATGTTCATTTGTTAAGGATATGTAATTAGAGGTTCGTGTTATATCCGCTTGTGTGTAAAATATATTTGTAATTTATTGATAACAGAGGGGTTTGTTAATACTGCATATATTTTATATTGTATAGGAGAGGCTCGACTTAAGAGTCGTGAGTTCCGCTGTCGATGGCAACCTTGTTTGTGACCAATGATATATTGACACGATGTGAAATAAAGCATATTATTTAGTTTTATTACACGCTTATGTTTTATTTATTTTCCTTAGTAAGGCCCACTTAGGCCTACCCAACATCGCAAAAATGATATCAAAAGACCAACGAGCCAGTTTCACCAAAACGAAATGGGTGCTATCAGCATTATGGGATAATATACTTCGCTTACTTGGTACTGGGTAGGTATAAGTTCCTCAAAGATCTTGCTTTACATAAGTCCATCTCTTGTTTCGGGTCCTTACCCCCAATGTTGGTCGAGTGTCATTTTTTCAAGAAAGCGTCAATAAGACTTGGCTCAGTTTTTACAAGCTGTCGCCCACCTAACTGCTTCAGAATTGTATACAAAATATAAATTGAACTACTTTACAGCCTTATTATCTACTTCATAAATTATAAAAAACAAAAGCAGTAATTCAAATAGTTTCGTTTGAGCAGCGCTAGTTTTCAACAGCTCCTGGATTTCTAAGGAACTTATTATGTGTGAGATTGGTGTAGGAAATGTATAGGTACTGGGACGAGGTTAGTTTACTAAAAAGACAAGTAAATATCACGAAAACAAACAAGTAACAATATCAATCCTCCTAATATTATAAACGCGAAAGTTTGTTAGTATGGATGTATGTATGTTTGTTACTCTTTCACGTAAAAACTACTGAACGGATTTCGATGAAATTTGGCACACGGGTAGATCATGTCCTGAATAGTAGATCATGTCCTGAATAAACACATAGGCTACTTTTTATCCCAGGATAATATAAAGTGGGACTTTTATATCGGGAAAGCTTTTTAACGCGGGCGTAGCTGCGGGCAAAAGCTAGTGTTAAAAATAAAACAAATATGTCTAGTCCCCTTGAGTGTTCATATATTTGTGTATTTGAGTGAGTTCGTGTGTTTATGTATGATGTTCAGTGCTGATAACCCTTCTCTCATATATAGTGCAACAAATCCATTGTATAGTATTGTTAACTGTTTCCTTTTTTATACACTTTTTGTTGTTTTTAGCCTTGGGATGGCGCGGCGTGGGCATTTTTTGTCTGATAATAAATAATGACATGAACTTTATAAATACATTTATTTGGCTCGATCTACTTACAATTCAAAATATTCTCTATATATTTACAATAGTAAACTATATCAAAAGTAACAAACATGTCTAGGTAGAATTAAACTTATCATCCAACATAATCTAAACATCGTGAGTGCATGTTATAACACGGTGCTAATATTATTTGTTACGTCACGCCACAGATTTATGATCGATAAAGAAATCATTGCAATAATACAAAGTACACAATGAATCAATTAGTGACATGATATATCCTTCAATTTATTATAACATATTATTATATGTACAGTCAGCAGCATAAGTAACTGAACAAAATCAAAATTTCAAATCGCCTATACACGCGTTAAGTTAAACTGAAACATATTTTTTCTTCGTTTGAAGTAAAGTAAATCTCTTTTATTTTATTTTTGTGAAGAGAAAAAAGATTAGTAAGATCACAAAGTATGTAAGCAATTTGAAATTTTGAATTTGTTCAGCTACTTATGCTGCTGACTGTACATGTACAAATGCTATTCACAGCGATAACACTACAATTTTTTTTTAATAAAGCGCATACAATGTTTACATAACGTGTCTGCTCGTCAGATAATTCAAATATAGATTAAAAGGAGCTATAATTTTTTAAACCATCGATAAAATAGACACAATAATATCAATTCTACAAAGGACATGTCCAAAAACGGGCCTGAAATTCTAAACAAGAAAATTTATATATATTTGGATAGAACTCCTGAAAACTAGCCATTCGCAATAAGTCATTGAATTTTTGAGACCTCCGATTTTGAGATTTATGTAATTTTGTTTGGCTTTAAAACTACACTTAATATGAAAGTTTATAAAAATGTTAGTTATGAATGGAGGGGTCTAAAAATTTTTTTTTAATTGATCTAAGTTCCATATTTTGCCTCTTTAATATCCCCAAAGTTTGAGCCTGGTTAGATTTTGAGGCCCAGCACCCATACAAAAAGCGGACATCTCCTTTTATTGTTTAAAAAATATATTCTATCGATCATAAACCGTCGGCGCGCACATTAGGCTCGTTTTTGAACTTTGGGTCGTCATTTCGTTGATACACAATCCATTTGAATGTGCTTTATAAAGACTAGTACGTGACTACGATACTCATTGACTAGGAATAAATAACAAGTTGTACGACCATTTCAAGGCAATGAAATTACTAAAACCGTCCTGTTGAAAATAAAATGTAAATGAATCATAAACTAATATTCTTCGTTTGGGGCACAATGTCAGTAATTAATTGTAATTAAACTGATGCATTTTATTACAAATATCAATTTTATAAAACTAATTTTACATACAAATTTTGTCAAAATTTAGTCAAGTAGATGATATCAATGAAATTTATAACCTCTATTTGAACATAAAATATGAATGTAAAATAGTGATTTGGCTTTAAAATCCACTTTTTAATTTGTTTTTGGAGTTAAGTTAGCAAGCAGACCTGAAAAGCTTATCGATTCTAATCACGGTTAGCAGAGCCTTCGAAATGGTCGTTCTTAGGCCAAGAAAGTAGGAACATTTAACGAGTTAGTTCTCGTAACTAATACAATAGTATAATACTATGTACAGAAATACTAATTACTACATACAGCTTTAAATTCAAAAATATATATGAAATACCTCCAATTGTTTTAATTATTATAAAGGTATTCATCATCATCATCAGCCACATGACGTCTACTGCTGAACATAGGTCTCCCCCAAAGATTTCCAGACGGACGGACGGACTGGTATTATGGATACCAAGATTATGACTATCGCCAAGCAGCAGTGCGCATGCACTGTTGTGTTTCGGTTTGAAGGACATTGTAGCCAGTGTAACTACAGGACATAATGAGACTTAACATTCTTATGTCTCAGGATGACGAGCGCAGTGGAATGCCACACAGTACTTTGTAACTCAAGGTGCTGGATGGTGTTGCTACTGTTTATGGGCGGTCGTATCGCTTACCATCAGGCGAACGGCATGCTCGTCTCGTCATTCAAAGCGATAAAAAAAAGGAATGATAATTTTGAAAATTAAGGGAATGTATAAAAACATGTGTAGAGAGCGTAACTTATCGCCTTGGATATACACTGGCTAAAACTTGTTCATATTTGAGCAACAAGCGATAACTTTGATATTAATACTGCATTTGTACTTTTGGTTACCTTTTACATTGAATTACATAAAAATAAGTACATATTATGGTACTTAACCTTTTTTCAGGAGTTAAAGAAAAATATAATGGAATTATAATTCTAACAAACCATCATTAATTGTTTTATTATTCGCCGACCTTTAATGATTTTATCGAAAAGATAATGGAATCAGGTTAACACCAACAATAACCATAAATTATTATTTCGACTACACCAAAGCTTTTGACTGTGTGAACTGGAAGCTCCTGTGGAAAGTTCTTCAGGAGATGGGTGTCCCAAAACATCTGGTCGGTTTGCTCCAGGGTCTATACTTCGATAGCCAAGGGGTAGTGAGAATAGATAGAATGACTTCGCAACCCTTCTCGTTTGGCAAGGGTGTGCGACAGGGATGCATTGTGTCCCCGATTCTTTTCAATATCTACGGAGAGTACATCATACGTCAGACCTGTGAAGATTGGGATGGTGGAATTACCATCAACGGCACCAAAATTCAAAATCTACGCTACGCCGACGACACCATACTCTTTGCAACTGACGAGGCTGAAATGTACAACCTCCTGAATAAAATGGAGCAACACAGCTTGGAGATGGGACTGTCTATAAATCGCTCGAAAACAAAGATCATGGTAGTGGATCGAGCTTCTAAGCTAGAACTCAATGGGATACTCAATCTAGAAACTGTTGATCACTTCATTTACCTGGGTTCTAGCATTAGCAACAACGGTTCTTGTGAGGCTGAAGTTCGCAGGAGAATCGGAATGGCCAAATCTGCAATGTCTCAGCTCGATAGGATATGGAGGGATCGCAGCATCAGCAATAAGACAAAAATGACACTCGTCAATACTTTAGTCTTCTCCATTTTCCTATATGGGGCAGAGACGTGGACTTTAAAGGCTAGAGACCGCCAACGCATAGACGCCTTTGAAATGTGGTGCTGGAGGAAGATGCTGCGAATCCCGTGGACGGCCTTTAGGACCAACCGGTCTATCCTCGAAGAGCTCCACCTTGATGCAAAGCCAAGGCTTTCCACCATATGCCTTCGGAGAATGCTTGAGTTCTTTGGTCATATCGCCCGCAAACCCGGTGATAATCTCCAAAAAATAATAATCACCGGGAAAATGGATGGCAAAAGACCGAGAGGCAGGAACCCAACGCGCTGGACTGATCAAATCCGCACCACACTCAACATAAATGCCGCTGCAGCTATACATGTCGCTGAAAGCCGGAGTAGTTGGCACAACATCGTACGCGAAAAGTTAATTCCTTGATGACTCACGACCCCCAGCATTGGGGAATCGACGCAAGGAGGAGGATTATTTTGAGCAGGCAATAAGTATTGTGCCTGCAAATACATAACAATACTAAAAAAAATAACAGTAAAATAAAAAATGGAAAGATTTAGAATAAATCTTAAAAGGTCTTCTTATACGATAACTTTTCTAGACAATAAATATTTTACACAATAAACAATGTTATCTTATGTTAACAATACAAATTATCACTTTTGTAAGATTAAGTTCATAATTGGTCTAAGCCAATGGTCATTCTTAATCCTTATATAGGGAAATCAAAATATAATCTTATATAAACAACGTTAACCAAACATATTTGGAGGTCACGTTAGAATAAACATAGAAACTTTTTTTATTTATTTGACATGTTTAAATTAGTATTATATTTGTATGCAATTAATTAATCTTTATAAGTGTATTGATTAGTGTAAATGGTTTATTATAATCGTTCTAATCGAATAAATGAATAAATAAATAGCTTTGAAAAATGATCCAAGTCTAACTGAAGTTAAATTTATTGATTCAACAGCTACAATCAACGGCAAACACCATGGCCTATGCAATGAAACATTAACAAGACGATTTAATCAAAACAAATAATTGAAAATATTAAGCCTAATTTACCTTATAAGGGTCTTTTTTAACTTAAAAGTATTTAACACAAGTAAGATAGGAACTTGTGTTAAAATTATTTTACACAAGTAAGAATAAATAGGTTCTTTCACTTTGATTAGTATCGTATGTCATTGCTAAGTACATTTTGTTGTATTTGAGATTCATTTTAATGCTAAAATAGAAAAGCAAACACTAGTCATAAGATAAGGACATAGAAATAGGAGATCAAATTACGCACCATTTAAGTACCATTTAAACGTTGTGGCTTGGCCACATTGAAAGGATGGATGAAAGAAGAGGAACGAAAGAAATCTATGTCGCGAAAGTGAGTGGTAGCGTCGGACGGGGACGTCCTAGACGTACCTTCATGGACCAAATTGGCGACCTCCTAAGGAAGGGCCAAATAAGGAGTTCTCGTAACCGACGAGCATGTATGAAGAGACTAATGACTGTAGAAGAAGCGAAAGAGGTATGCTTGGATCGTAGCACTTGGCGCTCCATAGTCTCTGCCTACCCCAATGGGAGAAAGGCGTGAGTTTATGTATGTATGTATGTTAAACGTTGTCTTATTGAAGATAACTTTATAGAGCATTAAGCAATCAACAGTCAATTGCAGTTATAATGTTATTGAGACTTAAATCCCGCTTCAGAAACAACCACATCCACAGGGCCATAGTAATAAATACAACTTAGGTTCGCTCTGAAGCGCGATATCAACTGAAACGCTGTCAAGTTACAGTCAGTATCTTAAGATTGTCGATAATTAATAAACAAATGATATCGATTTCAATAGTAGCATTTAAAATAACGATTTTGGGAGCCGAGTTCGATTCATAACAGTGCCGACTCAGATGAGAACAGGCGCTCAACTGACGACTCAAGTTTTGCTAATAAGTAGTTAAATATCTTAAACGTTTACTTAAGATGAGATTGGTTTATTAATACGGCACATAATTCCTATGTTAGTATATCTGCCTGACATGGGAATAGAACAAGGTTCACCTTTTAATTATCCATGAAACCGTTACGACAAACTTTCAAAAAGTAACTATATTGCGTACGGTATGGTGTTAGACAATGTTAAATTAACTATGGTTACTTTTATAAACCGACAAACTATTTAACTCAAAAACATGTTATTTGCCGTATAAGTACATCGAAATATGTTTTTATACATTTTCAAAAATGTTGTTCCTATGTTCTATTTTGTACATTACTTATAATGCGAAAAATTAATTGTTCTCCGTAATCAGCATAAAAATTGGTTGAACAATAAAGCAGTTATTCATATTTGAAATATTGTTGTTATCAAAAGTTGGGGCGTGGTGGGAATATCGTGCTATCTGTTTCGCACGCACGCAGCGTGATGGTCGATGACACTTGGTGACGTCACAGTGTAATATTACTGTTATTTGACAACTTCACCTTCTACCAAATTTCAAAGCTTAATAACTTACTTAGTATTGCGCCTTAGAAAATTATTTTCCGTTAGATTTTGGATAGCATTCATTTATTAAATATATGTAAAAACAGGTAGTCAACTACCTTATAATTTAAACCGCGGCCATATTTGTTAACACATCTCATACTATTTCACACGTACCATAGTCGAAACACTTTCTATTATCCATATCCTTACTACCGTCAAACAACATAAACATTGTTTTCAGAACGAATACTCAAAAACATGTTTTCACATATGTTTTAAAACCGCCGCCATCTTTGTTTCCTACCTGTAAAAAATATTAGAAATTCCCTTTAGTCCTATCGGTGATGTTGTGCCGTCTTCTATAGTCGGAGACTATGCGCAGCACGCGGTTTCGCACGTCGTCGATCGCCACGTACATGTCCGAAGTGAACGGGTCGAAGTCGTCGTACTTCTTCTTGCGGCGGTATATACCCTCCTTGTTAGCTATGGCACAGTTCATACTCTCCTGATAGAAATAAAATACTATCATTGAACATACTCCAATTCATAATCTACACGAATATAGAGGTAAGGTAATATTATAAGATTTATTATGTCTCAACATAATAAGCTGTTTTTTTTTAATGGCCCTACCGGCCTGACGCGAGTCGGCTTTTCTGGCCACACCGGACTTTCGGGTGAACGCTTTAGGCGCTCGCAACCCTTGATTTAAGTAACCATGCTGAGGGCAACCCACTAACGGGTTACGAACCTCGGCTCAGGACGGTCACTGGGATTAGTGGGGAAGGTTGGTGTTTAATCTAATCCTATCCATTTATTTAGTCGGCACGCGGGCCGGAACTGTTAGGAGGGTCGGGGGGCGACGGGGAACGCGGCGCATTGTAGTAGTTGTATTGCGTGTGGTACGACACCAATTTGAGGTCCCGGGTTCAAATCCCGGGTCTGGCTAATTGGTATTGGGTTTTTCTGCTCAGTATCAACTCGAATCTGTGCCCGATATGGCAATAGGCTCACCTTCTATCACATCATGGTTTCCTGGATACACCTCTGCCTACCCCTTCGGAGACAAAGGCGTGTTTTATTTCATATAATAATGCTCACCTCAGTGACAGTAACGTTGACAAAGTCGAGTATCTCCGCGAGCGTGGCCCTGGTGTGTTGCACCAGCACCTCGTAGAACACGACGTGCACGGGGCCCGCGAACCGCGTCAGCCACATCCGGTGCAGCGACTCCCACACCGGCAGCTGGGCCGACACGTAGCTAGCCCACTCTACAACGATGGACAGCTACAGACTCACCAGGCAGTAGCCAGCGTGTAACTCCATATAAAAAGCCGTTTTAGATAGAACCAGTGATGTAGCGTGGTTGGGGCGCGGGGGACGATCCGCCACGGGCGGCGCTTTTAGGGGCGAAAAAATGCGTCAAATAAAATCTTAATAAGTTTCGCTTTTGGTGACGGGGGGAGGAGGTGCACGCATGTTTCTTATTTGTTGAAATAACAGTTTTTTGGTGCCTTGGGTCGGCAATTTTTTGGACCACCGAGCAGCAACAACCCACACTACGCCACTGGATAGAACATACTACATAGTAACTGACATTTAATGTAAACAAACAGGCCGACATAATTGTGTCGACTTGCAGGGGCTAGTCATCTCTCGTCAGTGGATACTATCTGGACCCCACTCCGCTTACCCTTAGTGCAGTGGGGTCACCTTACCCAGGCGGTATAAAAAAGAAGAAAAAAAGGAAAAAGCTTCTCTAGTAAGCTCGAAATTTTTAACCTGGTATGATAAAAGCAAGAATATGAAAAATATGAAGAAGAAGAAGAAGTGACTGAGCCATAAAGAATCTATGCTGGTACTAGAATATACCTATTGTTGTACAGGCCGGCATAATTTTCTCAACTGATAAGGGGCAATCATTTCCTATCAATCGAAATTCTATCTGGACATTTCGCTTACCACTGCATAAGAAAGTAGAGATGATTTCTACAATGAGTGGAGAAGATTTTAATTCAAACACAGCATTAAATGCATCATCGATAGATGCCGTCACTTTCAACGGTCGTTAGAATTATGCCAGCCTCGCTTATTGAGTGTACACTGGCTGATAAAAAAAAATGCTGTGTTAACTGAGCTGTTTTTTTATATACATAACGTAGACAGATAATTAATGTCATACAGTACTATGTACTTCGGCAACAATCCCTAATAAATGGCTGGTATTTTTAATAAATAGAGTGCCTAATACATATTACCAACATATAACAAGCCAAATTATTTTTTTGCTACACTTTTTCATTACATTTGATACAAAATGTGTTTGGTCGCAATAACGAGCCGTAAAAGCATCAGCATGGCTCCAAATATGATTAGACTCGCCGCTTGCCGGATATTATATTAGTTCGCGACTCGGTTGAAAGCGAATCGGGAACTTTATGATACGTATCGATTTACCATACCATACCAGCCCCTGTATTATAGACTGCCCAGTGCCCACTGCTAAGCACGGGCCTCCTCAACAACTGAGAGGGTTAACGCCTTAGTCCACCACGCTGGCCTAGTGCGGGTTGTCGGACTTCACATACCTTCGAAATTCAGAGAACTTCTCAGGTATGCAGGTTTCCTCACGATGTTTTCCTTCACCGTTAAAGCGAGCTATAATTCAAAAAGAATACACACATAACTTTTTACAAAAGTCAGAGGTGTGTGCCCTTGGGTTTTGAACCTACGGACATTCGTCTCGGCAGTCCGTTCCACTCCCAAATAGGCTATCGCCGCTTGCTATCGTATCGATTTATAAACTAGTTACGTTTATTGATTTAATATATTATATGATAATATCAGCCCTGTATTACATACTGTCTCACTGCTGAACACGGGCCTCCTCTACTACTAAGAGGGTTTAGGCCATAGTCCACCACGCTGGCCTGGTGCAGGTCAGCGTTGGTGAGACATTCGCCACTTCTAGGACCTCTCTAGCTATTACAAATATTAAGTGTGTATATATTGAAACTTCTGGTCTCTTGTTGGTTCAAAAATCTAAATCTGTCTAAGGAACCCAACTTATTAACTTGTCTTGCAGATTCCCTCATTTTCTTGTACGGTAAATGTTTTTAGAACTATTAACGCTAACCGCTAGATGGATCGCTTGCCTCACAATACGAATTATTAGCATTCTCTAATGCTATGCGTTGCGATGCAGCGAGTCTTATGTACGCTGGGCTTTATTCATCACGAGCCATTACTAATGGAATGTTGGAAGTCAGAGGAATGACACTGAGTTACTGACAGTTAATTGTATACTCTCGTAAGACCTTGAGGTGCGCGTGTTTGAGATCAAAGAAACATAAACAATGATCTATTCCTAAACGATAATACAAACAATAAATTTAGTACATCAAACCATCACAACATACTTCGATTTCCTTTATTATAATGAAACTATGTGATGCTCGCGGGTCCGCCCGCGTGGTAACGTTTTTACGGAATAAAAATATTTTACCGTGATAGAAAGTAGCGTATAGCACTCAGGAGTAATGTAGCTTTAGTAATTTTTAAAATTTAGTTACGCTTGCCATTTTTCTGAATATAAGGTGACTTTTTTTACGGTATTTTAGAATTTAGACCATAAAAATTATCTTATAAATTTACGAGAATAAGTATATTATTTGATTACACTATTATTCACGAATAGAAAATATAGAAACTTCTCCCATAAAACATACAAAATAATATGTGTACCTGATTTTTTTTGCTCGTGCGATTTTCTTCTAAACGCCGACTTGGGCGCAGTCCCTATGTGACCTTTGTGGAGGCGGTTGAAATCTGCCTGCAATCAGTGAGACGTCATTATGCGGCCACTACGAATTACACATAACTTTTCTCCAATAACATTAGATCTATAATGCTGTTAAGAACCTGAATAGTGGTGTATTTATTTATTTATTTCTTATTTGCCATTCGCATGTCTAGACAAAGGCTCTTATGGACTATTAGTTTAAGAAATCGCCCTTCTATATACTTGTGCCAATAAAACTTACGCCAATGGAAGCTTAGGCATTGAACAATGTTTGGGTAATCGATACCATTGCGCGCTACACCCGAAGCTGGCCAAATAAAAGGTCAATAAAGGTAGGTATATACACCCATAGCAAAAGCAAATAGCACGCAAAGCGTCTATTTTTTTTCATCGGTAATTTCTGGCGTCAATACTAAGGACTTTGAGTAAGGATTATGGTTTCATCTAAGTATTGAAGCTATCAATCACATTAAGCGCTGTTTGCACGTGGAAATTTTCTCGTAAAGCAGAAGAAAACATAAAAGGAAAATATCGTTAGTGAGACCGCACCTTAAGATTCTTTAAGGCCCGGCTCATACATCCGTTTTTCCGTTGATGAATTAAGAAATAGAATTCAGAATGCTCCGGATCCGATATAAAACAGCGTTTCCACACATGCTGATTTTTTTCCGTGAGTGAATGATATTTTTTTGTATGGGATCCAGAGCGTCCGTCCGTTCATTCCGATTCTTAATTCAGCAACGAAAACAGCTGATGCATAAGCCCGGCCTAACACATAAAACCAATTAAGAGTTATCAATGACAGTTATTAGGTAAAACATAATGTCTCAATCACGAATAACTTGATACAGATTCGAAAACTAATTTTATATATATTTTCGTTTCAGTCGGAAAAGAACTAAAATGCAATAGGCTTATGCCACACATTTCAGTACACATTATATCAAGATATAATTCTGTCTGTTTAATAGTTGATGCAGTAACGGTTCATGGCCTAAATACATGCGGCCTTCATATGTAATTTGCATAATGTTCACACAACGACCATGGATTTAGTTTAGGGCGTAACATCGTGATAAATGAATAGCGAACTTGTTTCACCTCGACAAAGGCTTATCATTTAACTGATAAATATAAATTAGGATTTTCTTTATAAATGGTAAAAAAAGCGAAAAATAATTATAGACCAACTTAAGTAAAATAGACATTAGGTATACAAATAATTGGACAATAAATAATCGACAATTATAGAGGATGTGAAATATAAAATAATAATTACCAAAACATAAAAGATGCATGATATGCTAAAACGCATCCATTCCTTGAAATTAAGATGATTGTATTATGTGTGTAAAGCTCAACAAACTGTTAAACATGTTTACAAACAGCATCACAAACTGAAAACAAAAGCAACATAAAAAAGCTTGTAATAAAAATTTACAGCTTTGTGCAGTATTTACAAATGTAATATAAACATGATGATATAACAATTTCCTCATATACGCATACTCACGCCTTTTATCCCCGAAGTGGTAGGCAGAGGCCCAACTAGTGCACCCACTTTTCGCCGTGCGTATTCCGTCTCATGACGCGATAGGGGGCGAGCCTATCGCCATATCGGGAACAAATTCCAGAATCTGGGCTGATACTGAATAGAATAATCCAATTTGCCCGACCCAGGGATCGAACCCAAGACCTCAATATTGCGGTTGTACCATAATACAACTATGCCACCGAGGTAGTCAATTTCATATAATAAACTAACATAATATTGCTATTAATCTTGTTTAAAAAAAACATCACATAGCTTTTTTTAAAATGATGTTTTCAATTAAAAATATATACAGTTTATGTTTTTTGGGATGAAATTGATATGGGATGTCATTAATGAGAATGTGCATTTTTACACAGGCTCTTTATTTATTTATTTTAATGTGGTATCCTATCTATATAAATAAATAACAGCATTCCTATATTAGTAGATTTAATTATAAATAACACCCCCCTTTTTGCATAGGGTTAAAAATGTTTAAATTAACAGATCTAGCAAAATAAAGTACACTGCAGCAAATATTGTATTTATGTGGATTATAAAATATTTAAATTTTACAGAAATTATAAATTAAAACTTAGAAAATATTATTTAAACAAGAGGCCTTACTTATATAAATAAAAAAACTATTTACAAGCAGATATCTGCAAGTTCACTGAGACTTAAATTATAATTTTCTATTCATAATGGAATATACAATAACATAAATCTTACACCATAACATAACAAAAAATAACTAAAGCTCTTACCAATATAGCATCTCTTGGATTGCGTATTAGCAATATTGCAGATTTGAATTTATCCGGCTCTAGTGGTGGTGCTTCATGGGTTTTCACCACCAGCACAGAGCCGTCAGTCACGTTTTCCGCCGGAAAACCATGCACTCGAAGACCATAGTCCATGTATATGGAACCTGTTACTAGACCTACCAAACAATGGATTAAATCTTTTTGATTATTTCCGGATTAACTTAAGCAAAGGAAAACTTCTTTTCGTCCATTTATGTTCAAAAGAATATAAATATTAGAGAAAAATATTTAATTTTCACCTGTGGCTTGCTGCAGCAAGTATCGTAACCACGTATTCCCGCTGCCAGGGTAGGACACCAGGGCAACCACGTTAGGTGACGGAGGAGACCGCCACTTCAACTCCTTGCACCAGTTCACACTCGGTACTTGGCGAAACCCGAAATGATTCATGTAACTATTGCCGTAGTACGCACTTTTCGCGCCGTGTAAAGGGCTCAGCATAAATAAAATTATAGAAAAATACAGCATCACCACCGCCGCGGCCAGCACTATTATAGACCTTCGAGACATGTTGTATCGGAGAAATTTGATATATTAGCGTGATATTTATTCTTCAATTCATAATTTTATTTGAGCGGTCTACAGCACGACCCTGAGATAAACACACCACACAGTATCTAATGTTGCTAGACTCTATTTTGATAATCCTAAACCTAAATCCAGTGACATTTTTATAAATGTACAATGAATATTATGTATATTGATCGATATATTATATGTAGTATGTGTATACTATGAAGCAATTTATTTCTTAAAAATCATGAATCTACGATATTTGAAAATGTATACCTAGAAAAACAACAATTTACATAATTTTCATTTGTAAGAATTCGTAGAGCATTATCGAGGAAAAACTTTGTTGATCTAGTGAAAAGTCACAAAAAGTCAAACTAGACTTTATCTTCTTACCTCCATCAGTGCAGGTAAATTTAACTTTAAATGTAATTACGATTAGTTTATTTGTCTCTGATTACGATAAGCACTGTAATTTATTAATTACCAGAAAACTGTCCTGTCATATTTACCAAAATCTTGCGCAGAAAACGGTATGGTGGGCAACACTGGTAAACTTTTTCTTTATTTTTTTAATGCAATGGTATGAAAACATTGAGCCAACAACAAAGTATAAACAAAAATCGTGTTTATTTGTAAATACATTTTGAAGCTTAGCTTCATGATTCACCTCTAGAGCATCTCTTATAATTTCATTCTGCCATTGCATCCTAGTAAATGAACATTGTTTATAATATTCCTCAACAGTTTACCTAATAATATATGGTTTTAATATCAATACCATTTCATGTTATTTATTTTTTAGTAGCATTGAAACAAGAAATATACATAGTATATAAATTTATTACAAAGTAAATAATGTTATTGAGATAGATTTGTGAATCGCAGTTTCCTCAATATTGTATGACAATTTTCTATATTGCCCGTGCATATTTCCAAATACATTTGTAATGGCAAGACTCGAGGTGAATTTATTTGTAGTAATATTTTCCTTGCTGTGACCAAATCTCCTCTGAGTATGTGGCACACTGCTGCTTTGGCCCAGACAGAGACTGCAATCATGTCTCTCATTTGGTATGGAAGCACAGAAACCAGGTCATGGATCATTGGTGGGTGGAGATGTTCAACTGCATCAACTATACGGTCTAGATTTATGAGCGCTTCCGCTGCATATATGTGCGCCCATGCTTTGTGACTGCTGGATACATCTGTCTGACTTAACAACTCATTTGCACTCACAAGAGCAGACAGCGGGTCTTGTAAGTGCAGTAATACGTAGCTTTGTAGTACTAGTGTGGAGTTCTTTAGTTCACACCTCTGCTTCCAGTTTATTGGTGGGCCGGGGGGAGCTTGGATCAAAGGTGCGGTCACATCTACTGGAGGCTCTTGATTGGGAAGTAATGTGATTGCATTCCTTAGACACAATGCTGCAAATTCTAATGACAATGAAGGTATTGCGAATGACTCTCCTGCTGTAGAATATTTGTCTTTGCCTTTTGATAATAATATTCGAGTGTGTGGACCGCTGCCTAGTTTCTTCACTGTATACTGTTGTGCTTCGTCACTGCAGCATTTCTTTACACAACATTCTGCTAGATGGAGCCAGACTCGTGGGTTGTTTGGGTAGTGACGGGCTGCTTCTACTAGACACTCAAATGCTCCCTCCGAGTTGTTGGCTGCAAGTAATGCCAGGCCCAAATTATACACATACAATGGTCTATCTCTACAAACAATTAGTCTCTCACTATCCTCACACTCCATGGCCCTAAAATGTTCTTTCACAGCATGCTGAAAATATTTAGAAGCTAGAAACGGTTTCTTTATTGACAGATATATAACACCAAGATTGTTGTTAATAGCTGCCCAAATATCTTCCCCTTGAGTTTTTAGATCATAGTTGTATTTTAATGTTTTATACTGTCCTAGCATGTTTGCAGCCTCCTTCACATCTCCATTGAGATAAACTTGTTGAGCTAGTATGAAAATGTTTTCTATAGAATCTGGCTTCAAGTTTAATGTTATCTTCTGACCAAGTAATAGTTGTGCACGGCTGGTGAGTCTCTCAAACAGTTCACTCACTTCATTACTCAATTTCAAAGGCTCCCCATAGTGCTTCGCCACTTCCAAAGTTTTGTCATAAGTTCTTCTACACAAAGTACATTCTAGAAGAAGTAAGACAATTTGCTGAAATAGTTTAGCATCCTTAAGATTTTTTGTGGCCAATAATTTCTCTAGTATAACCGTACACTGATAATAGTACCTGGAATGGTACAGTATTACCGCGTAATTATATAATAAACAGGGGGAGCTTAGGTCCTTTATGTCAACATCTGGAAACGTCACGCCCGCGAGCTGAAGGACCACTTTTTTGAATTTATCCACGTTTTTCATATCACTGGCCATAAATTCTACTACCGCTTTGTTGTGCTGCACCCGTTTGTTGGAAGTTCCAACAATGTTTTCCAACTCGTTGAGGTGTTGCAGGGCGGAAGTATAATCCTTCTTCAAGTAACATTGGTGCGCCAAAACGATCGGCTCCTCGCGTTCCTTGTTGCTGGCCATATTTGATTATATGAAGCAGTACTTTTTGAACCTTGGCGATGTATTTTTAATATAAAATTGTTTATTTTCATACAATAATATTATAATGACAATTCGTGGAAACTGGAAAAATGACGTTATTTTTGACAGTTCGCATTTGTTGTTGACGTTTTTGGTTAAAAATAGATTAGTGCTGACCCTGACTCACAAGTTTATTCGAATATTCATGGATCGAGAATATAATCAAAATAGGTAAAATAAAAATATTGTTTGAAGATTACAAAAAAACGATAAGCATTTTGAATATAATAAATAATAATAATAGGCAGTACTAATACTATAGGTTATAGGAACTGCCATTAATTTTTTTTATTCCTAATAAAATCTTATTTGTGTCTATTATGTTAAAGGACTCTTTAGCGGGGTTTACATTAACAAGAAAACTCGCAGAAGTTATGTTGCGCAAGCTATTTTTACCCTTCTGCAACATTGTGAAGTTTGCAGGACTTCTGTCAAGTCGCATGTGTAAACACCATTTGTGCAACTTGCGCGAGAACTTGCAGTTTATTCTCATTCCGTCTTGAGCAGCCGACTCGGACGGACCTATTGTTTGTCATAGCGCCAGCTGTGACACACATTGTTCCCCCGAGTACCTGCTCGGTCGGATCGCAGCGACCGCGCTGCACGTCAAGGTCGAAAGGGAACAATAGGGCTATTGTCCTATTGTTACCTGGAAGCCGTTCGGGCCGAACCGCGTCCTTCTCAGGACAGGGTTTCGCTCAATTACAACGTCTAAAGTTTTAATTTTGCCCCTTCAGGGCTAGCTCGGTGGTTAACCTACCGGTGTAAACAAGCCGAGCTAGCGGTGACCCGGCCACGCGCTGCGCCCCTTCAGGGCTAAAGCAAAGCCGGACGGGTGCGGATTTGGAAGCTGTGGAGACACACCACAGTTTCCGCCGCATATCGCCTTTCCTACCTTACCCTTCCCTTAAATCCATCCCGTGTATCGGCTGAGCGTGCGGTCCTCGGACCAATATCGCTTACGGTACACGGACTGATAGGGACCCTTTGCACATTAAGATTGGCAAAGGGTATACAAGCTTAGGGCACACCTATTTTAAGTACATCCCCCCTCGCCTATACCCGGCGAGGAGGGCCACGCACTCAACTCACCCCCGGGCACACCCACCCGGGGACTTAGTCACCGCGTTATTCCGCGTTCCGCGACCCGCGACCGATATTTAGTGTGAGAGCCGCCTGGTTTCTTGTGTGTTCTTTCCCAGGCGGAACACACCCGGGGTAGTGAACACACACGCGGCCCCCAAATTAATTAACCAACCATGGACGTGGTTCCAGCCTCTAATATGGCCGGTTCCGCGTCCATTGTACCCCAACATGACCCCATAGTCGCTCCCGGCCTCACGCTTTCGCAAATGAAGTCGGCGCTGCGCAGTCTTGTAGTCCTAGACAAGGACTTTAGAGACTACATGTCCGGTTTGCTCCACAATGTGCGGGAGCAACTCTCCGAGTCGTGGAACCCGCTGGAGTCGGCAGGGGCCTCGGTCGCTAGCCAAGCGACCGAGACCGCTGTCGGTTCTGGCGTGTCCGATTCTGAAAATGAGATGGAGACCACCATCTCGGGCTCCCTCAAACGCACCGTCTCTTCTTCCTCCTGCGAATCACAGGCGGAAGCCTCGTCGTCGGAACGCGACGACGAAGGCTTCACGACGGTGAAGCGTGGGAGGAAAAAGAAGAAGGCCGCATCCCAGCCTTCGGATGATCTCGTCCCTGCCCCCGCGCCTTCTGCGCCCATCGACACTAGTTCGAGTCCCGCGAATCCCGCGGGTTCATCGCCACCTTCCGACTCCCAATCCCAGCCGCAACCCAAAGGGCCTAAAAAACCGCCACGGGTTAACATGCAGCTTCCCCCCGGCAAGACTATAGAGGCCCTATTTAAAGAGCTGGAAAACCAGCACATTTCCATTCCCACGAACTCGTGGAACGGGAGCCAGCAGCTCCTATCACTTCAGCCCGGCTCGATCTCCGACCATAGGGCTCTAACCAAGTTCCTCGATTCGAGGAACTACTATTACTATACCTTCTCCCTCCCGGATGAGCGTCGCTTCCGCTACGTCATCCGAGGTATCCCCGTCCAAATGTCTGCCCAAGAGGTAAAGGAAGGCCTCCAGGCCAAAGGCATTTCAGCCATTGAGGTGCACCGAATGCACCGCCAGTCCCGTGTTTCCCAACCGGGCTTAGAGTACGAGATGGTTCTAGCCATTCTCGAAACCCCCGCGGACGTGAAACATCTTTACGAGATCCGCGACATTTCCGGGTTAGGCGGCTTCACCGTCGAAACCCCACACAAGAAAGGCCAAATAGGGCAGTGTCATAACTGCCAAAAATACGGCCACAGCTCTCGTGGCTGCCGCCTCCCCGCCAGGTGCGTTAAGTGCCTCGGCGAGCACGGCACATCGGCGTGCCCACGCCCAAAGGATAGGTCCCTGTGCACGGAGCCGCCTTTGTGCACCAACTGCCGGCAATCGGGTCACCCCGCAAATTACCGCGGATGCCCCAGAGCACCCAAAAAGACCTTCAGAGCTCCTAAAGCTCCAAAGGCACCAGCCCCTCAGGCCAATTTCAGACTGGCACCTGCGCCAGTGCGTAACCCGTGGTTCCCAACTACGGCACGCGCCGACCCACGCCTCCAGGCCCGCGGCGGAGTCACTCCCGCCACCCCGGCCTCACCCACCACTCAACCTACTCCTGCACCCATTCCTTCGGCTTCCATGGCTCCTTCCAAGGCAGCCAAGGCGAAAACCTCTCCACAGGTGGCGGCGGCCTCGCACCCTACATCATCTTCTGCGCAAGGCGCAAAAGTCGAGTTCCTTCTGAACTCGCCGGAGTTAATGAATCTCCAAGCCCAAATGGCCGACCGCGTGGCCCAAATCTCCGCCCTAGGGCGTCCCGATAGCAATCTTGTCTCGGAAATTGTCCACATCCAGACGAGGATGTACCAGATCACCGTAGGTGCACTTTTTCCGTCATCTTAAATGGCGACGTCACCATTAAATCCCTCCAAGCGGCCCAAACCTCGCTCCCTCAGAGTGGGGTTTTTCAACATTAACGGCATTAGCGGCCAACGAGCCGAACTTTCTGATTTTGTCCGCGAAAATAAATTAGACGTTTTCCTCATCCAGGAAACGTTTCTGAAACCAGCTCACCGCAATCCCAACATCCCTAACTTCAATCTGGTACGTAACGATCGCACCAGTGGCCCATTAGGAGGCACTCTCATATATTTCAAAAGGTCCCTGCATTGCATACCCTTAGACCCACCTGCTACTTTGAGGAACATTGAGGCTTCAGTCTGCAGGCTAGCTATGACAGGACACCCGCCGATCACCATCATATCGGCCTATCTCTCGCCCTCAAAGGAGCTTCACTCCAATGAGCTAACTACATTATTTGAAACGGGGGATTCCGTCATTCTGGCGGGCGACCTCAATGCCAAGAACACTCTCTGGGGCTGCAACTCGACCAACGGGAGAGGTACCGCTCTGGAGCGTTGTCTTGACATAGTAGATATGAGTATCCTGGTTCCTTCTGAACCAACTCACTATAGTTCTACTGTCGATCACCGACCTGACATACTCGACATAGCGCTAGTAAGGAACGTAAGCCTTCGCGTGCGTTCCTTGCAGGTGCTACAAGAGTTAGACTCTGACCACAGACCTGTGATCCTAGATCTAGTTCCCCAAAACGGCCCATCAAACGCAGGTCCTAACGTTCCGATGAAGGTGAAAACGAATTGGCGCCTCCTAGGCACCAAGCTCGCGGAGACCTCATCTACAGATCTTTCCGCGATTCCGACCAACATCGTGACTCCTGAAGAAACGACTGGCGCGATACGCTCCTTCACCAACCACCTTCAAAACGTCTTGAGCGAAAGCTCCGAGAAGGTGCCAGAGACTGTTCACAGTCAATGGCAAATTCCCGACGACGTGCGGTGGGTGGTGAGGAGGCGTAACGCTACGCTCAGAGCTTGCGCGACGAGCCCCACCCCGGAACGACGACGTCTTGCGCGCTTCCTTCAACGTGAGGTTAGACGTCGCATAAAAGAGGTCGTCGATTCGAGATGGGAAACTCGCTTAGCCGAACTCGACCCGACACACCAGGCCTTCTGGCAGCTGTGTCGTTCCTTCAGGAGAAACGATGTGACCTCTATGCCTCCGCTCAATCGTCCGAATCAACGCCCGGCGTTTGACGACGACGAGAAAGCGGAACTGTTGGCCGACAGTCTGGAGTCTCAATGTTCCCTCTCAACAATACCTATAGACCACGACCATCTTGTTGCGGTTAATTCACTCGTCGAAAGTAGGAACGCGGTCCGGCTTCCACCAAACTCGATTTCGCGACCGATAAACGATACCGATAACGCCAACGTCGTCGACCCGGACGTCGACCCGCCGCCGCCCGATCCCCTTGCACCGGTGACGATCGAAGAAGTCATCGCTCTGATCAAGGCGCTCAAAAGACGAAAAGCCCCCGGGGGCGACAAGATCCCTACCCGTATGATTAAGATGCTTCCGGAGCATCTGGTCCTAACGCTCACCGCGATATTCAATGCTGCTTTTCAAAACTGCCTCTTCCCAGAGGTCTGGAAGGATGCAGTTGTGATAGGTATACATAAGCCGGGAAAACCCGCATCCGAACCGTCCTCTTATAGGCCAATCAGTCTGCTCAGTACTCTGGGCAAAATTTACGAGCGGATCGTCCTCGACCGCCTCAAAATAGTCGCTCACAACAACAATCTGATCCCTCCCGAACAGTTTGGTTTTCGTGCTAGGCACAGTTGCGTAAATCAGGTGCTCCGCATCACGGAGCACGTTTACGACAAATTCAAGATAGGCATGCCCACCGGTGCTCTCTTCTTCGATATTGAAAAAGCATTCGACAGGGTGTGGCACAACGGCTTGCTTTACAAGCTGTACACCCTCAACGTGCCCACTCAACTCGTGCACATCATACGAGATTTTTTGTCGAATCGCGGTTTCAAATATCGCGTGGAGGGTACTCTCTCTTCCCGTCACGCCATCACGGCTGGAGTCTCGCAAGGCTCCGCCCTCTCACCTTTTCTTTTCTCGCTGTACACCAGCGATATCCCTAAACCGAAAAACGCCCATCTGGCGCTCTTTGCCGATGACACCGCAATCTACGCCTCACGTAGAGACCCCGACAATGTGGTGCGCACTTTGCAGGCCGCCGCCGACAAGCTCAGTGAGTGGTTCCGCAAATGGCGAATCACCGTCAATCCCACAAAGAGCCAGGCTATCCTGTTCACTTTGAAAAGGAGAGTCCATGTGCCTCACAACTCAGTCCGCATGTCCAACCAGGTAATCCCCTGGACGGACAAAGCCAAATATTTAGGAGTGACCCTTGATCAGAAGTTGACCTTCATCCCACACGTAAATGCGGTACGCGCGCGAGCCGCATTCGCGATGAGCCAACTGCATTGGCTCATAAATAGGAAAAGCAAAATGTCCATCCGCAACAAGATTAGGATCTTTACCACGTGTATTAGACCGATCATGACATATGCGTCGCCCGTGTTCGCCCATATACCGCCTGCTCGTCTTAAGCGTATGCAGGTATTGCAAAACATTTTTCTTCGACACGCTCTTGGTGCCCCGTGGTACGTTCGCAATCGCAACCTCCACGTGGATACTAACATGCCGACCATCAGGCATTTCATGCAAATGACCAGCAAACGCTACTTCGACCGGGCGGTTAAACACCCAAATACGTTAGTCCGCAAAGCGTCAATATACACTCCATTCGACCGCGCCAAATGGAGACGGCCGCGTTCAGTCCTAACCGATCCAGAGGACGATATCACTCTGGCCATTCGCAGTAAGAACGAGTTCCTAAAACTCCTACACTCCACACGACCGCAGTTCCGTCCTCGCCGCCGAGGACCTCGCCGCGTTCCCCGTCGCCCTCCCGACCCTCCTAACAGTTCCGGCCCGCGTGCCGACGAAATAAATGGATAGGATTAGGTTAAACACCAACCTTCCCCACTAATCGTTGATGTCTCATCCTCTCCCAGTGACCGTCCTGAGCCGAGGTTCGTAACCCGTTAGTGGGTTGCCCTCAGCATGGTTACTTAAATCAAGGGTTGCGAGCGCCTAAAGCGTTCACCCGAAAGTCCGGTGTGGCCAGAAAAGCCGACTCGCGTCAGGCTACTGGCCGGTAGGGCCAAAACAAAAAAAAAAAGAAAAAAAAAGCAGTTTATTCTGCGTGCAGATAAAAGTTTCAACTTGCTGAGCTAGTAGCTAACGTTTTTTTTTATTGTTCCATTCTGAAGCAGCTAAGGACTATACTGCCAAGTTATAAGTTTGTAGTTTGACCAATATGTTTATTTTTGCCGCCCAGCAGTATTGTCTTCTTGTTTGAAGGACACTGTAGCCAACGTAATTACAGGTCTCTCATATGTAAGAGTCCGTCTGGGTGGGTACCACCGCAATGTCTATTTCTACCGCCAAGCAGCAGTGTGCATGTACTGTTATGTTTCGGTTTGAAGGACATTGTAGCCAGTGTAACTACAGGACATAGTGAGACTTAACATCTTATGTCTCAGGATGTCGAGCGCAGTGGAGTGCCACACAGTACTTTGTAACTCAAGGTGCTGGATGGTGTTGCTACTGTTTATGGGTGGTTGTATCGCTTACCATCAGGCGAACGGCATGCTCGTCTCGGCATTCAATTCAACAAAAAAAAAACCTAATGGTTGCAAATTTAAACCTAAGGTTTAAGATAATAATAATTATATTATTAGCATTTTTCTCTATGAGCTTCTGAAGGGGTGGATTGTGTTTAGTATAGCCTCAAAACTCTATTGGAATAATCTTGTAGAAAAATAATCAAATAATAAAATTTAATTTTCAGTGCAATGTCACATATTATAATCATGTTAGCTTTATTTTAAAAACACATTTAAATAATAACATATTTTTGTTCCTTAAAACTTATAATTCAGGATATAAGTAACTTTTCATCTTCTTGGTACTCCGATCAGCTGGCTTTGAACAGAAATGTTTTCCAAATAATATTAATTTCCATTGTCTTAAACTTATTTCAAAAACACACTCTTTCTTAGGTAAAGTTGTCACTATGTTTTCTTCAGAAAGTATTTTAAATGTGTTCTTTGTGTCCATAATACATATTCCTTTTTTAAAAACATAGCTTGGACATTTTGACTCCACTACACTCATATAGGCACCATGTAGATCTGCTTTATAGAAAGTTTGCGTGAAAGACTCCCAGTTTTTGCCATAACGTTCTGGTATAGAATCTTTTATTTCTAAAACTTCACAAATATACTCAGTCCAAATTTTATTCAATGGCAGTATGCCAGCATACCTCAGGCTATCTTTAGGTATATTATAGAAACCTAATGCTTTCTTCTGTACTCTAGTCAAACAGCGTACTTTTTTCTTTTTAGGTTTTCGTATCTTTGTTGAGCTTCTTTTCTTAGCAAGCCCAAAATTTGCCTTCAAATCCCCTTCGACATTTTCGATGTTGGATTTTGGCACATTCGATTTCAAAAAAGAAACTATAGCTCGAGCTGATTCTTGTGTAAATGATTCTTCAGTAGACATGTTTTTTAATACTCTAAATTAATAAATACAACCACAGTAATAATATTTTGTGGTTATTTCTCACCGACAGATTCGTAATTCGTTCGGAAAGTTTGTGACATAGAGGGATTGTTCATTGTTGGTTGTGAGGTGACTTATGTTTTGAACTTTGAAGAATGTTATGCTCAATATATTGGTTTTCGAAAACTGGAACACTCTAAAATCGACTAATCGGTGCAATATACATCTAAAAATACTCTAATAATAAAGAATTACCTACACCAAGTTAATTAACGCAATAATATACTTGAAATTTTTAAAATAATTTCTTATTTTGATGGATAAAATATCAATAAATAGTTCAAAATGCTATAGCCCAATTATTTAAAAACGGAACGTAATCAATTATATGTCAAATAGAGTATAGACTGCTGACTGATAGACATTTACATTTTACAGAATTTTTCATGAAAGCTGTAAGAATTTAAGTCGAAGTGCTGCAGAAATGTTATATTTTTAACGTAATTTATATACCAAGAATGAGAAAAATCGTATGCGTTTAAATAACTTTATGGGCCTTCGTGAAATATTGTACCAAAATCATTTCAGTTTTGCATATGATGTCTGTTTTAGTCCAGTAGAGGTATGTAAGAGTATTTTGTTATGGCTTATTGGTAAAACGTACGTATGTATTGGTAAAATGTTCAAAAAATCATATTCTCTTTTAGATATTACATGAAGCGAAATGCCGGAGCATTTAGAGTTACAGCACCTTGTGGATTTATCGGCAGGCAGTGGGGACGAGACTCTGCCCAATTTACTTGAAAATAAAAGGCCGCTTATCAAGCGATGTCCGTATCTTGGCCTAATACTGGCGACTTTATCGTCCTTATTTTTTTCTTTATGTTCAGTGATCGTGAAAAGCCTTGTTAACATAGATCCTATGCAGTTGGCTATGTTTCGTTTTATAGGGGTTCTGTTGCCCACTATACCTATTGTCATATACACGGAGCAACCTGTTTTTCCACAGGGTAAGCGGCTGCTACTCGCCTTGCGGTCGATTGTCGGCACATTTGGCTTAATGCTAAGTTTCTACGCTTTCCGAAATATGCCACTGGCTGATGCCTCCGTGATCGTTTTTTCAGTCCCTGTTTTTGTTGCATTATTTGCTCGGGTATTTTTGAAGGAGCCTTGTGGTATTTGGAATACAATTTCAATCATACTTACACTGATTGGTGTAATTTTAATCACTCATCCACCATTTTTGTTTGGTGATGATTCTCCCATAGAGCACAATGAAAACTACAATAGTCTGAGGGGTGCTATCGCAGCATTTATATCAACTATATTTGGTGCCAATGCCTATGTTTTGTTACGTGTACTTAAGGGATTGCACTTTTCTGTAATCATGACAAATTTTGGAGCTTATGCCATAGTACAAACACTTTTTTATTCATTTGTATTTGGATTACTTTGCATGCCGAATTGTGGCACTGAAAGATTTCTGGTTGTTTGTCTAGCATTATTTAGTTATTTGGGCCAAATATTACTAACAATGTCCTTGCAAATGGAACAAGCTGGTCCTGTTGCCATTGCTCGTTCAGCTGACATAGTATTTGCCTTCTTGTGGCAAGTCATGTTCTTTAATGAAATACCAAGTAAGTTTTCAGTATGTGGTGCAATATTAGTTTTGAGTTCGGTGTTGTTGGTCGGTTTACGCAAATGGGCGTTAGCTTTGCCTAAAGATTCGCAGTTAAGGAACAAATTAGGTGTGCTGGCACGATAATTTTAACGCTAACTACATAAATACCAATGAATTTGAAAGTATGTAAGATTTTCACACAGTGTACCTTACAATATTTATGTAATTTAGACCTTAAGGCTGCAGGTATTATGTGTATCCTATAATACGTAATATTTATATCTACTTGGCTATCAATTTTTATTTATTACTCAAATGTGTCGCTGAATATATAATATCATTAACTTTTGTTTATGTTATTTTAACACCAAAGTGCTCATTTCAATGGAGAATTCTTGCCATTAAATTTGTCATAATTTTATATTTATCAAATGTAATTAGGTGGCTTTAAATATGGTAAAGGAACAGACACAATAATAATTATTATTATGTAACATTATACTGTATTTAAATGAACCTTCACCCTATAAGACTGTTAATTAAGTCCACTTTTACCTGAGTTGTGTCTTTGGCCTTTATTATTGCTTCTCTAGTCATTGTATTCCTTGCTTATTGTAAGTTATTGATTGATTCACCAAATAAGATTGGTAACTTCACTCTAGTCTTATTAAATTATTTGTCACTAGTACACTGTTACTTAATATTTTAAATATTTAACATTTTAAATTGAATTTCACTTGTTTAAATGTTTGTTGTTTTCTCATGTTATTATAATGCTGTTACAGTTTAGATCTTTACAATAAAATAATATTAGAAGATAAAGTTTCATGTAAGTAAAATTTCATTCACTATCACTATATATCACAATGTTGTCCATTATACATATCATAAAATTGATATTTAGTTTCTAAATTTTATGATAGTTATCATTGAATTGAATATGAAAATGTTATTAATTAGTTATGGAATAGTTTTATCTTAATCATTTGATTTATTTGTGATATAATAACTAGTCATGGAAATGCTTCCTCGAATATTTATGTTGATTTTATTTATTTGAAATATGTTACTTATATTTATAGCTTTAAGCACATTCACTAAGTAGACGCAATTTAAATATGATGAAATATCTATACGTTTAAAATCTTAAAAGTAATAATTTATTCATTGTCATATGAATTTATAATCGTTGCGTTATTGAATGTATATAAATTGATTGGATTGTGATATTTTTACTTATAGTCTTACAAGACCATGTAATTTGCTTTTATTAAAATAAAATCAATATTAACTGCTTTTATTTTTAAACCCTAAAATAAATAATATAATTAGTATTAATGTTTGTTTAAAGGTTTCTGTTGTACCTTTGAAACAGGTGGTATATTATAAGCAGGTTCTATTGGACACATTTAACTTTAGGACATCTTAGAGGAATCCATTCGGATAAATTTGATAAAACTCGCACAACTGTAGTCCGACCTGAGAATCGAGTGCAGGTACTCAACTCCAGGTGGTCGACTGACCATTATTGAATGTGCTACCACTAAATCAAAAATTTGTGTGTAAACGGAACATGACAAAAATATTTTATTGTATTAAGATTTTAACATGTAATAAAAAGAGTTACTTAGATACTGAATTATTTATAAACTAGGCGTTATTCGCGGCATCGTCTGTGTGAAAAGCTTTTCCCGCTACAAAATAGCCTAATCACTGTAGTGATCCATAGTGCCATCAGTACAACGACAATTCCATCTACTTAAAAATCAGATTAAAAAATTCAATATTTCCTTTGGGAGCAAATTACCAGGATAACAAGGAGCCTTTATCCCTATCTATATATAGATTCTTTAACTAACATCTAATTTCATCGAAATCCGTTCAGTATTTTTGCTGTTACTTCTTACGATTAAAAACACCCAAACCTTTTCACAAATATTCTCATTTATAATAATTCCAATTTGTTGTGATCGGCCGTAACCTTTGAGTATTTAACCAAATCGTTTTTCCGACAATTCTGCCAATGTCAAGTTTCAAAAGCATATAATAATAGTAAGATAATAAGATTCAGAATTCATTAGATGCAAGAAGCTTATATATCTAAAAGCTTCTTGATTAGATGACAAGCTGCTAAAGCGTAGCTTCTCTAAGTAATCTGTGAAGTGTCAAGTGTGAGCTGCTATACATAGTTCTATAAAAAAATGATAAGTAAAATCGATTGTTCTATTCACTAACATAAAAATCGATTTATTTTACGTTACATATTTTCAAAGTTAATATTTTAAACACAAATGCAAATTTCCGTCTGACAGTCTGTCGCTTGAATTCTATGCGGGGCTGCAAGATTTTATAATAAGATATGAAAAGTGTAATAATTAAGAAAATAGACGTGTCCCTTTTTGTATATCTTTCTCTCGTATAATAATTCTAACAAAACAAATAAAATATATTTATTTAAGAACTTTCTATGTATCTGAGTAATTACGACGGTGATGTGTAATCAGTGTGAGTAATTTGTAAAGGTCGGTATTACTTATAGTAAAAGTGTTTTGTTGTCTGTAAACTAAGTACCTACATACTACCATACTACCTGTACCTACATTCTGCAATAAATGATTTCTATTTCTAAAATAATATGTTTGTTACAAATTTTAAAAGCTTAAAGAAATATTCGTTTGAGTACACATTTAATATACATTCATAAAAGTTCAGAATTTCAGAATTTGTCGAATTTCAGCGATGTCGTAATAATTTTAATTTGTGCATGACGTATTAATCATATTATAAATACTGGTAACCCTAATGATATAAAATTGTCTGAGTGACGTTTGGCTCCAGTGTTGCCAGATTAGGCGACTTTTAGCCATTTAGGCTACCTCGGAGGGTGTCGGGGCGACCAAAAATCGTGAATGGCGACTGGTCGCCGTTTAGGCTACGCGAATGACACTCAGGCGCCAATTTGGGCTACTTTGGAAAATTTGTGTTATGAACCTTGTTTTTGGTCGGATTTGAGGATATTTTTAGCTTTGAGAGTACAAAACATGACAGAAATTGGAATTGGGGACCTTTTTTTTTTTTTAGCTCTTTGTGTCGGCGGGCTGGGAGGTTTTTTTTTTTTTTTGCTCCTTTGCCTCTCCATATACGGTGCGGCGACTTGAGGCGACTTCATAATGAGTTTTCGGCGACTTCATCCCTCAAACATCTGGCAACACTGTTTGGCTCGTTCATATTTCGTAAATCGTAATTAGAAATTCATTATTTTGAATTTCCAGTTTTATTAGATCATTTATTGTTACTATTACTGAAATCTAATCATCTGTAAAAATGGCAGATCGTCTAACACAACTTCAAGACACAATAAACCAGGTAATGCATTAATAATTTACGAGATTTACTCCACACACCTTCAGTATGTACATGTAATAACTTTTGTTTTTTCAGCAAGCCGAGCACTTTTGCAATAGCATAGGTATACTACAGCAGTTCTCTACGCCAAGTAAGTTCCCCGGTTTCGATCGTAGCGGGTCTCAGACGCCGCAACAGCAGCAAAATCAGGAGGACTATGCTATGCTCTTTGCGACCTTGATATCACGATGTGCTAAGGATATAGATACTTTAATTGAATCCCTGCCGAGTGAGGAGAGTTCGACGGAGCTACAAGTGCAAAGTTTGCGGCGTTTAGAGGCCGAGAATAAGGAGGCTGCTGAGCAATTGGAGGAGGTAATTGTTGACTAAAATTCATTTAGTCTGACAGCCAAAATCAAACGATCCCATTCGGTTTGAACTTTGTTGAACCAATCGGAATAGGCTGTGTACTAGCATGTTGTATATACTTTATTCAGATCAGTTTTTTATGCATCTGAATATATAGGTATTGTTAATTGAAACCAGTTGTGTTTTGAATATAACTTATAAAAGGCTTAAAACATATGAGGTTATGCCTGTGGCTCTACCCGTGTCAAAGACCTCTCCCATATTGGAGTCCCCCTATGTACTTTTCAACAGGACGTGATCATGCCAAATTTTAACCAAATCATTCTACAGTTACTTCATTTATAACGAAAAAACATCTTCACCAAATAACATTCATTAAGTAGAATCAATCTATATTATTGCAGGTGGTCCGACAAGGAGAAATATTATTAGAAAAGATCCAAGGAGCGCTCAGTGACATAGCCCAGTGTCAGCTCGACATGCAGAACCCCACACTAATCCTGAACAAGGATGTGAAGCCACAGTTATAGGGCCGGAGGACGTCTGGTCACCACAGGCGGTGATAATATCAAAGACTGTTGAAGATGAGTGGAATGTCTTCTGTGTACTGTGTTCTTGTATATATCCGATGTTAAACATATGCCTCAGTATTTTGTCCAGCCAATCCAATGTTTATGTTGGCATAAATTATACTCCATGTGAATTATTGCACGCTCTGACGGTTAAGGAAAACATTGTAAGGAAACATGCATACCTGAGAAGTTCTCTGAATTTCGAAGGTATGCGAAGTCTGCGAACCCGCACTAAGTCAGCGTGGTGGACTAAGGCCTTGACCCTCTCAGTTGTAGAGGAGGTGCATGCTCAGGAGTGGGCAGTATATAATACAGGGCTGGTATGGGATGGTATACTCCATGGAGGTCTTAATGAAAGGCGAACAATTCTGCAATCACACAACTGTCTTAGTATTAGAAAGGGCTTGTGTTCATCAGTGGGACAGAGTATTATAATTATTGTTTTTACTCATGTTTGGAAAATTTGGTTGGACAATAAGTACTATGGCAATGAAATGTGTATAACCTTTATATCTAAGTTTGTAAAATAGTATGCACATGTTCTTACAATAACGTAGCGTAGGTTCATGCCACCCGGGGCAAACCCAAAATTAGCAGTCTTAAGGCAAATGGCAAATAAATAAAATGATATTTCAACAAATACTGTCGGGTGGCGGACCGCCCCAACCACGCTACGTTACTTTGTTCTTAATTTGCTATGAAAGAAGAATGTCTTATTGGTTCAGTATTAGCATATAACGGCTGTCAGTTGGTAAAACAGCTGTTATTACTTGATAAATGATATGGAAAAAATACCACTACCAATGTAATACTAAAGGCATTGAGTTTGAAAAGAAGAAGCATACTAGGATGTGCAACTATTGTTTTTAATGCTCTGAAATAAATTGTATCTGCCTTGGAAACAAAGGTTTATGTTAAACTTAAAGCTTAATTAGTTATATTATTCTTATCTATTTAAATATTGTATACTACACTAATAAACCCTCAAAGAATATTTTTGTATATCATGTGCCTAAATAATATTGTAATCGTGGGTGGATTGTATGGGACAATAGTGTTAAGATAATTTCAAAACATTTCTTTAACATTTAGTAATAAGTATATTATTTGATCTCTCTGTGTTGAATATTATGATCCATAAATTAAATACGTGTTGCATTTCTTGTTTTATTTTTTACGAGCATTTGCCCGTGGCTCCGCTCGCGTGTATAAGTTTTCCCGGGATAAAAGTCCCGCTTTATATTTTCCCGGGATAAAAAGTAGCCTATGTGTTAATCCAGGATATACTCTACCAGTGTGCCAAATTTAATCGAAATCCGTTCAGTAGTTTTTGCGTGAGAGTAACAAACATCCATACTTACAAAATTTCGCGTTTGTAATATTGTATATTGTATATAAGTAGGATATTGAAACAGCAACAGGGAGTAGTGACATCTAGAGGATCAATACGGAATTCATCTACTCTTGTTCGAACGCCATAAAGAGCATAATACCTCTGACCAATAACTAAGTTGCTTTAGTTATTGGTCTGAGCATAACACTACGGAAAGAACGCCACCTGTAGACTTCAGGCAACGGCTAAAACTATGCAGTAGCATTATGAAATAGTTTTTATAGTAATCCGTTAGATGGCATTATAAGCATAAGTAGGCGAATTCCTCAGATGGGAATTCGACTGAAACTGCCAAGAATGTAAAAAGTGGGTTCGTATTTATCGTCGACAATAATATTATTAGAAGCCACGGTTTCCAACTGGAAGTAGCGGAAAACGTTCAAGTGAGTCGTGCATGGCTTAGCCCGTGTTGTTTCAGACGTGGTGAAGTTAGTAAAGTTAACTATCTTATTAGGTACCTACACTGATCCGCCTTCGCCTCGCTGTGAATTCGTTTGCAATTCGCCAGTATGATAAGAGCCTTAACTTAACCTGAACTTGGATGAAACAACTTGTTTTTAAACACGCACACACACACGCCGTTATCCCCGAAGGGATAGGCAGAGGCGCAACTAATGCACCTACTTTTCGCTGTGCGTATTCCTTCCCATGATGTGATAGGGGGCGAACCTATCGCCATATCGGGCACGAATTCCAGACTCCGGGCTGATACTGAATAGAAAAATCTAATAGCACTTTGCCCGACCCGGGGATCGACCCCGAGACCTCAGCATTACAGTCGTACCATAATACAATTACGCCACTGAGGTAGTCCTCGTTGTTAACTAGTTTTTAAACATTTTAAAAAGCCTTTTATGTTGTACAAATTGCCAAATTGTAATTTATTTTATAATTTAGAATAAAAATACTGACTAGTGGCAGTACTTATATTCAGATGTTTACTGGCCGTGGGGTTTAATGAAACGCTCCTGAAACTCGCGAATTTCATTTAAGGAATAGAGCACGGTAGAGCGTCCCATCCCCAGTGGCGGACCACCGCGGTGGTGACTGCGCTAGATAGACCCATTGGCGTATCAAGACTCATTTTCCAGGGGGGGCCAGTGTCCTAGACTTAAAAAATAAAATAAATCTGCGTGCTTTCCGTTATAAAAATTTTGTTCGTTTAGAAAAATTATATTAGTAGTATCTAGGCTGCCTCAAAATCCTTGGGGTTGAGCAATTCTGGGGTGGGCACGGCCCACCCGGCCCCCGTCTATAAAGCCTATATCCTATATCTATAAGCCTATGGCGTGGCCCATAGGCTCCCTCTCTTTCCGCCCATCCTGGGAACCTTCCTCCCTTCCCCCCACCTTCTCTTCCATATTCCTCCTCCACTCCCCTCCCAGGCCCCTGCAGTCGTCAAGCCGGGGGACTCCAGTATCCCATTCGCAGGTTTCCCCCGGTTTTGACTGCAGGATCGCCTATAAAAAAAAAGACAAAGGTCCTCAGCTAAGCACTGTGCGAGGCCCCGTGTCGGGTGGTTGCCCAGTTCGCCCCTCCTAACACCGCCATTGCCGATCATCGCCGGGTTTTTATTCTTCTTTCAATAATTATTGTAAGATAGGACCAGGACAAAAAATCTGGAAGTCAAGTTGTTTAAATTAAAAATGTGTGTCGATTGGTCCAAGAATGCATTACATGTAAGTTAGAGTGAAAAACCGCAAGTGTAGGAAAATAGATTTATTTTTTATGTGAAACAAACGCTTGTTTCAAAAAAAAGGTTTAATTAAAATGCCAGGGTCCGTTGTAAAACTAAATGTTACGGTCTGTAAAGTAGTCTGGATGGAATTGGATATGTGCCAGAGTTATTATTATGTTATGTTCGCCCCTGTTTTACTTTGTTGTGGAAATAGTAAGCAATAACTAATTTTGTGGTTGCTTTTCTAGCGCCGTTACCTTTGCCAACATCTTACAAAATAAACTTATGACGGTATACCTTAATTTTCTAGTAATGAAATCAAAGGAGATGTCCGCTTTTTGTATGAGTGCTGGGCCTCAAAATCTAACAAGGCTCAAACTTTAGGGATATTAAAAGGGCAAAATATGGAACTTAGATCCATTAAAAAATTATTTTTAGACCCCTCCATTCATAACCAACTTTTTTGAAAACTTTCATATTAAGTGTAGTTTTCAAGCCAAACAAAATTACATAAATCTCAAAATCGGAGGTCTTTAAAATTAAACGATTTACTGCAAAAGGTTAGTTTTCAGGAGTTCTATCCAAATATATATAAGTTGTCTTGTTTAAAATTTGAGGCCCGTTTTTGGACATGTCCTTTACCAGATTAAAAACAAAGAGTTTTGTAACTTACTCACATGTTTGCCAGCAATGTTTTCTGGCAACATGGAACAACAAAGAAGAAACCTTTGCTAAATATTCCCGCGCAAATAGTGTTTGATAGTCTGACTACACCCGCCAGTCGTGCCGGCGTAGTGGCGTTCGAAATTCGAATCAAAAACATTCACACGCGGCCGCAAACACACCCAGCCTCGCTCAAGCGACCTGACGCCTCATTCACCTGTTCATAAGTTAGTTGATAACCAACCTCTTTGCCGCGATCACGCTACTTCACGCTCGGTTTCTAAACCAGTTGGGACGAGATTGTGACGTAAGATATTTCGAATTTGTTTTTTTTCGAATTGATTTATGTGATAAAGGAATTCAAATTAAACTTTCTGTGAACTGTGAAATGAAAGTGAACTAAGTGACTTGTTTTATTATAATTATTGTTTATTATTTATTTGTGACCGAGGGAAGCGGATGTGAAAACTGGAAGAGGCCCGGAAGAACGGGTCTGCTCTCCCTGAGCGCTTCCGTGACAGGTATTTTAATTACATGTAGTTTATACTTTACTATAACAAGTAGGTGCCTACTTAGTTTCTTGTAACTTGTAAGTTTAATGGTATATACCTACAGAACCAAATATTATAAATAAGTATAGTAAGTTTTAGAATAAATAGTTTATATTTCTCTTTATTTTCAATTTTCCTTTTTTTACATTTTTATATACATACTAAAAAAAAACATTAATACATATTATAAAAATATAAAAAAGTGAATCACAAAAATAGTTATTAAATAGTTATTATTATTAAGCTTAATTTATCTGAACCGATATTTTCTCTAAACAATTTTAAAAATATTCCTCGGTCCTATTTTTAGCGATACATTTTCGTATTTATTTTCCTTTGCATTAAGGAATTTCCGAATCAACATCTAAGATATGTTTCCGATAATATTACTGTACATCCAGACTCTACATGTTGCATTTGCATTTTGCACATTATCTTCCTGTAAAAACTGGTGTTCTAATAAAATTTTAGTACACTCCATAATCGAATGTAAAATATATTTGATTAATAATTTATTAGCTAACTTGTTCTAGTAAATAACATGAATATGTTTTTATGTGCAAATAATGTCATCTAGCAACTAAATATAAATGTCATTTAATTTCGAACTAACATTAGCAATTACAGCATGTGGCTCGCAAACGCAATTGCCAATTAATTACTAATTAAAATGGACAACTCGATACGACAACCTCTTACAAAAATATCATGGCCGATGAGTTTTAGCTTAAATGGCCGCTTTTATCGAAGCCGTAAATGACAAGAGTTCAAGAAGAAATTTAATTGAAGTCGTCAAGGATCGTTGTACAAAAAATATCAGACATAAATGTAAAAGTACATTATGGTCCGGTTTTTCGAACTTATTAAATTTGTTAATGGTTTATAAATTCATGCTTACTTGCAATGCAATGCAATCAGCCCTGTATTATATACTGTCCACTGCTGAACACGGGCCTCCTCTACTACTGAGAGGGGTTAGGCCTTACTTACTGAAATAAAATTAATAAACCTAGACACATTATAATTTAAGGCAACCCGTACATATTCTAAGTGTGTAATGTAATGTGCTAAAATAGTTTGGCTAACATCGATCTCATGAGTTAAACGACGT